>OU426987.1:113822651-115275151 GCA_911387755.1 Chrysotoxum bicinctum | reverse complement strand
CTTTCCTTTTAATTTTCTTGCACTTTTTATTTTATTTCATTTAATATGTATTTTTTTTTTCTTGATTTATTTTTTCACTTTGATTTAGTTTCAATTTCTCCTTCTGTTCTGTTCTGTTCTTTTCACTTCTAAATTAATTCTCCTCTATGGAGTTTTGTAGCATTACCATTTTAATTGGGGTGAGCTACTAATTAATTTATTATTTTTTCGATTTTAGTTCGAAATTTTTTGTATCCGATTTTCACTCGAATATTTTTTGCATTGAATTTTATGTTAATTTAACACCCGATTTACGTTCGGTTCAATGTCTTTTCATGCAATGTTATTATTCATTGAAATTTCACCGCCGATTTTCGCCGACTTATTTCTTTGAAATATTTCTTTTTGCATTGACAAAATTTTTTATTTGTTCACTAAAACACACTGTATTAATTGGTTTTCACAAGAAAAAAAATTTTTGAATGCGAAATTTATTTTTATTTATTCGCGGCACCGTGTTAGGCTTCGGCCACGCACTGAGCGACAAGCGACTGAGCGATTGAGCGACGCAAAAAAAAAGTAAAACACGTTAAAATGTATGGAGGTGGCCACATAACTTGTGATTGTTTTAAGCTACAGAGCGACGAGCGACGCAAAAAAATTAAAACACATGAAATTGTTTGGAGGTGGCCATGTAAGCCCTGAGCGACTTGTGATTTTTTTAAGCGACAGAGCGACGTCGCTCTGCAATCAAATCTGTTTTAATTTTTCAGTCGATCGCTGAGCGACGAAGTTAGTTCATGAAGAAAATAAGCATAGAAAGTTTAAAATATGAAATTTTTCAAAAGTCTTTTGCCATTTAGGTCAAAATTTTAAGAGTTTAAAAAACTTGAGATGAAAAGCGACATTCAGAATGTTATTTTGGCAAAACTAAACAATAAAAATAAAGAATAAATAAAATGCACGACTGGATCGCACGAACTTGCTCTTATGTAAAAGTACTTTGGAATTTAAAATGTTTGTATAAATAAATATAAAGCATGGATTCAGGCCCGGATTAATAGGGGGCTAGGGGAAACTGAAGCCCCGGGCCCCGCGGAAACGAGGGCCCCATCCCATTAAGAAATTTAAACCGTAAAACTGCGATATTCAAACTGCACAATCTAATAAACCCCAAAAATAAAAACCAAAATTAGCTGACCCCACAAAATCCAAACTCGAAAGCTATATACCCCAAAAACGTTAAACCCATATAGCCCAACTCACAATTAATCCCATAAACTTTAAACTCACATAGCAGCTCAACTCGCCCCTTGGAATTCATAGATATTGGGAATTAAGGTTCATATTGACTTTGGCTCTCATTTAAAAAGGCCAGTCGCTAGCTTACAATGAACAGTGCAGAAGTATTGAACTTTCAAATTTTCAAAGATGGGGAAAATTCCGAGGGAAATTTTGTTTACGATAGCCCCCAATATCTCCAAAAAGTCAAACCCACATAGCCCAAGTCGCTGTTAACCCTAAACTGTAAACTCAAAAAAAAAATCCATGCAGCCTAACTCAGCAAAAATCAATCTCAAATCCAAAAAACTCGAAAGCTATACCTATACCCCAAAAACGTTAAGCCCATATAGCCCAACTCGCAATTAATCCCACATAGCTCAACTCGCTAGTATCTCCAAAAAGTCAAACCCACATAGCCTATTAACCCAAAACTCTAAACTCAAAAAATTTTCAATCCATGCAGCCTAATTCAGCAAAGGGTTGCCAGATTGAAAAACAAATTGAATTCTATACCTCGTATCTTTTTTTGCGAAGTGTGGAAATATGCTGGACTAATTATCTCGAGTACCATATTTATTCTCGATTAGGATAGATGTGCGAAGAGCGTAAGAGTACATTTCAATACTAGTGTGGTAAAATTTAGAATTGTTAACTTCCACGAGTCCGTTTTGAGTTTAACAAACGAAAAATGGCGACACAAATTTTGCCGCAGAAGTATTGAATCGTATTTTTCGACACAACGTAGGTAAAGTTGAATTTTCCGAAACGCTCCGTGTGCAAAATTCAACTTTACGCGTATCTTTTATTTTTAATTTATACTTACTCATTCAATCTAATAAATCCTAATTAACATAATTGGTTACTTTTAATTTTTAGAGTTTTGAATAAATCAAAAAGAAAGAGTCTGACGGTTCTGAGTTCATGGTTTTTGGATTAATTACGAATTGGGTTATGTGGGCTTAACGCTTTTGGGTTTGCGATTTTTTATTTGCGATTGCGAAATGAACACATTTAATTTTCAAAAACGTTAAAAACAGGAGCCCCTGATAAATAATTAGCCCCGGGTATCAAAAATTCTTAATCTTATCGGGGGTTAGAGCACTTGGGGAATAGCTTCTTGGATTTTCGATGCGCCAACTCCTCGACGCATCGTCTCTGAGAGCGTAGACTCCTAGCGCCCCAGGTTATGAGGGTTTGGCTTGCTTGGGTTTTATATCTCTTTAGGGGGCCTCAAATTTGAAATAGCCCCGGGCCCCCATTTTCTTTAATCCGGGCCTGCATGGATTTAATGAGATTAAAATGTTCAAATGCATGAAATTGCCGTCTGATTTTCTGAAAAGTATGAATTAATGGAAACAGAGCTCAAAAATCGATTTATTATTAAAGTAATTTTGTGTATAAGAAATTTCTTTAAAACTTTTCAAGAACGAAATTTGGGATGCTAATTTTAAGTATTTATGAGTATAGATTCAAGGACATGATTTGAAAATAAACGTTTTAAAGATATTCAAATCAAAAACTATTTTTTCGAAAAATTTTGTAGACCATTATAGAGCATATTTTTTCAAAGGAGCTCCTGCATACAAATTTTAGTTAAAACCGTTAGATCCGTTGATGAGAAATTCCAAAATCAAATAAACGGTTCATTCATTCATTTATTCATTCATTCATTCAATGTACGAGTAGTCCATGCCTAAATACGATTTTGCATTACGGGTGTATACCCCCATACCATTACTTTTGGAGCTAAAAAAAAATTTCAATTTCCTCTCTAGAATATCATCGAAAACCCTTATGTACTGAGTTTGAAGGAAATAACTCCGGTAGCTTAAGCTGCAGATCGAGGAAGAGACAAACAGACGGAATTTTCGGACCAACTTTTTTTGTCTTCGCTATCATCGCAATGTCCACTTTGATCAAAATCTCGAGTTGAATTTTTTTCCAAATGCAGAAATAGCCCCATAGTACCTACATTATATCGCAAGAAAAAACTAACTTTACTAATAAAATTAGTCGGTTTTCTGCACTAATTGGCTTCCTTTGTTTTGTTAATCTTGGCCGAACTTTTTCCAACAGCAAATTGAAAGATTCTATTGACATACGACAGTATTGATAAAATAGGACTGGATATTTGCAAAGATTCAACATAATTTGCCCTTTCGATTTATTGGGTATATGTACATCAAACATTAGTTTTCTTGATCTTATAATAGCTCTTTAAATATGAACGCGACTTTCAACTTAAACACTACGACGAACTACACTTGACAATTGCATTTTCGCAACTAATCGCTCAGCGATGACTCGTCGCTCTATCGTTCGTCGCTCAGCCGCCCAGTCACTCGTCGCTCATTGCGTGGCCGAAGCCTTAGGCTACGGCCACGCACTGAGCGACAAACGACTGAGCGATTGAGCGACGAGTCGCTGAGGGACGCAAAAAAATTAAAACACATGAAATTGTATGGAGGTGGCCATGTAAGCCCTGAGCGACTTGTGATTTTTTCAAGTGACAGAGCGACGTCGCTCTGCAATCAAATCTGTTTTAATTTTTCAGTCGATCGCTGAGCGACGAAGTTAGTTCATGAAGAAAATAAGCATAGAAAGTTTAAAATTTAGGTCAAAATTTTAAGAGTTTAAAAAACTTGAGATGAAAAGCGACATTCAGAATGTTATTTTGGCAAAACTAAACAATAAAAATAAAGAATAAATAAAATGCACGACTGGATCGCACGAACTTGCTCTTATGTAAAAGTACTTTAGAATTTAAAATGTTTGTATAAATAAATATAAAGCATGGATTTAATAAGATAAAAATGTTCAAATGCATGAAATTGTCGTCTGATTTTCAGAAAAGTATGAATTAATGGAAACAAAGCTCAAAAATCGTTTTATTATTAAAGTAATTTTGTGTATACGAAATTTCTTTAAAATTTTCAAGCACGATATTTGGGATGCCAATTTTAGGTACTTAGGAGTATACTCGTAGATTCAAGGACATGATTTGAAAATAAACGTTTTGAAGATATTCAAATCCAAAAACATTTTTTTTCGAAAAAAATTGTAGACCATATTTTTTCAAAGGAGCTCCTGCATAGAAATTTTAGTTAAAACCGTTAGAGCCGTTGATGAGAAATTTTAAAATCAAATAAACGGTTCATTCACTCATTCAATGTATTGTCCATGTCTAAATACGATTTTGCATTACGGGTGTATACCCCCCATATCCTTACTTTTGGAGCTAAAAAAAAATTCTATTTCCTCTATAAAAGGAAATAACTCCGGTAGCTTAAGCTGAAGATCGAGGAAGAGACAAACAGACGGAATTTTCGGACCAACTTTTTTTGTCTTCGCTATCATCGCAATGTCAACTTTGATCAAAATCTCGAGTTGAATTTTTTTTCCAAATGCAGAACTAGCCCTATAGTACCTACATGTATATCGCAAGTAAAAACTAACTTTAGTAATAAAATTAGTCGCTTTTTTGCACTAATTGGCTTCCATTGTTTTGTCAATCTTAGCCGAACTTTTTCCAACAGCAAATTGAAAGATTCTATTGACATACGATGGTATTGATAAAATAGGTCTGGATATTTGCAAAGATTCAACATAATTTGCCCTTTCGATTTAAGGGGTATACATCAGACCTTAGTTTTCTTGATCTTATAATAGCTCTTTAAATATGAACGCGACTTTCAACTTAAAGACTACGACGAACTACACACTTGACAATTGCATTTTCGCAACTAATCGCTCAGCGATGACGCTCAGTAAATGGCCACCCATCGCTCAGACTCGTCGCTCTATCGCTCGTCGCTCAGCCGCTCAGTCGCTCATTGCGTGGTCGAAGCCTTAGGCTTCGGCCACGCACTGAGCGACGAGCGACTGAGCGATTGAGCGACGAGTCGCTGAGCGACGCAAAAAAATTAAAACACATGAAATGTATGGAGGTGGCCACGTACACCCTGAGCGACTTGTTATTGTTTTAAGCGACAGAACGACGTCGCTCAATCGCTCAGTCGCTCGTCGCTCAGTGCGTGGCTGAGGCCTTAGTCGTAGACTCAAAGGTTTGGTTACTCTTTTTCGCAGAAAAACTTATTTTTGAAATTTACTTTTTTTTCAAGGATTACACGATTTGTGAAATCCTACCGACTGCGCCAATTTCATTAAAGGGTTTTCAAATCTTCAAAAAAAATCCTTTTGCTCTCGTAAGAAAGCATCACTAAATAAAACAACTTTATTTAATTTTTGTATATTAGATTTTATTGAGTGACTATACTTGATCAAAGATGAATATAAACCAACCAATTTGAGATACATCGATCCCTTTTTATAATACTTGCTAGCGCAGCAAATCTTTGTTTGACTGCGGATGATGCGATTCTTTGTTAAAATTTGTTTATGTTATCCAATGATACTCTCACACAAGCTGCTGAAGGCAAAAAGTGCTGATATTCATTTTTATGCTACTCTTAGTTATGATCGCATCATCTTCTTATCTATTGAATTTATTGAAACTGAAAGTCAAGTTGTTGCGGGGGCGCACAAGTGGGCTCTGATATAACATATATACATATATTCAATAAAGAAAACAAATTATTTTGTCTCACCACACTGATATTCAAGGAAAATACAGCAGAAAGGACAAAACATCGCCCAACAAAAGACATATTGAATGCCATCGGAAGAGCCCATTGGTAACCTAATGAATTATTATGATAGTTAAAAAAAATTAAATATAAATTTCTTTAGATTAATCAATATGATGATATTGAGTTTCTTGAGGATCCTTGTTCTCCACTACCAGCTTCGCCCTTCGCGCTTGGGATCAAAGAAAACCAGATCATTCGAACGGAAAGTACTTAACCCTCCATTGGTGACGCGAATTTGACTTACATCAATGGTGACGCCGGTCTCACGGACCGGGTTTTTCAATTGAAGATTTTTCAAAACGTGTTACTAATAGTTCGTGTTTTTTCTTAAATATGTGTTTCCTGGCAATAAAACAAAGATATTTAATTAACATAAGCTCTTTTATATCAATTTAAAAATTCACAAAATTATTTTCTTAGAGCATTAAAAATACCAAGTTTTTTAATAGTACATTTTTTAAATTTAAGTAATAAATAAAAAATCACATATTTATTAATGAAAATCACGGTTTTTGGTCTCTCGAGATTAGGAACTGTAATAAAATTAACAAAAATTGGTATCCATCCAAACAAAAATAAAAAAAAATACGAGTACATCTAGAAAAACTAAATTTCTTCAACCAAGCTACAATACGGCACCACGTGTTCAAGACACAAATACTCGTAATTTCGGCATTTTTGGCAAAAGTATTTCGTTTTCCTATTTTTTTTTTCCATCCGCACTCATAGCACCGGCCATTTCTTGAAGGACCCGATGTCCCAGGTCCACCATCTTCATGTAAAATCTCAGACAGTGTAAGCCTCATTGTTCGTGGCAAGTTCAAGTGCGTTTGCCGATGTGGCTTGATTGTTGGCTGTATTATGGTACTGACATTTAGCATAGAATAAAAGACTACCATAGGCCAGCGCCTTGTTGCTCGAGCACAATTATAATACGCACATAAACGATCCACGACATCGAGATCGACGCCGACGGTTACTTAACCTTTTTGCAGCAATGCTTCAGGTAAGGTTATACTGGTATACCAATTATCGGTTGTGACGTTGCGACCTGCATTGAAAATTGGTTCGCATAATCTTTGAACAACGGTAAGCCAGAATTGTCGAAATTGTATGGTCCTGCTTGTGGTTGTTTCCCGGGATAAATTTCCATATTAAATGTGTAAAACATTTTTGCGTCACAAAGGGCTTGAATTTTAATGGCGTATGGATTTGGTTTGTTTGGAATATATTGCCTAAATGAAGACTTTTCGCGAAATCCTTCCAACTTCTCATCTATAGTCACAAAAGCAGATAACGCATAATTAGCCTTACAGTTTTCCACAAATTTCTCGAATATGGCAGATTTTGTCAAATTCCTTTCTATTTGCTCTCGTAGTAGAATCATCAAACCTCAAAGCTCGGAGTAAGAATCTAAATATCTGGGCAGACATTGAAAGCCGAAATATTACAATTGAACCACCATCGCTTCGAAACAACTCTTCAACGTTGAGATGATTAGATTTCTTGGCACCAGCTAAAAGGAGCAATCCTATCAGGCAATATATTTCCTTGAAATCAGTCTCTGGCATATGTTTCTCTGCAAAATTTATCTTTCACTTTAGCAATATATTGGTTAGTATATTTGACAATCATATGGATAATAGAATCCTCAAAAAAGTGTCTCCCAATTTCAAAAGGGTCTTTTTCATTGGCTATAATTCGCTTGGGTCCTGGTAACTGTGTAACTATGTTGAAACTTCTATCATGAACAGATTGGCGCGCAGGTACCTTACTCAATTTCGTACTTTTGTCTTTTCCAATATAAAATAAAGAGTTGTTGTTACTTGGAAGCTCTCGGTCACTTAAGTCCTCTTCGCTGTCTGAATTTTGTATTTCCTCGGGTTCGTATTCATTCTCGGATTTACCATCTGAAGAACTTGGAGGTCTGTCCTCATCGATCGTGGATTATTGTAGAAGGGCTTCAAGTAGACGCTGTTCGCTTTGGTGAAACATACTGAAACAAGTTTTATAATATGAAACATATACACACACACAGAGAAATACACAGTTATACATATTTTATGTATAAAACAATAAATAAAATAATAAACTATGGGAAATACGCGAATAATAAAAAAATAATCCTTGATTATTTGACATACATCAATGGTGACGCACGGTCTCACAGACCGGGGTAGTAAATATAATACACAACGTGTGCGCAATTCGAAGTTTCATCGTCAACTGATGGTGGGGGACGTGCAATGCGGCAGCTACTCGAAACGGCAACAAAAAACAGTAACGGGCAATAAAGTTATTCGCATTTTTTAGTACACCCGGTCTCACAGACAAGTACGTTACCATTGGCGGGTTAATAAATTAATTTTTTTTTTTATATTAATTTAGTATTTTTTTCTTTTTTTCTCAGATAATCTGCAAAGAGGACGAACTCCTCAAACAGGAATTGTTTGATTTGGCAAAGGAGAACCGGAGGAAGGTGACAGCTTACATAAAATTGGAGCACGAAGAAAGAATAAAAAATATTTTAATGGAGCGTGCGGAAATAACGAAAACCTACCAGATAGAGAGAAGGCACAAAGAGGAAACTCATCAAAACAAGATGAAAATGTTAGAAGAGCATAATTACAATTGTGATTTTTATTTTTTAGTTTATACTGTTTTTTATATTAATTTATTAGTTCCTTCGTTTTTATTTTTTGAACTGTGATTTTTTTATTAAATATTTGATTAGTTCCTTCGTTTTTTTTTTCTCAGAACTGTGATTTTTAATCTTTAATGTTTTTTCAGTTATTTAAGTATTTTTGCAGTTTTTAATCGTTTTATGAATTAATTTTATGTTTTTGTTTTTGCCATATGAAGTGTATTTTGAAATAAATAGCAAATATGCGATGTAAGAAAATCGAAACATCATTTTTAATTCAATTTTTTAACATTTTAGATTTGATCAAATTTCTCATTTCATATTTGGGTTCGTGCTTCGAATGCTCAAAATAAAAAAAAATAAAAGTCAGGACAACTTCTTTTTCTAAGAAAATATCTTTTTTTATTATACTCTAATCTGTTGCTGAATGTATGAATGGTGCTGCTGTATTTGTTGTTGTTGTGTTGATGCTGCTGCTAATTTCCTACATCTGCAATTGCTTCTGTTTAAAGCATGTTGTTGCCAGTGCCAAACAAGAAGTATATCATGGAGTAGAAAGTATATAAGCTTTAAATTGAGATATAGGTACATTTTGTTGCGAACAGTAGGTAGGGTTAGTTATGAGATGAAAAGAATTGTTCTATAAAGACGCGGCATGTAAGGTTCATTTGACTGTTATGAAGGGATCGCATGAGCGATCACTTAATTACTTGTCGCAAACCAATTAAAGATACACTCAACCTGCTTCGATACTTGATACTCGGTTTCGCATCCATATCCATCGCATGCACTTACTTAGCCGGCTATAGCGGAGCCGATTCATAGTGTTCATTCATATTTTTATATTGAAGCTGGATCCGGTGCAGATCCCCAGTTTTGATGGAAGTCTACATAACTGGCTGGCCTTTCGAGAGGCCTTCGAGAGTTTGGTACACTCAAACCCAGGATTGCCGGTGGCGTACAAGCTACAGAAGCTGCGAACGGCGGTCCTCCCAATCCATGTAGGGATGGTGGGAAATATATACTCTGGTGGGTATGAGGAGCTCTGGCAGGAGCTTACCGAGCGCTTCGACAACCCGAAGCTGTTAGCCGAGACACATGTCGCTCGGCTGATGAACCTACAAGCGGCTAAGGAAGAGACAGCCAAGTCAATCCTTGGGATTGTGGACAGCGTCCAGGAGACAATGCGAGCATTGAAGGTGATGAAGCTCCCGGTCGAGCACTGGGATGCTCTGGTGGTCCCCCTGATCACCTCCCGGCTACCCTTAAAGACTAGACAGGCATGGTGCCTGCATTGTAAGCCGAAGGAGATTCCCTCCTTGGCATCACTCCTCAGCTACCTACAGTTGCGGGCACATAGTTTAGCAACCGAGATATGCATCCCTGGACCAACGGGTGGACAGCCCTCCACCTCTAATTCAAACGCAAACCGTAAGCGACATCAGGTACCAGTGGCCAGAGCACACGTCGCTGCCGTGGATGAACTGAAGTGTGTGTTCTGCAACGAGGGACATCGATCATTTCAGTGCGGAAAGTTCCGTGAATTAGATGCTGGGAAGAAGTTGAAGGCCGTCCGAGATGCGGATGCCTGCTTCCACTGTCTAAAGCAAGGCCACACCGCTAATGCTTGCCCATCTAAGATTTCCTGCCAGAAGTGTAGTAAGCGGCATAACACCCTGTTATGCAATAGGACGCCTGCACCCCGCAGGCCTCGGCGTAATTCAGCACCTCTTGGGCCAAAGGTTGCACCGGTTGCATGGCAAGACCGGAACCATGATCCACCCGATCTGTTCGAACACTCGGACGAATGGAATTGACTCGCTCAGCCGAGCACGACCGTATTGCTAGCGACAGCCTTGGTCTACGCATACGGTCCCACGAAGGAGAAGCAGCTTGCCCGAGCCCTCTGCGATCCTCGATCGCAGGTAAGTTTTGTAACTCTTTCCTTATCCACTAGACTCAACCTCGAGATGACCCGCTTTGAAGTGGCTGTGCATGGCATCGGCGTTTCGAGAAATTCAACCGCTCACGGTCAGGTGACGCTGTCCCTCCGTTCGACGCGAACCTCGCTTATGATCTCCATCAAAGCATTGGTAATCCCTCCCATTACATCCTCATTGTCAGACACACCAGTGGACGTGTCTCGTTGGTCACACTTATCCGGCCTTCCCTTGGCGGATAGACATTTTGGCACACCTGGACCCATTGACGTCCTGTTGGGGCCGATGTCTGGGGCCTCCTTGTACAGAATTCGGTCAGTCATGGTCAACCGCATGAGCCACATGCGCAACAGACGCGCTAAGGATGGGTGGTGTTTGGTCCAACCACCACGCAGCCGCAACCGCAGCCTCCAGTTCAAGCCTTCGACAGTCAGAGAGTGACTGTCGCTACCCGTGACTACCCACTTGAAAAGCTAGTCAAGAACTTTTGGCAACTAGAAGAAGTTGCCGCAGATGACACCAGGGAAGACGAGTGCACGAGAAACTACCAGTCAACCCATTCCCGTACAGCCGATGGGAGGTAAATAGTTCAGATCCCATTCCGGCATAACGCACCGTAACTGGGTGATTCATACCGATCAGCCCTACGGCAATTCTATTGCTTGGAGAGACGTCTTGTCAGCAACCCAGAGCTGAAGGACAAATACGTGGCATTCATGAGAGAATATGCCGCCCTTGGTCATATGGAGAGGGTTGGTCAACATGGCGATCACCCTGGCTTCTACTAGATTCCACACCATGCAGTTACCGCTAAGTTCCGTGTGGTCTTTAGCGCATCCGCTCGTACTACAACGGGTGTCTCCCTCAACGACATCCAATTGGTCGGTCCCACCATACAAGAGTCACTTGTTAATGTGATTTTTGGCTTTCGACGCTTCAGTATCGCCCTAACGGCTGACGTCGATAAGATGTTTCGCCAGGTGCTGGTGGCACCCGAACATCGAGACTTTCAACGGATTCTTTGGAGAGAATCCCCACCTGACCAGCTCGCAGTCTATCGTCTGACAACGGTTACCTATGGCATGCTGCAGCAGTAAGGCAGAAGCGATCCGCTTGGCAGCGGACATCAATACGGTCCTCTTGGCTGGACACTTTAAGTTGCGAAAATGGAACTCGAATCGCGCAGAGGTAATTGGTAAGATAACTAACAAGGTTCTCTCCTCTTCTCTTTCCACATAGCTCGTTATAGAGTGCCCGACCGCCACAGTACTTGGTCTTCGTTGGGACCCAGCAACCGACGAGCTCTTCTGCTTGGTGGAATTAGAAGCACCTGGGGCCATCCCTACAAAGCGTAGAGTCCTCAGCGAAGTGGCACAACTTTTTGACCCCACGGGCTTACTGGCTCCCGTGGTAATAGTTGGGAAGACATTCATCCAAACGCTCTGGTCTGCGGGTCTCACTTGGGATACCCCTCTCCCGCCAGAACTTCAGCACGAGTGGAAGGTGTTCCGCGATGGGTTGCTCAATCTCAACCGAGTCCGAGTGCCTCGATGGTTGGGCATGCAAGCTCCAAAGCCTATGCAGCCGTAATCTACTTACGGACGATTGACGAGCAGAACCGAGTCCACACGTCACCTTACTGACGTCTCGGACCAAGGTCGCCCCACTGAAGGGTGCTACCATCCCCCGATTGGAGCTCTGTGCAGCTTTACTTCTGGCGAACACTTATGACGGTATCCGCGATGCCTTGGGACTACAGACATCTAATTACTACTTATGGTCAGACTCCAGCATTGTCCTTTGCTGGCTGAAGAAGGAAACCTCCACACTGAAACCCTACGTCGCTAATCGAGTGCGACAGATGCAGCAGCTCACCTTACCCGAGCGATGGCATCATGTACGATCGGCTCATAACCCAGCCGACTGCGCCAGTCGAGGCATTGGCGCCTCCGACCTTATCAGACACCCGCTATGGTGGAAAGGCCCAAACTGGTTGACATCGGGCTCTTTCCCTCTGGGCCCAGCCGGGTAGTTATCCGAAACAGACGTGCTCCAAGTTACAGCCGAGTCGAAACCATCGGTCATCACTGGGATGACCCTCGCCTCACTACCGCTGACCACCAGATGCTTGGATGGCACAATTATTCCGTTGGTGGAACGATACAGCAGCATCTCCAAGCTCTTACGCCTGGTCGCCTATATGTTGAGATGGCTGAAGCCCTATCGTCACCTATTGCAGACTACCGTTATCGGAGCAGACGAGCTCGAAAACGCGTTGGAGCGCTAGATTCGCGCCGAACAAGTGCTAAGCTTCCCCCAGGAGATTCAACAGCTGAAGAATCGATCCTCATTGGCCCTCTCCAGTCCACTACTGTCACTTAATCCGTACCTGGACCCAAAAGGTACCCTCCGGTTTGGAGGGCGTCTCACGCATGCGTCCTTACCGCAGGAGCAGATATTCCCCATTATTTTACCCAAGACCGGGCACTTGGCTTGGCTCCTAATCCAACACACGCATGAGGTCACTATGCACGGAGGAGTGCAGATCATGATACAAACCATGCGTCACAAGTATTGGATGGTGCATGGCAGACAAGCCGTGCGTACTTTCATTCACAGATGTGTCGTTTGCCGACGATATCGGGGTACATTACTCAAGCAACAAATGGCCCCCTCCCCAGTCATAGAGTTAATGCTGTGAGACCATTCCTAGCGTCTGGCGTTGACTACTGCGGTCCATTCTCCCTACGTGTGGGTACCAAGCGATCGCGCACCACTACTAAGGGATATCTGGCGATATTCGTGCGCATGGCAACCAAGGCCGTGCACCACTTGCTCCATTTGGTAGGATCCCAGTCCCTCTGGTATCATCAACTGCACACCCTGGCAGTCCGCATCGAGGCGTGTCTCAATTCTCGTCCGCTAGTTCCCCTGCATGACGACCCCGAAGACAAGATGGCGCTCACCCCGGGCGACTTCCTGATTGGAGCTCCACTTATTGCCATTCCGAAACCGTAAATTGGAGATGTCCCACTCAACCGATTGAAGCAGTATCAATGGCTGCGTAAGATTCATCAAGAGTTCTGGGACCGATGGAGTGAGGAATACCTGGTTACCTTGCAGACTCGGGGTAAATGGGAAAAACGGGAGCCGGAGATTTAAGTCGGTGACATCGTCTTGGTACGACATGACAATCTTCCTCCCACTCACGGGAGACTTGTCGAGTAATAGCAGTTCACCCGGGCAGGCATGGCCTGGTCCGTAATGCTACACTTCAAACACAGGCCGGCGAGTGCCGACGACCCGTCCAGAAGCTAAGTCGTTTGGTCGACTACAATTTGTAATACACTTAGCTGTTCGAACTGATTGAGAAACCGGGTAGTAGTTATATCCTTCCGATACCTACCTCAACTTGGCCAACAAGGGCGCTAATTACATCACATTTCGAACCCAATGTTCGACCGGGCAGGATGTTCGGTCAACAATCCGTTGACCTAGAAATTATCACTCAGCTTAGCTGACTCCGCAACATTCCGAACTTAGTTCACCTCGCAACCCACCACCAGCCGAGCATGGGTATGGCTAAGCGGCTCGCGACGACGGCTTGCCCACTCATCGTCACTGGATACTTTTCGTCGCCAACCGATCATTATTTCCCTATATTTATCTTGAATAAATACTGCGGACACTGGGGCTCAATAATAGTTCTTGGAAGAACAAATATACAAAGCAACGACAATGGCTCACCCTCAGTTGACTATCCCACGGATCTTGACAATTGCTGCTGGTGTCGGCACATTCTTTCTGGTGTGCCGTTGGATATCGAAGGCGTGGGCATGGTACCAGCTACTGGACTCCCATCACCTATGGGAGCTGTGGTGACGCTGCATTTCTTGGACACTGGCTGATGGCTTCGAGGCCACTACTGGGACTTGGTCTTGGCAGTATCATTTTGGAATCGTTTCTTGGCATTCGTTCTAGTCACTCGCAGTATCATTTTGGAATCGTTTCTTGGCATTCGTTCTGGTCACTCGCAGTACCTTTTTAGACTTGGTCTTGGCAGTCGTTTTTCTGGTAGCTTTTTGGACTTTGAGACTCGTGGAGTTAATTCGACTTGGTCGCATTTTGTGAATTAATAAATAAACCAATTGTAAATAGTAAATTAATTTATGTTGCCAGAGTGCCTATTTCTATTTTCTATTCTTGGAACTAGTAAGACTTTCAGGTCACAATTCGGGACTCCCCTCAAAATTTGCACGGAAGACTAAATCCCCGACAGATATTTTTTTTTTGCATTTTCCTATTAGCATTATATTCTTGTGACAGTAAATCTTCTCTTCATTTCCACTATCGAAGCATATGCTGCAATAAAACATTTATAATGTTAGAAAATATTACGTGATCAGCTTTATAACAGTTTGTTAAAGGAGTTAATTTCAAGTAAAATTGATTCCATGTAGGTATTCTTTGAACTATAATTAATACTCCTATAGTGATGGACTAAATATTCTCTGATTCTGAGTATGGAAGCAAATTATCATATAGTACCTCTATCACATAACGATAAGTGTATTTTCAGGAGTAACAAAATTTACTCCATAAAGGTGGAATAGGAGTTAAAAAAGTCGCCCTTTTAACTCTTTGGAGTTTTATACAACCCTTAAATGTATGCAATAAATAGTAATAAGAAGCTTCTCTAGATGAATATAGAAGTAAAATTGTTAGTTGGGAAAGATAGGTTCAAATAACTTGTACTACTACAACGCAAAGCAGTGTCATTGGCAAACGCTGTTATTTTGTCCATTAGAGGTTGTAAGAAAAGTGAATTAACAAAGATTGAAAACAAAATTAAAACCACTATCGAATAATTTACTCAGTAAAAGTAACAATGTCATAGGGCGATAATTATAATTATAAAATTTAAAGTATCGCCTATATTTGTAATGGTATAACAACTGCTTTTTGGGTAAAACAAGAAAGATACCTTTTTGTATGCTTAAATTGAAAATGTGACATAATACGTCAGAAACAAGAAAAGATATGATTTGACTAAGTTAGAATTTTTAAGCGACTGTTTATACTGACTACGAAATCTTCGTTCGGCTTGCTTTTGTTTAAAATATGGTTGAAAACCTCCCAATCATTTTTGAATTGCAAATATTTTGAACTAACCTATTTGTTGACGCCGAAATCGAAACTTCGAATCATCGAGAACATTTAAATTGCCTACTTTTAGTCACATCATAGACTTAGAAGTGATTGAGTAATTAAAATTTTACTTTAATTTTAGTTACTAAATCATTAAGTAACTCTATTTCAATGCATTTTTAAGCTGAGCTAATCTGCCAGTGTAATTGACCATTGTTAAAACTTTATAAGACAATTTTCGAATACTGCTTAAGAAGCAAGTATCTACAAAAAGAAAATAAGGGTGAAAATACAACCGTTTTTTTTTTCTTGATATTTTTCACATTATAAAACTTGGATTTTTAAGATATAATGTAAAGCTTTCACCATAGCTGCGCACCAGAAAAATATTGATAACTGATATGCAATAGAGGAATCCGCCCAACACTTAAAGAAAAGGTATTAGTTTTTATTTCTTAAGATAATCATAAGACATTTTCAGCCTAGAGTTGTTGGGATGCTTTTTTGAACACTGGTAAAGAAAATTTTAACTTGTTCTTTTTTTTAATTTCCTTACTATATACATACATTCAAGGACCAAGAAAATAAGGAAATAAACAGACGAATCACGAACAGTTGGAAGCAATTCTGGAACGTTCATCAAATAATAGAATCAAATTTAACTAACAACACCAAAAAAATATATAATGGACTCTGGAATTCTACCCGTCATGACTTATGGACTACAAGCAGTTGCTTTGACCTCGAATTTAATGGAAAAACTAAGGATATGCCAGACTAAAATGGAGAGAAAAATTCTAAATATAAGACAAATTCAAAGAATAAGAAACCAAGATATAAGACAACAAACCAAAATCATCGACGTTATAGAAAGAACAAGAGGACTTAAATGGAGCTGGGCAGGACACATCTCAAGACTTCAGGAGCAAAGATGGACAAAAATAATTACAAAATGGACTCCAGCGGACAAAAGACCACCTGGAAGACCTAAGAAAAGATGGATTGACGATTTGGTGAACTACAGACAAAATTGGTACAATGAAGCTAAAGACAGAGAATTATGGACAATATTGGGGGAGGCTTATGCCAGAAATATGTCTACATAAATAGAATTATAAAACAAAAACAAAAACAAATTTGAATTTTATTAAATTTTCAATATTATTTAAAAGTTCTTAACCAGACTTTGTTTGTAATTTAAATTTAAATTTAAAAAAATGTAAAACGATAAAATTTGTATTTAAACTTTAACTTCAAATGGCAAATAAAAGCTTCAAATAATAATAATAATAACTATATAGCAGTAAGTAAAATAATTGTACTATTTCAAGAAAAAACTGAAAAGCCGCAGAAGGGTCAATGGCTGGATATATGTACACACAGTCACAAAAGTAAGTATACAGCAGGAAACAAAATGTTAAGCAGAGAGGAAAAAATTGAATAAGCATACATATATGTTATGAAACGTTTGGCGTATATTTTTTAGAAAATTTTTTTCTCTTTTCATAAAATCAATTATCAAAACATTTTTTTTTAAATGGCTTATATGGGTTGTTCCTGGCTAGGAAAATTGTTAGAAGGTTCTCGAATAATAAAACAGATTCTTTACGTTTTGCTCAGTTTATTATTTCGTTTTTATTCTCTGGTTAAATATACGTTCTTCTTAATCGGCGTCTGTGGAAATGATGACCCTCTCGTTCGTTAATTCAAAAAATGACATTTAATTTTTTTTAAAGTTAGTTCCATCGATAACCGACAGAGTCATCAGTCCAGGGACGTAAAATTACAAACCAATGGCATCGTTCAGAAAATCATTACAAATTAATGGTATCGTTCAGAAAAAGTGTTTCTTTTAGGCCGCAACATCCTGCTCCCCGTGAATCGAAGTGCGAGATTCACCCATGACATCTAGCTTAGCCAATTTCGAAACTGGTCTTCGAAGAATACCATTTGACGTGTTAACAGCTGCGGATCGAACTTGCCCATCAGGAGCTGGAAATATTCGCACAATCCTTCCACGTTTCCATTCACCTCTACCTTCCTTACCATCGCAAATTACCACAATATCACCCACCTCAACCCGCCTAGTCTGCGTATGCCACTTCGTTCGACGCGTTATGATTGGAAGATATTCCGAAACCCACCTTTTCCGAAACATTTGCTTAAGCTGTTGTAGTATATGCCACTGCTTCCGAAGATGTAGACCTTCCTTGACTTCTGGAGTCTGCACATAATTTGGACAGCCCAATAAAAAATGATTTGGCGTCAAAGGTTCAGCCTCTTCTGTTTCAATCGGCAAGTGTGTGAGGGGACGAGAATTGACAAGGTTTTCATCCTCAATTAAAAGACTTTGCAGCGTGTCTACTTGGGGAGTCTTTTCTTTAAGCGTGAGCGACAAAACATTCTTTACGCACCTGACCATGCGCTCCCAAACTCCTCCAGCTGATGGATCTCCTGGTGTGTTGAAAAGCCATTCAACTCCTCGGTGTATGCATTCATTTTGTATACTCTTGGTCGTAACAATCCAGTCTTCCTTGCTCGCTCCTACAAAATTTGTTCCTCTGTCGCTTCGTATTCTCACCGGAGTGCCTCTACGGTTGATGAAGTTTCGGAGACATAGAATCGTTGCTTCAGTTGATAAATCTTTCGCCAGTTCTAGATGTATGGCACGAGTGGATAAACAGGTGAAAAGTGCTACCCATCTCTTTTCACTTCGACGTCCAACTGCTACCTGAATAGGACCAAAGTAATCCACACCCGTATATGAAAATGGTCGAACGTATGGCGTGAGTCTATCAATTGGAAGTTGACCCATCAATGGAGGTTCCGGGACTGCATACAAGTTTTTGCAGAATTGACATCTGGACTTCATTGACCTTACCAATCGGCGAACACTAGGAATCCAAAATTTAGTACGTATTGCGCAAACAATCGCTTCCTGATTTTGATGATGAAATTTTTCATGGTAATCTTGGACTATCAATTTTGTTAATGCGTGGTCCTTCGGTAAAATAATTGGCCTTTTTGTATTTAAAGGAACACAATTTGCATTATCAATACGACCACCTAAGCGAATTATACCATCTTCATCCATTTTCGGTGTCAATTTGAATATAGAACTACTTTTTGGTACTTTATTTGTCGAGGAAAGAAGACGCATTTCATTCGAAAAGACTATATTTTGAACTATTCTGCAAACAGTAATTTCAGCGGTTGTCATTTCCTTGACCGTTAGCCAAGCCCTTAATGACAATGTTTCATATTTCTCATTACTATACTTTATAGTTTTCATAAATTTTTTTACTGCTCGCAAGACCCAACAAACAGTTTTTAGTAGGCCATGATAATTTGAAAATTTTTCAAGGGCAATAAATGTAGAATCATTGACAAAAAATATGAATTTTGAACGTTTTTCATCGTTGTGCTCATTAGCTGATATGTCCTTTGGTTCTTGTGGCCAATCAGACATCGGAAGTTTTAAAAATGATGGACCTGTAATCCATGGTGAATTAATTGGTGTTTTAGAAATTATTTTTGGTCTCGTCGCATCATCGGCTGGATTTAAACTGCCTGGGACCAATCTCCAATTTTTAACTTCTGATCCATTAAGTATCACTGCTGTCCGACCTAATCCAATGGATGACGGTTTTCGAATCAGACCAAAGAGTAACATTGATTGGCTTGATTTCATGGCTTTTTAATATTATTTCTTTTAGACGTACTCCTAGAACTGCTGCTTGGAGCTCTAACCTTGGAATTGACAAGGCTTTTATGGGACTACATCTTGTTTTACCCATAACAAATACTATGTCGACATCATTTTTATAGCTATTGCGCCAATATCCAACAGCACTGAAGGCAACTTCACTTGCGTCTACGAATATATGGAGTTAGACTTGAGCACATGAATCAGTTAAATGTGGATGGTAACATCTTGGTATTTTAAATTCCTTTAGCAAGTCTAATTGTCGATACCACTCAAACCATCTTTGGTAAACATCTTCCGGGATTTGTTCCGTCCAGTCAGTATTAACTCTCCATAGATCTTGCAGTAATAGCTTGGATTTGATTACAACGTTCGCCAAAAAACCGAAAGGGTCGAAAATTGACATTGTCAGACTTAAAACTTGGCTTTTTGTCGGCTTAATTCTACCATCCAGAATGGCTGTTGGGACCTTTCGAAAGTTTAAGACGAAACGAAAATTGTCGGTTTTTGAATCCCAGAACATACCAAGAATCTTTTCGGTGTTAGAATCACTGTGGCATATATTTTTTAGATCCGATGATAACTTAGAACTTTCATTTAAGGCATCAAGAAGTTCCGGCGAATTTGATACAAAACTTCGTAGTTCAAATCCTGCAACACTATGAATATCCTTTACTGCTTTCACAACGTTAATAGTCTCGGAGACATTATCAAAGCTATCGACATAGTCGTCTACATAATGCCGTTCTACAATCGCTTCGAAAGCTCGAGGATGTGTGTGCTCATATTCACGAGCGTTTAAATTTTTTACATTTTGCGCTGAACATGGTGAGCTTGCTGAACCAAAAATCATTGCAGTCATAATATAGATGTCCGGTGGTCTTGACGAGTTGCCATCTCTCCAAAGAAACCGTTGACAGTTCTGGTCTTCCTTTCGAATATTTATGCGGTGAAACATCTCTTTGATGTCAGCACATACACCGATCCGACGTTCACGAAATCTTTGCAGAATTGATAAAATAGATTTTGGCTGGTATCTATCTGGTCCCTTTAACAACATCGAATTCAATGAAATTCCATTAACAGATGCGGCTGCATCGAACACAAGGCGTAATTTGTTACCCTTATTAATGTTGCAAATTCCAAAATGGGGTAAATACCATATCCGCTTCTCTTTCGTGTTTATCTCGACAGCTGACAATTTTCTTGCGTAATTCTTTGAGACATATTCTTTAATTTTATTTTTATACCAGTCAGTAAAATCATTATCCCTTTCGAGTCTCTTTTCCACGGTTTTCAATCGTTGCAATGCCATATCGTAGTTATCTATAAATTCCACTTCATCATTTTTCCATAAGAGTCCGGTTTCGTATTGCCCATTTATTTTTCTTGTCGTTTCACGAAGGATTTTTTCCGCTCTTTTGTCTACTTCTGAAGTTATTGGCTGAAACGATTTTGGTGGAATATTCTCAATGGCAAAATATTCGGCTACTTGTAATTGCAAGTCCTTCAAAATGTTTTCTTCGTCATGTCCCACAAAGGATACTAGGGCATCCGAAACGTTTTCTTCATTTGAACCGAAAGTGTCCAACCAAGCTTCGTGTAATGGGCTGAGAATCCCGTGTCAATATTTATAACTTCTGTTGGCCTAACAAGATTTGTGTGTGGAACTCCAATTAAAATCCGAGGTACGGCATTATAATAATCGTCGATTGGCACTTCTTGTAGATGACTGTAGCGTTTTTTCATTTCCGAAAGATCTAGACTCTGGGCTGGTAACAACAGCTGTTTCACTGTACGGACATTTCTCATTTGGTATTCTACCGCATTTGCATGTAGACCACATATTTCTAAGTCAACACGCTGGGATAATTCATTTGTAGTTTTATCTCCTATCCATCTGAGAGATAATGATTCAGGTACACCTTTCACACCAATTAGGTTTGCAACGCTCTCCTCTATCAAGGATATCTTTGCACCATCGTCTATAAATGCAATGATTTCGCATGTTCCTTTTGGGCCACTCAGTTTTACTGGCAAAAACTTCAGTAAAGTCTTTCTCGACGAAGGCTGACAAATAATAGCACCAACGGTTTCACTTTGTGCTTTAGTAAACAATTCTGATGTCGACGTAACGACTATGCTATCATGAGAAGGGTCATGCGCAAGTGGGACAACATTTTCAACTTTTCTCTCGTCTGTACCATGGAGAAGACGATTGTGTGGCTTGCGGCATGAGGAGATGCCACATTCTCGATGAAACGAACACTTCGAAACTGTGTGACCAAAACGTAAACAAGTAAAGCATAAACGATTTGTTTTCACTACGTCCCATCGTTGTGAAATTGGCAGGCTCTTGAATTTAGAACATAAATACAAATGGTGGTTAGCTTTACAGACTATACAGTTCATACTTTTCTTTTGCTGGTCCTCAGCAACAGTGTAAAGCGCATTAGTATGTTTTTGTCTTTTGTCATGCGACGAGAAGTGTGAATCAGAATGTGTTCTTACATTCCTATCGGGCATAATTTCCATCGCTAAAGTCACATATGTAGCTACTTGTCGTAACCAAATACTGAATTCACTTACACTTGGATGCAGTGCTCTGATAGTGAGCTTATGCCTAACCCATTCTTCCCTTTTATTCATTGGCAACTTTACTAATAATTCGTGAAGTAAGGTAGGGTCACATAAATGTGCTGAAGCGCCTGCGTTTGTTAAGAATGCTGTCAAGTTAGAGACTATAGTACTGAAGTTCACTATTTCAGAAATTTTAGCCTCGGTTATATTTGGAAATGCTCTTACTTTGGCCAATTGACTACGAATAAGTATTTCTGGCCGTCCGTAGTGAAATTCTAAGGTACTCATTATATTGTTGACACTATTTGGGTGAATAAGCAATGATTCAACGAGTTGTCTAGCTAAGCTACCTGGACGTAAAGCTTTTTGGAGTCTTGACAAATTTTCGAGATCTGAATAACGATGAATGGCTGTGGTTTCTCTATACGCTACGGCAAACATTGGCCATTCTTCAGGTTGACCAGAAAAAGGTGGTAGGTCTTGCAATTTACGAATGGGTGGCTGATAAAATTGAATTGTCTGGGTTGATGGCGGTGGCAAATTAGTGGCAGACGGCGGCGGCGGCGCAAATGTATTTTGGTAGGGCATATTGTGGGATAAAAAAAGATTGTTGTACATACCTTGATTATAATTCCAAGAATAGTTGGTGGCGATTTCGGCTTGGTAAGGCGGCGATACTGCGGCAGCAGATGATGTACATGGAACTGATGTTGTGGCGAGGTGAGGCGATGATACTTCGGCAGAAGATGTTGGCACTATATTGGCGAAGGCTTGTTTTAATGGTGTTGGCGACGGGGTAACATAATTGCTGGCGGCATGTGTACTAGCAGCCTGAGTACTATCCAGACATGATGATTGTTGCGGCGGCAAAATGGTAGAAGTTGATATAATGTTGGTCTTCGTCAGCGTCGCAATTATCTGCTGTAAATTTTGCATTTGCGATTGAAGTTCTGCAATCTGGCTTGTTGTTGCATCAACCACAGTATTATCTAGGTTTGCTTCCATCTCTAGGTTTTCTTCCATCCTTTTTGTTTTACTGCGTGTCAGCATTAATTGAGATTGGGGCGATTCCACAGATTTTAGAAATAATAAAGATGTTCCTGGCTAGGAAAATTGTTAGAAGGTTCTCGAATAATAAAACAGATTCTTTACGTTTTGCTCAGTTTATTATTTCGTTTTTATTCTCTGGTTAAATATACGTTCTTCTTAATCGGCGTCTGTGGAAATGATGACCCTCTCGTTCGTTAATTCAAAAAATGACATTTAATTTTTTTTAAAGTTAGTTCCATCGATAACCGACAGAGTCATCAGTCCAGGGACGTAAAATTACAAACCAATGGCATCGTTCAGAAAATCATTACAAATTAATGGTATCGTTCAGAAAAAGTGTTTCTTTTAGGCCGCAACATGGGTCATTTTTTAAAAATTGACATTTTTTATTGATCGTTTCAAAAAAAAAATTTTTCAGTTTTTCTTGCGTTTTAGTTTCTAAATCTACAGTAAACAAGTAGAAAAGGAGTTTTCCGAGTTGCGCAAAAATAATTTCAAATATTTTTCATTTTACGAGTATTTTTCGACAAAAATTAAAATTGAAAATTTCGAATGTATTAAAAATGTTTTTTTTTTTGTATAAAATAACAATAAATAGTATTAAACAATAAATAGTAGTAACAATAAATAGTTGAAATTTTGTGGAAAGCAAATAAATTTTACAGGATAATTAATAAAAAATACAAATTAAATACATTTTGTTTAAAAGCATGAAAGAGGCAAAAAAATATTTTTAAATAACGACACATAACTTTCTCGGAGCTTTTACGGTACCAATACTGTAAGGAATGATGAAATTCAGTATATTTATCTAGAATATAAAAATATTAATAATAATATGAGCCATTATAAACTAAAAGAACATATATTAAAAAACAAATACGAAAATGGCCACGTAGATTACAGGCCGAGGAGATTACAGGCCACGGAGATTACAAAATCGACTATTTCTTAATTTTAATATAGTCAATGTAATTCAATGTCACCCAAATTATATGAGGTCCAAGTATGATTAAATATCTTTCTTTTGTCGGTGGTTAGACTAAAAAATATTAATATGGTACAAAGATAACAAGGCCACGGAGATTACAATGAATTTTTACTCGGATGAAAAAATTATTTTGTATGTTAATTTTAAAGGAATTAACTGCAATAATAAATTATAATAAAACATGAACTTGAAGGTTTTTTGACGTACTAAAAGATGATGCATCGTAAAAAATTATTAAAAATTGTTTAGTTATGTGAAAAAGCGAAAATGTTTAATTGTTTTTTTTTTTCAAAATCTTGTCTCACTCATTCAACTAAGTATTGGGACAACAAAAAATTTTTTTTTTTGCATATCATAAAATTGAAGCTTAAGAAAAGGCCTTTCAAACGACAAGGCCCAAAATTAAAAAAAAATCATTTCCATCATTAAAAATATTAATAAAACTGATTAAGCATCAAAATCACATCCCAAAAAGGCCACGGAGATTACACATTATTAATTACCATGGATATTCGTTACCATCAATCGATCTGCAAATTTTTTCCTATAATGCTGACATATAAACACAGTTCCATGCCAAATTTCAAGTCTTTAAATTGAAATGCAAAAAAAATAGAAGCTATAACGCTAAAAATGTAATTTTTTTAAAACGACCCATATATCAACTTAAAACTAAAACTCTCAGAATTTTGATCACAAAAGTAAGTATACACTACTAGAAATTACAACATTTTCAACTTAATATTGGAATTTAGTAACTTGTTGGGTAATCTTTTCATTTAATTACGGCATTTATTCTCGATGGCATCGACGAAACAAGTTTTTGGGTAACACTTATGGTTTTTTTGTTCCATTCTTCTTGAAGGATCCTTTTAATCTCTACTTTTGATTTTATCTCATGTTTGCGGATTTGACGCTCCATATGATCTCATAAATGCTCAATAACATTTAAATCTGGTGATTGAGGAGTTGTTTTGACTTATCTTCGCACATTATATAGCAGCCATTCTCTCACGATTTGCGCGGTATGTTTGGGGTCATTATCTTGTTGAAAGATGAATGACCTCTTACAACCTAGTTTTTGTGCACTTTGATGAAGATTATTTTTTAGGATGTCGAGGTAAGCAAAACGATTTATCGTACTCTCAATAAAAACCAGGTTACCCACTCTAGATGCCGCCAAGCACCCCCAAACCATAACTGAACCACCACCATGTTTAATAGTTCCAGTCAGGTAATTAGGATCTAAGACCGTATTAGGTTTTCTTCACACTTTTGCACGTCCATCAGAGCCATGGATGTTGAATTTGTTCACGTCAGAAAATATAACGGTATTCAGAAAGCCAAATCGGTCTGAATATGACTTCTGGCAAATTAAATCCGCTTTTGACGATTGACCTTGCTAATGAATGGTTTTTTCCTAATAGCACAGCCTTATACCTGACTTCGTAAAGGATGCGGCGTATAATTTGGGTACAGCATGACTTACCTGTCTCTTCTTCTGCAGTTTTGATGCGCTTATGTTCGCATTTTTCTTTACTTTGTGAATTATTAATCGCTTCTCATGTTCAGGGAACGTTCGCGGACGGCTACTGCCAGCCATGTTCGTAACTGTTTCACATTTTTTCTGCTATTTCAATATTTTTTGGACGGTTGCTGGGCTCCTATCAACAATTACAGCTACTTTCCGAATCGACTTTCCTTCACTAGAGTACTTAACTATTAATTTTTGTAAGTCCAAAGGAGAGCTCTTTTCCACGTGGTGCCATTTCTAATTTTAAAAGGAATAATTTGAACTCAAATGGGCTAGTCTAGTAGTTTTGCCTTACCTTTTTAATAAAAAAACAAAAAATCGACTCAAAAGTTTTTATTGATGCAACATCACATAAGAAAAACTGTCTGTATACTAACTTTTGTAACCTATTTTTTTTACCCGTGATTACAAATAATGAGATAGCAAAGAAGTGGATACAAATTGTACCGTTATTTTGCTTAACAGCAGTAATATGTATGACAAGACACTTGTGCCATATGCAGAGAATAGATATGGATTTGATATTAACGGTATTTTTTCGTCTATTTACGTATTAGCTTGGTTGTATACTTACTTTTGTGACTGTGTGTATGTACAGTGTACCACAAAAGTAAGTAAGCACTCATTGCTATCGCATAGACATGTTAAAATAAAATTAAATTCCGTTATGAATATTAGGAAAAATGCATTCATAATTATGGTTAGCATTTGAACATAATATGTTGTAGGCAAATCTTAGCGTTTAACATTTGGTTTATCTGCAGAACATCACTGTTTGTTTAGTTAACCGCCTTTTCTATACCACAAAAGTAAGTAAGCACCTGCAGCATTTGAAGGTTAAATTTTTAATGGTGTAGTTGACTTCGACTTTTTATTAGTTTTTGGTTGCTTATCTCTCTTTTCTATAATTTTTTTTCAGTTTAAGATATTAATAATAAATAAAAAGAAATGGCTCCAAGAGGTAATCAACTCAGCTAAGATTTAAAAAAAATTATAATAATCAAACACTATTTGGAAAATAAATCGAACTGCGAGAATGGTAAAATTGTTAACAAAAGACCATCTTCTATACACAAAATAATAACCAAATATAATAATATTGGAAGTTTGCAAAATGACCCTTGATCTGGACTTTCTGTCAAACTCACTCAACAGGAATGCCGTATTATTGTTAGGAAAGTGAAGAAGAATCCCAATGTAAGCGCATCACAGATATCAGCAGAAATAACCAAAGAAACAGGTAAATCATGCAACCCTCAAACTATTCGACGAGAAGCAGAATTTTAAAACACAGTTGTTTTTTCCAATTAAAGCTAATTTAATATCCACGGCTCAGGTAGACGTGGAAAAGTTTGGAGAAAAAAAAACACAGAGCTTGAATCATCAAACATGTCAGGAACCGTGAAGCTAGATGGCGTAAACGTTGTGGTGTGGGGGTGTATGGCAGCATCTGGTGTCTGCAATTTAGTGTTTATAGATTCTTTGATGAATAGGTTCGACTATTTGAATATTTTAAAGAAAAATCTTCAGAAAAGTTCCAATAAGCTTGGTATGGGTAGGTCATTTGTCTTTCAGCAAGACAACGATCCTAAACATACTTAGCATGTTGTCAAAGAATCGGTGCTTTTTAACGTCCGAATCCAGCTCAAATCACCACTACAGTCGCCCGACTTAATTGTCATTGAACATTTATGGAACATCTTGACCGACAAGTAAAAAAACATGAAATCAGGACGAAAGATGATTTATAGCGTGTTCTTCAGGATGAATGGTCTAAAATTGGACAAAACGTTACGCAAAATTTGGTTAACTCAATGCCTCGACGTATGAAAGCAGTTATAAAAGTCAAAGGGTATCACTTACTTTTGTGATATAAATTTGTTATTTTTTTTTTAGTTTTAGTCGAATATTTCTTAATTTTTCTGTAAATTTTTATTTGAAATGTTGTTTTTTAGTTCGAAATACATATCAATTACAGACAAAAAAATTAAGTTTTTTTTTTGACATGTATGTAGCAATTTATTGATATGTTTGAGCTAGAAAAATTCATGATTTTATGGTGAGTGGTTGGACTTGGCATGCTTGCGTTGCTCGGCTAGAGCTCGCCGAAAATGGGTGGGAACTTGTCCGAACACTCAACCCTCAACTGCCACGTATACATTTATCATGCCAAACAAAATAGTAAAAAAAGGAATTTAAAACAATTGAAGATTGTAGTAAATTTATAGACGGACGGACGTTTACCCCTAGAGGACGCTGAGATGGTATTCAGCGTTGGCCTGACCCACCCTACCATGGAAGTTAACAAAGGCTGTACTTTTTTTTGAACTTCCCCTTTTTTCTCGCTTACCATTTATTTCCGCTCAGTTCAGTTTTACCCTTCATCAAAATATTTGCGTTGGCGTCCACATCCCCTGAAAATAAAGATTTAGTAATCCATCAAGCTATGTGCTTGAATAAAAAACGGTAATTCATCCATCATGGTGAAATTCACAATTTTTTTTAATAATCAACAAATATATAAACGAAAATTAACATGAAGGTATTTGTAAATGTTTTTAATTTTTACAAAAATTATATCAGAAAATTTTGATATAAAAAAAGGTAGGGTTGGTAACCCTGAACCAATAAAAGGGTAGATTTATAAATTTACTGATTTTTACCACAAAAAGAATTTAAATATTGAAAAAAATTAATTCATGGAAGTAATGAAATAGGTATGGTAACCCTATTTAAAAATTACAAATATTATGAACACAAGATTAAACAACAAAGAAAAAGTATTTAGGAATTTGCTTTTTTTCTCTTTAAACTAGGAATTTAAATAAAAATGATTACGGCATTTACTCAGCTTCCTTTCCCCAAAAAAAAAAACCAAAATCTTTAAAAAAAATAAATAACAGATATGCTATCAGCTACCCTGCCTAACTCGAGCTCAAAGTAGGTGAGAATACCTGATAATACACAAAAAAAAACTCTAAAGTAGACTAGCAATTTTAATCAAAAAGAAAAGAAACAAGTTAAAAATTCGTAGGATTTCACGCAAAAAAAACTCAAAATTCCTATGCACTTTTACATAGCAAATATCAAAAAAAAATATTAATACGTTGAATTACAATACACAAAAAAAAATATTGCACCAAGTAAAAAAAATAAATTATTTCCGATTGGAATAATCAGGAACAAATGACGTCACTGATTGATGATTAAAATCATGCCAAAAATTTTGTTCAAAAATCTTCTTTTCTTGAAAAAAAAATCTTCTTCTTCTTCTTTTCTTGAGATTTCTTAAGAAAAAGACCCGTGAGAAAAATTGGACAGGCGATCACGACTTCTTGAAAGGATTTTAGTTCGTGATCGCCACACAGCTTTTAAACCCAATTTCAATTTTCACTTATGATAAATCTTCAATTTATAGTTGGGTGTAGCAGGTATGTATGTAATTTTTTTGTTGAATATAGGTAGGTAGGTACTTTTATGGCAAAACTCTAGGGCTCACACGTTTATATTTTTCAAATTTCAGTTCAAAATTTATACTTTCGGATTTTGATTAGCATTTTTTTTTCTATATTTTATCACACTTCTATATTTTTTTATTTCTTGAAAATGGTTTTTACTTTTATCCTGCTATTAGCCGTCTAAATCGCGCGTGGTTTCCACAACTATGACTACTAATCAATTCAAATTTAAAATTATACCCGTTCCAAAAATCCTCTCTACTCAACGGAATAATCGTTAGATTCAAACCGCCAATCAAATAAATTTGCAACCTATCAGGCCACAAATCCCAAAAACAAATTCTTTCGTAGCCCAGGTCGAATCGGATTTTTAAAAGAGAATTCTTGTGGCGATCCTAACTTGACAGCACAGATGTCGTACCAAATGAACAGCAATTTGAATCTTATTCCAACGTCTATTTTTAGCAGCTGCTCATAAAGCATTCTGGAATTTTCTCTCGACTAGAGACGACGCATTTTTTATATTAGGGGAAAGTGGGGCACATTTGAACACTTTTTGCTTTCCAGACTGATAAAACCTAAAATATTCGAGCAATTGGCCTGATATTTTACTCACATGGAACAGTGGTATTGACGTTCAATTTAGAAAAATATTTGGTCCATTTAACGAAATATTTATATTGAATTTTTATCTCCAATCAATACAGGTTTTTATGTTCAAAAGTGCCGCATGTATGGGGCAGTTTTGAACTTCGAAGGGGCACTTTTGAACAGTGATATAATTTTTTTTACTGAATAAAAGAACTTTTAAATTTTATTAGTATATTCATTTTTTAATAAGAACTTATCAATAAAACTCAAAATTAATACTTTTCTTATATCAAATTCATGTATTTGTAAAAAAAAAAAACAAAAATACACAAAGAATAATGAGAAAAAAAATCTAAATCTAAAACTTGGATTTTTAAGTAAAAGCTGGATTTTTAGTGAATAAGAATAAGCTTAAGCTAGCTAGTTAAAGATGTTTTCTAGTAATAACTATTTTAAAATAGCCAACGATAAGTTCATTTAGTTTTAACTTGTTTTTCAAGCCTAAGCTTCAATTTGTGTGAATAAAAATAGCTTAAACTAGAATATTATTGTTAAAGCTATACAAATTTCAAGATTTTTTCGACCTAGAAAGCTTTAACTAGGCCTTATTTTCAGTATTCAATAGCTCAAAAATGAGACAGAGAACGTATAGACGCAGAGACTGATGGTCGATATGACAAAAACATTTTTTACCTGAAACCAATACTTGTCCTATAAAACAGATAACAAATTGCTTGATTAATTGCTTGAAGCTGATTACATTTTCTCTTAAATGTCTTAAATATGTTAAAAAAAAAACTAATCATGGCAGTTTTGAACATGTTCAAAAGTGCAACAACACGTTTGTTCAAATCTGCCCCAACTGTTCCAGTGACATAAAATTTATTATAAATATTTAATTGAAATATAGCCAGTAAAAAGCTTACCGCAATTAGGTTTAAAATTTATTTTTCCTCCAAAAAAATGTGTTCCTGTTTTAAAATCGCGCAGTAATTTTTGTTTAAACTCTTACAACTAAAAAACGAAAACAAAACACTTCCGCTAGCAAAAGTACCTTTCACCTCTGAGTCCGAGAGACAACTGAGATATTCAAGGAAATTCAATGACGTTTATGGATATGGTATTGACAGGTTTAAATTTTAAATTACTTTTAAAAAAGAGTAATAAAGTAAAATTTTATAAGCATTGTTCAAATGTGCCCCACTCTCTCCTACATATTAAAAGTTATTGTAGAGTTCAACTTAATTTATTGATTGAATAAAGTTTATTTGTAAAGTAATAATTAGTTCACAATTATTGATATTGTGGAAGTAAATTCCCAAAGTGGTGACCCCGACGTGATCTAATTATTCACGACCCGAAATTCCTTCTACAAGCCAAATCATCATGCCAAACTCAGAACAATCGATTGCTACTGGTGAACCAGTGCTGCATTAAAGAATCTCAGGATTCCCGCATTTTGGAAAATCAATCCAGCACTGTGGTTTGTGCAGGTAGAAGCGCAGTTCCACAACAACCGAATCGTCTCCGACAATAGGAATTTCAATGCCATCATCGCTGCGTTGGACCCAGAAGTCTTAAACGAGGTTTCCGACCTAGTTCAAAAGCCTCCAGAGACAGATAGGTATCTTGCTTTTAAAACCCAATTGATTTCTAGGTTCACGGAATCAAAAGAGAGGCAGTTAAATCGGCTCATGACTTCCTTAGAACTCGGTGACAAGCGTCCATCAAGTCTACTTAGGGAAATGCGTAGATTGGCAGGTGATAACGTTCCTGATGACATATTGTCCACTCTATGGATGGCTCGTCTGCCCAGTCATGTCCGAGGAATACTCTCTGTCACTCACGACATCAAACCCAACACATTGTCAGAAATAGCAGACAAAATACTGGACAACACATCTACTCATGCCGTCTAAACTGAAATTCAAGACGAAGCAGCACAAGAGTTAAATCGACGTCTTCTTAAGATAGAGTCTTCCTTATCCACCGTGACACAAATAGTACAGGATCTTAAGTCAACTAGGCACAGCCGCAGTCGCGGCAGATCTCAAACTGGTTCAAAGAACATCGTCAAACACTCAGGCTCGAGAGCGTCAACGCCTCAATCCCAATTGTGGATGTGTTATTTCCACAAGAGGTTCGGTGATGAGGCTCGGCAGTGCAAAGAGCCCTGCAGTTTTCAAAAAAACTAAAATCTCTGTTGTCCACTGAGGCGATCGACAACAGAGTCAAAATTCGAAAAGAATGTCGCCTCTACATTTACGACGGAGAAACCAACCAGAGATTCCTACTTAATTCGGAATCGACCATTTGTGTATTGCCCCGTCCGATAAATTGTAAAAACAACAGGTCCGACACCACACTTTTGGCAGCAAACAATTCCCCGATTTGTACCTACGGTAAAAAAAATCCTAACCCTCGATTTTGGTCTGCGTCGAAAAATAACTTGGCCCTTCATCATCGCAGATGTTAAAACGGCGATAATTGGAGCTGACCTACTTCCACACTATGGACTAGTCATCGACCTAATGGCTAAACGTGTCATCGACAAGACCATATCGTTGACAGTATCCGGCCAGCTTCACAGCATCACTCACTCATGCAAGCTCCTGACTGTTAGTGGTCCTGTCCTATATACAAGTCTAGTCAACGAGTTTGTGCTAAACGATAGCCACAGCAGACACTATGGGTGTCCAACATTGCATCGTCACGACAGGTCAGCCCATTTCTGAACGACCAAGACGACTCGCTGGTGATAAACCAGCCGAGTTTCTAAAAGTCCATGGGCAAGCCCCATTCACTTCGTTGAAAAGAAGACTGGTTGATGGAGATGTTGTGGTGACTACCGTCGACTAAACGCCAAAACCCTACCGGATAGTTACCCGATTCCACACATTATGGATTTCACAGAACGATTACATAATAAAGAGTATTCGAATTCCTGGTCATGCCATTTGGCCTAAAAAATGCGACTCAAAGTTTTCAAAGGCATATGGATATGGTTCTTCGTGAACTTGATTTCATTTTTTGCTACATTGATGATATTCTCATTTTTTCCGAATCGGAAGAACAACATCGACAACACGTTCGCCAAGTCTTACAACGCCTTCACGAACATGGTTTAATAATCAATATCAACAAATGCATTTTTGGGAAGTCTGAGGTTACTTATCTTGGACACACAATCAATAAAGCTGGATATAGACCACCTGAAGATAGAGTTCAAGCCATCGTAAACTACCCGAAACCAACTGTCATCGTGGAACTACGTCGATTTCTTGGAATCGTCAACTACTATCGACGATATGTGCCAAATTGTGCTCGCATCCAGGCACCATTAAATGCGTTCATCAAAGACTCCAAAAAAACGACCGACGTCCTATACCTTGGGATCCCTTGACGGAAGAAGCTTTCGAGAAATGCAAAGATAGTATCAAGCAGGCTACTTTACTTAATCATCTAGATCCAAAAGCTGCATTAGTTTTAACAACAGACGCATCGGACATTGCAGTCGGTCCGAAGCTCGAACAAAAACAAAATGACCAGCTCCAGCCGATAGGTTTATATTCATGCAAATTGTCATCTTCCCAAACGCGGTACAGCACCTACGACCGTGAATTGCTAGCAATTTATATTGCTATACGATTTTTTAAGCACATCTTGGACGGGCGTCACTTTATCGATTTCCATGCCAGTGCAATTTGATATTCGAGAACTACACCTATCACAACTACTGGACGCAGAGCTTCAAGAAATTTTAAAACAAAAAAACTCATCACTTACAGCCATATTTATAAACCCATTATACTGAGTACATAAGGCTATGCAACCCTTATAATGCCTCTAAGCGCAAAATCGTTATTTATAAAACTTATGTGACGTTGAATAGAGGCATTATAAGCTAAACGCGTTTGGAGGTTGAATAGTTCCTACATAAGGACATTTTAGTATTGAACTGTCACATTCACTTTGACATCACATTGAATTATAAAGATTATCAACAAAATAAAATGACCTTTACTTGATATTGAAACTAAAGCTTTGTTTTTGTTTATTGAAACTAAATTGTTATACTAATATATTAAAAACAAATTGAATTAAAAATTGTTTAGAATTAAATAGATAAAAATACTTGTTGGTGATCTCCCTCCACGGATCCTTCTTCATCCGGTGTATTAGTGTTGCAATTTTTATTTTGCATTATTGAATTGTATCCTCAATAACTTGTCTGAGGAGTATTCCAGCTAGGATAAAACGAACAACAATTTGATTTTCAGTATGTGCTAGAGATAATTATATACATACCTTATCTGATGAATCAAAGTTTATTATTCGAATTCTTTTAGCTTTTGGTAGTTCCATTTTTGTTTATTAAATTTGATTTACAGACAAGATTTTTTTTCTTTGTTTTTTGACGAACAGCTGAGTGTAAATGTAATAGATTCTTACTTTTTGGTACTTTATTTGACACAAGCTCATTACAACTATGCAGGGTAGGCAAATGTTTTATAAATATGAATTTGCATAGTGGATGAATAAGTCCTTATGAAGTGCATAACTATTCACGCGTTCAGCGAATTCTAATAAATAAGGCTGTTAATCTAAAGAAACTCAGTTTGGATCCGGATGTTAAAATTTATTGCAACATTTTTAATGATACTGTTCGACCTTATATACCAACTTCGCTACGTCGAAAGGCCTTTGACTCCATCCATGGTCTCTCACATCCTAGTGGAAGAACAACCAGTCGCCAACTCAGGCAAAAATACATCTGGCCGAACATCAGAAGAGACGCATTGGAGTGGTCCCGTACTTGCATCCAATGCCAGCGTTCCAAAGTACATCGTCATACCAAACTAGTTCCTGAATCTATCAAAGTTCCAGATCATCGGTTTCAACATGTTCACATCGACTTGATCGTCCTTCCACAGTGACAAGGGAATAGGTATTGCTTAACCATGATCGACCGTTTCAGCAGATGGCCGGAAGCAATACCTCTACAAGATATGTTTGCAGTAACTGTCGCCAACGCCTTCTTGTTGAAATAAAAGAAAAAGTTTACAACAAAAGTATTTTATTTAGCGTGAGTACAAAGACAAACTATGCAGCCGACAAATTCGTTAGAAGTGAAGATTTGAAATGCACAAGTGAGATAGATACATAAGAATAAGATACATGTGTTTAAGATTGAGATAAAATGAAAATGGATGTGTTCCATTGGATGCGTTCAACAATGTTTATTCAACACCTTCCCTCACTGTGAACACATTCGATATTTTTAATACCAATAGAAGATCGAAATTTTGAAAATGTTGGAGCTGGTAATGCTTTCGTCAGAACGTCAGCTTTCTGCTCCTTTGTAGATATATATTTGCAGCCATATTTATAAACCCATTATAGTGAGTACATAAGGCTATGCAATCCTTATAATGCCTCTAAACGCAAAATCGTTATTTATAAAACTTATGTGACGTTGAATAGAGGCATTATAAGCTAAACGCGTTTGGAGGTTGAATAGTGCCTACATAAGGACATTTTAGTATTGAACAGTCACATTCACTTTGACATCACATTGAATTATAAAGATTATCAACAAAATAAAATGCCTTTGACTTGGTATTGAAATTAAGACTTTGTTATTTTTATTTATTGAAACAAAAACGCTATACTAATATATTAAAAACAAACTGAATTGAAAATTGATTAGAATTAAATAGATAAATATACTTGCTGGTGATCTCTCTCCACGCATCCTTCTTCATCCGGTGTGTTAATGTTGTAATTTTTATTTTGTATTTTTGAATATAATCTTTAAGAACTTGTCTGAGGAGTATTCCAGCTAAGATGAAACGAATAACAATTTGATTTCCAGTATTGTGCTAGAGATAATAACATACTTTATCTGATGAATCAAAGAAGTTAATTGTTCGAAGTCTTTTAGCTTTTGGTAGTTTCGTTTTTGTTTATTAAATTCGATAGACAGACAAGATATTTTTTTTGTTGTTTTTTGACAAACAGCTGAGTGTTATGAAGGCTAAATGTAATAGATTCTAACTTTTTGGTACTTTTATTTGACACAAGCTCATTATAACTATGCAGGGTAGGCAAATGTTTTATAAATATGAATTTGCATAGTGGATGAATAAGTTCTTATGCATTGCATAACTATTCACGCGTTTAGCGAATTCTAATAAATACGGCTGTTGATGTTTATATGATTTTCATTTTGCAGCTGACGGATGAAATGATGTTTGATAGAAATATGTTTAGTTCTCTTATGGAACTCGGGATTCTGAACTAATTTGATGCTGCTCACGTTGTCGCACCGCTGCTTTGCTCAAGAAAACCAAGCTCCTTTAGAAAGGTTTGCAACCACATCGCTTCCTTCGCTGCTGAACAAGCTGATATATATTCAGCCTCAGTGGATGATAACGAGACGGATTTCTGCTTTTCACTGCTCCAGGTAACACATGACCCATTCAACATGAAGAGATGTCCAGTCCGGGATCGGCGAGTGTCCACATCACCGGCGAAGTCCGAATCACAATATCCAGTTAACTCCGTAAATTTTGAAGCTTTTGAGTATTCGATTCCATAATCCATAGTTCCTTTGAGGTACTTGAAAATTCTTTTGACACCTGTTACGTGTGCAGCAGATGGTTTGTCTAGATATTGGCTAAGAACGTTCACTGCATAAGCAATATCTGGTCTAGTGGCAACAGCGAGGTACATAAGACTTCCAATGGCCTCTCGACATGGAAATGTTGATATGTTGTTTTCTTTTATAGCTTCAAACTTGATGTTGGGATCAGCAGGTGTACTCACAGGTGATGAAGAATCCATATTAAAATTTCTTATGACTCGTTCGCAGTATTGATTCTGATTGATGATAAGTTTTGATTCTGTAGAGATGATATGAAGTCCGAGAAAATATGAAGCTTCAAACTCTTTGACTTTGTAATCAAATTTAAGATGCTGCATTAGACTATCCAAAATGTTTTTGCTGGATGAGAATACAAGCCCGTCATCAACGTAGAGCGCAAGAATCAAGATGTCTGTACTATTCATGAAATAAACACACGGGTCCCACTTGGCACTGTTGAAGATTAAACTTATTGAGAGTTTCTCTTTAAACTAGGAATTTCAATAAAAATGATTACGGCATTTACTCAGCTTCCTTTCCCCAAAAAAAACCAAAATCTTTAAAAAAAATAAATAACAGATATGCTATCAGCTACCCTGCCTAACTCGACCTCAAAGTAGGTGAGAATACCTGATAATACACAAAAAAAAAACTCTAAAGTAGACTAGCAATTTTAATCAAAAAGAAAAGAAACAAGTTAAAAATCCGTAGGATTTCACGCAAAAAAAAACTCAAAATTCCAATGCACTTTTACATAGCAAATATCAAAAAAAAAAATATTAATACGTTGAATTACAATACACAAAAAAAAATATTGCACCAAGCAAAAAAAATAAATTATTTCCGATTGGAATAATCAGGAACAAATGACGTCACTGATTGATGATTAAAATCATGCCAAAAATTTTGTTCAAAAATCTTCTTTTCTTGAAAAAAAAATAATCTTCTTCTTCTTCTTTTCTTGAGATTTCTTAAGATCACGACTTCTTGAAAGGATTTTAGTTCGTGATCGCCACACAGCTTTTAAGCCCAATTTCAATTTTCACTTATGATAAATCTTCAATTTATAGTTGGGTGTAGCAGGTATGTATGTAATTTTTTTGTTGAATATAGGTAGGTAGGTACTTTTATGGCAAAACTCTAGTGCCCACACGTTTATATTTTTCAAATTTCAGTTCAAAATTTATACTTTCGGATTTTGATTAGTATTTTTTTTTCTATATTTTATCACACTTCTATATTTTTTTATTTCTTGAAAATGGTTTTTACTTTTATCCTGCTATTAGCCGTCTAAATCGCGCGTGGTTTCCACAACTATGACTACTAATCAATTCAAATTTAAAATTATACCCGTTCCAAAAATCCTCTCTACTCAACGGAATAATCGTTAGATTCAAACCGCCAATCAAATAAATTTGCAACCTATCAGGCCACAAATCCCAAAAACAAATTCTTTCGTAGCCCAGGTCGAATCGGATTTTTAAAAGAGAATTCTTGTGGCGATCCTAACTTGACAGCACAGATGTCGTACCAAATGAACAGCAATTTGAATCTTATTCCAACGTCTATTTTTAGCAGCTGCTCATAAAGCATTCTGGAATTTTCTCTCGACTAGAGACGACGCATTTTTTATATTAGGGGAGAGTGGGGTACATTTGAACACTTTTTGCTTTCCAGACTGATAAAACCTAAAATATTCGAGCAATTGGCCTAATATTTTACTCACATGGAACAGTGGTATTGACGTTCAATTTAGAAAAATATTTGGTCCATTTAACGAAATATTTATATTGAATTTTTATCTCCAATCAATACAGGTTTTTATGTTCAAAAGTGCCCCATGTATGGGGCAGTTTTGAACTTCGAAGGGGCACTTTTGAACAGTGATATAATTTTTTTTACTGAATAAAAGAATTTTTAAATTTTATTAGTATATTCATTTTTTAATAAGAACTTATCAATAAAACTCAAAATTAATACTTTTGTTATATCAAATTCATGTATTTGTAAAAAAAAAAAAACAAAAATACACAAAGAATAATAAGAAAAAAAATCTAAATCTAAAACTTGGATTTTTAAGTAAAAGCTGGATTTTTAGTGAATAAGAATAAGCTTAAGCTAGCTAGTTAAAGATGTTTTCTAGTAATAACTATTTTAAAATAGCCAACGATAAGTTCATTTAGTTTTAACTTATTTTTCAAGCCTAAGCTTCAATTTGTGTGAATAAAAATAGCTTAAACTAGAATATTATTGTTAAAGCTATACAAATTTCAAGATTTTTTCGACCTAGAAAGCTTTAACTAGGCCTTATTTTCAGTATTCAATTGCTCAAAAATGAGACAGAGAACGTATAGACGCAGAGACTGATGGTCGATATGACAAAAACATTTTTTACCTGAAACCAATACTTGTCCTATAAAACAGATAACAAATTGCTTGATTAATTGCTTGAAGCTGATTAAATTTTCTCTTAAATGTCTTAAATATGTTAAAAAAAAACTAATCATGGCAGTTTTGACCATGTTCAAAAGTGCAACAACACGTTTGTTCAAATCTGCCCCAACTGTTCCAGTGACATAAAATTTATTATAAATATTTAATTGAAATATAGCCAGTAAAAAGCTTACCGCAATTAGGTTTAAAATTTATTTTTCCTCCAAAAAAATGTGTTCCTGTTTTAAAATCGCGCAGTAATTTTTGTTTAAACTCTTACAACTAAAAAACGAAAACAAAACACTTCCACTAGCAAAAGTACCCTTCACCTCTGAGTCCGAGAGACAACTGAGATATTCAAGGAAAGTCAATGACGTTTATGGATATGGTATTGACAGGTTTAAATTTTAAATTACTTTTAAAAAAGAGTAATAAAGTAAAATTTTATAAGCATTGTTCAAATGTGATCCACTCTCTCCTACATATTAAAAGTTATTGTAGAGTTCAACTTAATTTATTGATTAAATAAAGTTTATTTGTAAAGTAATAATTAGTTCACAATTATTGATATTGTGGAAGTAAATTCCCAAAGTGGTGACCCCGACGTGATCTAATTATTCACGACCCGAAATTCCTTCTACAAGCCAAATCATCATGCCAAACTCAGAACAATCGATTGCTACTGGTGAACCAGTGCTGCATTAAAGAATCTCAGGATTCCCGCATTTTGGAAAATCAATCCAGCACTGTGGTTTGTGCAGGTAGAAGCGCAGTTCCACAACAACCGAATCGTCTCCGACAATAGGAAGTTCCATGCCATCATCGCTGCGTTGGACCCAGAAGTCTTAAACGAGGTTTCCGACCTAGTTCAAAAGCCTCCAGAGACAGATAGGTATCTTGCTTTTAAAACCCAATTGATTTCTAGGTTCACGGAATCAAAAGAGAGGCAGTTAAATCGGCTCATGACTTCCTTAGAACTCGGTGACAAGCGTCCATCAAGTCTACTTAGGGAAATGCGTAGATTGGCAGGTGATAACGTTCCTGATGACATATTGTCCACTCTATGGATGGCCCGTCTGCCCAGTCATGTCCGAGGAATACTCTCTGCCACTCACGACATCAAACCCAACACATTGTCAGAAATAGCAGACAAAATACTGGACAACACATCTACTCATGCCGTCTAAACTGAAATTCAAGACGAAGCAGCACAAGAGTTAAATCGACGTCTTCTTAAGATAGAGTCTTCCTTATCCACCGTGACACAAATGGTACAGGATCTTAAGTCAACTAGGCACAGCCGCAGTCGCGGCAGATCTCAAACTGGTTCAAAGAACATCGTCAAACACTCAGGCTCGAGAGCGTCAACGCCTCAATCCCAATTGAGGATGTGTTATTTCCACAAGAGGTTCGGTGATGAGGCTCGGCAGTGCAAAGAGCCCTGCAGTTTTCAAAAAAACTAAAATCTCTGTTGTCCACTGAGGCGATCGACAACAGAGTCAAAATTCGAAAAGAATGTCGCCTCTACATTTATGACGCACATAGGTCAATTTTTCACATTTATGCGGCCAAAAACATTCATCCACTTACATTCTTTGTATTGGGTTTTATATGACGAAAAAAAATATAATTTTAATAAAAAATCTATTTTGAGGTAAATTTAGAAATATTTTGAGGTTTTTTAATTTATAATAATAACATTTAGATATTTATAATTATTGATTTAAGAAAATAAAATTTTTTTAACTTTATTTTTTTACTTTTTTAACAATTTTTCAGCTCACAAAAAATAATAAAAATAATAATTATTTAAACTTAATTCATAATACTCGTAATTCAATAACAAATTCGTCTAGTGGTTCAATGCCTGAATCGGGTTCGGTGTTAGAATCTGCTGGCACAAGCATATTTCTTGCTTCAGGGCAAAATGATTTTAAAATGGTTCGCTTTTTTGGCTTAAGGCTGCTTATGAGTGGATCGGAACTAAGTAATATATACATTCAAATTGCACTGTTCTCTTGAAAATGTCCTTGCAAAATTTTCGCGATATAAGCGAAAATGTTTATTGTGGGCCTCTGCAGCTTTCTCTGGTAATTGGCCTATTGGCAACAACAAGTTTTCGATTATGATTGCACCGTGTGTCAATATATTGTGCATTGTCGGAGTCATTGGGTGCCAATTATAAAGATTGATGTATAGCTGACCTGTACCTTTGACAAATTGGTCATATTTTTGTGAATCAATTTTGTGTCCACTTGAAATGGTTTCCAATATGACCTTTAATCTACAGCTACGAGCAACTAATTAGAAACGAAACCTCAATGAATGAATATGCACCTGTAAAATCTAACGGTTTTTTTTTTTAATTATTTAAATGTTAGTTTCTTGTTTACTTAGCTGTTGACTTCTAGAGTGGTAGGTTATGTGATATTGGTGCTTATACGAAAGAAATTTTAAAGGAAGTTCGAAGGTTCCGTTTAGCCACGACTCATTATTTTTCAAAAACGCCTCTTCTTTTCTATAGCATTTTGCCCATTTTTCCTTCAAAGTCGATTTAAATAAGGAAAATCTATGTTTCAAACTTTTTTATCATCCACAGTACTGCCATAGTTTGACAGTAAGCGATTTTCTTAATAATTAATTTTAGCTTCAAAATCTGGTAAATTTTGTTCTTTCTTAAACTCATAGAGGTACCTCCTACTCACAATTTTCACCCCTGATGTGCTCGGAGTTCCAACAGCAAGAAAACACAATGATTGTTTCACTATTCAGAATTTTAATTTTTTTGACCGAAAAATCTGTGCTGTCAAAAATGTCAATATTTTTATCATCTGCAGTCTTCTGCAGGCAATTTTTGTTACATTTCGAGATGAAAAGGTTATACTTCACAATTCAAAAAGAATTATCATCCGATCTAACGCAGAAATATAACAAATTCAATTTTGAAAAGTAAAATATGGTAAAAATATAGCCAAAAAAATACCCAAAGTTTAACAGCACTAAATTTTTAGAATCATGCATTTCAACGGAGCAAATTCTAATAAAAATAAGAAATCATAACTGAGTTATCGAAATCCATCACTATATTTTTAATAACACACACAGAAATAAAAATATTGACCTTACAACTTTATTCATCCTGTAAACTATATGGTAAGAAAAACGTGTACTGCGGTTAGAGATCAAGTTAAAATTACACGTATTTGCAAACGGTGTGCTTTTGTGAGGTAAAAAGAGTAAAATTAAAAACTGGGACTATTCTCCTAACGATCGACAAACTGTTTTTTTTGTTTACCGTAAGTTTACAAAATCGACTTTTGGCCGCATAAAAGCTAAATATTGACCTATGTGCGACGGAGAAACCAACCAGAGATTCCTACTTAATTCGGAATCGACCATTTGTGTATTGCCCCGTCCGATAAATTGTAAAAACAACAGGTCCGACACCACACTTTTGGCAGCAAACAATTCCCCGATTTGTACCTACGGTAAAAAAAATCCTAACCCTCGATTTTGGTCTGCGTCGAAAAATAACTTGGCCCTTCATCATCGCAGATGTTAAAACGGCGATAATTGGAGCTGACCTACTTCCACACTATGGACTAGTCATCGACCTAATGGCTAAACGTGTCATCGACAAGACCATATCGTTGACAGTATCCGGCCAGCTTCACAGCATCACTCACTCATGCAAGCTCCTGACTGTTAGTGGTCCTGTCCTATATACAAGTCTAGTCAACGAGTTTGTGCTAAACGATAGCCACAGCAGACACTATGGGTGTCCAACATTGCATCGTCACGACAGGTCAGCCCATTTCTGAACGACCAAGACGACTCGCTGGTGATAAACCAGCCGAGTTTCTAAAAGTCCATGGGCAAGCCCCATTCACTTCGTTGAAAAGAAGACTGGTTGATGGAGATGTTGTGGTGACTACCGTCGACTAAACGCCAAAACCCTACCGGATAGTTACCCGATTCCACACATTATGGATTTCACAGAACGATTACATAATAAAGAGTATTCGAATTCCTGGTCATGCCATTTGGCCTAAAAAATGCGACTCAAAGTTTTCAAAGGCATATGGATATGGTTCTTCGTGAACTTGATTTCATTTTTTGCTACATTGATGATATTCTCATTTTTTCCGAATCGGAAGAACAACATCGACAACACGTTCGCCAAGTCTTACAACGCCTTCACGAACATGGTTTAATAATCAATATCAACAAATGCATTTTTGGGAAGTCTGAGGTTACTTATCTTGGACACACAATCAATAAAGCTGGATATAGACCACCTGAAGATAGAGTTCAAGCCATCGTAAACTACCCGAAACCAACTGTCATCGTGGAACTACGTCGATTTCTTGGAATCGTCAACTACTATCGACGATATGTGCCAAATTGTGCTCGCATCCAGGCACCATTAAATGCGTTCATCAAAGACTCCAAAAAAACGACCGACGTCCTATACCTTGGGATCCCTTGACGGAAGAAGCTTTCGAGAAATGCAAAGATAGTATCAAGCAGGCTACTTTACTTAATCATCTAGATCCAAAAGCTGCATTAGTTTTAACAACAGACGCATCGGACATTGCAGTCGGTCCGAAGCTCGAACAAAAACAAAATGACCAGCTCCAGCCGATAGGTTTATATTCATGCAAATTGTCATCTTCCCAAACGCGGTACAGCACCTACGACCGTGAATTGCTAGCAATTTATATTGCTATACGATTTTTTAAGCACATCTTGGACGGGCGTCACTTTATCGATTTCCATGCCAGTGCAATTTGATATTCGAGAACTACACCTATCACAACTACTGGACGCAGAGCTTCAAGAAATTTTAAAACAAAAAAACTCATCACTTACAGCCATATTTATAAACCCATTATACTGAGTACATAAGGCTATGCAACCCTTATAATGCCTCTAAGCGCAAAATCGTTATTTATAAAACTTATGTGACGTTGAATAGAGGCATTATAAGCTAAACGCGTTTGGAGGTTGAATAGTGCCTACATAAGGACATTTTAGTATTGAACTGTCACATTCACTTTGACATCACATTGAATTATAAAGATTATCAACAAAATAAAATGACCTTTACTTGATATTGAAACTAAAGCTTTGTTTTTGTTTATTGAAACTAAATTGTTATACTAATATATTAAAAACAAATTGAATTAAAAATTGTTTAGAATTAAATAGATAAATATACTTGTTGCTGATCTCCCTCCACGGATCCTTCTTCATCCGGTGTATTAGTGTTGCAATTTTTATTTTGCATTATTGAATTGTATCCTCAATAACTTGTCTGAGGAGTATTCCAGCTAGGATAAAACGAACAACAATTTGATTTTCAGTATGTGCTAGAGATAATTATATACATACCTTATCTGATGAATCAAAGTTTATTATTCGAATTCTTTTAGCTTTTGGTAGTTTCATTTTTGTTTATTAAATTTGATTTACAGACAAGATTTTTTTGCTTTGTTTTTTGACGAACAGCTGAGTGTAAATGTAATAGATTCTTACTTTTTGGTACTTTATTTGACACAAGTTCATTACAACTATGCAGGGTAGGCAAATCTATATATATAAAAATCAATGCCACTTTTCGTTGTGTTTCTATAACTCAAGAACGGGCTTACCTATCCAAACCAAATTTTATGGCTTTGTTTTGACTATTTAGTAGATGGTTTATGTGAAGTTTGCACAAAATCGGTGAAGTGGTTCTTCATTTATCACATTTTTTGTAACAAATGAATTCAATAAATGTCCGATCATTTTGTTAGTGGGGATTTTGCTGTCAAATTGAAACTTTTATTTTTAATTTGATTTATTCTTTTTTATATGAAGGAATAATGTCACAAGCCGGGCGAACAAATATAGGACGGCGAACGCGTAATGCAAATGATGTGGCATTACTAAGTCGATCACAGACTGCGGATGAACGCGCACAAGCTAATGCATCGCAGTAAACGTAATGCACGAAATATGTAGATCTGTTGACCCTCTGTACCTGTACTGAACCTTGCACGCCGATCACGAATACGTCGTGCTGCTCTTTTGGCTAAAATGATGCGTTCTGCTTTTAATTACAACAGTCCACATTGTGATGCGGCTAACTTTCCACGTGAAACGCCCGGTATGTGTTGTGCTAATGGCAAAGCGAGATTTCTAGCATTAGAAACTCCACCCAAACCATTGTATTCATTTATTTTTGGGACATCTCAAACGTCGAAACACTTTTTGATCCATATTCAACAACACAATTCGGCATTTCAAATGACCTCTTTTAGTGCTACTTTTTTTTTTTTTTTTTTTTTTTTTTATAATCTACACGCGCTCAAGGGATTATGATTACCCTTTAAATGTTTGAACACAGCGCGGGCGTGAAGTTAATGAAGAGAAAGAAGGATAGGAAAGATGTGTGGCACGATGTTCTGAGACTGAAGGTTGTTGTCTCAGATATTTTTATCTCCAGGGATGGCGGCTGAACTAAAGCGGAGAAAAAAAATTATTAGAGATAATTATGCCGACGTTTAAGGTAAATACTTCAACATGATTGTCCCATGTTTATATCAATCTGAATCATAAAGTATTCGATAGTTTTAAAAATTCTGATCCAACATCTACCTAAAATTGCATACATGTTACAGATTCAGGACCAGATTTATCATCAAGCTGGTTCGTTATTGCCATATTTCGACGCTGATCATCAATTTTTGCAAATTTATTTTATTGGTGATGAAAATCGTGAATTGGATCAACGTTGTGCAATTGTTTCGAATACAAGACGAGAAATTATTCGTGAGCTACAAAGGTTTTTCCATCAGCATAACACATTAGATCAATTGTTCAAAATTGCTCTCGATTGTATGCCATCTGATAATCACAAAATCGTAATAAGGGCTGATAGAACACCTGTTGGAGAGCATGCAAGGCGATTCAATGCACCCACAATTGATGAAGTTGCAATTGTAATTCTTGGTGATCAGTTTCAATCCCGTGATATTGTACTTCATCGCAGAAATGAACATGTTGCAATTCATGTTTCGGAACTTCATCGTATATGACACAATCATGCAAGCCGTTTCCAATAATGCAGGTGGATTATATTTCTTGGATGCGCCTGGTGGTACAGGCAAAACGGTCGTTATATCATTGATTTTAGCTATTCTAAATATTCGATCGGAACAAAAAATTGTATTGGCACTTGCATCTTCGGGAATTGCTGCTATATTATTAGAAGGTGGTCGGACTGCACACTCTGCACTAAAATTGCCATTGAATGTACAGGTGATTGAAACTCCAACTTGCAATATTTCGAGAAATTCTGCTATGGCAAAAGTTCTGCGATTAACGCCAATTATTTTATGGGATGAGTGTACAACAGCGAATAAAAAATCACTAGAAGCATTTAATCGAACAATGCAAGATTGACGTGGTAATCAACAGTGTTATGAATCAAGATGAGGCAATGAATTATCCAATTGAATTTTTAAATTCATTGGAACTAGCTGGTATGCCACCGCATTGCTTGAATTTGAAAGTTGGTTCTTTGATCATATTATTGCGAAATATTAATCCACCAAAACTGTGTAATGGCACCAGATTGGCAGTGAAAAAGTTATTGCCAAATTTGATTAAAGCTACGATCTTAGCTGCTAAATCAAAAGGAGAAGTTTGTTTGATACCACGTATCCCTATGATTCCAACTGATATGCCATTTGAGTTCAAACGATTACAATATCCTGTGCGTTTATCATTTGCGATGTCCATCAACAAGGATCAAGTGCAAACACTTCAAGTTTGTGGAGTTAATTTGGAGGAATCATGTTTTTCACATGGTCAACTTTATGTTGTCTGTTCCAGAGTCGGTACCCCCAGCCGTTTGTTTATTCATGCCCAAAATGGAAAAACAAAGATTATTGTTTATTCAAACGTTTTGGATTAAGTTTTAAAATAGCTAGCAATTAATAAAATATTTTTTTGTTTGAATAAATGAATTTGATGTTGCAATTAATTTTTTTTATTATTTCACTTTATACGTAGCGAAGCACGTACCGGGCCGCTAGTGTTTTATAAATATGAATTTGCATAGTGGTTGAATAAGTCCTTATGAAGTGCATAACTATTCACGCGTTCAGCGAATTCTAATAAATAAGGCTGTTAATCTAAAGAAACTCAGTTTGGATCCGGATGTTAAAATTTATTGCAACATTTTTAATGATACTGTTCGACCTTATATACCAACTTCGCTACGTCGAAAGGCCTTTGACTCCATCCATGGTCTCTCACATCCTAGTGGAAGAACAACCAGTCGCCAACTCAGGCAAAAATACATCTGGCCGAACATCAGAAGAGACGCATTGGAGTGGTCCCGTACTTGCATCCAATGCCAGCGTTCCAAAGTACATCGTCATACCAAACTAGTTCCTGAATCTATCAAAGTTCCAGATCATCGGTTTCAACATGTTCACATCGACTTGATCGTCCTTCCACAGTGACAAGGGAATAGGTATTGCTTAACCATGATCGACCGTTTCAGCAGATGGCCGGAAGCAATACCTCTACAAGATATGTTTGCAGTAACTGTCGCTAACGCCTTCTTGTTGAAATAAAAGAAAAAGTTTACAACAAAAGTATTTTATTTAGCGTGAGTACAAAGACAAACTATGCAGCCGACAAATTCGTTAGAAGTGAAGATTTGAAATGCACAAGTGAGATAGATACATAAGAATAAGATACATGTGTTTAAGATTGAGATAAAATGAAAATGGATGTGTTCCATTGGATGCGTTCAACAATGTTCATTCAACACCTTCCCTCATTGTGAACACATTCGATATTTTTAATACCAATAGAAGATCGAAATTTTGAAAATGTTGGAGCTGGTAATGCTTTCGTCAGAACGTCAGCTTTCTGCTCCTTTGTAGATATATATTTGCAGCCATATTTATAAACCCATTATAGTGAGTACATAAGGCTATGCAATCCTTATAATGCCTCTAAACGCAAAATCGTTATTTATAAAACTTATGTGACGTTGAATAGAGGCATTATAAGCTAAACGCGTTTGGAGGTTGAATAGTGCCTACATAAGGACATTTTAGTATTGAACTGTCACATTCACTTTGACATCACATTGAATTATAAAGATTATCAACAAAATAAAATGCCTTTGACTTGATATTGAAATTAAGACTTTGTTATTTTTATTTATTGAAACAAAAACGCTATACTAATATATTAAAAACAAACTGAATTGAAAATTGATTAGAATTAAATAGATAAATATACTTGTTGGTGATCTCTCTCCACGCATCCTTCTTCATCCGGTGTGTTAATGTTGTAATTTTTATTTTGTATTATTAAATATAATCTTTAAGAACTTGTCTGAGGAGTATTCCAGCTAAGATGAAACGAATAACAATTTGATTTCCAGTATTGTGCTAGAGATAATAACATACTTTATCTGATGAATCAAAGAAGTTAATTATTGTTCGAAGTCTTTTAGCTTTTGGTAGTTTCGTTTTTGTTTATTAAATTCGATAGACAGACAAGATATTTTTTTTGTTGTTTTTTGACAAACAGCTGAGTGTTATGAAGGCTAAATGTAATAGATTCTAACTTTTTGGTACTTTTATTTGACACAAGCTCATTATAACTATGCAGGGTAGGCAAATGTTTTATAAATATGAATTTGCATAGTGGATGAATAAGTTCTTATGCATTGCATAACTATTCACGCGTTTAGCGAATTCTAATAAATACGGCTGTTGATGTTTATATGATTTTCATTTTGCAGCTGACGGATGAAATGATGTTTGATAGAAATATGTTTAGTTCTCTTATGGAACTCGGGATTCTGAACTAATTTGATGCTGCTCACGTTGTCGCACCGCTGCTTTGCTCAAGAAAACCAAGCTCCTTTAGAAAGGTTTGCAACCACATCGCTTCCTTCGCTGCTGAACAAGCTGATATATATTCAGCCTCAGTGGATGATAACGAGACGGATTTCTGCTTTTCACTGCTCCAGGTAACACATGACCCATTCAACATGAAGAGATGTCCAGTCCGGGATCGGCGAGTGTCCACATCACCGGCGAAGTCCGAATCACAATATCCAGTTAACTCCGTAAATTTTGAAGCTTTTGAGTATTCGATTCCATAATCCATAGTTCCTTTGAGGTACTTGAAAATTCTTTTGACACCTGTTACGTGTGCAGCAGATGGTTTGTCTAGATATTGGCTAAGAACGTTCACTGCATAAGCAATATCTGGTCTAGTGGCAACAGCGAGGTACATAAGACTTCCAATGGCCTCTCGATATGGAAATGTTGATATGTTGTTTTCTTTTATAGCTTCAAACTTGATGTTGGGATCAGCAGGTGTACTCACAGGTGATGAAGAATCCATATTAAAATTTCTTATGACTCGTTCGCAGTATTGATTCTGATTGATGATGAGTTTTGATTCTGTAGAGATGATATGAAGTCCGAGAAAATATGAAGCTTCAAACTCTTTGACTTTGTAATCAAATTTAAGATGCTGCATTAGACTATCCAAAATGTTTTTGCTGGATGAGAATACAAGCCCGTCATCAACGTAGAGCGCAAGAATCAAGATGTCTGTACTATTCATGAAATAAACACACGGGTCCCACTTGGCACTGTTGAAGATTAAACTTATTGAGAGTTCCTCTTTAAACTATAGGAATTTAAATAAAAATGATTACGGCATTTACTCAGCTTCCTTTCCCCAAAAAAAACCAAAATCTTTAAAAAAAATAAATAACAGATATGCTATCAGCTACCCTGCCTAACTCGAGCTCAAAGTAGGTGAGAATACACAAAAAAAACTCTAAAGTAGACTAGCAATTTTAATCAAAAAGAAAAGAAACAAGTTAAAAATCCGTAGGATTTCACGCAAAAAAAACTCAAAATTCCAATGCACTTTTACATAGCAAATATCAAAAAAAAAAAAAATATTAATACGTTGAATTACAATACACAAAAAAAAATATTGCACCAAGCAAAAAAAATAAATTATTTCCGATTGGAATAATCAGGAACAAATGACGTCACTGATTGATGATTAAAATCATGCCAAAAATTTTGTTCAAAAATTTTCTTTTCTTGAAAAAAAAAACTTCTTCTTCTTCTTTTCTTGAGATTTCTTAAGATCACGACTTCTTGAAAGGATTTTAGTTCGTGATCGCCACACAGCTTTTAAGCCCAATTTCAATTTTCACTTATGATAAATCTTCAATTTATAGTTGGGTGTAGCAGGTATGTATGTAATTTTTTTGTTGAATATAGGTAGGTAGGTACTTTTATGGCAAAACTCTAGTGCCCACACGTTTATATTTTTCAAATTTCAGTTCAAAATTTATACTTTCGGATTTTGATTAGTATTTTTTTTTCTATATTTTATCACACTTCTATATTTTTTTATTTCTTGAAAATGGTTTTTACTTTTATCCTGCTATTAGCCGTCTAAATCGCGCGTGGTTTCCACAACTATGACTACTAATCAATTCAAATTTAAAATTATACCCGTTCCAAAAATCCTCTCTACTCAACGGAATAATCGTTAGATTCAAACCGCCAATCAAATAAATTTGCAACCTATCAGGCCACAAATCCCAAAAACAAATTCTTTCCTAGCCCAGGTCGAATCGGATTTTTAAAAGAGAATTCTTGTGGCGATCCTAACTTGACGCACAGATGTCGTACCAAATGAACAGCAATTTGAATCTTATTCCAACGTCTATTTTTAGCAGCTGCTCATAAAGCATTCTGGAATTTTCTCTCGACTAGAGACGACGCATTTTTTATATTAGGGGAGAGTGGGGCTCATTTGAACACTTTTTGCTTTCCAGACTGATAAAACCTAAAATATTCGAGCAATTGGCCTGATATTTTACTCACATGGAACAGTGGTATTGACGTTCAATTTAGAAAAATATTTGGTCCATTTAACGAAATATTTATATTGAATTTTTATCTCCAATCAATACAGGTTTTTATGTTCAAAAGTGCCCCATGTATGGGGCAGTTTTGAACTTCGAAGGGGCACTTTTGAACAGTGATATAATTTTTTTTACTGAATAAAAGAACTTTTAAATTTTATTAGTATATTCATTTTTTAATAAGAACTTATCAATAAAACTCAAAATTAATACTTTTCTTATATCAAATTCATGTATTTGTAAAAAAAAAAACAAAAATACACAAAGAATAATAAGAAAAAAAATCTAAATCTAAAACTTGGATTTAAAAGTAAAAGCTGGATTTTTAGTGAATAAGAATAAGCTTAAGCTAGCTAGTTAAAGATGTTTTCTAGTAATAACTATTTTAAAATAGCCAACGATAAGTTCATTTAGTTTTAACTTGTTTTCCAAGCCTAAGCTTCAATTTGTGTGAATAAAAATAGCTTCAACTAGAATATTATTGTTAAAGCTATACAAATTTCAAGATTTTTTCGACCTAGAAAGCTTTAACTAGGCCTTATTTTCAGTATTCAATAGCTCAAAAATGAGACAGAGAACGTATAGACGCAGAGACTGATGGTCGATATGACAAAAACATTTTTTACCTGAAACCAATACTTGCCCTATAAAACAGATAACAAATTGCTTGATTAATTGCTTGAAGCTGATTAAATTTTCTCTTAAATGTCTTAAATATGTTAAAAAAAAACTAATCATGGCAGTTTTGAACATGTTCAAAAGTGCAACAACACGTTTGTTCAAATCTGCCCCAACTGTTCCAGTGACATAAAATTTATTATAAATATTTAATTGAAATATAGCCAGTAAAAAGCTTACCGCAATTAGGTTTAAAATTTATTTTTCCTCCAAAAGAGTGTGTTCCTGTTTTAAAATCGCGCAGTAATTTTTGTTTAAACTCTTACAACTAAAAAACGAAAAAAAAACACTTCCACTAGCAAAAGTACCCTTCACCTCTGAGTCCGAGAGACAACTGAGATATTCAAGGAAAGTCAATGACGTTTATGGATATGGTATTGACAGGTTTAAATTTTAAATTACTTTTAAAAAAGAGTAATAAAGTAAAATTCTATAAGCATTGTTCAAATGTGCCCCGTGTTCAAATGTGCCCCACTCTCCCCTACATATTAAAAGTTATTGTAGAGTTCAACTTAATTTATTGATTGAATAAAGTTTATTTGTAAAGTAATAATTAGTTCACAATTATTGATATTGTGGAAGTAAATTCCCAAAGTGGTGACCCCGACGTGATCTAATTATTCACGACCCGAAATTCCTTCTACAAGCCAAATCATCATGCCAAACTCAGAACAATCGATTGCTACTGGTGAACCAGAGATTGCTGCATTAAAGAATCTCAGGATTCCCGCATTTTGGAAAATCAATCCAGCACTGTGGTTTGTGCAGGTAGAAGCGCAGTTCCACAACAACCGAATCGTCTCCGACAATGGGAAGTTCAATGCCATCATCGCTGCGTTGGACCCAGAAGTCTTAAATGAGGTTTCCGACATAGTTCAAAAGCCTCCAGAGACAGATAGGTATCTTGCTTTTAAAACCCAATTGATTTCTAGGTTCACGGAATCAAAAGAGAGGCAGTTAAATCGGCTCATGACTTCCTTAGAACTCGGTGACAAGCGTCCATCAAGTCTACTTAGGGAAATGCGTAGATTGGCAGGTGATAACATTCCTGATGACATATTGTCCACTCTATGGATGGCTCGTCTGCCCAGTCATGTCCGAGGAATACTCTCTGCCACTCACGACATCAAACCCAACACATTGTCAGAAATAGCAGATAAAATACTGGACAACACATCTAAACTGAAATTCAAGACGAAGCAGCACAAGAGTTAAATCGACGTCTTCTTAAGATAGAGTCTTCCTTATCCACCGTGACACAAATGGTACAGGATCTTAAGTCAACTAGGCACAGCCGCAGGCTCGAGAGCGTCAACGCCTCAATCCCAATTGAGGATGTGTTATTTCCACAAGAGGTTCGGTGATAAGGCTCGGCAGTGCAAAGAGCCCTGCAGTTTTCAAAAAAACTAAAATCTCTGTTGTCCACTGAGGCGGTCGACAACAGAGTCAAAATTCGAAAAGAATGTCGCCTCTACATTTACGACGGAGAAACCAACCAGAGATTCCTACTTGATTCGGGATCGACCATTTGTGTATTGCCCCGTCCGATAAATTGTAAAAACAACAGGTCTGACACCACACTTTTGGCAGCAAACAATATCCCGATTTGTACCTACGGTAAAAAAATCCTAACCCTCGATTTTGGTCTGCGTCGAAAAATAACTTGGCCCTTCATCATCGCAGATGTTAAAACGGCGATAATTGGAGCTGACCTACTTCCACACTATGGACTAGTCATCGGCCTAATGGCTAAACGTGTCATCGACAAGACCATATCATTGACAGTATCCGGCCAGCTTCACAGCATCACTCACTCATGCAAGCTCCTGACTGTTAGTGGTCCTGTCCTATATACAAGTCTAGTCAACGAGTTTGTGCTAAACGATAGCCACAGCAGACCAGGTTTGAGAGCCCATAGTGTCCAACATTGCATCGTCAGGACAGGTCAGCCCATTTCTGAACGCCCAAGACGACTCGCTGGTGATAAACCAGCCGAGTTTCTAAAAGTCCATAGGCAAGCCCCATTCACCTCGTTGAAAAGAAGACTGGCTGATGGAGATGTTGTGGTGACTACCGTCGACTAAACGCCAAAACCCTACCGTATAGTTACCCGATTCCACACATTATGGATTTCACAGAACGATTACATAATAAAGAGTATTCGAATTCCTGGTCATGCCATTTGGCCTAAAAACTGCGACTCAAAGTTTTCAAAGGCATATGGATATGGTTCTTCGTGAACTTGATTTCATTTTTTGCTACATTGATGATATTCTCATTTTTTCCGAATCGGAAGAACAACATCGACAACACGTTCGCCAAGTCTTACAACGCCTTCACGAACATGGTTTAATAATCAATATCAACAAATACATTTTTGGGAAGTCTGAGGTTACTTATCTTGGACACACAATCAATAAAGCTGGATATAGACCACCTGAAGATAGAGTTCAAGCCATCGTAAACTACCCGAAACCAACTGTCATCGTGGAACTACGTCGATTTCTTGGAATCGTCAACTACTATCGACGATATGTGCCAAATTGTGCTCGCATTCAGGCACCATTAAATGCGTTCATCAAAGACTCCAAAAAAACGACCGACGTCCTATACCTTGGGATCCCTTGACGGAAGAAGCTTTCGAGAAATGCAAAGATAGTATAAAGCAGGCTACTTTACTTAATCATCTAGATCCAAAAGCTGCATTAGTTTTAACAACAGACGCATCGGACATTGCAGTCGGTCCGAAGCTCGAACAAAAACAAAATGACCAGCTCCAGCCGATAGGTTTATATTCATGCAAATTGTCATCTTCCCAAACGCGGTACAGCACCTACGACCGTGAATTGCTAGCAATTTATCTTGCTATACGATTTTTTAAGCACATCTTGGACGGGCGTCACTTTATCGTCCAAACTGACCATACGCCACTTACCTATGCTTTCCAGCAGCGTTCAGATAAGGCACCACAGCGTCGACTAAGACAATTGGACTACATCTCACAATTTACCACGGATTTTATCTACCTACCTGGGGAAGACAACTCTATTGCAGATGCACTGTCACGACTCAATGCGATTTCCATGCCAGTGCAATTTGATATTCGAGAATTACACCTATCACAACTACTGGACGCAGAGCTTCAAGAAATTTTAAAACAAAAAAACTAATCACTTACAGCTATATTTATAAACTCATTATACTGAGTACATAAGGCTATGCAACCCTTATAATGCCTCTAAACGCAAAATCGTTATTTATAAAACTTATGTGACGTTGAATAGAGGCATTATAGGCTATACGCGTTTGGAGGTTGAATAGTGCCTACATAAGGACATTTTAGTATTGAACTGTCACATTCACTTTGACACCACATTGAATTATAAAGATTATCAACAAAATAAAATGACCTTTACTTGATTTTGAAACTAAAGCTTTGTTGTTTTTGTTTATTGAAACTAAATTGTTATACTAATATATTTAAAACAAATTGAATTAAAAATTGTTTAGAATTAAATAGATAAATATACTTGTTGGTGATCTCTCTCCACGGATCCTTCTTCATCCGGTGTATTAGTGTTGCAATTTTTATTTTGCATTATTGAATTGTATTCCAGCTAGGATAAAACGAACAACAATTTGATTTTCAGTATGTGCTAGAGATAATTATATACCTTATCTGATGAATCAAAGTTTATTATTCGAATTCTTTTAGCTTTTGGTAGTTCCATTTTTGTTTATTAAATTTGATTTACAGACAAGATTTTTTTCTTTGTTTTTTGACGAACAGCTGAGTGTAAATGTAATAGATTCTTACTTTTTGGTACTTTATTTGACACAAGCTCATTACAACTATGCAGGGTAGGCAAATGTTTTATAAATATGAATTTGCATAGTGGATGAATAAGTCCTTATGAAGTGCATAACTATTCACGCGGTCAGCGAATTCTAATAAATAAGGCTGTTAATCTAAAGAAACTCAGTTTGGATCCGGATGTTAAAATTTATTGCAACATTTTTAATGATACTGTTCGACCTTATATACCAACTTCGCTACGTCGAAAGGCCTTTGACTCCATCCATGGTCTCTCACATCCTAGTGGAAGAACAACCAGTCGCCAACTCAGGCAAAAATACATCTGGCCGAACATCAGAAGAGACGCATTGGAGTGGTCCCGTACTTGCATCCAATGCCAGCGTTCCAAAGTACATCGTCATACCAAACTAGTTCCTGAATCTATCAAAGTTCCAGATCATCGGTTTCAACATGATCACATCGACTTGATCGTCCTTCCACAGTGACAAGGGAATAGGTATTGCTTAACCACGATCGACCGTTTCAGCAGATGGCCGGAAGCAATACCTCTACAAGATATGTTTGCAGTAACTGTCGCTAACGCCTTCTTGTTGAAATAAAAGAAAAAGTTTACAACAAAAGTATTTTATTTAGCGTGAGTACAAAGACAAACTATGCAGCCGACAAATTCGTTGGAAGTGAAGATTTTAAATGCACAAGTGAGATAGATACATAAGAATAAGATACATGTGTTTAAGATTGAGATAAAATGAAAATGGATGTGTTCCATTGGATGCGTTCAACAATGTTCATTCAACACTTCTACACTCACTAGGTTGCTCGATTCGGTTCGCCAACATCGCTCACCACCGACCAAGGAGCTCAATTTGAGTCGGCCCTCTTCAACGCACTTATGAAAATGATCGGAACAATAAGGATACGAGCTTCGCCTTATCACCCTGCCTCTAACGGACTCGTTGAACGATGGCATCGTTCCTTGAAGGCCGCCCTCATGTTTCATGAAGAAACCAACTGGATTGAGGCACTTCCATCAGTCTTAATGGGGCTGCGAACAACGTACAAAGATGACATTAAAGCTTCGGCAGCAGAGATGCTTTACGGAACGAACCTCAGAGTACCTGGTGAGTTTTATGCCAACGAAAACACCATGTCCAATCCACAGACTTTCATCGAGAAGCATCGAGGAGCGATGCGTAAATATCATCCGACAGCAACAGCAAACCATGCCAAAAACCAATTGTTCATTTCTCCAGATCGCTTCAAGTGTTCTCACGTTTTTCTTCGCTGTGATGCCGTAAAGAAACCTTTGGAACAACCTTATACTGGGCCGCATCCAATAATCAAAAGAATCAGTGACCGACTTTTCACAATCAAAGCAAATAGCAGAATTTTGAACGTTTCTGTGGATCGATTGAAGCCAGCACACCTCCATGCACATTATGTCACAGATGTTCAGTTGAAAACTCCACTAATCAAGACCGATCTGAAAATCAAAAGCAAATCAATTTTAAAAACTATTAATTACAAAACAAAAAGAGATGATAAACAAAAAGTCAGATTCAACATATGATCATAACTTCGTTATTTGAGGGGAAGTACTGTGGCGATCCTAACTTGACAGCACAGATGTCGCACCCAATGAACAGCAATTTGAATCTTATTCCAATGTCTATTTTTAGCAGCTGCTCATAAAGCATTCTGGAATTTTCTCTCGACTAGAGACGACGCATTTTTTATATTACATATTAAAAGTTATTGTAGAGTTCAACTTAATTTATTGATTGAATAAAGTTTATTTGTAAAGTAATAATTAGTTCACAATTATTGATATTGCGGAAGTAAATTCCCAAATTCTTTGTGCCGTCGTTGTATGACACCAACTATATATATATGTGAGAATGTTACGTCACCGAAGGAGGAGCGCAAAAGAAAAAGACAGAACACTTTGATTTAATTGTCAAATGCTAAATATTGTTCTTAGCATGTTTATTAAAATGAAATATACTTTGCAAGTCTTTTTAATTGAGTCTAATTACAGAAAAATGAAAATGTCTGGACGAGAAGAAGAATTGGACTTTTTGCTGAGCCGTTGGAGAGAAGACTAAATTCAAGAGTTTGAATTTCAGCGTCGTTGGATTGTGTGGAATGTGGACTCGGTGTCTGGTGTTTCTTTCGTGTATCAGCAGGCAGAGGAGCCACCATCGAGTCCGTGTCGCCACATCTACTCCCCCCTGAGTGACTTTGTGATGATGATTGAAAAAAAGTCACGGAGCGTTTGGTTCCATGAGTACGTTGTGGTGGATCCATTGAGGAAGTCCAATGATGTGGCTGTTTTTGTTGATGAGTTGGTTCTGGTTGAAGTTTTTTTTGAAGGTGAAGCGATGAACTTTGAATGAGCTCCTGTGGATGGTTGTCATTTAGTTGTTCGTCGCGAATCCTGGCTGGACTAGGTATTGTAGGCATGTTGATGATGTCTACGCGTGAGAGAGCATCTGCAACAATGTTGTCCGTACCTTTTAGATAGACTATGTCTATGCAAATCCAAGATATGAACTTTTGCTGCGGCAGGTCCATGTGAATTAGGAGCATGTGAATCTGGTGGGCCATGTGAGTTTGGCGGATTTGAACCAGAATGATGACAGGCTGAAGGCGATCGATGTGAACTAGGAGCATGTGAAACTGGTGAGCCATGTGAGTCTGGCGGATTTGAACCAGGATGATGATATGCTGTAGGCGATCGATGTGAACTGGGAGCATGTGATACTGGTGAGCCATGTGAGTCTGGCGGTTTTGAACCAGGATGCCCGTTTATAGTTCGATGGTGCGGTCCGAGAGGACCATGGAAGCCAGCTTGTCCATGCTGTGCGGATGGATCGTGCTGAACATGTTGTCCAGGTGGTGTGATGATTCGATGTGCGAATTGTCTATTGTTGAGATTTGGACTGTAGGTAGGTGCAGTTACCTTTGTGAAATCTCTCAGCAGCCCCACATATGGTTCTGGTAGAGATGTGTCCAATGTTGAGATGTTGTACGTCTTCGTGGTTAGAGATTCTCCTTTGGATGATAAATTGGTGGGAGAATCAATGAGTCTTCGTTGTTTTGGGTCCACGAGTATTTGATGAGTCTGCTCCAAGTATTGCTGTTTGAATGTCGGCAATAACGAAAATCCAAGAATTTAGATCGAGAGTAAGGTTTTTGTATCTGAATGTATGAATTGCTGAAGAGTTAGCTGCGTCTTTGGAGGAAGTGTCCGGTACGCTGTTTCTCTGTCAGAGCGTTGATATTGTGTAGGTTGTCTGAAATAACCAGAAGTGGTCGGATTCTTTCCGGCAGACGTTCGGTCCAGAGTTGGTGCAGAACTACGTCAGTGACGGAATTTTTTGCCAGCTCACGCATTTCACGCAGAAGTTGTGAGGGCTTTTTGGTTCCCAAAACTTTTTCTTTTAAGAGTTTTTGTAATTGTTTTTGGCGGGACTCAGAGAAACGCTCAAGAATAGTAAATTTTAAAGTTTTATACTTATCTTGAGATGGTGCGTTGTTAATGATGTCGATGAGTTGTGAAACGATACTCAGAGGAAGTGCCTTTAGCAGCTGGTTGTACCTTTGTGCATCGCTTGTTATTCGATTTGCGGCAAAATTGGCTTCGGCTATGGCAAACCAAATGTCGGGTGATTCAGGTGAAAATTGCGGCAGATGTAAATTTACAGCGTAAATGAAATCCTGTTGGACATTGTGGAACGAATTGTTTGGCGGAAGGGCTGGTTGTCCAACGCCCGTGGGAAGTGCGGTTGTTGTCGCAGAAGCACTGTCGCATTTGATGGTTTTGTTTAGCTCACCGTTCAAGCTGGAATCAAACCCGTCCTCCATGATGATGACGATATTTGCTCACGTTGTTCTTTAGTGATCGTAAGAAGTGAAGATCACGTCGGAAGATCACGTCGGGGTCACCAATGTGGCGTCGTTGTATGACACCAACTATATATATATTATGTGAGAATGTTACGTCACCGAAGGAGGAGCGCAAAAGAAAAAGACAGAACACTTTGATTTAATTGCCAAATGCTAAATATTGTTCTTAGCATGTTTATTAAAATGAAATATACTTTGCAAGTCTTTTTAATTGAGTCTAATTACAGAAAAATGAAAATGTCTGGACGAGAAGAAGAATTGGACTTTTTGCTGAGCCGTTGGAGAGAAGACTAAATTCAAGAGTTTGAATTTCAGCGTCGTTGGATTGTGTGGAATGTGGACTCGGTGTCTGGTGTTTCTTTCGTGTATCAGCAGGCAGAGGAGCCACCATCGAGTCCGTGTCGCCACATCTACTCCCCCCTGAGTGACTTTGTGATGATGATTGAAGAGAAGTCACGGAGCGTTTGGTTCCATGAGTACGTTGTGGTGGATCCATTGAGGAAGTCCACAAGATGTGGCGACACGGACTCGATGGTGGCTCCTCTGCCTGCTGATACACGAAAGAAACACCAGACATCGAGTCCACATTCCACACAATCCAACGACGCTGAAATTCAAACTCTTGAATTTAGTCTTCTCTCCAACGGCTCAGCAAAAAGTCCAATTCTTCTTCTCGTCCAGACATTTTCATTTTTCTGTAATTAGACTCAATTAAAAAGACTTGCAAAGTATATTTCATTTTAATAAACATGCTAAGAACAATATTTAGCATTTGGCAATTAAATCAAAGTGTTCTGTCTTTTTCTTTTGCGCTCCTCCTTCGGTGACGTAACATTCTCACATAATATATATATAGTTGGTGTCATACAACGACGCCACATTGGTGACCCCGACGTGATCTTCCGACGTGATCTTCACTTCTTACGATCACTAAAGAACAACGTGAGCAAATATCGTCATCATCATGGAGGACGGGTTTGATTCCAGCTTGAACGGTGAGCTAAACAAAACCATCAAATGCGACAGTGCTTCTGCGACAACAACCGCACTTCCCATGGGCGTTGGACAACCAGCCCTTCCGCCAAACAATTCGTTCCACAATGTCCAACAGGATTTCATTTACGCTGTAAATTTACATCTGCCGCAATTTTCACCTGAATCACCCGACATTTGGTTTGCCATAGCCGAAGCCAATTTTGCCGCAAATCGAATAACAAGCGATGCACAAAGGTACAACCAGCTGCTAAAGGCACTTCCTCTGAGTATCGTTTCACAACTCATCGACATCATTAACAACGCACCATCTCAAGATAAGTATAAAACTTTAAAATTTACTATTCTTGAGCGTTTCTCTGAGTCCCGCCAAAAACAATTACAAAAACTCTTAAAAGAAAAAGTTTTGGGAACCAAAAAGCCCTCACAACTTCTGCGTGAAATGCGTGAGCTGGCAAAAAATTCCGTCACTGACGTAGTTCTGCACCAACTCTGGACCGAACGTCTGCCGGAAAGAATCCGACCACTTCTGGTTATTTCAGACAACCTACACAATATCAACGCTCTGACAGAGAAACAGCGTACCGGACACTTCCTCCAAAGACGCAGCTAACTCTTCAGCAATTCATACATTCAGATACAAAAACCTTACTCTCGATCTAAATTCTTGGATTTTCGTTATTGCCGACATTCAAACAGCAATACTTGGAGCAGACTCATCAAATACTCGTGGACCCAAAACAACGAAGACTCATTGATTCTCCCACCAATTTATCATCCAAAGGAGAATCTCTAACCACGAAGACGTACAACATCTCAACATTGGACACATCTCTACCAGAACCATATGTGGGGCTGCTGAGAGATTTCACAAAGGTAACTGCACCTACCTACAGTCCAAATCTCAACAATAGACAATTCGCACATCGAATCATCACACCACCTGGACAACATGTTCAGCACGATCCATCCGCACAGCATGGACAAGCTGGCTTCCATGGTCCTCTCGGACCGCACCATCGAACTATAAACGGGCATCCTGGTTCAAAACCGCCAGACTCACATGGCTCACCAGTATCACATGCTCCCAGTTCACATCGATCGCCTTCAGCATATCATCATCCTGGTTCAAAACCGCCAGACTCACATGGCTCACCAGTATCACATGCTCCTAGTTCACATCGATCGCCTTCAGCCTGTCATCATTCTGGTTCAAATCCGCCAAACTCACATGGCCCACCAGATTCACATGCTCCTAATTCACATGGACCTGCCGCAGCAAAAGTTCATATCTTAGATTTACATAGACATAGTCTATCTAAAAGGTACGGACAACATTGTTGCAGACGCTCTCTCACGCGTAAACACCATCAACATGCCTACAATACCTAGTCCAGCCAGGATTCGCGACGAACGACTAAATGACAACCATCTACAGGAGCTCATTCAAAGTTCATCGCGTCACCTTCAAAAACTTCAACCAGAACCAACTCATCAACAAAAACAGCCACATCATTGGACTTCCTCAATGGATCCACCACAACGTACTCATGGAACCAAACGCTCCGTGACTTCTCTTCAATCATCATCACAAAGTCACTCAGGGGGGAGTAGATGTGGCGACACGGACTCGATGGTGGCTCCTCTGCCTGCTGATACACGAAAGAAACACCAGACACCGAGTCCACATTCCACACAATCCAACGACGCTGAAATTCAAACTCTTGAATTTAGTCTTCTCTCCAACGGCTCAGCAAAAAGTCCAATTCTTCTTCTCGTCCAGACATTCTCATTTTTCTGTAATTAGACTCAATTAAAAAGACTTGCAAAGTATATTTCATTTTAATAAACATGCTAAGAACAATATTTAGCATTTGACAATTAAATCAAAGTGTTCTGTCTTTTTCTTTTGCTCTCCTCCTTCGGTGACGTAACATTCTCACATATGTATATATAGTTGGTGTCATACAACCATTGTATATAAAAACTATAGTACTCTCATGGAACACAAAAAAATGTTATGGAATACACTCTACCGAGGGCGCTGTCCTAGGAAAATATTGTCGTGGAGACTTTTGATTTAGGGCGGGGTGATAATTGAGGAAGAGCGAGAAAATTTTATCAGCTCTGCTCTGGCAATGAGAAAGACGAGAAAGAGAAAATAAAATTTGTTTTGTATCATTTTCCTTTTGAGGGATCTTCTGTGTGTTTTGTTGTTATATTTTTTTGTCAAGAATATTTGTTTTGTTTTTGCTATTTCATACGCAACAAAGCAACGTTGTTCAATTTCGGTATATCTAACCAAAATACAACGTTGCTTTTTATTTGTATAGACACAATTACCTATTTGAATAGATTTAAGTAGGAATAATTTTGAAAATTGATTCTTGATAGGATTAGGCTTTTTTGAATTTTAGTATATCTACATATGTAAGAACTTTACCTATCTTAATATATTAGGTAACTTACCTACCTACATTATGTTGATTGCAATTATTATTATTTTTGTTATTCAAAAGTATGTATATAATAATTGGTGTAATTTTGAAGAACAAAAATAATAATTGCAATCAACTATTTTAACTGCCTACATTAGATGTAGTGGGTGGTAAGGTAGTGGAAATTGTTTTTTTTTTTGCAATTAATATAATTATGTACATAGGTATAAAACTATTTCTTTAGGCAAATCTAATAAGTACGTATACCTATATTTTTATTAGAGAAAATAGCCTTTACATATTTACATACCTATATAAAATATGGTATGGTAGAAAATAATTTTGATTACAAAAAAAAATATTTTTATGCATTCATAGGTATTTATATAATTAAAAATAAAAAAAAGAAATTTGATATAGGTATAGAACAGTTTTTAAAATTTATTCATATAAACTTTGTATGCAAAAAATATAGAAAATGTTTAATACTTTTTATGTTTGTATAAACAATTTCAGAAATGTATAAATATTCACATAAAACAATTGTGAAAAAAAAAGCAAATAAGTTTTTCGATAAAAAAATAATTTTAGAAAACTTAAATTAATTAAAAAAAAAATTAGAATAAATAGACTAAAATTATTATTGACATAATATTTAAAAAAAAAACAGATACCTTTCTTGGAAAAAATATGTTGTATGCATTTACATATTGCCAATAAGCAAACAAAGTTTTAAAAACCTTTTATTATTAAACTAATTTTAAATATAAGATATTTCTTTAAAATTGTTCTAGAAAAAAATTTGGGATATTAATTTTAAGTATTTAAAAATAAAGATTCTAGGAAATATTTTCAAAAATTAATCGCTCGAACTTTTTCAAGACATTGATTTTTCAAAAACAATTTTTTTAGATAAAAAAATATTTTTTCGTTTTCTCTATCATCGTAAAGTCAACTTTGATCAAAATCTCGAGTTAAATTTTTTCCACATAAAAATATTGAGCCGTTTTTGAGATATCGAATTTTCCAAGAAAAAAAAATACTTTTTTTCCAAAAATTAAAAAAATATTTTTTTCAAAGCTTTGAGACGCAATGTTTTTAAACTTTTTGGAAGCATCTCTATACAAAATTTCGATAATGAGAAAATTGTCAAATGTCAAAATTTGAAAAAATGGTTCTATGGTATGTACAAGCTGTAATATCTTAATTTCAAAATTTAAATTAAAGATCATACAAAGAAAAAATATGTATCAAAATTCCAGGCGCCGTTTTCGAGAAAAATACGATTTTTGAAAACCATTTTTTATTTTTTTTTACATTTGTATGGTGGGTACCTTTATTTTTAGGTAAAATAATTTTTTTTTCTCACATCTTGTAGATTATATTGATAAACTTTTACTTATCAAGTTTAAAAAAAATCTAGCATGGAGTTTTCGAAATATTGAGTTTTGAAAAGTTTATTTTAAAAATCCAAATTTTTTTTTGAAAATTTTAAAAAGCAAAAAAAAAATGATCAAAATCGGTTGTACCGTTTTTGATACAATGAAAAACAAAAAAAAAATGGTTCCATGGGGGGTACAAAAAATACCCATTTTTTTTTTTAATTTTTTCAACCATTACCTTAAAATAAATAACCACTGCCAATCGCCCAGACAATGATTATGAGATAAAAAAAGTGAAAATTTATTGGCAATTAATGTATAATGCTGCTCAAACACCTATACATATCCATTTGCCTCTAAAAAACGGCTGAAATATGAAAAAAAAGACATGGTTGCCACATTTAAAAATCGCCATGTTAATTATTTTAGCAGAAATTGTTTTTTTCTGATTTAGTAGGTGAAGTTTATCTATTACAAATTAACCAAAAAAAATACATTTAATACATACATATATTTTTCTTCCATTAGAAGTAAAAAATGTGAAAATATTTCTTTTTTTCGAAAAACAAATGTTTATCTTTAAATGCGATTTGCGGCTAAACGGAGCTCTGTAGACCCCCCAAAGTTGACATTTTTAAACGTGATTTCTGGCTAAACTAGGTATCTTAGAGGATTACAAATTGCATATTCGTGGTCTAGGGACTGCCACCTTTCAATCCACGTATCGCATGTAACGAAAAACAAATGTTTATCTTTAAATGCGATTTGCGGCTAAACGGAGCTTCGTAGACCCCCCAAAGTTGACATCTTCTAACGTGATTTGTGGCTAAACTAGGCATCTTAGCGAGTTAAAAATTGCATACTCGTGATGTAGGGAGTGATGTATCACATGATTTTTTTTTGTTATTTTGTATTTCAAAGTTCTACATTTTGAAATTCTACTTCTCAAAATTTTGAATTTCAAGATTCTAATTGATAAAATTTTAGTTTTCAATATACTACTTATAAAACTTAAAGTTTTCAAAATTCTGCATTTCGAAATTCTATTTCTCAAAATTCTGCATTTCCAAATTTTACTTACTAAGTTTTGTGCTTTAAAATATTATTTCCCCAAATTCGGCATTTCAAAATTCTACTTCTCAAAATTCTGCTTTTCAAATTGTACCTATTAAGTTTTCTGCATTTCAGAATTCTACTTGTCAAAATACCTTTTTCAGAATTTTACTTTTTAAGTTTTCTGCATTTCAAAATTTTCTTTCCTAAAATTCTGCATTTCAAAATTTTGCTTTTCAAAATTTTACTTACTAAGTTTTCTGCATTTCAAAATTTAATTTTCTTTCCTAAAATTCTGTATTTCAAAATTTTGCTTTTCAAAATTTTACTTACTAAGTTTTCTGCATTTCAAAATTTTCTTTCGTGAAATTCTGCATTTCAAAATTTTGCTTTTCAAAATTTTAATTACTAAGTTTTTTGCATTTCAAAATTTTCTTTCCTAAAATTCTGCATTTCAAAATTTTGCTTTTCAAAATTTTACTTACTAAGTTTTCTGCATTTCAAAATTTTGCTTTTCAAAATTTTACTTATTAAGTTTTTTGCATTTCAAAATTTTCTTTCCTAAAATTCTGCATTTCAAAATTTTGCTTTTCAAAATTTTACTTACTAAGTTTTTTGCATTTCAAAATTTTCTTTCCTAAAATTCTGCATTTCAAAATTTTGCTTTTCAAAATTTTACTTACTAAGTTTTCTGCATTTCAAAATTTTGCTTTTCAAAATTTTACTTATTAAGTTTTCTGCATTTCAAAATTTTCTTTCCTAAAATTCTGCATTTTCAATATTTAGCTTTTATGCGGCCAAAAGTCGATTTTGTAAACTTACGGTAAACAAAAAAAACAGTTTGTCGATCGTTAGGAGAATAGTCCCAGTTTTTAATTTTACTCTTTTTACCTCACAAAAGCACACCGTTTGCAAATACGTGTAATTTTAACTTGATCTCTAACCGCAGTACACGTTTTTCTTACCATATAGTTTACAGGACGAATAAAGTTGTAAGGTCAATATTTCTATTTCTGTGTGTGTTATTAATAATATAGTGATGGATTTCGATAACTCAGTTATGATTTCTTATTTTTATTAGAATTTGCTCCGTTGAAATGCATGATTCTAAAAATTTAGTGCTGTTAAACTTTGGGTATTTTTTTGGCTATATTTTTACCATATTTTACTTTTCAAAATTGAATTTGTTATATTTCTGCGTTAGATCGGATGATAATTCTTTTTGAATTGTGAAGTATAACCTTTTCATCTCGAAATGTAACAAAAATTGCCTGCAGAAGACTGCAGATGATAAAAATATTGACATTTTTGACAGCACAGATTTTTCGGTCAAAAAAATTAAAATTCTGAATAGTGAAACAATCATTGTGTTTTCTTGCTGTTGGAACTTCGAGCACATCAGGAGTGAAAATTGTGATTCGGAGGTACCTCTATGATTTTAAGAAAGAACAAAATTTACCAGATTTTGAAGCTAAAATTAATTATTTAGAAAATCGCTTACTGTCAAACTATGGCAGTACTGTGGATGATAAAAAAGTTTGAAACATAGATTTTCCTTATTTAAATCGACTTTGAAGGAAAAATGGGCAAAATGCTATAGAAAAGAAGAGGCGTTTTTGAAAAATAATGAGTCGTGGCTAAACGGAACCTTCGAACTTCCTTTAAAATTTCTTTCGTATAAGCACCAATATCACATAACCTACCACTCTAGAAGTCAACAGCTAAGTAAACAAGAAACTAACATTTAAATAATTAAAAAAAAAACCGTTAGATTTTACAGGTGCATTTTCATTCATTGAGATTTCGTTTCTAATTAGTTGCTCGTAGCTGTAGATTAAAGGTCATATTGGAAACCATTTTAAGTGGACACAAAATTGATTCACAAAAATATGACCAATTTGTCAAAGGTACAGGTCAGCTATACATCAATCTTTATAATTGGCACCCAATGACTCCGACAATGCACAATATATTGATACACGGTGCAATCATAATCGAAAACTTGTTGTTGCCAATAGGCCAATTACCAGAGAAAGCTGCAGAGGTCCACAATAAACATTTTCGCTTATATCGCGAAAATTTTGCAAGGACATTTTCAAGAGAACAGTGCAATTTGAATGTATATATTACTTAGTTCCGATCCACTCATAAGCAGCCTTAAGCCAAAAAAGAGAACCATTTTAAAATCATTTTGCCCTGAATCAAGAAATATGCTTGTGCCAGCAGATTCTAACACCGAACCCGATTCAGGCATTGAACCACTAGACGAATTTGTTACTGAATTATTATGAATTAAGTTTAAATAATTATTATTTTTTGTGAGCTGAAAAATTGTTAAAAAAGTAAAAAAGTGAAGTTAAAAAAATTTAATTTTGTTAAATAAATAATTATAAATATCTAAATGTTATTATTATAAATTAAAAAACCTAAAAATATTTCTAAATTTACCTCAAAATAGTTTTTTTATTGAAATTATATTTTTTTTCGTCATATAAAACCCAATACAAAGAATATAAGTGGATGAATGTTTTTGGCCGCATAAATGTGAAAAATTGACCTATGTGCTTCGGTTTGCTTTTACCGAAAATATTATCACCCCTTCCTGATTATCGTCTGTCCTTACTCTCCACAACTCTACGTAAAAAGTTATGGAATACGCTTGTATGGCGCCGCATCGTTCGTTCCTCTTCATGAGAGTACTAGTTTTTATATACAAGGATACAACGACGCCACAATCTTGTGGTGTCTATTCTTGACACCAACTATTTTGTTTATTGTTAAACGTCACCAAAGCGGAATTATAATGAAAACAAACAACTAATTAGGAAGTGAAGTATCACTATTAGTAAATTTATTGAGAAAAAAGTTAAAGTTCTAATTTAATGAATTATATAAAAACTTAATTGAGCAGACAAAATGAAAGTGGACTGTGCTGTGCGTCGTTAAGAAAAAGAGCGAGTAAGAACATTTGAATTTTCTTCTATCTGTTCTTTGGCTTGATGTTGATTTTTTTCAGCCTTTCAATGGCAGAGGCGCGACTGTCGACTACACTGTCGCCACAGTCACTCCCCCTCGAGTGTCTTTCAGCAGCTGGATCTCTAAAGGCTGGATGATGAAAGTTCACGATTTTCCTTTTTGCTTTGTAGGTTTGTTGAGGTGGATCCATTATGGAGCCCCAACGATGTGACTGGATTTGTTCGTTGGTTGATGCTGAAGATGTTTCATGAATTTGGTCTTCATCTGTTTTGCTTGTATAGCAGGGTTTGAGTCTATCAATCGATACGTTTTTTTCTTCATCATTGATTTTCAATTTGTAGATTCTGTCTGATGTTCGCTCTATTATCTTGTAAGGACCTTGGTACGGTGGCTCTAAAGGAGCTTTGACATGATCACAGCGTAACCAGACGTGCGTACAGCTGTGAAGATCCTTAGAGATAAACATTCTGGCTTTGTTGTGATGTGCCGTTGGACGGATTCCACGCATGAATTCTCGGTGTTTTTCTATGAATAAACACGAATCACTTGATGGCACATCTGATGAGACGAAGAATTCTCCGGGTACCCTTAGATGTGTTCCATATAGCATTTCTGCTGGAGTTGCCTGGATATCTTCCTTGAATGATGTTCTCAGTCCAAGTAAAACTGTTGGCAGTATCTCAACCCAGGGTTTTGGAGAACACATAAGTGCTGCTTTCAGTGTTCTGTGCATGCGTTCGACTATTCCGTTGGATTGTGGATGGTATGGTGTCGTTCTGGATTTTTTTGTTCCAACGAGATTTGTGAGAGCTTGAAAGAGAGCTGACTCAAACTGGGCGCCTTGGTCGGAGGTTATTGTGACAGGAGAACCATAGTGAGATATCCAATGATTAAATATAACGTTGTTGCCACTGTGTCGGCGGTCATATCTTTGATGGGAACTGCAACTGGCCATCTTGAAAAGCGGTCTATCATTGTTAGACAATATTGATACCCATGAATCAATGGTAGAAATATGATGTCTATGTGGAGGTGATTGAATCTCGTATCCGGAACTTGTATATGGTTATGTTGAAGCTTTGTGTGGCGATGTACTTTGGCTCTCTGACATGCTAAGCACTCTCGAGACCATTGTAATGCGTCCTTACCAATTCCAGGCCAGGTATATTTTTCTCTTAACAGACGTGATGTTGTTCTGCCACTGGGATGTGCTATGTCATGGATAGTTTTGAATGCTGTTCGTCTAAGTGATGCTGGAATGTATGGCCTGACGATGCCTTGAGAAATGTCGCAATAGATTTTGATGTCACGTTCAGCCTGTAGTTCTTGAAGATGTAGTGAAGATGGATTTTGTATTAAATCTCGCAGGTGATCATCTTTAAGTTGTTCGTCTCTGATGCTTTTTGGGCTTAATATGGTCGGCATGTTTATGGTGTTGATCCGTGACAAGGCATCTGCTACGACGTTATCTTCACCTTTTACATAAACTATGTCTGTTGTAAATTGTGAGATGTAGTCTAGCTGGCGGATTCTGCGATCAGGAGCCTTCTCATGCTTTTGCTTAAATGCATATGTCAGTAGTTTGTGGTCAGTTTTTATGACGAATGATCGACAGTCTAGAAGATGGTGAAAGAACTTGATGGAGGCGAATATGGCAAGTAGTTCACGATCATATGTACAGTAACCTTGTTCTGTAGAGCTGAGTTTGCGTGAGAAGAAACCAAGCGGTTCCCAGGTGTGACCGGAGAGTTGCTCCAGCTTTGCTCCGATGGCCTGTGGATGAAGCATCCGTCGTGAGGTGCATCTCCGTTTTTTGCACTCTTTGAAAGCTTTTGTTGCTTCTTCCGTCCAGATGATTTGTGTTTTGTCTTTTTTTATTGAATGTTGCAGATAATTATTCAAAGGTACTTGCAATTGCGCTGCGTTTGGAATACAATGTCTGTAGTAGTTTGTAATTCCAAGAAAGCGTCTTAGTTCTTCTATTGTTTCAGGTTTCTTGAATTCGAGGATGGCGTCGACTCGTTCGCTTGATGGTGCATATCCTTGAGCGTTGATTGTATAGCTCAGAAAGTTAACTTCTTGCTGACCAAAAACGCACTTTTTGGTGTTGATACTCAGTGAGAAGGTTTTTAATCGTTCAAAGACTAATCTGAGATGTTGTTGGTGTTGTTTTTCGTCTTGTGACATGATTAATATATCATCAATGTACACAAAGACAAAATCTAGATCTCGGAAGATCGAGTCCATAAACCTTTGGAACGTTTGTGTGGCATTTCTGAGGCCAAATGGCATTACCATGTACTCGTATAAGCCCCAGGGTGTAATTATTGCGGTTTTGTGGATGTCATCTGGATGCATGGGAACTTGATGATAGGCTCTGTCGAGGTCAAGTTTAGTGAATACGCTGGCACCATGCAAGCAAAGAAAAAGGTCTTGGACAAGTGGAGGCGCATATTTGTCCGCTTCCGTGATAGAGTTCAGCCTCCTGTAGTCGCCGCAGAGACGCCATTCTCCGTTTTTCTTTCTTGTTAGGAGTATAGGGCTAGCGTAGGGACTTCTGGAAGGTCTGATAGAACCTTCTTCAAGCATATCAGCTATTTGTTTTTTTGCTGCTGAAGCCTTTTCTCCTGCGAGTTTGTAGGAACGTGCCGAGACTGGAGGACCCTTCGTCACGATGCGGTGAGCGTAGTGGATGTTGTTGATGTTTCCTTTAAAAGTCGGCTTCGTTATCTCGACGAATTCTTTTAGGAGTTTGGCGTATTTTTCTTCAGTGGATGCATCAATCGTGGATATGTTAAAGGTTTTTGTCGCAAGTATTTCACCTTTCGTTGATAACGATGTAAGAGGATCTATGAGTCGCTGGTTTTTTAGGTCCAAAAGCAGATTGAAGTGGGTGAGGAAGTCTGCCCCAATTATTGCCGTTGCGATGTCAGCAATAATGAACTTCCATGCAAAACATCTTCGTAGATTGAGGTCGAGCTTGAGATTTTTTACGCCGTAAGTGTTGATTGTGGATGAGTTTGCTGCATAGAGTTGAAGTTGGTCTTTCTCTGGTTTAATTTTGAAAAAAGTTACTGGGACTATTGACGCTACGGATCCTGAATCTATTAAAAAGGTTTGGTTGGTTGAAGAGTCGTGAATATGAAGTCGGATTTCTTTGCGGATTGATGAAGAAGCTACGCTGTCATCAACTACTGCTGCGATTGATGACAGCGTACTTAGTTTCCCTGGTTGGAAGTTCCGGGTATGAATTTGCATGGCTGTGTGCAGTGTCGAGCGTCTTTTCCCCATCTATTGTGGTAGTAACAAATACCATTGCGACTGGGAGTGACGGATCTGGTTCTGGAGCGGTTGACATGAGAGTACTGCTGATGAAGATGCTGCGTCGGCTGATGGTGATGCTGATGCTGAAGCGGTGCCTTGTACAACAGGTGTTGTTGTTGTTGTCCCATTTTGAGCTCGTAAATAGTTTTCTCAGTTTGCTGTTGACTAGAGTGAAGATTTTGGATTTCACGTTGGCAATTCTGAAGAGTTAATTGCATGTCTAGCAATTGTCGTTCCAAACGAGAGAACTCAAAAGTAGTGGACGTTTGAGGTTTGGGCATCATAAATTCCTTGCTGTGGACAGCCATGACAGAGGCACTGCTGAGTGCATCCATGATGCGGTCTGCAGTGTCTGCGAGTGCGCTCAAATTTTGTAGGTTGTCGGACACTACCAGCAGCGGACGGATTTTTTCTGGCAGACGTTCTGACCAGAGTTGGTGCAGAACCTCGTCCGTTACGGAGTTTTTGGAGAGTTCTCTCATTTCTCTGAGAAGCTGGGAAGGTTTTTTATCACCCAGGACCTTTTCTCGGAGAAGTTTCTGTAGTTGTCTTTGTCTGGACTCGGAAAAGCGTTGCAGTATAGCAGTTTTTAGATTTTTGTATTTATCTTGTGTAGGAGGGTTGTTTATTACATCGATGAGTTGGCTGGCTATTGCTGACGGTAAAGCTTTTAGCAGTTGGTTGTATTTTTGGGCGTCGCTGGTGATTCTGTTGGCAAGAAAATCTGCCTCAGCAATCGCAAACCAAAGATCGGGAGTTTCTGGAGAAAATTGGGGTAAATGAAGATTTACGGCATATATATATTCCTGATGTTGTGATGGAATATTAAACTGAGGACTATACATTGAAGTGGATAGGTATAACTTGCGTCCATCCCCTGGTAGCACGCAATCAGAATTTGCAACCTTGACGCCTGCGTCTTGAAGTGGAGGATTTTCAGTATCCAACAAACTCTGATTGTTGGCGTCATTAGGATTATCATCCGTCATGGTACCAGGGGCCTGTTTCTCAGATCATACACATCATACATTTCATACAACATACAACATTTTCATACATCATACACATCATACAATTTTCTGTTTCTCAGATTTCATTGGAAGTGTTGTATGATATTTGTTTTGTTGTATGATGTGTATGATTCTGACATTTCATTATTATTTGAGTGTGAAGTTAATATAAATCTCAATTTTGCTTTCTTGTGAAATAAATTGGGTAGATCAATTGTACTCGTACGTTCAACTTGAATGCATAAAAACAATGCACACCTTTACAATAAGAGTCATCGAAGAACATCGAAAAGCACTTCAGGATGTATTGCTGATTCAAGAAAATGGAAATCAAATTCGTAAGTTTAATGAATTCTGAATCATGACTCCAACTAATAGTCTAATATTCTCTCAAGCTACAAATATTGATAACGTGGACTCGAAAGAAAGAATGGCTCTTTTGGATGTTCTCCTGCAATCAACATGCGAAGGAAAGGCACTCACAAATGAAGGTATACGAGAAGAAGTCGACACATTTATGTTTGAGGGCCATGACGCAACAACCTCAGCTTTAAGTTTCGCCTTCCCTCAAATCGCCCGACACCCAAATGTCCAGCAAAAGCTTCTCGAGGAGATATGCGAAGTTCTAGACAAAGATCAAAGTCATTGCATTACCTATCAAGTTCTGCAGGAATTGAAATACACCGAATGTGTTATAAAAGAAACTTTACGACTTTATCCACGGGGATTGGGAAACATGCGTAACCTTCATCTGGCCTTACCGGAACGTCGTCGCTGCCTCTGTACATGAGCATGGCGCAGGCCCCAGAAGAGACGCCGATGGTGCTTTGCTCACGAGAAGAGAGGAATTAAATTAATTAAAGCCGAATTTGGAATTAAAAGCTTAAATTGAAAAATGTATCGAACAAAAGAGAAAAGAATACAATGAGAGGCAGAAAGATGATGAAGATAGTAATATAAATTAAATTACCAACACACCACGATTTCGATGTGTCCTTCATTCCGTGTAAATAATTTCAACCAAATATATAAATGTTTGAATATCCAAAAGATTTTATTTTTGCATTTTATAATATATGTACAAACTTTATTGCATTATATTGATTGGTCTAATTGAACTTTCTTTAGTTTTCAATCGAATTAATATTATTTTTAAGCCATGATCGCAATGTATCAAACATTATTTTTTGTCTTCTGTATTTCACAATCCGGATGAATGCCTGTTGTTCTAATCTCCCACTCCGGTGGGCAGGGCACCTAGCTCGCATGAGCGAAGAGGAACCTGCTCGGAAAGTTCTTTGTGGTACATTCTATGGTAGACGACAGCGTGGTAGACCATGCTTGCGCTGGAGAGATGGCGTAGACCAGGACGCCCGAAGCCTTGGGGTGCGCAACTGGATGTCGTCGGCTAGAGACCGGGATAGGTGGAGAGACTTGTTGAAAGAGGCCAGGACCGGAACCCGGTTGTCGAGCCGATGATGATGATGAATGGTTATAACTTATAAGGCTCTATTTATTATTATTATTATTATTGAAGTAAAACTTCTTTTCATAGCTTTGCTTTGAGAGAAAAGAAGTTTTACTTCTATCGCGCGTACGTCAGTACACACTACTTTTTTACTTACAGCAGAATTGTGTGTTGTATAAAATGTATGAACATTTATAGGTTAATTTGCTGTATGATGTAAATGATACATTTCTGAGAAACAGAATCATACAACATTCCAATATTTCCAGTGTAGTATTCGGTCATACATTGTTGTATGACAGCAGATCATACAACAAATTTGAGAAACAGAAATCATACAGCAAAACTGTCAATATCATACATTGTATGATGTGTATGATTTGAGAAACAGGCCCCAGGTGTATAGGTGCTTTTTGTTGGTGTTCGGCTTAACATGTAGGTAATTATTGAAGTCTTAATATCACGTCGGAAGATGTGAATATCACGTCGGGGTCACCAATGTGGTGTCTATTCTTGACACCAACTATTTTGTTTATTGTTAAACGTCACCAAAGCGGAATTATAATGAAAACAAACAACTAATTAGGAAGTGAAGTATCACTATTAGTAAATTTATTGAGAAAAAAGTTAAAGTTCTAATTTAATGAATTATATAAAAACTTAATTGAGCAGACAAAATGAAAGTGGACTGTGCTGTGCGTCGTTAAGAAAAAGAGCGAGTAAGAACATTTGAATTTTCTTCTATCTGTTCTTTGGCTTGATGTTGATTTTTTTCAGCCTTTCAATGGCAGAGGCGCGACTGTCGACTACACTGTCGCCACAATCTTACCCAAATGAACGACATCTATTTGTCAAAGGGTAAATTATTAAATTCTGCAATAATTATTGCGGCCATTATGGTTTCGCGCAGTTTCGCGTAGTGCGGAAATGGGAGCAACATATAACATAACATGAAAGGGAATCAATAATAAACGTACAAAAAAAAAATCATCATAAACAAATTCCGTAATGACCGGCGACGGTAGAACAAAATTCTTTCCTCAGAAAAAAATTGAGTGCAAATAGCAAAAAAATTTACTATCAAAAAGATAAACAAATAATAAGTAAACATAAAAAGGTAAGCTAACAAAAAAAAACATACAACCCTAATCTCAATTCTCGTCTTATTTTCCAGAGAAAAACATCAAAACGATCAGCCTGCGCACGCCGCAACGGTGACCATCCGCCATCACCACCGTCGCCAACGTCATCATCAACATCACCACCAAATGCATCCACGTCGGTCAACCTAGCCTCCAACGCTTCAACAGGAAATGAAAACAACTTTAAATCTCAACAAACTGAAGGCAACCAAGATGTGGACGAAAAAGATCAGGCTGAAGCTGTTGTTGGTTCAAAAGCAGCGCTAACAACAGCAGAGGAAGCAGAAAATAAACAAGAACAAGCTGCTTCAATGGATGAAGGCATGTCCTCAAGAAACGAAAAAGACTCTGTGGCAATTCCTAACATAAGTGAAAACCCAGACGATACGAAAGCCACGGTGAATTTAAACACCAAAACATGCCAGCCACCTTACGATTGTTCATCTGCGACTGCACTTGTTTCGCTTTCACCAACATCGTTTGAATTAAAAGAGTCTAAAAGCCAAACCAAGGTAATGTCCTCCTCTTGCTGTTCCTCCTTGTCCTCTTCTTCTCCAGTGTCTACAGAAAATAATAATTGTAATGCTTTTGCAGCTAGTAATCAGAAGTCTTCTTCTAGTCAAGGTGCAACATTACTCTTCCAAGAAACGTTTTTGCAACAAGAACAACAACAAACGCTGCCTGAAAGCAGTCAACTCCAAAGTGATGAAATTTCTTCCTCAATTAACCCATCTAACAATATCAGCGAAACTAATGGTTGTGTTACGAGTAATATAAGTGATATGAATGATTTAGAAGCGGAGAATTTAGTTATTCATAATATGATAAAAATATTATATGAATATAATATTATAACAACAAAAGAAACAACATCAAACAGTCCCCACAATCAAATGGAAGATGAAAGGGGGCAAATGGATGAAGAACAGCAAGCGCTTTCACATGCGCAACAGATAGAATTTGAACATCAACAAATTCAACAACAACAAGCAACCAGCTAGCCACCGATTTCAGCAAGTAGCTAGGTATCTACATACAAATGTACATTATGTAGTTCAAAACCAGAAACACTTTAACATTAAAATTTAAAACACGATGTTTTCGATAAGACAGTTTATTGAGAAGTGACCATGTCAAAATTGCAAAACAGTTAATGAAAGCTTTATGTATAACTAACATGAAGCAGAACAACTGCTATTCGAGACGATCATACGATAGTATGAGATGGCACGATAGATATAGAACGAAATGTGTTGGTTCTTATATACTTTAATTTTAGGAAAAGTACAGTGTAACAAAGACATCTTTTTGTTGGTTAATTATTATTGACTACAGATCGGCCATCCTGATCGTGAAATCGTCCCGATTACATTAAAATAAAATGAATATAATTATGAAATTATATATAAAATATCGATTATAATTTCGTATGCATTATTATTACATCATCTAGTTTCGCAATCGAATAGATTTTTTTTTTTATCTTTTTCTTGTAATTAATTTTCGAATGGAAAACATGAAACATATTTGATTGTCTAGAAACTAAATTTAAAGTCAATTAACAAAAATATGAGCATTTATGAAAAGTTTAAAAGTTAAGTTTTTTTTTTTTTAATTAAGATAATTTAAATAATTCACTGTGTGCTGATTGCAGAATTCATTAAAATACATGGTATAATCGCGTTATACATATATCTAGTGAATTCACTTTATAGATTTTACATTTCCGTTTTTGATCCGCCTTCGTCTTCACCATGCCTCAAGTATGTATCTGGTACCGCATAGAGCCTCATATTGTTCGGAGAACATATTCCTTTATATGGTATTCTAGTTACCTGCAAACCGTCTATGTCACCAATGACATATCTGTCGTTTGGCAGAACACTTTTTACTTCATATGGCCCTCGATACTTGGCTAATAACTTTTTATTAATACCTGGCGTCGTGACATTATTTTTTATCATAATATAATCGCCTTTCTTATATTTTGGCGTTTTATGACGATTGTCATAATACATTTTGTTTCGCGTTTGTCCTTTCCTAATATTTTCTTGAGCTTCATTCCTCACATCTTCTACATTAAGTCCTACAGGTCCTACATTTTCAATGAGAAATTCTTTCACTTTATCACACAACTGTCCTTTCTGATCTCTACCAAATAAAAGGGTGCTAGGAGTGAACCCAGTACTACGGTTCACGCTGTTATTGATTGCAAATTCAACTTTATCTAAATACTTATCCCAACCGCCAGTAGATAATGCTTCACACTGTTTTGCCAACATAGGTGTAATTATGCGGTTAAGGCGTTCCACTTGGCCATTGGATTGTGGAGAGTGCGTCGCCACCTTGACATGCTGAATATTATTATCTGTCATAAACTCGGAAAACTCTTTTGATGTAAAACACGTTCCACGGTCAGATATTATTCGGTTAGGTCTTGAGAAATTAGCAAAATATGTTTTTAAGCAAGATATTGCTTCCTTACTATGGGTGCTTTTAGACGCGTATAACTTGGTAAACTTGGTAAAACCATCAACTACTACTAGAATATGTTTTTTACTTGATTGGGAATTGGGAAAAGGACCAAGGTGGTCAATGTGTAGAGTATCGAATGGTGCGTTGCCTTTTGGAATAGGGTGTAGGGTTCCTTTGGTTTTTCCTGATCCAGGACAGAAATAAATGCATTTAAGACACCCTTTAATAAAATTTCGAATCTTCTCCTTCATCTTGGGGAACCAATACATTCCTGAAAGGTGTTCAAAACATTTCTCAACTCCCAAATGACAAAGCCCTTCGTGATTGGTTCTAATAACCTGTTCTTCCATGTGTGATGGGACATAAAACATAACTTTGTCTTTAGATTTTCTATATATCAAACCATCAACCATTTCGAAATGGGGACTTTCAGACTTACTCAACTCTGAAGCGATTGAAATTATTTTAGGATCTAGTTTCTGCGCAGCTGCCAAAATGAATTCGAAAGACTCATCATCAATATGCAGAATATTAAAAGACCTACTTAGGGAATCCACATGTGTCATCCGATCACCTTTCCGGTGTTCAACAGTATAATCGAATGATTGGAGCTCTAACGCCCACCTTGAAATGCGGGGATTAAGAGACTTTCTATTCAATGTCTGAACTAGAGCTTGGCAATCTGTCACCACCTTAAATGGAATTCCTAATAAGTATATCCTAAATCTTCTTAGTGCATATATGATGGACAACGTCTCCAGCTCGTAGCTATGGTATTTACTTTCGGCACCGGTCGCACGCCTCGAGAAGTAAAATACAGGATGAAATTTTGAATCACTTTGTTTCTGGAGCAAGACTGCTCCAAATCCAAGCATACTCGCATCGCAATGCAATTCTGTAGCATTATGCGGGCTGTAAATTGATAAAACAGGAGCTGAAATTAATTTGTCTTTTAATAAATTGAAAACTTCGATTTCTTTAGAGCCAAAAACAAACGTAGTATCTTTTTTGAGAAGGTCATAAAGGGGCTTTGCGATGTTTGCAAATTGAAAAATGAATTTTCGAAAATAGGAACAAAGTCCTAAAAAACTATGAACATCTTTAGTACTAATAGGTGGCGGAAAATTTTGAATGGCTTTGAGGTTTGCATCGTTTGGGCTAACACCATTTTCGGTTATTCTATAACCTAAATAGGTTATTTCTTTTTGTAAGAAAAGACATTTGTCTAATCTAAGTTTTAAACTATTGTTAACGACGATACTGATAACTTCTTGAAGAATTTCAAGATGTTGTTCAATGGTCTCGGTTGCTATGAGAATATCATCTAAATAAGTAAGTATTTTCGATTGTGAAATCATCTTCCCAAACAATTGTTTCATATATCGCTCGAAAACAGAGGGTGCATTTCGTAGCCCAAACGGCATCCTTGTAAATTCATATTGGCCTATAGGGGTGGTAAAAGACGTGTACTTCATAGAGTTCTCTTCCAACGGAACGTGATAGAATCCGTTTGCCAAATCCAATGTTGTATAAAACTTTTTATTTTTCAGCCTGTCAATATTATCCTCTATAAGAGGCAGCGGATAATTGTCGCGTAAAGTAATTTTGTTTAACTCTCTGAAATCTACACATAATCTAAACTCTTTATTTTTCTTTTCAACAAGCACGCGTACTGTGAACAAGACTCTCGAATTATACCCTTGCTTAACAGATCACTTAAAATTTTTCCTAATTCAATTTTGTGTGCATAAGGCAATCTTCTAGGTGGACAGTGAAATGGAACATCCTTTGACAAAACTATTTTCATTTTAAATTTACCTTCTTCTAAACAAACTTTATCGGAATCTACACAAAAAGCCGGACCCACTATCTCTTTTACATTTTTTTGAATATGAAATGGTATATATTTACTGATTTTAATATCTAAATCTAAATTTGAATCGCTAACATTAATATTTAACATTTCTGAAACAAAATTAACTTCTTCATTTAATGTACTTACATGTTCGTGCAATTCACGAGACTCACACTGACTTTTTGACGACATAGACTTATTTACGTGGAACTTTTGACAAGGACTCGATGACGGTAACGACACATTCGAAGCATGATGATTCTGGACGACGGCTGACTCTGGTGACATTATATTTTCTTTATTTTCAGCTTTATTAGTTGTTTTCTGCAAAATCATACCAATCTTCAAAATGAAATCTCTACCAAGCACCACAGGATAACTCATTGTCTGATTTTTAACTACGAATAAATTTAAATTAGTTGGTAAATTATTATCATAAAATATAAAAGATTTTACACTTCCCAATATATAAATAGGACTACTGTTGACGCCACAATATGACTGGCTGTTTGGTTCCGATGGTTTTATCATAAACGGTGGTAGAAACTTCTCTTGGATAAAGCTGATAGGACTCCCTGAGTCTAAAAGAGTTTTGAGGGTGATTGAACTATTTGCATTGTCATCAACAAACTGAAATAAGACATCCTTCTCAAAGTCGTTTGATAATGTGGATTGTTGTACTTTACAGATGGTGGTTTCTTCGTCAGAAGCTTTGTCTATGGATGCTGGTTTCAATTTATCCATTTTTGGGCTTCTTTTATCCTGAAGTGTCAAGACAGGTTTATCCTGTTTCTTGCCTGGACAATTGGTCGCGATGTGTCCCTTGCAGCCACATTTGAAACATGTAAACTCCTTCTTCTGATAAGAAACTTTTTCAAATTTAGCATTTGTGTCTCGTTCCGTAGTTCGATTAATTGTGCGGAATGGATTGTTTGGATTATGTTGAGGTTTGCTGCGGTAGCAGTTTTGTGATGTGCTAGGCTTTGATGGAAAATTATCACGAATGTTGTTTTTGTACTTTTCATACTTTCGTAACGCGAGCTTAAGCTGCTCAATGTTACTGGCGTTGTAAAGTATGCTCTTGTTGACTTCAGTATCGGAAATGCCTTTGATAATAAACTGCATGAGATCTTCTTCTTCGACGGGATTATGCGACGCAATTTCTTGCATAGACAGTACATACTGTTGTACGGTCTCATCACGGCGTCTCTTCCTTGAAGCAAGTTCACGAAAAATATCTCCTTTAGTCACACAATACTTAAACTCACCAATCAAAGCATCTCTCAACTCCATCCAGCTGCGCAATTTCAGCGTTCGCACAAATAACCTCGCAGTGCCACTGAGTAATCTCTTCCCAAAAACAAACTTTGCACGGTCATCTAATCGAAGGATTTCCGCATTTTCATCGAATTGTTCGATCCAACGGTCGATTTGGAAATTATCATCTCTACTGAAGGGAGACGCCGCAGAAGTACATTCTTTGAAGAGCTCTTGAAGCGCTTCTTCTCCGTACTCTTCAACAGCGTTCTCAACACGTGCTCTTAAAACTGCTTTGCTGCCACTACATTGCAGCTTCAGGCTCCGCAGGACTTCCTTCAGCGTAGCAGCGGTTGCCGCGTCCAAGGACTTCTTGAATTCGTCCGACATGTTTTCTCGAACATTCACGAATTTAACTGAATTGTTTAACTTTTAATTAAACTTGTTCTGATACCACTTCTGAAAACTGTAGTTCAAAACCAGAAACACTTTAACATTAAAATTTAAAACACGATGTTTTCGATAAGACAGTTTATTGAGAAGTGACCATGTCAAAATTGCAAAACAGTTAATGAAAGCTTTATGTATAACTAACATGAAGCAGAACAACTGTTATTCGAGACGATCATACGATAGTATGAGATGGCACGATAGATATAGAACGAAATGTGTTGGTTCTTATATACTTTAATTTTAGGAAAAGTACAGTGTAACAAAGACATCTTTTTGTTGGTTAATTATTATTGACTACAATTAGTATAAACAATCAATTATACCCAACCAATATATTTTTAATTTTCTTAATATTAATATTTTTTTTCTTTTTGCAGGTGTCCACAACAGACATTACTATCGATTGTTTGAAGGAAATGATCTTTAAGCTAAGAGGTGCTTACTTACTTTTGTGATTCACTGTATATGTTTTTAACTACATAGGCCCTCATTACGAATAGCGAATTTCGATTATCACAGTATTATTAATAGCGAACTTCAACGTTCGCTTAAAAATGAATGCTGCCAATAAATCATCACACTGAAATTCTAACTCAAATGTCAAATAAATATTTTATTGAAATATATGTATTTGATTTTCTTTCTTGGTTGTGATTGTGTAAAAATATATAAAATGATAAGCGAAATTGATATCTTTCTGAAGAATATGATGAGTTTGAGAAGAAAAATTATGGACAGGTCTAACCCATTGGAGATTCCAGATCATTTGTAAGTTATATATGTATGTATATCAAGTGTTATTGTATTCATATGTAAGTTTCATGTTTTTTCTTCAAAGATTTGTTCTTTATTTTCGACTCAACAAGGATGCAATTTGTATTCGAAGAAATGAACGATTCATTCAAATCAACATCTAACCGAGCGATCTCATGTACAACTTAGTGGGATATACCAGATGAACCATTTCCTAATGAATCCCGCAATACAAGCCTTGAAGCAGAGCCATTATGGAATGAATTACTAGCTTCTTTATAATATATTTTTATTGTGTCTAGCTTCAAAAAATTGAAATGAAAACAAAATACAAATTCACTTCGGTGCAGAAAAACAAACCTGTTGTGTGCAATTAAATAGATATACCAAAGTATGATGCTCTAAAAAGGTAAAGGACAGGCAATTTTATTAACACTAGCCGACCCAGCTCTCGAAATTCGAGTGCCAATTTATTTATTATTTATATTATTGGCAGTGTTTTCAAACAAATTTATTAAATTAAATTTTATTTTATGTAATATGCAAAGTGTTCGACAGTGCAAAAACAAAAATGACCCACAGTGTGTAAATGCGTGTCTCAAGTATATTCTGCACATCTCCGTAACTGTGGCTTTCCAACCATATAAAATTTATCGAAATCGGTTAAATACTTTTGGAGAAAAGTGTACCACAAAAAACATGTTTGCCGTTTTATTATATGATTCTTGCAGCTAACTCAAAATTTTGAATATTTGAGTTACGACGTTCTTGTAGCAAATGAGCGATATATGTATATGTAGCAATTGAGCCTTTACCTAACGAATCTTGCAACACAAGCCTAAAACAGAACGATTAAAGAAAGAATGAAATAGCTTCTTTAGAAGTTAATTTTATTGTGTCTAGCTTCGGTGATCGAACTGATTATTAATTTTTTTTTTGTTAATTTAATCTTAAATTTTGGGTCAAAACAAAAAACAATTACTTGTAACCAGTGGCGGCTGGTGGGTTGTTGAACAGGTGGTGCACTTTACTTGCTCACTAAGTATAGGTATTAAGATTAGAAATCGCAAAAAAAACAACAATTTACATGTATATGTCGATTTTTTATTATTTTGTATAATTGCTCGAAGAATTTCAACCATGTATAAAACTGACACGTTTATTACATTTAGCAAGGAATCATGTTTTTTTATTGTTTCACTTAAATGCGTCAAATCGTGGATTCAGGTAACTTTATTTTAAAAAGATTTATTACTGTCTTTAATATACCTAATCACTGTTAATTTTATCCCACACCACACACTGTACGTACACAGTACAGAATCGAACCAAAACCAAAATAAAAAACAATTACTAACCTAACTCCCACAAACCTACACTATTTAACCAGTCACGGATAGAGCGAAACAACATTACATATTCGCAGGCGCAGCGCATTCTAGTCAAACATCGGTTGCTGTTGCTGTAGTTAATCTTCGGTTCTCGTGCGCTGCACGAGAGCAGGCTAATTTCTCGATACACTTCAATGAAATATCTTTTGTCTCACGCGTCAGGGATACTTGCTTGAAACTCATACAAGTTATATTAGCAGTCCTCGTGCGCTAGCCGAAGCGCACGAGAATTTTTACTTGCAGGGAAAGTAAGTCTTAATAGTAAAGCAAAGCGCTTACATTGTTTCGTCATAATTGGAAATATCTGTTTGTGTTCTTGTATGTTTAAAAAATAAATATTAATATGGGAATCTAAAAATAAAGATGCAGTAATATTTTGTAATTTTTAAATCTTTTGAATTGGTGGTTCAGCGCACGAGCGCACTTAAGGTACAGCCGCCACTGCTTGTAACTACCATTTTCATATTTAACTCATTACTTCCAAAATAAAAAATAACAAATGAAAGGTACTTCAGTTTTTCATTCGCTTGCGTTATCACTAAATAATTTGATTCGACTAGATTTCACATTTCAAGCGGTAAGATTAGCGAACATTCGCTATTTGTAATTCCTCGCTAAGCAAATTCGCTAAGGTTTTGACATTTTTAGCGAACTTAATTAAAGCGAATCGCTATTCATAATAAGAATTTATCGAATTCGCAAAGATTTTAGTTCGATTCGCTATTCATAATGAGGGCCATATACTTGTATATCTTAAAAAATTAATGGATAGGAAACTGATTTTTATTCCGAAACTATTATGTGATACATACTTAGATAACTTAATAATAAAATCATGTATTCGTCAAATAAATTTTATTGATTCGATTTGACACTTTGACAAACATTACATACTTTTTTTAAACATACTTAGCAGTATTACATATTATTATGTTTTGTTTAAATAGACATACTAGTTGATTAGCAATATAAATAAACAAACATTTAAAGTTAATATTGCATGTTTATCATACAACTGACTAGTGGCATACTATTTTTTTTAACTCAATTCAACTATACATAAAAGCAGAAATATTGTTTGAGTATATGGGTTTTTTAAATTATTTTGTTCAATTAAAAATGTTAGCATTTTAACATTTATGATTTATATATTCGAGCGTTATCATAATACAAGAGGAATTAATGGATTGTTAGAACAGCAACGAACTTTAGATATTCAATAACTGCTAGCACTTGTCACCTAGTACTTCCACTGCAATTAGGTACACTATTCTGCTCCTTGTCCAAGTTTGCTTGAGGAGCAGACTGACCGGCAGGTGGTGACACTGCGCGTAGCTGAGAAGCGTTTTCAAATTTTTGATGTTGTTGATGATGGCTACGTCGACGACGAAAGTGCCTACGATTCAAATGATGATAATTATTATTTGTCGGATCCGAAGCCATACGATGAGATTGTGATACGACAGGAGCAAAGTTAGTACTTGCATTTGCTTGGGATATATTGATGTTGACATCATTTGCCACATTGCTTGGCTTCCTGTTTTGTCCTATTTTTTTATTGCTAACACTTGTCTCACCAGAACATCCAGATTTCCTTAATGTATTATGATGAGATGGCAAGTGATCTTCTTTTAAATAGGTACTAGATTCGGTCGTGTGGTGCTTACTAACTTGCTCTTCGGTTGTGCCATCCATTGATTCAATGGATATAACTGTGCCAACTTCTGCCTCCACGTCTATTATACTACCTCTGTTTTTTTGCTCGATAAACAGATTTGACATTTTCTTTTGCAAAGTTAATATTTCCTCCGTTAGTTCAAATTCAGGAGCATTAACAAGCTCCTTGGGAGGAGAGCAGTACTTCAATGAATCAGACTCGTCTTTGATTATCTCGCGGCAAACTGGACAGCTTGCTTGGAAAGGTTCCGAGGCCTTTCTTATCCACGCAGGAAGTTTTTCTTGTTCCTCTTGGTGGTTTTTACGTGCAGCAACTAAATGGCGGGCCAAGCAATAACTATGCAAATAATGATAGCACTTAGTTTTAATAAATTCATCGCCGTCGTGGAATCCATATAAACACACAACGCACTGACCACAGGGCAGATTGCTTCCCGATAAATATTCACGAATAACATCAATTAAATCAAATACGACTGGAAAACCTCTCATTTCATTAAGTTTTACAATACAAGCTAATCTGATGGCATCTAAACGACAGTCATCCAAACCCCTAGGTTTTATCAGATTAAACTTAGGACTTATCTCAGGATAACCTTCAGTGGGTATAACTTGAAGATCTACACAGATGTATTGCTTTTCAGAGTCATGCTCAACAGCAGGGAAAATCGTTGTTTCGATTACTTCTGGTTGTCCCGTTTCAGAGTTTCTGTTTATTCGTACGTCATCCATTAAAATTGCTTCTAAAGATTCAATTTCGTCAAGCAGCACGTCCATCATATATCTTTTTCTAATGAATTTGTTACTAGGTTTAAATTATATATATTTTTATTTTGATTGCCAACTCTTTTGTGAATTTTCGGTACACAAAATATAATTTTATATTTAAAGCAATAAGAAAAGAAGACAACTTTTCCAATATAACTTCCAAGCAAATTATTTCTCGTAGAGTTGTGGAGAGTTCAGGCCTTGTATATAAAAACTATAGTACTCTCATAAAGAGGAACGACCGATGCGGCGCCATACGAGCGTATTCCATAACTCTTTACGTAGAGTTGTGGAGAGTAAGGACCTTTGAGTATATATAATATGGAGGGCTCGTTTCTTTTTCCAAGAAAGCTATTTTCTGTTTTCTCTTTATCAATTTTCTATACAAATAAGTATGAGGTGGCATTTTTTGTTTCACGCATAGAGAAAAAACGGTATGTTGTTAGGTTTGATTTTTTTCGTTGTATTTATATTGGAGCAAATGTAGGATTTTTATTCAAATACACGAATTCTTAAACGGTTACCACTCAGAACAATTATTTTGTGTAGATAGATAATTATTTTTGTAGGCAGATTTTTCAAATGCAGAATTTTGAGAATTGGAGTTTTGAGTATTATTCTTAAATACAGAACAATTAGGTACCTATATTGAAAGCTAAAATTTTGAAGAGTAGAATTTTGAAATCCAGAATTTTGGGAAATTAAATTTTGAAATGCATAAAAATTAATAAGTAAAATTTTGAAAAGCAGAAGTTTGAAATAGGAATTTTGAAATGCAGAAAGCTTAATAAGTAAATTTTGAACAGCAGAAGTTTGAAAAAGGAATTTTAAAATGCAGAAAGCTTAGTAAGTAAAATTTTGAAAAGGCAAATTTTGAAATGCAGAATTTTAGGAAATACAATTTTGAAATGCACAAAGCTTAAAAAGTAAAATTTTGAAAAAGATATTTTGAGAAGTAGAATTCTGAAATGCATAAAACTTAATAGGTACAATTTAAAAAGCAGAATTATGAGAAGTAGAATTTTGAAATGCAAAATTTTGGGAAATATAATCTTGAAAATGTACTTTGAGAAGTAGAATTCTTAATTGCAGAAAACTCAATAAGTAAAATTAGAAATTCAAAATTTTGAAAAGTAGAATTTCAAAATGTAGAATTTTGAAATGCAAAATAAAAAAAAAAAAATCATGTGATACATCACTCCCTACATCAGAGGATGCAATTTTTAACTCGCTAAGATGACTAGTTTAGCCAGAAATCACGTTTGAAAATGTCAACTTTGGGTGGTCTACGGAGCTCCGTTTAGCCGCAAATCGCTTTTAAAAATAAACATTTGTTTTTCGTTACATGCGATACGTGGATTGAAAGGTGGCACTCCCTAGACCACGAATATGCAATTTTTAATCCTCTAAGATGCCTAGTTTAGCCAGAAATCACGTTAGAAGATATCAACTTTTGGGGGTCTACGAAGCTCCGTTTAGCGGCAAATTGCATTTAAAGATAAACATTTGTGTTTCGAAAAAAAAAAATATTTTCACATTTTTTACTTCTAATGGAAGAAAAATATATGTATGTATTAAATGTATTTTTTTTTTGGTTAATTTGTAATAAACTTCAACTACTAAATCAGAAAAAAACTATTTCTGCTAAAATAATTAACGTGGCGATTTTTAAATGTGGCAACGATGTCTTATTTTTTCATATTTCAGCCGTTTTTTTAGAGGCAAATGGATATGTATAGGTGTTTGAGCAGGATTATACATTCATTGCATGTTATTTATTTTAAGGTACATAATGGTTGAAAAAAAAATTTCAAAAAATGGTAATTTTTTGTACCCCCCATGGAACCATTTTTTTTTTGTTTTTCATTGTCTCAAAAACGGTAGAACCGATTTTGATCATTTTTTTTTTGCTAAAGCTCCCCAAAAACTTAAATAGAATTGTGTATTAAAATGTTCAAAAAAAATTTTGGATTTATAAAATTAACTTTTCAAAACTCAATATTTCGAAAACCCCATGCTAGATTTTTTTAAACTTGATAAGTAAAAGTTTATCAATATAATCTACAAGATGTGAGCAAAAAAATGTATTTTACCTAAAAATAAAGGTACCCACCATACAAATGTAAAAAAAAAATAAAAAATGGTTTTCAAAAATCGTATTTTTCTCGAAAATGGCGCCTGGAATTTAAAAAAAAAAAATTTTTCTTTGTATGATCTTTAATTTAAAAAGACAAATTTTGAAATTAAGATATTAGGTACGCTTGTACCTACCATAGAACCATTTTTTCAAATTTTGACATTTGACAATTTTCTCATTATCGAAATTTTTTATAGAGATGCTTCCAAAAAGTTTAAAAACATTGCGTCTCAAAGCTTTGAAAAAATATTTTTTTTATTTTTTGGAAAAAAAGTAATAATTTTCCTTGGAAAATCCGATATCTCAAAAACGGCTCAGTATTTTATTTCGAAACCTAATTTCCATTCGTACAATAATAAAAACTTAAGGTTGGCGTACCAAATTTTTTTTATTTTATTTTCACTTACAAAATTAAGTATGTAATTGCTCAAATTGATCAAAGTTTACTTTACGATGATAGAGAACACAAAAAAATATTTTTTTATCTAAGAAAATTGTTTTTTAAAAATCAATGTCTTGAAAAAGTTTGAGCGACTAATTTTTGAAAATATTTTCTAGAATCGTTATTTTTAAATATTTAAAATCAATATCCCAAATTTTTTTCTAGAACAATTTTAAAGAAATTTCTTATATTCAAAATTAGTTTAATAATAAAAGGTTTTTTAAACTTTGTTTGCATAAATTCGTACTTTTTATATTTATATTAACAAAATACAAGAAAAACAAAATTTTTAGTTTAATGAATTAATAATTTCCAAATTTGATAAAAATTCGTAGACAAACATTAAAAGAAATATATGTTTATTCAAAATTCGCAGTGCAAATATCTTATATTTTTACAAAATATATGGATAAAAACTATTTTTTTGTAAAAAAATGTTTATTTTTATTTTAAAAATTTTTCATGTGGGGTGCATCAATAATTTTTTTAAATTGACACCAAATTTCTTTTTTTTTAATTTTTCTAAGATTGCTTATAACATAAGCAATATGTAAATGCATACAAAATATTTTTTCCAAAAAGGTATCTGATTTTTTAAAAATATTATGTCAATAATAATTGAATCGGTCATTTCAAAAACCTCATAAGTCATTCAATTAGAATTTTTCAGGAATCAATAAAAACTGTTTCATGCTCAAACAAATGAGTTTTAAACCACTTTTTTATGCTTAACTAAGTATTTTAGTGGTAAGAAAATTAAAAAGCGAAAAAAATTCAGTTTATTAATAAAAATAATGAAAAAAACCTAAAAAACTGTTCTTGACTTAAGTTGTTTTAGCAAGGACTGGGGTAAGTGGTATATAATTTAACCAAAAAAATGGTAGTAATTATATTTTGTATTGCTTATTATTGAAATTTACACTTAAGAATAATTTTTTGTCATGTTTTAATATCTTTAAGGTACATAGATTGATTATCTTCAACATTTTCTTATTGATGGGCACTTTTAAAACATAAGCCTTTGCTGATAGAAGTGAAACCGAAGTTGCAACTTTATTTATTACTAATAATAAATGTTTAATCAATCCATCAATATATTCCTATGATAGTACCTTTTCTATGTGAAGCTCATATATGTCGAAGGTGCTTTTTTCTGTTTTTGTGGGATTTTTTTCTATAAGATTCAGTGTTGACAAACATGTTTTTTTGTACAAATTTGGCCACAATTTCATGAATTCCAAAACATCTTCAGTTTTTAGCTCTATGACTATATTTTCTAAATTTTGAATGAGATGGACGTGAATTTGACAGACGCGACGGATGAATATATGAAAAGCTAAGATAGACAATGAAGTGCAAATCATCAGATCATTCAGTTTCAGAGATCATTCATAAAAATGAGAAAGAGAGTCTGAGACTAAACGGAGACCTTGGGGTCCCCAGCATTTATTTTGTGAAGATCCGATTTGAAACCTTCCAAAAAAAAAAAAGTATTGAACAATCCAGTAGAAAATTTCTAATCCAACGAATAAGGGCTTCATTGATACCAAACTCAGGTATTTTCGATATAATAGCTTGATGCCAAAATCCATCAAATACCTTAGAAATATCAAGCTCAATGATCTTACTTCGACATATTAGATAAATTAGTTTATTCTTGTCTTTCAATTTTATAATTTGTTATAATATTTCATTAAGGTATTACACGTTCTCTTCTTTTTCGGCGCACCATCACTCTCTGTTTCACTTGAAGACATTTTTAAAGCTAAAATTACTTTTCGCAGAAAATAGTTGTATGAAAAACGCAAATTTGACATTGATGAAGGTTGTTATCAAATTGAAGATTTGAATATTGTTGAAACAATCAGAGCAAAGCAAATTTAAAATATCAAACTACTCCCGCCATTTTGGTAGTGCATACAAAAACCTCTTAAGTCACTGACTTATGTTGTTTATGCAATGAACGTCTTTCCTACGGTATTATTTGAAGAGGAAGGAATGTACAGACCTACGTGGTTCTTACCCAGAATACGCATCTCCCTTTAAGGAACCATTTTCAGCAAAAAAAGCATTTTGGAAAAAAATGTGACTTAAGAGGTTTTTGAAATGACCGATTCAATTTTATTCTAATTTTTTTTAATTAATTTAAGTTTTCTAAAATTATTTTTTTATGTGAATATTTATACATTTCTAAAATTGTTTATATACACATAAAAAGTATTAAAAATTTTCTATATTTTTTGCAAACAAAGTTTATATGAATAAATTTTAAAAACTGTTCTATACCTATATCAAATTTCTTTTTTTTTATTTTTAATTATATAAATACCTATTAACGAATACAAATATTTTTTTTGTAATCAAAATTATTTTCTACCATACCATATTTTATACAGTTATGTACATATATGTAAAAGCTATTTTCTTTAATAAAATTATAGGTATACGTACTTATTAGATTTGCTTAAAGAAATAGTTTTATACCTATATATGTACATAATTATATTAATTGCAAAAAAAAACAATTTCCACTACCTAACCACCCACTGTATCTAATGTAGGCATTTAACCTAGTTGAATGCAATTATTATTTTTGTTTTTCAAAATTACACCAATTATTATACTTTTGAATAACAACAATAATAATAATTGCAATCAACATAGGTAAGTTACCTAATATATTAATGTCGTTTTTACTTGGCAATCCGGAATCTCTCTCCGATCCGGAATCCCAATTGAATACTTTTGTCTGCTTCTGATGATTCTGAAGTTTTGTTTGATTGTGTATGTGAAACATCAAATGCGTACAATAATCAAAATCAAGAAAAATGTTTTTGAAAGCAGGGTTGGCCGAATTGTCACTTTTTAGAAATAACTACATTTGTTACTTCTGCTACGTAGTTTATGTAGTTAAATGTAGTTAATTGTAGTTAATGTAAGAAATTGTAGCATTGCTGTCAATTAACTGTCAGTTATGCATTTGAAATTTTAATTTTTAAATTAAACGTTCAGTTATTCCTACAATTCTTCATCCTTATGGTAAATGAAACTTTTTTTTACAAACCTTCATTAGATCATAAAAGTGCAAAATTGTTTTTTTTTCCTTTATTATATTGATTTTTTATGAATTAACTATATACATATGTAGCAGACGTAACAAATTGTAGTAAATTAGGCATGTAGTTTCTTCAATAAACTACGCGTAGTTAAATACTACGTTTATATACAGTATCGAAAGATCGAGTTGGATTAGGGTCGGATTTTCGACCCACATTTCTACTCGACACCGCTGAGCGATTGGGATCGAGTCGAACGAAGCTCATTTCAACTCAATACAGGTATATAAACGTTCGAAGCGAGCTTCAAGCTCGCTTCAACACCTCATATACACGTAGTAAATCCACTGATCTCTATAATACACTGGATAGCGCATTCATCCAAAAAAGTTGACTCCATTTGAACATTATATTAAGGGTATTCATGTAACGAGATAATTTTCCGCTTTGTAGAAAAATATAACTTTCCGCAACATGTTTTCATGAACACCCCCTAAGAAATACTTGCGTAAATGTGGGAAATATTCTGTGAAATGTCAAAATTAAAAGTCATAATCCATACTTCTTAGTTTACGAGGTTTATTTCTGCACTTTTCGCAGCAAATTTGTGAGATAATTTTATGCGATTTGCAGAAACTTTTTCCCATAAAAATTTTGACAGCTCGTTTCTGCGGAGATAAAATTATCTGGTTTACGAGGTTTACGAGGGTTTTCCGCGTTTACATGAATACCCCTATTATGAAGCTGCCCACCATTGACGTATTATATATGGACTGCTAGTCGTGTGAAATTTCTATACAAACATTTCAATGAAATGGTTCCACCTCTCCCTACCGACATTAGAGCTCTTGGTGCAAAAGTGGTAAAAATAAATATTAATTCCAGAGGCCATCTCTTGGCTCCTGGGCTGAACTACTATTTTTGCCATAGAAACTATAGCCATCTATCTCAATTTGAACTTTACATTTTAACGTTATCCAAGACAAAATAATAACAATAATATAAAGGGTGTTCAGCGAAATTTGTGAACACGCGAGAGCAAAGCATTTAGTTTAATGAAAACTGCTTTACGGCGGATATTGTCTTCTAGGGTCTGAATTGCTTGGCGATTGTTGCTGTAAGGTTTTTACAGGTAACCTTATAAAAAGGTAGAACCAGTTCTTCGTAAATTTATATTTATATTTTAAAATGGAAATGGCACTTTTGTCATTATATTTATCTAACTATAACTGAAATTGCTATTATTTCAAAAAAAAAACTCCTATCTACATAAATATAAGTAGAACAATATGAACTTTTTAATTTATCTTTTCATGTTGAATCGCATCCATTTTTTACTAGATAGTTTTCATCATGATTTGAACACAATGTTCACAATAAATTGAAATGAAAAGTTGAAAGTTTTATTTGTGTTAAACAATAAGGTGTTTACAAATTGATATAAGTCTATGATAAATGCTATTAGGCGTGTTTTTTTTTGCAAGTCCATATAAAATTGTAAAAAGAAACGACATCAGGACTAAGCGCTTTACATGCAAATGCAACAACTACTTAAATCTATACAGAGTTAGCTAAGACCAGATAATTTTCGAGAGTTAGTCTAAGACCCGATAAAAATGGTGATGCCAAAATGGCATTATCTATATGTTATCGATAATTTGCTCAGAGACGTCAAAAGTGACGTTTTTGGATTGGTTGATGCTAGTCGTCAATAAGCTGACAAATGTCATAGCGTACACAGTGCTTCCAGCTATGTGGAAAAAAAGCTCCTAAATCCCGATGTCGTTTTTTTTACAATTCTATATGGACTTGCGAAAAAAACACACCTATTATGACTCTTAAATCGGCAAATAAAGCATGAAAATAGCCCTCAAGTTTTTATTTAATAATAAACTTAAACAATTCCCGCTCAACACCCTTTAAAAAACTGAATTATGTCAAAAGTTGATATATCAAATACCAAAACCAAAAGTTACACTATGTTTTCCGAGTTTGCATCAAGAGCGCTAGTTCCGTATAGTTTTAAGTTGAACCATCATGAAGTTGGGCTCTGGCAGTCCATGTATAATAAGTCAATGCTGCCCACGGTGCCGTATAACAGTATAACTGTATAACATCTAAAACAGCATCATAAAGCGCGGAACAGATTGAACCAGCAACAGCACTGTCAACAGCAACAGCGGCCGCCATTAATTTAAAACCAATGCATTTCAATTGTTCAACACACGTAAGAACAGCAACAGCAACGCCAACAGCGTCGTTAGGCCAAAGTCTTAGGCTCGTATTCACCGAGCGCTCCTAAACGGCTCTTAACTTTACGAGACTCTTAACTTGAAATTTCTGTGGGGTATTCACCAGCCACTCGCAAGTGTTTTTCGAAGTTCGAAAATGGGAGCCACTCTCTCTTGTTCAGGCATACCCAAACTGTGAAATGTTGTGTAATGTTGGTCTTGACAGCAAATGGATACTCTTCTACTTGGCATTGCTCGCATGGATTCGAGTAAAATGCGTGCGTGGCACACGCACAAGCGAACAAACTTTCGAAGAGAGCGCTCGTAAGTTAGGAGTGGTCGGGACCACTCCTAACTTTTAAGAGCGCTCGTAGATCTTCACTAATATTGCTTGGTGAATAGGTTTATGAGCTTCTTAAGTTATGAGCGCTCGGTGAATACCGGCCTTAGTACGTCTGGATTTAACTTAAAATACGTGGTTAATTTGTTGATTCCATTTTATGTATTAACATAATTACGTATATCTAAAAAAGTAATTTTTGTGTTGAAAGGGAATCAATTTAACATTATTTTTGTCTGTTGTTGTATTGGTAAAATTGTGTGTATTCAAGTGTATTTATTTTGAAAACAAAAACAAAAATAACATTTGAACCACATTTAGTAGAGTTAGATGAGCTTGAAAAACTTATCTTACATGTTTTCTCTGGATTGTCTTGGGGTACGCATCTCTACGAAACTTTTTTAATCTAAATTTATAAGTAATTAAATAAATATAAAAAGTATTTCAATCATGATCTGTTTTGTGTGTTCACAAAATATTGATCGCAATTCATCATCGATAATCGAATGCAGTGATGGCAAAAATGTGTTTCATTTTTCTTGCCTTAACATTAAAAAAGAAGATTTTGATTTTTATAAATCTAGTGCGACTCCATTTCGTTGTGACAAGTGTAAAATCCTCGGACGTCGTTCCCTTCATGAGACCTTACACAATGATTCCAACAATATTCCGCTCTCATCGCTCAATGCCATCAAAGACGTAGAGGGAAGTTGTCAAGTTTATCATATTGAGAATGGTTCACCTAAAAAGGTGTAAAATATGTTTGGTTTAAAAATAATCAAATACTTGTGAGAAAGGTTGAGGGTGGAAATGTCATCTCTATTAGATCTTTTAATGATCTTGCACTTATTTAGTACTTTTCTTTTCTCTTCATTTCTATGAATGATAATATTTAGGCGTTAGATGACTTTTCCAACCCCAATCTCAGTATTTCTAATTTTGATAATGTTTTTACTGATGATTCTTTTTGCTAAAACAAAATATTTATTGTACACCAAAATGTCAGAAGTTTAAGAGCTAATTTTGCGGAATTCGTTACTCATATTGAATCTTTTGTATGCTTTCCAGATGTTGTTTTTGTGTCTGAAATTTGGATATATAGCTTTGAAAAAGCCGATTATTTTTTGCCTGGATTTAATTTTGTGGCCAAGACTAATGAAAATTACGCTCCAGGTGGTGTTGGTTGTTTTGTGAAAGATGATTACAAAATTATTGATGTCACTTGTGTCGTTTTTGAATGTGCAGATGTTTTAAGGGTTTCCATTAAAGTAAATCGTGATATTTATGTATTTTTGTGCGTCTATAGACTACATTCTTTCAATATTTCGTTGTTTATAACTGGGGGCGAATTACCGCTTTAGTGACGAGTGAGTGAGTCCCATCAGTGATCGAATGAAAATGTCAAATTGGAGTAATTTATTGCTCGATAACGTAAGCGGTAATGCCAAACTCACATAATTCAGTCACGTATTACTCGATAACTGATGCGGTAATTTGGCCGCTGAATTTTCTCGTCTCTTGGAAAAGGAAAACTCAAAAAATGTAATTATTTTAGGGGACTTTAATCTTATTATTTTGGAAGGCAATGAAACCGTTTCGAGTTATTTGGCGCTATTGGCATCGCATGGTCTAGAATCATTCATCAATGAGCCCACAAGATATGCGTCTGGTAGCTGTTTAGATCACACATATGGACGTTTCAGTAATGTTTACGTTTGTGACTGCGAAAGTTGTGTGCTACGATTAATGATCACTGATCAGTCTATGACAGGCCTTTTATTGAATACGGATAAAACCAAAAGTTGTAATGATTCTCAAATTTCAAGAATTATATGAAAATAGATTTTAGAATGCTTAAAAATCCTCTTTTGTACGAGTTTTGGGTAAATGTGTATGCTTGTGATGATACTTCTTCTTCTTATTCTCTATTTATCAATACGCTAAAAAATCATGTTCTTAGTTGCTCCTTGTTGTTGCCTTCGAAGAATTTAGTTAAACAACTTAAGCCATGGATTTCAAATTACTTAATCAATAAAGTTAAAAGTAAAAATAAGTTAAGAATAAGATCTTACGAGAATCCTAATAATTTATCTCTAAAACGAAAATATAAGAACTTTGTGCTGAGCTTAAAAAAGAAATCCTAATTTGCCGGGATAATTATTATCGTTCCCAATTAAATTCTGCAAAAGGAAATCTAAAAAGTGAATGGAAAATCGTTAACTCAATATTAAGTAAGCCTTCTGCTTCAAAAAATCCTAAAAGTATTTCTGTCAATGGATGCGAGGTTACGGCCAAACTCACCATTTCTAACGCTTTAAACAGTTTTTTTTTCCAACATTGGCAACGATTTACAACCATACCTTACTAATCCTTATTGTACTCTTTGTGTGTCTGTTTGCAGATGTGCTGAACTATTACAAATTAACAGTTTAGTTTTTGAGCCTATAACTTCTTTTGAGATACTAAAAGTAATTGGTAGTTTAAAAAATTCTCATTCTTGTGGAGCTGATGGTATCTCTAATATAATTCTTCAAAATATTGGGTGTTTTGTAGTAGATGTCTTGGCTTATATCTTTAACCGATGTATTTTTGCTGGGGTTTTTCCATCTGCCCTTAAATGTGCTGATGTCATACCACTTTTTAAAAAGGTTTTGCTGATGATATATGCAATTATAGGCCTATTTCTCTTCTTTCAGTTTTCAGCAAAATTTTTGAAAAACTTGTTAAAATAAAAATACTAAATTATTTAGATAAAACAAATTTTTTTAATCCTTTTCAATTTGGCTTTCAAAAAGAGAAATCAACTGAAGATGCACTTTTATAATTTTGTGATCAAATAATGTCAAACCTTGATAAGAAAAAGTATACAGCTGGTTTATTTATTGATATCACAAAAGCCTTTGATATGGTTAACCATAATTGTCTTTTGAGAAAATTGGAAAAAGCTGGTTTTCGTGGATTTATGCTTAACTTTTTTAGGTCTTATCTTGATAACTAGATCGCAGAGGGTGAAAATGGACGAGAATAGGAGTGAAATTAAATTCCTTAACTTGGGTGTACCCCAAGGTTCCGTTTTGGGACCAATTTTGTTCCTGATTTACATCAATTCACTTTTGGCACTTGATTTTCGTGGTGTACCTACTGCTTTTGCAGATGATGTTGGTTTTTCGTATGGCTCGGACAGTAGCTTGAATCTGGTTTCCGATATTAACTGTGATCTTGAGTTATTGAGAATTTGGTTTGCGGAACATAATTTGGTTATTAGTTCCAAAACTAAAATTATGTTTTTTAGTTTGTCTTCCTCACAAAATTTTGAAGTTAACACCTGTTTCCATGCTCCTGAATGTCAAAGATATAAGCTACCAATTTGTGATGGGGTGCATGGCAATTGTTCTCCTTTTACGTATTTTGACCACATTGAAAAAGTTTATGAATTTAAGTATTTAGGGCTCACTATTGATTCTAGAATGAATTTTTTAAATCATACGAATAATTTAAAACAATATTTTCGTTGCACACTTAGACATTTTTATTATTTGCGTAGCATCGTCTCAACCGATCTCCCAAAAATTTTTCAGTCTGAGCTGCAAAATGGAATTGCTTGTTGGGATAGTGCATACTTGAACAAAATCCAACCTTTGTTAGTTTTGCAAAAATACGTTTTAAGAAAAATTTGCCGTAAAGCGAATAGACATCAGAGCTTCCCTTTATTTTGTGACCTTAAAATTCTTCCTGTGCGCCATTTGTATTGTTTTAAGGTGCTTAGAACTTTCTTTATGAAGTCTGGTAACTGTAATTTTCGTTTAATATCTAGTCACAGTTTGCGTGGAAACTCTTTGAACATTTACACCATACCTTTTTTTTCGTACTACTGCTTTTCGTAAGTTTTATTCAATTTGTTGTTTTCGCTTATTTAACAAGCTTCCACATTCTATTAGAGCAATTTCATCGTTTGGATTGTTTATAAAACATTTTAAAATTTGGGTTTTTAGTCTTAATTATTCGAATTTAGAATCATTTATTTCTGACAATCTGGTTTAATTCTTCTTTTTAAGTTAAACATTAATATTTTTTTTTTGTTCTTTCTTGCATCTTTATTTATTATTTATTTTTGTTTCATTTTTAAAGTATATACTTTAGTTAAATTTCCTAGAGTTATATTATTGTTGTTTCTATATTTAGGGTCACCGCACCCAATATTTCATTTTTATTTTTGGATTGCTTGTTATTGATGTGTCATTCAACACTGTTTAATATACATTGTATATTGGATACAGAATGTCACCATTTTCTTATAATGTATGTTTTGTAGTACTGAATATGCATTCTATTTTATTGTTATTATGAATTTATAAGAAATAAATTGAAAATTGAAAAAAAAAAAAATTATAGAGGGATGATCTTTCGTTAGTACAAACAAAAAACATTAAAATAATACAGAAATATATGTGTCGAAAACAATTTTCAAAACCGAACAACCAAATTAAAATTGTATTTGTTTTTTCAAATTAGAATAAGTTTTTGATTTGATACACAGAGGTGCTGGTTAAATGGTGTTAATCAATTAACTGTAATTAACTGATTAGCTACATCTATGATTAAAAACTAAACTCAAACTTTGAATTTTGTATTACGAGTTGAAATAATCATGGATTTAAGATGACACACTGTGAAAAAACTGATCCCTTCTGTTTATCAATAGAAAACCTAAAATGAAACAATATTCTCACACAAAATATGCCAGTACACTTATTTATAGCTTAAAAATATTTTAAGTTTAAGATTTTCTTACTTTGGTACCTATATGTACATTGCGAATGAAAAATATTAAAATAATATAAAATAAATAAGGAAATATGTTTCCTTGTTAAAAAATATGGTGTTCTAAATTAAAAAAGTACTTCAATGTTTTCTGTTAAAAACGAGTACGGCAATACTTAACTTTGAAGGTATAGAGCAAATTATGACAGCTCCTGAACTTTGACAGACCTTGGTGAAAATACTGACAGTTCATTACATTTTTTTTTCATTAGTTGCAGATTTTGTAATAGATTTAATAGATACTCTGGAGACTAGTTAGTGAAAGGATTAAATTGTTTATTGGTAGCACTTTGTTTTGGTTTTTGCGTGTTACACACAACATCAGAATTTTGTTTTAACCTTCCAGTTAACTAATAGTTGACATTGGCGTTTGATTATTAGTAAGGCCCATTGACTTATTTATACCGACTACTAATCGTTTATAATTTCTATACAAAATATGGTTCGACTTCTCACCATCGAAATTAGTTCTGTTGGTTCAAAGTGATAAAAACATTACATTAATTCCAGGGGCCACCTAAATCAACTTTAAAATTGAATTAAAAATAACTACGATTATTATCATATTTTATTTAAGCAAAATGAAGTTTTACATGTTGAATTTTATTTTATAAGAACAACATCGTCTAAGGCAAGTCCCGCACTGGCAACTGTGATCGAAATCAAATAGTTTAATCACCAGTTGAAAGAGAACCGCACACTGGCAACTCTTTACTCACGCTCACACTCTTTTTCTCTCTTGCGCTTATAGAAAAAACTCAACTATTCGAAGGCAATCATTTAGTTTGTGTCAAACACACAAACTTTTCAGTTGCTTGAATCGAGTTGCTCTAAGTGCGCCGTGTCCCATATAAGCCTTTGAGTATACAGTCGTTGGCAAAATTATTTGCACAACTTTAAATTTACACAACATCTCTTCATTGAAGCTTTATAACTCTTAAAATAAAAAAGATATTGCTAATATTTATTTTTATAAATAATGAATACATATTTTCTAAACAGTACATAAAATAAAAAAATCTAACTTCTCACGGTTCATCTTAAAAACATAAAAACAAAAGTGGCAACATTATTTGCACATCATATTTAAGGCTCGGTCAAACAGAACGCGTTTTCAACGCCGCGTTAAGATTTTTTAACGCGACGGTAAGATTATTTTGACGCGACGTTGCAACCGCCGCGTCAGAGGACGTCAAACAGAGAGCTTTCAAGCAATGAACAAACAAAACAATCATTCCTTAACAAAAATAATATCAAGCGGCTCAGATTAACAAAAAAAGAAAAGAAATCGGCGAATATCACCAGCTGTGCCGAGAGCTAGAGTCGCACATCTCGAAGGCCAACAAACAGAAGACCTAGCAATGCGGCATTTATAAGAGACAAATTTGTCTCATATTTCAATAATAATAATTAAATATGTATGTAAGACAATGTTCTTATACGATTTATCACCCATATCGTATAGACATGGGTTATTTCTCACCAATTCAATTAATTTTTCCATCTTGAAAAAGTTTAAAATTCCTTTGACTGCCGCAGCGTTAGAAATAATCTGTAATTTCATACAACGTCGCGTTTCACCGCCGCGTTGCAACGCCATGGTGAATTCAACACGGCGTCGAAAACGCGTTCAGTGTGACATGGGGCATGTATTGCAATGTAATACAACGCTGCGTTTGAACGCGGCGGTGAAACGCGGCGTAAAAACGCGTTCTGTTTGACCGAGCCTTTAATCAGCAAAATTATTTGCACAAGTGCAATGAACTGCTTAGACTGTCTAACTTTAGTTTATTTACCCGACTAATCAATAGTAAACGGTGCAATTAGATATTTTTTTTTAGTTTGTTGTGATATTGTCGTCGGGCAAGTTGTTCAAATGGATAAAACGAATGAACTTTCAACAGAAAAGCGCGCGGCTATTGTTTCTGAGCTCCGATCTGGTGTTTCGGTAGCAATCATTTCAGCTAAATATCGCTGTGCCCGGAGGACATTTTTTTATTACCATATAGAAAAACAAAAAAACTCATGGAAGCGTAAAAAATGTTGCTTGTAGAGGAAGAAAAAGGGCCACAACCAAAAGGAAAAACACAAAAACTATCCGTTCCTTTAAAAATAACCGCTGTGCACAGGTTCAAAATGTCCTAAATAATTTGAACAAAGATCGTGAAAATGCTGTTAGTGAAAGGACGATACGACGCACAGAGGAGTATTCGACCTCAAAATCCGGTCAAAAATATTTTTTTTGTTTTTCTTATTGGAATTGGCCTAAAATATTATTTTATAACTTATGATGCATTAAAAAGTTACACTGAAAAAAATTTTCGGGTTAGATAAAAATAAATTTTTTTAATTAAGTATTTTTGTTTTTAAATTTTATTTAATTCATTTTAATTATTTATACATGAAATTTTTTCGTTTGTTGCTTTCCTTAAAGATCATTTGAATGTAATTTGGTTATATGTATATCTAAATTAAACATAATTTTTTAAACAACAAAGGGCAAATTGACTAAAAATACCTCAAGACTAAGAAACGCCATTAAAAAACAATATGACAAGATGGGTGACTTTTTTTTATGTACATGAGATGACAAAAATGTACAGTTAAATATAAAAGAAAAATTTTTGCCCGATCGTACCCGGAACTATAACAAAAACACTTTTTTTTCCACCGAAAATTACATAAATTTTCATGTTTTTCTATGCATTCTTGTCATCTCAATTTTTAATACTTTATCAATAAAATATATGGAAATTTCTGTATTAAAATAAAGTACATACCTTGACCTTAGACATCCATTAGAAATTTTTCACAACTATCATAAATCACAATAAAAAAAACAGACTTCAGTGTTAATGATTAGAAAACAAAATAAGCTTATGTGGCGTGAGCTTATAAAATTGACTAGATTTAGACTAAGATCTTGAGGATTAGGGGGTCAACAGTTATTATTTGAAACCGGTTTTAGTTAGCATGGGTATTGAAGAATGCAAAAAGCAAAAATTAACGGGTCGAATGCGATTTTTTTTTTTTTACTTATGACCGGATTTTGGGGTCGAATACTCCTCTGTGCGACGGTGGTAAAAAGGAAATAAAATAAACGCCTACGCCATTCAAAAAAAGCCCCATATACCTATCATAAGAAAATAAAATCCTCAGTCTAGAATTCGCTAGGGAGCATATCAATAAATCGCCGGCTTTTTGGAGAAGTGTACTTTGGACTGATGAGACTACTTGTTCGCTGGATGGTAACTATTGCCGAAAATTTTATTACTCCGATCGCAAATAAAAAACAAACGACCCGTTACACAACCCACAAGGCATTCCAGTGGGTGGCATGGTTAATATTCATCGGGAATAATTTTATCCTTTAACAAGATAATGCTCCCATACATACGGCCCGGACAATAAAATCTTTTTTTATCTGGGGTAGACCAAGAAGTTTTAAAATGGCCCCCGCAGAGCCCTGACCTAAATATCATTGAGAATGTTTGACATCTTGTTAAATCAAAAATTCCTCAAGACATTGGAAGATCTTCAAATGAAACCTGGGAACAGTTTATAACAGCTTGGAGTTCAGTTCCATCAGAACAAATTCAAAATTTGATAGACTCAATGCCAAGGCGCCTCGCTGCTGTTATTGCGGCAAAAGGAAGAAGCACAACTTACTTGGTAATGCTATTTTCATAACAACGTTTCCTTTTATTTATAAAAAAAAATACTTTTTGGCCTTTAGTGGTGTTAAATGCAGTAATTTAAACATGTGCAAATAATTTTGCCGGTTTATTATACTGTGCAAATAATTTTGCCACTTTTGTTTTTATGTTTTTAAAACGAACCGTAAGAAGTTCGGTTTTGATATTTTATGTACCGTTTTGAGAATATGTATTCATTATTAATCAAAATAAATATTAACAATATCTTTTTTATTTTAAGAGTTATAAAGCTTCAATGAAGAGATGTTGTGTAAATTTAATGTTGTGCAAACAATTTTGCCAACGACTGTATATAATATGGAGGGTTCGTTCCTATCCTTAATGCATTGTAGTACTTGCAGTTGTGATAGGGGTCGCTCGATGGAGAAATATTTAGCTTGAAAAAGTTTGTGTTTATTTGGTTGTTTAATGATACAAAAATATTGAATAATAAAATGTGTTTTGTTTGTTAATTTGTATGCTATTCTTTTGTTCTAACTTAGTATCTTCCCGCAAGGCAATCACTCCTGCCAAAAACTTTTTTTCGGTTGCCGCTGTCAAATAACTTTGTCTTACACAAATTTGTGTAGCGCCCCTATGATAGTCCCGCATTTGGAATAGAAACAAGCCCTGCATATTATATATACTCAAAGATATAAGCCCATATGTTTCATTTTAGCAACCAAACAATTGCGAAACTTAAAATTGAATGTGCGCGACTAGCCTTAGGCCAATTTTTAGTTGCACAACTGTTTGCTTGCTTATAGATAACAGGTGAACTATTCGGTTAAATGTCCGCGCAGGTGCATATAATTATATGTTACACAAAATAGCGAACTCATTTTAGGTAATAGTTTAGTTTGTGCCAAAACACAAACAAAACGAAACTAAAAATTGAATATGCGCGCCTAGCCTAAATGTCTATTCCTCTTAACACAATTTACAATAGAAATTTTAAATTTGTGAACTTGTGAGAACAAAGAATTTTGATTAATGAAAGCTACTTTACGGCTGATATTTTCTTCTAAGACCTGAATCGCTTGGGGATTGTTGCTGTAAGGCCTTAAATTAAGGTAACTTAATTGAAAAGGTCATTGGTAAATTCATATTTCAATCTTAAAATTGGATAATGGAATGCATCTCAAATCGCTTTTTGCCATTTTATATTGTTGTCGACGCCCGATTTTCCTTAAATTTAAAAGCAAACAAAATGATTGTCATATACACACTAACATCTGATTGCGAAATAAATACACGTTTAAGCCTGTAAGCGGGCCTGAATTCGTGCTTTGAAACAGTGACATCTGTGTTTCGACAAGAGTAAGAGATGATCATAAAATAAAAGTAGTGGATGAGCATGAGCATTGGCTAAACGTCAATGAACTACCACTATGACGTATAATACATCATATATACTGTTGTGAACAGACCTTTATACTACTACAGCGCCGTCTGTTGGAAAATTGCATATCTAATTTATTGAAGAAACAAAAAGCTCTTTTCCAATGTCAAATGTATTTCCCCTTATTCCAATCATCTAGAACATTCCAAGACTTCGAGAACAACTAATTTGAGTACATAAGGGAGTGTTCACGGTGAGCGAGAGATCTCGTACTGTCGAAGTGAATAGACGTCCTCGGCTTCACAGTAGATATCTCAGTTAAATCGTGTGTGCTTTTAAGTATAAGGTTTGACATTCATTTATCAATATAGAGCGTAGCTCAGAGGAAGAGGTGGCGAACCCCGGTGCGAGAGATCGCGAGTTCCAGTCCCCGTCGGGCACTGAACTTAATAACGCTTTTTTTCACAACAGTGAAGTAGAAAGCATCATCCAAGAAGAAGAAAGGCTTCTAAAACGTAGAAACAACAAAGCGGGGACATCGAAAAGACACAACAACAACAACAACAACAACAGGTATAGCAAGACCAATGAAGAAGTCAACGGCATCAAAACCGGGGACATCGAAAGATGCCCTGGCAAAGTCAACCGATGCTATAGTGCCAGCATCATCCGACGTGGAAACGGCACCATCAGCCGATGCCCCAATGAAAAGGAGGAAGAAGACACAAGTTGTGCCCAACTTGGTAAAGCGTCGCACCATCACCACAGCTGAGCTGCAAGCTGAAGGGAAGGTCACGGCGCAAAAAGCAACAAAAACAGCAGCAGAAACCAACAAAAATCTGAATCCTTCGCCAAACGATGAAGACGAGGAGATTTCATACATGTCCGAGGGTGAAGAGGGTCTGTACACCACCGGCGACAGCCAAACATTTGTGGACTTGTCCACGCCAGAGGGGTCCGCTGATGAAGAAGAAGAAGAGACCATGCAAGCAAAACTTGGTACAATCCAGGGGCAGATCGTGGCACTATAAAGCGATTTAGCCACAATGATACAAGCTTTGAGGGAAAAACAAGAAGCGCGCAGAGAAAAGGAGAGGCAGGAGCGCGCCAACAAAAAAAGTCTCCAGGCCCCACCAAAGGAGGCGCAACAAAAAAGTGATGCGGAGCTGCAACTGCCACCCCAGCAGCCCCATCAGCCCCAGCAAAAACAACAACAACCGCCGCTTACACAAAAGCCAAAGCAGCAGGTAAAACAACAACAACAACAACAGAATCAACAACAACAGCCTAAACAGCAGCAGCAGAAACAACAGCAGCAGAGACAACAGCAGCAGAACCAATAGTAGCAGAATAAGCAGCAGCAGAAACAGCAGCAGCAGAAGCAACAGCAGCAGCCACAGCCGCAGCAACTAAACAAGAAGAAAGAGCAAGTGCCACCCATCAATGTGTATAAGATGGACCTGAAGGAGACCATAGAAATATGTAAGTCGGCCATAGGTCAAAACTTTACCATTAAAAAATTAGGGCCTAATAGACATGCTATCCACTGCCTCACAGTGGAACAGCATAAAGTTGTTAAAACTTTACTTAAAGCTACCACAACTGAATTCTTCAGTTACACACCTAAAATCGAGAAATTTCAAACGGTCTTGTTGAAAGGCATAGATTCCTACACGGAACCCCAAGAGCTCTTAAATGAGCTCCGTGAAAAAGGGGGCGACGATCTCGACTTTATCGAAGTCAAGCCTTTTGCCACGGTTAAAGCCAGACGGGAGAATCGGAAGTTGCCAATCTTCCTGGTTCAGCTTTCACCCAATAGCAAACTGGTTAGTTTGAGGAGTATCTCCGTCCTCAACTACCAGGTTGTAAATTAAAGAAGCGCGGCGACATGCTTCAATGCATGCGCTGTCAAAGGTTCGGCCACGCCGAGGCTAACTGCGAAATGCAATCACGCTGCGTAAAGTGTGGAGAGAACCACATTCGGGGAGAATGTAAGTTAGGGCAAGAAAGGGTGAAAGACATGACACTGCTTAAGTGTGCACTCTGCCGGAAGGACGGGCACCCCGCAAACTATCGGGGATGTCCCATCTTTCAGGAAATTAAACAGAAAAAGGCAAAGCAAGCAGAGGTAGAAAAACGACCAATTACGCGTGTTCCTACAGTAACGCCCGTTAACCCCCAAATCTCCTACGCCCAAATGGCGGCAGGAAGGGGTAATACGGTACAGCCTGCGCCAAAGGCAGCCCCACAGGCCCTCGTGCTTAAGGCTCCGGACGCACAGGCCGAAATAAGAAGCATGTTGCTGGCCATTTCTGATCAGATAGCAGATAACGGAGCAGGCGAAAAGGGTGGACCATATCTACTCTGTTTTGCCGAGCTTTACGCAATTTTTAGGTTAAGGGCGCGCTGCCGGAGAGGCCCTTTAGGATCCTTGCTGTGAATGTAAATTCACTGATTAGGATCGAACGTAGAGCAAACCTATTTCAATTGTTGAAAGATCAAAGTCCTGATGTGTTTATGGCTAGTGAAACTAAACTAAGTCAGAAACATAAATTGACACATAATAATTACAATATCGTACGAAGAGATCGGCCCAACTCGACGTAAGGAGGTGGTGTCGCAATCTTTGTACGAAAAGGCATAAAATATAAAGTTATATACAATAGTGAAGTACGCAGATTTCGGCTGCTTGAGGCGTGCATTGTATGCATTCCTCTTCAACAGGGGAAGCGGATGGCTGGAGAAAGTGGAGGCTGTGGGGGCTGCTTTCCAGCAAGTGTATAAGGTGAATGCAAGCATCCACCCCAACCACGAACTGGAAAACAGAGCTCTACTCCATCACTTCTATCTTCGTAATGAAATGACGCAATGGCGATCAGAGAATCTAGGTTTCATCCGGTTCAATGAAGAAAACTTGGCGAATGCCATCATCGCCGTGCAAGATGGGAGTAGTTCCCTGTTAGTTACGAGGATGGAGCTCCAGCTCATCTTCGATTCATTAAAGGAGAAAAAGTCAACAGGAGTCGATGGTATATCCAATATTGTACTTCGACATCTACCTAAGGAAGCAATTGACATTTATGCCACAATGTTTAACAACGCACTGAATAATGTATATTATCCAGGGCGGTGGAAGACAGCTGTGGTTCATCCTCTTCCGAAAAAGGGAAAGGACAACTCCAATCCGGCGAATATCCGGTCGATAAGTCTTCTACCGAGTATCAGCAAGGTATTCGAGAAAGTCATAAATAGAGCTCTGTCCAAGTGGGCGGAGGACAATAATATCATACCGGATAATCAGTTCGGGTTAAAGGCGGGACATGACACCATTCATGCCGCGTCTAAACTCGTTTCTGATATCCAATGGAACAAAACTAACAATCAGTGTACAGGTGCTTGTCTGGTTGATTTGGAGAAGGCTTTCGACACCGTATGGTTAGAGGGTCTCTATCTAAGATTGACTAGGCTCGGCATAAGTAAACCACTATTATATATACTTTATGACATGCTCAATGGTAGAAAGTTTGTCGTCAAAAGTGGCAATGTAACTTCTACCGCAATCTTCGATATCAAGAATGGTCTTCAGCAGCGAGCGGTGAACTCGCCGATAATATTCAGCATTTACACCAGCGATCTGATAGATAGTCTAACTCAGGCAATTGCGTATGCCGATGACCTAATAGCGTACAGAACAGCTACAAAAGTTGAGGTTATCAGAATTCTCTTACAGCGTGACTTCGACAAGATTCTGCGATATTGTGATGACTGGAAGTTGAAAATCAACTTTCAGAAATGTGAAACGATTCTGTTTAGGACTCCGTTGGCTGGAGCCCCTAGGGATACTAGAAAGAACTGGCGTAAGCTGATGATCGTAGGGCCGCACCGGCAACCACTGGCGAGCAGAAGTGTGGTAAAGTACCTTGGCATCTGGTTGGATCAGTATTTGTATTTCGACAGACATATAAATGCTGCTCTGAAAAGGGCTAGGGGAGCTTTTGCCCTGACGAAACGGTTGTTTTACAGCAGCCGGCTTGACACCAGAGTGAAGGTGATTTGCTACATGGCCCTCATCCGGCCGATGATTGCCTATGGGTGCCCGGTGTGGTTCAACGTTGCCCCATCTCAAATGGAAAAGATTCGGGTGTTTGAGAGGCAGTGTCTTAGACGTTGTCTTGGATTACACAGAACACCAGAATCGGAGTACAAACATTACTATTCCAACAGGACTCTATACAACGGGACCAACATTAACAGAATAGATAATTTTTTGATAAAGCTGATTCGGAATCACATTGCGAGAGCGATGACCTCAGCAAATAGCTTAATCTTTGGGGCTTACTACCCCAACACAGAATACTTCGAGAGTGTGCGTTTAAGTGGCCATATTGCACCTAACGCATTCCTCTATTTAGGTAGTATAGGGTTAATCCAGGATAGAGAGGCGGTTCCGCTAATCTACCACGTCGGCCGTAGTACTGTGGATAGGCGGCTCCTTTATAGTCGAGACGTCCTCGCACAAGACGGAGCTGAGCGACTTCGGTTCAGTAGGACTGTGTCCGATCGGGACCTGAAAGACAGGGTGAGACAGGAGAACCAGTTTTGGTGGTTGTTTATTGTTGATAGAGATAGTTGACAAGTTGTCTTGGCCGACTTACATAGTTTTAAGGTATTCTTAGGTAGGGACAGTCAGGTTGGCAAAAAAAAAAAAAAAAAAAAAAAAAAATGCGTACATTCTTTTAATGTATATTCAAAAAAAAAAATATCTCTGCTGCTGTGGCTGTTCTAGTTTTTAAGTAGTTTTAGTTTAGTTTTAGTTTTTTTTTAGTAATTTAAGTTGGTTTAGGTAGTTTTTAATTAGTTTTACTTTAGTTTGTAAGTTTTATATAAAAAATATGAAAAGATAAAGAATCCGAGTTTTTTAAATTTTCTCGAGAAAACAAAAAAATAGATATAGTTTTTGAATTAAAAATAGTTTTTTAGGACGAAAGGCATTACATTTAAAATATAGTTTAGCCTAGAGCGCCCACATAGGGCCAGTAAGTTAGTTTTAAGTTATTGGATAATTAGGCTAATTTTTTATGAATTTCTGTCTAGCTTTAAGATAGTTTTAAGATTTATGAAAATAAAAATGAATTTAAAAAAAAAATAGTTGATTTTGGATTATAAAAGTGTGCAAAAGTATTGCTTATTGGATTGTGTTATTAAACAAGTGTGATTTAAATTTGAATAAAAGTATTTGAGTTGTTTATAAATTGAGATTTATTGTTGTGATTTGGAAAGTAAAAATAAAGAAGAAATACTAAAAAGAGTAATAAGTTTTATTTAACGAACCTTGGAAAAATATTACATTGGTGACAGAGAAGTGGAATAAAACTTATTGTGCAGTGAAGTGTAAAAAAAAATAGTAAAATAAAAAATGAGCAAGTTACTGAAAGAGCTTAACTGTAATGTGCTGAAAAGTGAATTAGGCAAGCGAGAACTTTCTAGAGCAGGATCGAAAAATGAGCTTCTTCTGCGTTTGGCCGAATATTTGAAACAACAAAATGAAGACCCGGACATTTTCGTCTTTGCAGCTGACGCTGAGGAAGCAGACGTAAGTAAAAATGTAGATGTTTCAAATATGATTAGTCTTCTGCTCCAAAAACAAAAGAATGTTCTGGAACGTCTCGAAGAGCAACGAAATGAATAAAAGAAAGAACAAAAGAATATTCTCGAACGTTTCGAAGAACAACGAAATGAACAAATAAAAGAACGAAATGAACAAAAGAAAGAACAGAAGAATGTTCTTGAACGTTTCGACGAGCAACAGAAGAATGTTTTCGAACGTTTTGAAGAGCAACAGAAGAATGTTCTCGAACGCCTGGAGAAACAGCATAGCGAACAAAAAGACCTTTTCGAAGAGCAGAGAAACATGCTAGAAGGCAAGCTTGTTAACATCGAGAAGAATGTATGTGCACTTGATGAACGTGTTTCATTGTTGTAGAAACAAGCCGAACGTGTTTCATTATTAGAGAATCAAGTCGACAATAAAATGGAGACGTTTTCAAAAGAGCTAGATCGCATTCGAAATATGAAGATTCGGGAAAGTTCTGGAGAAACCTTGAGGAAAAAGGAGATGCAACCTCCAACCTTTGATGGACAAACTTCTTGGTCTATATACAAGAAGCAATTCGAGGCAGCTTCCACAACAAATGGCTGGGATGAGGCTGACAAGTGTATAGCTTTAACCCTTGCTCTTAGAGGAGCAGCTGCTGAGTTATTGCTAACCATACCAGCAGATAAGAGCGGCGACTTTAATTACTTGGTTGAGGCTATAGACAAACGCTTTGGCAATAGCCATAAGTCTTCAAGGTACGACTCTATTCCAGAGTTCAGAAGAGGGGCGAAACTCTACAACGACTACAAGCGGACATTGAAAGGCTTGTTCATCTTGCATATCCAGATGTTGGAGAAGAAATCCGTAACCAGTTTGCCGTTGAAGCATTTGTTCGCGCCATTTCCGACATACATCTTCAAAGGGCCGTGCGAACTGCTGGAAAACGAACGCTTTCTGAAACATTAGCGTTTGCCCTGACAATGGAAGCAGCAGAGCAAGCTTCTCACGGAGTACATCGACTTAGAGAAGCCATCGTCGAAGAATGCTCATGCCGAAGAACTGATTTCCCAAGGAACCAACGAAACGGACTTGCAAAGTGCTGGAATTGCAACAAAACTGGACATTTACAGCGTCAATGTCGATTACCACCAAGAACAGCTTGTCAACATTGTGGACACGGAATTTTTAAACTCAGAACAGGGTAACAATAACACCAGTGTTACTTCCCGAACAAGTTTCCCAACAGAGAAACGAGTAAGAACCAACTTCGAGGGGCAGAAGCTGGTTTCTGGTATCGACGGCCCCAGAAACACCATCCAGGTTTCTCAGACCAAACGAGATAATAAAAGTCTGACTGTCGAAGCAACGTTAAATGGCAACAAACGTATGGTCGCTATCAACAATCTGCGAATAAGGGCTGACCCCATTTGTGGATGGAGCAATGAAGACATAAGAACTGCTCAACAAGAAGACCCCGACATTGAACCTCTTCTCGCATGGAAGGAACATGAAGAAAAACCTGCATGGAATGACATTTCCGATAGGAGTCCAGTTTTAAGGGCCTATTGGGCACAATGGGACTCACTTCATGTGCGAGAAGGTATTCTTCGGCGAAAATGGGAATCCGCTGATGGTAAATCCTATGTGATGCAGCTTGTGTTACCTCAATCTAAAATCAAAGAGGTTCTTCGAGAGATGCATGATGGACCTTCAGGAGACCATTTAGGAATCAACAAGATGTTAGAAAAAGTGAGACAACGATTCTACTGGTTGCATATAAGAGACGACGTTAAAAAGTGGTGCCGAAATTGTGACGCTTGTGCTGCAACCAAAGGACCTGGTAGAAAACTGCAAGGAAAAATGATACAATATAATGTTGGCTCACCGTTTGAAAGGATTGCTGTAGATGTGGCTGGCCCATTTCCGGAAACGAATGCTGGCAACAAATACATTCTGTTGGTAATGGATTACTTCAGCAAATGGCCTGAGGCATACGCTATTCCACACAGGTTTGGTGTGCCTATGGAGCTCCATTCTAACCAAGGAAGGAACTTTGAGTCAAACATATTTCACGAGGTCTGCGCGTTCCTTGGCATTAAGAAAACGAGAACCACACCACTTCACCCCCAATCTGATGGAATGGTCGAGAGATTCAACAAGACCTTAAAAGAGCACCTCACTAAAATCGTAGGCGACTACCAAAGAAACTGGGATAGGCACTTTCCGCTATTTTTGATGGCCTACTGAAGTGCAATACATAGCTCAACAGGACAAACACCATCTGAAATCCTGTTCGGAAGAAGCATATGGCTGCCTAGTGAGATAAGGTTTGGACACCCATCAGAAGAGTCTCAGGAAACTGGGGATTACGTGAGTGACCTAAAAGAGAGGCTAATCGACATCCACGAAAGGACTAGGACTACAATGAGCGCTTACAGCGATCGAATGAAGACAAGGTACGGCACAAGAGCAACCACGACAGGATTCCAAGTAGGAGATCGTGTATGGCTGTATAATCCACACCGTCAAAAGGGATTGTCGCCGAAACTTCAACAAAACTGGGAAGGCCCTTATACTGTCGTCACGAAAATCAATGATGTCGTTTACCGAATTCAAAGAGAGTCACGAGGAAAGTTAAAAGTTGTGCATAGTGATCGACTGCACCGATACAGTGGCGAAGTTGGAGAGATTGTTCGGGACGAACAATCTTAAGAAGGGGGCAATGTTGTGAACAGAGCTTTATACTACTACAGCGCCATCTGTTGGAAAATTGCATATCTAATTTATGGAAGAAAAAGCTCTTTTCCAATGTCAAATGTATTTCCCCTTATTCCAACCATCTAGAACATTCCAAGACAAGAACTATCGAGAACAACTAATTTGAGTATATATTACAATACGTAAAAATATAAGGGTGTAGAAGGTGAAAATTGTCTTTGCTCGTTGACAGTCTAGCATTCAATTTTAAGAAAAAACGTGCAGGACCGCAAAGAAGGATTTTATTAAAAGCGCACGCTGCAATTTTAAATCATAAATTTTATAAGTAATAGTTTGATAAAAAGACAATAAAAATTGGTAGAAAGTTTATTTCAACAGTGTCTGTCTGGTGATTAAGTAAGTTCTGTGATCCCTGAATTTTTTACCACAAATAAAGACTTTTTAATCTTTAACCTCAAAGTGAACGTGCCTCGGCACAGTAAATAGAGTAACCAAGAAAAAATCTCTCTAAAGCATATTAGAGTTTAAACCTTCAAGAATTAAGACTTGGTGATAACGCACCTCTTACGGGGCAGCCCATCGTCCCATAATGAGGCACAACGGGGACACCCCAAAAAGAAAAAATACAGGTAAACGAAACTGGCCGCCGCTTACCAACTACTGGCGCTCAGCAACTCTAACACCGCAGCAAAAAAGCGACAACTTGAAAACCCAGAGCTGCATCAGAAGCCCAATGATTACTCATGGCTAACTCCAAGCAACAAGAAGACATTCTCGACCGAAAATCTTCAACACAGCCCTAGCACGGGCGCAGCACCCAGTGGTAACAAATACTTTTTTCTGGACATGAGACTGAAAATACAAGTCTCGAAAAATGCCAACATGTGCCTCAATTTGGAACACCAATTGTACTAACCAACAATCAATAAGATGCCAATTGATATTGACGAGCAAGAGGAACAAAACTCTGCAAAGCTAAACGACAACCTCATCAGCGAGGGACCAAACAACACAGAAGCAGTGATGGAAGACAACAGAAAGAACGCGGAGAATGAGCCACTTTGTTCAAAGGGTAAGTACTGTCCTCCAATTTTTATGAGAAACGTAGATTTTAGAAAGCTTGTCAGTGATTTTAGAGAAAGTTCAGTTCCATTTTCTTACAAAATTATAAATCGTGGTAGTTCAAGTAGGCTTTATGTATGTAGATAATAGTGGAGTTCATCGGGAACTCATGGAACTTTTGAGGAAGACCGAAAACTGATGCACTTGAAAATGCAAAACGAACAGATCCATTTTCACACCATACCATCGAAGATACCACGGAAGCCATGTTGTAATACTCAACACGAAATCAACTATCATCCATCTGCGATTTCAATCACTCAGCTCTTTTTACATCCATCAGTCATCGAGTCAACAACCATCTACCTGCCTGAACTTTTTATATATATATTTCTCATAACCCGGAAAACATTATTAATAAACTTTTTTCTTAGTAAGTAAATAGTTCTTTTAACTTGAAACGTCGACCCCCTCACTCTGAGGATAGAACTTCGAACATTATTCTGCGGGGACTCACACTAGACTTTCAAGAATCGGAAATTCTGGTAGAACTAAAAAGTAAAGTTAGTAACGTTGAAAAGGTAACTATTTTTGAAACTTTACGCTCAAAAGCGGCTAAAATTAATTTGGTATAATTTATTCCTTGTCCGTCTTCAACCTGGCACGAGCCTTGATGAGCTCTTAAAAATTCGATGTCTTTTTAACACGCAGGTATATTGGGAGAAACCAGGAGGCAACAAGGGCTCCCTGCAATGTAGACGGTGCCAGCATCTGGACATCTGGCAAATAATTGTGCCACCAGTTACAATTGTGTCAAATGCACACAGCAACATGACCCGGGTAGCTGCGGCATCTCTAAAAAAGAGGACAGCAAAGCAAATTGTATTAACAGTGGTGAAGATCAGCCAGCTAATTTCAAAGGCTGCGTAGCCTATTAACAGTATGAAACAAGGAGGAAACAAAAAATAAGTTCTGTTAAAGAAAAAATTTTACTAATGCCAAAGCTCTCTCTAAAGCTGTTGCGATCCCTTCCCATCAAATAATACCAATAAACAGTCGGGGGCTAGTGCAGCCCCGGATCTACGATTTTTTCAAACCGGGGCAAAACCTTGATAGTGGCGCCCCACAGTGGAACGTCTAGTACAAAATTCCTGACATTGGGTGATTTTTTGTTTTCATTATTCGAAATATTTTTTGTTTGATATGCATAGAAAATTGTCGCCTCTTTTACATATAAAACAGTTTTTTTATGTACACTCTTTAATTTTCAAATAATAGGGACTCAAAGATGCAGTATTTTAAAAACCGAAACGCTTTTTTGTAATTTCTTTTTCTCAGACCCTTTTTATGTTTTTTTTTTCGAAATAAATTTTGTACGCATGCAATTGGTTCATTTAAGCTTAAAAATTTAAAAACTCCTTGAAACAAAATTGTTTTAGCCTTAAAAAAAACTGTTTTTGTGAGTATTTTTAAGAAATTCTAATTTCTGGTTTGAAGATGATTGTAAAAAACTGCTCAAAAATGCTCGGTTTTGGGTAGTCTTAAATGAATTGTGCACTTATTTGGAGTCATATTTTCAAAAAATTGGATCCGACCGCATCCGACCCCGCTTCCTGGAGGGTTTTTAAAAATCTCCCTTAGAGCTGAGAACTCTTAAATAAAATAAGTTTGTTAACTGGAGAAGGGGGTAGGGGCATTTTTGCAATAACTAACATTAAGAAATCTAAAACTATGAAACAGTGCATACATTGACATGAAGAAAGAGGGAGGTGGGGGATTCTCCTCTTATCAATTAAATCTTATTTGCTCTGGTTAAAGAGATTTTGTCTTTAGGTTATCATTATTTGTTATTGACTTAATGGCAAAACAAAGTATGGCTCTCATGCTAACAGTTATTTTTTCTCTCTTAATTTAAAAAAATTGTAATCATGTGATTTCATAATAATGAATGCTATTTTTGTTTATTTTTTTTAACAAAGCAATCGGCTAGTACACAAATAATTTTGAAGCCTTCTACTAAGTTAAAATGGTTGTGTTTACTTACGAACGTTTTTTCAACGTTTTAAAGATTAACGGGCGTGACTTAACTGACTATAAATATTGTTATCCAAACAGCGAAAGTAAAATCTCGGGAAAAAAATCGGACTTGTTTGATTTTTTTAGAAAGTTTTGTTTGAAGCTGGAAAATGGATTTGTAGAATGCAGTAACAATAAAATGCGAAAAAAACGGTTTAAAACGTGGCTGGAAACAGAATTTAACAAATTAACCTCTATAAAACCACCCCCATCAACCGCTAACAACACTAATGAACAGTTTGATAACTTTAGTGAGCGACAAAAACAGGCGTAAAACCGAAGCTTTACGACAAAGTACATGCAGCACTACGCTTCTTTTAGCCGAAAAAATGAAGCTGAAAGGTGAAGTTAAGCTTAATGCTTCAAAAGTAATAGATTTTTTAATAAAATACCATGAAAAGGCAAAAGAAATTTTGTATAAACATATATTAACTATTAGAACAATATTCAATATAAATAACATTCAAATTAAAATGGGAACGATGTCTCGAAATACATATTTAAAAAAAAGTGCAAAAATGCACATCAAACTTGTAATATGAATTAAGAGCATATTAATTGTTCTTCCTCAATAAAATTAATTTTATTTGCCTAAAGCTAAAATTTAAAAAGTTTAAGGGGTTATGTTAAATATTTTCTTGGAAAATTGCTCATTTTTTTCAGAGTTTGAAATATATACATAATTAGATCGGCCAATTTTATTGCAGATCTTCTGTCGACATATTTAAAAAGGCGTCGCCACTGAGGAAGGCGAATTTTTCATGTAGGCTCTTTGCACTCTCTACTCTTATCTCAATTTCTGTTAAAATTTTGTCAAACGCTACTTTTATATCTTTGGAAAATAGCCTAGTCGGATCTAGCATTCTTGTTTCGTCTTCACAGATTTCGTCGTGTAGCTTTTTCTTTTTGGAAATTCATTTGTTTTCAAGAACCGGCTCAATTTCCAACTTTTCTTATACAGGTGTAGCTTCTTTGATCCAATATTCTACCGGTTTTTCTCTCATTTCTTGCAAGATCTTACCAAGGCATTGCATTAACGCCACAGAACGCGAAATGATAATATCCTCTTTTTGTATTTCAACGTTCACTCTATTAATCTATCGAATAATATTATCTCAAATTGTAAAGTTGAGGATAAATTTAAAATCCAATACCACATGTAGCGAATGACCAGCTTCGTACTAAGATTCTGCGGCTAGAGAGGATTCTTCAATTTCTTCCAGAGCTTTGACAACTTTCGGTAAATTATTTAATCGATACTATTGATCACAACATTATGTGCCAAAAACTGTCAACTGTTGGAGTCAAGCTGTGGTCTCAGGAACGAAAACATCTGAGTTCATTTCTTTATCGCGAGGTGTACCACAAGGATCTAGTCTGGGTCCACTATTATTCTCTTTTTATGTGAATAACTTACCAAGTACCTTGAGGCATGGTGTAACGAGAATGTTTGCTGATGATGTACAATATCTCGGAAGTACAGCATTGGGTCTAATCGAAAATTGCGTTTATAATATTAATACAGATCTGAAGGCCTTATCTGAATGGTCTGACGCCAATGGCCTTGTTCTTAATCCAAGTCTCGTCATTTGGAATAAGACTTTAGAATTAAGCTAATTTCCGACCATATTCCTAAACAACACTCCAGTGGAGTACGTTAATACTGGGAAAAATTTAGGTACATATATACTTTAATCGTAATCTAACATGGAGCAATCATGTAAGCGCTGTGGTAGGAAAGGCTTATGGTGCGCTGAGAACACTATCTGTTGCAAAGAAGTTCACACCAGTAGAAACTAGGAAAATGCTGGTCAAAACAGTGCCTAAAAAAAATGTTTGTAACTTTACCTATAAGTGTACATAGCATGCGAATTGATTTCTTTCATTTTTCTTCAATTTTTTCTTATTTTATATAAATTGTTTGTAAATGCATAGTTGATATAAATATTTATTCATATTTAGTTTAATATTATTTATTCATATGTCCATTAACGTAATTCCACAACAAGGCTTAATTATTTAAAAGATGTTTATCTTAATATGTATTAAGTTCTGCTTTAAACCAATTAATAGTAAATAGAGCAGCAACAGCTTGATGTTTAGCCGACCATCTGGTTTGACTACTTCCTTTTAAGTTTGTTTTTGTACCAAAAGTGTACATGTAATGTATTGAATTACAAATTTGAATGTAATAGTGTTATGTTCAGAGGTCGAAAAATGTAACTTAATAAAAAAGCACCCATAAAAAATATACCTCTAATATGTAATTATTTCTTACCTGTAATTCTTGCAAATTGTTGATTTCCACTACGATAATATATGATTTCACTAATAAATTACTTATTATATTAACGCTGATTACTCGCAAACGCAATAAACCACATAAAAAACAGTGTTGTCACTTGACGTTCGACTGTTTGAATTTGTTCGGCTGGGCTCGTATAGATGTGACGGGGATTCCCCTGACAAAAAGATCACGGACACTACGCACGCGTTCAAAAATTTACTTGATCTGTTATGATGCACTCATAAATCACTAAATATGTGTTCAAAAACTAACTGGGCTTATGGAAATAGAAAAGTTTGTGTTTTCTAGTATATACGGATGGAAAAAACTTAATTTATATGAAAGGAAATGAAACAAACTGAACTCAATCGCTTTTTAAAAATCAGTAACCTTTAATTCTTCCTTTTGCCCTCCATATAACCTTTTCTTTTACAACATATATTATTCATATGTGTGTGGAACTGACAGCTGAATATGGGGCATAGATGGTTATGGCCGCGTTCACTGCCACAGTTTTAAGGCAGCATCCAACATTCTACCCCCCCAGTGCACAAAGTAAACGATCGATGTGTGTATCTCCAACCTGCAACTTCACATTTCTTGTTTCCTTTTATATATATATACATGGATGTCGCATGAAAAGAGAAAATTTATTAATAAATTTACACATAAATACTATATTTTCCTTTATTCATAAATTTCTTTAATATTATATTTACTAACGCCATCTATTAGCTAGGAATATTACTAATACGTCACTTAACACCCACCCTTACACATTAACTAATTGATTTCATCGAAACTGAATCGAGTCTCGATACTTGACCAACGTCCTATTGTACTTCCTTTTTCTCCATGTAAGTTGTGACTTGTGAGTTGTGACTCTATATTCATGTTTAATTTGTTTACTTTTCGCGATTTGATTATATTATGTAGTAATTTTTTTTATTTTTGTGTAGTGTTATTAAAGTATAATGTTAAATGTAAATATGGAAATTTGTGAATTGTATTTACATGTGTGTTTCGTGCGATGTACATATGGACATACATATGCACATATGTATGTAATGTAATTGGTTTTTTTTTTTTTTCGTCGCAAATGCCGGTTGGTTTGAAATTTCCATGACGTCATGACGTAAGATTCTGCTGGTGAGTGGTTTTTGTTTTTTTTTTGTTCTGTTTTATTACCCATTTGTTTACTTTCAGGTTTGCGGCTATCAATGGTATATACAGTGAGACATGTCGGAGGTGGTATGGTTGCCAACTAGGCGAATTAGTGTTGTGAGTGTTTATTAGCTTTTTAGATTTGAATTTGATTAATTTTTTTTTTTTTACTATTTCAGATTTTAAATTTTTGATTTTATTTACTCTTATTATTATTATGTTTTCATATATCCTTTAGCCTTTTAAATTTTATATTTTCTGAAATTCGATTTTGTTTTGTTTTGGTATTGAGATTGAGTTGTGTATGTGTAATTGATATAATATATGTATATATATATTTATATATATATTTGTATATATATATATAATTCATTATTGATATATGATATGTGTTTGGGGGTATGTATGTGTATGTATGCATGTGTGTGTGTGTATGCATGCATGTGTGTGTGTATGCATGCATGTGTGTGTGTATGTGCGGGTGTGTGTTTATGGATATATGTGTAGGTTTTCAGGTCTCTTCCAGTTTTTCCTTGCTAGAATGTATTATTTTTTTTTGATTGGGTATTATTGAGTTGAAACTTATTAGTGGACTATATGACTCTGTGATAGTATGTTTTGACTGATTTTGAATAATTTTGAGTTTTTTCTTTTCCGAGTGAGTTAATCTTTTATGATTGGTTTTCTTGATTTTATGTAGCGTTAGTTCAATTTTATAGAAAATTCAGATTTTTTTTGAGTGCTTTACGACATGCCGAGTCTGCGATTTATTTGAATGAGTTTGAATGAATGTGTTTTGATTCATTGAGTTTGAAAGTTTAAATTAATGAGTTTTCAGTTAGAGTAACGTTTGATGGTAATGGGCAAATTTTGGTGATAGGTCTTTTTATTTCGGTGTTCTGGGTTCTCACTTTCACTACTCGGATGAGTTGATCCTGTCCTGGGTAAGTTTCGATGATCCTTCCCAACCCAACGACCATTTTGATGGTGGAAGTCTCTCATCGCGTAGTAGAACCAAATGTCCGATTTTTGGTTGTTCTTCTCTCTTGAGCCATTTTTGGCGATTTTGCAACCTTGATAGGTATTCGCCGCTCCATTCTTTCCAGAAAGTTTGCAGGGTTGCTTGTATGCGTTTCCACCTGTCGAGGCAACCAATTTTTTCGTTTGACAAGTCAGCTTCTGGAACGATATGACATGATGTGCCAATCAAAAAGTGTGCTGGTGTAAGTACACTGTAGTCATCCAAACTGTCTGTTACCGGGCAGAGGGGTCTCGAGTTAAGACAAGCTTCTATTTGTGAAAGAAGCGTGCTGAGCTCCTCAAAGGTAAGAGCTTGATTCTGGGCTATTCGTCGTAAGTGGTATTTAACAGATTTCACTCCTGCTTCCCATAATCCACCGAAATGAGGAGAAGCAGGAGGAATAAAATTCCAATTTGTTCTTAGTTGGCTTAATGAATTGGCAATGTCCGTAAAATCGTGCTTTGCATCCTTTAACATTTTTTGCAATTCTGTATTAGCACCTTTAAAATTGGTTCCACAGTCGCTAAAAAATGTCAGAGCATATTCCTCTCCGGGATGTAAAACGGCGGAAAGCGGCAACGAAGGCTTGAGTTGTTAGATCGGTGACAGCTTCCAGGTGAATAGCTTTGGTTGAGAGCCAAATAAATATTGCGAAATAACCCTTAAATCGCTTGGCACCTCGTCCTTTCCAAGCCTTAACCTCGATAGGTCCAGCGTAGTCTACTCCTGTATGTGTAAAAGGTCGTGACACGTTAACTCTGGGTGCTGGTAAGTTTCCCATGAGTTGTTCCATTGATTTGGGTTTATTTCTTGAAACATATAATGCATTCGTTGATGTGTTTTTTAACAGTTCTTTTCAAATTGAAGATCCAAAACTGGTTTCGAATAAATGCAACAACTTGTTGTATACCACCATGGAGCGTTTTTATATGTGCGTCTTCAATAATGAGTTTTGAAAAATTATGGTTTGGCTTCAAGACGATAGGGTGTTTTTGGTCAAACGTGAGTGTAGCATTTTCGAGTCTACCTCCAATTCGTATAATACCACTTTGATCAATAAATAAGTTGAGTGTTTTCAAAAGTTTTGTTTTTTGGGTCTTTGTTATCTCTTCGATAACATCAGGAAACATCTGTTTCTGTACATTGCGTATAGCTGTACGTAATGCGATGGCAATTTCTGCAGGTGAAAGAATTGTAATAACTCTTAGAGTTCGATGGACTCTTAGGTTGTCAACGAATCGGTTTACTCGTCCGATAATTCGTAATGCTTTGACTACTTTTGATTGTTTAGCTAAAATCTCCAAAATCACATTTTCCTCTTGACAAGCTACGTTCACTATGATTTCGCGTTTTTCTTCATCCGTGTTTAACTGAGGGGGTTGATTTGGTGTACTAAAGTCCCATTTTTCCTGTAGAAATGATGGTCCTTTCCACCACAATTCTTTGTCTTTTAGTTTGGAAGGTAGAATTCCTCGAGATGCAAGATCTGCTGGATTGAGTTTAGTTGGAACGTGTCGCCAAATACTTACATTAGTAAGCCGCTGTATTTCGGTGACTCTATTGGCGATAAAAGTTTTCCATTTTGATGGTAACGCTGAAATCCAACATAAGGTAATCGTAGAGTCTGTCCAGGCGAAAACAGGAACATTTAGAAACGGAAGAACCTTTTGCACATAGTTGAGAAGCTTTGCAAGCATAACAGCTCCACATAATTCCAATCGTGGAAGTGAGACTGTACTAACTGGGGCAACTTTAGTTTTCGCAATTAGAAGATTGGTGTGTATACAGTTGCTGCTTTCCAAAACACGAAGAAAAACTACAGCACCGTAAGCTTTTCTGGATGCGTCACAAAATCCATGGATTTCGATTTTTTGGTTGGTTTCTTGAGTGTTTATCCATCTTGGAATGCGTATTTCTTCGAGATATTTAAGCTCCTCTTGAAACGTAAACCATTCTTGTTGAAGTTCTGCTGGAACAGGTCCATCCCAGGAGAGACCATTCAGCCATAATTGCTGCATTATAATTTTTGCTTTGACGACGCAAGGAGCAATCCATCCAAGCGGGTCATAAATTCTGGCGATTGTTGAGAGAATTGTACGTTTGGTAATATTATCTTCAATGGATATTTTTTGAAATGTAAAGGAATCAAAAGACGGATACCAACTTATTCCAAGCATCTTTATATGGTCTAGAGATCCAATGGTCAGAGAAATTTGGGTTTCTTGATCTTCCTTTGGAACTGATTTTAGAAATTCCTTATCATTGCTCATCCATTTTCGAAGGTGAAATCCTGCCTCTAATAATAATTTTGTTATTTGATTATATTTTTCTTCTGCTTCTTCTAGTGAGTCCGCGCCAGACACTAAATCATCGATATACATATCTGCCTGAATCATTTTTGCTGCTAACGGATATGTTGATTCTTCATCAGAGGCCAATTTCTTCAAGGTACGGTTTGCTAAATATGGCGCTGGGGCAGTGCCGAACATAAGAACTTTGATTTTATAAAGTTTAACGGGTTTGGACGGATCGTCTCGCCAAAAAATTAGTTGGTAATAAGCGTCTTCTGGATTAATTTGGATCTGCCGGTACATTTTCTCGATGTCCGATGTGAAGGTAATTTTGTGGATTCTCCATCTAAGAACAATCGAAGTTATGTCGGTTTGAGTTTTAGGTCCAGTCATTAGCCGGTCGTTCAAAGAATTTCCGTCCAAACTTTTGTAAGACGCATTGAAAACCACACGTAATTTGGTTGTGGTGCTGGCTTCCTTGATGACGGCGTGATGTGGAACAACAAAGTGATATGGCGAGGTAAATATATCATCATTATTTATATCTATTTCTTCCATTTGGTTTAGCTGGAGATATTCGGCTATACATTTGTTGTATTCTTTGTGTAGTGTTAGGTCTTTCAATAATTTACTTTCTTGTTTGTAGAACATATTTAAGGCGCTGTATTTTGTAGATTTGAATTGTGGACGAAGATTTCCTTTGAAGGGTAAGGAAACTTCAAATCGCCCTCCCGGCAACCTTTTGGTATTTCTTAAAAAATGCTCCTCGCACTCACTATCTTCTTGCAATTCGACTTTGTCGTATGGCGTTTCTTCTATTTCCCAAAACTTTCTCATTTGAGTGTCGATGTCTAAAAATTGGCTATACACTTGTATAGTTCGAGTTTGTTCGATAGGTACCTTTCCCAAAATTATCCAGCCAAACTCCGTTTTTTGGGCTACTGGAGAAATGGCTTCTTCTCCTCTAACAACTTCGGGTAAAACTACCTCGCAGTAAACATCGCTGCCTAACAAGAGATCGACTTGTGCTGGTTGATGGAATGTGGGATCGGCTAGTTGCAAACCGCGTATATGATTAAGTTTTGATCTCAAAAATTCTTGTCTTGGTAGCAAACCAGTAAGAGTTTTATAAATATATCCTCTTGATGTTGTAAAAAAATCGGAATAGTTCGATTTCAAGTTAAGTTCGATAAAGTTTTCACACGACGAGCTTTTCTTCTGTCCTAAAACTGAAACGTCAAAGGAAACTGGGTGTTTTTTCAATCCTAACATTTGAGCAGCGGATTCAGTTACGAACGTAGCTTGAGATCCAGGATCTATTAATGCTCTTAACTTCACAAAGTCTCCTTTTGCCGATTTCACTTTGATAATCGCTGTTGTAAGTAATATTTGTGTATTTTTGAACTCATTTAAAAAATAGCAACCTGATGACGTTGGAGTATGCGTGTCGTAGGGATTAAACGATGTTGCATCTGGATTGAATTCCGTTGCAACGTGATGTGTTTGTGAATGAGGTGGATTTTGAGAATTTGTATTTGTATGATTTGATGAGTTTTGATTTTGTTGGGTAAATGTGAATGAATTCGATGATGGTTGAGAACGAGAATTTGGATTATTTGTGAATGTTTTATTGTTATGAGTGTTGATTTGATGTTGACTTGATTGAACGAACGATTGTTGCCTGAATGGATTTGGGTTTGAATTTGATTGCGATTGTCCTTGATTTATATTGTTAAAATTTGGACTTTGTGTATTTATGACATGCAGTAGGGAATTATGTGGCTTATGACAAAAATAGCATGTTTTATTGCTAGGACAATTATTAGTCCGATGGCTAAAGCCCAGGCAGTTAAAACAATTTCCAAATTGTCTTACCATTCGCTGCCTAGCACCTACGTCCATCCTTAGAAATTTCGAACACGTTCGTAACGAATGTACACCTTTATGGCATACTTTGCAATTAAAATTTTCACTTGACTCAGTGTTAACGTGGAAAATGTTTCTTGTCTGACGTTTGTTGACTGTTGGGTTTGAATTGTGTTGCTGATCTACCATTTCCAAGGTTCGAAAAATTGTTTCTAAGAAGTCAGAAAATTCCTTGAAGGTCGGAATTTCTTTTTTAGTTCCAAGTGTATTTTCCCATTTAGATTGAAGTGTAGAAGGTAGTTTTTTGACCAGCATAAAAACGATAATTGCATCCCAGTGTTGTACTGGGAGTTGAAGGTTCTCTAAAGCGTGTAGGATTTTTGTGGAATTATCCAACAATTCACGAATCCCTTTAGCGTTTTCATCACGAACGACTGGCAAATCATAAAGGAGTTTTAGCTCGTTGTTCACAAGAATTCTTTTGAAATCATATCTGGATTTTAAATGATCCCACGCTTTATCATAGCTTGCCTCATCTACGTTGATATGCTCAAGTAAAATACCTGCGCCTTCTTTGCAGCTAGACTTTAAATAATGCAACTTTTCTATTTTAGACAGTGAAGTATTGTTGTGGACCAGCGAAACGAATTGGTCATGAAAAGAACGCCAGTTTTGGTATTCCCCCGTGAAATTCGGTGGGTGGATTTTCGGCAGACGAACATCATGTTGTTTTTGACTGTTGAACTGATGTCCGGAGTTTGGATCTGAGAGATTTGTATTCGTTTGAGTTGACGTAGCTGCCCATTTATCCAACTCATCCAACAACTGTGATTTATAAGTAGTATATACTTCATTTGTATTGTTATATAACTCTTCTACCGAAGTTAAAGTTTCTGCTTTCAACTCTTCGCTACAAATAACTATGTTATGTTGATTAACTATAGTAATTATCCAAAGTTTGAAGCCGTGTAGATACATAGTTCTTTGTTCTACGACTGGGGCTAACAGTTTTCTTAAAATTATCGAAATCCTTCGCTACTTGTTTGCAAGTATTGTTAAAAATTTTAACTGCATTCATTGTTTTAGGTGATTTATTTTTTATATATGAATGTATATATATATAATTTAATTTAATATAATTAAAGCAAGTTGCTTTGCTACTCACTGTGATTTTCTTGTTTCAGGCGGATTAATTTGCTGTCTGCTGCTGCTGCTTCTGCTGCTGCTTCTGCTGCTGCTGCTGCTGCTGTTGCTGTTGGTGTCGGGTGGTTGTTGATGTTTGTTTTAACTTTATTAAAATGTTTTTGATTGTTTAATGGTTTTTAAATAAAACCAATGTTTAATCGTAATAAAGTAAAAGCGAAAAAAAAAATTTCGAAAAAAAACGACAAAATGTCGGCACACACTGTTCTTATTTCAAAGAAAATTCTTTTCAATGTTTTTCACCAAAATGATTTTACTGGTTGGCTGGTTTATTTTTTTTTAGGCTCGAAGGACCAAATGTTTTCTAGTATATACGGGTGGAAAAAACTTAATTTATATGAAAGGAAATGAAACAAACTGAACTCAATCGCTTTTTAAAAATCAGTAACCTTTAATTCTTCCTTTTGCCCTCCATATAACCTTTTCTTTTATATACATATATTATTCATATGTGTGTGGAACTGACAGCTGAATATGGGGCATAGATGGTTATGGCCGCGTTCACTGCCACAGTTTTAAGGCAGCATCCAACAGTTTGTTTTTCAAACTTATTATGTTAAGATTCCATTACTTGATAAAAAAATATGAGATTGTAAGAAAAGAAGCTTCATTTGTTCGATATTTCGAATTCTTGTCTCAAGGATTTGGCGCCCCCATGAAACTGCCGCCCGGGGCAAGTGCCCCGGTTTGCCCCCCCTCCTTAGATCCGGGGCTGGGCTAGTGCCATAAACGATTTTATGAACTTATCTAAAGATTTCTTTGGAGTTGGGATGAATCAACTCATTTCAAAGATCGAACACTTTATGTCAAATCTTGGAAAATTCGATTCAATAATCAGTAAGCAACTAGCCTTACTCAAGCTGGTGAACCCAGCTTCTAGTCAGTTCGAAATGATGATTCTCAAACTCATTAATTTTAACATTTCGTCTCTAATTAGTCGGGCAAGGAGAATAGAAACATCAAAAATTCTCCAAGCCAACAACTGTTCAGTGGCGTTCATCCAAGAAACCCACTTAAACAACAAACATAAAATGTTTGTCGATGAGTTTAACGTTCTTAGAAACGAGGAGCTCCAAGGGGTTGCCCTCCTTATTAGGAAAAACATTCCTTACGAATCAGTGAACTTCTAATCAGCACTAATCCCAACCATCTTTGTGTCCATTGCATTAAAAGTCAACAACTCCCTCAAAAAATTACTACTAGACTCGGTCTACTTCCTAACGAATAGTTTACCATCATTATTAATAGCCGAACTTAACAAAATAGAGGCTCTTGCATCCTCTTTTTATGGAGCAATTATCAGCGGCGACCCCAATGCCAGAAGCTCTAGTTGGGGAGACACTTGGCAGAACATTAATGGAAGCTCACTCTTAAACTGGTCACATTCATTCAACCACACTTGGATCAACATAACTTTGGACACCCCATCATTCCCTAGAAGCTCCTCATTTCTAGATCATTACCTGATTTCTAGCCACCTGATAAACCTAAAAGATTAGTTTAAACGATGCTAATATTTGCATTAAGGATCCAATTTCCTCCAGGTTATTCAAAGATACTAACTGGAACAAATTCAGAGAAGATCTGGACATCTCCATTCGAGATATCCCAACCTCCTCTCCGATCCTGCTTATCCAACTTCGAAATTGATAACCATATATACTAAGCTTCAACACATCACTTTTCACTTGTCTTAAGAGTAACTCAACAAGAAATACTGTCTCATTTAAAAAATATCGCAATCTTGCGAGTGAAATCGAAAACATCTTCAAGGTGAAAAATCAACTGCAAAAACGCCTCAAGCTCATTTATCATAATTCCTATAGCAGAATTAACACTCCTTATAGAGACCTTTCCTCCAGAGTTTCCTTGCTCAATATTATTATCAGAGACAAATTAAATCTATGGCTTAACAAGCAACTAAGTGATATATACTCGTAGGCAAAAATTCACCCGGGACCTCTATCATGCAAAGAAATCTTCAGGCTTGTAGGGAACAAGAAAAATTCATGTGCAACAAGATTGCGGTAAACAACAATCTGATAACTAGCGAAGAGGGCATTGTTTTATTCTCTCTTCGCAAACCACTTCAAATATGTTTACAGGGAAAGAACTTCCGATATCAATAACTTTGTAGTTGATTCCGCTGGCGCTAAATCCTCAGTCTCAGAGATAAGACAGTCGAAACCAGAACACATCCTACTTTTTAACGAGGAGAATACAGCATTGAGCCCACGAGCTTCTGAGATCTTCATTAATATGGATATGGTTTTTTTTTTGTTTTGTTTTTTTTTTTTTTTTTATAATTAGCGCGTACTCAAGGGGTTATTACTACCTTTAAAATGATTTTACACAGTACGAGCATTAGGAAAACAATGAAGGGTTTAAAAGGAGATACCAATGCACATTAGTTTTAAATTTTTGAACATTACAATCGGAAGGAAAAATAGAGCTGGGTAGAGCATTCCACATTCATGTAGTCCGGCTAAAGAAAGAATCCCTGTATTTCACAGTACGTCCGAAGATGGACTCAAGGGTAAACTGATGAGCATTCCTAAAAGTGCGGGTATTGCGGTTAAATTGTTTAAGAGGAGGAATGCAACTGGCTATTTCGCTAGGGCACTGCTTATAGAAGTAACGGTAAAATAATGAAAGACAAGAAACATTGCGACGGTGCTCGAGAGATTCAAATGTTTCTGTTATACTTGTATCACCTATCATTTTTAAAGCTCTTTTTTGGATTCTATCCAAGAGACACAAGTGTGTTATTGGGGCACCTGCCCAAATATGGGAATTGTACTCGAACTCGAGCTTTGGACGAATATAAGCCTTATAGATTATAGCCAGATCGGAAGGGGTGAAAAATTTCTTGCAACGTCGAAGGAAACCTAAACACTTGGCAGCGTTTTTGGCAACGTCGAATATGTGATCATTCCACACAAGGTGGTCTGTAATGCACATACCGAGCACTGAGAGTTGTTCAGTTTCCTCAATGCAAGTGCCGCTCATGGATAGCGGCAAAAGGGGAGAATTTCGCTTTAACGATAGAAGACAGCATTGGGTTTTTGAAGCATTAAATTCTACACGGTTTCTGATTCCCCATTGGACAATGCTGTCAAGATCAGAATTTAATGAGCTTATCATACGCTGCAGTTCAAATTCCACTTCCGAAGAACAAGGAACTGAATCTTCAAACGAATATGAAAAGCTGAGGGTACTATCATCAGCAAAACAATTTAGTGGATTAGAAGTTTTAGATAGGAGATCGTTGATAAACATGAGGAAGAGAGTCAGAGACAAAACGGAGTCCTGTGGTACACCAGCATTTATTTTATGAATTTCAGACTTGAGACCGTCCAATACGACTTGTATTAAGCGGCCTGAAAGGTAATTTCTAATCCAACGAAGAAGAGATTCTTCGATACCAAATGCACGCATTTTCGATAAGACAGCTTGATGCCAAACTCTATAAAATGCTTTTGAAATATCAAGTGCAATAATTTTACTTTCTTCAAAACGATGTAAAGAGTTGTGCCACTGTTCGGTGAGATATACCATCAGATCACCAGTGGACCTAATACTACGAAAACCATACTGCCGGTCATCAAGAAGCTTTCGTTCTTCGAGATATTTCTTGAGCTGATTATTTACCAGTGGTTACATGACATTGGAAAGAAGGGACGTACATAAGTGCAATTGGACGATAGCTAGAGGGGGAAGAAGATTCACCTTTTTAGGGACAGGTTGGACAAATGCTGTTTTCCATCTACTCGGAAAGAGTGGGCCAGCAGATTTATGTATGTCAAGATCTTTCAGGATTATTGCAACTGTACGAGTACGAAAGAAGATTCGTCCCATGGAAAAATTTGTGTTCTCAAGTACAGGAGGAGTCATAGCACTCTCTGGCAGCGTCGAATTAGCAGCAAAGTGTGCTGCAAGTAGATTGACTTTATCAATCGAGCTGACATAGGACCGAGGACGAAGTAGTATTTCAAATATTTTTTACAAATGACCAGAAATTTTTACTACCCTTGGGACATTGTAGTATTTTTTGCCTAATTTGTTGGTCATGTATCGAATATGATCATTACAGGTCTTTCTAGCTTGTTTGAACTTATTCCGGTTTTCCTCAGTAGGGTTGGCCTTATAACATGGGAAACTTACTTCTCTGGCCCTGATAACCTCTTTACAGCTCAAATCAAACCATGAATTCTCTTTCGGTTTGATAGATTTTTCCCTATGCGGTATATAATCCCTCATATCGAGGAAGCATAGTGACCAGTTAAAGTTACTGAACAAATCATTGAGACCGTCCCAGTTGGCTTTCTCATATCTTGGGGGTTTTCTCTTTAACTGAGGTTTTTTGACATGAGAAATTCGCAGATATGACACAGTGGTCTGATGTGCCTAGAGGCGATAATACACTGATGGTGTATTTATCAGGATCAGAGGTAAGGAACAAGTCTTGTGTGTTGGCGGTTTGACGTGTAATGTCAGGAATTCGAGTGGGCTCATTAACAAGCTGAGTCAGATGGTTTAACGCAGCAAAAACCTCAACATACCTTCCTTCGGGTGTTGTCTGAACAGAAAAGGGAAGCCAACTAGGTATTCTCACCTACCTGAGTTTCACTTAGTGCCAAAACAGCTGGCCTGTTCTTTACAGTATGAACGTAAGTGGCACAGAAGTTCTTTCGCAAGCCCCGAATGTTGCTAAAATCAACCCTAAAATCACTTACCATTGCAATATTCACAAAACAAAAAAAACTAAAACAAACGAATAGTCTAATTAAACAATTAATAAAACTCAGTACCGGTTGCACTTTTCAATATACATTACCATTAGTATTATGCCTAAATGGCAATGTGTTTCAAATCCGCTCCTGGTTTAAAGAGAATAATAATTGTCAAATATACATTTGTTGTTATCTACACTTGATTCATCGTACACTCTATGCGTATGTGCATACAGTGCATACGATGATCAAGCTAGATCAACTGTAAGTGGGGGGAAAGGGATGGACCAGGGGATTAGCACTCGCGTTTCTGTTTTCTTTACATTTTTTATTTTTTTTTTCACTTTTGCGGTAGATACATATATTAATTTAGTTTTATTGTTTTTTGTATGTCAAATTGCGTCGGGATTTTGGGACTATTTTTATTTTTATTTATTTATTTTTTCTTTTGTTTGAGTAGGTGCAGAGATTTTGATTTTAATTTGTTTTTGAATTGTAAATTTGTTGAATTTAGAAATCAAACTGTCACACCACAAACAGTTGGTGCACGCGCGTTGACCTGCGGATCGGCACACTGACACCATTGCCTCTATCAAGCCAAAAATCTGCAGGTCCTGATGAAATCACGAACTTTATTTTGAAGAAACTTTCCAGCTCGGCCATTAGCTTGTTAACAGTTATATTCAACAGCTGTATCAACAATGGTTACTTCCCTAAGCTATGGAAGGAGGCAAGAATCCTACCCATTATCAAAAATCAGAACAATTTCGACGTTAACAACTTCAGACCAATACCCCTTCTCTCAAACGTGTTGAAAATTTTAGAACGTATTATCCTCAACAAAATGAATGACTCTACATATAATCCCGTAGATCTCGGACTATCAATTCGGTTTCCGGAGAGGACATGTAATAAGCTTTGGAAATGATTGTAGAATTCTTAAATTCCGAAAATATTTGAAATATTGTTGAAAATAGCAAGCGTGGCATGCTTGCGAGGCTCGGCTCGAGTTCGTCGGAGTTGAGTGGGATCTTGCTCACTATTTTCAATCTCGCCTATTACTATAACATATATCATGCCAAAAAAAAATACACAGAATTATCATCTGCTGTATTGGACAACGGACGGACATTACCACTGGGAGAGAGACTGAGATGGTGTTAGTCATGGCCTGACCCACCCTACCATGGGAGTTGCTAGGCCTTAATCTTCAACTCCACCCTTGATTCAGCTTACCTTCATGTTCCGCTCAGCTCATTACCATCTACACAATCAGCTGCCTTCTGTATCCCCTGAAAAGAAAGTCACTAACAATACATCAAGCTAGTCGCTTGAGAAAAAAGGCAAAATTTCGACATTTTCGGCGCGATTTACAACCGATTTTATTTAATTATATAATAGCTTTATAATTAGATCATTAAATGCATGAGACATTAAACAAATATACAAAAACTGAGGCACAAAAATCAATACAAAAATTTGATGATAATACAACAGGGTGATAATTTTAAATATATTTTTTTTTTGCATATGAAAGAAAAACTATGTTTACTATGAAATAAATTTAGATATTTCGAGAAAAGGAATTTTAGATTCTTAATTGCAGGCACTAAATTGGTTCCCACCTTTCTCACTTGAGATGAGTAAAAAAAAAACTAACATAAACCAACTCACGAAAATAACCTATATTGAGCTCAATTTTGGGTATTTCTTAGGGTTCAACGACTTTTTAGCTTACTAAGGACACAAGTATCAAAAAAATGGGACCACTATACCATAGGAGACCTTATTCATTCCTATCGTCGTTACAATGAACTAAACGTTATTTCTTGTAAAAAAAATTTAACTCAACAAAAATTTACACTAAAAAAGATTCTACAAAGCAAATTTGAAAATCTATTGCGCCTTTATCCAAAACAAAAATTACTTTTTATTATTTTATAAACTCAAACTTCCACTGCACTGTGTCTTTTTATTATTTAGAAAAAATTTTGAAATACAAATTCCAAACACAAGAAAAAAACTGTATCTTCACTAAATCTTGAGTCTTGAAGCTGTCTCGGGGTTTAATTATTCTTGAGCTCTTAAAGCTTTTTGAATCTTGAAGCTGTCTCGGGGTTTAATTATTCTTGAGCTCTTGAAGCTTTTTTTTTGAATCTTGACTTATTCTCGTGCTCTTGAAGTTATCTTAGGATTTTTTCTTGCAACACTTGAGATATCTTACAAACGACTGAAAAAAGAATATTATAATTAAATTAAAGTAAAGTAGGATTAAATTGGGTAGAAGACATTGATCGTCATCTGAATGAAGATGTCATTTGGTTCAAATGAGTGACTGGATGACTGGTGTCTTCAACGCGGCTCAGTGCCAGATGACGATGGGCTGGCCGCCGTGCTGCCGCTTCTCGCTGTCAATCGGGTGTAGTGTTGACAGCACCTCTTCTTATGTCGGAACTAAAAAGAAGGAAAGGGAAAAGGTTGACAGGAAAGAAGTAGGGCGAAGGTGAAATAGAGAGGAGGATCGGTGACAGGAAAGAAGAAAGAAAAGAAGAAGGAATAAGGTGAAGAAACCTGAAAAGAAAGAAACACGACATAGGGAGAAGAAGAGAAAAGACGCACGATGTTCGCTGTGAGGGTCGCGGCATGCTTGTTCGGCTCGGCTATGACTCGCCGGTTGGTGGGGGGGGATCTTGCCCTCACAGACGAACTACTCCTTTTTCAAAACATTGATCATGCCTGAAAGCTATTATACAAAAAAAATGCGATACCACCACTTAATTTGATTCACCACACTCGATGCTGTTGATGACGCTTCAGCTTGGCCTCATAATTCCCACCCCTCCGTGGAATCCGGTAGGCCGCTCACGAATACGGATTCCCCTTAGTTGGACTCCTTTAGCCCACCATCACATCCATTTTCTGCATACTTCTCGTCACTCTCCTTCACTTACCCTTCTCACCCCCTTGGAATACTTCCTACTCCGCCATCGAGCTATCGGCCCGATCACAAAAAGAATACAACCAAATTTTTGTTTTCAACTCAAAATACATCGACCTTCTTTTAACCTTTATTTATTTCTTTTAAATTTTTTTCCAAAGATAGCGAAAAATTCAAACAAATATCAGTTATATATAATAATTTTAAATGTGAAATATAGATGATTATTCTTAAGCAGAAACGATATATAAAATGATTATTAAAACTTTAGATTGATCAAAAGTTATAACAAAAAAACATTCAATATCAAAAATTAACAAAAATTGTATGACCAAAAGTAGGTATGTACCGTTCACGACAAAAAAACCTGGAAGAACCACCGGTTTTCCTCGGCGGAAACCCTCCCCACGGTCTCGCAACTATGCGCTATGCGTATCAGTACACGCCCGCTATAAAAAAAAACCAAACGCCAAACCCTTTTGCCTTCCTATATATAGAGCTCTATTTATAGCGATTCTAAAAGGGGCAAAATCTTGCAGCCCGCGAACGAGACCCGGACAGAATCCCACCGCGGAGTCTTATCAAAATCGCCGGTGTCAGATTTCCCAAACTCTTTTGGTGGCGGCACTTAGCAATTATCAAAAAAAAATTAAAATTGGTCTCAACATTCACGGAACTTGATTCCCTAAATTATAGAATTTTGCCTATTATAGCCTGAATAAAGGTTCACAATTATACTTATATATCAATTGACAACAAAAATTAAAAAAAAAGTGTTCAGGAACTCTGCAACTTCGGTCTTGACTCTTGTTCCTTATCTCCTCTCGTCTTAGCTTTAGCGATAACCGCTTATTCTGGCCAGTTACGGACAGTTCTGCGAGTTTACGGAACGGTTTACCGTAAGTTCCGCAAGGTTAAAAAATGTTAAGGGTCGGTTACAGAACGGTCCGCAAGATTACGGAAAGGTCCGGAAGATTACGGAAAAAGGTCTGCAAGCTCCCAAAAAAAGGAAAGGGGTGACGCCTCTTCGGCTCCCGCTGAAATTCGTTAATTTGTCTATGAATACCTAACATCCCTATTACTTCCAACTATCACTCTCTTACTTGGCACCCGGAGAATCACGGGCTTACGCTCAACCTTTTTTTGCTGTGCCGGTTCTGGCAATGGCCACAGATGATTCCACAGTATTTTTTTCTCCAGCCAAAATCACCCTGGAGCGTAGCAAAAGTAAAAAAAACGTAGGGCATTAGTTCCTTCGTATTTACTTGCGCACAAAAAAATTTTCTTTCACAAAACAAATGCAAAAAAAAAACACTCACCCTTTCATAAAAAATATCACTAGAATTTACAAAAAATTTAATTTCACTTTGATTTCGCTTTGACTTCTAGTACTCGGTTTCACGTATATACGTATATATAAATATATCTATCCCGCACTCTACTGTATACTTTTTTTAAATGTTTTTAGCACCTTCTTTTTGCTTACTCGGTTGAACTTCAAATGCCGTCTTCAATTACACAAAACCTCTCTCTAACCTCAGCTTGATTGTTCTCGAAGCACTTTTTCATCCGTCCATAAAATGCATCGTCATGCACTCGGCCATTTTTAGCCAATGCACTTGTCAAACTTAGCTATTAGCCTGGCTACAAGTATTGCTTTCTTTCTTGCTGTGTTTGTTCGTTGCCGAGCAAATGTCATGCAATTTGCCGTCGGCAATTTTACTACCCTAATTAGAGTTCGTTTCAGATATCTAATATAGGCATTAGAATGTAAACATTATTTTCTTTTTCGTTCTATGTCCCTTATTATTTACCTTCATTTTGTATTTTCTCTTATCTTTGAACTATTTATTGTAGTTATAGCTAGTATTTAAGTTTTGTTTATTTCAAAAAAAAGACATAATAAAATTCTCATTTACACAAAAAAACTAATTTGTTTCAATTTGATTACGATGGTCATCAATCATCACGAAAATGAACCACCGCGCAACTTCAATACGTAAGAACTTACATAAAATCTAGTGTACGCCTACCTTTACTATTTAATTATTTAAATTCCACTTTAGATAACCACTTCCAGCCACTTGTCATCCACATTCCAAGAATTCCTTCCACTTCCTTCTTTTTACGTTCATTCATCTTTTTAATATACTATTTCCTTTTACTATTTAGAGTCGGCCATTGAGGAACCCAGGACCCACCACCATGCAAGCGGAGACGACGTCATCGCCACACAAAAATTCTGGTAAGTTTCATGTAATATTTCAATTTTCAATTTTCAGATTTATTTTACTCAATTTTATTTATTATTTTACCATATTATTTGTTTCCTTTTCAGATTACCTCTCACTGCTGATGATGACCAGCAGTGAAGATGAGGACGGTGGTGATGGCGGCGGTGACCTCTAGCACGGCAGCAAGAAAAATATCGGTAAGTATCTACCTAATCCTTTAATATTTGTGCCATCCGTTTTCACATTACGAAAATAACATTTATTATCTTTATTTTCAGCTTCTAATTTTAGCGCCAGTGACGCCTCTGCTGCCAAAAAAAACAATATGCGTCAAGGGGATATGATGTCCAACTTCAGCTCGGCAGCGAGCATCAAGTATCGTAAGTATTCTTCTTTGATTCCTTGATCCTTTTTTTTAATCACTTCTTTTTTTTTTCTCTTTCAGGTACAACTTCTGCGCCTGCGACGCGCTCTGCTGCTGACAAAAACCTGGCGACAAGGGGATGACGACAAGAGTCGGCTCGGCAGCGGGCAATAAGTATCGTAAGTATAAACTATTCTTAGATTCATTAATAATTTCTAATTACTTCTTCGTTTCTCTTTCAGGTGCAACTTCTGCGCCTGCGACGCGCTATGCTGCCGCACGTCAGCGCTCAGTACTTTCGCCAACGAGGCAGCCGTAACACGACAACCAAAAATGAGGGGGCGATCACGACCTTTTCGTAGTAAGTAGTGTCGTAGATCGCCTTGTATTAAAACCCTAGTAATTAACAAAATAAAATATTTGTTTATTTGGTTATATACAAAGGTATATAACTCAAACAAGAAACTATATCTTAGTGAAATGTCTGTCGCTTCAATGACAATATCCGATCTAAAAGATATGTTTGCGAGAATCTTGGACGAAAAAATACAAGATCTGCCGACTAAACAAGATTTTTTACAAATTTTCGCTGACGTAAAAAGCCTCAAGACAACAAATGAGTTACTTGCGCAGGAATTACAACAAATAAAAAACAAAAACAATGCACTTGAGAAGAAAATGGAACATCTTGAAAAGCGAGCTAAGGAAAAAAATCTTGTTTTCACACTTCCAGCTGATAAACAATTACAAGATAATCCCCACAAAGTAATCAGTGACATCGCCAACAAAATGTTAGATAACCAAAACATCACATTCGAGCAAATTATAGCTTTACCGTCGAAAGGAAAACAGCAACTCATATTGGTCGAGGCACAAAGCAAAGCAATCACAACTCAACTCTTAAGTAGCTCTGCCAAACTTAAAGGCACTGGAGTGTTTGTGAGCCCTGACTACACAAAAAATGAATTACAGAGACGGCAAAAAATCCTACGTATACGACGAGCTATTAAATGCAAACATCCATCAACAACTCCACAAATCCGAGGTCTTAAGCTAGTTGTAAACGACAAAACTTTTTATGCAACTCAAGATGGAAAACTCTTATGTGGCAGTCGCGACGGAATCGAAGTTCTTCACGAGATGTTTGGTAATTTGGAATTAGATGAAAACGCCATTTCGCTGAAACCAAAACAAAAACAGCATGTCATCGCAAATGAGCATCCTTCAACTTCAGCTGCCAAAAGAACCGAGATGATAACAGCGCCATCTGAAAGATCAACGCAACAACAAATGAAACAACATTATTGAAACAGAGTTGCCGTCTGTCACGCAAGTAATAATAATAATAATACTAATAATAGTAAAAATTTAAATACCATACAAATTGCAATTAAAAATATTAGTATACTCTCACAAAACATTGCTGGTCTAGCAAATAAATTATTTAACGATGATTTTTTTAAATTTGTAAAAAGTCATGACATATTTTTTCTTTACGAAACTTTTATTACAATTGAACATTTTGAAACTTTTAACAAATACTTTAACGATTTTAAAATACATTGGATATCAGCTTATCATGATCATAAATTTGGTAGAGCCATAGGAGGTTGTTTGTTTGGCATCAGAAAAAACATAAATGGTAGCTTTATTGATGTGAATAACCACTTTTATATTATTCTTAATAATTTAAACTCTAAATTTTATATCTTGCCAACTTACATTAATTGCAATTTCTGGGATAACGACTTTTATGATCTTAATGATTTGCTTAACACAATTAATTCAGAAAATATTATGCTTATTGGTGATGTCAATTCTAGAATTGGGGAAAATCAAATAGTTCCAAATGAAACAAGTTTTATTGGCCTAGATATTTTTGAGAAGCGTAATTCGAAAGACAAAATCACGAACCGAAATGGTCGCCTCTTTCTGGAAATGTGTCAAAATTTCAATCTTTATATCCTTAACGGGTGCAGCAGCGGAGATAAGAATGGGGAGTTTACATTTATTGGAGGGTCAGGAAAATCGGTTATAGACATTTGTGCTGTATCAGGGGAGTGGACTACATCAATTTCCTCTTTTAAAGTAGGAACTCAAATTTTTTCAGATCACATGCCTCTATCAGTAGATTTTGACTTCAATATCAAAACTAAATTCTGCACACTAACCTTACCACCAAAACTAGTATGGAGAGAAGAACAGAAGCACGAATATTCAAATAAATTAGCGAATGAGATAGAGATTTCTTCGGTAGCCACTTACCAACAAACCGCCACAGAAAAGATACTTTTGCTAAGCAACTGTATTAAAAAAGTTGTCCCGCTTAGCACACGAGCAAATAATCAAAGCTACCGCCAGAAGTGGTATGATCAGGAATGTTTTGCAGCTAGAAAACTATCTTTTTCACTTTTGAGGAAGCTTAAAGATTCCACAAGCCCAAATAAAAACTTGTCAAAACAGTATGCAAGTGCAAATAAAAAATATAAAACGCTCTGCAAAGACAAACGTGAGAGTTTTTACAGATCGATAGCTGCAGAATTGTCAGCCTCAACCAACAGCAAAAGCTTTTGGGAGAAAATAAAGACACTCAAAGGCTTAGATTATGTACGTGGAATTCAAGTGTCTGCTCATAAACTAGCCGAGTATTTTAAGCTTCTTCTCAATCACACGGACATTAGTGAAACTGTCCAATTTGCCGAGCCGTATATATTCAACAACATGCTTGATGTGGAAATTAATATGTGCGAACTCCAGTTGAGTCTTTACAACGCCAAAAATAAAAAAGCACCAGGCCCTGATCGCATAGGAAATGAATTTTACAAAAACGCTCCTCCCCAATTTTTAAACAAAATGCTAGATGCATTCAATTACATCTTTAGAACAGGAGAGGTACCTCAAGAGTTCAAAGATGCTATTGTGTATCCAATATATAAAAAAGGTGATGTCAATATACCTAACAACTATCGTGGAATCTCTTTCATGAATTCAATCGCCAAACTGTTTTGTGCCATTCTCCTGATAAGAATCAACACATGGGTAGAAAAAAACCATATAATTAGCGAATTTCAAGCTGGTTTCCGCAAAGGGTATTCTACTGTTGACAACATTTTTACATTAACAACCGTCGCCCAATACTTCCTTAGGCAAAATAGGAGACTTTACGTGTTTTTCGTAGACTTTAGAGCAGCATTCGATTTGATAGACCGCAATGCACTTTTTTATAAACTATCACAAAAAGGAATGTCAACTAAAATGCTTAAAGTCCTCAAAAGCATGTACACAAATACACGTCAAAGAGTATGGGATGGTGAAAATGCGTCCGACTGGTTTGAGACTAAATCTGGAGTCAGGCAGGGCTGCCTTTTAAGTGCAACTCTTTTCGCTATATTTATAGATGATATATCAGCACATCTACCTGCAGGAATAAGAATTGCCGAACAAGTAATTAAAGTGCTGCTTTACGCAGATGATATTGTTCTTCTTGCAGAATCCCCTCAGAGTCTACAGCTAATGATTAACAAAATGAATAATTTCTGCAAATACTGGAACCTGAAAGTGAATCTTGAAAAATCAAAGATTATGATAGTTCGCAACAGACAAACCAAGCTAAGTAACAGTGAAAAGTGGTTTTATGACGGTGAATCAATAGAAATTGTCTCACAATATAAATATCTTGGAGTATGTTTAACACCTAACATGAAATTAAATGTTCATCTTGAAAACAAACTAACAACAGCTAAAAGTCTCATAAGTGCCTCATGGAAAAATATAATAAGCAAACAAGAAATACCAATTTCTGCAAAATACCGAGTATTTGAATCCGTCATGAGATCTGTTATGTGTTATAGTGCGCAAACCTGGGGGTACAAGCAGTACGAGGAAGTTGAAAAACTTCTGCGATTTTTCTTGAAAAAACTTTTTCGCCTTCCATTAACTACCCCCAATTACGTACTCACCTTAGAAACGGGACTGCCCAGCCTATTTAATTTTACGTTGAAGTTACACTTTGATTACGTGCTCAAGGTGCTAAAATATCCCACATACAGACTTCCCCTCATACTCACGAAATATATTTTCATTAACAAAGTAGAATGGGTTAAAGATTGGGTAGAACTGGCAGAAAAATGTGGCACTAGTCTAAGCGTTCAATATGATGATTCCGTACTTTTGAAACAGGAACTCTATAAAGTTTTGGAAATATCTGATATTCTCCACAGAAATGAAAACAAAACACAAGCAACATCTTCTATTAACAGGTTGATATACCCTCAACTTAACTATGATCTTAATGATAAAAACTATTTCAATGACAGTTATAGCATAAGGTCGATATCTCTAATATGTAGGGCTAGATGCGAAATGTTGAATTTGAATGGTGCCCCATTTAAAAAAACAACAACAAATCTTTGCACTATATGCAACCTTCAAATGAAAGAAGACACATTCCACTTCCTAGCAATATGTCCAATTTATAAAGATTTGAGGCTTATTTACTTCGGAAAGCTATCCTTGACAATGGAGCAAACAAAAAACATTCTCGATGGTGATAACTGGGTAGCACTTTACAAATTTATTGAGACTGCATCTGCGTATAGAAATAATATTCTAACCGAATTTTTATAAGAACAAAAAAAAAAATAATAGTAATATGTCATGGTTTTCATTCATTTAAATTTTTAAAATTGTATATTGATAAATTGATAAATTTTTAAACCTTTTAGAACGTCAATCAGGCAGACGGCAACGCCATTGCCCACTTAAATTATTTATATTTTATATTGTTTTTCTGTATTGTACCTAATAATGTAAATTAAGAATGTAATTTGAAAACAAAATAAAATAAAAATATCTATCTATCTATCTACAAAGGTATATAACAGCGCATAAAAGCACCTATAGATATTATACATAATATATTCTCACAAACAAATTCCCCCTTTTTTTGGTTTTAACTCACCCTCGATTGAACAAAATGGTGTTTATTTTACCCCAGTCTTCCAAGACCAACAAAAAGAACGACTGTCGGTGGGACGATTGCTTAGGAATCTGGAGATTCTGGCGAGGATATCTCCTATCCGGAATTGGGCGTTCAACCGATGAGGCTTTATTTATTGAAAGCCGTCAGCATCCGCAGGTGTCCTAATTATCGAACAATAAAAGTTGGTTTCAATTAGTATAAATCGTGCAGATTGAAGTGGCAGAGTAGACAGCACACGAAAACATGTATAAATATGCGCATATTTATACATACGTACACATTATCCCATGCTTCCGTGTGACTTCGACTTTTCGTGTAGGGACTTTTTCTAATATATACATATATCCAAAGAGACATAACTCACCTATTATTCAACTATTTTAGGCGACACAGTTTTCTTTTCTGTTAATTTGATTTTCTTTTTATTTGATTAGTAAAATTTTGTACTTTTGGTAGGCGGTAGCAAGATTGAGGGATATATTTATGTTGTGCTCCTCTTGGCCTCTTGGGTCGGTGACTTGGAATAATCTGATTGACCCTTATCCTTTTTGTTCCAATGTTTTATCAGACGATTGAAACATGCGATTTTTGCCAACCAATCAAGATCGCCCACATCACCGATCAAATTTGGAGACATTTCATTGCAATTCCAAAAAAAATATGTCATCAATGTTTTCGAAACAATTCAAACCCGATGAACGAATGGACGCTGATAAATATGGTAAGTAAATTTGATCATATTACAAAAATCATTTAATAATGTATTCTATTATGCATATTTACAATCAGCAACTTCCATCAGAGCGGCTGGACTCACCACATCAACATTCCCCTCAACAACAATAATACTAAAAAGGTAGGTACCCAGTTCTACATAAAAACACTTCTATCATTTACTCTTTTTCTTTCTTGCAGGAATATCAAGGAAGATATTACCAAACAGTGAGTTGAATTCATATGTGCGATACTAAATTGTGTAATTGCTACATTTTTGTTTGTTTTCAGCTAGAGGTGTCCATAACAGACACTCAACAGTCCACGTCATACTCAAACTACAAAATGATGTATTTTTAAATCTTCCTAACAAGTGCTGCACGGTTGCCTGTTCACTTGATGCGGAAAAAGCATTTGATTGTGTGTGTAATGACGGTCTCCTCTCTAAGATTGTGTCTCTTGATTTTCCCCGCGACATTACCAATATTCTCGAAAGCTTCCTTCCAAACAGAACTTTTTTCTATCCAAATTCAGGGTACCAAATTAGACATCTGTGAATGTGTGAATGCAACAATGGAGTACCGCAAGGCTCAATTCTGGGACCGAATCTTTTTAACATCTACATGACTTTTGAAAATACCCACGAATACACCATTTCTTCCACCCGACACTTCGAAAAACACCTCAAAATTATCAATGACTACTATAATACATTAAATTTAACATCCCCAAAACTGAACTGATCTGTTTCAGAAATGCAAGTAGGAAGAGTCCTGAAGGGGTCGTCAGTGAAAGTAAAAACATATTTTTTCATCTCAACGGCAGCACCATTCATGCTAAAAACAAAATAAAATACCTTGGCGTTAATCTTAACAAGTTATTTAAGTTCAACAAACACGCTAGATCCACCTTGGAGAAATCCAGGAAAGCTTCAAAAATAATTATACCATACTTCAAATATAAAGCGTTGAACAAAAAATCCAAATTACTCTTCTGCAAAACACTGATCAGACCAATAATGGCATATGCATTTCCTATCTGGTTCACCATTTCACCCACAGCCGCTTTAGAATTGGAAGCACTTGAGAGAAAAATCTTGAGGCTCTGTGCCGCCATAAACTTTCAAAATCGATCAAAAAGATTCTCCAACGAACATCTACATAATGAAACTAACACCATTCCGTTTCTCAGATATGCTCTTCTTCAAATGAAGAAAACCATATCTAGACTCGATCTCGATCAAAATTGATTCCCTTATTCCACTTTAACTGCCACATTTCAATTCTAAAAAAAAAACGTTAATACAAAACCGATTCTAAACAAAACCAAATGAATTAATTACAATCAATTAAACTGTACAAAGCAAATCTGCAAATTATTTCCTACGTTTCCATAAATTGAAGGACAGCACTTACGCCAATAGGTTAAGTTTTGCATCTAAGATCTTATCCACTAAGACATTGGGGCATATTCATTCATAGATGTTTGCTAAACTCTTGCTCAGTTGTTACTAAGCAATTCCAGAGTTTATGCTATTCATAAATAAATTTAATTCTTAGTTTAGGGCTAGACCTGTGTTCTAACTTTAAAAACGAGCTTCTTGACCTTGAGCTTCTTGTTTGGTTTTTTTATTTAATATTTTTGTCTTACAATTGAAAGTTTTATGTGACCTCAACTCCATAGTGCGTTTCGCCCAGGTACGACAGTGGGCTCATCAGTTAGATGCTGTCGTACCCTTCTAAGACGCAATTATTATTTGTCGATGTTTAGTGACGCTTATAAATTCCACAGCAGTAATATACTGTGAATTTTATTTTTCTAGGGGAATTTGAATAAATTCTGATACCTAGAATGTTAATGTCCGTGGTCAGACTGATTATCAACGAAGACTATATATGAAATAAGAAAATTATTTCAATTTTAAGCGGAGTGATTGAAATAAATTCAATTGAAAGTTTTATGTGACCTCAACTCCATAGTGCGTTTCGCCCAGGTACGACAGTGGGCTCATCAGTTAGATGCTGTCGTACCCTTCTAAGACGCAATTATTATTTGTCGATGTTTAGTGACGCTTATAAATTCCACAGCAGTAATATACTGTGAATTTTATTTTTCTAGGGGAATTTGAATAAATTCTGATACCTAGAATGTTAATGTCCGTGGTCAGACTGATTATCAACGAAGACTATATATGAAATAAGAAAATTATTTCAATTTTAAGCGGAGTGATTGAAATAAATTCAATTGAAAGTTTTATGTGACCTCAACTCCATAGTGCGTTTCGCCCAGGTACGACAGTGGGCTCATCAGTTAGATGCTGTCGTACCCTTCTAAGACGCAATTATTATTTGTCGATGTTTAGTGACGCTTATAAATTCCACAGCAGTAATATACTGTGAATTTTATTTTTCTAGGGGAATTTGAATAAATTCTGATACCTAGAATGTTAATGTCCGTGGTCAGACTGATTATCAACGAAGACTATATATGAAATAAGAAAATTATTTCAATTTTAAGCGGAGTGATTGAAATAAATTCAATTGAAAGTTTTATGTGACCTCAACTCCATAGTGCGTTTCGCCCAGGTACGACAGTGGGCTCATCAGTTAGATGCTGTCGTACCCTTCTAAGACGCAATTATTATTTGTCGATGTTTAGTGACGCTTATAAATTCCACAGCAGTAATATACTGTGAATTTTATTTTTCTAGGGGAATTTGAATAAATTCTGATACCTAGAATGTTAATGTCCGTGGTCAGACTGATTATCAACGAAGACTATATATGAAATAAGAAAATTATTTCAATTTTAAGCGGAGTGATTGAAATAAATTCAATTGAAAGTTTTATGTGACCTCAACTCCATAGTGCGTTTCGCCCAGGTACGACAGTGGGCTCATCAGTTAGATGCTGTCGTACCCTTCTAAGACGCAATTATTATTTGTCGATGTTTAGTGACGCTTATAAATTCCACAGCAGTAATATACTGTGAATTTTATTTTTCTAGGGGAATTTGAATTTTTGAATTTTTGTCTTACTTAATTTTTTTCGACTTGCAATATAAAAAAATACCACACAAAATTTAACGTGGCGGGTAATAGAGATGCTAAACTTAGTGTTTTTCAACTCTCAACCATTCAATTCTGTTGAACCTACAATTTTTTGCCGATTCCAAACGGCTTATAAGCAGCACTTCTCATGACAAGAGATACTCTCGGAGGATTTGTCAATTCCTCGCAAGAGGTAGTACACCACTGCAGCGGTTGAGAATCGAACCCCTGCAAGACAGTCCAACGCACTAACCATCATAGAGGAAATATATTAATATATTTCCTCTATGCTAAACATTATGCCAAGGTGAACGACACAAAATTTGCTCTTTCTTTGACCTGTCTTTATTTGAAGGATAATTGTAGTAGAACACAGCCTTAACCTGGTGTTCTACTAAAAAGAACTGGGAAACTGACTATGAATAGTAGCTGTGTTTATTTAACCAACAAGCCTTAAACTTAGGATCTAGCAATCACAACTTTAGTAATTCTCTATGCATACGCCCCATTAACTCAAACCTACCAGTTCAAAACCTTCATAAATTTTCTATACTCTAAGGCCGGTATTCACCGAGCGCTCATAACTTAAGAAGCTCATAAACCTATTCACCAAGCAATATTAGTGAAGATCTACGAGCGCTCTTAAAAGTTAGGAGTGGTCCCGACCAGCGTTCGGACTTTACTGCGAACGCAGTAGATCTACTGCACTTTTTTCTTATTTTTTAAATCTACTGCACCACTGCGCTTTTCCTACAATCTATTGCGATTCTTCAGATTTTGTTTGAATAGCGCACTGGTCATAGAAATAAATGTGCTCATAACAAAATATCAAAATTTAAAAAGATTCTCGTCTCTTTAGTGCAAGTCTTGTCAGCTATATGGGCAAATCTCAGAAACTTTTGACTTTAGACTGTTGAAAACGCGTAAAGAGAAAATAACTAAGCACACCTTTAAAATTAAGTTTATAGCACCATTGTAACATCAGAAAATATAATTGATGGTGTTCCTCTTTTATTAACGAATGCTTAAAAAATTCTCACTCATTTTCCGGCGACGCACTATGCAAACCATTTCAAAAATCCATAACTTTTTCGTTTCTAAATATTTGTTTTTGAAATTTTGTATACTTATACTTGTATAACCAAGAATTTAAAATATTAAAACGTTTCAGATAGAAATAAATTATTTTATTATTTGTTTAATAAAATAAAATAACAAATTTGTAGATTTTGTTTCATTTATATGGGAAAAATTTGTTGGAGCAAGAATTATTGCAACAATTTGGATGAAATTTGTTTTCTTCTTTTACCGGTGAAAATATTTGAAAGTAGTTTTTTGTAAATTCCGCCCACTACTACGCCCATGTTTTTCAAATTTTTGTTATTTTCTTATTTTTAGTGAACAGGAAGCCGAAAATTAGTTTTTGAGGTTTTTTAAACTTAAGACATTGCATGTATATTTTGTCTGTCCACTTTCCCGCCTACTTTCACTCCCCTTTTTTATTTTCAGCTTAAAGTTCATTAAGAGCAGGCATTTTTTTAATTAAGTTTTATATGAAGAAGTGAGTTTATGAAAAGTGTTATTTATTTTTAGTAAAATTCGTATACTGCCACGCCCCTTTTTGATATATGAAAGTTTTTCGCCCTTAAGACAAAAAAAAAGGAATTCACACTTTATTACTAGGTATATTAATTAATGTCTAAAAGTTCTTAAGCCTCGTCAAACAATGCTAGTGTTATTTATAACTATGTACCTACATTATTTGTATTATATGCAACCATAAACCACACACCCCCTCCCACCCTCAAATGCTTGGCATTTATTTTTATTTAATTATGATTTTTTTTAATATAAATATGAGTAAGGAAGTTTAAAATTGGAAAACAAAAAATATTTTATTCTAAAAATAAAATTTAGAATTTTAATAATATTGGAAATAAATGATAAAAACTTATAAATTTTGTGGAAACATAGTCACTTATATGATGTTTATGAAAATGTGTTGCACATGTTATATTTTTTAACTTTTGACAAAAAATAACATTTTTTTTTTTAAATTTTGGGCTAAAAGTAATAAAATAATGGTCTAAAACTTTTTGGAATACACATTTATGTGCATCAATAAAAGTTCCACATTTTTGTCAAATTTTAATTTTTTTCATCACTTAACAATGAAAAGAGTTAGCAACTGGGCCACTAGTAGTGGACTAGGAGTTAATCAGAGTAAGACGGAACTGATGCTCTTTACTACCAGGACTAAAATACCTACATTCACCCTACCTCGACTTAACGGTCAAACTCTTTCCTTATCTTCCAAAGCTAAATACCTTGGAGTTATTCTCGACCCCAAATTGAATTGGAAGGTAAATATTGAAGAACGGGTTAAGAAAGCCTGTATAGCTTTCTATGCCTGCAGAAAGACCTTTGGTAAGAAGTGGGGCCTTCAGTCGAAGATGATTTTGTGGACGTACACTGCAGTGGTACGGCCAATTTTGTCTTACGGATCAATTGTTTGGTGGCCTGCACTTAGCAAGCAATATAACGTCGGAAAACTTAAAAGGGTTCAAAGAACGGCTAGCGTCGGCACTACGGGGGCTCTCAGATCATGCCCAACAGATGCCCTGAGCGTTATCCTGAACCTTTTACCACTCGACCTTCATATAAAATACCTAGCGGCAAGCGCGGATACAGGGGGAGGGCAATGGGTGCAATTGCCCCCCCCTGGGCAGTTCTTCGTTTCACAATTATAAAAACCATAACACTTTTTTCTTTTTACTTGCGAATTATAGGTACTATAAGGCAGGTTATGCATTCGGAAAAAAAATTGAACTCGAGATTTTGATCAAAGTTGACATTACGATAATAGCGAAGTCCAAAAAAGTGGGTATCGCAATTCTGTCTGTCTGTCGGTTCGACTATAGCCCAAACGGCTAGGCCGATTTTCTTTAAACTTGGTAGATATGGATTTTATTTTTTTTCCGCCGGATGTTTTTTGATTTGATTTTTTAAGACCAAAAATAACGGTACCTGCCATACGATTTTTTTTTCGAAATTTTATAAATATTTTTTTATCAAAAACTGTCCTACAGATTAAAAAAAAAAAAAAATCATATGATTTCATTTAGTTAAACCTAGGTAATGAATGAAAAAAAAATCCAAAAAATTATTATTTGGAACCATTTTTTTGTTTTTGATTTTATCAAAAACGGTACAACCCATTTTGATAATTTTTTTAATGTTAAGGCTCCCCAACAGTTTCAATATTATTGTGTATTCAACTTTTCAAAAAAAAAATTTCAAAATTATTTTTTGAAAACTCAATATTTCGAAAACCCCATGCTCGATTTTCTTAAAACTTAATAAATAAAAGTTTCTCAAAATAATCTACAAGATATGAGAAAAAAAAATTATTTTACTTAAAAATAACGGTACCCTCCATACAAATGTTAAAAAATGGTTTTCGAAAATTTTTAGTCTTTCGATTAATTTTTAAGGTCTTTAATTTAATACAAAAGATTTTGAAAACAAGACATTAGTCACTGTACCTACCATAGAACGATTTTTGAAAATTGAAATTTTTTATAGAGATGCTTCTAAAAGCTTTAAGAAACATTGCATTTCAAAACTTTAAAAAAAAATATTTTTTGAATTTTGAAAAAAAAAAATTATTTTTTTTTGGAAAATTCGATATCTCAAAAATGGGTAAATATTTTTTTTTTTTGGAAATTTAATTTTCATTCGTACAGTAATAAAAACCTAATGTTGACGTACTAATTTTTTTTTTAATATTTTAAAAATTTTATATATAAAACCTTATTTTATTAAGAAACCACTACAACGATTTATGTATGTATAATTTTTGTTCTTGCATAAATTCATATTTGCATAGCATTCTGTTTTTGTCTCTTACTACTAAGAGAATTTAAAAAATGATGATAATTTATTTATAAGGATATATGAACAGTTTTTTTTAACAACATTCGTTTTTAAAATTCCTAGTCTATTACATAGGAGCAAGTTCGTGCGGCAAGTTATGCATTCGTAAAAAAAAATCGAACTCGAGATTTTGATCAAAGTTAACATTACGATGATAGCGAAGACTAAAAAAGTGGGTCTCGCAATTCTGTCTGTCGGTTCGACTACAGCCTAAACATTTATCATTTTTAATTTCCCCTCCCCACACGTTTTTTTCTTCTTTTTTTTAAGACCAAAAATAACAGTACCTGCCATACGAATTTTTTCGAAATTTTGTAAATTTTTTTTCTCAAAAACTGTTCTACGGATTTAAAAAAAAAGATACAAAAAAAATCATTTAGTTAAAGCTAGGTACTAGTTGAAAAAAAATTTCCGAAAAATGGTTATAGAGAGTACCCCCCAAAGAACCATTTTTTTGTTTTTGATTTTCTCAAAAACGGTATGACCGATTTTGATCATTTTTTGTTTGCGAAAGCTCCCAAAAAATTTAAATAGAATTGTGTATTCAAATTTTCAAAAAAAAAAAAAATTGGATTTTTAAAAAAATTTCAATTTTTTTTCAAAACTGTTAAAAAACCGTTTTCAAAAACCGGCCACACAAAAATATTAGAATTAAGTATTTAAGAACTATGTACGAGTATATCATGTACAACACTATAATTCCTTCATTTAAATTTATTAATTCATTTTTTTTAATACGTACGAGTTCCTATTTAATACTTTAAGACATGCATACAGAGCATTATTTAAAGAGGCTTAAGTAATGTAAACGAAGATGTTTGATTTACTATTTAATAGTTATTTACATACGACCTACATATATTATGTACCTGCACATGCTTTCCTTAATTCAATTTGTTATTTTTATATTCGATTATGTTTATATCTTTTTAATATTTTAAGACAGAAATGCAGAGAAATGGACCTTTTTTTAAGTTAAGCAAAATATCACGAAAATTGCCCCCCCCTGAACGAAATCCTGGATCCGCGCCTGCTAGCGGCATGCAGTGCTGTAAGACTTAAAGAATCTAACTGTTGGTTCTCCAAACCCTATGGTCATGGAAACATAACAAAATTGATTCCTCCGGATATTTTCTTATCGAACACCGACTACTGCGTACCTCCTCTTGGCCCAAGCGGGGATTTCAAAGCCATTTTTCCCACCAGAGAGGATTGGAAAAATGACGTTGTCACAAAGGATTTCGATTCGATAATCTTCACTGATGGATCTAAGATGGAGTGCGGTGTTGGTTCAGGAATTTTTTCCGAGTCCTTTAACATCTCCAAGTCCCTCAGACTACCAGACTTTGCGAGGGTATTTCAAGCTGAAATACTAGCAATCAAGGAGGCATGCAAGTTGCTCCAATCTAACCAAAACCAATTCAGAAATATAGCTATCTGCTCAGATAGCCAGGCGGCCATTAAGGCCATCAAATCATCTACATCTACCTCAGTACTTGTCCAGCAATGTCGGGACGAACTAGCGAGTCTGAACATTGACCTCCAGGTCACTCTCATTTGGGTTCCTGGTCCCAGTGACATAGAGGGTAATGAACAGGCTGACGCTTTAGCTCGGCAAGGCTCGGCCTTACATAGCTCACTGGCGGAAAAAGTTAATATTCCTCTTGGTGCTATGAAGAGAAAAATCTTCTCGATTTTTCTCAATGAATCCAACCGTAGGTGGAGCAGTCTCACAAACTGTGTCATATCAAGAAAGATATGGCCTACTTACAACAACTCACGTTCCAAAGATCTAATATGCAGACCCAGGCGCGACATAGCCAGGATCACAGCAATATGCACCGGGCACTGGCCCATAGGTGAACATGCAAGAAAGCTAGGCATCCCCTACAACCCACACTGCCGTAGTTGTGGAGATCCACAAGAAAAAGAAACTGTGGTTCATTTTCTTTGCGATTGCCCCGCCTTAGCAAATTACAGGATGGCTTCCTTTGGGAAAGCCTTCCTCGATGACCCCAGCGAACTTTCGGAGAAGAAAATCAAAGATCTGATTATCTTTCTGAATGCGACAAAATGGCTTTAGTAATGCTCCGCTAAAGTATATAAAAGCCATTTTCTTCCGTACTAAATCCTCATTAGGTTGACACGAGTTTAATGATATCAAAACGGCGCACCCCAGCGCTAATTGAGTCGCGGGCCCAGTTGACTGGCGACTACCATCTCTACCTACCTACCTACCTAACAATGAAGTTATAAGAATACGAATTTTTATTCTAAAAACTTATTTTTCTTCCTCATCATACGTTTTTTCTTCTTAAACAAAAATGCATGAAAATGCGAAAGTTTTTTATTTTTTCTTCCAAATTTAGAATATTTTTAGAATACTAAACAGCCATTAACTAAACGCAGGCAGCCGGAGCTAAAAGAGAAAACTTCAATTGAAAACAAAAAAATGAAAAATATACTACACCTTACTCATTTTTACTTGCGATATAGGTACTATAGGGCAAGTTCTGCATTTGGAAAAAAAATCGAACTCGAGATTTTGATCAAAGTTGACATTACGATGATAGCGAAGACGAAAAAAGTGGGTCTGACAATTCCGTCTGTCTGTCTGTATGTCTGTATGTCTGTATGTCTGTATGTCTGTATGTCTGTACCTCGAACTACAGCCTAAACTACCGGACGTATTTTCTTCAAACTCGGTAGTTAAGGGTCTTCGGTGATTCCCTAGAGGAAAAATTGAAATTTTTTTTTTAGCTCCAAAACTAAGGGTACCCCCCATACACCCGTAATGCAAAATCTTATTTATCTCGAAAACGGCTCTAACGATTTTGATAAAAAAAATTAAGTGTGATATTATGGACATGGACTATATTTTGGTGAAAAAAAAATTTGGGGGGAAATGTTATTAGGGGTACCTGTCATAGAACGGTTTTTTTGATTTTCGAATTTCTCACAAACGGCTCTAACGATTTTAACCAAAATTTTTATGCAGGAGCTGCTTTGCATTTGAAAAAATATAAACTAAAAATTTTTTCGAAAAAATAGTTTTTGGATTTTTAAAAAAATAATACAATTTTTTTTTTGAAAATTCAATATCTTGAAAACCGATACACGATTAAATTTTTAAATTAAGTTTTAAAATGTATTTTATTAAATACTAACAATTTGCATATCAATTTTTTTTATAAAAATTTTAAGGAAAATTTAGTACACAAAAAACATGTTTCAGTGTGTCTGTATGTCTGTACCTCTCACTACAGCCTAAACCCTTGGACCTATTTCTTTCAATCTCGGTAGTTAAGGGTTTTCGGTGATTCCCTAGAGGAAAAATTGAAATTTTTTTTTTAGCTCCAAAACTAAGGGTACCCCCCATACACCCGTAATGCAAAATCTTATTTATCTCGAAAACGGCTCTAACGATTTTGATAAAAAAAATTAAGTGTGATATTATGGACATGGACTATATTTTGGTGAAAAAAAAATTTGGGGGGAAATGTTATTAGGGGTACCTGTCATAGAACGGTTTTTTTGATTTTCGAATTTCTCACAAACGGCTCTAACGATTTTAACCAAAATTTTTATGCAGGAGCTGCTTTGCATTTGAAAAAATATAAACTAAAAATTTTTTCGAAAAAATAGTTTTTGGATTTTTAAAAAAATAATACAATTTTTTTTTTGAAAATTCAATATCTTGAAAACCGATACACGATTAAATTTTTAAATTAAGTTTTAAAATGTATTTTATTACATACTAACAATTTGCATATTAATTTTTTTTATAAAAATTTTAAGGAAAATTTAGTACACAAAAAACATGTTTCAGTGTGTCTGTATGTCTGTACCTCTCACTACAGCCTAAACCCTTGGACCTATTTCTTTCAATCTCGGTAGTTAAGGGTTTTCGGTGATTCCCTAGAGGAAAAATTGAAATTTTTTTTTTAGCTCCAAAACTAAGGGTACCCCCCATACACCCGTAATGCAAAATCTTATTTATCTCGAAAACGGCTCTAACGATTTTGATAAAAAAAATTAAGTGTGATATTATGGACATGGACTATATTTTGGTGAAAAAAAAATTTGGGGGGAAATGTTATTAGGGGTACCTGTCATAGAACGGTTTTTTTGATTTTCGAATTTCTCACAAACGGCTCTAACGATTTTAACCAAAATTTTTATGCAGGAGCTGCTTTGCATTTGAAAAAATATAAACTAAAAATTTTTTCGAAAAAATAGTTTTTGGATTTTTAAAAAAATAATACAATTTTTTTTTTGAAAATTCAATATCTTAAAAACCGATACACGATTAAATTTTTAAATTACGTTTTAAAGTGTATTTTATTAAATACTAACAATTTGCATATCAATTTTTTTTATAAAAATTTTAAGGAAAATTTAGTACACAAAAAACATGCTTCAGTGTGTCTGTATGTCTGTACCTCTCACTACAGCCTAAACCCTTGGACCTATTTCTTTCAATCTCGGTAGTTAAGGGTCTTCGGTGATTCCCTAGAGGAGAAATTGAAATTTTTTTTTTAGCTCCAAAACTAAGGGTACCCCCTATACACCCGTAATGCAAAATCTTATTTATCTCGAAAACGGCTCTAACGATTTTGATAAAAAAAATTAAGTGTGATATTATGGACATGGACTACATTTTGGTCAAAAAAAATTTTGGGGCAAAATGTTATTAGGGGTACCTGCCATAGACCCGTTTTTTTGATTTTCGACTTTCTCATTAACGGCTCTAATGATTTTAACCCAAAATTTTCAGCAGGAGTCCCTTTAAGTTTAAAATAATATTGTATATACAAATATTAGAAAAAATATTTGTTGGGTTTTTTTGAAAAAAAAATTTTTTTTTAATTCAATATCTTCAAAACCTATGAACGATTATTTTTTGAAATTATTTCCTAAAACTAATATTATTAAATACTTAAAATTCGCATCCCACATTTTTTTCTTGAAAAATATTAGAGAAATTTTTTATATAAAAAATTTATTTAATAATAAAACGATTTTTAAGGTTTATTTGCATAAATGCATACTTTTCCGGAAACCAGAGGGCAATTTTATGCATTTGAACATTATTATCTCATTAAAACCATGTTTTATATTTATAAAATGTATCTTAAATTCCAAAGTACTTTTACATAAGAGCAAGTTCGTGCGATCCAGTCGTGCATTTTATTTTTATTAATTTACTGGTGAACTTAATTAAAAAAATATAACTGTTTTGTAAAGAAGAGGGCTTCGGCTTTTCAAAAAGGTATAATACTTATACATTCTGTCCAGAAAAACTACGAAATAATTGACTTCAAACTCTCACTTCCAATAATTCTAAAAAATAAAAATATCGAAATGTCATTTTTAACTGTAATTTTAGGTACCTAGAATAAAAGTAAGATACAAAAAATTTACTGTTTTAGGAAGAACCCTATTTCTAGTATATAATCCCATCATTAGATTTTTCAAATTACGAAATTCACCAAAACCATTTTTGAGATGGATTTCATCTTTTGGTCCCATAGTGCGACGTTGAACTATCGAAACAGTAACACGAAACGACTTTACGTGGCCGAGTCACAAAGACTACTGATACCACAATAACGTTCGACGTAAGTTGTTTATAAGAATGTTATTGATAAGGATCATTTTCTTTCACTTTTCTCACTGCCCTAGCTTGCATTCGTTAATATTTGAACTACAGAAAATATGTAAGCGCGAAATTTTAAATTAATATAGAAATTTTTAATTTTTTATAACAAATGATAAATGTGGTACAAGTTATTGTTTACCAAGGTCATTCGTTATTCAACTTTTGTAAGAGTGAAGTGTTTTTTTCTCTAAATGAAAAAAGGCGGTTAAACATCCACTACTCCATCTCAAATTGAATAATTTTCCAATATTTTCTTCTTTCGGTGATTTAGTGTCGACCAACGAAAAAAATATTACTTTTTTCGAAGAAATTGGCTTAATACCAAATGAAAATTCAACTCCCGTGGCGGTGTGCAATTCTGGGTAACGCTAAATGAATTGCTCTACTGAACTAACAAAGATGCATTATGTTTATTAACATTAATCCTTAAAATGGAATCACCGTCACCACCAAAAATAAAAAAAAAACAGTTTTGGTAGTTTTCGATTTTCTCAAAAACTAGAAGACATAGAATCATGCGGTTTTTTGCGTTCGATTAAGAACTGATAGATACATGGAACACATATAAGCTAATTTACAATTTCATTTCACAATTTTGAAAACAATCAGTCTAAACTTTTTGTTTCACGTTTTTTTTTATCAAAATTTGGACTTTAAATGCGAATTTCTCAAAAACCATTGACATGAGTAATTTAATTTAAATGCAGGATTATAGAAGAATTTTCTGGCTTTCAAACGCAGTATAGCACTTTATTGTAAGTGTTGCCGTTGTTTTTTAATATTTATTTTTTTTCAATTTAAACCATTTTTTAAAAAAGTGCCCCTACCTCCTAAGCGGGGGGAGATAGACCCCCTCTCCCATAGTAAAAAGTGCTTGTTTTTGACCCCTCTACAAAAATCCGTCATCAAATCTTGGCGGCCAAGTTATCGTACTCTTCACTTCTTAGTATGATTTAGAAGAAGGAACAATAGTTAAGAACGGGAAATATTGCTTTTTATTAGAGTGCTAACTAAAAATGTCTTGAAAAAAAAAAAAGTTTCGCACTCTTTTAATTCAGTATAAGCTAATTTTAACCAGGTTGCAATTTTAGCACACACCTCTACCAAAGCTTAATTTATTCATTTTTGTCTATAGAAAATGAATATGTAATTTAGAAATCGGTGCAAAGCATGCTGTGTAAATGATAAGAGACGTACCAGATTTTAATGATTTTTTCGGAATTGTAGTACCGAAACTTCTGACAAACACTGTCATAAATCTAAGCAAAGCACATAATTTTTTCATAAAAAATTTTGATTTTCAAAGTTTCTTATGTACCCCATTTGAGTTTAACAAACTAAAATCAGACGCTTCAAACGTAAGAACATTAAACTTTTTAAATATTTTAATAGTAACATATAAAATTTTGTATTTTTCTTATACTTTTTGCCTTTTACTCGTTCTATAGCTAAAAAAAAAATTCTTAATGTGGAAAATAACTTTTTTTATACTGTAATACTATATTTTCGAAAAAATTATCAGAGACAGAGTAAAAAAATATGATAATGAAGTAACTTAATTTCAAAGTTACACGAAAGTCAAAAGTTCCTGAGATTTGCCCATATACGTTTTTCGTTCTACTACTCTTTAATATGTTCTTGTTTCAAAAAGAAAGTAAGTAGATGGTAAATTTATTTTGATTACCTAGCTTCATATATTTTTGCTAAAACTATACATTTTCATTATCGAGTAATAGCCTTTCCACACCGAGCCGAAAACACGGTTTTCGCCAAAAAATCGGTTTTCGTCAAAAACCTGCATCGAAAACACAAGTTTTCCCATACATTTTTATGAACTACAAGTTTTCGTTTTTGACAAGTTTTCGATAAAACCTCTCGAAAACCAGTTGAAATTCAGAGATGATGTAAACAAACACACCTAATGAAAAATTCAAAGCTCAATTGAAATGAAATGAAAACATTCAAATACCAATCAGACATAAAAAAAAACATCTGACAGTTACTGAGAAGAAAAATGTACAGTTTTAATTGACAGTAAGTGTCAAAATAGTTTAAATGAGAAGCGAAAACTTGTAAATATTTGGTGTGAACACTTTTTGAGATTTCGAAAACTTTTAGCCGAAAACCGGGTTTTCGGTTCGGTGTGGAAAGGCTATAAGAGTATATTTGTTCAGTGTTCACACATACTATGTAAATGAATTGGTGATTATTAAAACAACATAACTGAAATTTTTTTGACAGGAGATACAAAAAATCTTACATTTTTGGCCGTGTACTCATTGTCATTTTTTTAACACCAAAATCTTAAAAGAGTTTTTTTGACTTTTAAATCATTAACAGCCTTATTTATTATTATTCACTAATACTGGGTTCAACCTCGGAATAGTTAAACCGAGCCGAAGCACTTACTTCGGGTTTACGCCACGTGAAACAAATCCTTAAAATTATTTTCCTAGCCGTTTTAGCTACGCCTTCCTTATGTCAAATATACTGGAAAAAAAAGTGACCAATCTAAAACTCTGGTTATTATACACCTAAATCAAACCCCAGCTGATTTCCATTTTTATTCATTTTATTATCATTGTATGCATATTGGAAATTGGATACATTTAAAATTGGATTGTATAAAGTTCAAATCCTATAAATGAATGTACCAACCACATTCCGTTCCCAATACCGTACAACTGTTAGAGCATTTGAAAAATATAACAAACGAAAACAAATGTAACAAACGAAAAAAATTGCTTACACTCCTTTTTGTAAATTTCACAAGATGTCATCTCAAAATGACATTTAGATACTAAAACGGCCTTAAACCTCCTATGAATCAGTTTTAGCTTATTCCACCGCTATTCCTCGTGTATTTTCATTATAAATAAGGTTTTCAGGATTAGAGCCGTTGTAAAGTCGAAGTAACTTTACTCCGTCGCTAAAACGAGTTAGTAAATAAGGCTGTAAGGATTTTTTAATATGTTTTTTTTTTCTCTTCCGTAAAAAATTAAAAAATCACCTATGTTGTTTTAACAATCAACGATGATTTAAATGTGATTTAACTTTGATTCCTTTGTTTATAATTTTACCTAATCAAAAAAATATTTATATTTCTACTGCGAAAATTTTGGTTTTACTGCAATTTCTTGGCCAATGTACGGCAATCTGCGATTTATGAACCCTGGTCCCGACCATATGCTGTCAAGACCAACATTCCACAACATTTCGCAGTTTGGGTATGCCTGAACAAGAGAGAGTGGCTCTCATTTTCGAACTTCGAAAAACACTTGCGAGTGGTTGGTGAATACCCCACAGAAATTTAAAGTTAAGAGCCTCGTAAAGTTAAGAGCCGTTTAGCAGCGCTCGGTGAATACGAGCCTAAAACTAATGGCCGATTTCATAAACAAACACTAAAAGCACTTTTATCAAAAATCCTCTTAAATTTTATCAGGCTCTTAAAAATTTTTAGTTTCACCAACCTATAAAAGGGACATTTTGGGGAATTTTTTATTAAAATTGAGTTCTCTTTACATCCCTGGGAAAAATAAATTGCTTTTTTCTTTCTAACAAGCGAAATGTATGAGAAGAAATGAGAAAGCGTTATGTGTTCAAACAAATGCCAAGAAATGAACAAAAAAAAAAATGCACACAATATTTGGAAAGATTCTGATTCTGACATTCTGTGGCATAAAATCGTTGAGTAATAACCACTTAATTTATTTTTTATTGCATTGTTGAGTTTGTTTTGGTTCCAAATGAAGACCAAACATATTCAACAAACTCATCCACAGATGCTTTGGAAAGTCGAAACCATATTTTGAAGTCATATAATGTATTTGTGTGAACCGGGAATATTCTTGCTCAGCGAATAACTTTGTGTTGCACTTTATTATTGGATGAAGACGATCAATATTTTTTTCGAAATAAAGAAACAAATAATTTAAATATTTAGTATTAACCTATTCATTTTGTATCTTCAAAAATTGAACACTATCCTTAATCCCTACAAAACAATAATTTCAGCTGCTATACCTATAACCAATTGTTGTTATCTACATCTGATGACATTTCAATGACACTCTTAAAATTTAATGAGCCAAAAATGGGCATTTAGTTTATAAGGGTGTTTAAAAGCTTGTTTAATTTAAAAGCGCTTGATGAAACCAAAACATCTCATTTTAAGGTTTAGAAGCCTGTTAAATGTTTAAAAGTCCTTCGTGAAATCGGGCATAAGTGACCTTATTGTAAACTCTGTGGCGACAAGCAAAAACCGCTAAGTCCAAAAATTCAATTTTCGAGGAAAGCACTTCAAAACTTCTTTTTAAGGCTGGTATTCGCCGAGCGCTCTTAAACGGCTCTTAACTTTACGACGCTCTTAATTTGAAATTTCTTTGGGGTATTAACCAATCACTCACAAGTGTTTTCCGAAGTTCGAAAATGAGAGCCACTCTCTCTTGTTCAGGCATACCCAAACTGTGAAATCAAACTGTTTTCGAACTTGAATGACAGCTGGCAGTGAGAATCCTTCGGTCAATTTCGTATTTTGCTTGGGGAGCGTTGCTGGTGACGATAACTGGTTTTGGTTTTACACTCACCATCGTTTGTTTAGTTTTCAAATTTTCGAACAAACTTTCGAAGAGAGCGCTCGTAAGTCGGGACCACTCCTAACTTTTAGGAGCGCTCGTCGATCTTCACTAATATTGCTTGGTGAATAGGTTTATGAGCTTCTTAAGTTATGAGCGCTTGGTGAATACCAGCCTAAGTCTGGAAAAAAATGACGCATTTAAAAAAAAACGGTGCGTAATATATAGAGGAAATATATTAATATATTTCCTCTATGGTGTAATAGAAGACTTCAATCTTTTTTTTTTTTTTAACTATTTTTTCTTTTTTAAATTTCTTTATTTTTAATTTTATTTAAAAAAAACGTTTTTAAGTTGTTTTTCCAAAAGTAATTAAACACTTTGTTGCTTGCCTATGGTATTTTCAAATGTAATAGCTTTTAAAAGTTGCATTGCTTATCAAAATTAAATGCTACGTTTACAATTTCCATTTTAATTAATATCATTGGCTTTTACTTTTTTGCAGCCATACAAAATTGGGAAAGGAAAAGTTCAAAAAAGGGATATGAGTGGTAGGTTCCGGGGAACGCGGCCTGCTTGCGATGATCAGCTAAACTCGCCGGAATGGGGGGGGGGATCTTGCCCCCGAAACCTAACCGCACCTGCAATGAAAAACACAAATCAGGCCTAAGAGAAAAATCAAAAGAATCGACCGCAGACAAACGATCACCACTTTCAGGCACTGCTGGTGTTAACGCAGTGTTGCCAAACCCACCCAACCTTAGAAATCCTTTTGCTATGTTGGGATTCCCCCAAAAATGTCGATGCCAGGTTCCGGTCATTTCATCTTCAACGCAGTAGCTTTGTTATCATCCACACCCCTGGAATTACCACTTAGTAGACCATGATTTCTCTATTGAAATCAAAGAAAAAGACATTAATTTCATCCACAAGAGACGTTGATTGAAGTTTTATTATTTTTGGCTTTTAAATATAATTTTAGCATTTGCTTGACATTATAAAAGAAATAACTTAATTCAAAAAAAGTTAATTATCCTTACAGGTAAATTAAGCAAAAAAAAAAAATCAACGTGAGCGGAGTTGTTTCTCAAAAGGACTATCATGAAACTTAAAAGTAGCCTTCTTCATACTCAGGTCTACCAGGAAACTAAACAACTTCCTAAGAGCTCTATGGAGGTACTAGGTTATCAAAAAAAATTGAAGTAAAAGGAGTAATCCTAATGACAGACCTTGACAATCAAAACGTTTCACTTACACTTTGTATTTGAAGTATGTATATAAAAATGAAAATATAATGAAAAAAAATAATAGTAATAATAAGAGTAATATGAAAAAATGTAAATTTAGAAAAATTATGTATTTAAAAGAAAAAATAAAACAAAAATTTTAATACTTATTAAAAGAATAAACTTTAACGTCTCGTTTTTCTTTAGACAATTTAACAAAGGACAGTTTAATTAGGAACAAAATATTGCTGGTTACTGGGATAGGAAAAGAGATGAAGAGATTCAGGAAAAAAGGACTTGAGGATACGGATAGGTAAGCTGGTAGGAAACGTTCAGGCTGAAAAGAAAAGGTTAAAAGGTGACGAAAGTTGAAAAAGAGGTAAGAATAGAAGGTAAGTATAGAAAGAGGCTGATAGGATAGAAAAAAAAGCGAATTAATGAAAAAGGGAGAAATGGAAGATAAGAATTATAAATTTTAGGAAAATTGCATCTCGGATTACAAAAAAAAGAAGGGAACGAAAAATCCTGAACGGGGAAAGTGTGTCTGGCCACGGAACTGGCACGCTTGCATGGCTCGGCTCAGCTCGCCGTATAAGGGGGGGATCTTTTTCTGAAAAGCAGACGAAACCATCAACAAACCATAAATCGTGCCGAACTACACAATTACAACACACACGGATTTGGTACTACCACATACGGATTTTTGGTTTGGCGATCGAATCTTACCATCGTACTGCTGGTGTTGTGCAGGTACACCGCCCTCCCTACCGTGAGTCCGTGGCAGGTATTTTCGGACTCCCCTAAGCTGGCATCGGAAGTCACCTTCAGATCATCTCCTCAAACGAGTTCATCCATCTCCGTCTACCCCCTGTAAGTTTTCGCTCACAAATCCATTAAGCCACTTTTGTCGCTCAATAAAAGTTTAGTGAATTTGCGTAATTTACAAACATTTATTTATAACAAAATTTTTTAACAAGAAAAAATGTGAAAATTTGCATTGGTTTATAAAAAAAAAAAACAAAAACCGAATTAAAATTTGAGTTCCGAAAAATTGAAAATTATCAAAAAAAAGAACACAGATGTATATCAAAAAGAATGAATCAATTGAAAGAAAAATATTTAATTTAGAAAAAAAATTGACAAAATATACTAATTAAAAGAAGAAACTGTTCGATATTGCCTAATCAAATGAAATAATAAAAAAAAAAATTATAAAAAAATATGATTTTGGTTTTAAAAAAATTTTGTTCTTTAATTTTTTTTTCTAGGCAAGGGTATCGCGTCACCCCCATTCTTTTTGGGCCGCCTAGCTACCGTATGACATCCTTTTCGAGGTAACGTATGTCCTAACCGATTTTCGCTTTGGAGACCCTACCTACATAGAGCTCTATCCAGGTCTTCGTCTATCCAAACTATAAGCCAAAAGGCTGTTTCGACCGTAGGCGACGCGCAAAAACAAAGAAAAGAGATAACGCCCTAACCTTATTCGGATTTTATGTTTTACAGGTGGGCTCGATTATGAGAATTCTCTAACAATAAACAAAAAATCAAAATATCACGCAAAAATAAATTTTTTCAAAAAAAAATATCTCCAAATATGGCAAAAAGGCCCCACTGTAGGGTGATGGTAAACCTCTTCCCGTTCTCTTATCGGGATTCAACAGAAAATAAGATTAAGGTCCAACTTTGGTTTACTGCACATCAATATAGAACGGCAAAAAAATATACAAAACTCGGCGGTCACGACCGGTTAATACAGCCGCGAACCGCCAATTTCGTATCTAAAATACACCACCTGTATATATGATAAACGGTAAGTTTAAGTAACGCACTTTCGTCGGACAAAAATTTTAACTTACGTTTAGCGGTTTTTCTTTTTTAGCTTTACGATGACGATCTCTCTCAGGTTTTACCGTATGATTCTGCCTGATCGGTTATAAAGTTAATTTATATTAATATTATCTCAATTCACAATAATAAATTTAATTATCAACTTAATAATTTTCCTTTTTTTCCAAATACCCGACCCTAATGCAGATTTTATCTCCTACATGTATTCGTACATTATAACATTTCATTTATTTCCCTTATATTTTTTTGTTGTTTCTATTAAAAGTTTTTATTTTTTTTTTCTTTTAACAAAAAACTCATCCTCTATATTTAATTTTTATTTCTTTATTTCTCCTTTTCCTTTTTTGTTTTACTTTAAAACATTTAATTAAATTTTTTAACTTTTATTTTAACACTCGCGCACACTGATCTTTATAGTTTTCGTTTTATCACCCGCTTAACACGACACCTTGCAAACTTCTGCTCAGCTAAGCTTTTCCTATCCAAGATCCTACTATGGCCACCTACACCTGTAGGCATCCACCGTTCCTCAACTGTGTCGATTCGTAAGTATTTGTTGCTACTCGAATTGCTCCTTCCCCCGTAGTCAATCGCTAATCAAATCTTAAACGCCGAAACTTATACTACACTTTTATTCCCAAAATTCTAGTTTAGTGTATACTCTACCCAATCTCTACCGACACGTCCATTTTGATTCGAACTCAATTGTTATATAATAGGGGTATTCATGTAAGCGCGGAAAACCCTCGTAAACCTCGTAAACCAGATAATTTTATCTCCGCAGAAACGAGCTGTCAAAATTTGTATGGGAAAAAGTTTCTGCAAATCGCATAAAATTATCCCACAAATTTGCTGCGGAAAGTGCAGAAATAAACCTCGTAAACTAAAGAAGTATGGATTCTGACTTTTAATTTGACATTTCACAAAATATTTCCCACATTTACGCAAGTATTTCTTAGGGGGTGTTCATGAAAACATGCTGCGGAAAGTTATATCTTTCTACAAAGCGGAAAATTATCTCGTTACATGAATACCCTTAATAAAAATGTATAACACCTTCTCCCTACTCTCACAACCACCCAATCAAAACAAACCTTTTAAATTTCCATTTCGAATTCATTGATAACTAATGTTTACAATTTTCTCCTACTGCTTGTACGCGGTTAGTGGTGGTGATGGTGAGTCGAGTGGCTAATTTCATTTATGTGGTTCTTGTTTAGTTTATCAGTTTTTTCCTTTTATTTCGTTCTTTTCTGTAGTTTGAAAATTTGTGTTGTTCTTTTTTTGTTCATTAAGTTTAAATTTTTGTATGATTAAACCTTCTAAATGAAGTAATTTATTTGTGTATTTTCAGGAAAAAAAATTAGACATCGAAGGCAATGGCGACTGCAGGGTGAGAAGGATTTCACCAGCGCGTGTACATGAAAGTATCACAAAAAAAGTTTTTAACTCTGTTGGGCGAACATAATTTACTTATTTATTTTTTTTCTTTCTTATTTTAGGCCAACGCAACAAAACACCGGCAATGAGGAGAAGCAGTCGGACTCGGAGATTTTGGCGAGAGGTTGAGGATTCCTTTTTTTTTTTTTTTAACGCAATTGTGAGGTGGAGAGTTTAACCCCACCTAAAAGCCGATAATTTATCATTTTACTTTTTCAGAACCCAATAAATTTTTTCAGATAAACTGATTATTTGCTGTCTGTAGGTAGTTAGTTTAAGATAATATTTTAGTGCTAGTGTCGGTAGTAATACCTATGTACCAGCGACGAAGCGTCCATATATTGAGTGGAATGAGTGCTTCCGTTGAACCATTTCAAAAAATCGTACATAGCAAGGAATTAAATGAGTTTAATTTCATGGAAATAAGGGGTAGAAACGTTTGATTTTAATACGTGTGTGCAAATTTAGGTGCAATTATTCATTATCAGAAAACAAACAAATATTAATTTAGTAGGTGGTAGTTTTTAGATTATTTTCGTGCCCGTGGGAGATAAATAAAATCCACCTGTTTTCTGTTTATTTTATGTGATTATAAAAAAGTGGTCAAAAATAGTAATTCTAATATTCACATGGGGGGTTTTTTGACATTCCAGCTTAAAGGTTATTTTCAAATCTGAGAATTTTAAGAAATCTTAAGATTATTAACTACCGTTGTTAACTTTCCCCGTAATAATCGCATCTGTAGAGAGATCATTTTCATGTTTTAAGAGAATTGAAACTTTTTTGAAATATATGCGGACAAGAAAAGTTATCTAGTTTAGCACTCATCAATTCATAGATAATTTTGCCTTAAATGAAAAAGGATAAATCTTTGTGCAATGCTCAAAGCTCTTTTTTTTATTTAGATTTTACTGAAATATACATATGTATGTACAGTGGGTTGCCAAATTAATAGGGACATCCTAAATTTTTATTAATTTTCATGTTTTAGCTTTCTTTTGAGTATTTGTTTTGGTTCTAAGTGTGCGTGGTGATTTTTATTTCACAGGCTACGTGTTTAACGGTTATTTTAAATTGACGGCAGATATTTAATATGGTCTTATTCGGGGAATACCCGGTTTTATTCGAGGAAAAACCAGTATTATTCTGAAAGGTGTTTTTTTTATAGTTGTTTGTGGACATTGTTTGAACTTTGTTTTAATTGAAACGTTGGTAATGTACCTAGTTTATTTTGTTTAAAACAAAGCTTTTCTTAAAAACAGAATAATAACTTTTTAATGATTTTGGGCATTTTTTCGAAACAGAATGGGTCGAGGATTGGATATCACTCAAAGAAAAAAAACCGAATTAAGAACATTGTTTCGTTTTGATTTAAACGATCAACGAAAAATATCAAACTTCTTGATTTTTTATGTAAAAAAGTCTAATAGCAACTGGCCACTCAATAAATCCGCTGTTCAGGTATACTCGTAATTTTCAACTATATTCGATTTTCAATTAGGATTTACTTTACATCGGTATTTGAGTGCAATTGTAAGTATAATTACTTTGTTTAAGAGTAAATATTATTACAGGGTGACCCAACATATCGGCCCTAATAATTCAAGTACAATTTTTTAAAGTAAATAAATTTACATTACAAATCATTTAAAGTTTAATTTTGACATGGTAAAACAGCTAATCGATGAACTGCTCGTCGAATGAGGCCAGACTTTGTTCGTACATCTACAACTCGAATCTTGCCATCACCACCTGGTATAAGATTAACAATTCGCCCCATATTCCACTGGTTGGGCGGAGTGTTGTCATCATGAATCAGAACCAACATGTCAACCTTTAGGGATTTTTGAGCGCCTGTTCTCCACTTGGATTTTGATTGCAGTTCAAGCAAATATTCCTTCTGCCAACGTTCCCAGAAGTATTGTCGGATGAGGCTCACTCGTTTCCATCTTTCAACTGCACTGATAACCCTGGGTTCTTCAATGATCGGCTCTGGAATCGCTCGCTGAGACGTGCCGATAAGGAAGTGGCCTGGTGTTAAGGCTTCAAGGTCATTTGGATCGGAAGAACTTACTGCTATTGGTCTGGAATTGAGAACAGATTCAATTTTAATAATTAAAGTATTAAATTCTTCAAAATTCAATATAGTTTTAGAAGAAACACGACGAAAATGATATTTAAAAGATTTTACGGCAGCCTCCCATAGTCCGCCAAAATGTGGAGCACGCGGTGGAGTATGTTTGAATTCAAGACCTTCTGCTGTGCACCACGCTTGAATTTCATCTTTTGTTTGTTGCTTAAAAAATGCTTTTTTTAATTCTTCTAACTCCCGCCTAGTACCTACGAAATTAGTTGCGTTATCGCAATATATTCGCTGCGGGATCCCTCGTCTAGCTACAAAGCGCTTCAAGGCTGCGATAAATGACTTTGTGGTCAGATCTCCAACCATCTCGAGATGAACAGCTTTACAGCCAAAACAAACAAAAACAGCAACATAGACTTTTCTTGGCGGACGACCCCTTACTCCTTCTGTTATATAGTGCGGCCCGCAGAAATCCACACCAGACGCCAAAAACGGTCTCGTGAGCTCAACTCTGTCTGTAGGAAGATTACCCATGATCTCTCCTTGAAGTCGAGGAATATACTTAAAACAAAGTACGCAGTTTTTAACGACACTAAGTACCAACTTTCTGCATCCAATTATCCAAAACTTTTGACGAATAATAGCAACAAGTGACTGCGCACCAGCATGAAGATTCTTCTTGTGAAGATAGTCAACGTAATTCCACACAAAAATGGAATTGCTCGACAACATTATAGGGTGTTTTGTTCCATATTCTAGATTGGCATTCTTGAGTCTTCCTCCAACACGTAACAGTTCGAAATCCCCTTCTTTACCAAGAAATTACGATAAGACTTTCAATTTGTTTTGGTTTAACGTTTCCACATTTGTATTTAATAGTTTTATTTCAAAATCGCCTTCTTTGCTCAAAAATGGGGATAAGGCTTTTAACTTACTTTGCTTCGGAATTTCTTTATTTCGCTGCAACTCTTTTAATTCGGTTTGAAATAAATTTTGTTGTACCTTCCAAATAAGGCTCATGAATGTTCCGTGCAGCTCTCTGGCTACAATTGGACCTTTGTTCATAAGGTTTGGAGCAAACCATCCGACTATGAAACGGCGAACATAAGTGAAAATTCGAAGAGTTTTTTGAAAATCTTTAAATTTTGTGAATATATTCTCAAACTCACTGTCAATTTTTACATTCGACAACGATACTTTTGTGATATTCAAGTTTTGTGGCTCGATCGAATTAAGCTTGGTTTTTGGCCAATTGTCTTCATCTTTGTATAGGAATGGTGGACCTTTAAACCAGAAAGATTTTAACAGATCAGCCACTGTTGTACCTCGCGACACAATGTCGGCTGGATTCGACTTCGACCCCACATGTCTCCAAACAGCTTGGTGAGATCCCTGTTGAATTCGAGAAACACGATTTGTGACAAAAGTTTCCCACGACGATGGATGCTTTGCTAGCCAATGAAGGACAATCTCCGAGTCTGTCCAAAGCGTAACTGATTTCACCCTTTTAGGCACATTCTCCATGACTTTCTGTATTAGTTGTACCAACAACTCAGCAGTGCAAAGTTCAAGTCTGGGAATTGGTTGCACTTTTTGAGGGGCGACTCTTGACTTTGCAACCAGTAATCTGACAACTACTATTCCATCCACTACCGCACGAACATAAACGCAGCATCCATAGGCTCTCTTTGACGCATCTGCAAAACCATGGATTTGAAAGTTTCCAATTGGCAAGATACATCGCTCCATCCTTATCTTCTTCAAATCTGGCAACTGGTCCTTAAAGGCACACCATTGAGTATGCAAATTCTGTGACAATGATTCATCCCACGATACTTTTAATATCCAGAGATCCTGTAAAAACACCTTTGCTTTTACAATAATCGGGCTGATTAGCCCAAGAGGATCAAAAAGCTGGGACATTTCAGACAACACGCTGCGCATGGTTATTCGAAGAGAAGTTGCAATATTAGGATTCAAGCAACAAAGTTCATCCAATTTTGGATCCTATACGATGCAAAAATGCTTTGATGATGTCAGCATCATTAATCCTGAGGTGTTTTTCTTTTTCATCTTCTGGTATCCTTTCCAAAAATGTTGGCTCATTTGAAAACCATTTACGGATTTCAAACTTTCCTAGTTCTAAGATCTTTCGTACTTCATCATATATCAGATCGATTTCTTCTATGGTGTTGGCTCTTGAAATGAAGTCATCTACATAGAAGTCATCGCTTAGCTTTTGAACACCAATCGGATACTCTTGGTTGTACTTTTCGGAAATAAATTTAAGGCATCTTGTAGCCAAGAAAGGAGCAGATGTTGTGCCATATGTCATGGTTAGCAATCTATAAATATCTAAATGCTCGTCTGGATAATCTCGCCGTAAGATGCATTGATAAAATGTGTCCTTTTCATCAGGATTTGGCGATACATCTTTGCAATATCAGCTGTCAAAGCAAATCTGTGGCACCGAAATCTAAGGACGATTGTAAACAGTTCATCTTGAACAACTGGTCCCTTCAACATAGTGTCATTCAGTGACAAATTTGATGACGTCCGACTGCTACACTCAAAAACAACTCCCAATTTTGTTGTTGTGGAATCTGGTCTCATCACACACTGATTAGGAGTGATATATTTTACTAATGAATGTTGAGATTTAGGTACTTTAACCATGTGACCAAGATCCAAATATTCTTGTATAAAAGCGGCGTATTGTTGTTTTAATGAAGGATCTCTTATAAGTCTTCTCTCGAGTCCCCAAAAACGTTTTTGTGCACAGCGCAATGAATCTCCTAACCATTCTTTGTCGTCTTTAAAAGGGAGCCTTACAACGAATCTACCTGCTTTATTTCTCTGGACTGTACTGAGAAAATGATTTTCACAAAGAACTTCCTCCGCAGTCATCAACGGTTTCGAAGCCTGAAAAGTTTCAATTTTCCAAAATCGTTCAACTATATCAGCCAGATGAGAGTCTGAGTTTGGATTTTCAGAAACAACATTACACGATATACTGCCAAGTCTTGTCGCTTTAACCCGTCCTGATACGACCCAACCAAATACTGTTTTTTGTAATGTGGGCTGGTCATCCTCCAGCTTGATCTGCCCTACTGCCAACAATTCGAAGAACAAATCTGCTCCTATCAAGACATCCACGGACGATGGGAGATTAAAGCATGGATCTGCCATTGGCAAATTTTTAGGAATTTTCCAGCTATCGATATCGAATTCTTCTTCTGGTTGCACACTGGTTATCTTTGGTAAGATAAGAGCTTCTGCTGACGTTTCAAATGATGTTATTCTCGATTTAATAAAAATATTCGTGCTGCATTTAACATCTATATTCTTCTCACCAACTCCAGGAACGATTGTATTCACCCGACCTTTCTTAAGATGCAATCTTTGTACAGTAGCTTCAGTCACAAAATTTAACTGTGATGCAGAGTCTAACAATGCCCTGACATCATGAAATTGCCCTCTGTTGTCCATAAGCTTAACTATCGCCGTAGCCAAAATAACTTGACAAGATTCCTTAGCAGTGATAACATCAGTCACCGATGAATGCAAAGAGGTGTTTACAGGGTTCACCACTTCCGGCTCTGCCAGCAAACGACCATATTCTATTGGTTTTTGAGTATATCGATGAAGCAGCATATAATGTGGCCAACCGCATACCTGACATTTTGAAGAGTGGCACTTTTTAACAGTGTGACCACTACCTAAACAATTAATGCAAAGCCTCCGCTTTTTGACCTCTGAAAACCGGTCGGCAACACTGAGGTTCTGAAAAGTAGAGCACTTTTCTTTGCTGTGTCCGTTTTTATTGCAGTACTGACAGCCTGAATATGCTGCAATAAGACTTGTGTTGGCGTTGTTGAGTGGTTTCTTTGAACGGTTCCTGCGATGGTTGTCTTTTTCTACTTTTTGTAAAGTTGAAGTCGACGATAATGACTTAGCTTCTCTGACTTCCAACACCTTCTAGACAAGACTCCCTCGCATTGTTGCCATGAATTCAATTTTGAATAGTCAATTACCTCTTCCCATTTAACCAATGAATCTGTGTCAAGTCTTTCGCAGACAACATGTGTAATTATTACATTTGCTATATTCTCGAAAGTTCCTATTGATTGCATGGCACTAAAATGAGTATTGACATTATCTACCAACGATCTTAACTCTGTGGACACACCTTTGTGAACTTTAGATAAGCTGAACAATGATTTAATATGCTCTTCAAGCATAAGATTTTTATTGTCGAATCGTTCCTGTAGCCGGTTGACGGCTTTAAGATAATTTAAATTGTTAACCTCAAATTCCTTTACAGAAGCTAGTGCTGCGCCTTCCAGACTGTCCAATAAGTAGTTGAATCGCTCATAATTGTCCAAATTCAAGTTATTGTGAACCAATTTTTTGAAAATCCCGATAAAATTTGGATACTCGGAATACTTTCCAGAAAACTTAGAGATCCTTTGAGATTGGAGTTTTGAGCGAGGCAATAGTTGTGTCGCAGAAATAGAAGCATTGAAGCTCTCCGGTAAAATTGTGGGTTGTTCCTTTGCCATCAACAACATCAATTCAGACTTTGTTTCTATATATAAATCTTCAATTTCATTACGCGATTTTGAATTAGATTCCCTATCCGTCTCACTACTTTGAATTTGCATATTTATTATTTGCTTGAAGTAAGACTCTAATATCCCTAATCGGCATTGCAACTTGGTTAATGAAAGACTATCTTTTTTGGATTGTACTAGCTGACGAATTCTTGTTAAGCTTCCTTTTGTTGTTGATCGCAGAGCTTTCAATTCGCTAAGCGAAGTCGACGATCCTCCACTTTCTTTCAAATCCCCGAGAGGTTGTTGGTTTGCGGTTGTAGTCATTTTGTATTTGATGGTTATATATTTTTCTTTTCAACGAAAATTTATTTTATAAAAGATTTATATAGAATGTTAATATATCATATACATTTATGACTAGGGTTCGGATTTGCATGCAAATGCATATTTTTTTAGAAACATCTTGGAAGCAAGGCAACTAATTATGTATATGAATCAAGAAATTTCCTTTAAAATGGCATTTAACCGTTAGTACATATTTTTGCATATTTTACTATAAATGCATATTTAGCATTTTTTCGTGCATATTTTACTATAAATGCATATTTTTTATAATAAATTTATATTTTAAGAGTACCTACCTATATTGTTCAAAAACTACACTAGACAGTAAAAAAAATATAAATTTTATGTCAGTGCAAACGAACCTTAAGACTATTATCTATTTTTTTATTCATTTCACAATCTTGAACCATATTCAAACATCACAATATAAAGCATTATATAAACAATGATGCATATATAAACTTGACCAGATTGTGCCGACAAAACATTGAAATGAAAAAAAAATTAAGTCTGTGTGTTTGAAACTGTATAAATAAGATCGAAATTTAAACGATCATCTTTCAAAAATGAAAGTATGTGGGTAAAATGTGGTAAGGCTTAAGCGTGAAACAGATTGAACCAGCACCAGCAACGTCACCAGCAACAGCGGAAGCCATTGTTTTAGAACCAATGTATTTAAATCGGTTAACACAAAATAGACCAGCACCAGCAACGTCAACAGTGTCGTTTGGTCAAAATCCAAAATTTGCTGTTGTTAGTTACAATAACACAAAATGCAACAACAATAAGACGTATAAATGTCAAAAAATTACAACACGATGCTGGTTTAATGTGTTTGAAAAGTATTCGCTAGCCAGCGTGCTGTTTGCTGTTGACGGCGCTGGTGCTGTTGCTGGTTTAATCTTTTTCGCGCATAAAGCTTAACACGCTTCATGTACAACAGTCAACTTTTTTCGGTTGCGACTACACATAAACCACTACATACATATAAACTGAAAAATGTTGACTGATGCAGTCAAGCTTAGTTTTTGAGTCTACGACACAATATACGAATATAGGTAGGTAGGTACTTCGTTGTGCCGTTGTTTCTTGAAGCCATGAATTGACGTTTCTCGCAGCGGTGCCACTTTGCTGCAATTGCAGTAGATCAACTGTACTTTTTCCAAAATATAAATCTTCTACCACAAAATAAAATCTACTCCACCTTTTTCAAAATCGCGCACACTTCATATGTTTGGAATCCGCTCTTATAGAAAAATGAATCTAAGACTTCGTTTTAAGATATTATTTTATTTTAATAAAAATAAAAAATTTAACTTATTTTTAAAAATGAAGAAAATGTGTTTTTATATTGAATAGAAATTAAGTTGAATTGGTTTTAAGTGCATATTTTAAATGCATATTTTGCATTTTTAAGCGCATATTTTAAGCGCATATTTTCAGATTTTAAGTGCATGAGAATCCGAAGCCTATTTATGACTAATCGAAAACAAATATGTTTTTCTCTCATTTATTATCTGTGCCACAATTCGATACTATATATATTGCTCAAACTCAAATCGAATCTCAATCAAAGTGTCCAACGACGAAATTATTTATGACAGCTGTAGAGCTTTGATTCGATTAGCTATTATTATTACCCTTTTGTATATTCGAAATTAGAAATTGGTAAGAAAGCTTTTATTGTGACACTGATAATAAGTCGAGACACATTATGCCTTTTTAGCTTTTATCTAAACCTGTCAGCTTTTCAAGAGTGTTGAATAACTTCTTATGGTGAGATTCTATTCTTCATTACGATCATCAATCAACGATTGATTAAAAGCTCTTTTCCCAATACGTGGCGATCAAGGGATTAGCAATTTAATTTTAACAAGTCACCTGAAGTTGAATATGATTATTTCTTGCAAAAGCTAACCAACCAATGAATTGTCTATATGTATATCAATTTAATTTATTGGCTTTTCCGTAGCCACTCGAAAGGCTGTAACAAATACGATCGCGAACAGAAATTAATCAAGAAATTTTTTAAAGTTTATTTTATCTTAATTTTTTAGGAATTATATTCCCGGGTTTCGGCACCAAAATGTTTCGTTTTGATTTAAACGATCAACGAAAAATATCAAACTTCTTGATTTTTTATGTAAAAAAGTCTAATAGCAACTGACCACTCAATAAATCCGTAAGCAAACTGTTCTTTTGAATATAAAGAAAAACACGACTCTCGCTGTTCAGGTATAATTTTCAACTATATTCGATTTTCAATTAGGATTTACTTTACATCGGTATTTGAGTGCAATTGTAATTATAATTACTTTGTATAAGAGTAAATATTATTACAGGGTGACCCAACAAACATTATTGCCTCATTCGAGTCATTTCCAAAGGGAAATAGCTACTATTACGGGTGTTTCTAAGTCTGTTGTTAACAGAATAAAACTTTTGGGTCGTAGTCCTGTTAAGAAATACGGCTCATAGAGGCAATGGTAAAAAAAAACATTTGTATTGGGCTCAAAATTTTGGCTGATAAGAGCAGTTTCGTTCGGCGGCGCGCGTCCCAATGAGACGTGCCATCCTGATTGCATCGTAGAAATTGTAAAACATCCTGTTAAAGTTATGGAGTGGTCAGTCATCAGCACAAGAGGTGTTGGACGTCTCCAAATTGTCTAGGGAACCATGAGACAGAACCAATATGAGGACATTCTGCGAACTCGTCTCATACCCCAGCAAAGAGAATAGTTCTCTAATAACGAACCATATCTTTTCATGCATGACTCAGCCCCGTGCCATTAAGCTAAGAGTGAAACGAAATATCTAAATGGCCAGAACATATCAGTTTTATCCTGACCAGGCAATTCCCCTGACATGAACGATGAACCCCATAGAAAACCTGTGGGAGATCATTAAATTGGAAATTGCCAAAGAAAATATTACAACGAAAATAACATTTATAGAAAAACTAATAGAGGTCTGCCGCCACTATCCTGCAATTAAAGAATGCGCTAAAAAGTGCATTGATAGCATACCGAAACGTATTCAAGCAGTTATTGAAGCAAAAGGCAACGTTACAAAATATTGAGTTTTTGTAATTTTCTTAGTTCCTTTTGATTTCAAACTATTTTTAAAGATTATTACTTAAAAAAACTATTCTATTTCTTATGTAATAATAACTTATCTTTATAAAAAATATTTATTTATCAAAATACACAAATGATTTTCAATAATTTGATACGGAAACATACAATTTTCTTAAAATCCATGACTGTCCCTAATGTGTATTATCATAAGGTGGAATTAAAAATGTGTGATCTCAAAAGGTCTTTCATTTTTGGTTTTATGTTGAGTGCTTCCGCTACCGAAAAAGTCACGACTCGTGCCTGCTATGTACGTAGTTTTGATAAAGCAGCAGATAATGGATATTGTATTGTTTTTCAGTTTCTTATAACAATATAAAACTAAAACATGTTTTTATTTCATTTACAGAAAAATTTGGCCGATCCTGTCAGCGATAGGAGGCTGCATAAGACCCCAGCAGGTCAAGGTGGAGGCAATGGAAGTTCCAGAAAAAAAAACTGAAATCAAGGTGAGTGCTTATTATACAAAAACTCCGAAAGGCTCCGATATTTTATTTCAAGTTGAGCTGAGCGGCTACAGCTCATTTTATTTTTGTTTTGTTTTCGTGAGGCGTGATAACTTTTTTTCTATCCCTTTTTTTTCGGAATATACATATATGGGTCATTTTTTAAAAATTGACATTTTTTTTGATCGTTTGAAAAATTTTTTTTTTCAGTTTTTCTTAGGTTTTAGTTTCTAAATCTATAGTAAATAAGTAGAAAAGGAGTTCTCCGAGTTGCGCAAAAATAATTTCAAATATTTTCCATTTTACGAGTATTTTTTGATAAAAATTTAAATTTTAAATTCCGAATGTACTAAAAATGTTCTTTTCTTGCATAAAATAACAATAATCCACAAAATAAATAGTAACAATAGATAGTTGAAATTTTGTGGAAAGCAACTAAATTTAAAAGGATAATTAATAAAAAAGTTGTTTGTTTACGAAATGATTTTGTTTAAAAGCATAAAAGAGTAAAAAAAAATATTTTTAAATAACGGCACATAACTTTCTTGGAAATTTTACGGTACCAATACTGTAAGGAATGATGAAATTTATTTATATTTATCTAGAATATAAAAAAATTAATAATAATAAAAAATTAATAATAATAAAAAAGAACATTTATTAAAAAACAAATACGAAAATGGCCACGGAGATTACAGGCCACGGAGATTACAAAATCGACTATTTCTTAATTTTAATATAGTAAATGTAATTCAATGTCATCCAAATTATATTAGGTTCAAGTATGAGTAAATACCTTTCTTTTGGCGGTGGTTAGACTAAAAAATATTTATACGGTACAAAGATAACAAGGCCACGGAGATTACACTAAATTTTTAATCGGGTGAAAAAATTATTTTGTATGCAAATTTTAAAGGAATTAACTGCAATAATTAAATTATAATAAAACATGAAATTAAAGGTTTTTTGACGTACTATAAGATAATGCATCGTAAAAAATTATTAAAAATTGTTTAGTTGTGTGAAAAAGCGAAAATGTTTAATTAGGTTTTTTTTTTCCAAATCTTGTCACACTCGTTCAACTAAGTATTCGGACAACAAAACAATTTTTTTTTTTTTGGCATATCATAAAATTGAAGTTTGAGAGAAGGCCTTTCAAACGACAAGGCCCAAAATTAAATAAAAAATCATTTTCATCATTAAAAATATTAATAAAACTGATTAAGCATGAAAATCACATCCCAAAAAGGCCACGGAGATTACACATTATTAATTACCATGGCTATTCGTTAATCGTTACCATCAATCGATCTGAAAATTTTTTCTTATAATGCTGACATAAACACAGTTCCATGCCAAATTTCAAGTCTTTAAATTGAAATGCAAAAGAAATAGAAGCTATAACGCTAAAAATGTAATTTTTTTAAAACGACCCATATCGGTAACTATTTTGCCTATCTTTTCCATATTCGGTTATCGAACTATTTCGCTTATTTTTCAAATTTCAGCCACAAAAATTGTATATATAAAATGTTAAACCAAATTTAATCATTCGGTAATAACAAACTGTACAATATAGTACTAGTATTCGGTAACTGATTTAACTCTATACCAAATACGTAACTAAAAGCAAGTAACCAATTATTCAATTAATTATCTACCTATTGACTCCATGAATAAACAATTTTTTGTGCGATTGAATACCTGACTGCGTTTCCAAAAAAAAATTAAATTATAAATATAACTGCCCTACAAAACAAAAATGCTGAAAAATTAAAATAAATGAAAGTAATAAACAATAAAAAACAAGATTGAAAAGAAAAAAAGAATATAATCTAAGTTTAAATAATGAATTTAAATCCCATGCCAAAAAAGGACATAAACAAATAATCTATATCATAATACTTAAATAACGTATGTACATTTTTGTATGGAGCAAGGAAAAAAAAATATTAATCTTCATGTGTATAAATAGTACTATGGAGATACAAAAAAAAATTGAAAAGCTCTAAGCAAAAATTTTAACGATTAATAACTATGCGCGTACGTAAACACCTAAAAATATATGTCTCACTAATATTAACTAAATACTAACTGTATATACAAAGAAAAAGGAAAAATAAAAACTAAAACAAAATAAAGTATATATACATTTTTTTTTTATTTTTTTTTTTTTTTTAAATGCCTTACTACGGAGAAAAAAAACTAAGAAATGAAAAAAAAAAAAAATAAAAAAAAAAATAATCAAATACCTAACCTAACTTAAAATTTAGTTTTTTTGTTTTTGTTTTTGTTTTTTTTTTTTTTGTTAATACACTACTAATTGCAGAAAAAGAAATACGAAATGAATAAAAATTCTATCGATACCTAACTATATTTTTTGTATATACTCTTAACTACAAAACAAAAATACTAAATGAATAAAAAAAATTGTCGATACCTGACTATTATTTTTTTTTGTATATATATATAAAATGCCTTACTTACTACGGAGAAAGAAAAATACGAAATGATTACAAACAAAAAAATAATCAAATAAACTAACTATTAATTTATTTTTTTTTACCTTACTAACTAAAAATTATTAAAAAAAAAACTGAAAAAAAAATTTTTTCGTTTCATGAACTACCTATACAAAAATGATAAGAAACTATAATGAAATACTATTTAACTAAGAGAATAATGAACAAAAAACTTGTAATTCAAAAGAACACACGAAAAGTATAAATAATTAACCTACAAACTAAAATCACTATCTAATCAGGTACATTTTGTTAATCGATTTCAGGTACTAAATTAACTTTATTGTTTTATATCCTTCGCGTGGAACACACCTATTTTTTTACCCGTAAGGTTTTCTAGTTCAAACATGTTCTTGCCGACCATTTTAACTATCCTACACTTAACGTATTTTGGGCTAAGTTTCGATTAAAGGTATTTCGATGAGTCGCTCAGCACGAAATTTCGTCGATACACCTCTTGCCCAGGCACAAAGTGAACCTTGCGACTTCGCATATTTTATGTCCTAGCACCTTTTTCATTTGCTTACAAAATACTTTCTCTTACCTTTTTCCGAATGCACTGCAGTCGGTTCTGCCTCGGCAGAGTAAACAGTTCGCCATCATCTATAGCATTCAATTTTCTGACCAGTTCGTAACTCTTGCCATTGTGTCATCATATTTACTCCGAATAAGGTGAAATATGGTGATACTCCTGTTGAAGAGTGTACAGAACTTCTCAGTGCGCATGCAATATCACTAATATGCAAATCCCATTCTCGCTTATCGTCTTTCAAATAGGATCGGATAGCTGCCAGTAACGTTCTATTTACCCTCTCCGACGCATTCGACTGAGGCGAATAGTAAGCGGTTTTAAAATGACGAACTCCATATGATTTAAGAAAGTTTTGAAAATCTTTGCTTAAGAATTGCCTACCGTTATCAGAATGAATTATTTCCGGTACTCCAAACGTATTGAAGACCTCATTCTTTAAAAATTTGACAACACTTACGGTATCAGCGGAATGCAAAGGTTTCAAAAATATATATTTCGATAAATGATCTAATACTACCAAACATATGCATTCCCAGCTTTCGATCTGGGGTATGGACCCAAGAAATCAATAAATAATAAGTTTTTGAAAAGGCAGTTCGGTGACAAAATTACTACTCATAGGTGGACGAAGAATTTGATTTGACGGTTTACTCTGTTTACATATAGCACACTCAGATATAAATTGTTTGATCTGCACGGTCATATTCGGCCAAAAGAAATATTGTCGTATACGATGTAACGTTTTAGCAATCCTGCCGTGAGCCGCTTGTGGAGGTTCGTGAGTCAATCTAATGATTTCCTCTGTCAAACCAGAAGGAATCCACAACCCGCCACGTGTGATCTAGTATAGGCTCTTCACCCAAAGGCAGACATCGTTTATATACGAAACTATCTTCAAATTTAAATCAGGTAAATCTTGAATGTTACTTTTAATTGTCGCTATTAAATTCAGATACTCCTCTGATTTAAACTCTTCTGATTCTAAATCTATCAACGGTGCTACTTCTAATCTCTCTATACTATCTAAATGCGCCCGAGAAAGGGTGTCTGGCACGACATTCAGAATACCCTTTCGGTGCTCTATGTCGAAGGTAAACGCTTGAAGGTCAAGACTCCACCTTGCCGATCTACCATTTAGGTCCTTCATGTTCATCAGCCACTTAAGGCTGGCGTGGTCGGTGATGCCGGTAAAAAGCATACCCTCGACATAAGGCCTGAACTTTCTCACTGCCATGACCGCGGCCATACACTCTTTCTCGGTCACCGTATAGTTTCGTTGACAAGCTTTTAATTTTTGAGAGAAATAAGACACTGGAGATTCTTCGCCGGCATCCTTCTTCTGAAACAATACTGCTCCAATTCCGGATTCGGAGGCATCGCACTGAATAAAGAATCTCTTTGAGAAATTCGGGTGCGTGAGTACCGGTGCTGTGGTTAAGGCTCTTTTCAAATCTTCAAATGCAGCTAACGCCTGTTCTGTCATTTTAAATTTCTCATTTTTCTTTTTCAGAGTATCAGTCAGAGGTGCAGTCAAGGGAGAAAAGTCTCGAATAAATCGCCTATACCACCCTGCCAAACCAAGCAACCGACGAACTTGCCTTGGATTTTTAGGCACAGGATAATCCACTACTGCTTCCACCTTAGCAGGATCTGGTTTTAGCTTCGCACCACCAACGATGAAACCCAAATATTTAAGCTCCTTAAAGCAAAATTTAGATTTTTTTATGTTGATGGTGAGGTTCGCTTTTCGCAGGCATTCGGCTACTTCATCCAGCACGGCAATATGGGTCTCGAAATCCGGTTCTAAAATGAGTAAGTCATCCAGATACATGAAAACGCGTTCCCTGAGTCGTGCAGGAATCACCTTGTCCATTAGACGACATAGCCTTTGGGGCGCATTACACAGTCCAAAGGGCATGACCGTAAACTGGTACAAGGGTCTTCCCGGTACCGCAAATGCAGTTTTCTCCCCACCCTCCTTCTCCAACGGTACTTGCCAGAAAGCTTCCTTCAGATCAACACTACTAATATAGTAGGTGATTGAGAAGCCCGTCGATATGAGGAAGTGGGTTCGCATCCTTTTTACTCAACGCATTGACCTTACGAGAGTCCAGACAAAAACGATATTTTATGGTACCGTTCTCGGCTGGCTTCTTGATAAGGACAACGGGGGAACACCACGGACTCTCACTTTCCTCTATAACGCCGAGCCTCAACATTCTATCTAATTCTTGGTACAAAAGGGCTTGTACCGCTGGAGAAACAGGGTAGTAACGCTGCTTCACATGAACCGCGTCTCCAGTATCTATAACATGCTCCATTATAGACGTCTTCCGAGACCATGGCGATCAAAATCTAAAAATTTCTCCTTAACCGCCTCCAACTTGCACTTCTGTTCCGGCGAAAGCTGATGGGTGTTAACCACATCACCGGTCTTGTCCAGAATTGAGACGGAGCTCACAATATTAGGCGCAATCTGAAATGATTTCCAAAAGTCCACCCCTAGGTATACCTCTTGATCCAAATTGGGCACTAAATAAAAGGTAATGAAATGTGTTTGACTTTTATATTCTACTGGCGTTTGAATTTTTCCCAAAATCTCTTGTTTTTTCCCGTTTGCTGTTTTGACATCAGCTTTATACGGTAGCTTTGGTATATTCAACGATTCTATTGCAGACATACAATTTTCTCCTAAAATACTAACGCTCGCTCCACTGTCTAAAAGTCCTAAGTAAACTTTTCCTGCTATGGATATTTTGGCGTAAGGCAGAAAAAACTATTCTATTTCTTATGTAATAATAACTTATCTTTATAAAAAATATTTATTTATCAAAATACACAAACGATTTTCAATAATTTGATACGGAAACATACAATTTTCTTAAGATCCATGACTGTCCCTATTAATTTGGCAACCCACTGTATATATTATTTTATGTGTATTATCATAAGGTAGAATTAAAAATGGGTGATCTCAAAAGGTCTTTCATTTTTGGTTTTATGTTGAGTGCTTCCGCTACCGAAAAAGTCACGCCTCGTGCCTGCTATGTACGTAGTTTTGATAAAGCAGCAGATAATGGATATTGTATTGTTTTTCAGTTTCTTATAACAATATAAAACTAAAACATGTTTTTATTTCATTTACAGAAAAATTTGGCCGATCCTGTCAGCGATAGGAGGCTGCATAAGACCCCAGCAGGTCAAGGTGGAGGCAATGGAAGTTCCAGAAAAAAAAACTGAAATCAAGGTGAGTGCTTATTATACAAAAACTCCGAAAGGCTCCGATATTTTATTTCAAGTTGAGCTGAGCGGCTACAGCTCATTTTATTTTTGTTTTGTTTTCGTGAGGCGTGATAACTTTTTTTCTATCCCTTTTTTTTCGGAATATATATCGGTAACTATTTTGGCTATCTTTTCCATATTCGGTTATTGAACTATTTCGCTTATTTTTCAAATTTCAGCCACAAAAATTGTATATATAAAATGTTAAACCAAATTTAATCATTCGGTAATAACAAACTGTACAATATAGTACTAGTATTCGGTAACTGATTTAACTCTATACCAAATACGTAACTAAAAGCAAGTAACTTATTATTCAATTAATTATCTACCTATTGACTCAATGAATAAACAATTTTTTGTGCGATTGAATACCTGACTGCGTTTCCAAAAAAAAATTAAATTATAAATATAACTGCCCTACAAAACAAAAATGCTGAAAAATTAAAATAAATGAAAGTAATAAACAATAAAAAACAAGATTGAAAAGAAAAAAAGAATATAATCTAAGTTTAAATAATGAATTTAAATCCCATGCCAAAAAAGGACATAAACAAATAATCTATATCATAATACTTAAATAACGTATGTACATTTTTGTATGGAGCAAGGAAAAAAAAATATTAATCTTCATGTGTATAAATAGTACTATGGAGATACAAAAAAAAATTGAAAAGCTCTAAGCAAAAATTTTAACGATTAATAACTATGCGCGTACGTAAACACCTAAAAATATATGTCTCACTAATATTAACTAAATACTAACTGTATATACAAAGAAAAAGGAAAAATAAAAACTAAAACAAAATAAAGTATATATACATTTTTTTTTTTTGAAATGCCTTACTACGGAGAAAAAAAAACTAAGAAATGAAAAAAAAAAAAAAAAATAATCAAATACCTAACCTAACTTAAAATTTAGTTTTTTTGTTTTTGTTTTTGTTTTTTTTTTTTTTTTGTTAATACACTACTAATTGCAGAAAAAGAAATACGAAATGAATAAAAATTCTATCGATACCTAACTATTTTTTTTGTATATACTCTTAACTACAAAACAAAAATACTAAATGAATAAAAAAAATTGTCGATACCTGACTATTATTTTTTTTTTGTATATATATATAAAATGCCTTACTTACTACGGAGAAAGAAAAATACGAAATGATTACAAACAAAAAAATAATCAAATAAACTAACTATTAATTTATTTTTTTTACCTTACTAACTAAAAATTATTACAAAAATTATACAAAAATGATAAGAAACTATAATGAAATACTATTTAACTAAGAGAATAATGAACAAAAAACTATGTAATTCAAAAGAACACACGAAAAGTATAAATAATTAACCTACAAACTAAAATCACTATCTAATCAGGTACATTTTGTTAATCGATTTCAGGTACTAAATTAACTTTATTGTTTTATATCCTTCGCGTGGAACACACCTATTTTTTTACCCGTAAGGTTTTCTAGTTCATACATGTTCTTGCCGACCATTTTAACTATCCTACACTTAACGTATTTTGGGCTAAGTTTCGATGAAAGGTATTTCGATGAGTCGCTCAGCACGAAATTTCGTCGATACACCTCTTGCCCAGGCACAAAGTGAACCTTGCGACTTCGCATATTTTATGTCCTAGCACCTTTTTCATTTGCTTACAAAATACTTTCTCTTACCTTTTTCCGAATGCACTGCAGTCGGTTCTGCCTCGGCAGAGTAAACAGTTCGCCATCATCTATAGCATTCAATTTTCTGACCAGTTCGTAACTCTTGCCATTGTGTCATCATATTTACTCCGAATAAGGTGAAATATGGTGATACTCCTGTTGAAGAGTGTACAGAACTTCTCAGTGCGCATGCAATATCACTAATATGCAAATCCCATTCTCGCTTATCGTCTTTCAAATAGGATCGGATAGCTGCCAGTAACGTTCTATTTACCCTCTCCGACGCATTCGACTGAGACGAATAGTAAGCGGTTTTAAAATGACGAACTCCATATGATTTAAGAAAGTTTTGAAAATCTTTGCTTAAGAATTGCCTACCGTTATCAGAATGAATTATTTCCGGTACTCCAAACGTATTGAAGACCTCATTCTTTAAAAATTTGACAACACTTACGGTATCAGCGGAATGCAAAGGTTTCAAAAATATATATTTCGATAAATGATCTAATACTACCAAACATATGCATTCCCAGCTTTCGATCTGGGCTATGGACCCAAGAAATCAATAAATAATAAGTTTTTGAAAAGGCAGTTCGGTGACAAAATTACTATTCATAGGTGGACGAAGAACTTGATTTGACGGTTTACTCTGTTTACATATAGCACACTCAGATATAAATTGTTTGATCTGCACGGTCATATTCGGCCAAAAGAAATATTGTCGTATACGATGTAACGTTTTAGCAATCCTGCCGTGAGCCGCTTGTGGAGGTTCGTGAGTCAATCTAATGATTTCCTCTGTCAAACCAGAAGGAATCCACAACCCGCCACGTGTGATCTAGTATAGGCTCTTCACCCAAAGGCAGACATCGTTTATATACGAAACTATCTTCAAATTTAAATCAGGTAAATCTTGAATGTTACTTTTAATTGTCGCTATTAAATTCAGATACTCCTCTGATTTAAACTCTTCTGATTCTAAATCTATCAACGGTGCTACTTCTAATCTCTCTATACTATCTAAATGCGCCCGAGAAAGGGTGTCTGGCACGACATTCAGAATTCCCTTTCGGTGCTCTATGTCGAAGGTAAACGCTTGAAGGTCAAGACTCCACCTTGCCGATCTACCATTTAGGTCCTTCATGTTCATCAGCCACTTAAGGCTGGCGTGGTCGGTGATGCCGGTAAAAAGCATACCCTCGACATAAGGCCTGAACTTTCTCACTGCCATGACCGCGGCCATACACTCTTTCTCGGTCACCGTATAGTTTCGTTGACAAGCTTTTAATTTTTGAGAGAAATAAGACACTGGAGATTCTTCGCCGGCATCCTTCTTCTGAAACAATACTGCTCCAATTCCGGATTCGGAGGCATCGCACTGAATAAAGAATCTCTTTGAGAAATTCGGGTGCGTGAGTACCGGTGCTGTGGTTAAGGCTCTTTTCAAATCTTCAAATGCAGCTAACGCCTGTTCTGTCATTTTAAATTTCTCATTTTTCTTTTTCAGAGTATCAGTCAGAGGTGCAGTCAAGGGAGAAAAGTCTCGAATAAATCGCCTATACCACCCTGCCAAACCAAGCAACCGACGAACTTGCCTTGGATTTTTAGGCACAGGATAATCCACTACTGCTTCCACCTTAGCAGGATCCGGTTTTAGCCTCGCACCACCAACGATGAAACCCAAATATTTAAGCTCCTTAAAGCAAAATTTAGATTTTTTTATGTTGATGGTGAGGTTCGCTTTTCGCAGGCATTCGGCTACTTCATCCAGCACGGCAATATGGGTCTCGAAATCCGGTTCTAAAATGAGTAAGTCATCCAGATACATGAAAACGCGTTCCCTGAGTCGTGCAGGAATCACCTTGTCCATTAGACGACATAGCCTTTGGGGCGCATTACACAGTCCAAAGGGCATGACCGTAAACTGGTACAAGGGTCTTCCCGGTACCGCAAATGCAGTTTTCTCCCCACCCTCCTTCTCCAACGGTACTTGCCAGAAAGCTTCCTTCAGATCAACACTACTAATATAGTAGGTGTCTGGCAACCGATTGAGAAGCCCGTCGATATGAGGAAGTGGGTTCGCATCCTTTTTACTCAACGCATTGACCTTACGAGAGTCCAGACAAAAACGGTATTTTATGGTACCGTTCTCGGCTGGCTTCTTGATAAGGACAACGGGGGAACACCACGGACTCTCACTTTCCTCTATAACGCCGAGCCTCAACATTCTATCTAATTCTTGGTACAAAAGGGCTTGTACCGCTGGAGAAACAGGGTAGTAACGCTGCTTCACATGAACCGCGTCTCCAGTATCTATAACATGCTCCATTATAGACGTCTTCCGAGACCATGGCGATCAAAATCTAAAAATTTCTCCTTAACCGCCTCCAACTTGCACTTCTGTTCCGGCGAAAGCTGATGGGTGTTAACCACATCACCGGTCTTGTCCAGAATTGAGACGGAGCTCACAATATTAGGCGCAATCTGAAATGATTTCCAAAAGTCCACCCCTAGGTATACCTCTTGATCCAAATTGGGCACTAAATAAAAGGTAATGAAATGTGTTTGACTTTTATATTCTACTGGCGTTTGAATTTTTCCCAAAATCTCTTGTTTTTTCCCGTTTGCTGTTTTGACATCAGCTTTATACGGTAGCTTTGGTATATTCAACGATTCTATTGCAGACATACAATTTTCTCCTAAAATACTAACGCTCGCTCCACTGTCTAAAAGTCCTAAGTAAACTTTTCCTGCTATGGATATTTTGGCGTAAGGCAGAAAAAACTATTCTATTTCTTATGTAATAATAACTTATCTTTATAAAAAATATTTATTTATCAAAATACACAAACGATTTTCAATAATTTGATACGGAAACATACAATTTTCTTAAGATCCATGACTGTCCCTATTAATTTGGCAACCCACTGTATATATTATTTTATGTGTATTATCATAAGGTAGAATTAAAAATGTGTGATCTCAAAAGGTCTTTCATTTTTGGTTTTATGTTGAGTGCTTCCGCTACCGAAAAAGTCACGCCTCGTGCCTGCTATGTACGTAGTTTTGATAAAGCAGCAGATAATGGATATTGTATTGTTTTTCAGTTTCTTATAACAATATAAAACTAAAACATGTTTTTATTTCATTTACAGAAAAATTTGGCCGATCCTGTCAGCGATAGGAGGCTGCATAAGACCCCAGCAGGTCAAGGTGGAGGCAATGGAAGTTCCAGAAAAAAAAACTGAAATCAAGGTGAGTGCTTATTATACAAAAACTCCGAAAGGCTCCGATATTTTATTTCAAGTTGAGCTGAGCGGCTACAGCTCATTTTATTTTTGTTTTGTTTTCGTGAGGCGTGATAACTTTTTTTCTATCCCTTTTTTTCGGAATATATATCGGTAACTATTTTGGCTATCTTTTCCATATTCGGTTATCGAACTATTTCGCTTATTTTTCAAATTTCAGCCACAAAAATTGTATATATAAAATGTTAAACCAAATTTAATCATTCGGTAATAACAAACTGTACAATATAGTACTAGTATTCGGTAACTGATTTAACTCTATACCAAATACGTAACTAAAAGCAAGTAACTTATTATTCAATTAATTATCTACCTATTGACTCCATGAATAAACAATTTTTTGTGCGATTGAATACCTGACTGCGTTTCCAAAAAAAAAATTAAATTATAAATATAACTGCCCTACAAAACAAAAATGCTGAAAAATTAAAATAAATGAAAGTAATAAACAATAAAAAACAAGATTGAAAAGAAAAAAAGAATATAATCTAAGTTTAAATAATGAATTTAAATCCCATGCCAAAAAAGGACATAAACAAATAATCTATATCATAATACTTAAATAACGTATGTACATTTTTGTATGGAGCAAGGAAAAAAAATATTAATCTTCATGTGTATAAATAGTACTATGGAGATACAAAAAAAAATTGAAAAGCTCTAAGCAAAAATTTTAACGATTAATAACTATGCGCGTACGTAAACACCTAAAAATATATGTCTCACTAATATTAACTAAATACTAACTGTATATACAAAGAAAAAGGAAAAATAAAAACTAAAACAAAATAAAGTATATATACATTTTTTTTTTATTTTTATTTTTTTTTAAATGCCTTACTACGGAGAAAAAAAAACTAAGAAATGAAAAAAAAAAAAAATAAAAAAAAAAATAATCAAATACCTAACCTAACTTAAAATTTATTTTTTTTGTTTTTGTTTTTGTTTTTTTTTTTTTTTTTGTTAATACACTACTAATTGCAGAAAAAGAAATACGAAATGAATAAAAATTCTATCGATACCTAACTATTTTTTTTGTATATACTCTTAACTACAAAACAAAAATACTAAATGAATAAAAAAAATTGTCGATACCTGACTATTATTTTTTTTTTGTATATATATATAAAATGCCTTACTTACTACGGAGAAAGAAAAATACGAAATGATTACAAACAAAAAAATAATCAAATAAACTAACTATTAATTTATTTTTTTTTACCTTACTAACTAAAAATTATTAAAAAAAAAACTGAAAAAAAAATTTTTTCGTTTCATGAACTACCTATACAAAAATGATAAGAAACTATAATGAAATACTATTTAACTAAGAGAATAATGAACAAAAAACTTGTAATTCAAAAGAACACACGAAAAGTATAAATAATTAACCTACAAACTAAAATCACTATCTAATCAGGTACATTTTGTTAATCGATTTCAGGTACTAAATTAACTTTATTGTTTTATATCCTTCGCGTGGAACACACCTATTTTTTTACCCGTAAGGTTTTCTAGTTCAAACATGTTCTTGCCGACCATTTTAACTATCCTACACTTAACGTATTTTGGGCTAAGTTTCGATTAAAGGTATTTCGATGAGTCGCTCAGCACGAAATTTCGTCGATACACCTCTTGCCCAGGCACAAAGTGAACCTTGCGACTTCGCATATTTTATGTCCTAGCACCTTTTTCATTTGCTTACAAAATACTTTCTCTTACCTTTTTCCGAATGCACTGCAGTCGGTTCTGCCTCGGCAGAGTAAACAGTTCGCCATCATCTATAGCATTCAATTTTCTGACCAGTTCGTAACTCTTGCCATTGTGTCATCATATTTACTCCGAATAAGGTGAAATATGGTGATACTCCTGTTGAAGAGTGTACAGAACTTCTCAGTGCGCATGCAATATCACTAATATGCAAATCCCATTCTCGCTTATCGTCTTTCAAATAGGATCGGATAGCTGCCAGTAACGTTCTATTTACCCTCTCCGACGCATTCGACTGAGGCGGGGGAGAGTACGATAACTTGGCCGCCAAGATTTGATAACGGGTTTTTGTAGGGGGGTCAAAAACAAGCACTTTTTACTATGGGAGGGGGGGTCTATCTCCCCCCGTTTAGGAGGTAGGGGCACTTTTAGAAAAAATGGTTTAAATTGAAAAAAAAAATATTAAAAAACAACGGCAACACCTATAATAAAGTGCTATAATGCGTTTGAAAGCCAGAAGATTGTTCTATAATCCCGCATTTAAATTTTATTACTCATATCAATAGTTTTTGAGAAATTCGGATTTAAAGTCCAAATTTTGATAAAAAAACGTGAAAAAAAATGTTTAGACCGGTTGTTTTCAAAATTGTGAAATGAAATTGTAAATTAGCTGATATGTGTTTCATGTATCTATCAGTTCTTAATCGAACACAAAAAACCGCATGGTTCTATGTCTTCTGGTTTTTGAGAAAACCTCCGTTTAAGAGGTAGGGGCACTTTTAGAAAAAAATGGTTTAAATTGAAAAAAAAATTATTAAAAAACAACGGCAACACTTACAATAAAGTGCTATACTTCGTTTGAAAGCCAGAAGATTGTTCTATAATCCTGCATTTAAATTAAATTACTCATGTCAATGGTTTTTGAGAAATTCGCATTTAAAGTCCAAATTTTGATAAAATAACGTGAAAAAAAAAGTTTAGACCGATTGTATTCAAAATTTTGAAATGAAATTGTAAATTAACTTATATGTGATCCATGTATCTATCAGTTTTTAATCGAACACAAAAAACCGCATGGTTCTATGTCTTCTGGTTTTTGAGAAAATCGAAAATTACCAAAACTACTTTTTTTGATTTTTGGTGGTGACGGTGATTCCATTTTAAGGATTAATGTTAATAAACATAATGAATCTTTGTTAGTTCAGTATCGCAATTCATTTAGCGTTACCCAGAATGCACCATAAGGAGGTAGAATTGCATCTGGGTCAGTTATTTTGTCAGTTAGTCAGGAGTTAGTCAGTCATAGTTAGTTAAAAATGGTCCAAATGTATTAAAACGGTGTGTAAGTCTCGTCAATAAAGCCATCGTCCGTACTACGAGTATAACTGTCGAGTTCGTTGAGTTACTCTTTTATGGTGGGAAGCCGAGGATGTTTTGGCGGTAAAACGCTTTCTAAATTTTCGCTCTGAAGGGTGGGAGGATCGATGTCTTTTAACTGTAAACCCTCACATATATCACCATCGGTATAACAAGGGTAAACTTTTTTTACATCTGATAAAAACTCTATTATTTGCGAACCCCAGTCGTCCTTATATTTCCTTTCTAGGCAGTATTCTCGATAGAAAAATAGTGCCATGTATTGGTGAACATGGTCGGAAGTTTGTTTTGGTTTTCAAGATCGTTTATTGTATTTTATATGTATTTAGTGGACATTGGATAAATAGAATAAATTTGAATTTTTTTAAATACAGATTCTGTGAATGCAAAAGAAACTTTGCATGCACCCAACCTCGCACCTACCCCAAATCCTATAGTGTGCCCAAGCAGGGGGGTTGCAGGGGGGCAGCATGCCCCCCCATACATACTTTACTGTTTATATATTGTAATGTTGGAAGCTAGCACTGATTTATTTATGTAAGGAAGCAAAAAATATCAAACATTTTGTAGGAAAGTAGTTTTAGTTATTTTCGATTTTCTCAAAAACCAGAAGACATAGAACCATGCGGTTTTTTGTGTTCGATTAAGAACTGATAGATACATGAAACACATGTAAGCTAATTTACAATTTCATTTCACAATTTTGAAAACAACCGGTCTAAACATTTTTTTTCACGTTTTTTTTATCAAAATTTTGACTTTAAATGCGAATTTCTCAAAAACTATTGATATAAGTAATAAAATTTAAATGCAGGATAATAGAACAATCTTCTGACTTTCAAACGAAGTAGAGCACTTTATTGTAGGTGTTGCCGTTGTTTTTTAATATTTTTTTTTTCAATTTAAACCATTTTTTCTAAAAGTGCCCCTACCTCCTAAACGGGGGGAGATAGACCCCCCCCTCCCATAGTAAAAAGTGCTTATTTTTGACCCCTCTACAAAAATCCGTCATCAAATCTTGGCGGCCAAGTTATCGTACTCGTGCCCTGAGGCGAATAGTAAGCGGTTTTAAAATGACGAACTCCATATGATTTAAGAAAGTTTTGAAAATCTTTGCTTAAGAATTGCCTACCGTTATCAGAATGAATTATTTCCGGTACTCCAAACGTATTGAAGACCTCATTCTTTAAAAATTTGACAACACTTACGGTATCAGCGGAATGCAAAGGTTTCAAAAATATATATTTCGATAAATGATCTAATACTACCAAACATATGCATTCCCAGCTTTCGATCTGGGGTATGGACCCAAGAAATCAATAAATAATAAGTTTTTGAAAAGGCAGTTCGGTGACAAAATTACTACTCATAGGTGGACGAAGAATTTGATTTGACGGTTTACTCTGTTTACATATAGCACACTCAGATATAAATTGTTTGATCTGCACGGTCATATTCGGCCAAAAGAAATATTGTCGTATACGATGTAACGTTTTAGCAATCCTGCCGTGAGCCGCTTGTGGAGGTTCGTGAGTCAATCTAATGATTTCCTCTGTCAAACCAGAAGGAATCCACAACCCGCCACGTGTGATCTAGTATAGGCTCTTCACCCAAAGGCAGACATCGTTTATATACGAAACTATCTTCAAATTTAAATCAGGTAAATCTTGAATGTTACTTTTAATTGTCGCTATTAAATTCAGATACTCCTCTGATTTAAACTCTTCTGATTCTAAATCTATCAACGGTGCTACTTCTAATCTCTCTATACTATCTAAATGCGCCCGAGAAAGGGTGTCTGGCACGACATTCAGAATTCCCTTTCGGTGCTCTATGTCGAAGGTAAACGCTTGAAGGTCAAGACTCCACCTTGCCGATCTACCATTTAGGTCCTTCATGTTCATCAGCCACTTAAGGCTGGCGTGGTCGGTGATGCCGGTAAAAAGCATACCCTCGACATAAGGCCTGAACTTTCTCACTGCCATGACCGCGGCCATACACTCTTTCTCGGTCACCGTATAGTTTCGTTTCCTTCTTCTGAAACAATACTGCTCCAATTCCGGATTCGGAGGCATCGCACTGAATAAAGAATCTCTTTGAGAAATTCGGGTGCGTGAGTACCGGTGCTGTGGTTAAGGCTCTTTTCAAATCTTCAAATGCAGCTAACGCCTGTTCTGTCATTTTAAATTTCTCATTTTTCTTTTTCAGAGTATCAGTCAGAGGTGCAGTCAAGGGAGAAAAGTCTCGAATAAATCGCCTATACCACCCTGCCAAACCAAGCAACCGACGAACTTGCCTTGGATTTTTAGGCACAGGATAATCCACTACTGCTTCCACCTTAGCAGGATCCGGTTTTAGCCTCGCACCACCAACGATGAAACCCAAATATTTAAGCTCCTTAAAGCAAAATTTAGATTTTTTTATGTTGATGGTGAGGTTCGCTTTTCGCAGGCATTCGGCTACTTCATCCAGCACGGCAATATGGGTCTCGAAATCCGGTTCTAAAATGAGTAAGTCATCCAGATACATGAAAACGCGTTCCCTGAGTCGTGCAGGAATCACCTTGTCCATTAGACGACATAGCCTTTGGGGCGCATTACACAGTCCAAAGGGCATGACCGTAAACTGGTACAAGGGTCTTCCCGGTACCGCAAATGCAGTTTTCTCCCCACCCTCCTTCTCCAACGGTACTTGCCAGAAAGCTTCCTTCAGATCAACACTACTAATATAGTAGGTGTCTGGCAACCGATTGAGAAGCCCGTCGATATGAGGAAGTGGGTTCGCATCCTTTTTACTCAACGCATTGACCTTACGAGAGTCCAGACAAAAACGGTATTTTATGGTACCGTTCTCGGCTGGCTTCTTGATAAGGACAACGGGGGAACACCACGGACTCTCACTTTCCTCTATAACGCCGAGCCTCAACATTCTATCTAATTCTTGGTACAAAAGGGCTTGTACCGCTGGAGAAACAGGGTAGTAACGCTGCTTCACATGAACCGCGTCTCCAGTATCTATAACATGCTCCATTATAGACGTCTTCCGAGACCATGGCGATCAAAATCTAAAAATTTCTCCTTAACCGCCTCCAACTTGCACTTCTGTTCCGGCGAAAGCTGATGGGTGTTAACCACATCACCGGTCTTGTCCAGAATTGAGACGGAGCTCACAATATTAGGCGCAATCTGAAATGATTTCCAAAAGTCCACCCCTAGGTATACCTCTTGATCCAAATTGGGCACTAAATAAAAGGTAATGAAATGTGTTTGACTTTTATATTCTACTGGCGTTTGAATTTTTCCCAAAATCTCTTGTTTTTTCCCGTTTGCTGTTTTGACATCAGCTTTATACGGTAGCTTTGGTATATTCAACGATTCTATTGCAGACATACAATTTTCTCCTAAAATACTAACGCTCGCTCCACTGTCTAAAAGTCCTAAGTAAACTTTTCCTGCTATGGATATTTTGGCGTAAGGCAGAAAAAACTATTCTATTTCTTATGTAATAATAACTTATCTTTATAAAAAATATTTATTTATCAAAATACACAAACGATTTTCAATAATTTGATACGGAAACATACAATTTTCTTAAGATCCATGACTGTCCCTATTAATTTGGCAACCCACTGTATATATTATTTTATGTGTATTATCATAAGGTAGAATTAAAAATGTGTGATCTCAAAAGGTCTTTCATTTTTGGTTTTATGTTGAGTGCTTCCGCTACCGAAAAAGTCACGCCTCGTGCCTGCTATGTACGTAGTTTTGATAAAGCAGCAGATAATGGATATTGTATTGTTTTTCAGTTTCTTATAACAATATAAAACTAAAACATGTTTTTATTTCATTTACAGAAAAATTTGGCCGATCCTGTCAGCGATAGGAGGCTGCATAAGACCCCAGCAGGTCAAGGTGGAGGCAATGGAAGTTCCAGAAAAAAAAACTGAAATCAAGGTGAGTGCTTATTATACAAAAACTCCGAAAGGCTCCGATATTTTATTTCAAGTTGAGCTGAGCGGCTACAGCTCATTTTATTTTTGTTTTGTTTTCGTGAGGCGTGATAACTTTTTTTCTATCCCTTTTTTTCGGAATATATATCGGTAACTATTTTGGCTATCTTTTCCATATTCGGTTATCGAACTATTTCGCTTATTTTTCAAATTTCAGCCACAAAAATTGTATATATAAAATGTTAAACCAAATTTAATCATTCGGTAATAACAAACTGTACAATATAGTACTAGTATTCGGTAACTGATTTAACTCTATACCAAATACGTAACTAAAAGCAAGTAACTTATTATTCAATTAATTATCTACCTATTGACTCCATGAATAAACAATTTTTTGTGCGATTGAATACCTGACTGCGTTTCCAAAAAAAAAATTAAATTATAAATATAACTGCCCTACAAAACAAAAATGCTGAAAAATTAAAATAAATGAAAGTAATAAACAATAAAAAACAAGATTGAAAAGAAAAAAAGAATATAATCTAAGTTTAAATAATGAATTTAAATCCCATGCCAAAAAAGGACATAAACAAATAATCTATATCATAATACTTAAATAACGTATGTACATTTTTGTATGGAGCAAGGAAAAAAAATATTAATCTTCATGTGTATAAATAGTACTATGGAGATACAAAAAAAAATTGAAAAGCTCTAAGCAAAAATTTTAACGATTAATAACTATGCGCGTACGTAAACACCTAAAAATATATGTCTCACTAATATTAACTAAATACTAACTGTATATACAAAGAAAAAGGAAAAATAAAAACTAAAACAAAATAAAGTATATATACATTTTTTTTTTTTGAAATGCCTTACTACGGAGAAAAAAAAACTAAGAAATGAAAAAAAAAAAAAAATAATCAAATACCTAACCTAACTTAAAATTTAGTTTTTTTGTTTTTGTTTTTGTTTTTTTTTTTTTTTGTTAATACACTACTAATTGCAGAAAAAGAAATACGAAATGAATAAAAATTCTATCGATACCTAACTATTTTTTTTGTATATACTCTTAACTACAAAACAAAAATACTAAATGAATAAAAAAAATTGTCGATACCTGACTTATTTTTTTTTTGTATATACAGGGTGTCCCACAGTCACCGCCCCAAACGAAAACCATAGATTCCTGAGGTCATTTTAAGTCGAAAAACTTAAGAGGTCATTTTCTCGTTTTCGTCCCGTTTTCGAGTTATAACGGTTTTTATGATTTTTGCTCTCTTTTCCCTTAACTGCCTTTATCTTTGCCAAACTACGTCCGATTCGCATCAAACCCAATTTTTTTCGTTTTTTAAGTTGTTTTTTTCACTTTGATATCATTTTTTTCAAAAAAACACGTTAATGAGTATTAATTTTTTTCGTTAATTATTAAAGCCCAGTTCATTTTCTTAAAAAAAAATATTTTTTTTTCCTTAAAAAGAATACTAAATGTAATTAACAAAAAATAAACAAACTGAGTGAATTAAAAAAAAAAAAAATTTAAATACAAAATTAACTTTTTCTGAGCTATTGTGGTTAAGAAAAGGACAAATAGATAAAGTTGTCCCATTTCAGCGTATATTAAAAACATTTCCAGATATTCTTGATTAGTGTAATCCATTGTTCGCAAATAATTGAGAAAAAACTACAACTTGAATAACAAATCCAAAATGGAGTATCAAGTGAAAGAACACGACGCGGACGCTAGTTCACGCGAGAAAGACATTTACAACCTTCAAATCATAATGCAAATCTTTAATGTTTACATTAGTTAACGGTCTTACTAATTAACTTTATCTATTTGTCCTTTTCTTAACCACAATAGCTCAGAAAAAGTTAATTTTGTACTTAAAAATTATTTTTTTTTTTAAATTCACTCAGTTTGTTAATTACATTTAGTATTCTTTTTAAGGAAAAAAAATATCTAATTTTAGAAAATGAACTGGGCTTTTATAATAAGTGAAAAAATTAATACTCATTAACGCGTTTTTTTGAATAAATTGATATCAAAGTGAAAAAACTACTTAAAAAACGAAAAAATTGGGTTTGATGCTAAATTGCGGAAAAACGGTTGTCCGCAGAAAAAAAGTCTTTGGACAAACTAAAACTGTATTAAATTCTTGATTGACTATAAAAAAAATCTCACGAATCGGGCGCAGTTTGGAAAAGATAAAGCTAGTTAATGGAAGAATAATAAAAACCGTTATAACTCGAAAACGGGACGAAAACGAGAAAATGACCTCTTAAGTTTTTCGACTTAAAATGACCTCAGGAATCCATGGTTTTCATTTGGGGCGGTGACTGTGGGACACCCTGTATATATAAAATGCCTTACTTACTACGGAGAAAGAAAAATACGAAATGATTACAAACAAAAAAATAATCAAATAAACTAACTATTAATTTATTTTTTTTACCTTACTAACTAAAAATTATTACAAAAATTATACAAAAATGATAAGAAACTATAATGAAATACTATTTAACTAAGAGAATAATGAACAAAAAACTATGTAATTCAAAAGAACACACGAAAAGTATAAATAATTAACCTACAAACTAAAATCACTATCTAATCAGGTACATTTTGTTAATCGATTTCAGGTACTAAATTAACTTTATTGTTTTATATCCTTCGCGTGGAACACACCTATTTTTTTACCCGTAAGGTTTTCTAGTTCATACATGTTCTTGCCGACCATTTTAACTATCCTACACTTAACGTATTTTGGGCTAAGTTTCGATGAAAGGTATTTCGATGAGTCGCTCAGCACGAAATTTCGTCGATACACCTCTTGCCCAGGCACAAAGTGAACCTTGCGACTTCGCATATTTTATGTCCTAGCACCTTTTTCATTTGCTTACAAAATACTTTCTCTTACCTTTTTCCGAATGCACTGCAGTCGGTTCTGCCTCGGCAGAGTAAACAGTTCGCCATCATCTATAGCATTCAATTTTCTGACCAGTTCGTAGCTCTTGCCATTGTGTCATCATATTTACTCCGAATAAGGTGAAATATGGTGATACTCCTGTTGAAGAGTGTACAGAACTTCTCAGTGCGCATGCAATATCACTAATATGCAAATCCCATTCTCGCTTATCGTCTTTCAAATAGGATCGGATAGCTGCCAGTAACGTTCTATTTACCCTCTCCGACGCATTCGACTGAGACGAATAGTAAGCGGTTTTAAAATGACGAACTCCATATGATTTAAGAAAGTTTTGAAAATCTTTGCTTAAGAATTGCCTACCGTTATCAGAATGAATTATTTCCGGTACTCCAAACGTATTGAAGACCTCATTCTTTAAAAATTTGACAACACTTACGGTATCAGCGGAATGCAAAGGTTTCAAAAATATATATTTCGATAAATGATCTAATACTACCAAACATATGCATTCCCAGCTTTCGATCTGGGCTATGGACCCAAGAAATCAATAAATAATAAGTTTTTGAAAAGGCAGTTCGGTGACAAAATTACTACTCATAGGTGGACGAAGAACTTGATTTGACGGTTTACTCTGTTTACATATAGCACACTCAGATATAAATTGTTTGATCTGCACGGTCATATTCGGCCAAAAGAAATATTGTCGTATACGATGTAACGTTTTAGCAATCCTGCCGTGAGCCGCTTGTGGAGGTTCGTGAGTCAATCTAATGATTTCCTCTGTCAAACCAGAAGGAATCCACAACCCGCCACGTGTGATCTAGTATAGGCTCTTCACCCAAAGGCAGACATCGTTTATATACGAAACTATCTTCAAATTTAAATCAGGTAAATCTTGAATGTTACTTTTAATTGTCGCTATTAAATTCAGATACTCCTCTGATTTAAACTCTTCTGATTCTAAATCTATCAACGGTGCTACTTCTAATCTCTCTATACTATCTAAATGCGCCCGAGAAAGGGTGTCTGGCACGACATTCAGAATTCCCTTTCGGTGCTCTATGTCGAAGGTAAACGCTTGAAGGTCAAGACTCCACCTTGCCGATCTACCATTTAGGTCCTTCATGTTCATCAGCCACTTAAGGCTGGCGTGGTCGGTGATGCCGGTAAAAAGCATACCCTCGACATAAGGCCTGAACTTTCTCACTGCCATGACCGCGGCCATACACTCTTTCTCGGTCACCGTATAGTTTCGTTGACAAGCTTTTAATTTTTGAGAGAAATAAGACACTGGAGATTCTTCGCCGGCATCCTTCTTCTGAAACAATACTGCTCCAATTCCGGATTCGGAGGCATCGCACTGAATAAAGAATCTCTTTGAGAAATTCGGGTGCGTGAGTACCGGTGCTGTGGTTAAGGCTCTTTTCAAATCTTCAAATGCAGCTAACGCCTGTTCTGTCATTTTAAATTTCTCATTTTTCTTTTTCAGAGTATCAGTCAGAGGTGCAGTCAAGGGAGAAAAGTCTCGAATAAATCGCCTATACCACCCTGCCAAACCAAGCAACCGACGAACTTGCCTTGGATTTTTAGGCACAGGATAATCCACTACTGCTTCCACCTTAGCAGGATCCGGTTTTAGCCTCGCACCACCAACGATGAAACCCAAATATTTAAGCTCCTTAAAGCAAAATTTAGATTTTTTTATGTTGATGGTGAGGTTCGCTTTTCGCAGGCATTCGGCTACTTCATCCAGCACGGCAATATGGGTCTCGAAATCCGGTTCTAAAATGAGTAAGTCATCCAGATACATGAAAACGCGTTCCCTGAGTCGTGCAGGAATCACCTTGTCCATTAGACGACATAGCCTTTGGGGCGCATTACACAGTCCAAAGGGCATGACCGTAAACTGGTACAAGGGTCTTCCCGGTACCGCAAATGCAGTTTTCTCCCCACCCTCCTTCTCCAACGGTACTTGCCAGAAAGCTTCCTTCAGATCAACACTACTAATATAGTAGGTGTCTGGCAACCGATTGAGAAGCCCGTCGATATGAGGAAGTGGGTTCGCATCCTTTTTACTCAACGCATTGACCTTACGAGAGTCCAGACAAAAACGGTATTTTATGGTACCGTTCTCGGCTGGCTTCTTGATAAGGACAACGGGGGAACACCACGGACTCTCACTTTCCTCTATAACGCCGAGCCTCAACATTCTATCTAATTCTTGGTACAAAAGGGCTTGTACCGCTGGAGAAACAGGGTAGTAACGCTGCTTCACATGAACCGCGTCTCCAGTATCTATAACATGCTCCATTATAGACGTCTTCCGAGACCATGGCGATCAAAATCTAAAAATTTCTCCTTAACCGCCTCCAACTTGCACTTCTGTTCCGGCGAAAGCTGATGGGTGTTAACCACATCACCGGTCTTGTCCAGAATTGAGACGGAGCTCACAATATTAGGCGCAATCTGAAATGATTTCCAAAAGTCCACCCCTAGGTATACCTCTTGATCCAAATTGGGCACTAAATAAAAGGTAATGAAATGTGTTTGACTTTTATATTCTACTGGCGTTTGAATTTTTCCCAAAATCTCTTGTTTTTTCCCGTTTGCTGTTTTGACATCAGCTTTATACGGTAGCTTTGGTATATTCAACGATTCTATTGCAGACATACAATTTTCTCCTAAAATACTAACGCTCGCTCCACTGTCTAAAAGTCCTAAGTAAACTTTTCCTGCTATGGATATTTTGGCGTAAGGCAGAAAAAACTATTCTATTTCTTATGTAATAATAACTTATCTTTATAAAAAATATTTATTTATCAAAATACACAAACGATTTTCAATAATTTGATACGGAAACATACAATTTTCTTAAGATCCATGACTGTCCCTATTAATTTGGCAACCCACTGTATATATTATTTTATGTGTATTATCATAAGGTAGAATTAAAAATGTGTGATCTCAAAAGGTCTTTCATTTTTGGTTTTATGTTGAGTGCTTCCGCTACCGAAAAAGTCACGCCTCGTGCCTGCTATGTACGTAGTTTTGATAAAGCAGCAGATAATGGATATTGTATTGTTTTTCAGTTTCTTATAACAATATAAAACTAAAACATGTTTTTATTTCATTTACAGAAAAATTTGGCCGATCCTGTCAGCGATAGGAGGCTGCATAAGACCCCAGCAGGTCAAGGTGGAGGCAATGGAAGTTCCAGAAAAAAAAACTGAAATCAAGGTGAGTGCTTATTATACAAAAACTCCGAAAGGCTCCGATATTTTATTTCAAGTTGAGCTGAGCGGCTACAGCTCATTTTATTTTTGTTTTGTTTTCGTGAGGCGTGATAACTTTTTTTCTATCCCTTTTTTTCGGAATATATATCGGTAACTATTTTGGCTATCTTTTCCATATTCGGTTATCGAACTATTTCGCTTATTTTTCAAATTTCAGCCACAAAAATTGTATATATAAAATGTTAAACCAAATTTAATCATTCGGTAATAACAAACTGTACAATATAGTACTAGTATTCGGTAACTGATTTAACTCTATACCAAATACGTAACTAAAAGCAAGTAACTTATTATTCAATTAATTATCTACCTATTGACTCCATGAATAAACAATTTTTTGTGCGATTGAATACCTGACTGCGTTTCCAAAAAAAAAATTAAATTATAAATATAACTGCCCTACAAAACAAAAATGCTGAAAAATTAAAATAAATGAAAGTAATAAACAATAAAAAACAAGATTGAAAAGAAAAAAAGAATATAATCTAAGTTTAAATAATGAATTTAAATCCCATGCCAAAAAAGGACATAAACAAATAATCTATATCATAATACTTAAATAACGTATGTACATTTTTGTATGGAGCAAGGAAAAAAAATATTAATCTTCATGTGTATAAATAGTACTATGGAGATACAAAAAAAAATTGAAAAGCTCTAAGCAAAAATTTTAACGATTAATAACTATGCGCGTACGTAAACACCTAAAAATATATGTCTCACTAATATTAACTAAATACTAACTGTATATACAAAGAAAAAGGAAAAATAAAAACTAAAACAAAATAAAGTATATATACATTTTTTTTTTTTGAAATGCCTTACTACGGAGAAAAAAAAACTAAGAAATGAAAAAAAAAAAAAAATAATCAAATACCTAACCTAACTTAAAATTTAGTTTTTTTGTTTTTGTTTTTGTTTTTTTTTTTTTTTGTTAATACACTACTAATTGCAGAAAAAGAAATACGAAATGAATAAAAATTCTATCGATACCTAACTATTTTTTTTGTATATACTCTTAACTACAAAACAAAAATACTAAATGAATAAAAAAAATTGTCGATACCTGACTTATTTTTTTTTTGTATATACAGGGTGTCCCACAGTCACCGCCCCAAACGAAAACCATAGATTCCTGAGGTCATTTTAAGTCGAAAAACTTAAGAGGTCATTTTCTCGTTTTCGTCCCGTTTTCGAGTTATAACGGTTTTTATGATTTTTGCTCTCTTTTCCCTTAACTGCCTTTATCTTTGCCAAACTACGTCCGATTCGCATCAAACCCAATTTTTTTCGTTTTTTAAGTTGTTTTTTTCACTTTGATATCATTTTTTTCAAAAAAACACGTTAATGAGTATTAATTTTTTTCGTTAATTATTAAAGCCCAGTTCATTTTCTTAAAAAAAAATATTTTTTTTTCCTTAAAAAGAATACTAAATGTAATTAACAAAAAATAAACAAACTGAGTGAATTAAAAAAAAAAAAAATTTAAATACAAAATTAACTTTTTCTGAGCTATTGTGGTTAAGAAAAGGACAAATAGATAAAGTTGTCCCATTTCAGCGTATATTAAAAACATTTCCAGATATTCTTGATTAGTGTAATCCATTGTTCGCAAATAATTGAGAAAAAACTACAACTTGAATAACAAATCCAAAATGGAGTATCAAGTGAAAGAACACGACGCGGACGCTAGTTCACGCGAGAAAGACATTTACAACCTTCAAATCATAATGCAAATCTTTAATGTTTACATTAGTTAACGGTCTTACTAATTAACTTTATCTATTTGTCCTTTTCTTAACCACAATAGCTCAGAAAAAGTTAATTTTGTACTTAAAAATTATTTTTTTTTTTAAATTCACTCAGTTTGTTAATTACATTTAGTATTCTTTTTAAGGAAAAAAAATATCTAATTTTAGAAAATGAACTGGGCTTTTATAATAAGTGAAAAAATTAATACTCATTAACGCGTTTTTTTGAATAAATTGATATCAAAGTGAAAAAACTACTTAAAAAACGAAAAAATTGGGTTTGATGCTAAATTGCGGAAAAACGGTTGTCCGCAGAAAAAAAGTCTTTGGACAAACTAAAACTGTATTAAATTCTTGATTGACTATAAAAAAAATCTCACGAATCGGGCGCAGTTTGGAAAAGATAAAGCTAGTTAATGGAAGAATAATAAAAACCGTTATAACTCGAAAACGGGACGAAAACGAGAAAATGACCTCTTAAGTTTTTCGACTTAAAATGACCTCAGGAATCCATGGTTTTCATTTGGGGCGGTGACTGTGGGACACCCTGTATATATAAAATGCCTTACTTACTACGGAGAAAGAAAAATACGAAATGATTACAAACAAAAAAATAATCAAATAAACTAACTATTAATTTATTTTTTTTACCTTACTAACTAAAAATTATTACAAAAATTATACAAAAATGATAAGAAACTATAATGAAATACTATTTAACTAAGAGAATAATGAACAAAAAACTATGTAATTCAAAAGAACACACGAAAAGTATAAATAATTAACCTACAAACTAAAATCACTATCTAATCAGGTACATTTTGTTAATCGATTTCAGGTACTAAATTAACTTTATTGTTTTATATCCTTCGCGTGGAACACACCTATTTTTTTACCCGTAAGGTTTTCTAGTTCATACATGTTCTTGCCGACCATTTTAACTATCCTACACTTAACGTATTTTGGGCTAAGTTTCGATGAAAGGTATTTCGATGAGTCGCTCAGCACGAAATTTCGTCGATACACCTCTTGCCCAGGCACAAAGTGAACCTTGCGACTTCGCATATTTTATGTCCTAGCACCTTTTTCATTTGCTTACAAAATACTTTCTCTTACCTTTTTCCGAATGCACTGCAGTCGGTTCTGCCTCGGCAGAGTAAACAGTTCGCCATCATCTATAGCATTCAATTTTCTGACCAGTTCGTAGCTCTTGCCATTGTGTCATCATATTTACTCCGAATAAGGTGAAATATGGTGATACTCCTGTTGAAGAGTGTACAGAACTTCTCAGTGCGCATGCAATATCACTAATATGCAAATCCCATTCTCGCTTATCGTCTTTCAAATAGGATCGGATAGCTGCCAGTAACGTTCTATTTACCCTCTCCGACGCATTCGACTGAGACGAATAGTAAACGGTTTTAAAATGACGAACTCCATATGATTTAAGAAAGTTTTGAAAATCTTTGCTTAAGAATTGCCTACCGTTATCAGAATGAATTATTTCCGGTACTCCAAACGTATTGAAGACCTCATTCTTTAAAAATTTGACAACACTTACGGTATCAGCGGAATGCAAAGGTTTCAAAAATATATATTTCGATAAATGATCTAATACTACCAAACATATGCATTCCCAGCTTTCGATCTGGGCTATGGACCCAAGAAATCAATAAATAATAAGTTTTTGAAAAGGCAGTTCGGTGACAAAATTACTACTCATAGGTGGACGAAGAACTTGATTTGACGGTTTACTCTGTTTACATATAGCACACTCAGATATAAATTGTTTGATCTGCACGGTCATATTCGGCCAAAAGAAATATTGTCGTATACGATGTAACGTTTTAGCAATCCTGCCGTGAGCCGCTTGTGGAGGTTCGTGAGTCAATCTAATGATTTCCTCTGTCAAACCAGAAGGAATCCACAACCCGCCACGTGTGATCTAGTATAGGCTCTTCACCCAAAGGCAGACATCGTTTATATACGAAACTATCTTCAAATTTAAATCAGGTAAATCTTGAATGTTACTTTTAATTGTCGCTATTAAATTCAGATACTCCTCTGATTTAAACTCTTCTGATTCTAAATCTATCAACGGTGCTACTTCTAATCTCTCTATACTATCTAAATGCGCCCGAGAAAGGGTGTCTGGCACGACATTCAGAATTCCCTTTCGGTGCTCTATGTCGAAGGTAAACGCTTGAAGGTCAAGACTCCACCTTGCCGATCTACCATTTAGGTCCTTCATGTTCATCAGCCACTTAAGGCTGGCGTGGTCGGTGATGCCGGTAAAAAGCATACCCTCGACATAAGGCCTGAACTTTCTCACTGCCATGACCGCGGCCATACACTCTTTCTCGGTCACCGTATAGTTTCGTTGACAAGCTTTTAATTTTTGAGAGAAATAAGACACTGGAGATTCTTCGCCGGCATCCTTCTTCTGAAACAATACTGCTCCAATTCCGGATTCGGAGGCATCGCACTGAATAAAGAATCTCTTTGAGAAATTCGGGTGCGTGAGTACCGGTGCTGTGGTTAAGGCTCTTTTCAAATCTTCAAATGCAGCTAACGCCTGTTCTGTCATTTTAAATTTCTCATTTTTCTTTTTCAGAGTATCAGTCAGAGGTGCAGTCAAGGGAGAAAAGTCTCGAATAAATCGCCTATACCACCCTGCCAAACCAAGCAACCGACGAACTTGCCTTGGATTTTTAGGCACAGGATAATCCACTACTGCTTCCACCTTAGCAGGATCCGGTTTTAGCCTCGCACCACCAACGATGAAACCCAAATATTTAAGCTCCTTAAAGCAAAATTTAGATTTTTTTATGTTGATGGTGAGGTTCGCTTTTCGCAGGCATTCGGCTACTTCATCCAGCACGGCAATATGGGTCTCGAAATCCGGTTCTAAAATGAGTAAGTCATCCAGATACATGAAAACGCGTTCCCTGAGTCGTGCAGGAATCACCTTGTCCATTAGACGACATAGCCTTTGGGGCGCATTACACAGTCCAAAGGGCATGACCGTAAACTGGTACAAGGGTCTTCCCGGTACCGCAAATGCAGTTTTCTCCCCACCCTCCTTCTCCAACGGTACTTGCCAGAAAGCTTCCTTCAGATCAACACTACTAATATAGTAGGTGTCTGGCAACCGATTGAGAAGCCCGTCGATATGAGGAAGTGGGTTCGCATCCTTTTTACTCAACGCATTGACCTTACGAGAGTCCAGACAAAAACGGTATTTTATGGTACCGTTCTCGGCTGGCTTCTTGATAAGGACAACGGGGGAACACCACGGACTCTCACTTTCCTCTATAACGCCGAGCCTCAACATTCTATCTAATTCTTGGTACAAAAGGGCTTGTACCGCTGGAGAAACAGGGTAGTAACGCTGCTTCACATGAACCGCGTCTCCAGTATCTATAACATGCTCCATTATAGACGTCTTCCGAGACCATGGCGATCAAAATCTAAAAATTTCTCCTTAACCGCCTCCAACTTGCACTTCTGTTCCGGCGAAAGCTGATGGGTGTTAACCACATCACCGGTCTTGTCCAGAATTGAGACGGAGCTCACAATATTAGGCGCAATCTGAAATGATTTCCAAAAGTCCACCCCTAGGTATACCTCTTGATCCAAATTGGGCACTAAATAAAAGGTAATGAAATGTGTTTGACTTTTATATTCTACTGGCGTTTGAATTTTTCCCAAAATCTCTTGTTTTTTCCCGTTTGCTGTTTTGACATCAGCTTTATACGGTAGCTTTGGTATATTCAACGATTCTATTGCAGACATACAATTTTCTCCTAAAATACTAACGCTCGCTCCACTGTCTAAAAGTCCTAAGTAAACTTTTCCTGCTATGGATATTTTGGCGTAAGGCAGAAAAAACTATTCTATTTCTTATGTAATAATAACTTATCTTTATAAAAAATATTTATTTATCAAAATACACAAACGATTTTCAATAATTTGATACGGAAACATACAATTTTCTTAAGATCCATGACTGTCCCTATTAATTTGGCAACCCACTGTATATATTATTTTATGTGTATTATCATAAGGTAGAATTAAAAATGGGTGATCTCAAAAGGTCTTTCATTTTTGGTTTTATGTTGAGTGCTTCCGCTACCGAAAAAGTCACGCCTCGTGCCTGCTATGTACGTAGTTTTGATAAAGCAGCAGATAATGGATATTGTATTGTTTTTCAGTTTCTTATAACAATATAAAACTAAAACATGTTTTTATTTCATTTACAGAAAAATTTGGCCGATCCTGTCAGCGATAGGAGGCTGCATAAGACCCCAGCAGGTCAAGGTGGAGGCAATGGAAGTTCCAGAAAAAAAAACTGAAATCAAGGTGAGTGCTTATTATACAAAAACTCCGAAAGGCTCCGATATTTTATTTCAAGTTGAGCTGAGCGGCTACAGCTCATTTTATTTTTGTTTTGTTTTCGTGAGGCGTGATAACTTTTTTTCTATCCCTTTTTTTTTCGGAATATATATCGGTAACTATTTTGGCTATCTTTTCCATATTCGGTTATCGAACTATTTCGCTTATTTTTCAAATTTCAGCCACAAAAATTGTATATATAAAATGTTAAACCAAATTTAATCATTCGGTAATAACAAACTGTACAATATAGTACTAGTATTCGGTAACTGATTTAACTCTATACCAAATACGTAACTAAAAGCAAGTAACTTATTATTCAATTAATTATCTACCTATTGACTCCATGAATAAACAATTTTTTGTGCGATTGAATACCTGACTGCGTTTCCAAAAAAAAATTAAATTATAAATATAACTGCCCTACAAAACAAAAATGCTGAAAAATTAAAATAAATGAAAGTAATAAACAATAAAAAACAAGATTGAAAAGAAAAAAAGAATATAATCTAAGTTTAAATAATGAATTTAAATCCCATGCCAAAAAAGGACATAAACAAATAATCTATATCATAATACTTAAATAACGTATGTACATTTTTGTATGGAGCAAGGAAAAAAAATATTAATCTTCATGTGTATAAATAGTACTATGGAGATACAAAAAAAAATTGAAAAGCTCTAAGCAAAAATTTTAACGATTAATAACTATGCGCGTACGTAAACACCTAAAAATATATGTCTCACTAATATTAACTAAATACTAACTGTATATACAAAGAAAAAGGAAAAATAAAAACTAAAACAAAATAAAGTATATATACATTTTTTTTTTATTTTTTTTTTTTTTTAAATGCCTTACTACGGAGAAAAAAAAACTAAGAAATGAAAAAAAAAAAAATAATCAAATACCTAACCTAACTTAAAATTTAGTTTTTTTGTTTTTGTTTTTGTTTTTTTTTTTTTTTTGTTAATACACTACTAATTGCAGAAAAAGAAATACGAAATGAATAAAAATTCTATCGATACCTAACTATTTTTTTTGTATATACTCTTAACTACAAAACAAAAATACTAAATGAATAAAAAAAATTGTCGATACCTGACTATTATTTTTTTTTTGTATATATATATAAAATGCCTTACTTACTACGGAGAAAGAAAAATACGAAATGATTACAAACAAAAAAATAATCAAATAAACTAACTATTAATTTATTTTTTTTTACCTTACTAACTAAAAATTATTAAAAAAAAAACTGAAAAAAAAATTTTTTCGTTTCATGAACTACCTATACAAAAATGATAAGAAACTATAATGAAATACTATTTAACTAAGAGAATAATGAACAAAAAACTTGTAATTCAAAAGAACACACGAAAAGTATAAATAATTAACCTACAAACTAAAATCACTATCTAATCAGGTACATTTTGTTAATCGATTTCAGGTACTAAATTAACTTTATTGTTTTATATCCTTCGCGTGGAACACACCTATTTTTTTACCCGTAAGGTTTTCTAGTTCAAACATGTTCTTGCCGACCATTTTAACTATCCTACACTTAACGTATTTTGGGCTAAGTTTCGATTAAAGGTATTTCGATGAGTCGCTCAGCACGAAATTTCGTCGATACACCTCTTGCCCAGGCACAAAGTGAACCTTGCGACTTCGCATATTTTATGTCCTAGCACCTTTTTCATTTGCTTACAAAATACTTTCTCTTACCTTTTTCCGAATGCACTGCAGTCGGTTCTGCCTCGGCAGAGTAAACAGTTCGCCATCATCTATAGCATTCAATTTTCTGACCAGTTCGTAACTCTTGCCATTGTGTCATCATATTTACTCCGAATAAGGTGAAATATGGTGATACTCCTGTTGAAGAGTGTACAGAACTTCTCAGTGCGCATGCAATATCACTAATATGCAAATCCCATTCTCGCTTATCGTCTTTCAAATAGGATCGGATAGCTGCCAGTAACGTTCTATTTACCCTCTCCGACGCATTCGACTGAGGCGAATAGTAAGCGGTTTTAAAATGACGAACTCCATATGATTTAAGAAAGTTTTGAAAATCTTTGCTTAAGAATTGCCTACCGTTATCAGAATGAATTATTTCCGGTACTCCAAACGTATTGAAGACCTCATTCTTTAAAAATTTGACAACACTTACGGTATCAGCGGAATGCAAAGGTTTCAAAAATATATATTTCGATAAATGATCTAATACTACCAAACATATGCATTCCCAGCTTTCGATCTGGGGTATGGACCCAAGAAATCAATAAATAATAAGTTTTTGAAAAGGCAGTTCGGTGACAAAATTACTACTCATAGGTGGACGAAGAATTTGATTTGACGGTTTACTCTGTTTACATATAGCACACTCAGATATAAATTGTTTGATCTGCACGGTCATATTCGGCCAAAAGAAATATTGTCGTATACGATGTAACGTTTTAGCAATCCTGCCGTGAGCCGCTTGTGGAGGTTCGTGAGTCAATCTAATGATTTCCTCTGTCAAACCAGAAGGAATCCACAACCCGCCACGTGTGATCTAGTATAGGCTCTTCACCCAAAGGCAGACATCGTTTATATACGAAACTATCTTCAAATTTAAATCAGGTAAATCTTGAATGTTACTTTTAATTGTCGCTATTAAATTCAGATACTCCTCTGATTTAAACTCTTCTGATTCTAAATCTATCAACGGTGCTACTTCTAATCTCTCTATACTATCTAAATGCGCCCGAGAAAGGGTGTCTGGCACGACATTCAGAATTCCCTTTCGGTGCTCTATGTCGAAGGTAAACGCTTGAAGGTCAAGACTCCACCTTGCCGATCTACCATTTAGGTCCTTCATGTTCATCAGCCACTTAAGGCTGGCGTGGTCGGTGATGCCGGTAAAAAGCATACCCTCGACATAAGGCCTGAACTTTCTCACTGCCATGACCGCGGCCATACACTCTTTCTCGGTCACCGTATAGTTTCGTTTCCTTCTTCTGAAACAATACTGCTCCAATTCCGGATTCGGAGGCATCGCACTGAATAAAGAATCTCTTTGAGAAATTCGGGTGCGTGAGTACCGGTGCTGTGGTTAAGGCTCTTTTCAAATCTTCAAATGCAGCTAACGCCTGTTCTGTCATTTTAAATTTCTCATTTTTCTTTTTCAGAGTATCAGTCAGAGGTGCAGTCAAGGGAGAAAAGTCTCGAATAAATCGCCTATACCACCCTGCCAAACCAAGCAACCGACGAACTTGCCTTGGATTTTTAGGCACAGGATAATCCACTACTGCTTCCACCTTAGCAGGATCCGGTTTTAGCCTCGCACCACCAACGATGAAACCCAAATATTTAAGCTCCTTAAAGCAAAATTTAGATTTTTTTATGTTGATGGTGAGGTTCGCTTTTCGCAGGCATTCGGCTACTTCATCCAGCACGGCAATATGGGTCTCGAAATCCGGTTCTAAAATGAGTAAGTCATCCAGATACATGAAAACGCGTTCCCTGAGTCGTGCAGGAATCACCTTGTCCATTAGACGACATAGCCTTTGGGGCGCATTACACAGTCCAAAGGGCATGACCGTAAACTGGTACAAGGGTCTTCCCGGTACCGCAAATGCAGTTTTCTCCCCACCCTCCTTCTCCAACGGTACTTGCCAGAAAGCTTCCTTCAGATCAACACTACTAATATAGTAGGTGTCTGGCAACCGATTGAGAAGCCCGTCGATATGAGGAAGTGGGTTCGCATCCTTTTTACTCAACGCATTGACCTTACGAGAGTCCAGACAAAAACGGTATTTTATGGTACCGTTCTCGGCTGGCTTCTTGATAAGGACAACGGGGGAACACCACGGACTCTCACTTTCCTCTATAACGCCGAGCCTCAACATTCTATCTAATTCTTGGTACAAAAGGGCTTGTACCGCTGGAGAAACAGGGTAGTAACGCTGCTTCACATGAACCGCGTCTCCAGTATCTATAACATGCTCCATTATAGACGTCTTCCGAGACCATGGCGATCAAAATCTAAAAATTTCTCCTTAACCGCCTCCAACTTGCACTTCTGTTCCGGCGAAAGCTGATGGGTGTTAACCACATCACCGGTCTTGTCCAGAATTGAGACGGAGCTCACAATATTAGGCGCAATCTGAAATGATTTCCAAAAGTCCACCCCTAGGTATACCTCTTGATCCAAATTGGGCACTAAATAAAAGGTAATGAAATGTGTTTGACTTTTATATTCTACTGGCGTTTGAATTTTTCCCAAAATCTCTTGTTTTTTCCCGTTTGCTGTTTTGACATCAGCTTTATACGGTAGCTTTGGTATATTCAACGATTCTATTGCAGACATACAATTTTCTCCTAAAATACTAACGCTCGCTCCACTGTCTAAAAGTCCTAAGTAAACTTTTCCTGCTATGGATATTTTGGCGTAAGGCAGAAAAAACTATTCTATTTCTTATGTAATAATAACTTATCTTTATAAAAAATATTTATTTATCAAAATACACAAACGATTTTCAATAATTTGATACGGAAACATACAATTTTCTTAAGATCCATGACTGTCCCTATTAATTTGGCAACCCACTGTATATATTATTTTATGTGTATTATCATAAGGTAGAATTAAAAATGTGTGATCTCAAAAGGTCTTTCATTTTTGGTTTTATGTTGAGTGCTTCCGCTACCAAAAAAGTCACGCCTCGTGCCTGCTATGTACGTAGTTTTGATAAAGCAGCAGATAATGGATATTGTATTGTTTTTCAGTTTCTTATAACAATATAAAACTAAAACATGTTTTTATTTCATTTACAGAAAAATTTGGCCGATCCTGTCAGCGATAGGAGGCTGCATAAGACCCCAGCAGGTCAAGGTGGAGGCAATGAAAGTTCCAGAAAAAAAAACTGAAATCAAGGTGAGTGCTTATTATACAAAAACTCCGAAAGGCTCCGATATTTTATTTCAAGTTGAGCTGAGCGGCTACAGCTCATTTTATTTTTGTTTTGTTTTCGTGAGGCGTGATAACTTTTTTTCTATCCCTTTTTTTCGGAATATATATCGGTAACTATTTTGGCTATCTTTTCCATATTCGGTTATCGAACTATTTCGCTTATTTTTCAAATTTCAGCCACAAAAATTGTATATATAAAATGTTAAACCAAATTTAATCATTCGGTAATAACAAACTGTACAATATAGTACTAGTATTCGGTAACTGATTTAACTCTATACCAAATACGTAACTAAAAGCAAGTAACTTATTATTCAATTAATTATCTACCTATTGACTCCATGAATAAACAATTTTTTGTGCGATTGAATACCTGACTGCGTTTCCAAAAAAAAAATTAAATTATAAATATAACTGCCCTACAAAACAAAAATGCTGAAAAATTAAAATAAATGAAAGTAATAAACAAGGCACGAGTACGATAACTTGGCCGCCAAGATTTGATGACGGATTTTTTTAGGGGGGTCAAAAACAAGTACTTTTTACTATGGGAGGGGGGGTCTATCTCCCCCCGTTTAGGAGGTAGGGGCACTTTTAGAAAAAATGGTTTAAATTGAAAAAAAAAAATATAAAAAAACAACGGCAACACCTACAATAAAGTGCTATACTGCGTTTGAAAGCCAAAAGATTGTTCTATAATCCTGCATTTAAATTAAATTACTCATATCAATAGTTTTTGAGAAATTCGCATTTAAAGTCCAAATTTTGATAAAAAAACGTGAAAAAAAAAAGTTTAGACCGGTTGTTTTCAAAATTGTGAAATGAAATTGTAAATTAGCTGATATGTGTTTCATGTATCTATCAGTTCTTAATCGAACACCAAAAACCGCATGGTTCTATGTCTTCTGGTTTTTGAGAAAACCTCCGTTTAGGAGGTAGGGGCACTTTTAGAAAAAATAGTTTAAATTAAAAAAAAAAAAATATTAAAAAACAACGGCAATACTTACAATAAAGTGCTATACTGCGTTTGAAAGCCAGAAGATTGTTCTATAATCCTGCATTTAAATTAAATTACTCATGTCAATGGTTTTTGAGAAATTCGCATTTAAAGTCCAAATTTTGATAAAATAACGTGAAAAAAAAAGTTTAGACCAATTGTTTTCAAAATTGTGAAATGAAATTGTAAATTAGCTTATATGTGTTTCATGTATCTAACAGTTCTTAATCGAACACAAAAAACCGCATGGTTCTATGTCTTCTGGTTTTTGAGAAAATCGAAAATAACTAAAACTACTTTTCTACAAAATGTTTGATATTTTTTGCTTCCTTACATAAATAAATCAGTGCTAGCTTCCAACATTACAATATATAAACAGTAAAGTATGTATGGGGGGGCATGCTGCCCCCCTGCAACCCCCCTGCTTGGGCACACTATAGGATTTGGGATAGGTGCGAGGTTGGGTGCATGCAAAGTTTCTTTCGCATTCACAGAATCTGTATTTAAAAAAATTCAAATTTATTCTATTTATCCAATGTCCACTAAATACATATAAAATACAATAAACGATCTTGAAAACCAAAACAAACTTCTGACCATCTTCACCAAAACATGGCACTATTTTTCTATCGAAAATACTGCCTAGAAAGGAAATATAAGGACGACTGGGGTTCGCAAATAATAGAGTTTTTATCAGATGTAAAAAAAGTTTACCCTTGTTATACCGATGGTGATATATGTGAGGGTTTACAGTTAAAAGACATCGATCCTCCCACCCTTCAGAGCGAAAATTTAGAAAGTGTTTTACCGCCAAAACATCCTCGGCTTCCCACCATAAAAGAGTAGCTCAACGAACTCGACGAACTTGACGAGACTTACACACCTTTTTAATACATTTTGACCTTTTTTAACTAACTATGACTGACTAACTCCTGACTAACTGACAAAATAACTGACCCAGATGCAATTCTACCTCCTCATAGTGCATTCTGGGTAAGGCTAAATGAATTGCGGTACTGAACTAACAAAGATTCATTATGTTTATTTAACATGAATCACCGTCACCACCAAAAATCAAAAAAAGTAGTTTTGGTAATTTTCGATTTTCTCAAAAACTAGAAGACATAGAACCATGCGGTTTTTTGTGTTCGATTAAGAACTGATAGATACATGGATCACATATAAGTTAATTTACAATTTCATTTCAAAATTTTGAAAACAATCGGTCTAAACTTTTTTTTTCACGTTATTTTATCAAAATTTGGACTTTAAATGTGAATTTCTCAAAAACCATTGATATGAGTAATTTAATTTAAATGCAGGATTAGAGAACAATCTTCTGGCTTTCAAACGCAGTATAGCACTTTATTGTAGGTGTTGCCGTTGTTTTTTAATATTTTTTTTTTTCAATTTAAACCATTTTTTTCTAAAAGTGCCCCTACATCTTAAACGGAGGTTTTCTCAAAAACCAGAAGACATAGAACCATGCGGTTTTTTGTGTTCGATTAAGAACTGATAGATACATGAAACACATATCAGCTAGTTTACAATTTTATTTCACAATTTTGAAAACAACCGGTCTAAACATTTTTTTTCACGTTTTTTTATCAAAATTTGGACTTTAAATGCGAATTTCTCAAAAACTATTGATATGAGTAATAAAATTTAAATGCAGAATTATAGAACCATCTTCTGGTTTTCAAACGCAGTATAGCACTTTATTGTAGGTGTTGCCGTTGTTTTTTAATATTTTTTTTTCAATTTAAACCATTTTTTCTAAAAGTGCCCCTACCTCCTAAACGGGGGGAGATAGACCCCCCCTCCCATAGTAAAAAGTGCTTGTTTTTGACCCCCCTACAAAAACCCGTTATCAAATCTTGGCGGCCAAGTTATCGTACTCTCCCCATAAACAATAAAAAACAAGATTGAAAAGAAAAAAAGAATATAATCTAAGTTTAAATAATGAATTTAAATCCCATGCCAAAAAAGGACATAAACAAATAATCTATATCATAATACTTAAATAACGTATGTACATTTTTGTATGGAGCAAGGAAAAAAAAATATTAATCTTCATGTGTATAAATAGTACTATGGAGATACAAAAAAAAATTGAAAAGCTCTAAGCAAAAATTTTAACGATTAATAACTATGCGCGTACGTAAACACCTAAAAATATATGTCTCACTAATATTAACTAAATACTAACTGTATATACAAATAAAAAGGAAAAATAAAAACTAAAACAAAATAAAGTATATATACATTTTTTTTTTTTGAAATGCCTTACTACGGAGAAAAAAAAAACTAAGAAATGAAAAAAAAAAAAAAATAATCAAATACCTAACCTAACTTAAAATTTAGTTTTTTTGTTTTTGTTTTCGTTTTTTTTTTTTTTTTGTTAATACACTACTAATTGCAGAAAAAGAAATACGAAATGAATAAAAATTCTATCGATACCTAACTATTTTTTTTGTATATACTCTTAACTACAAAACAAAAATACTAAATGAATAAAAAAAATTGTCGATACCTGACTTATTTTTTTTTTGTATATACAGGGTGTCCCACAGTCACCGCCCCAAACGAAAACCATAGATTCCTGAGGTCATTTTAAGTCGAAAAACTTAAGAGGTCATTTTCTCGTTTTCGTCCCGTTTTCGAGTTATAACGGTTTTTATGATTTTTGCTCTCTTTTCCCTTAACTGCCTTTATCTTTGCCAAACTACGTCCGATTCGCATCAAACCCAATTTTTTTCGTTTTTTAAGTTGTTTTTTTCACTTTGATATCATTTTTTTCAAAAAAACACGTTAATGAGTATTAATTTTTTTCGTTAATTATTAAAGCCCAGTTCATTTTCTTAAAAAAAAATATTTTTTTTTCCTTAAAAAGAATACTAAATGTAATTAACAAAAAATAAACAAACTGAGTGAATTAAAAAAAAAAAAAAATTTAAATACAAAATTAACTTTTTCTGAGCTATTGTGGTTAAGAAAAGGACAAATAGATAAAGTTGTCCCATTTCAGCGTATATTAAAAACATTTCCAGATATTCTTGATTAGTGTAATCCATTGTTCGCAAATAATTGAGAAAAAACTACAACTTGAATAACAAATCCAAAATGGAGTATCAAGTGAAAGAACACGACGCGGACGCTAGTTCACGCGAGAAAGACATTTACAACCTTCAAATCATAATGCAAATCTTTAATGTTTACATTAGTTAACGGTCTTACTAATTAACTTTATCTATTTGTCCTTTTCTTAACCACAATAGCTCAGAAAAAGTTAATTTTGTACTTAAAAATTATTTTTTTTTTTAAATTCACTCAGTTTGTTAATTACATTTAGTATTCTTTTTAAGGAAAAAAAATATCTAATTTTAGAAAATGAACTGGGCTTTTATAATAAGTGAAAAAATTAATACTCATTAACGTGTTTTTTTGAATAAATTGATATCAAAGTGAAAAAACTACTTAAAAAACGAAAAAATTGGGTTTGATGCTAAATTGCGGAAAAACGGTTGTCCGCAGAAAAAAAAGTCTTTGGACAAACTAAAACTGTATTAAATTCTTGATTGACTATAAAAAAAATCTCACGAATCGGGCGCAGTTTGGAAAAGATAAAGCTAGTTAATGGAAGAATAATAAAAACCGTTATAACTCGAAAACGGGACGAAAACGAGAAAATAACCTCTTAAGTTTTTCGACTTAAAATGACCTCAGGAATCCATGGTTTTCATTTGGGGCGGTGACTGTGGGACACCCTGTATATATAAAATGCCTTACTTACTACGGAGAAAGAAAAATACGAAATGATTACAAACAAAAAAATAATCAAATAAACTAACTATTAATTTATTTTTTTTACCTTACTAACTAAAAATTATTACAAAAATTATACAAAAATGATAAGAAACTATAATGAAATACTATTTAACTAAGAGAATAATGAACAAAAAACTATGTAATTCAAAAGAACACACGAAAAGTATAAATAATTAACCTACAAACTAAAATCACTATCTAATCAGGTACATTTTGTTAATCGATTTCAGGTACTAAATTAACTTTATTGTTTTATATCCTTCGCGTGGAACACACCTATTTTTTTACCCGTAAGGTTTTCTAGTTCATACATGTTCTTGCCGACCATTTTAACTATCCTACACTTAACGTATTTTGGGCTAAGTTTCGATGAAAGGTATTTCGATGAGTCGCTCAGCACGAAATTTCGTCGATACACCTCTTGCCCAGGCACAAAGTGAACCTTGCGACTTCGCATATTTTATGTCCTAGCACCTTTTTCATTTGCTTACAAAATACTTTCTCTTACCTTTTTCCGAATGCACTGCAGTCGGTTCTGCCTCGGCAGAGTAAACAGTTCGCCATCATCTATAGGATTCAATTTTCTGACCAGTTCGTAGCTCTTGCCATTGTGTCATCATATTTACTCCGAATAAGGTGAAATATGGTGATACTCCTGTTGAAGAGTGTACAGAACTTCTCAGTGCGCATGCAATATCACTAATATGCAAATCCCATTCTCGCTTATCGTCTTTCAAATAGGATCGGATAGCTGCCAGTAACGTTCTATTTACCCTCTCCGACGCATTCGACTGAGACGAATAGTAAGCGGTTTTAAAATGACGAACTCCATATGATTTAAGAAAGTTTTGAAAATCTTTGCTTAAGAATTGCCTACCGTTATCAGAATGAATTATTTCCGGTACTCCAAACGTATTGAAGACCTCATTCTTTATCAGCGGAATGCAAAGGTTTCAAAAATATATATTTCGATAAATGATCTAATACTACCAAACATATGCATTCCCAGCTTTCGATCTGGGCTATGGACCCAAGAAATCAATAAATAATAAGTTTTTGAAGAGGCAGTTCGGTGACAAAATTACTACTCATAGGTGGACGAAGAACTTGATTTGACGGTTTACTCTGTTTACATATAGCACACTCAGATATAAATTGTTTGATCTGCACGGTCATATTCGGCCAAAAGAAATATTGTCGTATACGATGTAACGTTTTAGCAATCCTGCCGTGAGCCGCTTGTGGAGGTTCGTGAGTCAATCTAATGATTTCCTCTGTCAAACCAGAAGGAATCCACAACCCGCCACGTGTGATCTAGTATAGGCTCTTCACCCAAAGGCAGACATCGTTTATATACGAAACTATCTTCAAATTTAAATCAGGTAAATCTTGAATGTTACTTTTAATTGTCGCTATTAAATTCAGATACTCCTCTGATTTAAACTCTTCTGATTCTAAATCTATCAACGGTGCTACTTCTAATCTCTCTATACTATCTAAATGCGCCCGAGAAAGGGTGTCTGGCACGACATTCAGAATTCCCTTTCGGTGCTCTATGTCGAAGGTAAACGCTTGAAGGTCAAGACTCCACCTTGCCGATCTACCATTTAGGTCCTTCATGTTCATCAGCCACTTAAGGCTGGCGTGGTCGGTGATGCCGGTAAAAAGCATACCCTCGACATAAGGCCTGAACTTTCTCACTGCCATGACCGCGGCCATACACTCTTTCTCGGTCACCGTATAGTTTCGTTGACAAGCTTTTAATTTTTGAGAGAAATAAGACACTGGAGATTCTTCGCCGGCATCCTTCTTCTGAAACAATACTGCTCCAATTCCGGATTCGGAGGCATCGCACTGAATAAAGAATCTCTTTGAGAAATTCGGGTGCGTGAGTACCGGTGCTGTGGTTAAGGCTCTTTTCAAATCTTCAAATGCAGCTAACGCCTGTTCTGTCATTTTAAATTTCTCATTTTTCTTTTTCAGAGTATCAGTCAGAGGTGCAGTCAAGGGAGAAAAGTCTCGAATAAATCGCCTATACCACCCTGCCAAACCAAGCAACCGACGAACTTGCCTTGGATTTTTAGGCACAGGATAATCCACTACTGCTTCCACCTTAGCAGGATCCGGTTTTAGCCTCGCACCACCAACGATGAAACCCAAATATTTAAGCTCCTTAAAGCAAAATTTAGATTTTTTTATGTTGATGGTGAGGTTCGCTTTTCGCAGGCATTCGGCTACTTCATCCAGCACGGCAATATGGGTCTCGAAATCCGGTTCTAAAATGAGTAAGTCATCCAGATACATGAAAACGCGTTCCCTGAGTCGTGCAGGAATCACCTTGTCCATTAGACGACATAGCCTTTGGGGCGCATTACACAGTCCAAAGGGCATGACCGTAAACTGGTACAAGGGTCTTCCCGGTACCGCAAATGCAATTTTCTCCCCACCCTCCTTCTCCAACGGTACTTGCCAGAAAGCTTCCTTCAGATCAACACTACTAATATAGTAGGTGTCTGGCAACCGATTGAGAAGCCCGTCGATATGAGGAAGTGGGTTCGCATCCTTTTTACTCAACGCATTGACCTTACGAGAGTCCAGACAAAAACGGTATTTTATGGTACCGTTCTCGGCTGGCTTCTTGATAAGGACAACGGGGGAACACCACGGACTCTCACTTTCCTCTATAACGCCGAGCCTCAACATTCTATCTAATTCTTGGTACAAAAGGGCTTGTACCGCTGGAGAAACAGGGTAGTAACGCTGCTTCACATGAACCGCGTCTCCAGTATCTATAACATGCTCCATTATAGACGTCTTCCGAGACCATGGCGATCAAAATCTAAAAATTTCTCCTTAACCGCCTCCAACTTGCACTTCTGTTCCGGCGAAAGCTGATGGGTGTTAACCACATCACCGGTCTTGTCCAGAATTGAGACGGAGCTCACAATATTAGGCGCAATCTGAAATGATTTCCAAAAGTCCACCCCTAGGTATACCTCTTGATCCAAATTGGGCACTAAATAAAAGGTAATGAAATGTGTTTGACTTTTATATTCTACTGGCGTTTGAATTTTTCCCAAAATCTCTTGTTTTTTCCCGTTTGCTGTTTTGACATCAGCTTTATACGGTAGCTTTGGTATATTCAACGATTCTATTGCAGACATACAATTTTCTCCTAAAATACTAACGCTCGCTCCACTGTCTAAAAGTCCTAAGTAAACTTTTCCTGCTATGGATATTTTGGCGTAAGGCAGAAAAAACTATTCTATTTCTTATGTAATAATAACTTATCTTTATAAAAAATATTTATTTATCAAAATACACAAACGATTTTCAATAATTTGATACGGAAACATACAATTTTCTTAAGATCCATGACTGTCCCTATTAATTTGGCAACCCACTGTATATATTATTTTATGTGTATTATCATAAGGTAGAATTAAAAATGGGTGATCTCAAAAGGTCTTTCATTTTTGGTTTTATGTTGAGTGCTTCCGCTACCGAAAAAGTCACGCCTCGTGCCTGCTATGTACGTAGTTTTGATAAAGCAGCAGATAATGGATATTGTATTGTTTTTCAGTTTCTTATAACAATATAAAACTAAAACATGTTTTTATTTCATTTACAGAAAAATTTGGCCGATCCTGTCAGCGATAGGAGGCTGCATAAGACCCCAGCAGGTCAAGGTGGAGGCAATGGAAGTTCCAGAAAAAAAAACTGAAATCAAGGTGAGTGCTTATTATACAAAAACTCCGAAAGGCTCCGATATTTTATTTCAAGTTGAGCTGAGCGGCTACAGATCATTTTATTTTTGTTTTGTTTTCGTGAGGCGTGATAACTTTTTTTCTATCCCTTTTTTTTCGGAATATATATCGGTAACTATTTTGGCTATCTTTTCCATATTCGGTTATCGAACTATTTCGCTTATTTTTCAAATTTCAGCCACAAAAATTGTATATATAAAATGTTAAACCAAATTTAATCATTCGGTAATAACAAACTGTACAATATAGTACTAGTATTCGGTAACTGATTTAACTCTATACCAAATACGTAACTAAAAGCAAGTAACTTATTATTCAATTAATTATCTACCTATTGACTCCATGAATAAACAATTTTTTGTGCGATTGAATACCTGACTGCGTTTCCAAAAAAAAAATTAAATTATAAATATAACTGCCCTACAAAACAAAAATGCTGAAAAATTAAAATAAATGAAAGTAATAAACAATAAAAAACAAGATTGAAAAGAAAAAAAGAATATAATCTAAGTTTAAATAATGAATTTAAATCCCATGCCAAAAAAGGACATAAACAAATAATCTATATCATAATACTTAAATAACGTATGTACATTTTTGTATGGAGCAAGGAAAAAAAATATTAATCTTCATGTGTATAAATAGTACTATGGAGATACAAAAAAAAATTGAAAAGCTCTAAGCAAAAATTTTAACGATTAATAACTATGCGCGTACGTAAACACCTAAAAATATATGTCTCACTAATATTAACTAAATACTAACTGTATATACAAAGAAAAAGGAAAAATAAAAACTAAAACAAAATAAGGTATATATACATTTTTTTTTTATTTTTATTTTTTTTTAAATGCCTTACTACGGAGAAAAAAAAACTAAGAAATGAAAAAAAAAAAATAAAAAAAAAAATAATCAAATACCTAACCTAACTTAAAATTTATTTTTTTTGTTTTTGTTTTTGTTTTTTTTTTTTTTTTGTTAATACACTACTAATTGCAGAAAAATAAATACGAAATGAATAAAAATTCTATCGATACCTAACTAACTACAAAACAAAAATACTAAATGAATAAAAAAAATTGTCGATACCTGACTATTATTTTTTTTTTGTATATATATATAAAATGCCTTACTTACTACGGAGAAAGAAAAATACGAAATGATTACAAACAAAAAAATAATCAAATAAACTAACTATTAATTTATTTTTTTTTACCTTACTAACTAAAAATTATTAAAAAAAAAAACTGAAAAAAAAATTTTTTCGTTTCATGAACTACCTATACAAAAATGATAAGAAACTATAATGAAATACTATTTAACTAAGAGAATAATGAACAAAAAACTTGTAATTCAAAAGAACACACGAAAAGTATAAATAATTAACCTACAAACTAAAATCACTATCTAATCAGGTACATTTTGTTAATCGATTTCAGGTACTAAATTAACTTTATTGTTTTATATCCTTCGCGTGGAACACACCTATTTTTTTACCCGTAAGGTTTTCTAGTTCATACATGTTCTTGCCGACCATTTTAACTATCCTACACTTAACGTATTTTGGGCTAAGTTTCGATTAAAGGTATTTCGATGAGTCGCTCAGCACGAAATTTCGTCGATACACCTCTTGCCCAGGCACAAAGTGAACCTTGCGACTTCGCATATTTTATGTCCTAGCACCTTTTTCATTTGCTTACAAAATACTTTCTCTTACCTTTTTCCGAATGCACTGCAGTCGGTTCTGCCTCGGCAGAGTAAACAGTTCGCCATCATCTATAGCATTCAATTTTCTGACCAGTTCGTAACTCTTGCCATTGTGTCATCATATTTACTCCGAATAAGGTGAAATATGGTGATACTCCTGTTGAAGAGTGTACAGAACTTCTCAGTGCGCATGCAATATCACTAATATGCAAATCCCATTCTCGCTTATCGTCTTTCAAATAGGATCGGATAGCTGCCAGTAACGTTCTATTTACCCTCTCCGACGCATTCGACTGAGGCGAATAGTAAGCGGTTTTAAAATGACGAACTCCATATGATTTAAGAAAGTTTTGAAAATCTTTGCTTAAGAATTGCCTACCGTTATCAGAATGAATTATTTCCGGTACTCCAAACGTATTGAAGACCTCATTCTTTAAAAATTTGACAACACTTACGGTATCAGCGGAATGCAAAGGTTTCAAAAATATATATTTCGATAAATGATCTAATACTACCAAACATATGCATTCCCAGCTTTCGATCTGGGGTATGGACCCAAGAAATCAATAAATAATAAGTTTTTGAAAAGGCAGTTCGGTGACAAAATTACTACTCATAGGTGGACGAAGAATTTGATTTGACGGTTTACTCTGTTTACATATAGCACACTCAGATATAAATTGTTTGATCTGCACGGTCATATTCGGCCAAAAGAAATATTGTCGTATACGATGTAACGTTTTAGCAATCCTGCCGTGAGCCGCTTGTGGAGGTTCGTGAGTCAATCTAATGATTTCCTCTGTCAAACCAGAAGGAATCCACAACCCGCCACGTGTGATCTAGTATAGGCTCTTCACCCAAAGGCAGACATCGTTTATATACGAAACTATCTTCAAATTTAAATCAGGTAAATCTTGAATGTTACTTTTAATTGTCGCTATTAAATTCAGATACTCCTCTGATTTAAACTCTTCTGATTCTAAATCTATCAACGGTGCTACTTCTAATCTCTCTATACTATCTAAATGCGCCCGAGAAAGGGTGTCTGGCACGACATTCAGAATTCCCTTTCGGTGCTCTATGTCGAAGGTAAACGCTTGAAGGTCAAGACTCCACCTTGCCGATCTACCATTTAGGTCCTTCATGTTCATCAGCCACTTAAGGCTGGCGTGGTCGGTGATGCCGGTAAAAAGCATACCCTCGACATAAGGCCTGAACTTTCTCACTGCCATGACCGCGGCCATACACTCTTTCTCGGTCACCGTATAGTTTCGTTGACAAGCTTTTAATTTTTGAGAGAAATAAGACACTGGAGATTCTTCGCCGGCATCCTTCTTCTGAAACAATACTGCTCCAATTCCGGATTCGGAGGCATCGCACTGAATAAAGAATCTCTTTGAGAAATTCGGGTGCGTGAGTACCGGTGCTGTGGTTAAGGCTCTTTTCAAATCTTCAAATGCAGCTAACGCCTGTTCTGTCATTTTAAATTTCTCATTTTTCTTTTTCAGAGTATCAGTCAGAGGTGCAGTCAAGGGAGAAAAGTCTCGAATAAATCGCCTATACCACCCTGCCAAACCAAGCAACCGACGAACTTGCCTTGGATTTTTAGGCACAGGATAATCCACTACTGCTTCCACCTTAGCAGGATCCGGTTTTAGCCTCGCACCACCAACGATGAAACCCAAATATTTAAGCTCCTTAAAGCAAAATTTAGATTTTTTTATGTTGATGGTGAGGTTCGCTTTTCGCAGGCATTCGGCTACTTCATCCAGCACGGCAATATGGGTCTCGAAATCCGGTTCTAAAATGAGTAAGTCATCCAGATACATGAAAACGCGTTCCCTGAGTCGTGCAGGAATCACCTTGTCCATTAGACGACATAGCCTTTGGGGCGCATTACACAGTCCAAAGGGCATGACCGTAAACTGGTACAAGGGTCTTCCCGGTACCGCAAATGCAATTTTCTCCCCACCCTCCTTCTCCAACGGTACTTGCCAGAAAGCTTCCTTCAGATCAACACTACTAATATAGTAGGTGTCTGGCAACCGATTGAGAAGCCCGTCGATATGAGGAAGTGGGTTCGCATCCTTTTTACTCAACGCATTGACCTTACGAGAGTCCAGACAAAAACGGTATTTTATGGTACCGTTCTCGGCTGGCTTCTTGATAAGGACAACGGGGGAACACCACGGACTCTCACTTTCCTCTATAACGCCGAGCCTCAACATTCTATCTAATTCTTGGTACAAAAGGGCTTGTACCGCTGGAGAAACAGGGTAGTAACGCTGCTTCACATGAACCGCGTCTCCAGTATCTATAACATGCTCCATTATAGACGTCTTCCGAGACCATGGCGATCAAAATCTAAAAATTTCTCCTTAACCGCCTCCAACTTGCACTTCTGTTCCGGCGAAAGCTGATGGGTGTTAACCACATCACCGGTCTTGTCCAGAATTGAGACGGAGCTCACAATATTAGGCGCAATCTGAAATGATTTCCAAAAGTCCACCCCTAGGTATACCTCTTGATCCAAATTGGGCACTAAATAAAAGGTAATGAAATGTGTTTGACTTTTATATTCTACTGGCGTTTGAATTTTTCCCAAAATCTCTTGTTTTTTCCCGTTTGCTGTTTTGACATCAGCTTTATACGGTAGCTTTGGTATATTCAACGATTCTATTGCAGACATACAATTTTCTCCTAAAATACTAACGCTCGCTCCACTGTCTAAAAGTCCTAAGTAAACTTTTCCTGCTATGGATATTTTGGCGTAAGGCAGAAAAAACTATTCTATTTCTTATGTAATAATAACTTATCTTTATAAAAAATATTTATTTATCAAAATACACAAACGATTTTCAATAATTTGATACGGAAACATACAATTTTCTTAAGATCCATGACTGTCCCTATTAATTTGGCAACCCACTGTATATATTATTTTATGTGTATTATCATAAGGTAGAATTAAAAATGGGTGATCTCAAAAGGTCTTTCATTTTTGGTTTTATGTTGAGTGCTTCCGCTACCGAAAAAGTCACGCCTCGTGCCTGCTATGTACGTAGTTTTGATAAAGCAGCAGATAATGGATATTGTATTGTTTTTCAGTTTCTTATAACAATATAAAACTAAAACATGTTTTTATTTCATTTACAGAAAAATTTGGCCGATCCTGTCAGCGATAGGAGGCTGCATAAGACCCCAGCAGGTCAAGGTGGAGGTAATGGAAGTTCCAGAAAAAAAAACTGAAATCAAGGTGAGTGCTTATTATACAAAAACTCCGAAAGGCTCCGATATTTTATTTCAAGTTGAGCTGAGCGGCTACAGCTCATTTTATTTTTGTTTTGTTTTCGTGAGGCGTGATAACTTTTTTTCTATCCCTTTTTTTTCGGAATATATATCGGTAACTATTTTGGCTATCTTTTCCATATTCGGTTATCGAACTATTTCGCTTATTTTTCAAATTTCAGCCACAAAAATTGTATATATAAAATGTTAAACCAAATTTAATCATTCGGTAATAACAAACTGTACAATATAGTACTAGTATTCGGTAACTGATTTAACTCTATACCAAATACGTAACTAAAAGCAAGTAACTTATTATTCAATTAATTATCTACCTATTGACTCCATGAATAAACAATTTTTTGTGCGATTGAATACCTGACTGCGTTTCCAAAAAAAAAATAAATTATAAATATAACTGCCCTACAAAACAAAAATGCTGAAAAATTAAAATAAATGAAAGTAATAAACAATAAAAAACAAGATTGAAAAGAAAAAAAGAATATAATCTAAGTTTAAATAATGAATTTAAATCCCATGCCAAAAAAGGACATAAACAAATAATCTATATCATAATACTTAAATAACGTATGTACATTTTTGTATGGAGCAAGGAAAAAAAAATATTAATCTTCATGTGTATAAATAGTACTATGGAGATACAAAAAAAAATTGAAAAGCTCTAAGCAAAAATTTTAACGATTAATAACTATGCGCGTACGTAAACACCTAAAAATATATGTCTCACTAATATTAACTAAATACTAACTGTATATACAAAGAAAAAGGAAAAATAAAAACTAAAACAAAATAAAGTATATATACATTTTTTTTTTATTTTTTTTTTTTTTTAAATGCCTTACTACGGAGAAAAAAAAAACTAAGAAATGAAAAAAAAAAAAATAAAAAAAAATAATCAAATACCTAACCTAACTTAAAATTTAGTTTTTTTGTTTTTGTTTTTGTTTTTTTTTTTTTTTTTGTTAATACACTACTAATTGCAGAAAAAGAAATACGAAATGAATAAAAATTCTATCGATACCTAACTATTTTTTTTGTATATACTCTTAACTACAAAACAAAAATACTAAATGAATAAAAAAAATTGTCGATACCTGACTATTATTTTTTTTTTGTATATATATATAAAATGCCTTACTTACTACGGAGAAAGAAAAATACGAAATGATTACAAACAAAAAAATAATCAAATAAACTAACTATTAATTTATTTTTTTTTACCTTACTAACTAAAAATTATTAAAAAAAAAAACTGAAAAAAAAATTTTTTCGTTTCATGAACTACCTATACAAAAATGATAAGAAACTATAATGAAATACTATTTAACTAAGAGAATAATGAACAAAAAACTTGTAATTCAAAAGAACACACGAAAAGTATAAATAATTAACCTACAAACTAAAATCACTATCTAATCAGGTACATTTTGTTAATCGATTTCAGGTACTAAATTAACTTTATTGTTTTATATCCTTCGCGTGGAACACACCTATTTTTTTACCCGTAAGGTTTTCTAGTTCAAACATGTTCTTGCCGACCATTTTAACTATCCTACACTTAACGTATTTTGGGCTAAGTTTCGATTAAAGGTATTTCGATGAGTCGCTCAGCACGAAATTTCGTCGATACACCTCTTGCCCAGGCACAAAGTGAACCTTGCGACTTCGCATATTTTATGTCCTAGCACCTTTTTCATTTGCTTACAAAATACTTTCTCTTACCTTTTTCCGAATGCACTGCAGTCGGTTCTGCCTCGGCAGAGTAAACAGTTCGCCATCATCTATAGCATTCAATTTTCTGACCAGTTCGTAACTCTTGCCATTGTGTCATCATATTTACTCCGAATAAGGTGAAATATGGTGATACTCCTGTTGAAGAGTGTACAGAACTTCTCAGTGCGCATGCAATATCACTAATATGCAAATCCCATTCTCGCTTATCGTCTTTCAAATAGGATCGGATAGCTGCCAGTAACGTTCTATTTACCCTCTCCGACGCATTCGACTGAGGCGAATAGTAAGCGGTTTTAAAATGACGAACTCCATATGATTTAAGAAAGTTTTGAAAATCTTTGCTTAAGAATTGCCTACCGTTATCAGAATGAATTATTTCCGGTACTCCAAACGTATTGAAGACCTCATTCTTTAAAAATTTGACAACACTTACGGTATCAGCGGAATGCAAAGGTTTCAAAAATATATATTTCGATAAATGATCTAATACTACCAAACATATGCATTCCCAGCTTTCGATCTGGGGTATGGACCCAAGAAATCAATAAATAATAAGTTTTTGAAAAGGCAGTTCGGTGACAAAATTACTACTCATAGGTGGACGAAGAATTTGATTTGACGGTTTACTCTGTTTACATATAGCACACTCAGATATAAATTGTTTGATCTGCACGGTCATATTCGGCCAAAAGAAATATTGTCGTATACGATGTAACGTTTTAGCAATCCTGCCGTGAGCCGCTTGTGGAGGTTCGTGAGTCAATCTAATGATTTCCTCTGTCAAACCAGAAGGAATCCACAACCCGCCACGTGTGATCTAGTATAGGCTCTTCACCCAAAGGCAGACATCGTTTATATACGAAACTATCTTCAAATTTAAATCAGGTAAATCTTGAATGTTACTTTTAATTGTCGCTATTAAATTCAGATACTCCTCTGATTTAAACTCTTCTGATTCTAAATCTATCAACGGTGCTACTTCTAATCTCTCTATACTATCTAAATGCGCCCGAGAAAGGGTGTCTGGCACGACATTCAGAATTCCCTTTCGGTGCTCTATGTCGAAGGTAAACGCTTGAAGGTCAAGACTCCACCTTGCCGATCTACCATTTAGGTCCTTCATGTTCATCAGCCACTTAAGGCTGGCGTGGTCGGTGATGCCGGTAAAAAGCATACCCTCGACATAAGGCCTGAACTTTCTCACTGCCATGACCGCGGCCATACACTCTTTCTCGGTCACCGTATAGTTTCGTTTCCTTCTTCTGAAACAATACTGCTCCAATTCCGGATTCGGAGGCATCGCACTGAATAAAGAATCTCTTTGAGAAATTCGGGTGCGTGAGTACCGGTGCTGTGGTTAAGGCTCTTTTCAAATCTTCAAATGCAGCTAACGCCTGTTCTGTCATTTTAAATTTCTCATTTTTCTTTTTCAGAGTATCAGTCAGAGGTGCAGTCAAGGGAGAAAAGTCTCGAATAAATCGCCTATACCACCCTGCCAAACCAAGCAACCGACGAACTTGCCTTGGATTTTTAGGCACAGGATAATCCACTACTGCTTCCACCTTAGCAGGATCCGGTTTTAGCCTCGCACCACCAACGATGAAACCCAAATATTTAAGCTCCTTAAAGCAAAATTTAGATTTTTGTATGTTGATGGTGAGGTTCGCTTTTCGCAGGCATTCGGCTACTTCATCCAGCACGGCAATATGGGTCTCGAAATCCGGTTCTAAAATGAGTAAGTCATCCAGATACATGAAAACGCGTTCCCTGAGTCGTGCAGGAATCACCTTGTCCATTAGACGACATAGCCTTTGGGGCGCATTACACAGTCCAAAGGGCATGACCGTAAACTGGTACAAGGGTCTTCCCGGTACCGCAAATGCAGTTTTCTCCCCACCCTCCTTCTCCAACGGTACTTGCCAGAAAGCTTCCTTCAGATCAACACTACTAATATAGTAGGTGTCTGGCAACCGATTGAGAAGCCCGTCGATATGAGGAAGTGGGTTCGCATCCTTTTTACTCAACGCATTGACCTTACGAGAGTCCAGACAAAAACGATATTTTATGGTACCGTTCTCGGCTGGCTTCTAAATAAAAGGTTGTTACGACCGCCGAGTTGGATGTAGCCCAGCTGTTGAAGGCGCGCACATTCAATTTTTGGTTGTGCAACTGTTTGGTTACTTAGAGAAAACAGATGAACTATTTGGTTGAATGTCCGCGTAAGTACATATAATTATATGTTACATAAAATAGCGAAGTCATTTTAGGCAATCGTTTAGTTTCTGTCAAACCATAAACTTTTTAGTTGCACGAACCAAGCAGAGGCTAAGAAAGAAAAAAAAAAGGATTGTATGTGCGCGAATCATAATCAAATTTATCTCTTGAAAAATTTACAACGCCACCTGTCGACAAAATTGAAGAAACTTCTGGTGGGACAAAAGTCTTTGAACGTGCCCGTCGCAGAATTTCGAAGATAGATGTCAAATTTGTTGTGTTCACCCATACATATGCATGGTGTATTTTTGTTATTATTGTTTTTGTATACACTACAGTCCAGAGATGTGGATCGGATGATGTTTTGCAGTTAGATGAAAGTCATTCGATGTTGTTTTTTTTTGGTTTTACTGAAGGCTTGATGTTGATACTGGTCCATAAGAATGTGTATTGTCATTCTTGTTTGCTTGTCGTCACTACCTGATGCCTGACCTGGTCTGATTAGATTTTTTGGAAAAAAAAAAGTTTTTAAGCTGAAAAAAAAAAGTAAAATCGTGCCGAGACCGGGTATTATTTTAAAATTTCGATTTCAACAAATTATTGAAATTCGATAATGTAGTTTTTGGGTGCGTTACTGAAAGGTTTAACATATTCCGGTGAAACAGAATTGAATGTAGTGTTTTTTTGTTTCCATAGAATCTCCACACTCCACGAATAGTGTCATATATATTTATCGTCAAACTCTATAGACTGCAATTATTTAAATTCCATAATCTTCAATAATAAATCGTTCAAAGTTGTGAGTTTTTTTAGAAACAAACTTTTATTGAACAGTGTGTAAGGAGTTTTGAAATTTCAGGTAAATTCTCGGCGGCCCCTGATAAGTACCTACTACAGTACGGGCCGCCGCATAAGTTTTTCTTCAGTTTTTTTTTGTGATCCCTCGATGTTTGTCGGCGAAGATTGCTCCGGCTATTATTGATGTTTAAAACCAACACTCTATTTGTTCCGGATTTGGCTGATCAGGAGATTGGAGTACCACGGTACCTGATTGTTCCGGAGATAAGATATTTCGCTGCTGGTTCCTTGGCATTCATACCGAATACAGTGAGTCCCTCTGAAAGAAAAACAGAAAAAAACAGACAAACAAATCAACATTAGCACAGGTACGAGATTACGTAAAACAATATACACGAAGAAAACAATAAATAAAGAAAATCAAAAGAACGAGATAATTTACCACATTCTGATAAATGTGAACGTATAATATTAAACATAAAAATTCGTCATTCTTACCGTTGTTGTTCCTGTTGTTCCGGCCGATCCTGTTTTTTTTTGTTAAATTTTGGTGATTTTTGCGGTTGAAGTCGAACATACCTGCTTTGAAGTTTTCGATTTCATACTGTTTCTGTTTAATAACGTTTTTTTGGATAAATTTTCTTGATTATTTAATTTTTTTTTATCTAAATTTCTGCTTGTAAGTGGAACTCTGGTTTTTTCCAATATTTTTTTTAATTTTTTGCCGCGTTTCGTGTACGGTAAGCCAATCATTTTATGGTTATTTTGTGTTTTTTTGTTACTACCCCCTCCACAGAGCTCTATATAGAGGTAGGGAAAAATCTCGAGCCGCCAATTAAGGATTGTTGTAGTGCACCAAAAAGGGTGTTTTATAAAGTTTTTTGTTGGAAAGGGACCAGGTCCATATTTGTTATTGTTTTTCTTATTTTTCGAGTTTTTAATTTTGAGTTCAAGCCTTTCTGTTTGCGTCAATGCATTTATCTCTAAAATTAGAAATAAAATTAAACGTTTATCTATAGGTTCCATGGCTAAATTTAAAGTTTCATAACAATAAAAAGTGACTTCATACCGCCTAAAAATGAAAAAAATCGTCTTTTGTTGTTTTGTGTAAACAAAACATGAACTTTTGAAGAAACTTTTTTTCAGGGGTGCCCAGGGTAGCTGAGTTTTCGGTGAAGATGGTTTGACTCGAAACCGACTATCCGCCATCTTGGGGGAATTCAAAAATGGCCACGAATTCCTAAGGTTGGGTGGGTAATGGCCACACTGCGATGACACCTGCAGTGCCCTGATGTGGCAATAGTCCGTCCGCGGTCATAGCTAGTCCGTTTTTTTTTTTCCTAGTTCCCTCAGGACTGATTTGTGTTTTTGGCTGCAGGCGAGGTTAAGTTTCCGGGGGCAAGATCCCCCCCCGTCCGACGAGCTGACGCCGTGCATGTGCAAGCAGGCCGCGTCCCCGGGACTTGACATTCCATCCTTTTTCCTAACCTATCCCCTTCCTAGCTTCCTACCCTTTACTTTCTCCCATCCTACTTCCTTACCGACTCCGCACCTCCTCTTGGCTCGCAACAAAATGGCGCCCAACGTCGCTAAAACGGTTCTCCAACCTAGTTGGAACGTTGTTTTGACGACATAGTTTTTGTGGTCTTAGTTTCAGTTCGTTTGTGTTGTATAGTCCCCAACCAAACTTGCTGTGGATTTTTAAACCTCGTAAGTCTTTATCAGGAAAGTCTCAGACATACCTAGATAAATCGCGACGAGAGTTTGAAAATTCACAGTGACTGCGGTTAGTAAATGTTATGCGTTTGTCTGGTATTACTGGAGTTTTTGACAAGGGCGTATGTCTGCGTCAGGAAGGTCATAGACGAACCTAGACGTATCGCGACGTTCCTTGGCGAAAGCTTGAGTAGTGTCAGATAGCGTATTTGAGTATCGTTTTTACCTATTCCCATCCTTTACTACCTTTTTTTTTACTTTTCAAATTCTTAATTTTAATTTTCTTATCCTTTAGTTTTGTCATTTTCTACTTGGACGATTGATTGTGCGCGACGTTTAGTCCAACATCATCGTTCCAAATTTGTGTAAGTTTTACCTTACCGTTTCATGTCTTCTAGCAAGGTCCTTAAGACAGTCTAGGATTGCGGGAACGGTAAGGGAAAACCTTGTAATGTGATTTGTTAGTGTTTCTAGTAGTTTTCCTTTTCTATTATTGTCACATCAGGGAAGTTTCTTTCGTCCGTCTGATGTCCTTTTTTTAGTGATGTCGTAAGTAGAGGCATACCATGTCGAAAAGAAACCACCGAGTAGAAGCAACCCGAAGCACCCCGTCAATTCATGATACAACCAGTGCTGCCGTTTTAAAAATTTCCAGAGGAGTATTTTTTGTATTTTTTGGGGAGTATTTACGATAGTTGAGGAGTATCGCCAAAATACCAAGAAAATTATTAGTTCAACGAAAAAAACACAGAAACGTTTTCTATAAATTAAATTTTTACTTGCGACTTATAGCTACTATAAGGCAAGTTATGCATTCGTAAAAAAAATCGAACTCGAGACTTTGATCAAAGTTGACATTACGATGATAGCGAAGACGAAAAAAGTGGGTCTCGCAATTCTGTCTATCAGTCTGTCTGTCGGTTCCACTACAGCCTAAACGGCTCGGCCGATTTTCTTCAAACTTGGTAGATATGGGTTTTAATTTTTTTCCCCCGGACGTACCTGACATACGATTTTTTTTTCGAAATTTTATAAATATTTTTTTTCTCAAAAACTGTCCCACAGATTTTTTTAAACAAAAATTTCAAAAATTTCATTTGGTTAAAACTTATATTTGCTAATGGTTGAAAAAAATTTTACAAAAAATTGTTATTTTTGGTAGCCCCTCTGGGTCCATTTTTTTGTTTTTGATTTTTTCGAAAGCAGTACAGCCGATTTAAATCATTTTTTTATGCCAAAGCTCCTCCAAAATTTGAATATTATTACATTATTCAAATTTTCAATGTTTTATGTTTTGGATTTTTAAAAAAAATATCAAAAATTTTTTTTGGAAACTCAATATTTCGAAAACCCCATGCTCGATATTTTTCAAACTTGACAAATAAAAGTTTCTTAACATAATCTACAAGATTTAAGAAAAAACATTTTGTTTTATCTAAAACTAAAGGTACCTTCCATACAAATTTTAAAAAATGGTTTTTGAAAATCGTATTTTTTTCGAAAACGGTTCCGAGAATTTTGCTAAAATTTTTTCTCTTTTGATTAATTTTTACGATCTATAATTTAATAAAAAAAATTTGAAATCTAGATATTACTGACTGTACCTACCATAGAACGATTTTTTCGAATTTTGAATTTCTCATTATCGGCATAACGGATTTTAATGAAATTTTTTATAAAGAAGGTCTTAAAAAGTTTAAAAAACATTGCATTTCAAAACTTAAAAAAAAAAATATTTTTTTCAATTTTTAGAAAAAAAAAGTCATTTTTTTTTTGGAAAATTCGATATCTCAAGAACGGCTTGATAATTTTTTTGAAAATTAGACCCTCATTCGTACAATAATAAAAACTTAAGATTGGCGTACCAAAATTTTTTTCTTAAAAATGTTTTACAAATTTTGTACATAAAAGCTTATTTTTTTAAGGAACCACTACAACGACTTATAATTTTTGTTCTTTCATAAATTTATATTTGCATAGCATTCCGTTTTTATCTCTTACTATTGAAAAATTCATTTTATCCTTATGAACAGTTTTCTTTAATTACATCCGTTTTTAAAATTCCTAGTCTATTACATAGGAGCAAGTTCGTGCGACCCAGTCGTGCATTTTATTTTTATTCATTTGTAATAAAAGTAGGAACTTCAATATTTGTGTTTTTTAATAAACAGAGAGTTAATAATAAATTAACTCTAACTTAACCTATTGAGATACTTATATACTGTAATCGTACCTACATTGATTTTCAAACAACTTATTTTGCTTATTAATATTAATATTAATTTTTGTATTTTGTTTATTTAAACAAGAATTTGACAAAAGTAAACAAAAATTTAATATAATAAAAATATATTAGAGATACATGTAATGGTCTTGGACGTTGATGGACCTGTCTCAGTTGGAATTTTAACTGAGGTGGATAGTGCTGGTTCAGATGGTGCTGCTTCTGGTGTTGGTTTTGGTTTTTTATTAAGAACCTGTGTTGAACATAATCAGGCTTATTTATTAGAATTCTGTGAACGCGTGAATAGTTATGCACTACATAAGGACTTATTCATCCACTATGCAAATTCATATTTAGAAAACATATGCCTACCCTGCATAGCATGAGCATGAGCTTGTGTCAAATAAAGTACCAAAAAGTAAGAATCTATTACATTTAGCCTTCATAACACTCAGCTGTTTGTCAAAAAAAAAAAAAAAAAAAAAACATCCTGTCTGTCTATCGAATTAAACAAAAATAGAACTACCAAAAGCTAATAGAATTCGAACAATTAACTTTGATTCATCAAATAAGGTATGTAATTATCTCTGGCACATACTAGAAATCAAATTATTATTCGTTTTATCCTTGCTGGAATACTCCTCACAAGTTATTGAGGATAAAATTCAATAATGCAAAATACAAAACACACACCGGATGAACAAGGATCCGTGGAGACAGATCACCAACAAGTATATTTATCTATTTAAGTCCAAACAATTTTCAATTCAATTTATTTTTAATATGTGTAAAAGTATAACATTTTAGTTTCAATAAATAAAAACAACAAAGCTTTAGTTTTAATATCAAGTAAAAGTCATTTTATTTTGTTTATAATCTTTATAATTCAATGTGATGTCAAAGTGAATGTGACAGAACAATACTAAAATGTCCTTATGTAGGCACTATTCAACCTCCGAACGCGTTTAGCTTAGTCATGTATTACACGGCGCGTGAGTTTAACGCGCAACTCTTGGTTATTTTCTTTTGAACATTCATTCCGTGACGCGCGTGTTATCACACGAAGCCTTTTTCTCATTTCAGAACTGCGCATTTATTTGACAGGTTATTTTATTTTATCTTCTTTGCCCTGTATTAGATACAACAAAAAAATAATTTTGGTAGCAAAAATGGAAGTCGGATGGCAAGGATTATAGAGAATGTTGGCATTTCATAATTCAAAATGAACTCAGATGTTAATTCCTTGCTCCATTTGAATTTCACAGCCATTTTAATTTGTCCTCATTGATCAACATCCAAAATGAAATAAAACAAATCCAAAAAACAAAGAAAGAGCAGAAAGAGAAACGTCAAAAACACGCAAGGAAATTTCTACCCGTGCGTGTTCAGATAGATTTATTCCTGTTTCATCTTTTTGTTCTTTCTTTCTCTTTTGCACTTCATTCACGCGAGGCTAAACACGCGTCGTGTAATACCGGACTTATAATGCCTCTATTCAACGTCACATAAGTGTTATAAATAACGATTTTGCGTTTAGAGGCATTATAAGGGTTGCATAGCCTTATGTACTCACTATAATGAGTTTATAAATATGGCTGAATGTGTATAATGTACCTATATTATAGTTTCAAAGTATATGAAAGGATGGTCTTACTTTTCCATTCTTTTAGAGTAAGTTGATATTTCTTTTTTTAACAAAATGTTCGTCTGAAAAACAGGGGTGCCAGCACGTAACTTGGTACAATCGAGTTTAATCGATAAAATCGAGCCTCGGCAGCACCTATTTTGGTTCAATCGAGTGTCCTCGATCGTATCGTCAGATTTGGCAGCACACAAACTTGAAAATGAGGTTTGAAACAAAATTTTTCACTCAACAGAAAAAAGTTATCGTTGGCAGTGATTTTTTTAAGAAATAGCATGGAGAAACAAAAAAATGTCAATAAATAAGAAACAGACGGATGTTTCGAACACTTTTATGAGTTTTCACCATGATTTAGCTATAGGAATGCTTAAAAGTACCCAAGGCAGGAAAAACAGAAATTTTCTTACAAGTTACATACCTAATATAAAATATACTAAAAAGTAAGAAACTTCACTTAAAAGGCACAGGTCGAGGTACATGCATGATTTTAGCATTAAGTATTTCCTCATCTTCACTTTCCGAATCAAAAAATATCACAAGAATACCAATTTGACATTCCACTTTATAGTTCACAATGATATTTTTAAATGGAAGTCACAAAGAAACTCGTCTCAAATTACGTGCTGCCAAAAATAATTTGCTTCGAGTTAACCTACGATCGACAATGCTCGATTGTATCAAGTTACGTGCTGGCACCCCAGCTTTGTAACGATTAATTTGTATTTTTTTAGAAACGGTAAATTGGATTGAATGAACCCGATTTAATTATCTCGCTCGCACTTGATAAATTAAAAAGAGGAAACAATATTTATTATCTCTGTCTTTTTATCTTGTTATCCAGGGATGTTTGCAAGTTCAACGATATGAGATCTTGTATGGAAAAAAGAACAGAGATATGCAATTTGTCGAAAAAACAGTATGTTTGCTTTAAGTTGGTTTGTTGCAATTTTGTTTTATTTTTCATTTTTATTTATTTTTTGGGGAGTATTTTTGTAACATGGGGAGTATAGGAGCATTGACTCCACGAAAGGAGTAAAATACTCCTATGGGAGTAATTTCGGCAGCGCTGGATACAACCACTACATAAACTGCTTAAAGTGAAACATTGTTTTTTTTTCTAAAAATTTAAAAAACAAATTTTTTTTTGAAATTGTTCTAATCGAATATTTGTTTCTGTTTTCTTTATAGTTTGTTTTGTTTAATTCAAATTTTTTTCTTGCAAGTTTAACTTTTTCTTGGCTAAAGAGTTTAGCTTTTCAAAAAGTGAGGAAAATTATAAAATTTACAATCTTTTCAATAATTTTTTTGTTTTTTTTTAGGTTTAGTTTTTGAAATAGTTTTTGTTTTGAAAATTCAGTTTTTGAAAAACTTTGTTTTTGGAAAACTTAAATTTTTTTTTATATACGTTTTCGTTTAAACGTTTTCTTTTCGTTAGGTTTTTGGAATTACCATTTCTGTATTTAGTAATTGTTCAAGTTTTTTGTTTTCTTTAAGCTTTAGGTTTTTTTTATTTATATAAAATTCTGAAATTAGAGAATAGTTTCGAAAATAATTCCTTCTTTTTGTTAAGTTTAGTTTTTTTTTCTAAGAGAAAAAAATACTTTAAATTTTTCAAATTAGTTTTTGTTTTCAAGTTATTGGTTTTCGAAAAGTTCGAAAACATTTGATTAATTAAATTTTTTTTTTGGTTTTCTATGAATTTTCCTTTTTTTAAGGGTTTTTTTTTGGTTGTTTTTTTTATTGATATTCAAATACTTTGTTTTGGAAAATTTTTGATTTTTTTTTCAAAATATTTATATTAACTCGTTTTGTTGGTTCATCTTAATTCTTGTTTGGTAATTATACATAAAACAACTTATTTCCGTTATTTAGTTACATTTTTCTTTATTTTTTTTTTTTCTTTTATCTATTATTTTTTTTTAAACATTTACATTTTCGGTTTGGGTATACATTTTTTTTTGTCATTAAATTAGTTTTCATGTTTTTTCAAATTAGATTTCGTTTAAATTTACATAATTCTTTCATATTTCGATACATTCTTTTCATTTTGAAAGTTTTAGTTACTTATTTGTTTTTTTTTTGTTACGAAGTTTTTTTTTATATAATTAGTTTTGAAAAATAGGTTTTCGTGAATAGAGAAAAAAATACCTTTTTATTCGAAAACTCACCACTTTTTTGTTGTAATCCATTTTGGTCGTTGAGTTTTTCTTCCTTAAATTGGTTGACATTTTAAAGTTGAAAATGGCAAATGATGAACAAGATCGCATCCGTAATATGATCAGGGATGCTGAAATAGAGGAAACAAGAATTACCAGGTCAACTACACAAAATTTAGATTCAGTTGCTAGGCACCGAGTATTACATTCGCCTCTAGTTGCTGATAGACGCGTCCGATCCACACCTCAGGTTGTAGAAAGTTCTGCCGTTACTGCCCCAAGTGTCCAAAATACGAGCATCTGACATATCAACCCCGCCTTACAGTGAAATAAGTAACGCTGGGGCTGCATCTTCAGCACCTCGGCAAAAAATTTTCGGTTCACCCGACGACACAGTCAGGCAAAACGTTTATAGGGAGAATGAGGATAGGTCACACGATATTCCGAAAGTATAGCGAGAACGTTACCTAGAAGTACACAGAAAAAAGTTATTTCGGAAGATTTACAATATTTTATAAATATGGGAATAGCAAGAGGAATATCTACCTGTAGGAAAGGACTGGAACAGGATGTGACGGCGAAGTTAAGTGTAGAAATTGAGAAACAACTTAGTGGTTTTCTCGAAAAATTGAGTTTGGCTATTCCAGCTCCAGCCGCAAACAACCCGTTGCCTCGACAGCCAACCTTTCCAGCAGGGCAACCGCCGACGTCAAATTCTCTGGCAGCAGGTCCAGCACCAATGCCAATTTGCAACCCCGCTCTTGCAGGGCCACCACCACCGTTACCAAATCCTACCATTAATCAAAATAGGAGTGCCTTCGTACCGGTAGGTCAACAGCGTAGAACCAATCCTGTTTCGGTAGCTTCAGAAAGGTCTTTCCAACCCCAGATCAACCCACAAGTTTTTGGGGGCTACCAAACTCCGTTCACTCCGTTTCCGTATCCACCACCAGTTATACATCCATTTGCACATTCCGGATACAAAACCCCTATTAAGGTGGATAAATGGGGCTTAAAGTTTGACGGTCTTTCAGACAAGTTAACTGTTGAAGATTTCGTTTTTAGGATCGAAAAGTTACAGAGTCGTTATGCTTGTTCGTGGAACGAAATTTTGAGAGACTTCCACCAATTACTCTCAGGTTCAGCATACGATTGGTTTTGGCAGTTCCAAGTTGATAGGGAATTCGATTGGCCCATTTTAAAAGAGGCGTTATTGAGTCGATACCAAAACCCTATGACCGATCTTGAGATAGTTCGAAACATACTCGATCGGAAACAGTATTCCTACGAAAGTAGCGAAGAATTCTTTGCGGCCATAAATAAAATGAGGTTCCAATTGAAAATGCCGATTCCAGAGACAGACATGGTCAAGATTATCAAGCGAAATTTGAACGAGAAAATCCGAAATTTAGTGTTTCCGCAAGCTATCTTTTCTCTCGATCAGCTTCGATTTGTATGTAGGGAAGCGGAAGCCGCTCTTCCGAAGAGAGAACGGGACTTCCCCGTACCAAAATCAGCTGGTAGGCCTCCAAATAAATACGGTGTGAATGAGTTGGATTATAAAGAAGACTACGAGCCTCCGGATGAGCAACTGGCTGCTTACCAATTTGGTGGGGCACGTTCTAAAATTCCACCCAGAAGATATACCGACACTACATCTCTTGTGTGTTGGAATTGTAAAGTTCAAGGCCATACGTACTTTGACTGTGAGTCCGATGTTAGAAATTTGTTTTGTTTTAAGTGTGGTCTGGACAGAGTAAAGACACCAAGTTGTCCGCGATGCCACCCGGAAAACCAAGTGAGGGACGCGAAGACTCTGGGGGAATCGCGTGCCACCTCAATATAGAACCCCCATTAAATAGTAAAGATAAAATAGAAAATTAAGGAACTGAAAAAGAAAAAAAATTAGAAACTCTTCCAAAAGAGGGAGAGCAAAATATTAAAATTTTAAAACGCGATTGGAAGGTTGAAAATGAAAAAGCTAAAGGAAAACATATATATCAAATAAAGCCCTTACATATTCGGCTTAAAGAGTATGAAGAAGTTAAAACTAGAATTTTTAATTGTGCGATTAGCTTACCTTCTAAACAGATTTTAAAGACTAGGGCCAGATTTAAGGCTAGAAAGGATACTAAGAAGAAAATATCTTCAACAATTTTAAATTTGGAATCAGATCCTCGGCCTTATGCCAAAATTAGAATTGGCTCACGAGAATTTTTAGGATTGCTGGACAGCGGAGCCAGCGTCAGTATTTTAGGAAAGAATTGCAAACAATTAATTCAGGAACTCGGTTGCCCAATCATTCCCTTTTGTTCAGGAGTCAGGACCGCTGACGGCAGGAGTCAATCAATCGTGGGCAAGGTTGAAATAAAAGTCCAATATAAAGATAAAAGCGAAGGGCTTACTTTCTTCCTCGTTCCCAATTTGGATCAGGAAATCTACCTTGGGGTTGACTTTTGGAGAGTTTTCCAGTTAGCTCCAGGGATCATAGGTAGTATTTCGATCGACGAACAATCGGATTCCTCAAATGCTCATCAGTTGAACTCTGATCAACAGGCCAGGCTGGATGCGGTCAGGCAGAAATGTTTATGTTTTGAACGGGATGGTCTAGGAAAGACGGCGCTAATGGAGCACGTCATCGATACAGGAGATGCTCTTCCTGTGAAGCAGCGTCACTACCCTGTGTCTCCAGCGATACAAGCAACACTATACGAAGAACTGGATCGGATGTTGAGTCTCGGCGTTATTGAGGAGAGTGAAAGCCCGTGGTGTTCGCCAGTGGTTCTCTTGCGGAAACCCGGCAAAAATCGACTTTGCTTGGATTTCCGTAAGGTGAACTCACTGACGAAGAAGAATGCTAACCCTCTCCCCCATATCGAGGGACTCACCAGCCGATTTCCAGACGCGATCTACATGAGTAGTATAGATTTAAAAGAAGCGTTTTGGCAGATACCGCTGGAGAGACAGAGTAGGGAAAAGACTGCATTTGCGGTACCGGGGAGACCCTTGTACCAGTTCACAGTGATGCCGTTTGGGTTGTGTAATGCAGCTCAGCGGTTGAGCCAGTTGATGGACAAGGTGATCCCTGCACGACTCAGGGAGCGTGTTTTCGTGTATCTCGATGATTTGCTCATCATGGCGCCGGATTTCGAGACGCATATTGCCCAGCTATCCGAAGTAGCCGACTGCTTGCGCAAAGCTAATCTCACCATCAACATGAAGAAATCAAAATTTTGCTTCAAAGAGCTAAAATATTTGGGCTTCATTGTTGGTGGTGGGAAGTTTAAAACCGATCCTGCTAAGGTGGAGGCGATCGTGGATTTTCCACTCCCGAAAACACCGAGGCAGGTTCGGCGGTTGCTCGGTATGGCAGGGTGGTATCGTAAATTCATAAAGGATTTCTCGACCCTGACTGCACCCTTGACTGACCTGTTGAAGAAGAGGAGCGAAAAATTCAAGATGACTGACGAGGCGCTGAGAGCATTTGAGGATCTAAAGAAAGCGTTGATCTCGGCGCCAGTTCTTTCGCGCCCGGAGTTTACAAAAAGATTTTATATCCAATGTGACGCTTCGGACGCGGGAATTGGTGCCGTACTGTCTCAATTGGACGATGAAGGAGAGGAAGTCCCTATTGCATACTTTTCTCAAAAATTTAACAAAAGTCAGAGAAACTACAGTGTCACCGAGAAGGAGTGTATGGCCGCGGTGATGGCTGTGAAGAAATTCAGGCCGTATGTCGAGGGTATGGACTTCACTGTCATTACTGACCATTCCAGCCTTCAGTGGCTCATGTCCATGAAGGATCTGAGTGGTAAACTGGCAAGGTGGAGTTTGTCATTGCAGTCCTATACCTTCGACATACAGCACCGTAAAGGCAGCCAACATGTAGTACCGGATACTCTTTCTCGGGTACACGTAGATTCTCTGGCACTTGAAGATGTTGCCCCGTTGATTGACTTAGAGTCAGCGGAATTCCTATCCGATGAATATTTAGATCTGATAGAAACGGTGATTGATCATAAAGACGAGCTTCCTGATTTAAAATACGAAGATAAATATGTTTACAAGAAAGCTTTTAAAAAATTAGGTGAAGAAGAAATGTTAGAACATTCTTGGCTCCTTTGGGTTCCTTCAGGTCTGACGGAACAAATTATTAGTAGGGCCCATGATCCTCCTAAGTTTGCACACGGTGGCATAACAAAAACTTTAAACCGGCTTAGGAACTATTTTTATTGGCCTAATATGACGGTACAGGTCCGTGAATATGTTTCTAATTGTATTGTGTGTAAACAATGTAAAGCGTTAAGCGTCTAACCAAGTTTCTCGTCCCCCTATCGTAACGTCTTATTGTAGTAATCGTCCTTTTGAAAAAATATACATTGACTTTTTAGGCCCTTATCCGAGGTCCAAATCAGGAAATGTATACGTGTTCGTTGTTTTAGATCATTTGTCCAAATTTGTGTTGTTGAAAGCTCTACGAAGTGCGAATACATCAAGTGTAATTAAATTTTTAAAAGAAGATGTTTTTGATATGTTCGGAGTACCTAACATTATTCACTCCGATAACGGCAAACAGTTCCTGGCCAAAGAATTCCAAAATTTTATGAATAAATAGGGCGTAAGACATTTTAAAACGGCGTATTATGCCCCGCAATCTAACGCGTCGGAGAGGGTTAACCGCTCGTTGTTAGCTGCTATCCGATCATACCTTAAGGACGACCAAAGAAACTGGGATACGCACCTCGGCGAAATAGCGTGTGCGTTAAGGACTGCAGTTCATAGTTCTACTGGTGTATCACCATATTTTGCCATGTTTGGTACTAATATGATGATGCACGGTAGTAGCTATGAACTTGCAAGAAAGTTGAACGCGATAGACGACAACGAGTTGTTAACTCTGCCCCGACAGAGTCGGTTGCAATGTATTCGTAATCACATACGCGACAACATTTTGAAAGGCAATGAAAAATCCGCGAAAGTATATAACGTCCGTACAAAAACGGTTCAATATTCACCCGGACAAGAGGCGTATCGAAGAAATTTTGTATTGAGTGATTCCTCAAAATACTTATCGGCAAAGCTTGCTCCAAAATATATTAAATGCCGAATAATTAAACGAGTGGGCAATCAAATGTACGAAATTGAAAACCTGAATAGAAAACGAAAAGGTATATTCCACGCGAAAGACTTGAAACAATAAGCAAACCGATAAAAACTTTAATTAATTCACAGAAATGTTGATGATTTTATAAAATTATTCGTTTATTCACTGGAAAATTATTCGCTAATCGTATTGCTATCCTTAGGTGTTGTTAAATTATTTATTATTTGTTTATTTATTATTGCCCGATTCTATGTATATGTTAATGTAGTTTCATTTAGTACCTGATAGTTCTTAGGAGAAAAAAAAGCGCTTTGGCACACGAAAACTTTGGAAAAAAAAAATATTTGTTTTGCAAAGATTTATGAAACACCCCATTTCGCTCAAGGACCTGATAAACTGTGATAAAAACAAACAAATTCTAGGTGTTACTCAATATCGTATTTATTGCATGCTTATATCTAGTCACTTAGTTATTTAGTTTTTTTTAATTTTATTTATATACTTATTTATTAACTTTTTATTTATTAATTCTATTATTTTCTAATTGACTAATCTGTGATATAATAATCCGCAAAGATTATAAACTAATCGGTGATAACTTATCCGCAATGTTTAAAACTACTGTGATATTTATAGAATTAGTTAAAGTTAGATCTGTGATATTTTACTTTTATTTTGTTTATATTTATTTGCATGTTAAATTATTTATTTCTACATATTTATTAAGTAACTACCTTTTATTATCTTATGTATTAATACTAACATATCTACTGTGATCTAAAGATTTAGGGTACTAATCACTTTTCTTTCTGTGATTTTTTTTTATTTATTTACACTTTAAAATCTGTGATAATAGCATTAAGTCTCTGTATAAACTGTGATACTAGTTTTTAGTAACTAACTGTGATATTTATTTAACGAAATTATTTATTTTATTTATTTGTAGGTTCCACTAAATTTGGTTGCATGTTATTTGTTTATAGCTCTTGGGTTTTTCTTGCATGTTATTTATTTATTCATCTCACTGGTTTTGTTTTCATGATATTTATTTATTTGTTTTATTATGGTTCGGGTACCTATGTATGTATCTAGTTTTACGTAGCTAATTGTTTTAACACATGCTCTCTTGACGACGTAGGTACAACTCTTATTAACTATTTAAAACCACTCACGTTGAACGTTGAATAATAAATAGGTGAATGACAGAAATGTAGCCACCGCTGTTAGGTTTTTTTATGCATCCTATTGTATTAAAGGTCATTGACCTGGCTCTGAGTGGGTGTATCCGGAATTCTATAAAAAAAAAAAAGAGAAAAAAAAAAGGCATTAAAGTAAGACTAGACTGTAACTTCATACTACGTACCTGTACTGTCAGCAACTGGCGTCGGTGATTTGTGGCATCAATATTTTTGCTGGAACTATTTTTTTTGCCCGGCATAGCGTGGGTAGCTCCCCACTAAGGCAATAGATCTGTAAGCAGAATATAATAAACATTAATGAAAAAAATTGAACCAATATAAAACAAAGTACATATCGCACCCTCAGTGCAAAAGAGCGTTAACTCAAAAAATGCCATTTCGAGAAAACGCAACCGCAAAATACTGACTTTAAACTTTTGCTAATAACTTATAAATCGACATCATTTTCCATAATATTGAAACTCTATTACAAGAAAAAATAAGTTTTTTTTCTGTTTTTTAATAAAAAAATTTTATTATTTGTTTAAATAATATAAATAATTAAGGTTTTTGAGATAGTCCAAAAAAGCTATTCAAAATTTTAGTGCAAAAGAGCTTTAAGTCAAAATGACTCTTATTGAATTCATAGTATTTTCTAGTGCAATACAGCTACAACTGTTATCTGTATCTGTTTTGCATTGGAACCAAGAATTTTTTGAGGTGATAATTTTGAAATGTCTCTGTTTTGCATAATTTTTTTTTGTCAAAATGAGAAAATCAGTTTGGTGTATGGGACTATTTGGGGTTATCTCTCTCTTGCATTGAAATTAATAAAGTTTTCAAGTAGAAAAAAGGTGAACATTTTGTGTTAGCTCTGTTTTGTATTGGAAATTAAGAAACAGTTAACATGTCATTTAATAAAAAATTGTTATAAATAGTCATTATCCTCCTATTTTTTTGTTCACCAAAATGACATACACCTCAAAAGAAAGGTAATTTGAATAGCAATATTTCCTCATCATTAACTCGAAAATGACATTTTTTGACTTGACGCTCTTTTGCACTGAGGGTGCGATATGTACTTACTTGCGAGTCGAATCGATCCGCCCAGCTGCTTTTCCCTTTACTTCCAGTCGCCAGCTTCCGAAAACAATCTGAAATAAAACAAAAACGATTAATGTTTAATGCTAATATTAATTTAATAGGTCTAGAGAAACAATATAAATTAAAATATCTACAAAAAACAACTAATAAAATTAAAAAACTTACCCATCGTGACTTGTTTGTTCCCGTATGTGTCTCAAATGGCGATGATGTTGTTTTTATTGTTTGATATTCTGGGAGTCGTCATTCTGTGGACGAGGTCATCTATTTTTTTGTTAGTCTGTGGCTTTGGCATCCATATTGTCTTTTTCTATGGGTAAAGCGCGGAACAGATTGAACCAGCAACAGCACCGTCAACAGCAACAGCGGCCGCCATTAATTTAGAGCCAATGTATTTCAATTGTTCAACACACATTAGAACTGCAACAGCAACGCCAACAGCGCCGTTAGGCCAAAGTCCTAAATATGCTGTTGCTGGTGCAGTGTCGTCAACTTTTCCCCTGCAATATTCAGTGGCACCACAATGAAAAGCTTTTTTTTCCATATGAAATGTCAAGCAGATGAAATGACCAAGGAAAAAAATAAATTACAGAGAGCAAAAGTCATTTCAACCAATTTTTCAGACTCTCCACTCATGTAAACTCAACTAAGTGGCTTGAAAGGTCCGTTTATTAGGATATTGGCATCAGAATCCATATTCACTTCACTTAAATAAAATTCAAATGTCTCCAAAAATCAAAATGTTTACTTTCAAGGGTATGGCGTGTGGCTACGGCGTCCTTTTTTTTGTTCGTTTTCTTGGAGTGTATCCAATAAACAAACAAAATTTGTTACGACCGCCGAGTTGGATGTAGCCCAGCTGTTGAAGGCGCGCACATTCAATTTTTGGTTGTGCAACTGTTTGGTTACTTAGAGAAAACAGATGAACTATTTGGTTGAATGTCCGCGTAAGTACATATAATTATATGTTACATAAAATAGCGAAGTCATTTTAGGCAATCGTTTAGTTTCTGTCAAACCATAAACTTTTTAGTTGCACAAACCAAGCAGAGACTAAGAAAAAAAAAAAAGGATTGTATGTGCGCGAATCATAATCAAATTTATCTCTTGAAAAATTTACAACGCCACCTGTCGACAAAATTGAAGAAACTTCTGGTGGGACAAAAGTATTTGAACGTGCCCGTCGCAGAATTTCGAAGATAGATGTCAAATTTGTTGTGTTCACCCATACATATGCATGGTGTATTTTTGTTATTATTGTTTTTGTATACACTACAGTCCAGAGATGTGGATCGGATGATGTTTTGCAGTTAGATGAAAGTCATTCGATGTTGTTTTTTTTTGGTTTTACTGAAGGCTTGATGTTGATACTGGTCCATAAGAATGTGTATTGTCATTCTTGTTTGCTTGTCGTCACTACCTGATGCCTGACCTGGTCTGATTAGATTTTTTGGAAAAAAAAAAGTTTTTAAGCTGAAAAAAAAAGTAAAATCGTGCCGAGACCGGGTATTATTTTAAAATTTCGATTTCAACAAATTATTGAAATTCGATAATGTAGTTTTTGGGTGCGTTACTGAAAGGTTTAACATATTCCGGTGAAACAGAATTGAATGTAGTGTTTTTTTGTTTCCATAGAATCTCCACACTCCACGAATAGTGTCACATATATTTATCGTCAAACTCTATAGACTGCAATTATTTAAATTCCATAATCTTCAATAATAAATCGTTCAAAGTTGTGAGTTTTTTTAGAAACAAACTTTTATTGAACAGTGTGTAAGGAGTTTTGAAATTTCAGGTAAATTCTCGGCGGCCCCTGATAAGTACCTACTACAGTACGGGCCGCCGCATAAGTTTTTCTTCAGTTTTTTTTTGTGATCCCTCGATGTTTGTCGGCGAAGATTGCTCCGGCTATTATTGATGTTTAAAACCAACACTCTATTTGTTCCGGATTTGGCTGATCAGGAGATTGGAGTACCACGGTACCTGATTGTTCCGGAGATAAGATATTTCGCTGCTGGTTCCTTGGCATTCATACCGAATACAGTGAGTCCCTCTGAAAGAAAAACAGAAAAAAACAGACAAACAAATCAACATTAGCACAGGTACGAGATTACGTAAAATAATATACACGAAGAAAACAATAAATAAAGAAAATCAAAAGAACGAGATAATTTACCACATTCTGATAAATGTGAACGTATAATATTAAACATAAAAATTCGTCATTCTTACCGTTGTTGTTCCTGTTGTTCCGGCCGATCCTGTTTTTTTTTGTTAAATTTTGGTGATTTTTGCGGTTGAAGTCGAACATACCTGCTTTGAAGTTTTCGATTTCATACTGTTTCTGTTTAATAACGTTTTTTTGGATAAATTTTCTTGATTATTTAATTTTTTTTTATCTAAATTTCTGCTTGTAAGTGGAACTCTGGTTTTTTCCAATATTTTTTTTAATTTTTTGCCGCGTTTCGTGTACGGTAAGCCAATCATTTTATGGTTATTTTGTGTTTTTTTGTTACTACCCCCTCCACAGAGCTCTATATAGAGGTAGGGAAAAATCTCGAGCCGCCAATTAAGGATTGTTGTAGTGCATCAAAAAGGGTGTTTTATAAAGTTTTTTGTTGGAAAGGGACCAGGTCCATATTTGTTATTGTTTTTCTTATTTTTCGAGTTTTTAATTTTGAGTTCAAGCCTTTCTGTTTGCGTCAATGCATTTATCTCTAAAATTAGAAATAAAATTAAACGTTTATCTATAGGTTCCATGGCTAAATTTAAAGTTTCATAACAATAAAAAGTGACTTCATACCGCCTAAAAATGAAAAAAATCGTCTTTTGTTGTTTTGTGTAAACAAAACATGAACTTTTGAAGAAACTTTTTTTCAGGGGTGCCCAGGGTAGCTGAGTTTTCGGTGAAGATGGTTTGACTCGAAACCGACTATCCGCCATCTTGGGGGAATTCAAAAATGGCCACGAATTCCTAAGGTTGGGTGGGTAATGGCCACACTGCGATGACACCTGCAGTGCCCTGATGTGGCAATAGTCCGTCCGCGGTCATAGCTAGTCCGTTTTTTTTTTTCCTAGTTCCCTCAGGCCTGATTTCTGTTTTTGGCTGCAGGCGAGGTTAAGTTTCCGGGGGCAAGATCCCCCCCCGTCCGACGAGCTGACGCCGTGCATGTGCAAGCAGGCCGCGTCCCCGGGACTTGACATTCCATCCTTTTTCCTAACCTATCCCCTTCCTAGCTTCCTACCCTTTACTTTCTCCCATCCTACTTCCTTACCGACTCCGCACCTCCTCTTGCCTCGCAACAAAGTAATGACATGTGTTTGACTTTTATATTCTACTGGCGTTTGAATTTTTCCCAAAATCTCTTGTTTTTTCCCGTTTGCTGTTTTGACATCAGCTTTATACGGTAGCTTTGGTATATTCAACGATTCTATTGCAGACATACAATTTTCTCCTAAAATACTAACGCTCGCTCCACTGTCTAAAAGTCCTAAGTAAACTTTTCCTGCTATGCATATTTTGGCATAAGGCAGAGGGTCAGCGTTCGTATCTACTACCGTTGCCACAATATTTCTTCTCGTGTTTTTTCTCAGTTTATAACGCTCTCTTGTTTTTAAAATTCTATTTGTGACCTTTCCAATGTGATTATTAAAAATTCTATTTCTTGCTAAATTGTACTCACTGATTCGAATATGAAAAGGTTTTCAACTTCATCTCTTTTTAATATTTTAATTTTACTATTTACAAATTTGTTTTCTACTTCTCTCCTAAATTCTCATGGGGTTTCTGAGCCGAACGCGACTCCCCCTCCGAGATAAAAGGAGAAGTGAAATCCTGCTGCGGATAGAGATTTGACGTTTATTCGAGTATCGGCAGTGATCCTACTGCGGATGTTGTATTTGTTATTCATATAAAATCTTACTGTACTACGGACAACTTTTCCAAAAAAAACACGACTAATGTCAACTTTCCCACTGCAATATTTAGTGGTATCACAATGCAAAACAAAATGGAACGTAAAATAATTTTTCCATTTTGCTACTTTTTTATTTTGGTTGAAATTATTAGCCGTGTTTTTTTGGAAAAGTTATCCGTAGTACAGTAGGATTTTATATGAATAACAACATCCGCAGTAGGATCACTGCCGATAAAAAGAGAAGTGAAATCCTGCTGCGGATAGAGATTTGACGTTTGTTCGAGTATCGGCAGTGATCTTACTGCTGATGTTGTATTTGTTTTTCATATAAAATCCTACTGTACTACGGATAACTTTTCCAAAAAAACACGCCTATTGTGTGAATACAAAACAATAAATAATTTTTGATAAATTAAAATTGCAAAATTAAGTGACCAAAAAGGAAAAAAAGAATAAAAAACTATCGTGAGTGTTAAAAAATCGCTGAATAAATGAAAAAATTACTGTGCTTGCCAGTCTTTTGCCTAAAAAACAGACAACTGAAACGACATTCCTTCAATTTTATTAAATTGTCAATTTGTCAATCAAAACAAATGATTTTCGTCCAATTTTAAATTTATTATTTTAATTTTAATAATAAATATTTAAAATTTACAAATAATGGGAGAAATAGGAGAAACAGATTGACACATCAACTTCAACAGCAACTTTAACAACCACGTCACTCTTTTTAGGGCCACTGTTTTAAATGGCTTTGATTACATTAAGGCTGGGCGCGCACATTCAATTTTTATTTTCGCAACTGCTTAGTTCGAGCAACTCAAAAATGTGTGGTTTGACACAAACTAAACAATTGCCTGAAATGAGTTCGCTATTTTGTGTAACATATAATTATATGTACCTGCACGGACATTTAACCAAATAGTTCATCTGTTTTCTATAAGCACCCAAACAGTTGTGCAACTAAAAGTTGAATGTGCGCGCTTAGCCTAACACAGCAACTTCGTCATTAACGTTAGACCTTAACCCTAAATTCGATGTCGCTGTGCAAACGCGACATTTGTCAGTATTAACAACACTTAAATGAAAATGTAACAACCATCTTTTTGATTTGTCTATTTTATTTGGTTTTGACAATGGAATAATTTCTAAAAACGTATACATTGATGCAATTTACGTTCATTTTTATCATATTATATACGGCAAAATCATTTCGCATTTGAATTTACTTTGATTATATGCTGTCAAAAACGCTGGTCACGTTGTAATCTATTTTACAAGACTTTTAATATTGAAGTTTTCATTGCTGTTAGACTAGGTGCGCACATTCAATTTTTAGTTGCACACTGGTTGGTTGCTTATAGAAAAGAGATGAACTATTTGGTTGTCAAACACAAACTTTTTATTTGCGAAACTAAAAATTGAATGTGTGCGCCTAGCTGTGCTGTGTAAATTTGTTTCCCGCATAAGCAAGTGCAGTCACATTTGTTTTCCTCTTTGTCATGTCAAAATATTTTTTTTTGTGAAATGAAGACGTCAAATTATGAAGCTGCCCACCATCTGTCATCTTCAATTGGAGTCAAAAAATCTGTTATACAATGTAGGGAATGCGCTATCCAGTGTATCAGTGGTCGTTCCTCATAATGAGAGTCTTATAAATATTTATATATAATGCATAACGTATCTCAATGACAGGAGTACAAATTTAAGTGCTAAATTGCATCGTTTAAAAGCACTTTGTTCTAGCGCTGTCTTAAGTCTAGAACAGTTGACAGATATCCAAATGCAATGACAGCAGACAGCACAGAACTTCTGCATTTGATGTGCGAGAAGCGATAAGATGAGTGTGATTGTTATTGCGATGTGTGATGTGACTATTGAGTTTGAGAGTGGCTGGAAACTCAAATTGTAGATTGTAGACTGTAGAGTTGACAGATTTTTATTTCTTCATTTCTAAAAAAATATTGGATAATTTGTGATAATTATCAGGAAAATTTATTTCGCTAAATTGAAAAACGTTTTTAGATTTACAGAAAGTTAAAAGTTATTTTAATCTTAACTTCGCTATGAATTAAAATGAAAGTTTCAATTAATTTCCATGTAGGGGAGACAAATAAAAAAAATATTTTTACGTCCGCATCCTTAGTCAAATCCAATTCAGTTTTTTTCTTTCTTTTTGTTTAAAAAAAGTATGTTTTTTTTAATTTTCCGGAAATTTAAATAAATGTTTTCTATTTGCATAACTGACAATAATAAGATGCAACTATTTTAATTTCTTGCAGGGTGGAATATTTATTTTTCTTCCTTATCTATAAAGTACAAGTATCGTGTTAAATTTAATATAATTTACGAACTACGTAAGCTGTGTAAATAATAATATTACGTACTCTTTAAATAACTTATAATCCAAAGGTTGTTTTTGTGTTTTTTAGTCGATTGTATTTTCAATTAAATAAAATACTAGTCTACATGATTGCTATATAAGTAAAGGTGAGTTAGATACTTATTTAGTCAATATGGATTTTCAAATTCTTTTTATCCTATAAAAACTGGAATGCCTTAAACTTAGTTTAAATATATAAATTTGTCTTTCACATCAAAATTGAAATTATTTCTTCAAATTGAAAAATTAAGCTGAGTTTATGAGATGCAAATTGCAAGCTTTTTGCAAATGCCAATTGCAAATTGGGAAAAATGATGTTTACAGAAATAATACAATGATTTTTTGAGAAAAGGGTGTGGCAAACTCTTAAAACATAGCTATATCTTTTTAAAATATTTTATAAGTAAGGTAAACTTAACTTGGAGAAGTTCAAAAATTTATTTTAAGTATTATTTAATTCGGAAAAACCAATTGAATTTAATTTCTGCGTGTTTGTTTGGCGATTGATTGACAATAAGTTAAAAAAAAAACAATTTTCGAATCAAGTCGTTTAAGCTTATGCAATGTCGTGATTACCTCACCAAGTGGTGGAATCTTTTATCCCAAAAATATTTGTAGCAATGAAATATGAAAATAACAATCTTATGTCGATTTCCTTTACACATGAGAAATCAATTTCTGTGTGAAGATTTCGATCTCGACAGATTTCACGTTCCTTTACACCAAAAAAATCGATTTTTTTTTGACAGAGATCAAATCCCTCGAATCCGTATTTGAAGAAGGATTTACATGTATACGAAATACGCACACCAAAACAAAAAATTTGACGAGGGATCGAAATCCCTAGTGAGTAAAGGAAATCGACATTATATTCATTTTCTCAAAAAACAATTATAATTGTTTAGGTTTCTTGAAGCGTTTATAAAGCTGGCCTTTACAGCTTAATAATTTAGAATAACTTCTAATAGTGCTCTAAGAGCTTTTTGCCAGCTTACTTAAAGCAAATTTGATGAGTTTGAGAGCACTTTCTAGCTCCTTAACCGCACATATGTATGCGATTGTTCCACAGGCTAAAACTATAATTAACCCATAAAGCCATAGTCTTCATTATTCAAAATTATTTTTTAAGGTTTGGAGCATTTTGTTTGTTCTTCATTATTGATGTTGAGGCTTTATACAAGTTATTTACTTAAATTTAAACTTATTATAAAAGCAGCACTCTTGACAGTTCATTCGTCTCATTTTCACTAACATTTAACCTGCTAAAGCATGATACCATGAAGAAAGCGAACCACAGATGGACCAGCACCCCAACTTTCCGGTCTACTAAACTGATTTGGCCATTGTTTGATGCTAAAAAACAACTAATTTCTATTGGTAGATTGCATATTAGCTCCGTTATAGGTGTCCTTTCTGGACACTGCTTAATAGGAAGACATGCTTTCCGTCTTGGAGTTCCTGCAAATGATTTTTGCAGAAGCTGCATGGATGAAGAAGAAGAGCAGTCAGTTCCTCACCTTCTATGTTCTTGTCCTGCCCTAGCCCAAAGACGTAGACTCAACTTGGGAGACTACTATTATAAGGATCCTAGTGACCTAAATAATTCCGACATTCACTGTCTCAAACGCTTTATTGTTAGCTCAAAATGGTTTAACGAGTAAGGGTGATTTTTTTTTTGAGATCCTGTGGTATCACAACGGATCAATTATTGGTCTAAGTGTGTTGACCTTTTCCGGTCGGCAGCCACCTAAACCTAACCTAACCTCTAACATTTACATTTTGTATTAGAGTATGTGAATTAATAATAATAAATAAATATTAAATACAATTATTGTTAGTACATATTTATAAACCATCTTAGAATATTTTTTTTGGGCACAAAATATAAGATTCAATCAAAAAGGTATAACTATTTTATGCATGTTTTGATAGTTTTTTTTTCACTTAGAGAAGTGATTTCTGAGTCCAATTTCATTTTTATCTGAAATGTTAATATTGTACTTTGAAATATTACAACGCGCTCCTAAAATAATTTGTTTCAGTTACCCCCAGTTTCACAGTGGGAGTTTAAACTTAAGTTCTGTTGAACCTGCACTCGAGTTTCAATTTAAAGTTCAACTCGTCCGGCTTCACAGTCTAATCTGAACTTTAATTTATTGACCGTAGTTTAAGTAAATTGTTTTCTCTTTCTATGAATCACATTTGGTATGAAAAATATAAAATGTGTTCTACGTCCCTATACAAATTGATTCAAAATCGTCTCTACGTTCAGCCTTTTTTTTGGTAGAAAGCATTACGATTGACTCGGATTTAATTGTTTTTTTTTACCATAAATAATTTGTTATTGTTGTTAAAGAAAGAGTGTTATTTTATGTTCATGATTCATGGACATAGTAAGTGTTCATATCATATCAATACGTCCAATGATACGGACATAACTACATATCTTGAAAATGGAAGCGAATCGGATTATCAACTAACAGAAATTGACTCTGACTCTTCGTATAATCTTTCTGAAAATGAAGATGATGAGGAGCAAATTTTTGGTAAGCTACAAATAGTTTAAGACATAAGATGCATAATGCTTCTTATATGAAAAATCAGTCAATGAAATCTCACTCAATCCAACTAAGCTAATTTGGCATAAAGTAATTTTACCAATTGGAAGAGAACAATTTCTAGCTTTTCCGGGATTCATCGTATTGAGGCCATTACAAATGAAAATAAAATGGATTTTAAAATTTGCTATCAGCTGATAGGTATCATCTTAAGAGCCTCACAAAAGTTAGTATTTAACCGACTACGTAGGTGGTAAGATGTGGACATTGACGAAATGAAGAGATTTTTTGGTATTCTAATGCTTATGGGTGTCGTAATGTTTCCGACGGTTGAACACTATTCGAAGCTCGATTCATTGTACAACTAACCGCTTATGCATCGGATAAAAAATGTCATAAAACAGATTTTCCCCTATATTGCGTTGCTGGCATTTTACTTCCCTCTTGCTTCAAGAAAGAATACAAAAAACGTAAAAAATTGATCATCTTATAACAAAATTATTGGCTAACTTTCGGTCGTGGATGAATCGGTGGTCAAATTTCCTTATCGACTTCAAATAAAACCTACAACCCTTCAAAAGCCAGTAAGTACGGCATAAGAATGTATAAAATGTGCACCGTTGATAGCTATACGTGGTCCTACGAAAAATATTCAGGAGCAACTTAGGCAATGGAAGGGTTCTGTCGCTCACAATTTTTTTACTAGTTTAACATTGGCAACGTATGTGGAACAATACGAAAAAATCGGTCCAATCTTCCATCACAAATGAAAAAAAATGAAAGCATTGCTAGAAAAAAAGATGGATGCATCATGGTGCTGAAATGGCGTGATAAACGTTATGTCCTTATGCTATCTACTTGCTATGGAAATGAATTTTCAGCAATAAGTATGTGCAATGGTGAAAAAATGAAACCAATGCCGTTATAGATTTTAATGGACCTAAAAAAGGTATAGATATAGCAGATCAACTAGCTGCTTTTCATTCACCATTAAATAAATGGTGAATATTGTAATAAATTAGAAGACGGGGGCCCAATTTCAATGTTGCAAGCTTAAGAAATCCTGTTGAGAGTGCGAAAGCGTTGCGCTATGTGCTATAACAACCTGAGGAGACGGTCATGTAGCTTAGGGTGGGTCAAAAAAATCAAGTATTGTTTTTTTTGGATCCGACACATGAAAACTAGTTCCTAGGTACCTGTAGAAAGTACTTACCAAATATTAGCTCTTGATATTAACGCGAAGAATATGCTCATCATAGTTTTCCATTTTCAATTTAGTATCATATAAAAATGGTCATATCTTATCAACAATAGATCGTTTAACCAATCGCATAGCCAATATTTGTAGGAAATTGAACGCTCTACAAAAATGGTCTTATATACTTTTTCCATTATTCCAACCATTTAAAAGATATTCAACGTCAAAGATTGTAGTATTTTAAGGAAAGTAACTTTTTCGTTTTTAATTTTGCAACTTAATAAAAAATAATTATTGTCAAATGAGTTTCAATTATTTCTATAGGAAATTGAACGCTCTACAAAAAAGATCTCTGTAGTTAATCGATTACTCAAGCCATTCAAAAGATATTCGCAGTAGAATTCCAATACCTACTCATTTTAGTAGTTTTTCAATAAATATTCCCAATTTATCCAGTTAATTTTTGAATTTTAAGATAGTTCATGTTCTATTTCAATAAAAGAAGGTTTTTATTTCAGAAATATAATTTAACATGTCAGCAGAAAAAAATTCTATTAAATTTTATAATTTAATACAGTATTGATACAAAATGATTCAAATTTGATTCAAATATAAGTCTTTAATTCGGTCATAGAGCACTTTTAAAGACTTCTGATCAACAATATCGAATAACATTTTGAGTGTATTCTGAAATGTTGCTTCTTTCTTTTTTTGTGCTGGCGATTTTTTACGCGTGCAGTTTCTTTATCCTTAACCATTTGTTATGACATCGAAGAATTCTTTTCACTACATTATTATCATTACTAGAAGTCGGAATATCATTTTTTCTCCATAGCTCTATAACCTGATCTGCTACATTTTTAGCACTTTGTTTCACAGAATATTTAAGGATATTAAGTTAATGAAAAAATACACACATAACCTCTTTCACTGTTGGTAATTTTAGTTCAAGAATTTTCGGCATCGTTATGCCAATTAAATGGATTTCTTTATTCATATTAGATGATTAGCATCCGAATTGTAATATGTAATCAATAATACATAATGTATTAAAACTCAGCTGTTAGTAAATTGGTTTTAGTTATACACAACAAGACAACTCAGAGCTCCAAAAACTATGTATGCAATGTAGAAATATAAGGGGAAACATAGAAATGACCTGAAATCACGGATGGCGCTAGTATGACAAATACTGAGTAACAGAACTACCAACATTCGAAATTAAATTTTTAAATTCTCCAAATTCTGTGGAAAAAAGGAATTTAAATGACATTTTAAATAAACCCGTTGAAAAATATTAAATAACAATCCTAAACTGTAATAAAAGTTATAAAAAGAAAATATCGTTAAAAAATTGATTCAAAAAAAATATATTCTAAAACAAAAGATAAGATATCGCTTGCAAACCGTCATTCTATCGAAATAAACTCATATTCTCATGAATATTGTCAAAATTTATAAATTAACTGGATACATTGGGAATATTTATTGAAAAACTACTAAAATCAGTAGGCATTGGAATTCTACTGCGAATATCTTTTGAATGGCTTGAGTAATCGATTAACTACAGAGATCTTTTTTGTAGAGCGTTCAATTTCCTATAGAAATAATTGAAACTCATTTGACAATAATTATTTTTTATTAAGTTGCAAAATTAAAAACGAAAAAGTTACTTTCCTTAAAATACTACAATTTTTGACGTTGAATATCTTTTAAATGGTTGGAATAATGGAAAAAGTATATAAGACCATTTTTGTAGAGCGTTCAATTTCCTACAAATATTGGCTATGCGATTGGTTAAACGATCTATTGTTGATAAGATATGACCATTTTTATATGATACTAAATTGAAAATGGAAAACTATGATGAGCATATTCTTCCCGTTAATATTAAGAGCTAATATTTGGTAAGTACTTTCTACAGGTACCTAGGAACTAGTTTTCATGTGTCGGATCCAAAAAAAACAATACTTGATTTTTTTGACCCACCCTAATGTAGCTGTCTTTAAAGCAAAACACGTGCATACAGAATGCAACCCATGCAATAAGGCATTATGCTTAACATGTTTTAACTGTACACATAAAAGGACAAATGTCTAAACTTTAAAAAAATGTAAATTATTACTTTTTGCTTAGTTTTATTCCATTTTTGTATTGTTTTCTGGTTCTTTTTAAATTAATTCGTTCATAAAAATATATGTAGGGGGAGGGAAATGTAATAAATTAGAAAACTATAGAGTTAGTCTATTTTAAAATAGTTTTAATTCATTTAAAAGTTTTAAAAGTTTATAATTTAAATGCATTAATGCAATAATTTAGATATGAGAAAATATAAAAAAAATATAACTTTAACTTGATTTTAATTTGACTTTGATTTGACTTTGACTTTACTTTCTTAACTTGATTTTACTTTACTTTTACTTCGCTTGACTTTACTTTTCAGAATGTTCATTACGTTAAGTTTTACCTCTTGACTATAGTTAGTTCTTAAATTACATATTTATATTCAAAATGGAATGATTTGGAAATCTGATATTAGTTAAAATAGTGTAAATGCTAAATGTTTGGTTTTAATTTAGGATGTTAATTAAGTTGGGAAATGTAGTCATCCTACATTCGGCCATCCTGCTTGTCGGCTGCCTCAGACGAACAGTCATCTTTGGAAAGGTTTTAACATCGCTAAACCTTCTTTCATCTCATCTTCATCTTCGGAAAGGTTTCTACATCGCTAAACCTTCTTTCATCTCATCTTCATCTTCGGAAAGGTTTCTACATCGCTAAACCTTGTACATCTTCATCTTCATCGTTGTCTTCGGAATCATTTTCATCGCTTTCACTGTCATCTACATTTCGCCAGGGCTTCATAAAGTCAGCGGAGGACGAGGTAGAATTTGGTCCCTCGTGCATTCCCACCTTATGAACATCATATCGGTCGTTTCGCTTTACTTTAACAATTTCATACGGGCCTAAGTATAACGGGTAAAGCTTAGTTCCTGGTGCGAATTGAGTTTTCTTAATCGCAACCAGATCACCCAATTTGTATTGCGTAGCAGCTTTTCTCTTACGGTTATAGCCTTTTCGATTTTCTTCTTGTACCTTAGCAATTTGTTCTTTAGCTTGGCTTCTCATATCTTTTCTTTTGTCTTCGAATTCTTCGATAAATTGCTTTTCCATCAGTTGCTTAAGTTCAATATTTTCCACAAACTTCATACGAACTCCAAACATTAACTCAAATGGAGTTTTATTTGTGCTTCGATTTACTGTTGAGTTCAATATTCTTTGCAGTCCTGGAACATGTTTGAACCACTTTTCAGGAGCATCAACTGACATTTTCGTCAACATTTCAACAATAGTCCTGTTGACTCTCTCCACCTGTCCATTTCCGCGAGCAACCCCTGTAGTCACTAATGAATGGTTAATCTTTCGTTCTTCGCAATACTCCTTAAATAAATTGGAGGTAAAGGCAGAACCTCTATCCGTGATGACTCTCACTGGATCACCGAAAGTTTCACTATTTAACAACATCTTCTTGACGACTTCTTCAGCACCTGTAGACTTTACTGGAAATATCCACGTAAATTTCGAAAAAGCATCGACGATGACCAACAAATACTTGCAACTCTTTGCTGTCGAGTTCATAGGACCAAGATGATCAAGATGATACGTATGAAGTGGAGTATCAAACTTCTCAATTGGGTTGAGTAAACACTCCTGCTTTCCACTCTTTCTCGCTCCAAGGATACACGGTATACAATTCGCAATTACTTGTTTGATTTTTGATGACATGTTTGGTATACAAAAATCTTTCCTCGCCAAAACCTCGACCTTCCTTGCGTTCATGTGACCATGCTCGTGTATGCCTCGCAGTACTTCTCTTTGTAGCTTCTTCGGAACAACCAAGGAGTAATCACCTTCATAAAATTTGTAAAGAACACCCTTGCGCATAACAAAATCTTCATGTTCTTGATGTTTCAAGATGTTTGCTATCAGTGAACAAAATTCATCCGTTTCTTGTGCTTTTCTAACACGATGTAAAACACCATCTTCTACCCTCATTATTGCCGGAAATCTACTAAGCGCGTCTACGTGCCTCATCGATGTACCAGCTCTGTGAAGGACTTCGCATTTGAAATCTTGAAGAAATATTGCCCACCTGGCAACTCTCGTACATAGCTCCTTCTTCCTCATAGTAGCTGTAAACGCCTTACAGTCTGTAAATATTTTGAACGGTATCCCCAAAAGATATACCCTCAACTTCTGCAAACACTTAACAATTGCTAAAACTTCTTGCTCATAGCTGGTAAAATTGCTTTCAGATTTCGATGACTTGTAACTGATATAGAAAACAGGATGCATTTCATTATCATTGTGCCTTTGTAGTAAAACACCTCCGTATCCAACCTTACTTGCGTCTGTATGAAGCTCCGTTTCTAACACTGGATTGTAAAGCTTCAAAACTGGATCTTGACATAAAGCATCCTTCAAATTTTGGAAAGCTTCGACCTGACTTGGACCAAAACAAAATGGCGTGTCTTTGCGTAATAGGTCCGATAAGGGTTTCGCAAGAACTGCATATCCAGCAATGAATCGCCTGAAAAAACCTGTCAGCCCCAGAAACGACTGAATTTTCTTTACTGTATCCGGCTTCGGAAAATTTTGAACTGCATTAAGTTTTTCCTTCGATGGCTTCAATGACCCGTTCTCTACTACATGACCTAAAAACTCGATCTTCTCTGTGACGAATTTATACTTCTTCCAGTTAATGACAAGACCATTCTCAGCTGCTACTTCCAAAACTAATTTGAGTTTTTCAAGACATTCTTCAGGACTTCTAGCTTGAATAACCAAATCATCAACGAAGACTCGTAACCACCCTGAACGTAATAACTTCTCAAATACCGCATTAACAAACCTCTGAAAAATCGATGGCGAATTACAAAGACCAAAGGGTGCTTTAAGGAATTCATAATGTCCGTCCGGCGTTACAAATGCAGTATACTTTTGACTTTCCTTTTCTATTGGAACATGAAAAAATCCATTTTTGAAATCCAAAATCACAAAAAACTTTCCTTCAACAAGGTCTTCTAGGATTTCTTCTATCAGTGGTAGTGGATGACGGTCTTTTATAATTTTCGCATTCAGTAACCTATAATCAACGCATATCCTATTGGTTCCATCTTTTTTCTTTACTAAAACTATCGGACTTGAATAGTCAGAGTAACTATGTCGAATAATACCTTCTGCTAGCCACGTATCAATCTGTTTCTTAACATCTTCCTTTTCTTGTTGCGCTAATCTTCTTGGCTTCTGGTACACTGGACGATCATCGGATAATACAATTCGCATTTCTACTTTACACTTTTCTGGTTTTCTTGGCTCATAGTTACATACCAAATCTTTAATCTCGTTTTTAATTTGTGGATCGGTTATATGAGATACTTTTGTGTCTAGTATTGAATTTAAGTCACTCTTTTCTAATAATTCATCTACTTGAATTTTCGAAATTTTGTTTTCTTCTAAACTAACAGCTTGCGGAATTTTAGTAACAAAAATATTACCATTCTCAATACTGACTTTCGAAACGCTTAAGAAGTTTTTTCCTAGAATCATACAGTCTGACATCCATTCATCAGGAACAATATGGAATCGAATGGAATAACAATCATCTTCGATTGAAACATCCATCAAACAAGATCCATGAGTACGGTTTGCATTACCATCCCCAAATCCCGTCAACATTTCTCCAACCCCATCCACAACAACAGCACCAGCTCTTCTCCAAACACTCTCTTGTACTAAAGATACATCCGCTCCCGTATCCACCAACACATCGTATACCTCTCCAGCCAACATAAGTTTCACACAACAGTCTAGTCTGTTAATTCTTTTCATATTTTGGTTTGCATTCTTTGCTTCTTTGTTCGGACAATTTGTAGATATGTGACCAAATTCACTACATCCAAAACACCTTGCTCCCTTGCTCTTGTTTGGACAAACACCTTGTGCATGAGATAGAGAACCACAGTTCGTACATCGTTTTTGGGTCACAACATTTTTAGACGTTCCCGAAAAATTTGCCTTTGCATATTGTGAATTGTTTTGGGTCTGGTTTCTATAATTGCTCGTACTAGCTTTCTGATGACCTTTAATAGTTTCATACACCAAAAACTTCCTTTTCAGCTCATCTAGAGTCGTTGCTTCATACAACACCGTTTTATTCAATGGGCTATCTGAAATACCTTGAATTACATAGGCTATTAACGATGCGTCATCAAAATTTCCCTTCATTGCAATTTGTTTCATTGAATACATGTACTCTAAGAAAGATTCATCATGCTTTTTCTTTCTAGACTGAAGCTCATTGTGAAGACTTATACAAGAAGGCACATTATTAAATTCGTTCAGTAGAAACTGCTTCAAATCATCCCAACTGCAAATACCGCTTTTCGATTCAATTGCCAGTTTGGCAGCTCCTTTTAGTAAACGCCTCGCGTACAAATATTTTTGTATGGGATTCCATTTACACACTGTAGCTATGTCCTCAAAATCTTTTAACCATAGAACTACATTTTTCCCAGATTCACCAGAAAATTTATCTAAAGATTCTTCTACATCCTTAAATACAAAATTATTGGTTTCCGACATCTCTCTTAGCTTTACGTTAGCTTTCTCTTTATCACCTTCACCAGCTTCGTTAATATCAATTAAATTATTATCTATATCTTTTTCCGTTCCCTCTTTATTAATTTCTTCCATAAAACTACCTACTGACTTTCCTTCATTCAATATAGCATTAAATAATCTCTCTACTAATTCGGTTTTTAAGTTATATCTATATGATAATTTCTTTTCTTTTAAAATTGTTTGTAGATGTTTTGTTGTTAATTTATTTAAATCGTCCATTCGTAAATTTAAACCTTCCTCCCCATCATAATACTCGTATGATCATAGCAAAAAAAAATATATTCGGCTTGAAAGTTCTTTTCTTAACTTTGTTTTGAATTGTATTCAAAAAAAAAATGAGCTTAAAACTACAAAGCTTTTAATTTATCAGCCAAATGTCAAATATTTGTTGCATGCGATTACTAAGCTCAAGCATATTATACAAGATCGTAAAATCGAATTACACTCAATTCAAGCCTGACTCAGCACTTTACGAGCAAATCGATCTTGGTGCAAAAATAATTTAAATATTTAAAGTAAGAGAGAACATAAATATGAAACGATCTCACCAATTTTGTATGCGCTTTTCTCTTTTTTTGCTCTCTTTTTCCGTTCTTGATACTTTTCTTTTTTTATGCACTCACTGATCGCTGTAAATTATTTGCTATTTTTTGTTTCTATGCAGTAATGTATATGTATCGCACAGTTATTATTTTTTAAGCACTTATTACTTTTAATGCATGAACTTTCAGATTTTTCTTTAATTTAATTCTTAGCTTTCAATCTTTTCTTTTCTATCTTTTCACTTTGTCACTTTGTCGTTAATAACTTTTTGTTTTAAGTAGGTATTTAATAACTTTGTATGTTTTTTTTTTCTTATTTAGACTTTAAAATTAGGTAATTTAATTTTATAGTTTAAAGACAATTTGAACACTTTTCGCGGCACTTGTCCAGTAACACTTCTGACACCAATTGTAGGGGGAGGGAAATGTAATAAATTAGAAAACTATAGAGTTAGTCTATTTTAAAATAGTTTTAATTCATTTAAAAGTTTTAAAAGTTTATAATTTAAATGCAATAATGCAATAATTTAGATATGAGAAAATATAAAAAAAATATAACTTTAACTTGATTTTAATTTGACTTTGATTTGACTTTGACTTTACTTTCTTAACTTGATTTTACTTTACTTTTACTTCGCTTGACTTTACTTTTCACAATGTTCATTACGTTAAGTTTTACCTCTTGACTATAGTTAGTTCTTAAATTACATATTTATATTCAAAATGGAATGATTTGGAAATCTGATATTAGTTAAAATAGTGTAAATGCTAAATGTTTGGTTTTAATTTAGGATGTTAATTAAGTTGGGAAATGTAGTCATCCTACATATATAGATTCATTGATGAAAAAATGCGTTTTCTTAAACATTTTTTAATTTTCTTTACAGTTCTGTTAAGGGCTATAACTCACCTATACATTTATATTAAAATAATGCTTTGAAAGCAAAAAAATAAAAGCATAAGTTCTTGAATCAAATGTGATTCATGGACGCTGTAAGCTCGGTACAAAAAAATATATGAATCAAATGTGATTCATAGAATGTGATACTTATGTTTTCTTTTTTAAACAAAAAAATATGAACGTAGCGATGTTTTTGACTGGTTTGTATGGGACGTAGAATAGTTTTCATTCGATAATACTTTTGAATCATATGTGATTCATGGAAGTAGAAAACGCGAGACAAAACAGATTTCATGAATCATATATGATTCATTGGACAGTGTAGTTGTTAAACTACAGAATGAACTCTTATCAAGGTTTAAATATGACACTGTGAAACCAAAATTATCGAAGTTTAAACCAAAAATGTGGTTTAAAATTCCAATGGAAACTGGGGGTTAATAAAAGTAATAATAAATTAAGCTGACAAAAATTATTACTTTCGTTAAACTTTTAAAAAATTCAGTTAACACACACAAATTATAATTCATTTTGGTTTTTTTTTTTGCATAAAATATTTTAAATTTTCGCTATTTTTCTAGACAAAACTAAATCTTCCTTATAGAGCTCCTATATCACTATTTGAAGAGTTAGTTAATCAACTATTTTTGCTGCTTAGAAGCTATTTAAAAGCTTAAATAGACAAATTTGAATATGTTCGTAAACAAGCGTTGTAAACTCCTACTGTTCTGGAATCTTCCCTAGAAGATAGAATACAGCATTTGTCCAGCCTGTTATTAAAAAAGGGAACCCTTCCTACTTACGTCCCTTATCTTCAGGAACGAAAGCTTCTTAATAACCGGCAGTATAGCTTTCGTAGCAATAGGTCCATGGATGATCTGATGGCATATCCCACCGAAGAGTGGAACAGATCATCTTTACATAGTTTTGGAGAAAGTATGATTATTATGCATAATATTTCTAAGGCATATGACAGAGTTTGGCACCTTATCCTTATAAAATAAATGCTAGTGTTCCCCAGGACTCCGTTTTGTCTCTACTCTTACCTTATCACACTCGTTCTCAAATTCATTCGAGACTGCCGAAAATACTGCTAAATCCTTAGGATTTCTATATCGATGTAAGATATATTTTAAACCCTCTGATCTGGCTACTCACGTGTGTGGGCAGTTACAGCACAAACTTCTCTCCACTTATTGGGTAGAACTTTTAAGGTTTTCGCGGTTGTTTACAATAGACATTTTAAACGTTTCGGATTAGCCGCGTTATAAATATTTAATATTTACCGAGTTCAATACACTACTCACCCCGAACGTTTCGTTGCGAATTGCATCGAGCGTGGTCAGCGGGAAACTGCCAAAGAGATGTTAAGATCGATTTTGGCTACGCAGGTTGTAACGCTGCGTCGAAGGTTCTGTTTCTTGCTGTTGTTGTTGTTGTTGGTTCGCAAGTTGGGAGCAAACTATGCTCACTGTATCCGCGTTGATATGCAGTGGTATTTGGATCGACCTTTTGGAGTTGATTATGGGATCCCATGTTTTTGACACCTTGAAACTGTCGTCACGATTGAAATTTAGGTGTCGTTTGATTTCAATCGCTTCGCGCACTAGACGAGGAATGTAGTGAGGTTCATTAGCTAGAAGTGAATCCAATGGTGTTCATCTGGGTTGTCGAGAATATGCTCACATATGGCGGACTTCTCCCTTTGGTTTTTGCTAACAGCGCTGATATGCTCTTTCAGGCGTGTAGCAATGCTCCTCTGAGTCTGTCCTACATATGAAGATCTACAGCTACATGGTACCGCATATACTCCAGGTTTTTGGAGGGGGAATTGATCTTTTGGCGATTTAAGGTAATTTATCACCTTTTTGGGTGGTAAAAATATGGATTTTACACCATATCGCTTCAAGATTTTCCCTACCCTGTCTGTTACACCTCTTACATAAGGCAGGAAAGCTTTCTTGTCTAAAAGGCTATCTTCCCTTTCTTGCGACGAAACTGGTTCCACGATCTTTGCTTTTTTGAATAGCCATTCGCTTTAAGGACATTGTCCAGCAAAGAAAGTTCAGTGGCAAGGTGGTCGCTGTCACATATCCTGTGGGCACGCTGTATAAGTGTAGAGACCACTGATGTCAAATTTGCCGGATGGTGGTGGGAAGTAGAGTGTAGGTATCTGTTTGTGTGTGTGCTTTTTCGAAAAACTGTGTGTGCCAACGTTCCATTTTGTTTCCGCATCACTTTCACATCCAAAAATTCGATGGACTCTTCTTTTTCTTTTTCCATCGTAAACTTCATTTTTGGGTGCTGTGAATTTAGATGTTGAAGGAAATTCAAAATGGCCGAGTTTTTCATGATGCAGAACGTAACATCCACATATCTCAGCCAAACTTTGGGTTTTTCTTTTGAGCTGTTCAGAGCTTTTTTCTCAAATTGCTCCATCCAAATATCACTTCGACAAAGCCAAGGTTCTAGCTAATGATCCTCACTACATCCCTCGTCTAGTGCGTGAAGCGATTGAAATCAAACGACACCTAAATTTCAATCGTGACGACAGTTTCAAGCTGTCAAAAACATGGGATCCCATAATCAACTCCAAAAGGTCGATCCAAATACCACTGCACATCAACGCGGATACAGTGAGCATAGTTTGCTCCCAACTTGCGAACCAACAACAACAACAACAGCAAGAAACAGAACCTTCGACGCAGCGTTACAACCTGCGTAGCCAAAATCGATCTTAACATCTCTGGCAGTTTCCCGGTGACCACGCTCGATACAATTCGCAACGAAACGTTCGGGGTGAGTACTGTATTGAACTCGCTAAATATAAAATATATATATCGCGGCTAATCCGAAAAGTTTAAAATGTCTATTGGGTAGAATTCAGATCAGAGCGTTAAAACTGAGAAAACAGAGCTATCATGGATTCATTCCCATCTCTGACACGCCGCACGTTGGGGTATTTGACTCGAAAAACCGCTCAAAAATCAATTTTTCAAAATGTAGCGTTGAGAAGTAATTTTATTCCTAGCTGTAGTTAAATACCTATGGAATGGTGTACCGTTTTTTTTTTATTTTTATGCACACACTTCGCCACAACATCAGTTGAAAGTCATCGATCGTAAGCTTGCACTGTGCATCAGTTGATTTGTGTGAAAAATACCTTCGCTAATTAATTAAGTTTATATTGTTTTTTGATATTGATGATTTTGTTATGGAGGGTTCATCTGCAGGTATGTTCTTTATTATAAAGCTGTTTTGATGAATATTTAAGCTTTTATTTAAAAGAAAATTAATTTATTTTAAAATCTATGCAAAAGGGCAGTTTTTTTCATTTTTTTTTTTTATTGTGGACCTTTTGTTATATTATTCAGTGTTATTCGATAACGTTTTTGGTATCAGCTCTTAGAGAAAGGTGTCAAGAAGCAAAAACAAAAAAAAAAAATGCTGCCCATATCTGCCCCTCGAGATTGTATCGTCCCTGACGAGTGTCTAGTCTAATAAAAATAAAAAAACCTATTTATTACAAAATTAATTCTTTTCCTTGAAGGATAGTCTGGCTTGTGCATTTTAACAAAAAAACAGTTATATGATGTTATAAATGAGTGTAGTGAGAATGATTTTGATGCCAAATTAGATCATCTTCAGAGCTATTTACTCAATAAAGCGTCTTGCACGGAGGAAAAACTTAAAGATTTTAGACTTAAAATTGGACGTTTAAGGTACCTATTTAAAGAGCTATAAAAAAGCTTTGTCCGTTAGTTTCCAACGGCAAAGTGAAAAATTATCCACTCTTAAAGCTCTTTCTATTTTTGTTGAAGCAAATCTTTCACGTAAACAGTATGAAGTAGTGAGAACTAGTGACAAAAAACTTTTTCCTTGCTATAGTATTCTCCAAAAAGCAAAAAAACAATGCTATCCAATCCCCCAGTCATATACTGTAACAGAAACTTTGGCTGAAGTTAACTTGCAGAATCTATTAAACCATACAGCTGAACGCTTATTGTTGTATTTGGATGAGGTACTAGCAACATTAAATGAAAACGAGTGCAGGTCCTTAGAACTTGTATCAAAATGGGGATGTGATGGTTCGCAACAAACGCAATTCTCAATTCGCAATTCTAATATCTTCCAAAGTTCATTTGAGCCCCTGCGTTTGTTTTGTAGTTCAAACAACAAAATTATTTGGCAAAATCCAACGCCATCCTCGCCACGATATTGCCGTCCAATAAAAATTAGCTTTGTAAAAGAATCTCTTGATATTACGCAAAGTGAAATAGCTGATATTGAATCCAAGATAAGTAGATTGAACAAAACAGTGATAGAAGGCGATAGAACATTGGAGGTAAAACACACGTTAGCTTTTACAATGGTCGGCAACTAACACAAAATCTACAATGAAGTGTTATATTTGTGGACTTACTTCAAAAGATTTTAATGATCTTTGTAGAAGAAAAGAAGTTGATAAAGATGCGATAAAATTTGGATTGTCAATTTTGCATGCGAGGATACGGTTTTTTGAAAGCATTCTTCATCTTGCTTACAAGATTCCGTTGAAGAAATGGCAGCTAAGAACTCTTTCAGAAAAAATTATTCTTAAAGAAAGAAAAACTGATATACAAGAAAAGTTTAAATCAAAACTTTGACTCATCGTTGATGTACCCAAACCTGGTTTCGGGAATATTAATGATGGCAAAACAAGCCGAAGGTTTTTTAGCAATCCAGAACTAGTTGCTGAAATAACTGGTGTTGATTTGCAACTCATAGTTAGATTAAAAATCATATTGGAAGTTCTTTCTAGTGGATTTGAAATAGGTGCTTCAAAATTTGAAGCATTTGCTTTCGATACGGCAAAGTTGTATGTTGAGCTTTATCCGTGGCATCCCATGACTCCAACGATGCACAAGATTCTTATACATGGACCGGAAGTTATTCAAAATGCTCTTTTACCTATTGGGCAGCTATCCGAAGAAGCAGCAGAAGTACGAAACAAGCATTTCAGGTTGTACCGGTTAAATTTTGCAAGGAAGTTTTCAAGGACGGAGTGCAACTTGGATGTACTTAACAGGTTTTTAAAACTTTATTAGAAGTGGGAAATAATATATAATTTTATTTTTCATACTATCTGTAGGTTACTTTTAAGTTCAGATCCTCTAATAACCAGTTTAAGATCTTTGCCTGTTTTTTTTTTTTTTTTTTTTTTATAATTAACTCACGCTCAAGGGAATATGATTACCCTTTAAATGTTTTAACACAGCGCGGGCGTGAAGTTACGGAAGAGAAAGAAGGATAGGAAAGATGTGTGGCACGATGTTCTGAGACTGAAGGTGGTTGTCTCAATTTTCCAAAGAAGCCCTTGAATAATTATTTCCCGGATTCCTGATTCATCAACATTGACAAATTTCAATGATACTACAAAATCTAATGATAGTGAAGATGAAGAAACAGCTGAAGAATGTATTGATGACGAAGAATCCTGGGAAGAGTTCACTGAATAACTTTAAGTTCCATCTATTCATTTCATCCTTATTGAAGAAATTAATAAGTTATGAACCAAATTTATCCGAAATACTTTATTTATACCTTAATTCGATAGAAATAAGCTATAAATCCCTTTTACAGTTGTTTCAGCCAAGTATCACTTCATTAAAACAAAAAAAAATTTTTGAGCGGTTTTTCGAGGCAAATACCCCTATGTGCGCCGTCGGAATGTTTCATGTATTTCCTTGTTCTATCGCTTTATTCACTCAAAGTAGCCAGTTGTATTCCTCCGCTCAATAAGTTTACCCGTGATACGCGTTTCGCTTAATAGTTCACCCTCGAGTCTAAATTTGGCCGTACCGTCAAATATAGAGATTCGTTTTTTAGTCGCACAACACGATTATGGAATAATTTATCCTGCACGGGGGCACAGCGATCCTGTCTGACGAATGCCTTAAGAGTTTTTTTATTTCAAATTTTACGTTTCGACAAGGATCGGTCAACAGTTGCGGAAAGAGAGCATTCCTCTTGATATTCTCAATTTTTCTCACTAAATCCAATCGTAGGTAGAACAATTTTTAAAACTAAATTATATCTGGAAAGATGTGGCCCATCTATAATAAGTCCCGAACAAATCACCTAATATGCAAACCCAGGCAAGAAAGCCAGTTTAGTCGCAACATGCATTGGACAATAGCCAAGACTCTAGGTGTAGATCAGAAAGTTATTTCTCGATGATATTAACAAACTATCTGAACTAAGATAAAAGATTTGATTTATTTTCTTAACTCTGTTTATAAGGCAAAAATTCGTTGTATATTATAAGGAGGGAGATTTTAATGAAAGATTTGACTCTGGTCAAGTTTTAAATGTATAGAAGGGGTGTTTGTATGGTTACATACATGCAGTGTGCCTGCGAAGCTTCATATATTTATGAATTTTTGAATATTACAACAACAACTTTAATGAACTACCACCAAGTGGGTTCTTATTTGGCTGGAGTTATAGCTATTTCACGGTTGCCAAGCCGATCATCAGACTCCTTTATTAGTGGTGCTTAGCCTTTATACTATCAAGTTTAATCGAAAAACTTTTTGCCTTGACTGAAATTTGAACCCAGACCTAGCGTCGTCAGAAGCCAATGCCCTACGCATTACGCTACCGAGACCACATGATCAGGTCCATCCCAATTTAGGTTTTATCGTGAAATAGCTATAACTCCAGCCAAATAAGAACCCACTTGGTGGTAGTTCATTAAAGTTGTTGTTGTAATATTCAAAAATTCATAAGAATATGAGCAAATTTCGCAATTGCGTGACGGAAATCTCCTTATCTTGGTGAAAACACAAAAGGCCGCGGAAATATTCCTTAAAGTAAATAATCTCGCTAACTCTTGCCCAGTCATTGTTAAATTCCATGACAATCTTAATGAGTCTAAGGGCATAGCTTATGCTCCGTGTTTGATAAAAGTCTCTGAATCGGAAATCATTGCAGAAATGAAACCTCAGGGTGTAACTGTCGTTTATAAATTCACTAGAATCGAAGATGGCAAAACAAGAACAACAGGTCTAATGCTTTTCACCTTTGACCTTTACCATATCCCCAAATCAGTAGACATTGGCTTCTATAAAGCTAAAGTCACTGAATACATACCAAACCCAATGCGCTGTCGTAATTGCCAACTTCTCAGTCATACAAGCAAACGTTGTATGGGAAAAGCTAAATGCGAAGCCTGCAGTTTTCCCCGCACACTCCTCAACCATGCAATAGAACTGTGTGCAAACTGCTCACAAGACCACTCTTCCTCTTCTAAAACTTGCCTTGCCTATAAAAAAGCCAAAGAAGTTCTGACAATAAAAACCCACAAAAATGTACAATGGCTGAAGCTAAGAGAATCCATAAAGAACAAAATAATATCCCCGCACAGCTTTTATCTTTTTCAATATCATTCACTGAAAGGGCAAAGCAAATTCTAAATTCGAAAACTTCAACTATACAAATTCTGAACAAAGAAAATGTACAAAGCTCTACAAACTCTAATCAAAACAACAATACAGAAAATCCAAACCCAAACACAGTAAAAAATACCAAAACAAACTCAACAATGCAAAATACAAATGATTCCCACCCAACATCTACCAAACAAAACCTCAACGACGCAACTCCAGTTTCATCCCAAAAATCAAAACTTTCCGACCCAACCTCTTTATCCAATTTTTCAAAAAATTCACAAACCATCTTTAACAATTCTCCTACCACACAAACAATACTTCCAACAAATTCATACAACTCTTCTACCACACAACTTAATTCTTCAGAAATAACACTAACTCATCCCACTACTTGCTGTAAAACACAATCTCCTTTATCGAAAGTAACCCAAACTTTAATTGAAAAAAATAACTACTTTATAGTAAATTCTGATCCCCAAGATGACGACATGCAATAAAAATTGAGTCAGCCGAGTTAGTGAGCTCCTGAACCTGATCATCCTAACCACGACATCTCCAAAAATTTACATTACAATACAAATTCCACTTACGTAACAAAAGAAGAAATAATTAAAATCCTTCAATGGAATATGAAAGGTTTTATAAATAACTACAATGAATTAAGTATTCTTATTAAAGAATATCTCCCAAGTGTTATCGCTCTCCAAGAAACACATTGTGCAGCTCCTTTCAAGCCAAATATACCCAAAATGTACGAAGGATACTTTCACAATTTGGCACACAACGTAACAGCAAAACAAGGAATAGCTATTTTAATAAAAAAAAGGTATACCGCATAAACATAAAGTAATAAATTCACATATTATTACCCTAGCATTTGAAATCCAACTTGCATGTAAGTTTACTGTAATATCGATTTATATACACCCTAATCAATCATTTTCCGTAAACGACCTTGTTAACATAACTGATCAAATAAATACTCCGGTTATAATAGCTGGTGATGTTAATTTTTGGAGTGTTTTGTTGGGCTCCCTGTAACTAATGGTAGAGGTGCAATCTTAGAAAGGTTTTTATTAAACTCTAACCTCATAATTCTGAACGATGGCTCCCCTACACATTTTTCTACGCATCATACCTTCACACATATAGACATAACCACTTTCTCCCCCGAACTATACCAAAAAACTTCACTACTACTACTACTACTACTCTTGATAACCTCTACAACAGTGATCATTTCCCAATAGTAACAACACTAATATCTAGCCATACTGTCCTAAAACATAAAGCTACCCCTAAGTTTAAAACTGAGCTAGCAAAATGGATCTCTTTCCAATATCATATTACACAAAACTTATCGCGCACACACATATCTTCAAATATTAACCAGGAGGCAGCTCGACTTTCCAAAGCGATTCGTTTTGCAGCCAACCAGTCGATACCTCGAAGCTCGCCAAAAACTCCAAATAGAACGGTGTCTTGGTGGAATCCTGAACTCCACTTTTTGCGGAAAGAAAAAAACAGAGCATGGAAACTTTTCAAAAAATTTCCTAACCAACCAAACCTTATCTCAACAAACTTATGATCAACAAACAACCTCTCCTTACGAAATAAGCAATCTGTTTGCAAAAACATGGTCAAATCATGCCAAAGATGAAAACTTCTCCGCTGCATTTAGTATAAACAAGACAAGATCACTTAATTCGGCTTCCTATATTAACTACTCATCATCTCAATCTAGACGTATCGAAACTCCCATCTCATTTATAGAGCTCGAAAGCTGCCTTTCAAAATTAAAAGGCAAAACTCCCAGCAGGGATCGGATTTCATATCCGATGATAAAAAATCTTCCAACAACAGCTAAATTAAGATTAATACGACTGTATAATAACATTTTTAACACAGGTATCATTCCACAAAGCTGGAAACTTGCAAAAAAAAAAAAAAAACAAATAATAGTATTAACGGATACCGTCCAGTATCAATTATTCCATGTGCTTCGAAAGTTTTGGAAACAATTGTTGCGAAGAGACTCCTGTGGTTTCTGGAATCTAAAAATCTCTTGTGCTCAAAGCAAGTAGCTTTCAAAGCTAATAAAGGCTGTGATGATGCCCTCCTACACCTAGATTATTATTTAAGAAAAGCTTTATCGGCTCGAAACCATGTCACTATTTTGTCACTAGATTTCGAAAAGGCATTGGTATTTATCTAGTTCTAGACAAAATTAAAGCTTGGGCATTGGCCCGAAAATATTCAGCTATATCAAATCCTTGACGAAACAAACAATTGTTTCTCTAAGTACTATTCTCTCCAGAATGGTATTCCTCAAGGTTCCCCATTGTCAGTAGTCCTTTTTTTGATTGCTTTTGATGAAGTCAGTATTATGATATCAAAATATTCGCAACTTGATCATTGTATTTACGCAGACGACGTCTACATTTTATGCAAGCATAACAGTCTGGTAGAACAACAAAATATTTTTTCAAAAGCCCTTGCGGATATATTGTCATGGTCTAACACCTCCGGTGCTAAATTATCTGTCGACAAATGCAAAACTTTACATGTATGCCGGAAAACATCTTGTACAAAATTTAATTTTAGATTCAATAATATAAACATAGAAAATGTCAATAAGCTAAGTATCTTAGGTATTATTTTTAGTGAAAGATATAACTTTAAATACCATTGTACTGAACTAAAGAAAAAGCTAGCTGCTAGAGCAAACATTGTTAACTATTTATCAAGTAAAAACTCGAATGCTCATTTAAACACCATATGTAAAGTTGCAAGATCTCTGGTACTAAGTAAGATTGACTATGGTATCCTTATATATGGCAACTCTCCAAGAACAACAATCAACATTATCAAAGCCCCATATCATCAAGCAGTACGTAGGTGCCTAAACGCCTTTCCCACTAGTCCAATACGGAACATAATCGCTGAAGCCGGACTTCCTTTCGTCGAGGAACTCATTCTACAAAGCAAAGCTTAACTCTACGCAAAACTTTCATTTGCACAAGGTTCAATGATAAACGACGATCTAAAATCAATATTGCAAGCTAAACAGCCGAAACGTATTCCATCAGTCTTATCAAACGTAATAGCCACAGCAGATCTAATGGCACTTCCTGTGGTAAAGAATTGTAAATACTTCCCGATATTTCCACCTTGGTGTATACAAAAATCTTCTTTCATCATGGACATGGCAGAATACAAAAAAAGCGATACATCCGATTACATGTACCGGGCATTATTTCAAGACATTTCAACTAGCTTGAGGTCCAACAATTGGAGATTCGTATTTACAGACGGCTCTAAAACCCAACACAGCACTTCATTTGCATCAACTCACGAAAACGGGTCATTACTTTCCATAGGTTTATTGAACAATATAGCTTCAATTTTCACTGCCGAGGCAACAGCGATATTAGAAACTGCTACTGCAACCTCAAAACTACCCAGTAATTTTGTTATTTGTTCCGACAGTCGGTCAGTTCTCAGTGCAATTCAAAATCCCAACGAATATGCGAATAAAGCGGCGAATGACGCTCGTAGCGCCAGTCAAAACAGTTGCAAATCTTACCAAAAGTGACCTTTTGCGGGATGTTAAGAACAAACTTAGACAACAACTGTTAAGTGACTGGCAAAACAACTATCAACACACATACAAATCCATCAACATCGATAAGATCAAACCTTGTAAAAACCGTAATTCTCAGGCTACGACTGGGACACACAGCACTCACCCACCAACATCTTCTAAATAAATCAAATCCACCAACATGCACTCACTGTCAAACAAGAATAGACATAAAACATATTCTTGGAATAGGTCCGTGCAAATCATTGACATCCAACACCAGCGCTTACAACTCACCCACGTCAACAGAAGATATCTTAAAAAACTTAGACCCAGAGAATATTGAAAAAATATACAATTTTATAAAATTCCACAATATCCAAATTTAAGTATCTACCACAAAATATTTCTCTTTTCATATAATTATAGTATACATTTAATCCTTTTTTTTTAACTTAAGAGTCAAAAGCCCAAGCAGCTAGTGCTCATGTATAAATTAACATGTAAATTTTAATTTAATGTTAATAAATTATAATAATAATAATAATAATAATAATACCTTCAACGCAAGCTACTACAGTCACACCTGCACGATTCGGTACAGTTGAGGAGCGGTGGATGCTTGTAGGTGTAGGTTAGGGTGTCCCGACAAATTTTTTTTTGGATTTTCCGAACAAAAGACCTCTCAAAACATGCGTAATTGGACTTAGATTACAAAAATATATAAAAAAAAATATTAAAATTTGTCTAGGGGGTTGTACCGACCCTCAAAATTTTGACAAATTGATATTTTTATGCTTTTTTTCCCTTCCTTAATTTCGGTTCCTGAGCTACTATTTATTATAAAATATTAACTTTTTGATCTTATTAGGTTTAGAACATATTTGACGTTTTGGTTTGCATGCAACAATACGTTTCCAGCGGTTTCAAATTTATAAGGTTTTAAGCTAAAAATACCCCCAATAGGTGACCAAAATTGAATTTTTTTTAATTTTTGGCGCATATTGCTATTATCATCATTTTCCTGGAACTTAAAACCACTGCTCTATAAATCTGACACAATTTGAATTAAAGTTTCTATACCTATCCGATTTTGAAGAAAAATTTGTTTATAAATTTGAGGCCTACCTGCACAAATGACTTAATTTATTGATATCCTTTAAGAATATGGGTTTTTACCTGTTTCCTACCTGGAAAATACACAACTCAATCCGGTAATAAAGTCGGATTTAAAACTGAAGGCTGTTTTCTACCTGACAAATATCTACACAATTCAATCCGGTAATAAAGTCGGATTTAAAGCGCAAGGATTTGAAAAGTGGGCGTTTTGTGGACAAATATGGGAAAAACCACATATGTGGTTTATTGAGGAAACGTAGAGGTTTTTCATTCACCATTTGTTTATGACTAAATGGGTTGTTGATTGTTGAACTCCATAATTTGTAGACCTGGGGCCTATTGCACCAGTTTACAATTTATAACAACAAATTTGTTATTGTAATCTACAAATACAAATCCTGTATACGATTTTTTGTTGCACCATGTTCAAATGAGTGTGTTAACAAATTTGTAGAAATATTTACACACGGTCTTTCACCTGTAGAATTTTTTCACAAACCGAAACAAATTTGTGATCGCTTTATTATGGTGCAACAGAAACCCACAAAAAAAAGAACGATTCTCACAAATTTTAGCTTGTAATTAACAATTACAACTTTTTTTTTGTGCAACGAAAAATTCTATTTGTCAACAAATTTGTGACTTGTAATTCACAAGTACAAATTTGTGTTTAACAAATAAATTACAAATGAAAAAATCTCGATTTTTTACAAATTTATTAAAAAAAATGCTTGTAATCACAATTTTGTAAGATGGTGCAATAGGCCCAGGTGTGCACTTGTAACGTCTGCTTCCATCTACTATTAGAGTCCAACGTTTTATTTCAAGTCGGAGGCTGCTGTCAGCTTTTACGAGACAACGTTTGATTTGTCTAAGGTGAAACTGTTCGGCCCTTTCATTTCATTTCAACAAGAAAATAACAAATTTTATCTAAAAACAAACAGAAAAAACGTCACAGTATTATCACAGCTGATTGTTATCACAGATTAAGGGTGTTTTTTTTTTTTTTTTTTTATTGCTAAGGCATAGCTAGCTCACTATTGTGTTGTCTCTGTCTTCCATTGTGTTCATTGTTCTTGAAAGGTTTTGTTGTATTCGTAAGCTTTCAGGTGTGTGTCTTGTGTTTGTTCTCTTTTCTTTGTCAAGTATTATGGTGTTGTCAAAATCTGGTGCGTGCCCACTTTCAATCATGTGTTGTGATAACCCCGTTATCTCCTTTCCTTTCTTTACGTCTGCTCTATGTTAAGAAATTCTCTTTCCCAATTGTCTTTTTGTTGTCCCAATGTATATTCGATCGCAACTCTCCCCCTCTTTTCCATTGCAACCAATCTGGTATATGACATTGTGTTGTTGTTCCTTTTCGATCGGTGTTTTTTTGTTGGTAAAAAGGTTTCTCAGTGTTCTATTTGATTTGTATGCATAAGTTACTTTGTTGTTGTTAATAGTTCTATGTAGGCTTTTACTGTCAGTTAAATTAGGTATATATTGCAAACTGCAATATTTAGTGTTGCCATCTGTAGATTTTTGTTGTTGTTTTGGTTTCTGGTTTTTCTTTTTCGATAATAGTTTTTATTAAGTTATTTGTTATGTGTTTTAGGTAATTGTTCATGTGTAAAATGTTTTTTATGATTTTAATATTTTCTTTCTGAAATCGTTCGTCACTTATATTGTTAATTTTGTTGATTAAATTTTTAACTGTGTTTATTTTTTGTGATTTTGGTTGTGTCGAAAAATAATTTATCATTCTTCCAGATGCAACAGGTTTTGAATACCAATTAAACCTGAGAGTATTGTTGTTTCTATGAATTCTGATGTCCAAATACGGGACACTGTTGTTTCTTTCTGTTTCAACTGTAAATTGTAATTTTGTGTGATATTTGTTTAAAGTTTGTAGTGTTTTTGTTTTATCTCGTTCTTTAATTATGGCGAAAATATCGTCGACATATTTCGAAAGGCATTTTATTGTTATATTGTCTGATTTAAGTTCATTTGTTGCATTATTTAAAAGGTCATCTAATATGATGTCAGCTATTGTCGGGGAAAGAGGATTACCCATTGGCATTCCAAAAGCCTGGTTGTAATTTTTTTTTTACATGTAGAAAATAGTTATTGTCTTTTAGGCAAAATTCTAATATTTTAAGAAAGTCTGTTTTCGGAATTTTCGTTAATGTTTGTATTGTGTTCCACTGTTTCATTATTATTTTGATGGCCAGGTATGTCGGAATGTTAGTGAACAGTGAAACAACGTCAAATGAAAGCAGTATATCGTCTTCTCCAATTTTTTCTTCTTTGAGCTTATCTCTCAATTCAAAACAATTGTTGATGTTGTATTTGTCCGAAACTATATTGCTTAAAATATTTCCAATAAATTTTGAGAGCTGGTAACACGGCACATTTGTGGACGATGAAATGGGTCTAAAAGGTAAGTTTGGCTTATGTGTTTTTGGAAGTCCGTATAGTCTTGGTCCTATTGCTGCTGATGAGTATAGTCTGTCTTTAGTGGATTTGTCAATATATTTGTTTTTAAACAGCTCATTTACAATTTAATTGTTTTTTGTTTGTAATTTTGATGTGGGATCCGTTCGTATAGTTTTATATGTATTTTTATCATCTAATAATAATGCCATTTTGCAGTCATAATCTTCTTTGTACATGATCACTGTTTTATTACCTTTGTCGGCTTTTGTTATAACTATATCATTTTTGTATGTGTGTAAAAAGTTTTTTGTTTTTTGGTATGTTTTTGATATAAACTTTTCTACTGTAGTGTTTCTAATGTTTCTCTTGAATTGTATAATGTTGTGCGATATGGTTGCTCTTGCTATTTCCTTTTCTCTTTCATCGTCTATCGTCCGTATACTTTGTTCAATATCAGTTATTATGTGTATGGGTGAATAGTTTTTGTTTGTAACAGGGATCGCGAATTTTTCCCTAAGTGACAATAGCCATCTGCTCTCAGTAGGAAACTCAATTTTTGTTTTGTTGATGAACCAATCTTCTACAAAAACAATTCCAAACTTGTCTAGGTGTTTTTCTTTAAGTTTTTGTAATTTTGATGCTTGTGTTTGTTTTATATTTTCTCTTAGTTTGTTATGTAGGAAAAATTGTTTTGTATTGAAAGTTTTATAAATTCTGTTTCATTTAAAATGGTTTTTATTTTTATGTCTGGATGAAAAAGGTTTTTTGTGATATTGTCAATGTTGATGTTGGTTTGTCTTATTTCTAAATTTAGGATTTTTGTATGGAATTTGTATTCTGTTTTTATTAATTGCTTTTCAAGTGTTAATGATGTGAAGTTTTTCTTTAGTTGAGTTGTTGGGTTTGTTATATGTTTAGGTATTATTCCATATTCTCTACATTTTAAAACAAATTTTAACCTCTCTTTTTGTTTCACAAGTCTCTTATTTTGTTTGCTAAAGTGTTTTAGCTGTATACATGTTTCAATGTCGTATTTTATTTTAATGTGTGTGAAAAACTGTTTTATGATGGTGGTAAATATTTCAAATAAAGACAATATATGATCGGCAAGCCCTCCGATAGAATTATATGTATTTTTCTTTGTATGTGATCAATTCTTTGTTATATCGATCTTATTTTTAAAAAGCAGGCTTTTTTGGTCAAACATTTTATCGATGCAAATAAAACAAAAATTATTTCATCTTCTCCCAACGTTTCGTCGGTGTTTCAAGACTTCTTCAGGGGAATGTCTTTAGTTAAGAATATTTATTTTTTTATATATAAAAACTATAACATTTAATTTTCTGTCAAATATACTCGTAACACTGAGAAACCTTTTTCCCAACAAAAAAACACCGATCGAAAAGGAACAACAACACAATGTCATATACCAGATTGGTTGCAATGGAAAAGAGGGGGAGAGTTGCGATCGAATATACATTGGGACAACAAAAAGACAATTGGGAAAGAGAATTTCTTAACATAGAGCAGATGTAAAAAATAGGAAAGGAGACAACGGGGTTATCACAACACATGATTGCAAGTGGACACGCACCCGATTTTGACAACACCATATTACTTGACAAAGAAAAGAGAACAAACGCAAGATACACACTAGAAAGCTTACGAATTCAACAAAACCTTTCAAGACCAATGAACAAAATGGAAGACAGAGACAATACAATAGTGAGCTATGCCTTAGCAATAAATAAAACCCACCCTCAATCTGTGATAACAATCAGCTGTGGTAATACTGTGACGTTTTTTCTGTTTGGCTTTAGATAAAATTTGTTATTTTCTTGTTTTTTTTTCTTCTTTTTTAAAAAAGTCTTGTTTAAAAAAATTGGCGCAAAATTTTAAAGAGTTCTCGTTTAAGCAATAAAACCGGCTCTACTTAACGCAGTCGTTTAGCTTAGAGACTTTGTCTAACTTTTTCATAATTTTAATCACGTTAGACAACTCTTCTAACTAATGTGGGTTTTACAACAGAACCTAAGCGAATTTGCGTTGAACAACCCTTAATTTGACAGATACATAACTCACACAATTACAAAAACACAAAAAAAAAGTAAAAAGAACAGACAACTTCAAACCAAATAATTTTTCGCCGAAAAAAGTACATTTTATATAATACCTCGGTACAGATTTTGATTGTTTATAAGTTATTTACATTATTTTAGATAGAAATAAAGTATAAATCACAAATTCACCTCATAAAAATCCAATTTGTTGTGGCAAGGTACAGATTCATTTAGCTATACTTGTCTCGACCGGCGGCGCGCATACATTAGATATGTACATTTGTATGTACAGATTTGTTAATCGTAGAGCACTCTTGCGTACGGTAGTTTCGAATTTATAATATTCAGTGATTCAGTCTATTTACAAAAAACATCTTAAAAAAATCAAATAAAACATCAGTAAACATTTTTCCTTCGATTTGCTTTGGTATGAAATGACCATTGTCAATATGGATAAAGTATACTTTTAAAAGATAAACTAGCTATTTGCTGCTGTTAAAGTAAGACGAGCCCTTTAACGTTAAAGTATAGTTTATGCCCTTTAAAATTAACAAAAAGTCGGTTCTCGTTTTATACTCAATATTTAGAGTCGACTCCCATTCTAAAATTGATTTAGAGTAAGTTTTAAATGTTTGAAATTTTGCGCCTTTGTCTCTAAAGTGTTAAAATTTTGTACGTTGTTTCTACAATGTATTAGCATCAATAAAGCAGAACATTTTGTAAATTGTTTTATCATTACATTATATACCATATTCATTATAATATAACTTAAATGTAATAGTTTTTGTATATAAAAAAATAAATATTTTTAATTAAAGACATTTCAAATCAAATCTTTATTATTAATAACTTTACACAGTAAGATACAATATCTTCTTAAATAGTGCAAGCTTAAATAGAAATTCTTATTAACATTAATTGATATAGGTATTACTAACAAATATTTGCAAGTTCAAAAATAAATAAATTGATTAATTCACATATTCGTTAAAAAACTATACAAAAATCGAATCGACAGCTAGTGATAATAATGCTCTTAATGCACAAATATCCGAACTCAAATTACTTATTGATGCACAAGAGAACAAGGCAATTGCTGCTGATGCTTTAATTCACAAGGTTCCTTACTCTCCCGATGAAAATCTTAATTTCATGTTTAATAACCTTTGTGGCACAATAGACATTAAGGCTCCAAGTTTGAGTAATATTTATCGTCTACACTCCAAGAATAATGCTGACTCTCCTATAATCATCAAATTTAACTCTCCCTACGATAAAAACTTTTTGCTGAAGTCGGTTGCTCTTTATTGCAAGAAGAAAGAGTCACAACTTTGTTTACGTGATTGTGGTTTAAACTCAGATGAGTTGATTTATATTCACGAATCTCTCACAAAACAAAACCACTCAATAATGAAACACGCACTCGATCTTAAGAAGAAAGGAAAAATTTCATCAGCCTTCTCATACCGTGGGAATGTTTATGTCAGACGACAACATCAGACAGAAGCTAAGCGGGTTCTTTCTCTTAAATGTCTTAATGACTTACAAAATGCTCACTATAATAATAACACAAACATAAATGGGGCCCATGATCCAACACCGTCCATCAGCACTCAAAGTTCTAGAAATGATAAAACTTCCAACCTCAAACTGCATCATGCACCGGACATACATGGAAGTTCTACACAGCACCAGGCCGAAATCCATATTTATGAAAGCTGTCAACCTCAACTGCATAATTAATAATATTAGCTGAACTTATTTGATTTTTATTTCTCATTTTTCATTTATTAACCTTTTTCTCTATTCTCTATTCTCTATTCTTTTTTATTTTTTTTTTTTTTATCTTTATTCAAATAAACAATTTTGTTTTGTTCCTATATTTATTTTCTATCAAACGATTATTATAATTTCTATTTCACATTACTAAAAATATCAATAAAAAAGAAAATAATAATATTCTATTTTTCTATTATCTTTCTTTTGATTATCTTTTTTGTATATAAGTGTTGTTCCATAGCACATAAATTAATCACCCCGATTACCGATGTCGTAAACGACAGCGAAATATACGACCTGACACGATCTGCATTCCATAAGTCGTTTCCAACTTTTGTCACTCGTTTTGTTGTCGTCTGTAAATGTCAAACGTCGTTGAACACTTTCGTTCTGCATTCTGTAAGACGAAAAAAAACGACGACTAAGAAAAAAAACCACGATATCTCTCGTTCAGAAATTTACACACGACAGAGACATAGAAGGTCGCAAAACTGCAAGTATTCTTGTTAAATAATTTATTTTATCGAATTTTTTTACGATAAATAAAACAAGTACATATTTGCCTAAAATTGTTGTACTATACTATATACTTAAATGTTGTAATTAACAAATAAAAACCAATTCCAGACGCTCGTAGATTTGAGGAAGAAGACGAGCAGTTAGAGTTTTTTTTTTGAAGGGGATACAAAAAACGTCCTCCAGTAAGAGATGGAGATGCTTGGCAAAAGTTTTGAATCGCTTATTCTATAACGGCAAGCTTTCGCTATTAAACAAAAAAGAGCTACGCTTTCGAAGAAGCAGTGTGTACTCCAAGAAATAACCTTAAATTGTATCAATGAAAGTATAAACAAAGGAAGAAAAGAGGAATATAAGTCATACAAATTAAAGGAGCACACTGCTAGGAGAGACACAACACATCTTAAGATCCAAGAGGAAACACTTGTAATTTATAAACATGGGATGGAAAGAAAAGAAACTAATAAATGTAATACATTTCAACACTTATCATTTCATTTACTTATTTATTTTCTAATAATTAAAAAAAAACTGCATTTGTTCATTAATTGAACATCGAGCAATAATATTGTATGTAGACCAGTGTTGGGACTTCTACCACTTAAGTGGTATTTCTACCACTTTTTGCTGTTCATGAAAACCTACCACCTAAAAATCTAATTCTACCACTTTTTGCAACACAGATTTCACTTCTTCCAGATAATAATGTGATCTTTGAAACATAAAGAACCGAAATATTATTTCTTTTATTTTTATATTTGAATTATTTTCAATAAATTTATTTTCAATATACGATTTGCTACATAAAAATGGCTTTTAATTTCTACCACTTTTTTGACAACCTTTCTACCACTCTTTAGCTTCTGCGAAGTCCCAACACTGATGTAGATTTTCCTTTGAATTTGACAGATGTTTGTTACTTTTTCATCGTTTTTAAATCTGTTACAAAATCATCGCGTCGAAGAAGTTATGGAATGCCATTTAAAAAACGAGACGACAGAGAAAACGAGAGACATCGAAAAAACGAGACGACATAGGTAATTGGGGTGAATAATTGAATAAGATTATGACCACGACATGGGCGGTTAATTCTGCAGATGGTGTAGGCAATTTGGCAATTCATGCCGCGTTGAGAGTTTTATCAAATATAAGTGAAGGGTTTAAAATGTGCTATATTAACGCGCGCAGTTTTAATGCGAGTAAATTGGACTTTTTCCGACATGTTATTAATGATTCTGTAGTGGATATTATTTGCGTATCGGAATCTTGGTTTCAGAGGGATATTTTAGATAGTTGTTATACAATAGATGGTTTTAACTTATTTCGTAATGATCGGGTCACTGACACCATTGGAGGTGGCATTGCTATCTACTGCAGAACTAGCATTGAATGTAAAGTTCTAAAGAAATCGGAAGAGGTAGGGATAGAGTATCTTATTTTGGAACTCTCTGAAGGTACCACTAAATGTGTCGTTTCTTGTGCTTATAATCCAAACAAGAAATTCTCATGAACCATTTTTCTCTGATATTTCTGAATTAAGTTCTTTTTATGAGCACATTATTATATGCGGAGATTTTAATACTGATCTGTTAAAGAACAATTGTAGGTCAGATCGGTTACTCAATTTAATATCACTTTCTGGACTCTGTGTAAAGAACTCATATCCTTCCAGATATGCTCCTAACACTACTCCAAGTTTACTCGATCTTTTAGTAGTGTCAGACAACTCTAATGTAGTACTTAATGATCAGCTTTCATTAGATGGTATTTCAGATCATGACCTGTTGTTTATGACGTACAATATTGATTTCTCTCGTGTTTCCAACCATATGACTTTTCAGTACAGAGATTTTAAATCAATTAATGTTCCTGCGCTGGCTCTTGAAGCATCCACTATTAGATGGGATTGCTGTAGATATTTATCCACAGCCGATGAAAAACTTAATTTGGTGCAATCACTACTAATTGACCTATACCATAGGCATGTTCCTTTAAAAACTATGCGGGTGCGTAATGAAAAATGCCCCTGGTTTACAACAGAAGTCTTTGCTGCAATTAAATCTCGAAGAAAAAAGTATTTAGCATGGAAACGACTCCGTTGTAACAGTAACTGGGAATTATATTGTCAGGCTCGAAATTATGCTACATGGGTAACGAGAAGATCTAAGAAGGACTATTATTCTTCAAAACTTAATCCAAAATTTGGTTCAAAGCGCTTATGGAACAATTTGCGTAACATTGGAATAGGCAAATCTGGCAATTTTAATTGCTCTATAGATCCTCATTTCCTCAATGACTTTTTTATCACAGATATTGAAACAAACTTTACTTTTGTACCTAACCAGGTACCTAGTAATGATTTTGAATTTGACTTTGAAACAGTTAATGAAAACGACATTAGCAAAGCTATTTATGCTTTAAAATCAAATTCTATAGGTGAGGATGGTTTGTCACTTCGTTTTCTAAAATTAATAATCCCATATTTTATTGGATCCCTAACACATGTTATTAATTTCTGTATAACTTCTTCTTCTTTTCCTGAAAACTGGAAAGTGGCTAGAGTATTACCCGTGGCTAAGAAGCCACGAGCCTGCTTACCTGGTGATTTTCGCCCAATTAGCATCTTACCATGCCTGTCGAAAGTTTTTGAGAAAATCATGGTGAAACAGATTGTCAATTATCTTGATCGGAACAGTCTGCTTTATTCATTTCAATCAGGGTTTAGAGCAAATCATAGCTATTCTACTGCAATGATAAAAATCCTGGATGACATTAGACTAAAGTTTGATCAGGGTGATCTGACTATACTCTGTCTTCTAGACTTTTCAAAGGCGTTTGACAGGGTTGACCATAATATATTATGCAGCAAGTTGCGTAATTTTTTTGGATTCACCCATAGGGCTGTTGATTTAATAAAGAATTACCTGAGTAATAGATGGCAAAGAGTAGTAGTGGGAAGTAATCAATCTGGTCTTAAACAAATTAACTCAGGTGTACCACAAGGATCTATCTTGGGCCCGATTCTTTTCTGCATTTATATTAATGACTTACCAAGAGTATGTTCTAATGTTTCTATTCATCTCTACGCGGATGATGTTCAGTTTTATCTCTCTAGACCACCTAGCTTAGTAGACGACTTAGTCCTAAGAGTTAATGAGGATCTTACAGCTATATATAACTTTTATTAAATACGGCTAAGACTCAGATTTTACCAATTTCTAAAAGCCGTCTTGATCTAGATGCAGTACCACCAATATTCTTGTCCGATAACAGACTGACATTTGTAGACACTGTCACCACTCTTGGGTTTAAGTTGAATAGTAACTTATCTTGCAGTAGTCATATAAGCTATATTGTTGGCAGAATTTATGGAGGACTTCGTAAACTGTGGCTTTCAGCAATATTCACTCCACAAGAGACAAGACTGATGCTGGTTAAGACACTTATTATACCATTAATATCTTCTGCTGAAACCGTTTATTGTAGGCTGGACTCTGTGTCACAAAACAAACTCCAGGTTGCTTTTAATAATTCTGTTCGCTATATATATAATATTCGCCGATATGATCATATAACATGTTACAATTTACTTGTTTTAGGATGCTCACTGACCCAATTTTTAAATGCCAGAAAATTAATTTTCTTTCATAAGATGCTTAATACTAAAGAACCAGCTTATTTATTTGAAAAATTGCAATTTGCACAATCCCAAAGAACGTTTAATTTTATTTCCCCTTCTTGTCGCTACATCAACTCAGCAAGGTTGTTTTTTGTCTGTACCATTAAACTTTGGAATGCCCTGCCAACTAATATAAAAAGAATATTTGGGTCAAAAGAATTTAAAGATAAATTATTACAATATGTGTCGGAACAACGTTAGTTATTTATTTTATTTGATTATATATTTTTTGTCATTTTCTATTTTTAATATACATACTTTACATACATATTTATCTTTGTTTTCCTATTTTATTTTTCTTCTTCTTTTTTCTTTATATCTATTACCTTGAATATCTAATTAATTTTTTTCTTATTAGTATCTAAGGTTTCTTATCTTGAATTAAGTATTCACTTGATGTTAGTACTATAAAAGACTTGGTCTTACTTGTGCATATCAAATAAAATAAATTGAAAATTGAATTGAAAAAAGGTGACCCTAATAATATTGTTAGGCCAGGTAGATATCAATCAGATTTAATTTTATAAAAAAAATTCAGATTAATAAATTGAACGGATTTTAAAATATTTCTTGGGCCGCCGAAAATTCCACCGTTTGTAGAATCACCCATATATGTATATAATTCATGAGTCACAAACCTTAATAAAATATTAAAATTGTTTATATTTTTAATCTATTAATTGAATATTGTAATCTGTTAACCTAAGCTTGTAGATGAAAGCAAATAAATAAATAAATATATGCTTCTTAGCCATTCGTGCACGATTCTCTACGAGCTCCTGCTTAATTAATTTTTGATTTTTTTTTTAATTCCAGGAACCCAATTATAATTAAATTTATAAAAAAAAAATAAAATGTGTAAATAACAAAACTCCGTTTAGATGTGTTGATTATAACTCTATAACAATATCTTAATAACATTAATTCAGTAACTTCCAAAAACAAAACAAAATGCCGCTTCCAAAACGTTCTATTGACCCGGTTCATGTAGCTCGTTCTGTATACCAACAAGAAGGGCTTCAAACAACTGAACTTGAAACGGTAACGAATACAACGCTTACAAACATAATCCGACAATTGTCTTCACTTTCCAAGCATGCTGAAGACATATTCGGGGAACTTGCCCGTGACGTTGGTAATATTGGAGATCGAGCAAATTCTTTACAAGCAAGAATAGATAGATTATCAATTAAAGTTACCCAATTAGACAGCAATGTCGAAGAAGTTCCATTAACTGATATTCAACGTAAAAAAGCATTTAAATCGGCTAAAATCTTTGATCAGCAAATTTTTTCAAGAAACACAATGCCAACTCCAATGCTGGAAACTTATTCACAATGTGATAAGCCACCACCATTGGACAAGCTTAATGTGTACAGGGACGACGGAAAGGATGGGCTTAAGTTCTACACAGATCCGAACTACTTTTTCGAATTGTGGCGGCAAGAAATGCTCAAAGACACCGAACGTGTAATGCATGACAAAGGCAGGAAAATGCATCGCTCTCGTCAAGAAGGCGGGAGTGGAAGTGGTGGGGGTGGATCCAGAGGTCATAAGAAGAGAGTTCGCATTCCTCATAACACACGGGAGAAGCAACGGCAAATAGTGATTGGACATGGAGAAACTCTTATGCCGAACAATGTAATATACAGAACTCCAAATTCAGTTGTAACTGATGAATCAGGTTATAGTAGTAAGTCAACGGAACCATGTTTTTTGTATTTTTGTTTACCATTTTCTCTTTTTTTAAGGTTTGGGGATGTATGAATCTAGACCAGCTCGTCCCAGTTCGATTGAGTTGCGGCGCAGTTATCCTGCAGATACAGTTGACATGTATGGTCCTATAACACCCCATTCTGCAGCGTCAGCAATGTTTAATAATGGAAATGGAATCAATTCTTCTCAAAATCAACAACACCAAATACAACAGCAAATGCAACAGTATGATGAAGCAACTTATAGTTGCAAGAACGTATATGGACAAACAAATCAGAGTTCAATGTCTTCAGAAGTTATTTATGCCGCTGGAACACCTTCACGAACGAAACCTCGCCCATCGCAACCGCCACCAGCTCCACCATCTAACGGAAGTGGTACCGGTACACCAAATACATCAAATGCCAATACTCCCACACGCGGAAGAAGTATGTCGACTAGCCGAGATGTTTTACCACCACCACCACCAATACCAGATGGAATGACATCTCCCACACAGAGCGCAATTAATGGTACCGTCGCGGCTAAATTATTGGGTCGCACTAATAGCACTTCTAGAGTAAGTTCTCCACAATTGGCGCCTAGCAGCAGTGTTCAGGATGCTAACGCGTTGGTAATGGCACAATTGAGCAACCAGATAAACAATTTCAATAACAACATTATGGTGAATTCACAAAATGATCTACCACCACCTCCACCAATATCAGATCAGGTTTTAATAAAATACAAATACAAAACACAGAAAATTAAATATCTATTTTTTTTACAGAATTTACCAAAACTATTACAACCAGCTCCACCACCACCTCCTCCTCCACCACCAGTTGAGGCGCAGACCCCTCATCAAATTTTGAAACCAATTGTCAATGGTGACATCCCGTCAGCCATAGCAAGCTCTGGTCATATTGTTGGAGCAAAGAAGCTACTACCACCATATCATGATACGAGAAACGATTTGATGAAAGCTATTCGAGATGGTAAGATGATTAAAAAATATTCCTTAAATAACTTCGGTTAGAATCGCCTAAGGAGATTTGTGACAATTGACAGTCACAATAAACTATTTCTATCTGCGTAAGGTGATTGTCACATGTGACAATTATTTTTCTTGGGACACCTTTTTTGTCATTTTCACTTAAAATTCATATTTGTGTTTTAATCTTTACTTGCGATATAGCTACTATAGGGCAAGTTTTGTATTGAAAAAAAAAAAAGAACTCGAGATTTTGATCAAAGTTGAGATTACGATGATAGAAAACACGAAATAAAATGCACAACTGAATCGCACCTACATGCTCTTATGTAAAAGTACTTTGGAATTTAAAAATTGCTTATAAATATAATATGAATTTTATTAGAGTAAAATGTTCAAATTAGTGATGGGCATAATTGAATGATTTAAAGAATCGAGATATTAGTATTCGAATGATTTAAAGAATCGAATGATCATTCGAATGATTTTCCAAACAATATATTACTAAAAAATAGTGTAGGAAACAACGTAAATTTTATTTTTAAATACTTTTTTATTTTAAGAAATAATAAAAAAAATATAGTAAAACCTGACAAATTGGACCACCCTTGGGACCGAATAAAGTGGTCCGATTAGGAGGTGGTTCCATTAATTGGACCGGTCCACTTACAAAAGTTTTTTCCTTATGCATACTGGTCCATTAAGAGTAAATTATGTTCATACATACATATATCGTCGGTCCAAACTATTTTCGCCTGAAAAATCGTTCAACATTTTTAGATGCGAAAAGGCATCTTTCTGTGAGAGAGATCTTGAAGGAGTTGGAACTGCTTCAATTTCTCCTTCTCAGTATCAGATGATGTTGGCTGAATGGTGTTTAAAAATTAATTTTCCCAATTCTCCGACCAATCATTAATCTTCTGGCATCGCAGATTCGGGTATTATCTGCTCAGCAGCAGTTGTTTTCCTCCTCAAAAAAAGCCACTTTTTTAAAAAACAATTAGAACTTGCTATTGGAGTAACATCTTACCATCCTTTTTTTAGCCAGCTGCATGCGGCATTCACATTAATGTAAGCTGAGAACTCGGATATGTTATTTACCTCTTCTATGCATAAAATCGAGTACTGCATAAGGTACTTTCTATAATGGGACTTCAAACTTTTTAAGATGCCTTGATCAAGTGGCTGTAGATACGAAGGTTTATTTGCCGGAAAAAACTTCAGCCCGATGTTTTTTAATCCACTTACAGCATGGGGTGGCGCATTCTCACCAAAAAGAAGAATCTTTCGATTTTGCTTTTGCATTTTTTTGTCTAAGATGGTTAGGCTAGCCATTCTTGAAACAAAGTGGAGTTAATCAGCCTTCTTCTTGCTTCTCCAGGTTATTCCCAATACTTTTTCAATATTTATATTTTTAAAAGCTTTGTGTTTAGCAGCACTTCCTGTTGGTTAGGGAACTTACTTACTTACTAAAGTTGGCGCTACAGTCCTGGATGGACCAGAGCCTCTACTAACAAGCTTCTTCAGCTAGCTTGGTCCCTAGCTAGCTGGATCCAGTTTCCCACTTCAAGTTGGTTGGGGTCCTCTCCCACTTGTGTGTGCCAACTGAGTCGCGGTCTTCCTCTACTGCGCTGTCCCTCGGGGTTGGATTCATAGACTTTACGGGCCGGATCATTCGGGTCCATTCGCTCTACATGACCTAGCCATCTCAGTCGTTGGACTTTGATTCGTTTGACTAGGTCAGTTTCGCTGTACAGCCCGTACAGTTCGTGGTTATATCTTCTTTTCTACTCCCCGTCTATGCAGACGGGACCAAAGATCGCACGAAGAATTTTCCTCTCGAAACATCCTAAAGCGCTTTCATCCACTTTCTACAAAGTCCATGTCTCTGCACCATAGACAAGGACCGGGATGATGATGGTTTTCTAGAGGGACACTTTAGTTGCTCGAGAGAAGAATTGACTTCTAAGTCCAAAGAAGCAGCGATTGGCAAGAGTTATTCTCCGTTTGATTTCGGGGCTGGTGTTGTTTTCTGAATTTATAGCGGCGCACACTGGGGCAAAACACCACTTTTGCTGGCATTTAATCAAAATTTAAAGTTGAGCTTTGACTTAAACTACTGTCTTGTTTTCATTGTAAATAGGATAGAGAATAAAAAATGAGAATGCAACAGCTAATTAGGATCACGTGATCCTTGCAAAATCGTCGAGAATAGAGAATATTATAATTTTTGTCATCGAAGTCAGACGTGTTTTTTTTTGTTTTGAGTGACAGCAATAAATTAAGTGCAACTTCTTTCAGGTTTTATTTTAGAAAGAAAAATTATAACAATGGAATCAGTAAGCTCAGGTGCGTTGATTTTCTTGTTTTTATAATAAATTTTTCTTTTAGTCCTCTTAATATGTGGTGAAAGGTACAAAAAAATGTGTTAATTTTTACATTTGGTCAAATATCTAAGCGTTTAAATGTGTTGGCCGTGACATGACGTTAAGTGTTATATACAGGGTGTCCCACAGTCACCGCCCCAAATGAAAACCATGGATTCCTGAGGTCATTTTAAGTCGAAAAACTTAAGAGGTCATTTTCTCGTTTTCGTCCCGTTTTCGAGTTATAACGGTTTTTATTATTTTTCCTTTAACTGGCTTTATCTTTGCCAAACTGCGTCCGATTCGTGAGATTTTTTTTATAACCAATCAAGAATTTATTACAGTTTTAGTTTGTCCAAAGACTTTTTTTTTCTGCGGACAACCGTTTCTCCGCAATTTTCCATCAAACCCAATTTTTTCGTTTTTTAAATAGTTTTTTCACTTTGATATCAATTTATTCAAAAAACACGTTAATGAGTAATAATTTTGTTCGTTAATTATTAAAGCCCAGTTCATTTTCTTAAAAACAAATATTTTTTTCCTTAAAAAGAATACTAAATGTAATTAACAAAAAATAAACAAACTGAGTGAATTTAAAAAAAAAATAATTTTTAAATACAAAATTAACTTTTTCTGAGCTATTGTGGTTAAGAAAAGGACAAATAGATAAAGTTAATTAGTAAGACCGTTAACTAATGTAAACAGTAAACATTTGCATTATGATTTAAAGGTTGTAAATGTCTTTCTCGCGTGAACTAGTGTCCGCGTCGTGTTCTTTCACTTTATACTCTATTTTGGATTTGTTATTCAAGTTGTAGTTTTTTCTCAATTATTTGCGAACAATGGATTACACTAATCAAAAATATCTGGAAATGTTATTAATATACGCTGAAATGGGACAACTTTATCTATTTGTCCTTTTCTTAACCACAATAGCTCAGAAAAAGTTAATTTTGTATTTAAAAATTATTTTTTTTTTTAAATTCACTCAGTTTGTTTATTTGTTGTTAATTACATTTAGTATTCTTTTTAAGGAAAAAAAATATTTGTTTTTAAGAAAATGAACTGGGCTTTAATAATTAACGAACAAAATTAATACTCATTAACGTGTTTTTTTGAACAAAATGATATCAAAGTGAAAAAAAACAACTTAAAAAACGAAAAATATTGGGTTTGATGCAAAATTGCGGAGAAACGGTTGCCCGCAGAAAAAAAAGTTCTGAGACAAAATAAAATTGTTATAAATTCTTGATTGGTTATAAAAAAAATCTTACGAATCGGACGTAGTTTGGCAAAGATACTCGTAAAGCTAGTTAAGGGAAAAGAGAGCAAAAATCATAAAAACCGTTATAACTCGAAAACGGGGCGAAAACGAGAAAATTACCTCTTAAGTTTTTCGACTTTAAATGACCTCAGGAATCTATGGTTTTCGTTTGGGGCGGTAACTGTGGGACACCCTGTATATTTGTGACAAGTGGTTTATCTAGTTTTAGAATACGTAAAGTTTTTTTTTGCTACTTCCCGTATAGCTTGAACCAATTCAGTTAGCCGATCTACTGCGCAGGTCTCTTTAAATTTCTCTGCTCTACTCTTTAATTCTTAAAGAGACAGAAAAATCAGTGAAAAAAAGAAAAAACGATGTACGTGCCGGCGTTGTTGTCAATGACGCTGCTGCGATCCGATCATACTGAAGCACTTAGGAGGGTGAGTTTTGTTTATAGCTTCGCTCACAGTAAACTAGAAATGAATTTCCAGCGATGGACTTTCTTTGGATAAGATATGATCATGGTTTATTTTTCTTTCATAGCTTGACGTCTAAAATACTATTTCATCTCTGGTGAGATAAAAAGAAAAGATTTTTAGGTGCAAACTTTACTTCGAAAAAATAAAATTAATAATTTTTGTTTTTATTATTGGGACAAATTTCAGTGCACCTATAATAAAAAAATAAGTCTATTGCAAAATGCAATTGGGTTAGACAAAAAAAACTACCTGCGAGCTGCGACATAGGATTAATAACAAAAAGTTTAGCGATTATTGTTTATTTCTATGTTTAATGATTTGTGGCTTAGTAACAGAAAGGTTCCGGGGGCTTTGTGTTTATATTTATTTTATGGCGTTAGTGTATATTTGATATATTTTTTTTTTTGACCTGTGGGGTTGGGATTAATTGTAGATTAGTGTTAATTAGTTAGATTAGTGTTTACGAGTTTGAACAATTTTTAACTACGAGTTTTTAAGAATTAATTTCTGCATCAGAGGGAATTAACGTATTTAAATGATATTTGCTTTGGTTTGCAATTCAGTTTAAAAAAACAACCAAGAATAATACATTGAAATACATTTAAAAGAAATTTTAATGGATCCATTTAGAAAAGGAAAACCTATTGGAAGCCAGGCGCGTAAGATAGTTGTTAAGATGTATAATGACAAGCTGGAAGAAGCAAAGAATTCGTTTCTTGAACATCCGTTCAATCAAAAGGATTATTAAGGAATACGAAGAGACAGGTTCAGTCACCAAATAAAAAAGTGCAGCATACGAAGTAGAAAACTGGACTCGACGAATTTGCCATCGCAGCTATTCGGCGTATAATGCACAACTTCCACCAGGAGGAAAAATGATGATATCCTTAAAAATGTTGAGACAACGAGTATAGGAAGATCTGGAGTTTAACTGAAGTATTACGTCTCTCAACAGGATTCTAAGAAGAAACGGATTTGGCTACAAAAAAACTCAAAACAACCGGAAATTTCTCTGTGAAAGAAATGATATTAAACTCATGCGAGTGAAGTATCTGAGAAAAATCGGGGAATACAGAACAAAGGGATATGATATCATAGGACGAAAGCTATATTCATAGCTCACATACAAGGCCACGGGCTTGGACTGATGACAGTAGCAGAGGGTTGAAGACGCCGATTTCAAAGGGAAAGAGGCTGAAAATGGCGCATGCAGGTGGTGAAAAAGGTTTCGTGAAAAACTCCTTACTTTTATTCAAATCTGGAACGAAAACGGGAGACTATCACGACGACTTCGAAAATTTCTACAAATGGATCCAAGAACAAGTTTTGAATAACTTGGAGGAACCTTCAGTTATTGTAATGGACAACGCCTCGTACCACAATAAATTAGAAGAAAAATAAATTACTTCTGCTAGCAAGAAATCCGAGATGATACAATGGCTAACCGAAAACAATATTCCGCATACTATACAGATGTTGACACTTGAACTGTATGAGCTAATAAAAGGACACCGAGCTACACACAACCCAAAGTATAATATTGACGATATCATTCACGACATGGGACATGAGGTTCTACGTTTACCACCCTATCATCCAGATCTCAATCCCATTGAAAATATTTAGGCAACTGTCAAGGCAAGAGTAGGTTCACGAAACACAACATTCAATTTATTGGATGTTCAAAAATTAGCAGAGGAAGAATTTTCAAAAATAACGCCTGAAGACTGGCGAAAAGTGTGTGAAAAAGGCATAAGAACTGAGAAAGAATACTTTTCTCACGACCTGACGTGGGACACAATTTCGGATTTAATTATAATTAATCCAGGTGACGATTCTTCAACCGACTATGAAAGCGACATTAGTTCTTAAAACTAAGTATATGTAAATGAACATTTATTATTTAAATTATATTATTCTTATTATTCTTATTTATATTGTTTTTATTTTATTATTATGGTTTATATTTATTTCTGAAGTACAAATTTATAATAATTATTTTAAGGCAAAATAAATTCTTAAAAACTCGTAGGTAAAAATTATTCAAACTCGTAAACACTAATCTAACTAATTAACACTAATCTATAATTAATCCCAAAACCCCACAGGTCAAAAAATAATAAATACATATATCAAATAAACACTAACACCATAAAATAAATATAAACATAACGCCCCCGGAACCTTTCTGTTGCTAAGCCACAAATCATAAAACATAGAAATAAACAATAATCCCTAAACTATTTGTCAAAGTAAAGTTGAGTTAGGCACTGTAAGATTTAAGGAAAAATCTTTACTCATTAAATATCTTGCACACCATTTTTGTTCTCTTAAATCCTCTCTCTGCGCAACCGACCGTTGGCCAACTGAATTGGTTCAAGCTATACAGTTGATTTTCTTGTTGGTGACGTCATTATCGAAAAATATCGACTTTTTTCTATTTATTTAATTTTAATTCCTCCTTAGAATGAACAATTTCCAAAACCTCGACGGTTCAAAGTAACTGTGTTCAAATCGAAATTTAAATCACGTTGGGAAAAAGCTTGTCAAGAATCCAAATTTTTAAAAGCAAATAACGCGTGGCTAAAAAAAACACCTATACTTTTCAATTATTCGGTAGACTCTAAACGTGGTCGTCCAAAGGTTGCATTTGAGGAATCTTCAGAAAGATCAAAACGTCGAAAACCAAACACTTGAGAAAGTCCACGGCCACAGCTGAGTCCATATAAAGTAGTTCAAGAGTGCAAAAAGTGCTATTCAGAGCCTAAAAACATGAGTATATCGGAAATATCTGTATATACTGCAAAGCTTGCTAGATCTTACACTTGCTCGACTGCTAACTGTTCAAAAAGATGTAATCATAACTCTTAGGCCTGAAGAACTCAAAGCTATAAGCTTATACTCCAAGTGGGGCTTTGATGGATGTTCAGGCCACATTTCGTATAAGCAAGCGTTTCATGGACTTGACGCCGATGACTCATCTGTTTTTATAACATGCGTTGTTCCACTTCGTTTAATATCTGGGGATCAAATAATCTGGCAGAATCCTCGCCCAAGTTCAATTAGGTACTGTAGGCCTTTTAAAATTGAGTTTATCAAGGAATCTGCATCCGTATATGGTTGGTGAAAATACTTTCAACGTTGAGCACAATTTACTTTTCACTATGATAGATGGAAAGGTCTGTAACGCCATCACTGAAAGTTCATCAACAGAGAAGTGTTTTATTTGCAATTCTACATCAAAAGATTTTAACTCCATTGATGAAATGATAAACAGGCCAGTAAAAACGGATAATCTTCAGTTTGGTTTATCTGTGTTGCATGTGTAGATCCGTTTTTTTTGAATGTCTCCTCCACCTTTCATACAAATTTAAAATAAAACAATGGCAAGCTAGACAAGAGGAATATAAACAAATTGTTGCTGAAACGAAAGAAAAAAATACAAAAACTGTTTCGAGAGTGTTTGGACTTAATCGTTGACAAGCCAAAGCCGGGTTTCAGAAATTTGAATGACGGAAATACAGCCAGGAGATTTTTTGAAAATGCCGAAACTTCAGCTGATATTATTAACATAGATGTCGACTTGATAAAAAAAATTGCTTATTATCATGGTAGTGGTTGCTTGTGGTCATAAGATTGATGCCTATAGGGCAGATAAGTGAAGAAGCCCAAGAAACACGGCGTTTTTTGTGGGCGTGTCCTCAAGTTTTGTGTTTAAACGTGCCATTTATCATGATAGAAGCAATCGTGAATAATTTCAAGTCTGTAGAATTGATAGTTTATTTAATGCCAAGTTTAGTGGTGTTTTTCCCCAGTGTGCGGCGGCGCCTTAGTATATGAAGTCCATAACTACCTCAAAGTTATAGCTATCTATAACGACGTCCAAGACGTCGGTGTTGTGTGTCCTTTCTTGATGACAGCATATACTTGATCTTGTCCTCATTTACAGCTAAACCCATCTTTGTTCTTCCAATAATGTCAATGTCGTCGGCGTATCCGAGTAATTGGACGGGTTTTTGAAAGATTGTGCCTCTTGTGTTGACGCGTGAGTTTTGCACTATTCTTTCAAGAACGATGTTGAAGAAGTCGCATGACAGAGCATCGCCTTGCCTAAAACTTTTTTTGTCATCAAATGCATCGGTGAGATCTTTTCCAACCTTGATGGAGCAGCGTGCATTCTCCATCGTCATCCTGCACAAACGGACAAGTTTGTCAGGGATGCCAAAACTAGACATTGCTCTATATAGCCTGCCGTAGCCGAACCTTGGCTACAACGAGATAGTGGTTCGAGTTGATGTTAATCCCTCGGAACGTGCGGACATCCTCTATACTGAAGAAGTGCCTTGAATCGATGGCAATGTGGTTCACGGTTGATTGATCAGGAGATCGCCATGTCCATTTGTGAATATCAAGATGTTTAAACTGCGTACTAGCTACAAGAACGTCTCGCCCCACAGCGAAGTCGATCAGCCTAAATCCGTTATCGGAGGTGGTGTTGTGCAGGCTATATCTTACAATTGTATCACCAAAGGTGTCTTCTCTTCCTAGCTTGACGTTAAGTATAGTTCTGCTTTAGTATAGTATAGTATAGATCTGCTTTTCATTCGCTTCATCCGCTTGTATCCCTAGCTTTGTTTTACAATGAGTGTTGTGTGTACTAAGTGCCAAGCTCGGATCCATATGCGAGTACTGGCAGGACCATGTTCCTGTACAGCAGCAGTTTTGAAGTTATGGTGAGATTTCTGGATTTGAAGAGCTTTGACAGGTGCCGTGAAATAAGGCCAAGTGAAATAAGGCCAACTTTCAAAAATTGGCCTCAGTGTACTTTTATAAAGTGAAATTACGCCAATTTTCAGCAGTTGGCCTTATTGCACTTTTACAAAGTGAAGTAAGGCCAAATTGGTCTTATTTCACTTTCAACAGTTGGTTTGATTGCACTTTGACAAAGCGAAATAAGGCCGAACTTCATTTTTATATTTATTTCATTTCATTTATAAGTATTATTTATTTGTATAATACATAATTTATTGTTTATTGGGGGCCGACGTTCTTCGCTTCGCGGGTTTTCAGGATTTTAACTCCCTTTTCGGGGCTCACACCCGCTCACGCAACTCTGTTGCTCCGATTAGGGTATGTTCAGTCGCCAGGCAGGCGCCTGTAGCAACAGTTTTGTATTTTACATTAATTGGAGTAAACAACTAACAGTTATGTACTGTTGCCCAAGAAAACTGACTGAAAATTGGCCTTATTTCACTTTATCAAAGTGCAATAAGGCCAATTTTTGAAAGTTGGCCTTATTTCACTTGGCCTTATTTCACGGATCCACTTTATATTTTGTCTCGATATTCAAATCCAATATTTAAATTTACTTCACATAAATATAATTACTGCTAGTTGGCGAAGATATCAAAAATTCAATTAACCATCAATTTAAATGGCCTCGATTTATTAAAAAAGTTTGGGAACTCAAATCCTCTTTTTTTACTTTAATTAACTCAACGCTTTATTCCCCTTATTCAAATTCACCCTCTTTAACTCGCGCACTATGTCTTTGTTTTTTTTTTTTTTTGTTATATGTATATGTACAGTGTATCACAAAAGTAAGTAAGCACTCATTGCTGTCGCATAGACATGTTAAAATAAAATTAAATTCCGTTATGAATATTAGGAAAAATGCATTCATAATTATGGTTAGCATGTGAACATCATGTTGTAGGCAAATTTTATCGTTATACATTTGGTTTATCTGCAGAACATCACTGTTTGTTTAGTTAACCGCCTTTTCTATGCCACAAAAGTAAGTAAGCACCTGCGGCATTTTAAGGTTAAATATTTAATGGTGTAGTTAACTTCGACTTTTTATTAGTTTTTGGTTGCTTACCTCTCTTTTCTATAATTTTTTTCAATTTAAGATTAATTAATAATAAATAAAAGGAAATGGCTCCGAGAGGTAATCAACTTAACTTAGATTTAAAAAAAGTATAATCAAACACTATTTGGTAAATACATCGGATCGCGAGAATGGTAAAATTGTTAACAAAAGACTATCTACTATACACAAAATAATAAGCAAATATAATAGTATTGGAAGTTTGCAAAATGACCCTCGATCTGGAAGTTCTCGCAAGCTTACTCAACAGGAATGCCTTATTATTGTTAGGAAAGTGGAGAGGAATCCCCGCGCATCAAAGATATCTGCAGAAATAACCAAAGAAACAGGTAAGTCATGTAACCTTCAAACTATTCGACGAGTGCTCTACCAATCCGGTTATCATGGTCGAAACATTAGAAAGAAACCTTACATAAGTAAAATAAATCGCCAAAAGCGGTTTTTCTTTGCAAAAACCCATGAATCTAAGCAAGCAGAATTTTAGAACCCAGTTGTTTTCTCACAATGACACGGAAATGTTTGGAAAAAACACACAGAGCTTGAATCATTGAACATGTCAGGAACCGTGAAGCTCGGTGGTGGTGGAAACGTTGTGGTGTGGGGGTGTATAGCAGCATCTGGGTGTCAATTCTCTATCTGTGAAACTGTGAAGTGATAAGTTTTTTCACAACTTCACAAAAAATTAATAAAATGTCAAAATATTTTCAAATATTAAATTTGTTTTCACACTCAAACGATTTTGTGAAAAGCCCTGATAAAATATGAAAATTACAAAAACAAAATTATACTCAAAAATGAGTATCGTGTATCAGCATTTCTCATTTTAGTACTGTTTAGTACATGTTTTGACAAACATTTATCAGAATGAGTTCCAGAATCACATTATGTGAGTTCATGAAATGTAAAAATGAAAAATGGCTATGAAAACTGAAATGATAAATTTTTTATCACTTCACAGTTTTACAGATAGAGAATTGACCCCCTGGTGTCGGCAGTTTAGTGCTTATAGATTCTTTGATAAATAGGTTCGACTATTTGAATATTTTAAAGAACAATCTTCAGAAAAGTGCCAATAATCTGGGTATGGGTAGGTCATTTATCTTCCAGCAAGACAATAATCCTAAACATACTTAGCATGTTGTCAAAGAATGGCTGCTTTATAACGTCTGAAACCAGCTCAAATCACCACCAGAGTCGCCTGACTTAAATGTCATTGAACATTAATGGGAACATCATGACCAGTAAGAAAATATAAAATCAGGACGAAAGATGATTTAAAGCGTGTTCTTCAGGATGAATGGTCTAAAATTGGACAAAACGTTACGCAAAATTTGGTTAACTCAATGCCTCGACATATGAAAGCAGTTATAAAAGCCAAAGGGTATCCAACGAAGTACTATATACTCGTATATACTTATACATATTGTGATATTTTTACTAGGTCCGTTAAATAAAACTTATCACTCTTTTTAGTATTTCTTCTTTATTTACACTTTCCAGTTTAAAACAGTGAATCTCAATTTATAATCAACTCAAATACTTTTATTCAAATTTAAATCACACTTGTTTAATAACACAATCCAATAAGCAATACTTTTGCACACTTTCATAATCCAAAATCAACTGTGTTGTGCTCACCGCGAACACTCCCTTATAAACTCAAGTTAGTTGTTCTCGAAGGTTCTTGTCTTGGAATTTTCTAGATGGTTGGAATAAGAGGAAATACATTTGACATTGGAAAAGAGCTTTTTGTTTCTTCCATAAAATAGATATGCAATTTTCCGACAGATGGTGCTGTAGGAGTATATAGCTTTGTTCACAACAATATATTCTTTTAAATAATACGCGAATCAAATATATATATTTTGTTCCGTTTCGCGTTTTAATTCGTTGTTAATCGGATTTTTTTGATCTTCGTCGCGGATTAGTATATAGTATAGTATTATAGTATTTCTTTATTGATGAATGCTTACACATTAAGACATAGTATCTTATTAACTAGTGATAAGCTTTAATATGAAACAGTTTAGAAAAATGAAATGAAAGATTAAGAATAAATAAGAATAAAGGAGAACTATTATAGAACAATTTTATATAAGTAAAATGTACATTATGTATGTTTATAAATTATGAATTTACGAGTACCTGATATTACCGAAACAGTAAAAAATTAAGATATAATTAATTAATAATTAGTATAAAAAAAAGGTTATATTAGCCAGAATATGATTGAAAGTAGATGTTTAGCTCTTTACGAAAGTTTTCAATGCCCTGCACCCTCGTGACATGCCGTGGTAAGGCGTTCCACAAGCGGATTGCATTGATGAAGAACTGACGTTCGGAGGTCAGGCAAGAAAAACGAAAATGAATGAGCTGTTCCGATCTATAAGAAGAGGTCATACGTAATCTGTCGAATAGATAACAAGGTTGGTGTGTTTGAATTATATTAAATAGTAAAATTAAGGTTCTGTAGCGCAACAAGTTGTCAAAGGAGAAATTATAAATTATTCTTGAAAAATTTGAAATGTGGTTGTATCTTTTCAAGTCATAAATATAACAAACTATGTTATTGTAGGCCACATTCATTTTTCGTCTACTGGCTGCGTCACTTTTGCAGAATAGTTCACATCCGTAGGTAAGAACAGGAAGAACAAGTGTTTTTGCCAGCAACAATCGCGTTTTTAATGGTGTGAAATATTGTGTGGGTCTTAGCATGCGAAGTATACCATAAACTTTCCCAACTGCCGCATTGATGTGAGTATCCCAACTTAGTGTCCTATTAAAAATGATGCCAAGGTTGGGAGAATTATTTAAGAGTATGGTGGGAAAATACGAAAGATCTAATAACTAAACATTTCGACTTCTGTGGATTTGAAATCAACCTATTTCTTAAAGACCAAGAGAAAATATTAAGCAGATCCAGGTTTATAGAGTTAGCGCAATCTTCGATGAGACCGAGGGGACAACTTTTGAATAATTGGACATCGTCTGCATACATTTGAACCGATGAAGTTAATATTTGTTTTGGAAGCTCATTAATGTAAAGCGAGAAGAGAAGAGGTCCAAGTATTGAGCCCTGTGGGACCCCGCGAGTCGTACTAAGAAAAGCAGATAACTTATTCGTGGCAGAGACAGCTTGTTTTCTATCGCAGAGATACGATTGCAACAACCTCACTGAAGAAGGAGAAAATTGGTATAACGACAAGAGCTTATTGCATAGATTAATGTGATCAAATGCCTTAGAAAAATCGAGAAGCACTAAAAAAGTGACACGGTCTTCATCAATGGCCTGTCTGATATCTTCTACGACAATAATGAGAGCAGTGACGCAGCTATGCTTAGATCGAAAACCAGATTGCATCAGTGAAAGAATATTTTGGGATCTAAGATGAACATTAATCTGCTTCTGCATAATTTTTTCGAACACTCTAGAAAAGAAAGAGAGAACTGAAATCGGCCTGTATTCATTACTATTGGGACTTTTGGGTAAAGGGATTACCTTAGCCAACTTCCACTGGCTAGGAAAAACACTTGTCATTAGGATAGTGTTAAATGTATGTGTAATAAAGGGTAGGATAACTAGAAGAATTGATTTAACAAACACAGGATGAATTCCATCTATCCCAACAGCATTTGATTTAATAGAAATAATACTCTCTACTACATCAGTACTTTCAACTCGTGAAAACTGGAAAAGTCGTTGCTGCAAATCTAAAGATTCAATATCTAAGTTATGTGTCGAATCGTCTGAAGAGACACCATACAGAGACGGAAACGGCAGTGTAGTAAAGTTATGGTTGAGTAGATTTACATCAACATCATCATGAACTCGGTTTTGTCTCAGTTTTGTTTACCAACTCCTAATTCTAGCAAGTTCCTCCACAGTTGTCGCCCACTCATAGACAAATTTAAGCGACTACTATACACGCGAGTTTTAGCTACCCGGATTTTGCATACAACTTTGTTCGGCAGAACGCGATACATGTTGTGAAGCGCGTTTAACTTGAAGCCTTTCCATCGAATATAGGCTAGATTGCGCTGTTTCAGAAGTTGTCGAATTTCATCAGTAAACCAAGAGCGGTGATGGTTGTTAACAGTTTTTGTAACAAGAGGGACATGGTGATTGAAAAGGTTGACGATATTGTTGTTAATGAATTCGATTTGCTCGGTTGAAGATGTTATGCCGTAAACTCTTTTCCATTCGGTACTTCGAGTATTTTGCTCAAGTGCAGCATAGTCTATGTGATTGAAATTTCGGTACTCATAGGATGTAGGAGAATAATCTACACCAAAATCAAAAGTTAGATATATTAGATCATGCCTGGAAAAAGCCGGTGCAGAAAGCTGATCATAAAATAATACGCTGTTTGAGTTGCTAACAAAGAACACATCCAAAAGTGTGTTTGTATTTGAAGAGAAATGTGTAGGAACATAAGTATTCACCGGGAATAAATTAAATGTCCTCATATTTTCAATGAGAGAACGATCTTCTAATAGATTATTATTTAAATCACCAACTAAAACAACATTTGAAGCATTTAAAGATATATCTTCCAAGAGGGTAAAAAGTGGGGTAATGTTTATGTTTCGGTTAGGTCTGTAAACGACACCTAAGAGTAGGTTACCTTTTCCCGATATTAAGTTGATAAATACATATTCCATCTCGCTTTCAGTTCCGGACCTGCAATTGAACTTAAAAGTTATGCAATTGTAGATAAATTGCAGTGCCCCCACCTCTACTATTTCTATCAACCCGAATAAGCCTGTACCCATTTAATCTGTACAATGCGTCATTAACACTGGGAATAAACCAAGTTTCTGAAACGCACAACACATCAACCTTTGACCCTTCAAACAGATACCTGAACTCATCTATTTTCAGATACAAACTCTGCGCGTTAATATGGCAAATTTGCAGACCATTCTTTTTTTCGCTAAATATATTAATCATCGATCGTAAAATCCCATCACTATATCCACCCGTGGAATATGAGCTAGATTGAGAAGCAATCATAAATCAGTAAAAACATTGGAAAAGACATGCAATGAGGAATGCATGACAAATCAACCTTCGCGATCACAAAACAACTAAAAGAAATTTAAGCATTTATGTAAGTAAAAAGTTATATTCAGATAATAAACAGAATCAAAAATAATAAGTTACAGAAAAAATTTCTATAGCCAAAAATAAATAAATAAATTAGTTTGAAAAAAGAATAAATTTATAAAATGGGACAAAAAATAAATAAATTAAGTTTAAAAAAGTTTGACAATCACTGGTTGAATAATATTCTCATATTGAACTGGCAATTTTGTTTAAGTATTCGATGCTCTTGATAAGTATTTAGCTTTCTCCTCGTCTCCTGTGGCTGAGATTGGTTTGATGTATACAAGTCCACGTACGGTATAAACAGATTGCAATTGTTTTTGTTTTTTTAATGCAAGCGCAGCTCTTAGTAGTTCATTGTTTTTTTTTTTTTGTAAGACTCTCTCGAAGAAATATAGAGGAATCCGATTTGACACCAATGTCTCTCAGACAAAGTTGTTTACCTTTTTTTTTCGGTGTTCGGCAATTGATTTCAAAACAAAGTTTTTATCGAATGGTGAACGAAATTTTATAATGATCGCAGAGTTGTTTTCTTGATTCTTCGGGTGTGTGTGGAAAATTTCATTAATAATTGGTGGCTTAATTTCTATAGTGTGACAAAGGTGATGAAAATATGATTTGAGGTTTTCATCGGGTGTAAGAGGAATACCAAACAAAACAGCGTCAGAAGAAACAAATCTATTTTCTTGGATTTCTTGTGCGATTTCGTGGATTTTTTTTTGCATTAGTGGCCAACTCGGTTTTAGCTGCGGAAAGCTATGTGTTATTATTTTGAAGTTTTAGTTTAGTATCTTTTCCAGTTGAAGTACCCTCTTGTTCATGTCGGTGATATTGTTGCTTATATCGATCAACTGTGCTTGAATTGTTTGTGCAAGTTTCTCCGCATTTTCTTTCATTTGTGATGTAATTATTGAAATAATTGACTCACTTTGTGTACGAAGCCTTTCATCCATTTTCTCCCACATCTTGCTGTCATCGGCTGTCATGTTTTGTTTCTGGATCTTTGAAGAGTGCGGTGTTCGAGGTGAGATGAATTGGGAAGGGGAATCGTTGTTTGTTACTAGGTTCGAACGGGGGCGTTTGTTGGCGGAGTAAGATAGAGAAGGGGATTTGGTTTTAAAGTCTATTTCGAGATGAGGTCTATTGCGTTTATTTGTGTGTGATATGTGTGTGCGTGTATTATTGTTAGAATTATAGTTGTATTGTTAAATTCGGAAGAAGCACAAACAAACACTTTGAAGAATGATAAATTTAATATTTAAATAATAAAATAATTGTATTTTACTAATCGTTGGCGCAGTCAATTTTCACTTCACTTAATGCAGTTTTTTTGTTTAAACTATATGTATATGGTTTGAAAGCTGATAGAAATTTATATGCCCTTAAAAACTCAAACTAAATTGCCCGCCAGACAAACACGTCTACACAGTTCTCATTTAACTCACTCACTGATTACACAACTTTCTTTTTAAATTAATTTATGAATGTATCGTTAATTAAAATTATTGACAAGTTACACAAAAAAAAAAATTATATAAATATTGTAAAATTAAAAAGAAAATGTTAACTGATTTTTCTTTGTTTGCGAGTATTAAACTTCGAACTCTTTTACAACAACTTTTGACGGTCGACGCGCGAACACGCTGGGCTACGCTGCTTCTTGAAAATTGATGGCTTGGTTGGGTATGCGTCTTTTTTGTTCTCTTTATGTATATATTTTAACCAGGCTTTCTATAGCCAGAGCGCTGGCTAATTTTTCTGATCGCCTGGTACTTTTCGATTTTAGCAGCAAGATTATTTAGCCAAATCTTTCGTTGGTAGGTTAAGTACCTAAGTTGGCAGAAATGAACGATTTGTTACTGCTTATATTTTTTCCTACAAAAAGAATTTTTTTATTCTAATCTTATTAAGCTTTAATAAACTGAAACTGAAATTTTAAAAAATTATTTTTCTTTTTAAATATTTGCCGCTAAATTAGTTAGCATTAATTTGAAACATACGTTTGTTTAATACTCTCCTTTTTTCTGGATCACAATTTAACGATAGGTATATACATATATATATGAATACATATAAACATATATTTTATTCTCTTAATATTAAATTAAACTATTGATACATATAAAAAAAATTTTGATTACTACGGCTCGAATAGCAACTTGTTTGGTGAAACAAAATTCTTTGTCTAGACTTTCACTCCGATCTACTGCAAACCCAATTGGAACTCTGCAAAAGCTTGCTTTTTCGTTCAATTGTTTCTCATAATTTCCAGGATCGACATCATTAAACGAAAATTTTCACTCCACAGTCAAAGTTCCCAAAAATGTATGCAAACTGGAGCTTCTCTCAAAATTTTCCTCGATGAAATCTGCTGAAGTAAATTCCTGAGCAGAAATTTTGGAGCGCATTCCGAGCCTAGATCACAAGAAATATATTACAATCCTTTTTTTTTCAATTTTCTTCTCTTCATTCTCAAAAATCTAGCAGCTCAGTTTCGCAAAAAGTTTGTTTTTACTTTTGTCGCCTTGTAGTAAAAATAATATGGGTATTCACGTAAACGCGGAAAACCCTGATAAATCTCGGAAACCATATAATCTTATCTCTGCAGAAATGAGCTGCTAAAATTTGTATGGGAAAAACTTTCTGTAAATCTGATGCGGAAAGTGAAGAAATAAACCTGGGGTGGAATCGGCTAAGGTGATAGGTGATTGTGATTGTCATTTCTCTCTCTATATATTTCTTTATTGATATTGTAATATTTTTGCTAGGTCTGTTAAATAAAACTTATCACTCTTTTTAGTATTTCTTCTTTATTTACACTTTCCAATTCAAAACAATAAATCTCAATTTATAATTAACTCAAATACTTTTATTCAAATTTAAATCACACTTGTTTAAAAACACAATGCAATAAGCAATACTTTTGCACACTTTCATAATCCAAAATCAACTGTTTTGTGCTCACCGCGAGCACTCCCTTAAATGGTATACTCAAGTTAGTTGTTCTCGAAACCAATTCGCGAAGATTCTATACTTGGAATGGGGAAATACATTCGACATTGGAAAAGAGCTTTTTGTTTCTTCCATAAATTAGATATGCAATTTTCCAACAGATGGCGCTGTAGCAGTATAAAGCTCTGTTCACAACATTGCCCCCTTCTTAATATTGTTCGTCCCGAACAATTCTATCTCCAGCTTCGCCACTGTATCGGTGCAGTCGATCGCTATGCACAACTTTTAACTTTCCTCTTGACCCTCTTTGAATTCGGTAAACGACATCATTGATTTTGGTGACGACAGTATAAGGGCCTTTCCAGTTTTGTTGAAGTTTCGGCGACAATCCCTTTTGACGATGTGGATTATACAGCCATACACGATCTCCTACTTGGAATCCTGTCGTGTTTGCTCTTGTCCTTTGGTTGCAGCACAAGCCTCACAATTTCGGAACCACTTTTTAACGTCATCTCTTGCATGCAACCAATAGAATCGTTGTCTCACTTTTTCTAACATCTTGTTGATTCCCAAATGGCCTCCTGAAGGTCCATCATGCATCTCTCGAAGAACCTCTTTGATTTTCGATTGAGGTAACACCAGCTGCATCACATAGGATTTACCATCAGCGGACTCCCATTTTCGCCAAAGAACACCTTCTCGCACATGAAGTGAGTTCCATTGTGCCCTATAGGCCTTTAAAACTGGACTCCTATCGGAAATGTCATTCCATGCGGGTTTTTCTTCATGTTCTTTCCATGGGAGAAGAGGTTCAATGTCGGGGTCTTCTTGCTGAGCAGATCTTATTTCTTCATTGCTCCATCCACAAATGGGGTGGGTCAGCCCTTATTCGCAGTGTGTGGATGGAGACCATGCGTTTGTTGTCTTTTGACGTTGCCTCGGCAGTCAGACTTTTATCGTTTCATTTCGTCTGAGTAAACCTGGATGGTGTTTCTAGGGCCATCGATACCAGAAACCAGCTTCTGCCCCCCGAAGTTGGTTCTTACTTGTTTCTCTATTGGGAAACTTGTTCGGGAAGTAACACTGGTGTTACGAGGGCGGGTCAATAAGTCCATGACTTTTTGAATTTCTGACCTCTTTACTGAAACAGCAACACTGCTCCTGTCAACAGGCATCTGTCAGTTGACTCCTGTCAAAATTTAAACTTGCTGCGTCAGTTAGTTTGTGTTGGACAGCTATTTTTATCAGACTACTCACTAATTTGAGGAGGAAATGGAAAAAAGTGAATTTCGTGTGCTTATTAAGCATTATTTCTTGCGAAAAAAAAACATTACCGAGATAAATACTATGCGGACTCTGCACCATCGATTTCAATGGTAAAAAAGTGGTTTACTGAATTTCGTTGTGGCCGTACAAGCACTGAAGATGCCGAACGTCCTGGACGCCCAGTTGAGGTCTCTACACCCGTTTCAATTTTGAATGATCACTTGGGCATGAGAAAGCTTTCCGCAAGATGGGTGCCGCGTTTGCTCACAGTCGACCACAAACGCAATCGTGTAACAACTTCACAGGAAGGTTTGGCGTTGTTTAATCGCAATATGGAGAAGTTTTTGCGCCGTTTTGTAGCCGTGGACGAAACATGGATCCATCACAACACACCAGAGACCAAACAACAGTCAAAACAGTGGGTTTCTAAGGGTGAATCGGCGCCAAAGAAGGCCAAGGTGGGTTTGTCAGCCAATAAAGTTATGGCGACTGTTTTTTGGGATGCACGCGGAATAATCCACATTGACTACCTTAAAAAAGGAAGAACAATCAATGGGGAATATTATGCCAACTTATTGGACCGATTCAATGACGATTTGAAAAAAACCGACCTCATTTGGCCAAGAAAAAAGTTCTTTTCCACCAAGACAATGCAAGGGTGCACACATGTGCAGTTGCCATGGCAAAAATCCATGAATTGGGCTATGAATTGCTCCCTCATCCACCCTATTCTCCAGATTTGGCTCCGAGCGACTACTTCTTGTTCCCAAACCTGAAGAAATGGCTTGGTGGAAAAAGATTTGACTCCAATGATGAAGTCATCTCGCAAACAAAGGCCTATTTTGAGGACCTCGACAAATCATTTTTTTTTTGGAAGGGATACAAAAATTGGAGAAGCGTTGGACAAAGTGTATAGAGCTCAAGGGAGACTACGTTGAAAAATAAAATTATTTTTTTATCAAAAAATCTGTGTTTTATTCCAAAAGTCACGGACTTATTGACCCGCCCTCGTATTGTTACCTTGTTCTGAGTTTAAAACTCCGTGTCCACAATGTTGACAAGCTCTTCTTGGTGGTAATCGACATTGACGCTGTAAATGTCCAGTTTTGTTGCAATTCCAGCACTTTGCAAGTCCGTTTGGTTGATTCCTTTGGACATCAGTTCTTCGGCATGAGCCCTTTGAAGATGTATGTCGAAAATGGCGTGAACAAATACCTCAACTGCAAACTGGTTACGGATTTCTTCTCCAACATCTGGATATGCAAGATGAACAAGCCTTTCAATGTCCGCTTGTAGCTGTTGTAGAGTTTCGCCCCTCTTCTGAACTCTGGAATTGAGTCGTACCTTGAAGACTTCTTTCATATGGCTATTGCCAAAGCGTTTGTCTATAGCCTCAACCAAGTAATTAAAGTCGCCGCTCTTATCTGCTGGTATGGTTTGCAATAACTCAGTAGCTGCTCCTCTAAGAGCAAGGGTTAGAGCTATACACTTGTCAGCTTCAACCCAGCCATTTGCTGTAGAAGCTGCCTCGAATTGCTTCTTGTATATAGACCAAGAAGTTTGTCCATCAAAGGTTGGAGGTTGCATCTCCTTTTTCCTCAAGGTTTCTCCAGAACTTTCCCGAATCTTTATATTTCGAATGCGATCTAGCTCTTTTGAAAACGTCTCCATTGTGTTGTCGACTTGATTCTCCAATAATGAAACACGTTCGGCTTGATTCTCCAACAATGAAACACGTTCATCAAGTGCAGATACATTCTTCTCTATGTTAACAAGCTTGCCTTCTAGCATGTTTCTCTGCTCTTCGAGAAGGTCTTTTTGTTCGCTATGCTGTTGCTCCAGGCGTTCGAGAACATTCTTCTGTTCTTTCTTTTGTTCATTTCGTTGCTCTTCGAGACGTTCGAAAACATTCTTTTGTTCTTTCTTTTGTTCATTTCGTTGCTCTTCGAGACGTTCGAGAACATTCTTTTGTTCTTTCTTTTGTTCATTTCGTTGCTCTTCGAAACGCTCAAGCAGAAGACTAAACATATTTGAAATATCTACATTTTTACTTACGTCCACTTCCTCAGCGTCAGCTTCAAAGACGAAAATATCCGGGTCTTCATTTTGCTGTTTCAAATATTCGGCCAAACGCAGAACAAGCTCGTTTTTGGATCCTGCTCTAGAAAGTTCTCGCTTGCCTAATTCACTTTTCAGCTCATTACAGTTGAGCTCTTTCAGTAACTTGCTCATTTTTTATTTATTTTTTTTTAATTTTTTTTTTCGCACACTTCACCGCACAATAAGTTTTATTCCACTTTTCTGACACCAATGTAATATTTTTGCTAGGTCCGTTAAATAAAACTTATCACTATGTTTAGTACATCTTCTTTATTTACACTTTCCAATTCAAAACAATAAATCTCAATTTATAATCAACTCAAATACTTTTATTCAAATTTAAATCACACTTGTTTATTAACACAATCCAATAAGCAATACTTTTGCACACTTTCATAATCCAAAATCAACTGTTTTGTGCTCACCGCGAGCACCCCCTTATATACTCATGTTAGTTGTTCTTGAAAATTCGCGAAGCTTCTCGTCTTGGAATGTTGGAATAAGGGGAAATACATTTGACATTGGAAAAGAGCTTTTTGTTTCTTCCATAAATTAGATATGCAATTTTCCAACAGATGGTGCTGTGGTAGTATAAAGCTCTGTTCACAACAATATGTTGGAGACAGCTATAGTCGAAATGACAATCACAATCAACTATCACATTATCCGATTCCACCCCTGATAAACTAAATTAGTATGGATTCTGACTTTTAATTTGACATTTCACAAAATATTTGCCACATTTACGCAAGTATTTTTTAGGGGTGTTCATAAAAATATGTTGCGAAAAATTATATCTTTCTACAAAGCGGAAAATTATCTCGTTTCTTGAATACCCTTAATAAATTATTAAATTCGGTAACATGACAAAATCAAGCCCAATTATTCCATCGGATGGAATTGGAAAATCATCACTAACGACATGAAATTCATGGCCTATTAGTAGATCTTCAAATTTTTAATCGATGTGAACCTTTCCTAGGGTATTAGTTATTCCCTTACGTGTGTTAATGGTGTTTAATTGATCAATTTGTCGTTTCTTTACTATAAAAAAGTCCGCGCCCGTGTCCAAAATGATGTTATATCATCATTTGCTTAAGTCCTTAATGCTACGTATGATGTTAAGTTTAGTCTAAAATTATAGATTTTCCTGCTTCTTTACTTGTTTTCTAATGAGTACTTGGGGCTGGTTCGTTTTCCGTAATTTTTTGTGTCATTCTGACGTTTCTATTCCTGCTGTTTGCAATGTCGTTGATATTTCTAATAATTTCCTTTATAGCGGTTATTATAGTTTCCGCGTCTACGTCCACGACTTCGTTCTCTATCACGAAAGTTATTATTTTGATTATTATTATAATAGTTTTTTTTTCAAGCCTTGCAGGTCTCTGTATTACAAGAGAAATCCGGAAGGATTTTAGATGCAATATTTAAAAATTCTACAGATGTTTGCGGCATTTGGTTTGAACTTGAAATATTGGTTTTGCTACAAAGCAGTGACGCCTGATGCACCCTCACTACACTGCGTTGGGAAAAATGCCACTTAAAAAAGGACAAGCCACTGACTTTCCTCAAAGAATTGTTCTTGTAATTCTTCGCGAAAAGTTGTACACCCCAACACGACCATTGTCTCCCACTGCTGATAAAATAAGGTTATTGCTTAGGATGATTTATTTATTTTTCAATGAAAACAAAATTCCCGATCGAATATGCTGCCATACATCCTCACACCATCATGATTTACTGTGCTCCTTATATTCTGTTTATGATGTTTTCTGACTTCTGACGCGTTAATATGGAGTATGTTTAGTTTTTATTAGAAAAAATTGTAAGGAGCTATATTTTGAATTTTTATTTGTATTTTGATTTATTTTTATTGATTTTTATTGATTTTTATTATTAGAATCCATTGTTTGTTTGTTCGATTGCATATAACTGCAGAAATCATTTTGGTGTTTTCACTGTAGATTAAGAGATTATACTAATCTGGTGAAAGCGACATAGGGAATATTTATCCATCATAGGGTAATAACAAAAATCTTTGGCAAAATATTTAAATTTAAAAAAATTGAATTTCATTTTAAATTGCAAATTAGTTAAACACATTTAAATAATTTTTTTTTTTTTTTTTACACTATCAGAATTGGTCGAAGAAAGCTTATAGCATGCTCCGTCTTTCGACCAATGGTTTGCCAACACAGAGAACTGTGTTATACCACCGGCTCATCATTTAGTGCAGTGTTAGTTGTTAGTAGGTTGCAATTAACACTGACACAAGAAAACATGAAAAATAAACAAATAATATTACGTAAGAACAAAACAATAACATAACATGAAACAAAGAACATTTAGGAGCGTGGACCACTGGTTTTGAGAAGGTTTTTTAATTTACATTTATTTTTATTAAAATCAAAAATATTTGAATTCCAATTTACAAGTCTACCCATACGTGTCAAGGGCTCATGAATGCCATAGTTGGTCCTATGTGTTGGGACGTTAATCATATCGAGGCCTCGTAGATTATAACCTCCTCCCCGATAATTAAAATAAACCGAACATAAAAGATCTGGTGCATCTGTGACGCCTGTTATTAATTGGTGGAAAAATACTAAATCATTGTTTGTTCTTCTTTGTTCCAAAGTTTGCATCTGAAGAATAGATAATCGTTGGTCATAAGAGAGGACATACGAAGGATCACTCCATTGAAGTCCTTTCAAAGCAAAACGAGTAAAGTTTCTTTGCACAGATTCTAATCTCTCAATATGAATATCATAAAGAGGAGTCCAAACCTGCGATGCATACTCAAGATGGGGACGCACCAAGGAGTTGTATAAAGCCCGGGTGACATTGGGATCAACAAATTCTTTAGACCAGCGCTTAATAAACCCTAACATTGAATTGGCCTTATTCACGATTTTATTAATATGAGCAGAAAAATCTAAATTGGGTGTAAAAAGAACTCCAAGGTCCCTTACAGTCATAACACGAGTTAAAATGTGCCGTGAGATAACATATTCATGAGAGTAAGGAGAACGTTTTTTAGAAAAAGTCATAGTTTGACATTTTGTCGGGTTGAGGTTCAGACTGTTCTTTTCACACCACAAGGCAAAATGGTTAATATCATCTTGCAGTAAAGCCCGATCATTTGAAGATACTATATTTTTATAAATCTTCATATCATCTGCAAAGATTAGAATTTCGCTATTGCGAACACAGAGGAGCATCATTAATAGCCAATGTAAAGAGTAGTGGTCCCAGATGGCTTCCCTGCGGAACACCTGATTTGGCAATAAACTCTCTTGAGTATGAATTTCTGAATTTGACTTAATATAACCTATCTTCAAGATATGACGATATCCACTTGATGAAAGGTCGTGGAAATCCGTATGAGTAAAGTTTAAACTTGATAATCTCATGACTCATGAGGCAGTTGATCAAAAGCTTTCGAGAAGTCAGTGTATACACAATCAACTTCTTGACAACTTTCTAGAGAGTTTAAACATTTATTCAAAAAGACAACAAGATTAGTAACAGTAGAACGTTTTTGCATAAAACCATGTTGTTGGTTGCAGATAATCAGGTCTATCATGGTAACAGATCGGGGAATTCTACGAACGGGGAAAAGTTAAGATCGGGGATTATATTGTGTTCATGGTAACAGAATTGTAGAAGAAATATTGATGCATACCAACGCAGGTTGTTGACATTTATGTATATCTGTCAATTCCAAAATAAGCAGACGGTCGAATTGTATTTGGTTTGTTTTTTTCTTTTTGGTAAAAGAGTAAAACATAATTTCTGTATGAATAACAATAATAACAATTTATCTTAAATAAAAATGTTTAGTTACTCATCTTTTTGCACATTCATCATTTTTGCTAATTTAATTTTGCTTTTACAGGCTGCGGGAAACTTTTCACTTATGATTTCTTGGCGGGCAAATCGGAAAGAAAAAAATCGTCGTGCAACGCATAAGAACGCGATTCGTTGCTTATATTTTGACAGCTTATCGTCATTCATCGCTTAAATTCTAAAATACCAACGCACATCATTTTTTTTCGTAATTTTCCCCGATTTGTGAATCGGAACGTTTACCATGATACAAATTTCGTACATTTTGTACAAATCGGGCAGATTTTTTCCCCGATCTGTTACCATGATAGACCTGAATATTTTTACATATAAATGTCAAACTGTCACATACAACTTGTTCGAACAACTTCGGAATGCAAGAAAGTTTGGAAATTGGTCTATAGTTGGTAATGTTGGCTTTATCTCCTTTTTTAAATACTGGCGTTAAAAATGCTTTCTTCCAAACTGCAGGAAATTTACCTAATTTCAAGGATAGAACAAAAATATTACGCAGAGGAAGAGCTAAAACAGATTTACATTTCTTCAATAATATATATAATAATATTATTAAATGATACCTGAGGACAATTTCGTAAGAATTGAAAATAGTTATCGTCAACAACAACAGGGGAATCAATGAAGGATTGGCTAAAATTATTTGCAAATCCCTCACAGATTTCTGTAGTAGTACTCAAGATTACGTCATTATAAACGCGATTAACAGGATAACCGTCGCTTTTCTTTTTGGAATTTTTCTTTTTGGAATTTATAAATTTCCAGAAGTTTTTCGGGTCTAATTTCAGGGAAAGCCCCATGGTTTGAAGATAATCATTATAACATTCATAAGAGAGTTTTTTGAATTCTTCTAAAAAGGAAATGTAAACTTCTTGATTCTCTACTGTCATGAACCTTATATATATTCTTTCCAAGCCTTATTTCTTTTATTTCGAAGGCATATGAGTTCTTTTGTGAACCAAGGATGACAAGAAGAATTAGAATGAATAGATCTTTTTTTAGGGACAGTTTCATTTATGCATCTCATAAAAATAGAATAGAAGCTTGAGACAGTTTTGTCAAGATCATTAGAAATCGGTAAACGTTCTATACCGGAAATAATTCTTCTTCTTCCTTTGTTTCGGCGCTGTTATGATCTCGATGTCGAGGGGATCATAACTCTCCCACGTATCTGCTTCACACTAGTGATCCGCTTGTGGGGTTCGCCGGGTTGACCTCAGAAATCGGCGGCAAGCCTCCCGGTTTTGTATTGTTCCATTTCTGAGGCCAACTGAATGCTGGTGTTTTTGCATTTGTTTGTACCAGGAGTGTTTAGGCCTACCTTTCTTTTTATTCCGAATTGGAACGTTGTATGATATTGCCTTTTTGACGGGGTTCTCAGGATCTCTCCTTTGAACATGGCAATACCAACTGAGTCGGTCGTGTTCAATTTTTTGGGAAATGGTATTCTTAACATGAAGGCTTCCTCGGATCTTCGTACTTCTAATTCGATCAAGCTTTGTAACTCCTGCTGTCATACGAAGCATCTTCATCTCAGCTGCCGTTAGCTTACTCTCATACTTTTTGTACATTGTCCAACATTGTGAACCGTATGTGAGTGCTGGACGCACAACTGAAGTGTAGAGCTTTCCTTTCAGCTTAGGGGGCATTTTTCGGTCACAGAAGATAGCAGAATTTTCCCGCCACTTCATCCACCCTACGCTTACGCGATGATTGATATCGTCATCACAAGTAGCTTCGTTATTTATCATAGACCCCAGATATTTAAACTTTTCACACTTGGGAAGCACTACCCCATTCAAATAAATGTCTGGAATAGGCCTGTGTGGATCAGAAAATGGGCAGCATAGGTATTCTGTCTTTTTCGCGCTTATGCGGTACCCACTTCCTTCTAGAACATCCACCCATACGTCAAGTGCTCGTTGTAGGGATATCGGGTCATCACTTATGATGGCTCCATCGTCAGCAAAGAATAACTGATGTACTTTTGGATCCGTCACTTTGCCTTCAAGCAGGTAATCAAGAACTGTAATAAAGAGCAGGGGACTCAAGACACTTCCCTGGTGTACACCTACTGTGATTTCGAATTCTTCGGTGACTCCAGCTGCGCATCTTACTTTAGTAACTGCTCCATCATACATGTCCATAATTATCCGCACATAGGTTTCTGGAACTCCTCGTTGCCTGAGGGCCACCCATATTAGATCTCGTGGTTGCCGATCGAATGCTTTTTCAAAATCAACCAATACGACATGCAAATCCTCCAAAGAATCCCGATGCTTTTCCATAATTATTCTTATACTCTGGATTGCATCCGTGGTTGACTTACCACCGACAAACCCGCACTGGTCATCAGATAGCCTAATTATTTTTCGCAGTCGGCTACCCAAGACTCGCTCAACGATCTTCATGGTGTGTGACATCAGCTTAATCGAACGGTAATTATCACAGCTTCGAGTATCACCCTTTCCTTTATAAATTGGAAGAAGGTAACTTTCCCTCCATTGATTAGGCATGCGATCACCTCGTATAAGTTTGGAGACAAGAATCATGAGCCATCTTAACCCGATGTCTCCCATCTTTTTCCAAAACTCTGAGGGTATTTCGTCTGGGCCAACAGCTTTTCCCTTTTTGGAGTATTTTACCGCCTCACTAACTTCTTCGACTGTGACGTCGGATACTTCGCTTAAGTTAGGTGAAGCTATTGGAAAGTATAGCCTTGGAAATTGTTCGTTTAGAAGTCCGTCACAATACTGTCGCCACCTGTGAAGAATTTCGTTGTCTTCCACAAGTAGTTGGCCTTGAGCATTGTTAATGAACTTTGGCGAACAAATCTCCTGGGCATTTCTTCTTCTTTGAGCGGCTATTTTGAAGATAGTTGCGCCCTTGTTCGTGTTTTGCCGTAGCTCTTGAATAGCACCAGCTGTCGGGGTAGAAATTTCATCCAGCTCCCGATACAGGTTTTCTGTATTCTTTGCTTGAATTTGGGCGCACTTCTTTTTCGCTTCTTTCTTGCAGTTTCTATATTCCACTTCGAGGCGTGACTTTTGCTCTGTATCATTAGAGGGGCACTTCGACCAAGCCTTGAAAGCCATTTTCTTTTTACTTATAACTGATTTAGCTTCATCATTCCACCACCATGTTTCTTTGCCTTGTTGGTTGTGTCCTTTTGAAACCCCTAACAGTGTTTTGGCTTTTTGTTTGCAAGTTCTCTGTAGGAGATCCCACATACTTTGTGCTGTACTCTCTTCATTTCGAACTATATCGGTGTTGTTATACAGAACGTTTTGCATATTCGAAATAAAAGCTTCGCCTTTTTCCTTATCCAGATTATACCATTTGATCTTCCCAAAAGTTTTTGTATGTTTGTTGTCGTTCACTGTCTCCATAAAAAATTCTGTCAGTAGGAGACGGTGTTGGTGGGCGATCGCTTCTCCTAGTATCACTTTGCAATCTTTTACCCGGGGTTTCATGAAACTAGATACCAAATGGTAATCAATCTGGGTTTCATTTCCACCACTGCTGTAAGTGACCAGGTGTCGGCTTTGTTTGACGAACATGGTATTTAGTACGATAAGACCGTATGTTTTGCACATGCTCAGGATGTCTTCACCAGGAGGGTTCCTGGTGCCGTATCCGAGGCCTCCATGGCAATCTTCATAGTCTTCGTTTGTCTTCCCGACATGTCCGTTCAAATCTCCGCCCACGAACAAAAACTCTTCCTTTGGGATGTCCTTAAGTAGATTGTGAAAGTCTAGCCAAAATGCATCTTTTTGCACCTGCTCACATCCAATTTGGGGAGCATATGCAGTGACAATATTCCACAACTTTCCTTTAATCACCAATTTAAGGGACATCAAACGGTCGCTGGATTTCGAAATGGTCAATACACTGCCTAATAGATGTTTTGCAAGGATGATTCCGATTCCGTTTTTACCCTTTTCCGTTCCATAGTAGAACATCTTATAGTTTTTTGTCCTCGTATCCAAGAAACGGGCCCTGTTTCCCGTGTTTCGCCATTTTGTTTCTTGAACACATAAGATGTCCACTCGCCTTCTTTTCATCATCTCTTCCAGCTCGAAGCTTCGACCTGTCATACTGCCAACGTTCCAACTCGCAACTCTCAGATTTTGTATAATCTGCGGCATTACTTTGCTAGCCCCCGGAATCCGTCTAGCTCTGACCCGAGCATTGCTGCTCGGTCCAGGATCAGTACCATGTGTAACAATGGTAGTGCCTGGCGGGGTAGTGTCACTTTGAACGACTACTTCCATAATGCTTGAATTCACAAAATCCTGGTTGTAAGTATCGACGTGTGCATGCTCCAGTTTTGTATTTGATCTCTCTTTTACGGCACCGGTGACCTCCAGTCGTGCCAACCCAGGGACTGGCATGCACACTTTTGGGAAAGTTTATAGGTGTTACGTGTCGCTAGGTTCACCTTGCTGTTTGTGGCCTATATACCGGAAATAATTAAACTATCTAAATAATTAAACTACCTCTCCGAAAGTCAAAAGTATAAGAACAGTCGTGGGGATTACTATTTTCTAGTAAATGACCACTCAAGTCAAAAAAAATGTCAAGAGGCGGGTGATATTGATCTATGTTAGATAAAGCAGAGATAGATTCTACCACTACTGACGCCGTTAGTCAGATGAGAATACAAGGTCAAGTTGTCTATTCATATTATTTCGTATACAGCTAATTTGCTGTAAATCTGTAGAGATAATATTATCCAACATTTGGAGCTCTTGTTGGGTTGAACTTGTGGAAGCTTCAAAATAGGATTCGTCATCAGAGGCAACCCATTCGATATGGGGAAGATTAAAATCCCCTAATAAAAGAATTTTACTGTCAAGGCTAGCTAAACTGAAAATAAAATCGAGTGCTAAAGAAAGTTCAGTGTATACGGAACCAGGACTTTTAGGTGGAATGTAAACATTTAAAACAAATAAGACTAAAGATTCCTTAGTTATTTTGACGCATAACAGATCAATTGTCAGATTGAATGGGAAGACTATTTGTGTTGAGCAAAAATTACTTCTAACAGCAATAAGTACTCCCCCGCCAACTGAATTTGTAACGTCAACGTGACGGTCCTTTCGGAAAACTAAGAACTCATTATCAAAAAGTTCCGTGTCTAATATTGTTGCGTTAAGCCAAGTTTCTGTAAGGGCAAAAAGATCGTATGGCAAAACTAGGGAATTTTTGAAAGTCTTAGAAGTTTTACTTACTAGGAGACGAATTAAAATTTGATTTCTTTCTCAAGGGCGCTGTAAATTCTTTTACCAATGTGTTAGGAGGCCAAGAAGTATTACATAAATATGGGTTCGAAGAGAGAATTGGGATCTATTATTTTGAAGGAGGCTACGAAGTTGTTTGGTTTGCTTATTTTGGAGCATTTGACGCATGATGAATTGACAATAGCCTTAGTAGCAATCAAATGATCCACAACATCTTCAGGCATCGTTTCGTGTTGGAGACGAGATATAAATATGGCCCTGGGCTTCGGAACTGAAATTAAAATTTTTGGACCAGTAACGACGGATCAGTGGGTTCAGAGGAGGTTTCGATAACATTAGTATTTGGTTCATTAATATGGAGTGATTCGATAGCCGGGTCGGATAAAGTTATTGAATTTTTAACGACTTCACTACCAATAAGGGACGTTTTTTTAGGTGCCGGACCTACGTTGGCTGACATGGTGGTCATGTCCCTTCTTCTCTTTTTGCTTTTCTTAGAAGTAGAAGGATTTGATGAGAGAATATCATCCGTTGAAGAGGAATTGTCCGCTACTAGCACCGGAGAAGGGATGCTATCAACCGTTGTCACAATATTAGCAAAGTTCGAACTTAACTCATCAAATCCCTTTAAACTATAGCTTTTTTGAAATATTAAAAAGACGTTTTCGTTCATTGAAACATTGGCAATAGCATTTACTAACCCTTATTCTTAATTTTCATCAAATGAATTAAATATTTGCAAAAGTTTGATAGTAGTGCAAAACTGAACTTTTGCAAAAGTGGCGGGTAATGTGGGCCCCATAGTGCGGGTAATGTGGAGTAGTGCTCCACATTACCAGAAATTTAAATTGGTATAGATTTTTCCTATTTCATGAATGAATTAGATACATTATTATTAAAATTAACATAAGAGAATTTAATTTCAATTTTAATACATAAGTTTTATGTTTTTCGGCATTTACGTATCCATTTAAATAAATACAAATAATATAAAACTCAATAAATGTATCATTTATTTCTGTATAGTCTCAATTTTAATGAAAAAATAAATAAAAATCACATTTATTTAAATAAATAAACGTTTAACGCTTATTTAACTTCAGTTTACTAAACGATAACGTAAAACAATAAGTCTTCTTTATAATTACTTAGATATGCTAATTAATATTTAATTAAAACAAACTTAAATTTTTCTTTAAAATAAAAATATAAAATGTAGATAGCATTTCTTTAAATAAATATCTATATAAACGTTTAACGCTTTAGGAACTTCAATTAACTTTAATATTTATTAAAATAGACAAGAAACAAAAAAAAAAAAAAAACAGCTTTTTTATAAATAATTAAGGTTAGGTAACATAAAAATTGCATTTCTTTTAGGAACCTCAATTGGCTTTAGATAGATAGATATCTATTAAAATAAACAATAAATTCATAAAATACAGTCTATATTTTAAAATTTATGCAAAGTCTTTGTCACAGGAACTGCAAATAAAAATAGCACTCCTTTTTGGGAGGCATTTTTCATGAGCCCAAACAATGTCGCATTGGAGACATTGAACCCATTTGTCCCCAGTCAAATCATCACCCCAAGACAAATCGCAGAAGTTACATTTAGTATCTCTTGAATGCGGAATTTCACCAATATCATCTTCAGAATCAGCAAATAATATATTATAAGGAGCAAGGCTATCATCTGATGATGAAGACTGACAGCGGCTGTGTCTCGATGTAGATGGTTTATTTAGCTGGGTGTTAGTTAAAGCTGACTTTTGCATTTTAATTTTGTGTAGTTTTTCATTTTTTGCTTGCTTGCTCTTTTACAGTTGGGTTCTTACAAGTTTCAATTTTACCAGGCTTTCGAAGTTTATTAAGACTTTCTTGCAACTGATTCTTATACGGTGAAACAGTTAAAATTGCGGCTTCAGTTTTTCTTTACCTGTTTGTGGTGACCACCCTTCTTAGGTTTGTAGGAGGAGAAACTTCCCAAGGAGTAAAATGGGCTTCAGTTTGGCTCAAAATTGGAATTGGAATGGATGTGCTTTGGCTATTTACTTCTGCCAGGTTTCGATTTTCAATTTCAACTTGTGGTAGTGGCTCAGGCTCGCACGCTATAAAATCAGCCTCCGAGAAAATATTCCTATTGAAGGGAAAACTTCCTCTGCATTTGAATCCACTAACTACAACCTGGCCTGTTTGTACTTTAAGGTAGGCGTTATTGAATAGTTGAGCTATATCACCTAAAGCCACTTTTCGCCCAGCCTCTCTCATAAATCGTCGGATTTCTTCATTATAGTACGTCTTAAGAGGCCCCATGAATGTCCTATCCAAAGGTTGCATCTTATGGGTACAATGTGGGGGTAGGGAAATGATTATAAAAAAATTTTTACGCGCCAGGTCAATTACTTCCAGGTTTCTGGTATGGCTGTAGTGACCGTCTAAAATTAAAAGAACTGGCTGCTCTTCTGAAGGCTTGGAAAACTCCAGGAAATGCCTGAACCACTCCGTAAAAATGGGCAGCTGAGTCCATCCAGAAATATGGAAAGTGGCCTTGGAGTCTGCAGGAGCATTATTCGTGAACAGTGGGTTTTGTCTTTTTCTTGGAAATACAAAATATGGTGCAATAAAATTTCCACCTGCGCTCATACAATTGACAACAGTTACCAGAGAACCACGTTCTGCTGACGTCAAAGCCCCTATTTGCCGTTTTCCTTTCTTCGCTAAAACCTGTTGCTGCTTGCTTTGAACTATCGTTAGACCAGTTTCCATATCCTGGATGCTGGGAAGTTATATTTTTCATAAACCCCTTCCAAAATATCGAAAAATTTGTTTACGCTTTCTTTATTAAAACCCTTAGCTCTATCGATAGAATTGTCTGTTGGTACCCGAAAGCTTAGATCATTTTTGTGTCTTTTCAAAAAGCCATGCAGCCAGGTTTTTCCTGCAGTTTTATGCAATAGCGAAAATTTGTTGGGGATATTATTTTTTTGAGCCATTTGAAAAGCCGGACTTCGGACATCGCTCCTTGTTAAACCCCAGAAACGGTTTTCCATTTCATGCAAATATTTTACGAGCTCTTCTTCTATTACATTACTTAAAATCGGTTTTCGACCCAAGGGAGTGGACAAAATATCATTAATAGGCTTACCGGATCGTGTCATATGTTGCAACGTTGTTTTTGGAACGTTTTGGAAGCAAGCTTCACACCCATTTCTTTATTTTTGATAGCAAGAAGTGCCTTTTCCATCCCAGAGTACTCCCATTTTCTTACTTGGATTCCCTTTTTCGGCATTTTTAGATGAATCTATAATATTTGCATAAGATTAGACCTCTACAAAAACAAGTGGCTAACGTGGAGCTTTGTCCGCCTGTGCCTACTCCACATTAGCCGACAGGTATATAAAGTTAAAAAATCTAATTTATTTGTAAAAAAATAAAGCAAGATAGTAAACAGTACCTTATGTATATATAAAACAATGTATTAGAAACGCGAATAAGAAACACTTTTTAAAATTCAGCCTTTATTTTTTGAAGTATAAACATTTAACGCGCAGCAAAAAATTACATCGACCACACGTCAAAACAAAAATCATGTCACTACGCAAAATTAACAGCTCTTGAACACGTGGCAATGAAAGATTTAAATCTATATTTAAGAGAACTATAGTGTATAAGCAATAACAGATCTCTCACTCTCTCAGCAAAAAGAGAAATGCAGGGGTCCACATTAACGCCTACTCCACATTACCCGACCTTACTCTATTATTGACAAAGACGCGATGAAGATGTTGTTTTACCAATTTAACCCCCGCTTTTCAAAGCCCGCGAAGTGAAGGCTGTGCTTAGGGATAAATTGCCGATCGATACCTTCTGAAGCCAACTTTTCAGAAACTTTGTTGGTGTGTTCTTCCGATTGCACCAACTTGTTAATCTCCGATAAAACAAAAAGTTTGTTCCGTTGTCAGAGTACTCGTACATTACGCTGCATTTTCCACGTCTGGCGACGAACGTTTTGAGTGCAGACAGAAAAGCATCCGTTGTTAGGTCCGATACCATCTCGAGATGAAGCGCCTTGGTAGTTTTACAAACAAACAACGAAATAGATCCTTTCACCAGCTTCGGTTTTCTTTCTTTTGACAAACGAAGAGTTATGGGACCAGCGTAGTCACATCCTGTATGGGCAAAAGTAAAGGATGGGTTCACACGAGACGATGGCAAATTTCCCATAAGCTGTGTTGACGTAGTCTTTCGATGACAAAAAAACACATCATGCAATCGTGCACCAGTTTTCTTATTAGGTTTCTGCATCCAACAATCCAAAACTCCTGGCGAATCAAGGCAAAAAGTCCTGAAACTCCGATATGCAGAAAATTTCGGTGTGCATCCAATAAAATCAGCTGGGTAATACGATGCTTTTTCGGCAGAATAATTGGATGCTTAATACAAAATGGAACATTCATAGCGTTTGAAATTCTTCCACCAACGCGCAACAAACCAACATCATATACAAATGGGGAAAGTGAGCTTGATTTAGACTTTCTAGGCACACACTGATCAGCCTTAAGAGCGGTTATTTCTGCCTTGAACTCGTTTTGTGACCACCGGAGACAGTCTTGTTTTGCAAGGTGAATCTCTGAAAGCGACAGATGCACATGTTTATTTTTATCCTTTTCACGCAAAATATAGACAAATATGAAGCGACGAATATACCCAACAATTCTTACGAGTTTTCTCCATGTAGATACCTTTTGTGACAGATTTTCTAGAAAATGCTCAATGGGAACGGAAATGAACTGCAAGGAAACTTTTCCTTTCCTCAGGAATTTCAACAATTCCAACATCACGATTAGTTGGCCAAACCTCAAACTCCTGAGACAACCAAATCGGCCCTTTCCAACAAATCTCAAGTTACATCAGGTCCCTCGGTGCAAGACCCCTAGAAGCACAATCAGCAGGATTTTCAGTAGAAGAGAAATGACTTCATGATGAACTAGGCAAAGACGACAATATTTTAGATGTTCGATTCGCGACGAAAGTGGTCCATTTGCGCGGAAGAGATGAAAGCCAGGATATAACGATCTGGGAATCACAAAAGGCAAACACTCGAACTGGAATGGTATCCAACGACGATCGATTTCGACGATCTGTATCTTCAGCTCCAATGTCTCCGAAAACGAATCAGCCCCTGTCATAAGGTCGTGGACATACATATCATGTAAAATGGCATACGACGCTAAAGGGAATATAAAGGGAACAAAACGATGTTGGCGAAAACGTATGCACACATTAATCAAATTTCATTGAAGCGGGGTTCCTACATGAAGCATTTCATTGAGGCTACAATTTTTGGTATCCTTATGAGACCCATCGAAAACAATGCGAATTTTATTAGTAATGACGGCGTGATGAGGCAAATAAAAAACTCTTCCCGAAGTAGGTTCTATTTCATCATTTGGAATACGCTCCATATGACCTAAATCCAAATAAGTTTTCATAAACTTCTGATATTCCATTTTCAGACCTTCATCACGTAAGAACCGTCGTTCCATACCGAAAAGTCTAGTCAAAGCTCTAGAAATAGTATTAGCAAATTTAACATTGTCTTGACGAAACGGAAGTTCTACCATGTACTGGCTATCCGGGGTAAGTGTTTTAGAAAACTTTTCATCTACCTCATCTTCACCTACGGTCAACGAAAATTTATGTGGAACCTCCTCAATTTCCCAAAAAGACTTCAAAATCACATCAAGGTCAACACCTGCATGCAATGAATCGATAAGTTTTTCTGGCAAACAACCTGTTATAACCTATCTAAAAAGTGTCTCATGTGCAACAACCCTTCCTTCCTCATCTGAACGATGGGTATTGAATTCCACGTCAGCTAATGGAAGGTCTTCGAGGAAAGGAAAATTGCTACAGTAAAACGAAAGCGATGGAGTTTGTGATGTTATTTTGCTCAAAATATATGCCTCAATGTTAATAGCATGCGAACTACGAGTAATTCGAGATTTCAAAGTTAAATTGACCGAACCTTGAGTCACGCCAGCTTCAACCGAAGAAATGCCTGATATGGGCAAACGTGCGTGTGCCTTCTCACCAAGCTATCGGTCACAAAAGAAACTTGCGAACTGGTATCCAATAAAACGCGCGCGAGATGAGTCTTTCCAATTGCATCATACACTTTAACGACAACGGGAGGAAGTATTCCAGAGCAACGCGATTTATTTCTCAAAACGAACATCGCGTCTTAACCCGACATCGAATCGAGGAGTGCTTAGTACCGAGGCAATTGTAACGTAAACGCTGATCTCTTGCAAAGCTGCGACGCAAACTAACCGGCATTGCAACAAATTCTGCACACTTCGGAAGATAATGTTCACCTTGGCATTTACGACATGAAACATTTAATACAGATAGGCTTTTTATGTTCGTAGGATTTGAAGCACAATGATTTTTACCCACACGATTGAGTCTCGGATCACTAGCTTCTAATGCACTAGAACGATCTTCTTCGATCGTAGATTGCTCCGAATTTTTACTATGTAACACCCAAGACTTTCGCGTCTCAGAGTCAGTTTTAATTATAGCTTACGCAAGTGAGCACCTTCTTCCGAACCGATGCTTGGCAATTTGAGAAATTGTTCAATAAGTACATTGATTATATAAAGAGGCTTATCATATCTACGTTCTAACTTCTCCCAAGCGAGCTTATAGTTTAAGTCCGAAACATTTACACCGTTCAATAGATTGTAAGCGTCATCGCATAATACTGATTTCAAGTACCGAAACTTTTGAGCACCGGAAAGTTTGGCATTGCAGTCCACAGTTTGCAAGAACACATCACGGAAGCCTCACCGGAAAACGGAGTAATATGCATTGTCTGAAGCACAACATTCGATTCAACTTTGTTCGTAGCATTATTAGCTTGCCCTAACCTATTTAAAAGTTCGGTCTGAGAAGCAACTAAATCTTTTAGCGAACTGTCCTGGTTTTCAACGCGAACCGGAGCTAACTCTTTTAAACGTCCTATAAGAGCACATTTTGAACCTATATATGTCGATTCAACGACTTCGAACTCGGCTTTGGCATCTCCGTATTCCTCCTCAGCATAAAACTCAAATAAAGCCTTTTGGCTTTCGCAAATATCTTGCCATGCCTTCTCCAACCTTTCTAACTGCACTTCCAAATCAGAAACATTGACATCACCGGAAATGTTATGCACGAATGCAAAAATCCTAGTGATTGAGCCCTTGTAATGACCGCGTGCTTGCTTCAAAGCTTCCATAGTAAATCTCAATGTCACAATATTACAAATCACGAGGTTTGAAAATTTTAAGCAAAAGTCAAATAATCTGATAGTTCACAAATTTTAACGAATTTGTATTGAATTTCTCCAACCACTAAGCACCAAATAATGACAAAACAGCAGAAAATCGAGTTCCCAAAATAGCATCCAAACACAGCAACAGGCAGGAGTGAAAGACAAAATTCAGATTTGTGCTTGATACTTATGTATCTATGTCGGAATCCAAAATCTAGCAAACTACCAATCAGTAAACGAAAAACCGATTCAAAATATCCAAGGCTACGAAGGACCAACTTTGATTGAGAATGAAATATTCAAAGAAATAAAATCCAAATTATAAGCATGTTATAATATTCTTTATTTAATTCAACTATCAAGACTATTTACAACAAAACCTTACATAGGATGGTAACCCTATGTCGACCGTCTGAATTGGTGGTTGCTACAAAAGTGATTTATTGATCTTCGTCATAATTCAATTAACCCATGCTCTATTTGCCGAATATCAGTAATTTTGGCACACGTCACCAATGCATTGGATATTGCGGTTAATTGTTTTCATCTTAACAACTGTCTCATTAAGTGCTTATGCCAATGGATTGATGAGGAAATGAGGATTATGACAAAAAAATAACTAAAATAGATTAGAGATTATACTAATCCGGTGAAAGCGACATAGGGAATATTCATCCATCATAGGGTAATAACAAAAATGTTTTGCAAAATATTAAAATTTAAAAAATTGAATTTCATTTTTAATTGCAAATTAATTAAACAAATTTAAATAATGAAAGTTAAAAAGAAAAAAATTGGAAATAAAATAAAAAACAAAAAGATAGTAAACTGCGTTCCTCAACACTCGTAATCAGGTTTTAAAACTCACAAACAAATTTACTTTTTTATTTATTACCTGTCTCTAAAATGTTGGATTAAAATATAAAAGTACACATTTTGAAAGTACTATTAGTTAATTTCAATAACATCATAAAACAATTAAGCTCACCACATATTTCCAAGAAAAGTAAGTTTGAATTTAAAAAAAAAATGTAGACAAGAAAAATTATTGAGCTTAAAATGGAATTATATCAGAGGTCCGTCAAAGGATTAATTTTATTTTATATTTTAATCAAAGATATATATTTTTGGCAAAAATAAAATCTTGGTTGCATTCTTTCCAACCATTATTAGCCATGAAATTACAATTTTTGAACATGACCAAAATCGAAACCGTGTTTCTTTAATCAGATTCAGTGAAACAAATTTGTACACTGCGTTCAAGATCGGATCAGGACGGATACAATTCTTTCGAAAATAGTCAGTTGCATATTGTAGCTTTCCAAAAATAGTAGCCACTAGACGTAGCTTAATGTAGCAAAACTGTAGCTCTAAGGAAAGAGCATTAAAATATTAATTTTAGGTCACTCAGTTCTAACCCAACTAACAGACGAAAAAAAAATTTTTTTTTTTATTTTGAAAGCTCGATAGCATTTTATTTATAAAAGAAATTTTGTTTTTACAAACAGTTATTAAAATGCTACTATTCATGAAAAAAAAGTTAATGCAAGAAATTACATAAATTTCAAAACTTAAAGATAGGGTAACTTTAGAGCGCTGTATCTCGCAAATTCCTTGATCTAAATTTCCCAAATTTTGGGAAAACATATAGAACAGTTATATATATATGAAAAATAAATGAAATAAATCGATATTCCAAATTTCATTTCTTGCCTTTATTTCCGCCTGTCGACCTGACTGCAATTTTTATTAGTTCTTTTTCCTTGGCTCATTGTTAGCGGACATGTTATGCCTCTATTTTTATTGCTTTCAGCCCAGCTGTCGTTTTTAGAAGTTCAGTTTTATTGATGTCTATCTCTCTGTTGACATCCCGGTAAATTTTACTGATTGCAGACGAATATCTTTATCATCTTTCCGACTGATATGTAATTTGAGATTGCGATCATTATTTGCAAAAAGTAAATGGGATTACTAATCTCGGCACGAGTACGATAACTTGGCCGCCAAGATTTGATGACGGATTTTTGTAGAGGGGTCAAAAATAAGCACTTTTTACTATGGGAGGGGGGGTCTATCTCCCCCAGTTTAGGAGGTAGGGGCACTTTTAGAAAAAATGGTTTAAATTGAAAAAAAAAAATATTAAAAAACAACGGCAACACCTACAATAAAGTGCTATACTGCGTTTGAAAGCCAGAAGATTGTTCTATAATCCTGCATTTAAATTAAATTACTCATGTCAATGGGTTTTGAGAAATTTGCATTTAAAGTCCAAATTTTGATAAAATAACGTGAAAAAAAAGTTTAGACCGATTGTTTTCAAAATTGTGAAATGAAATTGTAAATTAGCTTATATGTGTTTCATGTATCTATCAGTTCTTAATCGAACACAAAAAACCGCATGGTTCTATGTCTTCTGGTTTTTGAGACAATCGAAAATAACTAAAACTACTTTCCTACAAAATGTTTGATATTTTTTGCTTCCTTACATAAATAAATCAGTGCTAGCTTCCAACATTACAATATATAAACAGTAAAGTATGTATGGGGGGGCATGCTGAACGAAGATAAGCGATTCACAAATCACGACTTGAACAACTGTGGGTGTGATTTATTTTACAAACAGTGAACAATGAAGTTCGTGAAACTGTGAAAGTAGTTAGGTCGTGATTTTCATCATGGAGTGTGAAAGAACATTATGACGGAGCTAAATTAAATCACAACCGAGTCAACAATCACAATTCTATAGAACTACGCGAAAGCAGTTTATTGTTAAGAAAAGATGGAAATTTGATGTTTGGATATTGTTGAGTTTAAGAAAGGCGCAATATGTACGTTTTCTTAGAAATACACCCATTGCCAAGTGTATTTATTTATATTGGAGTTTTCACCTTGTGCTGTTACTCTAGACTTTAGGGACTTTACATTTTATTAATAATATGTCTAGAACGTATAGCTCAACATGTAAATTTTTTTTTAGAAATCCGCTAAGTGGCACGCCTACTTTTATAATATATCAGTTTTCTCCTTATTCCGCTACTCTGCGAACGAGAAATTTTGTAAATGAGATATTTAGAACATCAGGTAAAACATGCCGAATTTTTAAGAAGTTCCCCCTGCCACGCCTACTTTTCTTATATTTGAGTTTACTTCTTGCTATGGTATACTAGAGACCTGACCATTTGAAAAAAAGATGTCTAAATTGAATGGCACAACATGTTTGTTTTCTTAGAAATCCGCCCACTGACACGCCTACTTTAATAATATATCAGTTTTCTCCTTATTCCGCTACTCTACGAACCTGAAATTTTGTAAATGAGATATCTAGAACATCAGGTACAACATGCCGGATTTTGAAGAAGATCGTCCTGCCACGCCTACTTTTCCTATATTTGAGTTTTGTTCTTGTTATGGTATTTTAGAGACCTGACATTTTGAAAATAAGATGTCTATATTGAATGGCACAACATGTTTGATTTCTTAGAAATCCGCCCACTGACACGCCTACTTTAATAATATATCAGTTTTCTCCTTATTCCGCTACTCTACGAACCTGAAATTTTGTAAATGAGATATCTAGAACATCAGGTACACCATGCCGGATTTTGAAGAAGATCGTCCTGCCACGCCCACTTTTCTTATATTTGAGTTTTGTTCTTGTTATGGTATTTTAGAGACCTGACATTTTGAAAATAAGATGTCTAGATTGAATGGCACAATATGTTTGATTTCTTAGAAATCCGCCCACTGACACGCCTACTTTAATAATATATCAGTTTTCTCCTTATTCCGCTACTCTACGAACCTGAAATTTTGTAAATGAGATATCTAGAACATCAGGTACAACATGCCGGATTTTGAAGAAGATCGTCCTGCCACGCCTACTTTTCTTATATTTGAGTTTTGTTCTTGTTATGGTATTCTAGTGACCTGATATTTTGAAAATAAGATGTCTAGATTGAATGACAGAACATGTTTATATTTTTTTTTTTTTGGAAATCCGCCCACTGACACGTCCTATTTTAAAATATATCGGGTTTCTCCTTATTCCGCTACTCTACGAACCTGAAATTTTGTAAATTAGATATCAAGAACATCAGGTACAACATGCCGGATTTTTAAGAAGTTCCCCCTGCCACGCCTACTTTTCTTATATCTGAGTTTTGTTCTTGTTATGGTATCCTAGATGTTGTTTAAAAATCTTCCTCTCTTTACTCTAGAGAAAGAGAGAGAACTGAATTTTCTAAAATAAGCTTTCTAAAACTACTATTTTAAGTCCACCTAATTTCGTGCCTACTTTTTTACAATTTCTCCTTGTTGTGTAACTGCAGAGATTTGAATGTTTTTAAATAACCTGCTCTAAAGTATGAAGTAAGTATTCCACCGGTTGGGGATTCATAAACATTATCTGTGTAAACACAAACTAAATTATCAAATGTGTGTATTTATGACTTTACTTTCTCAATATTTCCGTAGATAGAAAGGATGCAAGAACTTTGTTCATCTTCTCTTTTGTCAATTCAATGTGATATTATGTATTTATGTCCACTACCTTCAAACAGGAGCTAGGATTCGGAGAACCATTGTAAAACTTTTTCTTTTGGCTTTGTTTTAGTTGTGCTAAAATTTTCCATTGTTAAACTGAAAACATTTAACCAGATGAATTTAGCAAGAGCAGTCTATAGAATAAATAAGTCAGAGTAAATATATTTCATTGGGTTTTTCAATAAATGTTTTTCTTAGAGCCTGTGAACGATCCAGAGATAAGCAGAACTCTATGTAATTTTATTTTATAACAGTATTTTTCTTCATTTCATATTATTCTCATCTCCTCCAATCTCCACACAACGCGCATACTTTACAAGATAAGTTTTAAAATTACAAGAAAGTGACCTACCCAGTAGGTTGACAATGATTTTGATTATTTTTTATATACATAAACCCGTCCCAGTGAGTGATAAAAAAAAGTTTTTACGGAGAATTGGGCTTTTCACCCAATATCAAAATCATATTTTGTAACTGATGTAAATTCCAATGTGATACATAGTTTCAGGTTTAAAATTGATTAAATTTTGGATATTTTATAATAGTGGATATATTGGATAGTGGATATATTGCATAACACTAACAACATGTATTTGAGTTAAACTAGTATGCCCAACAAGGATGAACACGAATAAAATAATGTGAATTATAAGCGACATAGAAATAAGACACGGCATTTCTCCGCTTTAGCTCAGCCGCCATCCCTGGAGATAAAAATATCTGAGACAACCACCAACAGTCTCAGAACATCGTGCCACACATCTTTCATATCCTTCTTTCTCTTCATTAACTTTACGCCCGCGCTGTGTTGAAACATTTAAAGGGTAATCATAATCCCTTGAGCGCGGGTAGATTATAAAAAAAAAAAAAAATAAAATTCTGTGAAATATATTTATAAATACTAAGATTACCATATTGAAAATTATAACACTTTAAAAAGCAATGATAACACAAACTTCCTCAAAGACAAAACCGCCTTCTATTTTCGATTGACAATTATTTATCAGTGTATATATAAAATCAAAAAAATAATGGTTATCACTTACTTTTGTTCTTGCTGGGTTAAGTTGCCAATCTAAATATATGTTATCATTCCGATGACACGAGTTAAGTATCCAATCTAAATCTGTTTTATATTTTCAATGAGACAAGAAGATAAAGAAACCAATCACAAAGTGTAAGAGAACAGAAGAACACGAATCACGTTTAACGAAAAATAATGCAGAGAATGAACAATCACAACAAGTATCTACATGTAATCCAAGAAATCCTTTTCTGTTGCTAGTACTCGTACATTAAGAAAATTAGTATTTACACAAGGAGAGTTCAAAGACTCGTTTTTGGACTGGAATCAGCCGAGAAGTATTTTCAATGCGCGGTGGCCAAAAATACTACTTTTGCAGCTTATACATCAAAAACATAGGAATTTACACAAGGAGAGTTTATAAAAACAATTTATAGACTGAAATTAGCTGAAAATTATGATATGATGAGCTGGAATCACAAAATCTATTACATCACGTTTTATCACAAACAGAATATGTCATTTTTAATTCGCTACCATGGTTAGATCCACCGCAAATTGCGTTTAAAGATAAAAATACGTCGATTTTTCAAAGTTGGTTTTTCGTATGGTGCGATCTATCGATGGAAAGAGTTCACTCCCTAGATCACGAATATATCATTTTTAATTCGCTACGATGCTTAGTTTCACTGTAAATCGCGTTTAAAGAGAAAAAAGGTGTCAAGTTTGAAGTCTCTGGGAAGCTTAGTTTGGCCGCAAATCGCGTTTAAAGGCAAAAGTTGGGTTTTCGTATCATGTTATACATCGATGGAAAGAGGATACTTTCTAGATCATGAATATACAATTTTTAATTCGCTACGATGCACAGAGGAGTATTCGACCTCAAAATCCGGTCAAAAATATTTTTTTTGTTTTTCTTATTGGAATTGGACTAAAATATTATTTTATAACTTATGATGCATTAAAAAGTTACACTGAAAAAAATTTTCGGGTTAGATAAAAATAAAATTTTTTAATTAAGTATTTTTTTTTTTCAATTTTATTTAATTCATTTTAATTATTTATACATGAAATTTTTTCGTTTGTTGCTTTCCTTAAAGATCATTTGAATGTAATTTGGTTATATATCTAAATTAAACATAATTTTTTAAACAACAAAGGGCAAATTGACTAAAAATACATCAAGACTAAGAAACCCCATTAAAAAAAATGTGACAAGATGGGTGACTTTTTTTTATGTACATGAGATGACAAAAATGTACAGTTAAATATAAAAGAAAAATTTTTGCCCGATCGTACCCGAAACTATAACAAAAACACTTTTTTTTCCACCGAAAATTACATAAATTTTCATGTTTTTCTATGCATTCTTGTCATCTCAATTTTTAATACTTTATCAATAAAATATATGGAAATTTCTGTATTAAAATAAAGTACATACCTTGACCTTAGACATCCATTAGAAATTTTTCACAATTATCACAAATCACAATAAAAAAAACAGACTTCAGTGTTAATGATTAGAAAACAAAATAAGCTTATTTGGCGTGAGCTTATAAAATTGACTAGATTTAGACTAAGATCTTGAGGATTAGGGGGTCAACAGTTATTATTTGAAACCGGTTTTAGTTAGCATGGGTATTGAGGAATGCAAAAAGCAAAAATTAACGGGTCGAATGCGATTTTTTTTTTTTTTTTACTTATGACCGGATTTTGGGGTCGAATACTCCTCTGTGCGATGCTTAGTTTAGCTGCAAATCGCGTTTAAAGAGACAAATACGTCGATTTTTCAAAGTTGGGTTTTCGTATTGTGCGATCTATCTATGGAAAGAGGGCACTCCCTAGATCACGAATATATCATTTTTAATTCGCTACAATGCTTAGTTTTACTGTAAATCTCCTTTAAAGAGAAAAAAGGTGTCAAGTTTGAAGTCTCTGGGACGCTTAGTTTGGCCGCAAATCGCGTTTAAAAAAAGTTGGGTTTTCGTATCGTATTATACATCGATGGAAAGAGGCACTTCCTAGATCACGAATATGTCATTTTTAAGTCACTACCATGGTTAGTTAAGTCACAAATCGAGTTTAAAGAGAAAAATACATGCAAAGTTGGAAATAGTCGTTTCACATAGTTTTATAATAATTGAAATTAATTATTTTATTTATTTATTTAAAAACAACAACTTTTCCTTAAAACTTCAGAAATATTTTTTTTTGGACCACCCTTAAGCTTTATATTTTTTTCTTCATTTTATTTAAACATTGACCATAGTGAAACGAAGATATAATTTAACTAACTTTTTTAATCCAAAAACACGGAAATATTTATCTACGCAAGACAATATACTCGGTTTACAGGTTTTCCGACCTCGCGGCTGACAGTGCCACGAAACACGATGGTCTACTTTGTACTTCGTAACCAAAACTTTAAAGAACTCAAATCCAAAAGTAATCAAATCCAGCAGTAACGAAACGTAACGAAAAGTAATCAAATCCAAAAGTAATCATTTGGTACTCGGATTGAAAAGTAACGAAAAGTAATGCATATATTATATTTTTATGAACACCCTATTAATAAAAAAAATATTAATTTTACTACGTTTACTGCACGAACCATCATTGTCTCAAGCGTATTGATTTTATTGAGAAAGAAAAAGAAGTATGACACTTTTTTACCAAAACAAATTATAAAATTATGAACATTTTAAAAAAAAAATTTAAGTTCTTCAACTGTATAATACAAATTTGTGAACACAGCCAAATATCAGTGTTATATTAGCCTTTTCATTTGAAGCAAATTTTTTTTGGTGCAAAAAGTAAAGGAAGTAATCTTCACAAAGCACCGATTACTTTTGAAAAAGTAACTAAGTAACGATTGACCGAAAGTAACTACTTTTTACATCACTAGTTGTGATTGTTCATTCTCTGTGCATTATTTTTCGTTCAATGTGATTCGTGTTCTTCTTTGTGCTTCTGTTCTCCCACACTTTGTGATTGGGTTCTCTATCTTCTTGTCTCATTGAAAATATAAAACAGATTTAGATTGGATACTTAACTCGTGTCATCGGAAAAATAACATAGATTTAGATTGGCAACTTAACCTGGCAAGAACAAAAGTAAGTGATAACCATTATTTTGTTGATTCTATGTGCACACTGATCAAAAATTATCAATCGAAAATAGAAGGCGGTTTTGTTTTTGAGGAAGTTTGTGTTATCATTGCTTTTTAAAGAGTTATAATTTTCAATATAATAATCTTAGCATTTATAAATATATTTACATTTCGACCATTTTCAACTAACTATGACTGACTACCTCCTGACTAACTGACCCAGATGCAATTCTACCTCCTCATGGTGCATTCTGGGTAACGCTAAATGAATTGCGGTACTGAACTAACAAAGATTCATTATGTTTATTAACATTAATCCTTAAAATGGAATCACCGTCACCACCAAAAATCAAAAAAAGCAGTTTTGGTAATTTTCGATTTTCTCAAAAACTAGAAGACATAGAACCATGCGGTTTTTTGTGTTCGATTAAAAACTGATAGATACATGGAACACATATAAGCTAACTTACAATTTCCTTTCACAATTTTGAAAACAATCGGTCTAAACTTTTTTTTCACGTTATTTTATCAAAATTTGGACTTTAAATGCAAATTTCTCAAAAACCATTGACATGAGTAATTTAATTTAAATGCAGGATTATAGAACAATCTTCTGGCTTTCAAACGCAGTATAGCACTTTATTGTAGGTGTTGCCGTTGTTTTTTAATATTTTTTTTTTCAATTTAAACCATTTTTCTAAAAGTGCCCCTACCTCCTAAACTGGGGGAAATAGACCCCCCCCTCCCGTAGTAAAAAGTGCTTGTTTTTGACCCCTCTACAAAAATCCGCCATCAAATCTTGGCGGCCAAGTTATCGTACTCTCCCCCTAATCTCTACCATATTTGGTTTTTTTTTTTTTTTTTTTTTTTTTTTATTTAAATATGAAGTGTGAAAGAATTTTTTGTTTTTTTTTTTGATAAAATTAAATTTAATAAAAAAAATTAAATATACATAGATCTATGCATATAAAAAAAATCATATTGAAATCTATTTCGGTTTTTCACAATCTTCTTCACTTTTTTCTTGAAATCTACTTTGACTTTTTTTTACCAAAAGTGGTCAACAAATTAATGCTGTAATATATTATAATGACGATAAAATAGGTAGATATATAGCAGATCAATTAGCTGCATTTAATTTGCTACTACGAGAAGCGTTTTATAAAAATGAAGCTGTAGACCTTTTGTTTCAGTAATTAAAACAAGATGCATATATATTTATAACAAATTAACAGACGAAAATCCAATATTAGTGTTGCAGTCTCCAGAAATGTTGTTCAGAATATTGTTCCGTTCTTTTGTGTCCACAACAAATATTTCAAGAATTCCTTCGACAATATTACATGCAAGCCAACACTTTCTCACGAAATTACTACTTTTCAATGGTAAAATTGTTCGAAAGCTTTATACTCTATTATAAGAAACAGAGAAGAGATTGTCACTTATGTAGCTGCCTTGAAAGCAAACAAGTGCATGCAGAATGCAATGCAACTGCTTAATATAAAACTGTTACACATAAAATACCAAATGTTTAAACTAAAAAAAATTTAACTATTATTCTTTATTTAATTTTATCCCATTTTAGTTGCTACTTCGTTTCTTAAAAATAAATTTGTTCATACAAATATAACCTACAGATTAAGATATTATTTATGACTTTGAGGCAATTTTTATATAATGTAGTTACTTAACACATGATTTCTTGAATAAGACAAGTTTCATGGACGCTGTAAACACGGTACACAAAAAAAGTGAGTGTGCTTATGACCGCACGACTGAAGTGAAACTTCTTTCGCTCTATCTATATGTATATATATGAATGTGTGTGTGCAATATATACATGTATGCACATATACATATATTAATTTCCTACAAATATTTAAATGTATTTTATGTTTTCATTAGTAAATTAATATTTTTGCATAAATCTTTTATTTTTCATTCTTTTATTCGTTATTTTCATTATTGGGTACATCAGTAATTACTGTGGTTGATTGTAAAACCGAGACAATAGGCTTATGATACGAGAAATACGATACATATATTTTAGAATTAAAATTAGACAGAAATCTAGAAAAAACTGCATCGATTGTTGTTCCATGTCTTGTAGTTGGCTCATTACGGTCATTATTCATTTGTAATTCTAATTTATCTCGTAGAAAGTTTATCAAGAGTTGTCCATCTTCGGATGCGAAATTGATATTGAAATCTCCTGCTAAGATTAGTGGCAACGTATGATAGTTTTCTCCTAATTCTTCAGAACCTACTCGACCATAAATCATAAGTCTTCTGTATATAAACTTTATGATAATATTAACTGTGTTATTGGGCGAAATGTAAACAACTACCATTATGATGTTTGTTCCATCGTCCAAAACACAGTGAGCAGCACATATATCACCGTTCGCCTCGCCTGATCACACTTTTCGTAACGCGTTCGTCAGCTTACTCCCCAAGCCAAGCGCGCGTAAATGTAAACAACTACCATTATGATGTTTGTTCCATCGTCCAAAACACAGTGAGCAGCACATATATCACCGTTCGCCTCGCCTGATCACACTTTTCGTAACGCGTTCGTCAGCTTACTCCCCAAGCCAAGCGCGCGTAAAGAAGTTTCACTTCAAAAATTCTGTGTGAAATGTGATTCATAGAACGTGATATTAAAGTTTTGTTTTTCTAAACAAAAAATATGAACGTAAATATATTTTGTTTGGGGCCTAGAATAGTTATCACTTAATAATACTTTTGAATCATAAGTGATTTATGGGAACGCGTATTAAATGCGAGATAAAACAGATTTCATGAATCATATATAATTCATTGGGCAGTAAAGTTACTAAAATGTATCACCTTATATTTTGTACTAACCACACAAAATTACAACCTGTGGACAAAAACAAAATCCCCGGATGAGTTGTTCTATTATTTAAAATAATCGCAGAAGTCCCTGCGTGACATGAAACTGTTTTTTTGTTCCTTTTTCAATCTTATAAATAGAAGACTAATGCCTTTTGTAGGTATGACAAGACAAAAAGTAATCTTGGAGGATATGTCGATTCCTCGGAAGACGCAGTACAAATGAACAAAATATATATATGTATTTTGCATACGATAAGATATGAATCTCAGACTTCCGGCGTAATAGTCCAACGGTTAAGGGTAGGTGTCCATTGAAAAAATAGGTTAGACTTTTGCGCTAAGCTGTATAATTTTCACAATTTTACGAATATTTCAATGAAATAAACGGTCATCGATTAGAATGTTAAGAAAAATACTTTTGTAACTTTGAAGAAAAAATAAAAACATTCTGTATCCAGAAACTGCCTCACATGTGGAAAAATCATACATTTTAGTAAGGTCCTTATTCAAATGATAGGGAAATTCGGAAAATATAACTTTTTTATTTTTTTTTTATATTTTTTTATAGAAACAGCATATCACGTATCGGTCTTCTGTTTTAATTCTGTTTTCTTATTTATTCAAAAAAAATGTACAAAACTATGAAAAACGAAGGAAATTTGCATAGTGGTATGAGTGCTCTACTGGATAAAACTTCATAAGTATAAAAGATAACGAAGTCAAATTCACTCTTACACAAAGCCAATAAGTATGTACAATTACGTTAATATTTTAAAAAAAATTTTTTTTTATTTTTTTTTAATTTTTTTTTATTTTTTTTTTAATTTTTTTTTTATTTTTTTTTAATTTTTACAGTAACCTTTTACTAACAAAAGTCAAAAAATATACATTTTTTGCAAATATTTTGTTCCCTACCCTGGGAAATTGAGAGTTATATTTTTTAATTTATGGAAACATTATTTTAATCAAAGATTTATATTCCCTGAACAGCGTATCGGTCTTAAAAATTAAATAAAACTCATCTAAAGTTCATAAAAATGCAATTCAATATGACAGTATTTGTAATGATTTTTTTTTTTTTGTCTGGGTTCATTTAGTTTTTTATTCTTGTTTATGACTTGTCATCTTGCATCTCATATTACAAGAACAGAAAAAATAAAAAAACGTGTTAGAAATTATTTTTTTTAGTAGGTATATGATGCAATGACCATTTCCCATTGTCGGAGGTAGGGTGGAAAAATGTTCTTTGTGTATGTACAAAAAAGTATATAAGTAGGTGTTTGAGTCGCTGGATGTTGGAATTTTATTCCCTGGTCAAATTATAGCACGTTCCCTTTGCCTCTTGGTATATCGATGATCCACAAATGTTTCCTTTTCTTTTGCCACACTTTTCAATCAAACATTTGACCAAATAATAACTCTTTTATTTATATTTTAGTGTATAGCTTAGTTGTAAAATTTACAGATGCGAATTAAACTCAAGTTCACAAAATTTATTTTACCGAGATGACGAGCAAATTTTTGGAAGCCAGACCAACCACGGCAAGATATAAAATGTCGAATGCAATGCATCGATGATGCAATCGTCAATTCGGGTCAGGAGGAATCGAAACACATATCAGTGTTCGAAATTCGAAAACGTTAAGGTAAATACAGAATGCAGTGATATCTATTTCGATCTCTCTCGAGTTCCATTGGATGGTAGATATTTCTACTCGAACAGAAGGTATATCACACATTCGCTGTCATAAATTTTGTTTTTTTGTATTTTTTTATTTGCGATCTATCATCACTTCTACTGTTTTTTTTTTGTTTCTTCTATGGAAAGCCATTTTAGGTACACACATAGTAACAAATTGCGATGCATAGTTATCTCTTTTTTTTTTATCAAAGGGTGTGTACATGATGGAAGAAATGAAATCTGCGATGTTGTGTATAGAATATATAGCTTAGCCAGTTATCACACGTTTTACTTACGACCACCAATTGTTACGTTGGTAGTTGACAAATTGTGGATAATTTCGAAATTAATTGATGCAATTCGTTTTTTTTTTTCATGAATAAGATCGGTTATTATGAAAAATGCATTTTTAGTTTTTGCTTAATAAAATAGAAGCTTAGGTAGGAAAGTAGTATACAAAGTAAAATTAAAATACTCGTACAATGATGTTATTGGAAATAAAATTGACAAACTTTTTCTATGAAATTGGTTTCATTTTACTTCAATTAAAGTAGATCTACTAGTGTTTTTTTTTTTCAAAATATTTAAAATCTACTTCTTCAGCAAAATACTGAAATTTACTTCATTTTAAAAATCTCTGTTTCAACTTCAATTTTACAAAAAAAAAAGTCCAAATCTACTTCTTTTTCCCTATTTCACTCTAGGTAGTATTTTTTATAGTCGTTTTTTATTGGTAAATGTATAGGCAGCGCAGTAAAATTTTACACAGTAAACAACAACAAAGGAATAGTGCGTATAAACTAGGCAGTAATAAGAGTGCACATAATAGTGCTGATAAAGTTTTGGAGCATCTGGATTACAGTGACACTCAAATTGGTTGCAAAAGTTTTATTTTTCGTGAGGTTGGCAGGTTTTGATTATTCGAGAATGTGTTCGGAGATATTTGTTCATTTTATGGTAAATTTCAACAAGAGCCAAAATTATGTGGTTTGAAATATTAATTTACGATTAGACGGTAAACGTTAATAGTCAATGGTCAAAATGTTGCCTCTTAATGCGTTTGCATGTTCCCTATCTGTCACGTGAGAGTATGAAACTCATCGAAGGATGGCTGCGATGCCAAACGATTAAAAAGGACATGAAAATGATTTTTTTCTGACACCGAGCCTTTATTTGACTTTGTTTGCATACATGCCATTAAGATTTGATTTCATAAATCATTTTGCCACTTATTTGACAACAAATTTGTCAGTGATGTTGATTCAACATAAACCACATAAAAACGTATACTTTTCCAACGCATCCCTTAGCTTATTCAAAATTGGATTGTTTATTCGTAGGTATGTATATATTTCATTTTAAGTTTTCGTTTCCTTTTACTTTGTTCACTTAATGAGTCTGAAATATCTACTAAATTAAGATGATTTGTTAAAAGAAACTCAGAAACTATGTATAGCCCTTTTCTGTTTTGGATCTTTATTCATTTCAATTTGTATTATTTTTGTAAGAAATTACATATTTATTTTACTTCTTTGCCAAATCACCTGATATTGACACGGGTATAAATACAAAGCATACCAACTTTAAAATTTAAAGTGAAAGTGTATATGCAGTCAAAAAAGCATTTTTTTCGGACTTCCATTGCTGCACTATGTATACATTACCAATAAAATAAGCCTTATATTATACGCGCACTCAAGAGGTTATGAATACCCTTATTATTTTATAATTAGGAAAGTAGGATAGGATAAGAAAGAAAATACCGATACACATTGGTTTTTAATGTGTGCACATTGCAATGAGTGGGAAATATTGAGCTGGGTAAAGCATTCCAGATTCGTGTAGTGCGGCTAAAAAAAGAATCACTGTACTTGACAGAACGTCCGAAATTGGGCCCAAAGGTAAAATGATGATCAGTCCTAGAAGTACGGGTATTACGGTTGAATTGTTTGAGGGGGAGAACGCAATTGGCTACTTCACTAGAGCACTGTTTATGAAAATTGCGGCGGTGCTCGAGATATTCAAATGTTTCAGTTAGACAACGGTCACCTTTCATTTTTATAGCTCTCTTTTGAATTATGTGCAAGAGACTCAAGAGGGTTTTTGGAGCACCTTCTCAGTGGGAATTGCACTCGAGCTTTGGACGAAGGGGTTTTGGGTTACGTCAAACATGTGATCACTCCACAAATGATGGTCTGTGATGCACATACCTAGAACTGAAAGCTGTTCAGTCTCCTCGATGCAAGTGCCAAACAGCATTGAGTTTTCGAAGTATTAAATTCTACACGTTTTTTGATTCCCCATTGGACAATGCTGTCAATATCAGAATTAAATGAGCTTATCATACACTGCCGTTGGTAGTCCACATCCGAAGGACAAGGATGTGAATCTAAAAACGAATATGAAAAGCTGAGGGTACTGTCGTCAGTGAAACAATTAAGCGGATCAACAGTTTCAGACAGAAGATCATTTATGAACATAGGGAAGAATGTCGGAGACAAAACGGAGCCGTGGGGCACACCAGCATTTATTTTGTGGATATCAGATTTGAAACCGTCCAAAACAACTTTTAGTGAACGGTTCGAAAGGTAATTTCTAATCCAACGAAGAAGAGATTCATCGAATTACAAAAAAGAAAAAGAAAGTCAACACAATAAAAATACTCGTACACAAATAAGTAATTTTAATACACAGTCATGTATTCACGAATCCTATGAAAATTTCGCTTGCATATGTGTTTTTAATTTAAAATTAAATTATATTTAACTATATTAACTTTAATGTTATTATTTATAAAAGAAATCGGTTGAATGAGAAAGTAGAAAATAAAAAGGAGGTTCTATGACAGGCACTGATAAAAACATTTATTTTTTACCAAAGTGTGGACTGCATTGTTGGTACAGTATACACATAATTTTTTTTAAAAAAAGCATAGAGCATTAGAGAAATAATTATAATATTTCATAATAGCTGTATCGAAGGAACTGAGCTAAATTAAGACAACCCATTTCAATTTCTCCTCTAAGCTGCAGGTTGAGGTACAAAGTTGTAGACAGACGGAATCATTACTTTTTTGTGTTGTAATGTCAACTTATGAAAATTCCCAGTTCAAATTTGTCTAAAAGCAAGTAAAACGTAATTTTAAAATCTACTTCGATTTTTCTCAAATTACTTCACTTTTTTCTTCAAATCTCCTTCGAATTTTTTTCCGGAAGTGGTAACGCTGATGGGGACTTCAAGTCTAAGATATGTAACAAATGCAAAACTATGAAAACTGTTATTGTTTTTATTTTGATGATAACATAATATTCAGGAACAATAGATAATAAACGAACGGTTTGATCAAAAAAATTTGAAAATTGATAATCTGTTTGTTTAAAAAAAAAACCATACCAGTAGTCAACATTTGTAAAACCAAAAAATATTTACGCAAATATACAAAAAAACATTTTCGCCACTTTTCTTAAACTAACGGTCAATTGTAAAAAATCAATTGTGTATCTCCATAAATTGTTTCAAACAATCCATTATCTATAACGAATTTATTCATGTTTTCAAAACTGCCCAATGTATTATGTTGACAATTTTTACATGTTAATTAGTGGTCAAAGACGGAACTCTTTTTTAATCCGAGGCTATATTTTTTTTGCACTAATTAATTTTATTGATTCATATATAATCTCAAGACAATGAAGCCCTTTAAAAAAATAAAAACTGAAAATGTTTGACTATGGATATATTTCTTATTTTTAGAAACTCTGAAACAAGAAAAAGAAATATTTAAAACGCTTTTAGTTTCATCCCAATACGACCACTTTTCGCAGAGTTACAGCCCTTTAAAAAAGACTCAAAAGAACTGCAAAATATTTATAGGTATACATAGGTACATACATAGCAGCGGCGTGGCGTCCATATAACTCGATTCCTACCGACTTACCTTTCAAAATTTCCACTTTCAGTTATACTTTCAAACTCCTAGCCACATGAATCTTATAAAATCATACACCTGTACGCTATCAACATTATTTGAATCTCTGTACCTTCTATTCTACACAGACTTCTGCTTTTTACCTCACTCCATAAGCAAACACAACATTGAAGCAACAAAAAATTCATCGAAGTAAGTCGGGTTATAAAATTTGTTGCGGGATAGAACAAATTTGTTGTCTTTCCTCTTTATGCATATACTATTCGCTGCTGCTGACACCTTTCTGTTTAATACACGCTGTCTTATGGAAGAAAATAACCCGTGATGTATCGTCTTATTTCGTGATGGTGAACTTGATGAACCAAATGTAGCGAGGTTGAGGTAGGTTTCTGTTTAAAAAAAAAAACAAAAACAATTTGTTTGCTAAATTTGTGTCTATCTCTCACTCGTGTGTCTTATGATTATGATGGTGAAGCAAATGTATTGCGCAGATTCAGGTTGGGGTAGGTTTCTCTTTATAAGAAAAAAAAGTTTACTCAGAGGAAAATGTATAGGAAATAACCCGGTCTCCTTCCGTCTTTTTTTGGTGAACTTGAATGATGTATGTATATGCACTTAGTGCAGTTTTACGGTACTTACCGGAGGATGGGATAGAGGAAAGGTTTCTAGGTTATTTTGATGTGAGCGAGTGCCGCAACGCAGATGAGCTGTCCAAACATATTTTTAATATTCTAGATAAATTCTCTTGCAAGGAAAAGTTAATTGGGCAATCTTACGATGGTGCGGCCGTTATGTCAGGGGAAGTGGGTGGTGTGAGAAAGAAAGTTCTTGATGCTTGTCCAATGGCTAACTTTATTCCTTGCTACGCTCACGTTTTAAATTTAGTTTTATCGCGTTCACTTGAAAATATATCTGAATTAAAAGTTTTTTTTGGTAATATTAATACTATAGTTCGTTTTTTCAATAAGTCAACTAAACGTTCGAATCTTTTGAAACAAATAGCCAACCGACGCATGCCTGGAGTTTCAGAGACTCGCTGGCATTATCACTCGCGAATAATAAACGTCATTTTAAATTGCAGATTAGATATAACTGAAACTTTAAAAAGAATATTAGATAACCCTAGCGAATGGGACAATGACTCACTTTCTATAGCCGAGAGCTTGTTAGTTAAATTAGAAAGCAAAGATTTTTGCTTTTTTCTCAACACTCTCCGAAATTTTTGCTAGGACTGATAGTCTTTTTAATATAAATAGTTCAAAATAAGCAAACGGATGTTGAGTTTGCTAAAAGAGAAATTGAAAGTTTTGAGTCTTGGCTTTGCTCTGAGTTTTTAAATAAATTTGAACATATTTTTGAAAGTTTAACAGATTTATCCGAACCGCCACGAAAAAGAAGAATGCTTGAAATCGACACAAGAACATATTACAAACGTCTTTTTGTGGAAATAAAGGACAATATTATATCCCAAATTAATTCAAGATATAAATCTTTTACAAATTTAACTTTTTTAGATTTACTTAATAAATCCAAATATGACAGTTTTGCACTTGCAAATCCAGACGAAAAAATATCTTCTCTAATAAATTTTTTCCCTGGAATTTTCGATTTTACAGCCTTAAAGAACGAACTTAAAGTTTTATATACAACACCTTCTCTTCGACACCTTGACATTCAAGCACTTCATAAGCATTTTAAAAATGAAATACTGCATGACACATTTCCGCAAATTTTTAGCTTGAGTAGTTTAATTTTAACACTACCGATAACTGTTGCTTCTGTGGAGAGATCTTTTTCAGCTCTAAAGCGAATCCATACATATTTAAGAAATTCCCAAGGAGAAAATAGGCTTTCTGATTTAGCACTTCTATCCATAGAAAAAAAACTTCTTCTAAAAATTAAAAGTAGACCTGAATTTTACGATAGAGTTCTTGCAGAATTTAATAAAAAAGATCGTAGGATAGCTTTAGAATACAAATAGGAAAAGAATAATTTAGTAAAACTTTTCACATTTTTAATTTTATCTTGTATTATTTTGAAAAATGTTTTTCTTTTAATGTTTCTTGTATATAATATCATTTGAAGTATTTAATTTATTTTTTAATTTATTAATGAACAAATATTTGTGAAGTTCCTTACTTTTTTTTTTCTTTTTAAATACCAAAAATTTATTTAATACACTGCATCTGCAAAAAAAGGTTTCTTTCGAAGCCACTTTTGTTATGCGTTGAGCTCATTGTTACTTTCTATTTTAATGACTTAAGGTATAATAAAATTGGCTTAAATTGTTCAACTTTTAAGGTTTGATAAGCAGATAGGAATCGCGCGAAATAATTTCAAAAATATATTTGCAATTTACTTTTCTGGTAGCTAATTTTACTTCGACTTACCTTCTGAGATTATTCACGCCACGCCACTGATACATAGTAACCATTATTATTTTGGAAAGTATATGAATTTGCTTGGGTTAGGAAATTTAATAATTTTTTTGGCTGAGCAATTTTTGAATTGTAAACTTTTTCCTAAAATTAATTGTCTACATTAAAAAAAATTATAAATAACAGAGCAAATTCCCCGGATTCCTAATGTCTAAATGTGTGCTCCCTTTTCTTTATTTTTTAAAATATCCTGAAAAGTAAAAGTCCTAGAACCAACAGATTTACCTTGTATAAATACGCAAAGCTATCTACCTATATGTGAAAAGTTACAATTTACCTGCAACCAAAAACAAAAGAGAAAACAAACCGTCTATTATTGTGTCTAATTGTGAGTGCTGAATGTAAAAAACTCAATTTCCCTGTATATGTATGTATATTTATTGAGATTTTTCTTTTTACATATCACTTTCTTTATCTTACACATACATAGGATACAATATTGTTCTTAAAGATTAAATTAAAGCTGCCGACTCGGGAGTGGTCTGGCTACTCAGTTAAACATATTTTTTTTAGATTTGTATTATTTAAACAAACAAAACATATTAAATAAGATATTTTTATCCGTAATTTATATAAAATGGCGTCCACTCAACACGACGTTAACATTACTTTGAAACATATGTGGGAATTGTTTGTGACCTCTTGTGAAACTTAACCTAAAACTAAAGAATAAATAACAAGAAATAACATGAGATAGAGGCGAAATGAATGCGTATCTATCTAAAGCGGTAAATACACACGACATTTGTGTGCACACCGGTGTGCCTACACCGGTGTAGCATTCCACCACACACGGCACACCGAATCGTGCACACTTAAGTTGTGCAAGAGGTCTCATACTGGAGAGATCTAACCATAAGTGATTTCGATAATGAGTAATTCAAAATTTGAAAAAATGGTTCTATGGTAGGTACAAACTGTTATATCTTAATTTAAATATTTTTTATTTAATTAAAGATCATACAAATTTATTGAAAGAAAAAAATTTTATCAAAATTCTAGGCGCTGAATAGTGAATAGGGCACGAGTACGATAACTTGGCCGCCAAGATTTGATGACGGATTTTTTTAGAGGGGTCAAAAATAAGCACTCTTTACTATGGGGGAGGGGTCTATCTCCCCCCGTTTAGGAGGTAGGGGCACTTTTAGAAAAAATGGTTTAAATTGAAAAAAAAAATATTAAAAAACAAAGGCAACACCTACAATAAAGTGCTATACTGCGTTTGAAAGCCAGAAGATTGTTCTATAATCCTACATTTAAACTAAATTACTCATATCAATAGTTTTTGAGAAATTCGCATTTAAAGTCCAAATTTTGATAAAAAAAAAAAAAACGTGAAAAAAATTTTAGACCGATTGTTTTCAAAATTATGAAATGAAATTGTAAATTAGCTAATATGTGTTTCATGTACCTATCAGTTCTTAATCGAACACAAAAAACCGCATGGTTCTATGTCTTCTGGTTTTTGAGAAAACCTCCGTTTAGGAGGTAGGGGCACTTTTAGAAAAAATGGTTTAAATTGAAAAATTAATACACAACGGCAACACTTACAATAAAGCGCTATACTGCGTTTGAAAGCCAGAAGATTGTTCTATAATCCTGTATTTAAATTAAATTACTCATGTCAATGGTTTTTGAGAAATTCGCATTTAAAGTCCAAATTTTGATAAAATAACGTGAAAAAAAAGTTTAGACCGATTGTTTTCAAAATTGTGAAATGAAATTGTAAGATAGCTTACATGTGTTCCATGTATCTATCAGTTCTTAATAGAACACAAAAAACCGCATGGTTCTATGTCTTCTGGTTTTTGAGAAAATCGAAAATAACTAAAACTACTTTCCTACAAAATGTTTGATATTTTTTGCTTCCTTACATAAATAAATCAGTGCTAGCTTCCAACATTACAATATATAAACAGTAAAGTATGTATGGGGGGGCATGCTGCCCCCCTGCAACCCCCCTGCTTGGGCACACTATAGGATTTGGGGTAGGTGCGAGGTTGGGTGCATGCAAAGTTTCTTTTGCATTCACAGAATCTGTATTTAAAAAAAATCAAATTTATTCTATTTATCCAATGTCCACTAAATACATATAAAATACAATAAACGATCTTGAAAACCAAAACAAACTTCTGACCATGTTCACCAATACATGGCACTATTTTTCTATCGAAAATACTGCCTAGAAAGGAAATATAAGGACGACTGGGGTTCGCAAATAATAGAGTTTTTATCAGATGTAAAAAAAGTTTACCCTTGTTATACCGATGGTGATATATGTGAGGGTTTACAGTTAAAAGACATCGATCCTCCCACCCTTCAGAGCGAAAATTTAGAAAGTGTCTTACCGCCAAAACATCCTCGGCTTCCCACCATAAAAGAATAACTCAACGAACTCGACAGTTATAGTACGGACGATAGCTTTATTGACGAGACTTACACACCTTTTTAATACATTTTGACCTTTTTTAACTAACTATGACTGACTAACTCCTGACTAACTGACAAAATAACTGACCCAGATGCAATTCTACCTCCTCATGGTGCATTCTGGGTAACGCTAAATGAATTGCGGTACTTAACTAACAAAGATTCATTATGTTTATTTAACATTAATCCTTAAAATGGAATCACCGTCACCACCAAAACTCAAAAAAAGCAGCTTTGGTAATTTTCGATTTTCTCAAAAACTAGAAGACATAGAACCATGCGGTTTTTTGTGTTCGATTAAAAACTGATATTTACATGGATCACATATAAGTTAATTTACAATTTCATTTCACAATTTTGAAAACAATCGGTCTAAACTTTTTTTTTCACGTTATTTTATCAAAATTTGGACTTTAAATGCGAATTTCTCAAAAACCATTGACATGAGTAATTTAATTTAAATACAGGATTATAGAACAATCTTCTGGCTTTCAAACGCAATATAGCACTTTATTGTAAGTATTGCCGTTGTTTTTTAATATTTTTTTTTTTTTTCAATTTAAACCATTTTTTCTAAAAGTGCCCCTACCTCCTAAACGGAGGTTTTCTCAAAAACCAGAAGACATAGAACCATGCGGTTTTTTGTGTTCGATTAAGAACTGATAGGTACATGAAACACATATTAGCTAATTTACAATTTCATTTCACAATTTTGAAAACAATCGGTCTAAACTTTTTTTTCACGTTTTTTTTATCAAAATTTGGACTTTAAATGCAGGATTTTAGAACAATATTCTGGCTTTCAAACGCAGTATAGCACTTTATTGTAGGTGTTGCCGTTGTTTTTTAATATTTTTTTTTTCAATTTAAACCATTTTTTCTAAAAGTGCCCCTACCTCCTAAACGGGGGGAGATAGACCCCCCCCCCTCTCGTAATAAAAAATGCTTGTTTTTGACCCCTCTACAAAAACCCGTAATCAAATCTTGGCGGCCAAGTTATCGTACTCTCCCCGTGAATAGTGATAGTGAATACTGAATAGCAAATGTGCGCTAGGGTGTGTCACTTTTGTATGGCCGCAAAAAAGTACTCTTATTTTTAAATGTAATAGTGCTCAAAAATTGTATTAGGGTCTGAGGTTTAAGAACATGTAAAAAAAAAATAAGATATCGTTCGTCTTTGGCTCGCTCAAATCAGTTGAAGTTGAAAAAAAAATTTAATTTACAGTAATTTTTTTTTTTGTACGTATACTAAAAAAAAAAACTAAACAAAATACAGAAAGAATTTTTGTCTTTACAAAAAGATATACCACGATATTGTAGGTGGTTCCGTTGATTTTTAAGAATTTTTTTTTGTAAAAAAACAAAATGATTTTACATAAAAAAATGATTTTTCTTCCTTCTTTTATTACTTCATAGCTTCTTTATCAAGTGTTCAATTTAAACAAATATAAGCTTAAAAGTGTTTCCTTGCAATTATCTTTGACTTGAAAGCCTACAAATATTTTATATAATTTTTTTGTATCCACACGGTGCAATTTAAAACAACACATATTTCAAAAATCTCGAAAAATCAAAATTTTTTGGATTTCATCCTATTTTTGAGGGAGCCAAAGATATTAATTAAAATGAAAATTTTAAACGCAGGATTTAATTTTGATAAGCAATGCAACTTTTAAAAGCTATTACATTTGAAAATACCATAGTTGAGCACTTTGACACACCCTAATGTGCGCGCACATCCCCATACACATCACACCAATCGAGACACCGATAACAAAAATCAAAAACTTTTGATTTTACCGAAAATCGGTGTGCGCACCAGCCCACAGACGGCACACATTTCCGTACACCGACACCGGTGTGCACACAAATGTCGTGTGTATTTGCCGCTTAAATAACTTTAAAAGTGTATAATTAGATGGGAACAACCCTATTTTTGCATTATACAGGGTGATTGGCATAAGGTGTGACAAAAAGCTAGGGCGTGTAGGTTGGACTTAGACAAGAAAAAAATCGTATGAGAGGGGGGGGTCTATTTCCCCCCGTTTAGGCGGGAGGGGCAATTTAAGAAAAAAATCACTTAAAACAGAAAAAAAAATAGTAAAAAATAACGGTGATACCTACAGAGTAATGCTATAGCATTTTGAAAAGCCAGAAATACATTCTTTAATTTTGTTTTTAAATAAAGTTGTTCGAAGGAATAATTTTTGAAAAATTAATTTTTAAAATCAAAATTTAAAAAAAAAAATGAAATTTTTTTTTTTAAACAATTTTTTTTCAAAATTTTACGTAATTAAGTATTATTTTTTTATTCAGTATTCAATGCTCTTATTAATTTTTGATGAAACACAAAAAACCGGATGTCAAAATGTTTTGTAGTTTTTGAGAAAATCAAAAATAACGAAAACTACTTTTGTTCTAAGAAAAGCCTTTTATTTTAGTTTTTACGTTTTTGGATTCTTATGTAGGTGAATTTACGATTGAAAGGATTAACTTTCTTTTTACTATTCTTTTAATTATCGTCTTATAAGCATACAATAATGTGACAAAGTACTGGATTAACCATATTTCACACATTTTTTCATTGAGAACACCTGCGTGAGAGCATTGGTTTAAAATTGACCTGCCACTTTTTTATTATGGTGGGGTCGGCTTGGCTTAGGTGCATTTACTAAACAAAGGATTAACTTTAAATAAACAGTAATTATGTATTTTATCTAAATATGCATGTATTTATTATTTAAATTGATTTCAAGATTCAGGAACATTTTTGTTCTTATTTCGCAATTGCATTTTTCTGTCACTAGTTAGGGCGTGTAACGCTGCATTATTTAAAAAACATTCGCAGATCAATATTAATCCAATGCTCTCACGCAGGTGTTCTCAATGAAAAAATGTGTTATTGTATGCTTATAAGACTGATAATAAAAAAAATTTACAAAAAAAGTTAATCCTTTCAATCGTAAATTCACCTACATAAGAATCCAAAAACGTAAAAACTAAAATAAAAGGCTTTTCTTAGAACAAAAGTAGTTTTCGTTATTTTTGATTTTCTCAAAAACTACAAAACATTTTGACATCCGGTTTTTTGTGTTTCATCAAAAATTAATAAGAGCATTGAATATTGAATAAAAAAATAATACTTAATTACGTAAAATTTTGAAAAAAAATTGTTTAAAAAAAAAAATTTCATTTTTTTTTTTAAATTTTGATTTTAAAAATTAATTTTTCAAAAACTATTCCTTCGAACAACTTTATTTAAAAACAAAATTAAAGAATGTATTTCTGGCTTTTCAAAATGCTATAGCATTACTCTGTAGGTATCACCGTTATTTTTTACTAATTTTTTTTTCTGTTTTAAGTGATTTTTTTCTTAAATTGCCCCTCCCGCCTAAACGGGGGGAAATAGACCCCCCCTCCCATACGATTTTTTTCTTGTCTAAGTCCAACCTACACGCCCTAGCTTTTTGTCACACCTTATGCCAATCACCCTGTATAACCTGCTTTCTCTTGAAGAGAGAAGTAGGTATTAAAATGATTTATCTTTTTTTTCCCTCCTTTAACTTGTGAGTTAGACTTTTACGCAGTCATATACCTTTATTTTGTTTTTTTTTTACGAATATGGGTATTGGTTCTCGAATGAACACAAATTTTACATTTATATCTTAAATTTTAATTGCATGAACACACTGATATTACGATAGTCTTGTTTTGTACATAGACAATTGTTTATTTAATTTTTTTGAGATCTTTTTAGTTTCGAATTGTCAGTTGTTTTGTCAAAAGATATTAAAATGGTTTGAGAATTTAAGTGAGAAGTTTGGTTTGTTTTACTTTAAGTGAAATGTGATTTGAGTGTTGTTTTTTGTAAAATGAGGCGGTAAATGAGTTGTCGTTTTCCTCAACAAGAAATGAGGACCCCGAGGCCTCGCTGAAGATACTGATGGGGGAAATATAGTAATGGTTATTAATGTTCCAAACGATGTTTTCGAATAATTCCTTAATTAAAGGATTAATATGGTCTTGGAGCGAAGAAACTATCTTTTTGGCTAGTGATGTTAGATAGTTTAATAGGGGAGCAATTTTAGATTCATTGTATAAGGTTTTGTTGCAGTGCAGTTTACCAGATGGTCTTCTTATTTTTGATAAACATTTTCTAAGAATTTTTCGTTCAAGTTTCTGTAGCTCGAGAGCTACATTAGGTGTAATTGTAAACCAGATAAGGTATCCATATGCCATAAAGGGCCGAATTAGGGTTTTTAAATCAGGAGTTTTGTTCTTTTTTCCACCAACCTGGAATTTAAGAGGAGCTTCAGTTTTGCCGCAGCTGCTTTACTGTTATTTAATGCCTTTCTTGCATTGGGATTCATTTTAAATCTTTCATCAAATAATACACCGATATGTTTAATCGATTTTCTTAGTGGGATTACACTCCCTTCAATTTCTAATCGCAGTTGACGACTCTCACGGACAGCTAGGTGGTGTCCCTTTCCTGAAACGTTTCGAAAACAGATGAACTCACATTTAATGGGGTCGATGCTTATTCCACAATTTTTATATTATTGTTTTGCAACGTAAAGGTGCGATTTTACCTGATTTAAGGCTTCGTGAGGTCTTTCGTGTGTGCTGAACAGAATTGTATCATCGGCGTACAATACAGATGAAGATTACTGGTGGTGAACTGGGAAGTCAAACAGATATATATTGAATAGGCAGGGGCCCAATATCGAGCCTTGGGGGACTCCTGTCTGTACCGAAATTGAGTCAGATATCTCGTTTTCGAAATGGACGCGCAAACTGCGGTTGTTAAGAAAGCTTTTTTTGATTTCTTTCATCAAAATCATAAAAGGGCGAAAATTGAGCTGGTTGAGTTTGTAGATCAGTCTAGCATGCCAAACCGAGTCGAAGGCTAATGTAAAACACGACCTTCTTTTGTGGTGCACACTTTATTAACTTACTTAATAAAATTGACATTAAGAATACTTAGGCTAGACCAGAGAGAGTGTGTTCAGTCATATACGATATTTATACGGATAAAACAGTCACCCCTTTTTAATATATTTCAATTCTTACAACTAATTTTATAAATCTTAAAATAGATATGATTACTTAAGCAACCAACTTATGAATTCATTTATTTTACTTTAAATTTATTTAATATTAAACTTCGAATATGTATTAAATTGGGTTTCTTTACAATTTGATAAAATAATATTTTGTAAATAATGATTCTTTATTTTTAATTTAATAAAATAATAGATATTTTGAAATTGATTCATTTGTAAAACTATGTTTTTTTTATTATTTCATATACAGGACTTTTGGTTTTTTTTTTTTTTTTTTTTTTTTATTTATTTAGTTTGATTTTGAATTATATGTTAAACGGTCTGGTTGTTTTCTTTCCCTTATAGGTCTACTTGGTTTCGAAATTGGCATAGGTTTTGAAACATTTGGCTCCAAATTTTCTTCATTATTTGAAACTGGTTGCGGATTTTTTTCAAAGGTTTGCGGCTCTTCAATGGCGTCCTTCTCTTTCGGTTTTTGAACTTCACTAAAATTTGGATTTTGTCTCATATCATAGTGGAATGGAATTTTATCTTCTTGGGGCGCCACAATACCTAAGCCTCAGCCACGAGGCGTGATTTTTTCGAAAGCGGAAGCACTGAACATAAAACCAAAAATAAAAGACCTTTGAGATCCAACCTTTTAAATTCCACTTTATGGTAATACACATAAAATAATATACATAAATAATATATTACAGTAAAGTCTTATTAAAAAAAAGAGCTTGATGCCTTGCGCAAAGATTTATTCTTTTTATTTTAAGGCAAAATTATCTAAGTACGATTTGATAAGAACTAAGCTACGAGTAGATAACCTTTCTTGTCCACATTTATTTCTGAAAAAATATTTAATTCTCTTAAAACATGAATATGATCTCTCTACAGATGCCATTATTAAGGGATATTAAAAATCTTAAGATTCCTTGAAGTTTTTTTGATTTAAAATTCTCATAATTGAAAATAACCTTTAGTTATATTTCTGCTGGAATGTCAAGAAACCTCAGATATGAATATAAGAAATACTATTTTTGACCACTTTTTTTATAATAACAAAAAATAAACAGAAAACAGGTGGATTGTATTTATCGCCACGAAAATAATTAAAGAACTACCTACCACCTTTTAAATTCATATTTGTTTGTTTTCTGATAGTTATGAATGAATTGCACCTAAATTTGCACACACATTATGTTAAAATAAAACTCTTCTACCCCTTTTGTTCACGAAATTAAACTCATTATCAGTTTGAGACAATAAGCAACTCAATAGATACATTTTTGTTTTTCTATCTCTCTTGTAGGAAATTCTCGTAATGCATTCACTGAACTCATTCTTCACACATTGTGCAAAAGGCAAGAAACGAGACAAAATTATTTTGACTTTGGGGTGAGATCTAAGTTAAGTATGCGAAATAATGGAATGCCCAGCTGTTGTGCATTCTATATTGTTTGAGAATCATTTTTGTTTGAGGATTTTGTGAATATTGGTGAGTGATGTTGTAGGTATATTTTCAGTTGACTTGGAGTGGAAGGGTATTTTGAAATTGAGTTATGGAGGCGATAATAAGGAATGCATAGCTGTTAAGCATTTTAGCAAGAACTTTCATGAGATTGAGCATTATAAATAATGGAGTGATGTTGAGCATTCTCAGTTGGTTTGCAGTGTGGCATTTTAAGTTGTAATAACCAGAGAGATCTTGATTTCCTTTAGTAATTTTAGTAAAAGATGATAATGTTGTCATAATGATGTTGGAATGTAATTTACAGAGTAAATGAAGATTCATTAATAGATACAAATATTATAATAAAAATATTAATACAATTTGGAATTTTGAATTAAATTCCTTGCTAGGTAGGTACGATTTTTTTTCAAATGGTTCAACGGAAGCACTCATTCCACTCAATATATGGACGCTTCGTCCCTGCTAAGCCTATACGATGTATTTGGTCGATTTGACGTTTCCACAGACGTCCATCATCTAACTTAACAGAATAATGAAGCGCACCAAGAACCTCCATTACAGTTCCAAATTGATATTTTGAATTACAACTGTAATCACGAACTGAAACCCGATCGTTAACAAATACATAATTTTCTTATATTCTTATAAATAAATTCTTTTGTATTTTGATAAGAAGTTTTTTTAGGAAGCATTAAATCAAGTCGTGAACGTATTTGTCTATTAAACATAAGAAACGATGGTGATTCCCCCGTAGTAGTGTGAGGAGTGCGGCGATAATTTAATAAAATGTTACATAATTCTTTTTCAATTTCTGAGGGCTTGCAATTAATAGTTTTAAGTTTATTTTTGAAAGTTTGAACGTTGCGCTCTGCTGGCCCATTCGTGGCAGGGTGATAAGGAGCACTTCGTTTATGAATGATTCCATTCATTTTTAAAAAAGTTTGAAATTTTTCGGCAGTAAACTGTACTCCGTTATCGCTAACTAGAACTTCAGGAATACCGAATTTGGAAAAAATTTCTCCACATTTGTCGATTGTAACATCTGTGGTTATATTTGGTATCATTTGTACCTCTGGCCATTTTGTGTACGCGTCGATGAGTATAAAAAAATACTTCCCCATAAAGGGACCCGCAAAATCGACGTGTACACGTTCAAATGGACTCTTTGCTGCTTTTCAGATATGGGTTGCAACTCTCTTTGGGTTTGGCCTTGTTGACTGGCAATTGACACAGTTTTTTGACATATTTTCGATGTCTAAATCGATTTTTTTAAAGATTTCATCCTAGAAATTCCAAAATGAGCTGTATGAAGCTCTTCAAGGACCCGTTTTCTAAGATGTTTTGGGATGTATACTCTTAAGCCTCGAAGTAAACAATTTTGCTGTAAAGTGAATTCTGTTTGGTCAATGCCAAATCGTTTATCTGCGCTTATAAATTTACCGGACTTAAGGGCGTTAATTAAATCCCTAACCTCCTCATCGTCTTCACATGGAGCTTGCAACTGTTCTACTAAGATAGGCAAGGTTTCGATGGCGTTCATTTCAATTATCTCAATCTCATCTTTTTTAGAATTTACCTCGGAAAGTGGTAATCGAGATAAAGCATCAGCGTTAGTATTTTCGGCAGATTTTCTGTAGCGTATCTCATAATCAAATGATTGCAAGAAAATTGCGTAGTGTTGAATCCCGGTTGCCGATAGTGTCGGCAATCCTTTTCCGGGTGCAAGAATTTGGGTGAGATGCTTATTGTCGGTTATTAAAATAAATTTTCGGGCATACACATATTGGTAGAATTTTCTAATGCCAAAAATTATAGCATACGCTTCTCTATCAATTTGTGTATAACGCTGCTGTATTGGCGAAAACGTTTGGGAAGCAAATTGTATTGGTCTTTCACTGCCATCAGGAAATACGTATATGGCTCAATACAGCCCCAACCCCAACTGGACTTGCATCGGTTGCCAGCATAAGGGCAACCTTGGGTCGTAATGTACTAAATATGTTTCCCTTTGTATCGTATTTCGCACAGTTTGAAATGCTTTTTCACAATTACTATCCCAAATAAATGGGACCCTGTTTTTAAGTAGGTGTGAGATCCAGTGTGCAGGCAACTGTACAGCGTTTGGACCTGAAACTTTAAAAAGGCTTTCAATTTTTGAAAAAATTACTTTTTCTAAAACTTTCCCCATATTAGATAGTAGGGAGATTGGTCGATAGTTTTCGGTAGAGTTGGAACAATTACTCTTCTTAATTGGGATAAGTTTGGCTGACTTCCAGCAAGATGGAAAGTAGCTTATGTTAATACAGTTGTTAATGAGCGGGGTAAGGAATTTCGCTATGGTTCCTTTCGCTTTACGGAGTACCAAGTTGGGGATATTATCATGGGCAGATGATTTTTTATTGTTGAGTGATGAGATAATAGATTCGATGAAGTCGACTGATGCAAAGCGTTCATCACTTATAACATCTGATTTGTTACGGGGTGAAAAATTCGTTAAAGTAAGGTTTTGGTGCCAAACATCGAATGCACTATTGAAAGTTGCAACTTCAAGTGAGGTGACAGCATTAGCTGTAGGTATTTTCAACGCGTACAAATCAGTGTAATAAGCGGCGAACGCTTCAACTTTTTCTTGTGGTGAGGACAAACTTACGTTGTTGTGAATCAATGGTTGCTGCTCTCTTTGACTTTCTGCCAATAATTTGATCGATAACATTAAATACATTAGATTATGGTTTTAAACTACTTAATTTGTTTCAGAACTGCTCATTGAGCTCTAAACGGACTTTATCTTTTATTATTTTGCTTAAACATCTTATTTGTGCCGATACATCTTTATAGGATTGGTTACTACGATCACCAAAGTGGTGGAATATTCTTTTCAATCTTGTTTTCCAAACTTTCCTAGTCTTGGCTTAATTGTTGCATCAGAAACTCTAAGCCAATTTTGATTGAGAATATTTTTTTTACAAAAAGTTTCAATGCAGTTTGAGATAACGTTTTTCATGCTAACAATAAAGCTGTTAATATCACTGTCGGAGAGATTTCTACTCGTTGGAATGTTTAAAGCATTGAGATTGGTATTAAGAGAACTATTGAAGTTCGTCCAGTTGGTGTTGTAGTTAATATACGTCCCGGGCAGTTCAGGGAAAACGATGTAGTGTTCTATCTTAATGTTAAGCAGGACCGAATAGTGGTCTGAGACCAAGTCTTAAGTTAAGTAGATGTTATTTTGAGCACGGAGGTTGGAGGAAATAATAAAGAAATCGATATGAGAACCTGAGCTGGGGCGGTTGGGGCCAGGTGCAGCAACTATATCAAAATCGAGATAAGGATTATCTAGGTACCATTGAGACAAATGAGTTCCATTGAAGTTAGTGATCGAATCTCCCCATAAGGGTTGTCGGGAGTTGAAGTCCCCGCCGACTTATACATATGTATAATAAAACTGACTGAGGAGCGAAAAAAGATCATCCATGGCAGCTGGGAGTGAAACATCGGAGTTGCAAGGCACATATATTGAGGCAAGAGCTAAAGATTTGCTGGTTTGATGATTATGGATAGGAATTATGGCTATTGTTACTGGTATAAGGTTGTTGGGAAAATACTTTTGGGAAAAACGAATGGAATTCTGCATTAGGATTCCAGGCCCTCTACCGTTATTATTAGTAAAAAGATCGTATTTACTATTAAATTTATGTTGAAATTTGTTAGTTTTTAAACAAGTTTCTTGCAGTAATATTGCAGATGGGGATGTTTCCTTTAGAAGAAGGTCCATCTCAATTTGTTTGTCTTAGGCACCTGGCTTACGACTTTCGTCCATTTTAAAATATGTTAGCCAAAAGGCTCGAATTTTTGAAATAAGAGTGTGAATTGGAACTCCAAAGAGTCTAATCGACTCTTCTATGAAATCAGAGATTTCACTACCGGTTTGCTTTTGTACTTCTGGGGGCCGATTCTGGTTCTGTGAAAAAGTGAATCGAATAAATTGTTTTCACATTCGCTGTCATGCATTGCTTTCATTTTTTCGATTCACTTGGTGCAAATAAGCGATTCTGGTTCCGTGAATGAAAATGGTGTGGTGAATTCAATATCATTTGCCGTGGTGGATGATTTTTTGTTGTCTCTTATGAATTTATCTACTATTGTGAATGCTTTATTTTAAAACGAAATTATTATTTTTCATTGTTGTTTAAATTTTGCTAAACGTTTGTGTACATTTGTGAATTTGCTTATAATATATTATTATATTAAATTGTTTGTATACGTTTTTATAAACCCCTTTAATGTATATGTATAAGAATTCTTATGGAAACAAATCGGAGAAATGCTCATAGGTTTGATAATTATTTGTGCTTTATATAGATGTATTTTTGTATTGTATTAATATACATTTTTGTTTTGTAGGAGAAATATGAGGAATATTAAGTGAAATTTGAGAGAACGAAAATCCTTTCGAAATGATCATGGAGGAGCATTTCATACAATTCTACCAACTGAAACGTCAACTGAAATAAATCTACAAAAAAAAAATTAAGACGCGATTAAATAAATTTTCAAAACTTGTTTTCGTACCTATCATGATCTCCAAATTTATTTCCAAAAAACTAATCAAAAATTCTTTTTGTGCCTGTGTCACACTCTTTCCTTTCCGCTTTCACCTATTCCCTTTGAACATTCACCATCGAATAAGAGCGTGAAAGCAAATTAATCCTACGAATGTTTTTGACGTTTGGTTTCACTTTTTTTTCACAGAACGAGAGTCGCATTTATGCGTTGAAGAGTGAAAAGCTTTCGATTCATTTTTTCACAGAACCAGAATCGGCCCCCTGGACGTGAAAACCCTACTGGCTGGCTGAAGCGTTTCACCAACCAATTACTGTTCATTGAATTTTTCACAACGTTGCTTACGGGTTTGCCTGAGGGTGTTCTCTTTTTGCTGGCTGAAGCTGACATGAATTCTTTTTTTCCCAAATACTCAACCCATTTTTCACAGCCACGAAAGTTGGCTGTTGGTCAGTTTTTTATACAATTAACACAAGCTGCAGAGGATGTTTCCTTTTTAGGACCCACCTTACATTTGCCTATTTCTTGAGATTCAAGGCACTTTACACATCTAGGTGCAAAAGTACAATAGCCGGACATGTGACTCGGACGCTGGCAGCGGAAGCATTGCTTCAAACCCGAATTTTTAATTGTGTCCCATTTAATTTTGTGATTTAAAATAAAATTAATTTGTTTAATTTTGAAGAGACTTTCTCTGTCTTCCAAAACACATAAAAATAAATCGAGACGAACATCCGTTTCTTTTGACCATTTGGTCTGAAAGTTTTTAACTGCGAGTTTCAGCGAGGGCTCGGAGCTCAACAGATCATGCTGAATTTCAGCGACAATATTATATTTTTTTTAACTTGTTTAGGTGTGAAGGAAAAGGATTTAATGATGATTTTGTACTTTTAGGCTCTTTTGGTCCATTTGATTTTTTGAATGCGAATAAAAGACTTTATTCCATTCTTCGCTCAACGTTTCGGAAGAATTCCTTACTTCTTCAGGGGTTTTGTATTTATTTAATTTTTGTACTATATCATATCATGTTTATTATTATTGCATCCTCCCGACGCACGATGGCACTGACACAAATTGAAAATAAACATGAAAACGAAAAGAAAACTATCAAATTAGACAAAAAATGACATTTATATCACAGATTTTTAGGCAGATACTTTGTTAAAGTGCTACAGCATAGCAAGAATTTAATTCCGTGTTCTTTTAAAAATGTCTGTAAAAAAGCTATGCAGCCCAACGTCTTTTACAAAAATTTTTAATCTACCAAAACCTCTAGTAGAAAATTTAATATCACTTAACTTAAAACTAGACTTACGAACATAATATAGGATTGTTTTTGATGAGACGCGTTTCGTGAAAATTGGGAGGCACCAAGGGCTTGGTTTGTCAGAAATTTCTTCATCTCTTAGTGGCACGTTCTGTGATCGTTGCTGTTGCTGATCTTCTTGCTGTTTAGGTTGCGTTTGCGGCTGCACGTTATGTTGTCGATCGTTCGAATTCACATCATTTGATTTTAATTGGTTTGGTGATAAAACATCTGCGTTGACGTCTACAGGAAGAATCGGTTTTCATTGTTGAGTTCCACTGCGATTTTTGTTGGTGCAGTGGAAGTAATTTGTGTGTTATCTTGACGTTTGCGACGGCTCATAACTACTGTGAATAGATTATTCACCCTTAGTCCGATAGTCGTTTTACTAAAACGCCAGTAAAACGACAAGGCTATAGAAACGAAAATTGGAATTTTATTGAAACGACTATCGTTATAATGCTTAGAAAAGTGAAGAACATAGAGAACGCAACACTTTTGGTATTATTTAAACACCATAATGTGGTCTCTGGAGCCTTCTCGTTTTAAAGGCGTTTTATTAAAACGGAATAAGGGTGATTGTCTTGGCCGAGTTTCTCGCGAAGAGCAATTTCAACATTTTTTTCGCAATTCATGGTGTTGTTAACGAGTCCAATATGAACATTTCCCGCTCTTAGATGTTGGCTGGCGGTTTTTATTGTTGCTCCGTTATGCGGTGTAGTGACAGCATTTACGGTCATTGTTACTCCGTTATGTAAAGGGGGATTATCATTTACGTTAGAATTAATAGCGGTCTGCATCGAGCTCTTAGCGTGGGTTACGCTTGCCTTCTCTTTCTTACCACAGGACGCTGAAGTTTGGGTTAACTGAACCAAATTATTATGCGACGTTGATATCCAAAGCGGAGATAATTGATTTCTGGAGCTGGTTGAAGGAATATTTTCATAACCATGTGTCCACCAATTTAAGTTTTCTTAGATTTGCGGAATTTCATCAGCATCCATTAAATTCGACGGCAACTGTGATGCGCTTAGCAGCAAATCCATACCCGTTTTTTTCGGGCGTCTCGTCCAATAATTTTCCTCCACTGTTAGGCGGTTCTTTAGGAGGTGTATCATCCTCCATTTTCATTTAACTATTTAATTAGTTAAAATAAAATGTTCAATGTGAAACACAATTTTAATTTAAATTTACTTTTTAATTTGTATTCCTTTTTAATTTACTTTTTACTGTAGAGAGATCTAGACACGTCTTGGCAGAACGGCGAACAAAATCAGAATCTCAATTTCCCTGTCCTAAACCTCAATCCAATCACGATTCACGATACAGTATTTTATCTACCTAAAATACAAAAGGAAGAAAAATTCATTTGGTAGGTATATTATTTATCTTGTGAGCAATCCGAGTCAATTCGATGCTTGTGCGTTGCCTGTGCAGCTTGCCACTCGTGCCATGAATTCCCGTTGTGGGTTATTTTTTTGATATTCTCTCTCTTCTATTTTTCTCTATTCCCGATGCGAAAAAAAAGGTGAGGTATAGCTTGAACCAATTCAGTTGGCCAACGGTCGGTTGCGCAGAGAGAGAGGATTTAAGAGAACAAAAATGGTGTGCAAGATATTTAATGAGTAAAGATTTTTCCTTAAATCTTACAGTGCCTAACTCGACTTTGCTTTGACAAATAGTTTAGGGATTATTGTTTATTTCTATGTTTTATGATTTGTGGCTTAGCAACAGAAAGGTTACGGGGGCGTTATGTTTATATTTATTTTATGCTGTTAGTGTTTATTTGATATATGTATTTATTATTGACCTGTGGGGTTTTGGGATTAATTGTAGAGTAGTGTTAATTAGTTAGATTAGTGATTACGAGTTTGAATAATTTTTAAGTTTTTAAGAATTTATTTTACCTTAAAATAATTATTATAAATTTGTACTTCAGAAATAAATATAAAACATAATAATAAAATAAAAACAATATAAATAAGAATAATAAGAATAATATAATTTAAATAATAAATGTTCATTTACATATACTTAGTTTTAAGAACTAATGTCGCTTTCATAGTCGGTTGAAGAATCGTCACCTGGATTAATTATAATTAAATCCGAAATTGTGTCGAAAAGTATTCTTTCTCAGTTCTTATGCCTTTTTCACACACTTTTCGCCAGTCTTCAGCCGTTATTTTTGGAAATTCTTCCTTTGCTAATGTTTAAACATCTAAAAAATTGAATGTTGTGTTTCGTGAACCTACTCTTGCTTTGACAGTTGCCCAAATATTTTCAAAAACGTAGAACCTCATGTCCCATGCCGTGAATGATATCGTCAATCTTATACTTCGTATGCTGTACTTTTTTATTTGGTGACTGCATAACTCCTCTCTCTTCGTATTCCTTAATAATCCTTCTGATTGAACGTTCAGAAATTCCATTAGTTTCCACGGTTTGAGTGGTTGCGTAACTCACAGGATTTTCAAGAAACGAATTCTTTGCTTCTTCCAGTTTGTCATTATATATCAACTATCAACAACTATCCTACGCGCCTGGCTTCCAATAGGTTTTCTTTTTCTAAATGGATCCATTAAAATTTCTTGTAAATGTATTTCGATGTATAACTCTTCGTTGTTTTTTTTAAACTGAATTGCAAACCAAAGCAAATATCATTTAAATACGTTAATTCCTCTGATGCAAAAATTCATTCTTAAAAACTCGTAGGTAACTCGTAAACACTAATCTGACTAATTAACACTAATCTACAATTAATCCCAACCCCACAGGTCAAAAAATAAAAAATATATCAAATATGCACTAACGCCATAAAATAGATATAAACACAATGCCCCCGGAACCTTTCTGTTGCTAAGCCACAAATCATAAAACAGAAATAAACAATAATCTCTAAACTTTTTGTCAATTTATCCTATGTCGCAGCTCGCAGGTAGTTTCTTATGTCTAACCCAATTGCATTTTGCAATAGATTTATTTTTGTATTATAGGTACACTGAAATTTGTCCCAATAATAAAAACAAAAATAATTAATTTTATTTCTTCGAAGTAAAGTTTACACCTAAAAATATTTTCTTTTTATCTCACCAGAGATGAAATAGTTTTTAGACATCAAGCTATGAAAGAAAAATTAACCATGATCATATCTTATTCAAAGAAAGTCCATCGCTGGAAATTCATTTCTATTTTACTGTGAGCGAAGCTATAAAGAAAACTCACCCTCCTTAAGGACTATTCACATGAGAGCGACCAACGAATAAAAACACAAATGGGATTTAAAACATATACTCGTATAAACATAAATTCTTCACAAAAACTCTACAAAAGGGTAGCAATCTAGTATAATTTAATGTTAATTTATAAAAATTTGCGTTTTAATTGCTAAAATGAGAGAAATTTGAGAAAACAAATTGGTCGTAGCAATTATATTGAAATCCGCGACGACCAATTTATTTTCTCAAATTTCTCTCATTTTAGCAATTAAAACGCAAATTTTTATAAATTAACATTAAATTATACTAGATTGCTACCCTTTTGTAAAGTTTTTGTGAAGAATCTACGAGTATGTTTATATATGTATGTTTTAAATCCCCTTTATTTTTTTATTCGTTGGTCGCTCTCATGTGAATAGTCCTTTAGTGCTTCAGTATGATCGCAGCAGCGTCATTGACAACAACGCCAGCATGTACATCTTTGTTTTCTTTTTTTCAGTGATTTTTCTGTCTCTTTCAGAATTAAAGAGTAGAGCAGAGAAATATAAAGAAACCTGCGCAGTAGGTTGGCCAACTGAATTGGTTCAAGCTATATCCTGGAGAGACGAGACAAGATATATTTATTTTCTTAACACAAAAATTCTTAACTAAGAGAGCCATATTTGTACACCAATACATGCAAACGTTTTTACATGAAATTTGAGTTTGCTTCTGCGGTAGACCTACCCTTAACCACTTAACCAATTGACGTGGCGCAGATTTAAAGTGGAGCCGCGATTTTAAAAGCTAAATAATTTTTAATCAGCCCTATCACGAATCCATCGTAATCGGAAACTTGTTACGAATGCCAAAAAAAACTATCAAAAAATCCATCGTAGTGAAAAATCTCATACAAATTGTCATTACGAACGGATTTGGTGATAGCTTTTTTCGGGATTCGTAAAAGTGTTCGATTAGAATGGAATTCGTGATAGGGCTGAATAATGTCCCCCGCTATGCCGCGAGTATTTCGTGTCCAACCATTAAGTTGCTAAAAACGTTTATCGAGGACCTAACATACATTTGTGGTCGTCCTTGAGTTGTTCGTAGTCAGCAAAAATATGTATTTGTGGGACTGAAAATGCCAAACGAAGATCACTTTTAAAAGATGTATCATCTTCAAGTTATCATTTTTGATGAGTGTGTTTTTTTACTTGGTTGAATAACAAAATTTTTCTTAACAAAAAAAGTTCTGTATTTGATACACTAATTATAAAAAAAATTTCTTCCTTAGGTATCACTTTGCGAAAAGTTGAGAAATCAGAGCAAAAAGAAATCGAAAGAAATACAGCATTACATGATGTAGCATCTATTCTTGCCAGACGAGTTGCAATCGAACTATCTGAATCTGAAGATTCAGAAAGTGAAGACGATAGTGAAGGATGGGTAGAGCCCAATGAAACATGCGCCTAAAACACTCTTTGATAAATATTCAACTGTTATAACAGATAACAGATTAGCATCCGATGCAATTATTATATATTTTTATTATTATTAAATATATTAAAATACAAGAAGAAAAAAGTAGTATTACGAATTAATTCAAAATGTTCAACTTATATACATACTGTCAACCTTAACGATATTTATATTTATTACACTATTTAAATAATCGCTTTATCAATGCGAATATGTAGAAACAATAACAAATCTTTTAAAATGTTTATTCAAGCTAATAATACAGTAGATACTCGTTTGTATGTACATAATTTGTAAGATATGAAGCAAACAAAAATGAACAAATACTTTTGTGTAATTGTATTAAATCATCAATATATAAATACCATTATTAATACATTTATCTAAGCACAAACATAATATGTTAAAATATATAAACTTAAACAATCACTTTTTTAGAATATTTCAATTGAAAATTGCTTTTGTGTAATATTTTTAGGGCAGTTTTTTTTATTTAATTTTATAACTTGTTTCAAATTCTTCACTATATAAAAAAGTATATGAAAGAAGAATGTATTGTGGTTATGTTTTTAAAAGAATGGAGTTAGGTAGATAAATTCAGTTTTTATGATGCTCTTCCCAAAAAGGTCATTAACGCTCATGTTCCAGAATTCGATCGAAAGTGAATTGAAATGACTTTTGAATTTCACGTGAAATGAAATTGGACGTTCTAGATTTCGACCGATTTCGAAAACTTCGAAATTGCTTCGAACTGTCAGAACTGAAGGATCATCCATTTTTATTTTGTTTCTAAAGTGAAACTCTTTTGCTTTTAACATGGATGCAATATTATTGTCAATTTTAATGGAAAGAAAGAAGCAGGGGTGATAGTAAGGTGATAGTTGATAGTTGACAGTCAAAAACGATACTTTTGCTCCTAGTAAGGTGATTATCAAAACGACTATCACTTTTTTGCGATGATTTTAATTGACAGCTATTTAGGTGTCGTTTTCATACTTTTTATTATTTTCAATTGACATTGTGCATTATTGGTTTTAGCTCGGAAAAGAAAAGTTAAAATTAAAAAAGTGTTTAATATTGAAATTAAAATATATTTTATGAAAAAAATAAGTGAAGTGTATAATGTTTACATCATTGGCAATTTTTAATACCGCTAAGAGAGTGCGAAAACCAGAAAACAATTATAAAAAAGTCCACCTGATAAGAACCAATCTAAGAAATAAAGCAAATATTCTGGAACTTCCTAGCCCAATGTATGAATGTTTCTATGAATATTGTTTGATATAATTATTAGTATTTTAACATATACATACATCTTTTATAGATTTTTGAAAAACTTTCGTTTAAATAAATAAGCTTTTCTTCATGTGCTCCGGCTACTTGATTTATCATCTGGAACGAGATCAACACGTGTTCCCCCCATCCTTCAACTCGCTGCAACCTTAAATCTTCTTGGTGGTGGTGGCTACCAAAGACAAGTTGGTGCTAACTGGGCTGCACCAATGGGTCAAAGCACTTTAGCAGAAATCAGTACCGCAGTTATTAAAAAAATGCAGTCTGTATTATGTCCACTCATGATTGATATTGTTCCAGAGGAGTCAACAAAGGAGTATTTTTTCGAAAATTATAAGATCCCTGGAGGTATGTACATATATTTTTAAATAACGATAGATTTATCAATAATTCATTTAATCATTCATTATAATTAATAAGATTCGTATTTGTTTTCATTAGTTATAAGCTGTATTGATGGAAGTCATATTATGATTCTTCGACCGACAGAAAATGAAAACATGTTCTTCAATCGAAAAGGAAGGCATAGTATTAATGCAATGATTGTGAGTGAAAAAAAAGTAAAATGACTGCAATTCATCAATTAAGTATCCCACTAGATTTTCGACGAAAAAACGCGTATTATGGCAATAAATGCAAGATATGGTGGAAGTGCTCACGACAGCTTTGTATGGCGCCAAAGAGCCGAGAGAGATAAAATGGAACGAGATTATGCATCAGGAATGAGATCATCATGGCTGCTTGGTAATATAAAATATATTAAAAAAAAATAACGCATCGTACCTACTGCAACTTGTTTTTCAAGGTGATAGCGGCTATCCACTGGAACCTTTCCTTTTGACACCCTATAGAAACGCCAATGAAAATTCTCGCGAATTGTACTTCAACCAAGTTCATTCGCAGGTGAGAATCATTGTGGAACGATGCATTGGTCGTTTAAAAAGTTTGTACCTGTCTTTTTTATATGAAGAAGTGAATTATGAGATATTTCTTATTTAAGGGTCGTTGGCGTATAATTCTCGAAGAAAGGAAGTGCAGATATTCCCCGATTAGAGTTGTGGAAATTATTAATGTTTGTGCTGCATTGCACAACATATGCTGCACCTACAATGTACCCATTCCGGAACAGGGAAGTAATACTTCACCAAACAGTGAACCATTCACTCCGCAAACAAGAGATAATTCTAGCAATGGAGAAGCTAAAAGAATACGGGATACCATCAGAGATGAATTATTAACAAATAGGCCCTAAAGTGTAAAAAAAGAACAACAAATCTATAAAATAAACATGTATGTAGTTTCTAAAGCTTTATTAAAACAAAAACAAACAATAACAATTCAATTATTCAAAAAAAAAAAAAAAAAAACTAAAACTAAAACTAATTCAATATAATAAAAAAAAAAACCAATTTAAAAAACTTAAAAACTATGACTAATTCAATACAAAGTAAAAAACTTTAAAACTATGAATTATTAAATACAATATACAAAAAAAATAAACAAAACTATGAATACACAAGTATCAGACTTTTTACTAAGCACATTTTGTTAATTTACCTCAGGTACCTTCAGCTTATTTCTATGAGTTGATTTCCATCAACTTTAAATCATTGGCGATTTGGGCCACCTCCAACTCCATTCGGTGAATCTGAAGCTCTTCTTTCTTCAGGCTGTTAGCAACCTCAAGCTCGCCACGCTTTACATCGCATAGTCCCCGAAAGGCATCCCTTATTTCCAGCAATGTTTCGTTAGCTTTCTCTGAATTTTTCTTCTGATGTTCAAAGAAATTTTCTTGAAGCTGAAGTTGTTTTTTCAAACAATCATATTCCTTTTTTGCTCGAGACGTTCTCCTTGGTGTTGAGGTTGAAGAACGATTTACAGTCTCGCGCAACGGAGTCAAAGCTGGCTCCGGTGTACCAGTCCCAGTCAGGTCCTCCAAAAGTTGTTCTATGAACTCATTTTGTTTTTGCTGTTCATTGTTTTCTGTTTAAACGAAATATGGGCATATTAATAAAGCACTATTCAACAAAATTAAATATACATTAAATACCTTTTTCACTGCTCCCAAAAGTTAAACCTCCGAAAATGCCACTTACTGACGCTTCCATCCCACAGGCAATTATGACTGCTTCCTCAGCATCGTCAAACTGCTTAAGGTCAAATGGACCACCTCCGGTTTGTTTGATAGAGTTCTTGTTGTGGGTAAGCTTTTTTTTGTCATGTATTTACGAAGCGTCCACACCTAATTTCATTTTTGTTTAATATAAAATCTACACCATAAATGTTTGTATGTTTATTACTCACCCGTTTCCACTCTGCAACAGACTTTGTTGGTGGTCCATTGACATTCAAAGACCTAGCCAACTGTTCCCATTGTTGCCTTTGGGTCGTGCGGCCAATGCTTGAGGAAGCATTATATGACCAGGCCAGCTCTGGATGTTCTTGCATAAATGCTGATAGCATAGCAGTTTGATTCCTGGTTGCGTAAGACCTTCGAAAAAACAAAATTAATTTAAAGAACGCTCGAAACCATTATATTATAGGTAGATATATTATACTTACATATTTTCATAAAATATATTCGTAATGAACCGAAATGCAGAACACCAATTTTCATTTTCGAAATTTCAATTCACAATTACGAATTGTAGAACACCCAAATTCACTTTCGCCAAGTGAATTCACAATAAGTGAAATGCAGAACATGGGCGTAAATTGTTTCATTTCATTACTAACAGTTACTCTACCTACCTGTTATCATAATCAAATTTAAGGGTTTTTAGAGTATTTATCTATTTATTTAGCTTAAGACATATAAACAAGGAGTAAAAAGTCCAAATTCCAGCTTATGAGGAACAATGGAAATGAGTCCGTTTCATACCCGTTGCTCATAACTATGTTAAAAACTTTCCGTTAAGTAACATCAATGTAGAAACAGAAGTTGAAGCTAGTAGATCAACTGTTAATCGCGTGATACAGAAGTCACCATTAAACCCAAACATAATTCACCAACTTGATTTTGCCATTATTCACATCAGGTGGAGTCGAGAGCGGCTTAATTTAATTAGGATGAGTACAATTATTCATCCAGATTACCGATGTCGTAAACGACAGCGAAATATACCACTCCAGCTTCAACCGAAGAAATGCCTGATATGGGCAAACGTGCGTGTGTACGAAGAAGACCTAGCCTTCTCACCAAGCTATCGGTCACAAACAAAACCTGCGGACCGGTGTCCAATAAAACGCGCGCGAGATCAGTCTTTCCAATTGCATCATAAACTTTAACGACAACGGTAGGAAGTATTTCAGAGGAACGCGATTCATTTCTCATATGGTTGCTCACGACCAAAGCAGCAGAATTCGCATTAAATTTAACGCCACTTGAAGAAGTTGTTGGACTACTAGATGGATAACTGTTGTTATGAATTCAAATAATTTTATTAATGTATTTTTATAATTTGCAACTATGAATTGAATTGCATAACAGTTTCTTTTACAATACCAATCTTTGTAAAGTTACACTATTTTTTTGCTAACTCTCTTTTTACCGATTGATTATTATCAATATGTCATTGTAATCTTCCGTTGCTCTTGCTTTTGCTTGAATTTTACAGGCACCTGTTGAAGCTTTCTAAATTGAGGTCTGTTGCAGCGTTGCCGATGTGGCACGATCGTGCCATTTTGACACGGAAATTTTCTCGTGGCACGGTGGCACGAAAAGTTTCAATATGGCACGTTTTTTTCATTATTTTACCTAAATGCGTTTAAGATAATTGACCCAACATTTTTAAGAAATAATCCAAATATACAAAGTATTCTGCCACACTTCAATATTTTGGTATCAGAATTTTCTCATCTATTAGAGTGCGAGAAAGATGTTCTTTTTGGCGAAATAAGAAAAATTTTTGAGATTGGACTAGTCGAAAGTATTTTTCTTGAAGATTCAAAAACGTTCTAGGTTCATTAATAATTCAAAATTTATGTTGATTCTTCTCAGTTGGCCTCACGGAAGTGCATCAGCTGGGCGACTGTTTTCAAGGCTAAATAATATTAAAACAAACAACAAAAACAGACTGTAATACAAAACAATTAATGCTATAATGTCATATAATGAAATTATTAAGCCTAATAATTGTCAAAATTTCAAACCTCCAGCTAATTTATTTATTTAACTTATTAAAACAAAGCTTTATAACGTCTTTATATTTTTAAATAATAATAATAGGTACTCATCATGTGATGTGATATAGGTATTTACATAATACATACTCATTACTTATTATGAACTTTCCAAAAACTCCTATTTCTGGAAAATACCTATACACGAATAGAGGAAGAGATTTTTTGTTTGTTATTTGCTTGTAATAGTATTTAATTAAAATTTATTTTTAAAAAATAACTGGTTTTTTTTTCATATGGCACGAAAATGTCACAAATGGCACGTTTTTTCAAAGAGTGTGGCACGAAAATTTTTTTTTTGGCGGCAACGCTGGTCTGTTGTATAAGAACCATTGGACGAGTGTTATGTGCGCCTGAAAACTGCATCTGTAGAAAAAAAAAGAAGAGAAATGGTTAAAATCAAAATAAAATAGACAAAAGCAAAAAAGATAAACTTACCAAGCGAGAAATATAAAATTTGCTTTTGTCTCTACCGCAGTGCAAGTGCTGAAGTGGATGACGGTTGAATTGGAAATGAAAATAATAATAAATGTTTAGTAAGGATGCATACAAGAGACCACATACCCTAGATTTAGAAAATCATAGATCGTGAACTCTTTGTGAAATATCAACCATGTAAGTGCAGCTGATAAAAAGTTGAGTTCAATCAAAGTAATCAAACCATTGATCACGATACGATGGAGAGAACTTGAAACCCACCTCATATGGTAAAACAAGACACTAGGCCAATAGGTCTCCATACCATCTAAATATACCTACCTCTCTCCCGTATTTATCCACAAGTCTCCAATTCTTTTGTTTGGAGAGCTTGGTTTTTATTCTATAGCCATAGAGTACCCTGTAGAGAAAACCAGTACTAGATTCGCGGTCCGGAGCAGCGCCCTCTATTAGTCAATAGAGATAAAATCATTCTGACGTTTCTGTCAAGAGGGTTTGGGAAAATGCCATCTACTGAAAAGTCTAAACGATAGGGGGGAGAGAATTAGGGATAACTAATACATTGACAGTCCGAGAAAAGAGAAACGCTGATTGGGTCGTACTGGAGATCGGATGATGTAAATCATGTAGGAGGGAGAGATTTCTAAAATGAAAAAAAAAGTGGTGTGTTCATCGAACCACCAAGTCCTATACGTCGGCTACCTTCGGGTGACATTTACTTGTTGGTGGAAGGAAAACCATTCATTCGGATTTCTACCCAAACAACAGGAACATCTAAAAAGTTATAGCCAAAAAAAAAAGTGAGAAAAAAAAAAGAATAAATCAGAAGTGTTTTATTAACATCGTATTTATTAAAAATAGTATTTTCTGAAAATTTTCAGTTTTCCAGTGATTAATTTTACAATTTTTGTTGCATCTGTCGGGTTTTGAAGATTACGTGTTAGATTTACCTATAAACCGGAAAAACATTATAGCTAGCGGAATTACAAAGACAATAGGGTGAGTTTATCACTGAAAGTGTTTTATTGAATAATGGTGCTAAATATGGGAAAATTTCTATAGGTTACACTGCAATTTGAATTTCGGGCGGCTCCAGGTTGTTAGCGAAGATCTGGGCCGTCATTTTCCTTTTTTTGGTGGAGACTAAATCTTCAGTGGAATACGCATCCTCTGGACGGTACGTTTTGGACCATTTAATCCGAACCAGATTTAAGCTAGAGCTTAGACCGTGTAAGATTCGAGGGACCCTTTAGTTGTCCCCCGGTAGCAAGCCACACTTCCTCAGGCGCTCCGCAAGACCGGATACCGGAGGTTGAAGTCTGATCGATGTTCAAAGCAGCTGCATGGTACCCAGCAAAAAAATTTGTATATATCGCAGTGAGTTCTAACAAGTGAGAAAATAAAATCGCTCCAATTAATCAAAAGCGAACAAGAATAACGTATAATTAGTACGAGAAGTAGAACAGAAGAAAAAAGAAGATATATAGAATATTGCAGCCTATTTTCTACTAAAGGATTTCTGGATTTTAGGACGTGTTTATTTACGCATATGTACATACCTTTTCGCGTTGTTCATGTTTTATTTCTGTGTTTAATAAGGCGGTGAAGTTTTTGTGTTGATTTTGATTTATATTTCTTTTGATTAAATTACTTTTTATAATAATATCATATTACTTTTAATAATTTTTCCTAGTCTCGCCACAATTTTCGTTTGTAAGTGATAAGGATAGTGTTTCTAGAATTGTCTTTTGGTTTTTATTTTTGGGTTATTCCTTAAGCCACCTCCAGAGAGCTCTATAGGGGTAGGTCCAAGTAGTCTAAAAGGAAAAAGTACCAAAACTGGTAGTTTTGACGCTGGTTTCGTGTTATTTTTCAAGACCCGTGAGAAACGTATCTGAGTCACATTTTAGTGGTGATTTTGATAATTTTTTTTAGTGTTTCATTAAGTATATGTTTTCTAATTTATACATTTATAGTAAATTTGATGATTTAAAATTTGATTCCTTAGGTATTTTTCCGTTCAATTCCATACATTCAAACTTCATTTTAGACTTCTTACTTCGATGTTTCTTATAAATTAGCTAAATAAAACTTCAGTTAACGCCTGTTTTGGATGAAACTTTTGTGTTTGATTGATTTCGGCTCCGAAATCAGAATGTTTTGAAGTAAAATTTTTCAGGGGTGCGGAAGGTAACCAGTGAAGATGATATGACCGGAAACTGGACATCGACATCGTTGGGGAGGTTCAAACAAGGCCGCCGAACTTCCAGGTTGGGTGGGATTAGGCCACACTGTAATAACACCAACAGTGCCCTTGAAGTGAGGAGAGTCCGTCCGCTGTCTTTTTAGTTTGCTTCCTTTGGCCTGATTAATGTTTTGCTTGCAGGTGAGGTTAGGTTTCGGGGGCAAGATCCCCCCCATTTCGGCGAGCTAATGCCGCGCAACGCAAGCAGGCCACGCTCCCGGAACTTGACATTCCGATCCTTTTTCTGACCGCTTCCTTTTCCATTTTCCTATCCTGTCCTTTTTCCTACCCATCCATAATACCAACGATCCTTCACTTCCTCTTGCCTCGCAACAAATGGCGCCCAACGTCTGAGCTTTTTAGCGAAGATTTTCGTAGTTTTGGTTTTTGTGAAAGTCCCCAACCAAACTTGCTATGGATTTTTAGGAATCGTAAGTCATCACCAAGAAGGTCTTAGACGCACTTAGGTGATTTGCGACGATTTCTTGGAAATTCATAGCGACTGCGGTTAAGTTATGTTTTAGGCGTTTTATGTGATGGTATAGCCAGGTTTTCAGGGTTCGTAAGTCTGCGCCTGGAAAGTCTTGGACATACTAGACGTATCGCGACGAATTCTTGGGACCTTGCCGTAGCAACAGATAACGTCTTTTGTCTTGTCTCTCCTTAAAGTTTCCAATCCTATTTTTTTTTACTTTTCTCTCTCAAATTTCAATTTATTTCCTCACTAGTCTTGTCTTTTATAAGTTTCAATTTGGACGCAGTGACCGTGTTTAGCGAGTAGTCAAACATCGATGCACCGTCCAACTTATTAGTTTTTTGAGTTTTTTCTACTCATTCTGTGTTTCGTTTTCCTCATGGTTTCAGGTCTTTTAGTAAAGACCTGAAGACTGACTAGAATCGCGGGAACGATGAGGAAAACCCCACTTAGTTTCGTCATTTTTCTACTTTATGTCATTCCGTTTCTACCTCTTCACTTCAAGGGAATTATTTCTTCGTTCGTCTGCTGTCTCATTGTTGAAAGATGCCATTAGTACGGTCATAACATGTTGTCAAGAAACCACCGATGTCGTTACCTGAAGCACCCCGTATGCTTATGAGAAATCTAAAACACAAAATAAAGCAAAGCTCCTTGTTTATCAAAGAACACATAGAAATTCTTCGAAATACTTTTTTTTATGAAAAAAAAAAGAGATTTTTCGATATATATTTGTCTAAGTCAAACATTAAGACTTTTCAGAAAAGAAAAATCAATATTGTTTAGTACTTAGTATTTGATTATTGTTTATAACCTATTTAAAAATTCTCGTTTATTTTCGTTAATTTACATATCTGTTGGTCAGAGTCATAAATTACTTATTTAAACCTTTTCGTGCGTTTTTCTAAACGAGTTAAGAAAATTACTCAGTTTCGAGAGTAAGTTAAATATACGTTTTTGTTATTAGTTTAGATAAAGATTTGATTAGAAAACGTTACCTAATTAGTTGTCAGCCAATTTCTTTTAAAATTGATTTTATTGTCATTTATTTTTTTCGTTTTTCAATCATTATTAGTTACCAACTAAAAATGTATTCTACGAGTAAAGACGAAGATAATCGTCTAAATAGGATTATTAGAGACTCCGAAATAGATGAAAATGTGCGTTTGACTAGATCAGCCAGTCAGGGTTTAGATGTTAGCGAGCGACGTAGAGTAATGTATTCTCCTCTCATTACTGATAGGCACATCCGATCAACTTCCAATTTACCAGCTAGTTCCGGACTACCAATGGACAACGAACAAGCTTATAGTAATATTGAGTCGGTTTCTACCCCTTCGTTTAGCAACCTTAGTGGTATAGGAGCAGAAAGTTTACCTCCTCACCGTAGAAGTTTGGGGGCTCATAACGAAACTATTATACCCAATATAGGTAGATTACCCATTGGTAGCACAAACCCAGTTAATGGTGGGGGTTCTAGGGACATTCTAGAGAGCTTGTCTCATAGGCCTTCCTCAAACAAAAGACCAGAAAAGAAGACCGTTTCTGAAGACCTAAAAGCGTACATTAACTTGGCGATTGTAGATGCCGTTTCTACGTGTAAAAACTCGATACAAAATGAAGTCACTAACTCTCTGAAAGATGAGATCCAGCTTCAGCTTGGAGGATTCCTTAGAGATTTAGACTTAGGGCGACCGACGACAAATCCCGATACAATACAGGGACCTTCAGCTCCTTCATATGAATTTCCACCACAAGTTCCACCCACAACGCGAGTTCCTCTGTCTGATCCCAGCCGAAGTGCGTTCGTTCCACAGGGACAGCAGCGTAGACGACTGCAACAGCCGTTCAGGCAAAGTCAGGAAAGCTTATACCAAGCGAATGATCCCCGCGATACTCACCCGGGTCGGGTAAGAAATCTATCGCGTCCACAGGCACAGTATGCTTACCAACAACCTTTCACGCCACAATTACTGACCCCCAGTTTTAAGGCCCCGATTAAGATCGACAAGTGGGGACTTAAGTTTGAAGGCCAACCGGCGACTCTAACGGTTGAAGATTTTATCTTCCGACTCGAGACCCTTCAGAGTCAGTACGATTGTCCTTGGACAGAAATATTGCGAGATTTCCACCTCTTACTTTCTGGAAACGCCTACGACTGGTTCTGGCAATTCCAGAGAAATAATTACAGGCCCGACTGGCCCATGTTGAGAGATGCGCTGATGCGTCAATTTAAAAATCATCGATCAGATTACGACCTAATGCGAGATATCATGGACCGAAGACAGGGTTTTTCAGAAAGTGCCGATGACTTTTTAGCGGCAATCAACAAAACTAAGTCTCAGTTGAGAATACCTATTCCGGAAGTGGAGTTAGTAAAGATCCTCAAAAAGAACTTGAACGAGCGATTCATGAGTCTTGTATACCCTATGCCAATCTTTTCGTTAGACCAGCTGAGAAATGCCTGTAAGGATGTGGAAGCAGCATTTCCAAGGCGGGAGCGAGAGTTTTCAAAAGCTCAACGGCCAACGGGAAAATATATGACCAACGAGCTAGAGTTCCAAGACCAATTCGAAACTTATTCTGACGAACAACTAGCTGCGTTCCAATTTGGTGGAGCGCGCCCTAAAATTCCTATTCGGAAATATACGGATCCTACTAACTTGGTGTGCTGGAACTGCAAAAAGCAGGGCCATACATACTTTGAGTGTGAATCCGATGTTCTAAATTTGTTCTGCTACAAGGGTGGTCTTGAAGGAGTTAAGACTCCGCACTGTAAACGATGTAACACGGGAAACCGATCGTCGAACGCGAAGATCTTGGGGGATTCGCGTTCCACTCAAACCCAGAATCCCCAGTAATTATTAAATCCGAAGTCTTTACTCAAACAGAGAATTTTAACAGCCCTCTTACTGAAGAGGGCCCAGGAAAAATTAAACTTTTAAAAAGAAAGGCAACTCCAGAACCCAATGCTGAGAAAATCAGTGAATCAAAGTATTACATTAAACCACTGCATGTTAGGATCGAAGAATACTATCAGGCTAGAGATAGAATCTTCAACAACCATAGCCATTCAACATCAAAGAAAGTTCAAAAAGCTAGGGAGAGATTCAGAATTAGAAAGGACCTTAAAAATCGTATTGCTTCCACGGTAGTCGATATGTCCTCAGACCCTAGACCATACGCGCAAATAAAACTAGAAAATAAGGAAGTCCTAGGACTACTAGATAGCGGCGCAAGTGTCAGCATATTGGGAAAGAATTGTATGAAACTGGTGGAAGAACTGAAATTACCGATTATAACTTTTCACTCGGGGGTTAAAACGGCAGATGGAAAGAGCCAATCGATCGTAGGTAAAGTTCAAACAAAAGTTAGTTACAAAGACCGAGCCGAAAGTTTTACATTTTACCTCGTTCCGAACTTAGACCAGGAAATTTACCTCGGAGTAGACTTTTGGAAATTATTTCAACTAGCTCCAAACCTCATAAGTACCATTTCGTTAACGGACGATGTAGATCCCCCGAACGCCCACCAGTTGACCGCTACTCAACAGTCCAGACTGGATGCAGTCAGGCGGAAATTTCTTAGTTTCGACCGGGATGGTCTTGGAAAGACGACGCTCATGGAGCATGTTATCGATACGGGAGACGCGCTCCCTGTGAAACAGCGTCACTACCCTGTTTCCCCAGCGGTGCAAGCCATTTTGTATGAAGAGCTTGATCGAATGTTGAGCCTCGGCATAATAGAGGAGAGTGAAAGCCCATGGTGTTCACCAGTCGTTCTCTTGCGAGAACCCGGCAAAAATCGACTTTGTCTGGATTCTCGCAAGGTGAACGCACTGACGAAGAAAAATGCTAATCCTCTCCCTCATATTGACGGGCTCCTCAGCCGACTGCCAGACACATACTTCATCAGTAGTATTGATCTCAAAGAAGCATTCTGGCAGATACCGCTGGAGAAGCAGAGTAGGGAAAAGACTGCCTTTGCGGTACCGGGAAGACCCTTGTACCAATTTACTGTCATGCCCTTCGGGTTGTGCAATGCGGCCCAAAGGTTATGCCAGTTAATGGACAAGGTGATTCCTGCACGACTTAGGGATCGTGTCTTCGTGTATCTGGACGACTTGCTCATCATGGCGCCGGATTTCGAGACGCATATCGCCCTGATAAGTGAAGTAGCCGACTGCTTACGCAGAGCTAATCTCACCATCAACATGAAGAAGTCAAAATTTTGCTTCAAAGAGCTGAAGTATTTGGGCTTCATAGTTGGTGGTGGGAAGCTTAAAACCGATCCTGCCAAGGTGGAGGCAATTGTGGACTTCCCAGTTCCCAAAACACCAAGGCAGGTTCGGAGGTTACTTGGCTTAGCAGGGTGGTATCGGAAGTTTATTAGGGATTTTTCCAGTCTGACTGCACCCCTGACGGATTTGCTAAAAAAGAGGAACGAAAAGTTTAACATGACGGAAGAGGCATTGGTGGCGTTCGAGAGACTTAAGAAATCGTTAACTACAGCACCGGTTCTCACGCATCCTGATTTTAAGAAAAGATTCTTCATTCAATGCGATGCATCAGATGCTGGGATTGGAGCGGTACTTTTCCAAAAGAACGATGAAGAGGAGGAAGTTCCCTTAGCTTATTATTCCCAAAAATTCAACAAAAGCCAGAGAAACTACAGTGTAACCGAGAAGGAGTGCATGGCCGCGGTAATGGCGATTCAAAAATTCAGGCCGTATGTCGAGGGCATGGACTTCACAGTTATAACTGATCACTCTAGCCTTCGTTGGTTAATGAGTATGAAAGACCTCAGTGGCAAACTAGCCCGTTGGAGTTTGCTGCTGCAGTCTTATGCCTTCGACATACAGCACCGAAAAGGAAGCCTGAATGTTGTTCCCGACACTCTTTCTCGGGTGCATGTAGATTCTCTGGCCATAGATGAGGTGGCACCTCTAATAGATTTGGGATCAGCTGAGTTTAAATCAGATGAATACACAAGTTTAATTCAAACGATCAAAGATCATAACGATGAGCTACCGGATCTCAAAGTTGAAGACGGATATGTGTATAAACGCGCTTTTAGAAGTACCGGAGAAGAAGCGATGCAAGAGCATTCGTGGCTTCTTTGGGTTCCTTCGGGTTTAACGGAAGAAATTATTAAAAGGGCTCATGATCCGCCTCAAGTAGCCCACGGAGGTATTTCCAAAACTCTTTACCGAATCCGTCAAAATTTTCACTGGCCCAATATGACTGTTCAAGTTCGCGAATATGTGTCTAAATGTTCTTTGTGCAAACAGAGTAAGTCGACTAATCAAGTTTCTCGTCCTCCTATCGTTTCCTCATATTGTTCAGATCGCCCGTTCGAAAAACTGTATATTGATTTTTTGGGACCATATCCCCGGTCAAAATTAGGAAATGCGTATGTGTTCGTAGTGTTAGACCATATGTCCAAATTTGTTCTCTTGAAACCCTTGAAAAATGCGAACACTAAAAGTGTCATAAAGTTCTTGCACAATGAAGTATTCAACATGTTCGGTGTACCGCGTCTTATACATTCCGATAATGGAAAACAATTCCTGGCAAATGAATTCCAAAACCTTCTAAAAAGATACGGAATCAAACACATGAGGACGGCCAATTATGCACCCCAGTCAAACGCCTCAGAGAGAGTCAACCGTACATTACTGGCGGCTATCCGAACATATATTAAAACCGATCAACGAGATTGGGATTGTTATCTCAGTGATATCGCTTGTGCCCTGCGAAGCTCAGTTCATAGCGCTACAGGAGTTTCTCCATACTTTGCATTGTTCGGTATGAACATTATAATGCACGGTAGCAGTTATGATTTAGCACAAAAATTAAACGCGGTAGACGACAATGAGATCTTAATCCTTCCCCGACAAAATCGTTTGGAGTGTATAAGAAAAAAAATCCTCGAAAACATTTTAAAATCCAACGAAAGATCGGCAAAAACTTACAACACTCGCACAAGAAAAGTTAGATTCCTGCCCGGTCAGGAAGTATATAGAAGAAATTTTATTTTGAGCGATTCATCTAAGAACTTATCCGCAAAACTATGTCCGAAATACGTTAAGTGTCGTATAAGTAAACAAATTGGTAGGCATATGTACGAACTCGAGAATCTATCTGGCAAAAAAATCGGCATATTTCATGCCAAAGATTTGAAACAATAGTCGAATTCATATGCAATTCATGTTGAAAACTGATTCTTTATCAAAACACCGCGTACATTTTTTTGATAAAACACCGATGAGAAAAGTTCCCAGAAAAAAAAATCAAGATTGCTGTTCACCAACCAGCAAAGATAGTTTGAAGTGCCGAAACTCACTTTATTGTACCACCACACTTAGGACCCTATTTATAACCTTTATTAAAGTGTCGGTAGAACCAAATTAAAAATGATTAAAATGAATACATATGTATGTGGTAACTCCGTTCGTATATATAGATTAAGATTTCACATAAAACAAAAATTAAACCTGATATAGGCTCATATAAGTCACTAAAACAAGTTAAATATGTCTTCTATTCATTTTCTATAAAAAAAAACAGTTCCCATAATTCAGCAAAAAAAAAATAATTTATAAGTAGGTATTTCTTTTCGTTTATTAAACTTTGTATGTGCGCATAATATTCCTTAAATTTAACTTATTATTTGGTCACGACCAACGCAATCAATCTAATAACTTAATTTAATCCTTTTTTGTTTTCAGATTAGTTAGCGAAAGAAGCTATTCTAATCCACAATTATCCAACTTGCTTCTTTTAGCTTTAACTTATAAACACGTCATAACTAATCTTATATAAAACTAGGCACCGAAAACACCGGCCAAATTCCTAAAAGCACAAGTTGCAAAGCAAAACACTAGCCCGGTAGAAAACAAAAAAAAAACACCGGATACGCAATGCATGAGAATGGTAATCATCAATCATCATTGGCTCAAGAAAATAGATACTACCGCGTTTCAAAATTGCTTGTTGTACAATTGATGCAATATATGCGTTTAAGAATTTGCCCGCGTCGGACCCACTAGCCAATCGGCCATTCAAGGTCAGCGATGTTTAGCTTGTCCAGTGCACATTAATTCCATCTAGAATCAGCGTCTTCCTCATAGAAGTGTTGTGGTATGTGCAACAAATTAAAATATGGCACTACAATAACCGACTCACCGCTTAAAAAACCCCAAAAGAAAAATGTCCGTATACTCGAGATGTGTCAGCTGGTCTTCAAGGGTCAACGACCTCGATACGAATGAGCTGCTGGAAATCTACACAGCCGGATCAATGACCTCTATAAATCCGCAAAAGACCATGAAGAATAATATAGATGGGGTTTAGATTTTTGATATCCAGGAGCCGTAGTCTAGGTGGTGAAAGATACCTAAGATAGAAAAAGAATGAATTGGTAAATAGGTAGAAAAAGGGGGAAAGGTGGAAAAGAGGTGGACTAAGGGCCAGTTGCTGATGCGAAACTTTAATATTTGTGTTCAGCTTAAGCACTTATGTTCTACTTTTTACTCTACGTAAACGGTCGCATAGGAGTTTGTGGGGAACATAGGTATTTATGTTCCGTATCAGCAAATGGGCCGAAGCAATTTATATACCTACCGATTGTCCTAGCTAGGATGAGAAAAGTTATCGGAGGTGACGTATATGTATAAGGGTAGTCGTGGTCACTAGCGCAACTTATTATCTGAAAAAAAAAAACAAGAAAATAATTAAATTTATCTCAATAATTTCCATACTACATTTTAATTACTTGGTATATTACATTTCTAATGCAAATGGCGGCAAGGGACGTGTTCGTACTGAACAAAATATATGCCCGGCGTCGATAGCGTGGGTAGCTCACCACGATGGAACTTATATAGGCGACCATTTTTTTTTTTTCGTCCGTGAAGTTGGAATTAACCCTTCACAAACGAAAATTTTGTTATGTGCGCCTGAAAACTGCATCTGTAGAAAAAAAAAGAAGAGAAATGGTTAAAATCAAAATAAAATAGACAAAAGCAAAAAAGATAAACTTACCAAGCGAGAAATATAAAATTTGCTTTTGTCTCTACCGCAGTGCAAGTGCTGAAGTGGATGACGGTTGAATTGGAAATGAAAATAATAATAAATGTTTAGTAAGGATGCATACAAGAGACCACATACCCTAGATTTAGAAAATCATAGATCGTGAACTCTTTGTGAAATATCAACCATGTAAGTGCAGCTGATAAAAAGTTGAGTTCAATCAAAGTAATCAAACCATTGATCACGATACGATGGAGAGAACTTGAAACCCACCTCATATGGTAAAACAAGACACTAGGCCAATAGGTCTCCATACCATCTAAATATACCTACCTCTCTCCCGTATTTATCCACAAGTCTCCAATTCTTTTGTTTGGAGAGCTTGGTTTTTATTCTATAGCCATAGAGTACCCTGTAGAGAAAACCAGTACTAGATTCGCGGTCCGGAGCAGCGCCCTCTATTAGTCAATAGAGATAAAATCATTCTGACGTTTCTGTCAAGAGGGTTTGGGAAAATGCCATCTACTGAAAAGTCTAAACGATAGGGGGGAGAGAATTAGGGATAACTAATACATTGACAGTCCGAGAAAAGAGAAACGCTGATTGGGTCGTACTGGAGATCGGATGATGTAAATCATGTAGGAGGGAGAGATTTCTAAAATGAAAAAAAAAGTGGTGTGTTCATCGAACCACCAAGTCCTATACGTCGGCTACCTTCGGGTGACATTTACTTGTTGGTGGAAGGAAAACCATTCATTCGGATTTCTACCCAAACAACAGGAACATCTAAAAAGTTATAGCCAAAAAAAAAAGTGAGAAAAAAAAAAGAATAAATCAGAAGTGTTTTATTAACATCGTATTTATTAAAAATAGTATTTTCTGAAAATTTTCAGTTTTCCAGTGATTAATTTTACAATTTTTGTTGCATCTGTCGGGTTTTGAAGATTACGTGTTAGATTTACCTATAAACCGGAAAAACATTATAGCTAGCGGAATTACAAAGACAATAGGGTGAGTTTATCACTGAAAGTGTTTTATTGAATAATGGTGCTAAATATGGGAAAATTTCTATAGGTTACACTGCAATTTGAATTTCGGGCGGCTCCAGGTTGTTAGCGAAGATCTGGGCCGTCATTTTCCTTTTTTTGGTGGAGACTAAATCTTCAGTGGAATACGCATCCTCTGGACGGTACGTTTTGGACCATTTAATCCGAACCAGATTTAAGCTAGAGCTTAGACCGTGTAAGATTCGAGGGACCCTTTAGTTGTCCCCCGGTAGCAAGCCACACTTCCTCAGGCGCTCCGCAAGACCGGATACCGGAGGTTGAAGTCTGATCGATGTTCAAAGCAGCTGCATGGTACCCAGCAAAAAAATTTGTATATATCGCAGTGAGTTCTAACAAGTGAGAAAATAAAATCGCTCCAATTAATCAAAAGCGAACAAGAATAACGTATAATTAGTACGAGAAGTAGAACAGAAGAAAAAAGAAGATATATAGAATATTGCAGCCTATTTTCTACTAAAGGATTTCTGGATTTTAGGACGTGTTTATTTACGCATATGTACATACCTTTTCGCGTTGTTCATGTTTTATTTCTGTGTTTAATAAGGCGGTGAAGTTTTTGTGTTGATTTTGATTTATATTTCTTTTGATTAAATTACTTTTTATAATAATATCATATTACTTTTAATAATTTTTCCTAGTCTCGCCACAATTTTCGTTTGTAAGTGATAAGGATAGTGTTTCTAGAATTGTCTTTTGGTTTTTATTTTTGGGTTATTCCTTAAGCCACCTCCAGAGAGCTCTATAGGGGTAGGTCCAAGTAGTCTAAAAGGAAAAAGTACCAAAACTGGTAGTTTTGACGCTGGTTTCGTGTTATTTTTCAAGACCCGTGAGAAACGTATCTGAGTCACATTTTAGTGGTGATTTTGATAATTTTTTTTAGTGTTTCATTAAGTATATGTTTTCTAATTTATACATTTATAGTAAATTTGATGATTTAAAATTTGATTCCTTAGGTATTTTTCCGTTCAATTCCATACATTCAAACTTCATTTTAGACTTCTTACTTCGATGTTTCTTATAAATTAGCTAAATAAAACTTCAGTTAACGCCTGTTTTGGATGAAACTTTTGTGTTTGATTGATTTCGGCTCCGAAATCAGAATGTTTTGAAGTAAAATTTTTCAGGGGTGCGGAAGGTAACCAGTGAAGATGATATGACCGGAAACTGGACATCGACATCGTTGGGGAGGTTCAAACAAGGCCGCCGAACTTCCAGGTTGGGTGGGATTAGGCCACACTGTAATAACACCAACAGTGCCCTTGAAGTGAGGAGAGTCCGTCCGCTGTCTTTTTAGTTTGATTCCTTTGGCCTGATTAATGTTTTGCTTGCAGGTGAGGTTAGGTTTCGGGGGCAAGATCCCCCCCATTTCGGCGAGCTAATGCCGCGCAACGCAAGCAGGCCACGCTCCCGAAACTTGACATTCCGATCCTTTTTCTGACCGCTTCCTTTTCCATTTTCCTATCCTGTCCTTTTTCCTACCCATCCATAATACCAACGATCCTTCACTTCCTCTTGCCTCGCAACACGAGTCACATCAAAGAAGCAGCAAAGGCAAGCAAAAGAGACAAGACACGGATCAGAACATTTACACATTTAACACCACACGTAACAAACATACATATATACAATTATATACAATTAAAATTTATATTAAACAAATTTAATTACATTTTTTAATCATACACAATAAATTTAGTACACATTACACATTTTAAACACACATTACAATTAATATACAAAATACAGTCCACACTAAACTTAATCAAAAACATTGGTCCTTCAGAGTCCGGATGCAGATCATATGGACAGTGCGCGGTTGAATAGTGACTTTAATGAATTTTTTGAGACAGTTTTTAATTGATTTGTCTCCAATTCGATAATTGTGATGCACTTTTTTTCTGATGCGATGTATGTATGTGAGTCGATGCAATCAAAAACGTGAGAAAAAGACATACTTTAGCACAAAAAGTATAAAAGGCAAAGTTCTTTCTTATTTATCTTTTTATTTCATACAACTAATATACAAACACCGGCAACGGGCTCGACTGTGCGATTTGAATGCTCGATTGGGACTGGCTACTTACTCAACTATCGTTTAACATTGTTCTCTTTTTATTCTTTCGTTCTGTTCTTTTGAAAGGGTTGCCACAATTCGGCCATCCTGACCTGTAATCGTCCCGATTACCGTTTGCCTTATCTATATTTGATTTAAGCCATGGTTTCATATTAGCTGCTTCCCAAATACCCTCGTAGGGAATCTGGCTAACCTGAAATCCTTCTGCGTCTCTAATTAAGTATCTTTCATTTCCTAACACTTTTTTAATCTGGTATGGACCTTTGAACTTTGGTACAATTTTCTTGGATATTCCGGGCGTGTTGATAAAGTTCTTTACCATTATGTAGTCACCTACTTTATATTTGGTCGCATCTCTGCGATTTTCATCAATTTTCTTTTTATTATACTCTTGAAGTTTTCTCTGCTTTTCTACAGCCCTAGACCTCAGATTGTATAAGTCTCTTTCTGTCTCAGCTTTGCCGTTTTCATTTAAGCATTCAGCTACATAGTCGCAAACTTTTCCTCGCTGCCTAACTCCGAACAACAGTTGGCTAGGCGTCGTGCCTATTGCGCGATGTAATGTGTTGTTCATGGAGAACTCTACTTGCGGTAAGATTCCGTCCAGGCTCGCTGTCGGATTACCACTACTCAGTTTTGCTATCATTGGACCCAAATTTCTATTTATCCTTTCTACCTGACCGTTCGCTTGTGGCGAACCGGTCGCTATTTTTATGTGCCGAACATTATTTGTCTCAAGGAATGTTTCGAAATCGTTCGAGGTGAAACTACTACCTCTATCCGATGTCAAAACCTTGGGTCGACTGTATGTTTGAAAGTATATCTTCAATTGACTCACGACCTCTTTAGTATTCGTGGCAAGCGCCGGAAACAATTTGACGAATTTTGTGAATGCATCAACTACCAATAAGACATATCTTTTTTTTGAAATTCCTACAGATATGGGACCGTAATGATCAATGTGAATAGTCTCAAACGGCAACTCGCCTTTAGGTATATTATTCAGCTTGCCTTCTCGCCTGCCTTCTTTCGGAGAAAATGCTAAACATTTCAGACAATTTTCAACGTAGCTTTTTATTTTCGCCGTAAGTTTTGGGAACCAGTACGTTCTTGTTATCGCATCTAAGACTTTGTCGCGGCCGACGTGGCCCAGCTCGTCATGATACTTACTTAATACCCGACTTTCCATCTCTGCTGGCACATAAAATAGTATATTGTCTTTAACTTTCCTGTACACAAGTCCGTTACGCATTTCATAAAACTTACTGTTTGATTTTTCTAGTTGTTTACGAATACCGCATATATTCTGATCTCTATTCTGACAAATCGAAAGATTTTGTTCGAATGCGTTTTCTTCCAACACAAGTATATTTGTGGCACGGCTCAGTGCATCGACATGTTGCATTTTCACCCCATTTCTATGTTCTAATACGTAATCGTAGTTTTGCATTTGGAGGACCCATCTGGCTATTCGAGGGTTTATGTCCCTTTTATTCATAGTGAGAGCCAATGAGTTGCAGTCCGTAATAATTTTAAATTTAATCCCTTGTAAATATATTCTAAATCGCTCTAATGCATATACGATTGCCAGAGTCTCTAACTCAAAGCTATGAAATTTCGATTCACTCTCCGTTGTTCTTTTAGAGAAATAAAATATAGGGTGAAACTTCCCGTCGGACTTTTTCTGCATTAAAATTGCCCCAAACCCAATAGAACTCGCATCGCAGTGCAATTCAGTCTCATCCCGTGGGTCATAGATAGACAAAATGGGTGTTTCAATCAATTTTTGTTTAAGAAGTTGAAAACAATTCAATTCGCCCTCGCCAAATTTAAACTCCGACGTTTTTCTTATTAGGTTATATAGTGGCTGAGCGATCACGGAGAAGTTCATCACGAATCTTCGAAAGTAGGAACAAAGTCCCAAAAAACTATGGACAGCTTTAACGTTCTGGGGAACGGGAAAGTCATTTATCGCCTTTATTCCTTTATCATCGGGACGTATTCCCTTTCCGGACACCGTGTAACCCAAATACTTTATTTCCGTATGCATGAACTTACACTTATCTAACCTGAGTTCAAGATTATATTCAGCGAGCTTACATAAAACTTCCCTCAAAACACACAAATGTTCCTCCTCACCAGCAGTTGCAATCATAATATCGTCCATGTATACTGTCATTTTCCCCAATCGGATAAATTCACGAAAAATCATATTTATATACCTCTGAAACGTAGACGGGGCATTTTTAAGGCCAAACGGCATTCGTAAGAACTCGTATTGCCCTGTCGGTGTAACGAAGGATGTATATTTGATTGAATCATTTTCCATCCGCACATGATAAAATGCACTTTTTAAATCTAGTAGCGTAAAGAAACTCTTATTCGATAAACTGTCTAACAGGTCATCGATTAGCGGTAGGGGGTAGTTATCCCTTAAGGTAGCCTTGTTCAGAGAACGGTAATCGACACAAAATCGCAACTCCCCTGATTTCTTTTTAACAAACACGATCGGAGAGGCGTACTCCGAATCGCTGGGTCTAATAATCTGTTTTTGTAACAAATCATCTATAGTTTCTTGTAGTCTAGCTTTCTCAAAATACGATAGTCTTCTCGGGGTACAATGAAATGGCTTTTCGTTGTTAAGAGATATTTTCATTTCATATTTGGCATTCGGCAATCGGTGACGTTCACGGTTTACATAGCATGAATTAAATATATCGAATATTTTTTGTTTTGTTACATAATTCAACTTTTCGTTTATATTTAAATCTAAATTTTCACATTCAATCTCCATTAATTCAAATATCTCATGTTTTAATTCATTTTTCATTTCATTGTTATTGTTTTTTTCATTATCTTTTACACAACCTTTCATTTTTTGCAATACAATACCTGCTTTTAACAAAAAATCTCTTCCTAATACTACAGGGTATACCATCGTCTCATCCGATACAACATACATTTCTATTAAAACATTTTCTTTTTCAAACGCAACATTTATTTCAACTTTATCAAAAATAACCAAATTAGTTTTATTAATTCCAAAGTAATTCATTGTAGTAGTTTTTAATTCAATAAGGTCCGGTACAAACTGCCGACGGATGAGGCTGATGGGGCTACCCGTGTCAATTAAGCATTCTAACAAAAATACATTATCAAAATTATTTAAATTAAATCCTAAATACAATTTTCTTACGAATTGGTTTTCATCATCTTCATCCACATAGTGAACTACATTTGTCTTCTTTTTGTTGGCTGAACAAGCGGCTGCATAATGCCCAAGCTGTCCGCAAGCATGACACGATCCGACTTCTCTCTTAGGCTTGAGACAATCTGTGGCAAGGTGTCCAAGCGAGTTGCAGTTGTAGCATCGAATTTGTTGTTTGTGCGCACCCGCAGTATTTGTATGGCGCAGGCCGGATGTTGATGGCTTTGGAAGGGACACCCCTGTGAATGCTTCCAGAAGTTCGTTCTTGTTTTGGAAGCGGTGCATTTTAGCTTGTGTGCGCAACTGTGGATGTGGAATGCCCTCTATTATGTAGTCGATAAGTTCTTCCTCGGCTAGCTCGATGTTGTTGGCCAGAATGAGTTTGTCATGAAAGTAGTTTTGGAAGTTTTCGTTGGCTGACCACTTCCGAAACTCAAACTGCCGACGTATTTCCAATTTGCTGGTGCGATTGTCAAAAAGTGCTTTCATTTCTCTTAGCAACATCTCGACGGATATCGTTGCAATGTCTGGTCTAGAATGCAACCATTTAAGAGCTTTTCCTTTCAATTTGGTTGCTATCAGGGCGCGCATGTTATTGTTGTCCAAATTATACGAAGATTTAATGTTTTTTATTTGGGTCTCCCAAAGTGCGAAATTATCTCCTTCACCAGCATAATCGGACACCAGTTCTTTTACCATATTAATGTTTATATTGTTATTGCCGTAGTACTCATTTGATGGTTCTCGCCCGTCGACACACTTCGATTCCTTGTCCTTCTGTCCATGCATTTCATTTTCATTGTCATTGTCACATTCTTTCTTGTTAGTACGCTCTTTGTCTCTCTTTGGCAATTCATTTATCAGTTCATTTTCTTTTCCTTTTCTCAAACATTTATTTTCTTCTTTTAGCGCCTCCACCTCCTTTCGCTGAAGACTAATTTCTATCTTCATCAGCTCCATCTCCTTCATCATCGTCATCGTCGTCGGGCTGTGACCGCTGTCGTTACCCATTGTTTTTGTTTTATTCTTTACTGCGACAATATGTTCATTGTGTTGGTGTTCGCATTGAATGTCTGCGTCGGCACATACACCGCTGTGCCCGTTGTTGCTGGGTTTGTCGTTGTTGTGGTCCGTTTAGTTTGCATTTTCCTCGTCTGTGTCGTCCGTTGTGTCAGGCGTCTTTCCTACTGCATGAGTTGAATCGCCTGCCGCTGTCTCTGGGCAATATCCCCTTTCCTCCTTCCCGATGACGCTCAACCGTAACACCAATGCTGCTTTGCTGCCGTTGGTTTTTTTCCCAGTTTTTTCAGCCATGATTTAAGCTGCGCTGTTGACAACGAGTTTAGGTCCTCGTCGGCGCACATCATGTTTTTATTTAATTTTTGTTTGTTTGAATATTTAATAATGTTTTTTCTTTTTCCTTTTTATTATTTTTTTTTTTTTTGTCCCGAGTTCGAATTCCACTTCTGAAGTTTTAGCACAAAAAGTATAAAAGGCAAAGTTCTTTCTTATTTATCTTTTTATTTCATACAACTAATATACAAACACCGGCAACGGGCTCGACTGTGCGATCTGAATGCTCGATTGGGACTGGCTACTTACTCAACTATCGTTTAACATTGTTCTCTTTTTATTCTTTCGTTCTGTTCTTTTGAAAGGGTTGCCACAATACGGCATTTATATTCTCGTACACGTTTTATCCTTGTTAATATGGTCTCCAGCAAATTGTATCCTTGAATTTTTCTTTTGGACTGATGAACGGCTTTTTATGGGCACTTCTTGCATGAAAACTGGCATCTCTGAGTATTCTTTGAATGGTTTCGGCACTGCTCTTTTTATTTAAATAATTTTCGGCTTCTTAGGCTATTTGAGGCGCACTTAAATTCGGATCGACCTTTACTTTTCTTACAATCCATCTTCGGTTGCTGTCAGAAAATATTTTATTTGGGGCTTTCCTTCCTTTACTGATGATTTGATTTTCGCGTACATATCGCTCAATGATGTGCTGAACGGTTGAAGATTTAATTTTAAACATTTTTTTTTTTTTGACTAATCCCATCTTTGCAGTGTTTAATAACTAACTCGCGACTTTCTAAGCTCGTACGCGGGCCCATGTTTGAAAAAAGAAAATTTTAACTTAATTCAGGTCACAAATTGATAAACTGATCACAACAAATAATAATTATTTCGATTTTATGCTTAAAACAAAAACAACCGTTTGCAATATACCATTTAAGCTGAGTGCATCATTTAAGCTGAGAGCAAATTTGATGAGAGTGTTACAGTTTTTACCTCAGGATCTGAGTACAAAGAATAATGGGTGACTATTTATGTTGCTTATTAATAATTACTTTCTAAAGACTCTATTACACTCGCTTTTTGGAAACTTTCGACGTATTTTGTCTATAAAATGTAAGTTTTTAGACAAATAAAAACTGCATCATTTAAGCTGAGAGCCACTGTATATGTATATAGAACACGTGACGTAGAATTTTAAAGAACTTTCGATCAAGCCGCTATATCGATTAAAATTATACCGTTTGGAACAGTAAACTCATTTTTCCGATAATTGCCTCGATTTTTTTGATTTCTTAAATATAAGCATGCAATTTGTGAAAGGAAAACGTGGTCGCGCAAAGGCTTCCCTATCTCTGCAATTAGTTTTCGCGGAAAATATCAATGTTTCCACAACCCTTGCGGCTCTAGAAATTCATTTATTGAGACTTAATGAAGCTTGGTCAGATCTCAATGCACTTTCAGACCAAATGTACCAATTCATCGACCGCGACGATCCAGGTTTCGTAGATCCTGAACCTGAATTTGAGGAGTACGAATCTAAATACTTAAAAACTCATGCGATATTGACCACTTCGATTCGGGATAAAACTTCTTCGTCCGAGGCTGCTCCGGCCCTCAATGTAGCATCTTTAACTGAATCCCTCTCCGCGCAACAAATAAGCTTTTTAAAAGATATTGAAACAAAAAAGGCTTCAAAATCTGTACAATTACCAAAGCTTGTTGTTCCGACATTTAATGGCGATTACAAAGATTGGCCAGGTTTTAAGGATTTATTCATTGGAACGATCGATTCAAATCCAACGCTTACTGGAACTCAAAAGTTCCAGTATTTGAAATCGTTTCTTGGTACAAAACCTTCCGAATTATTCAAAAATACTCCTTGTACTTGGAAGCTTGGGATAAATTAGAGGAACGTTATGATAAATCTAATTTAATCATACAATCTTTTATTGAAACTTTCTTGTCGATGCCTTCAGTTAAAGCTACAAATGCCGCGTTGCTTCGTAAAATATTTGATCAAGCAGATGAAGTGATACGGGGTCTTAATTCGTTAGAAGCTACTACGAGAGATCCATGGATTAATTATATTTTGTTGCAAAAACTAGATTATGAAACAAAACAAGTTTGGGCTCAAGAGACAGGGTCTCGAACCGACTGCACTATTAAAGAGTTTCTTGATTTTCTACAAATGAGATGTAGTTGCCTTGAAGCCTGCGGTCCACTTGAACCTTCTTCCAAGCAAACCATTAATGTTCAAAAAAGTGTTCGGTCTCATATGGTTGAGACTTCTACAGGCTGTCCAAAATGCAACGAAGATCACCTTCTTTCTGCGTGCAAATCGTTTTCGTCGCTTAGTTTGGATGCTCGTCGTGATTTCGTGAAGGAGAATAAACTTTGTTTCAATTGTTTCCGTTTTGGCCATGTGTCAAATAGATGTCGTCTATATTTACGATGCAAATTATGCAACAAGCGCCATAATACGTTGGTTCATCCTACGGAAAATGTAGCTCCAACAAATTCTGCTGGCATTTCTTCTTCAGTTAACTCATCTGTACCCACAAATTTAAATTGTCATTCGCTGGAATCATCTCATCATTCTACTATTCTGCTTCCTACTGCTGTCGTAATGGTTCAAGATAAACATGGAGCTTACCATAAAACTCGCGTGTTGTTGGATACTGGATCACAAGTCTCTTTTATTACAGAGCAGGTCGTTCAACGTTTGGGATTACCTCGTAAACCATCGCGAATTCCTATAATGGATGTTGCGTCCACTTCTGCTGCTGTTACCAATGGTTTGGTAACTCTGAATTTATTTGCGCGTTTTGATTCTAACAATTTTGAAATTGATTGTTATGTCATCTCTAAATTAACTTTGTTTCTTCCGCCGGCCTCAGTCTCTCATTCAATTACAAGACCTTATCAGTCGCTTGAATTAGCTGATCCTAGTTTCAATAAGCCAGGTCATATTGATGTTTTGATAGGAGCAGACAGGGTGTTTGACGTCATTGATTTTAATTCTACTTCGGAAAACATAAATGTTCCTAATTGTATTCCTACAATTTTTGGACTGGTAATTGCAGGCAACATTGAGCAGCAGCGTTCATTCCTCAACCAGCAGAAAGTTAGGACATTTTGTACTCAGATAGATTTTTCACAGGAATTTGATTTGGAACGATTTTGGAAATTGGAAGAAGTTCATTCACAACCAATCCTATCACTTGAAGAACAACAGGCTGAAAACCATTTCGTTGCTACCCATGAGCGAACATCCGACGGACGGTACATAGTTCATTTGCCATTCAAACCAAATTTCGAATCAAAAATATGCAACTCGTTTGGCCTGGCTTTAAACCGATTACGCTCAATGGAACGCAGGTTCATAGCCAATCCTGATTTAAAAACGCAATACTTACGTTTTCTTAATGAATATTGCGAGTTAGGACATATGGAGGAAATTCCACACGATGAAATTACACAGAAGTCTTCCAACTGTTATTATTTTCCTCACCATGCAGTTTTAAAAATTGATAGTTCAACTACCAAGTTAAGGGTAGTTTTCGACGGTTCGGCGAAGCCACATCAGACTGAAAAATCTTCTCTCAACGAGCTTCTTCTTGTTGGCCCTACTATTCAGCACGATATTTTTTCTATTTGTCTTCGAAGTCGTCGTCATGTTTTTGTTATATCTGGGGATATAAGAAAATGTTTCGTCAAATTTTGGTTGCACCGAACGAGACAAACTATCAGCGAATTATTTGGCGTTCTTCTCCCGAGGAACCGTTGAATCATTTTAAGTTATTAACTGTGACCTACGGTACGTCCGCGGCTCCTTTCTTATCAGTACGGACCCTGAAGCAACTTGCACTGGATTATGGAAAAACTCACTCTAGAGCAGCTGATGTTATACTTAATGATTTTTACGTCGATGACGTTTTTACTGGGGCAGATTCAGTAGATGACGTCATTTTACTTCGAAAAGAGCTTATGGAGATTCTAAGGCTTGGCGGGTTCAACCTGCGGAAATGGACCCCAAATTGCTGGCCTTTATTACTCTCCTTACCAGAAGATCAACGCGAGATGTCTCCGGTGGAATTTGAAGAATCTAACGTAATTAAGGTGCTTGGTCTTCGTTGGTGCCCATCCAAGGATTGCTTCTCATATAAAGTATCTCTTTCTCAGCCAACTACTTGTACTAAACGCCGTATACTCTCCGACGCATCACGAGTATTTGATCCATTAGGATTCCTGGATCCAGTTGTGATCGCAATCAAAATTTTCTTCCAAGATCTTTGGCGGGAAAAAATAGGTTGGGACGACGATGTTCCAGAGGAACTTGAGAAACGATGGACTATTATTCGTGATGAACTCCATTTGGTGGAATCGATATTGATTCCTAGGGCTATGTGGTAGAATAGAACCAATAAAGAGCTACATGCATTTTGCGATGCGTCATTGGACGCATATGCTGCTGTCGTTTACTGCCGCAGTGTTGACACAATTGGAAACGTAACTGTTTCTATTGTAGCAGCTAAAAGTAGGGTTGCTCCGATTAAAGTTTTATCTTTGCCTAAATTAGAACTTTGTGGCGCTCTTTTACTTACAAGACTTATTGATAAAATAAAGATTTCTTTCCAGGAAGCAAACATTCCAATTCCACCGTCGCTTTTATCATCAACGGATATTTGGTGGGAAGGACCATGCTGGTTAAAAATGCAACCTACTGAATGGCCAGTCTCGCAATATAATGTAAAGGATATTCCTAGTGACGTTTTGGAACAAAGAAAAAGTACAAAGGTTCAGGTATTTGCTTCAAATTTGAAACCTAAAAACATTATTGATGACTTGATTTCTAAATATTCAACCTGGTTCAAAATAGTTCGAGTAGTGGCATTTATATTCCGATTTTATAAAAATTGTCGTTTCAAAACAAATCGAGCATCTCATCCTTACTTATGTGCTCAAGAGATTAATGACGCTAAGACTATCATTATAAAATGTGCTCAGCTTTCGTTATTCGGTTCGGAAATAAGCTTTCTTAACAAGGGTAAAGAATTGTCTAGTAAAAACAAATTACTCGGCCTTATCGAGGTAACCGTCGGAGCGGAATTCTCTCCGATTTCCTCTGAATCGGAGACATTTTGCTTCAAGGTATTTCTCCGATCAGCTGATCGGAAATTCTGTCCGACGAAATTCAACGCATGCCATTTGTGTGCGATGAAGCACTTCTAATGGTCTTATTTTTGACACATACAAACAAAATTATCTCCGAAATCCTCCGACAAGTTCTTGTTGCGGAAAGTATTTTCTTTTTAAAGAAATTGTTAATTAAAATGTAAGTAATAAGGAAAATAACTTTATTTGAGTTAACTTGTGTTACCTATTTATAATAGACCTTTTGTTCTTAGGCAGAACGAAAAAACAAGTTCGCAACAATATGAGCGGATTACATCAAAAAGACACCAGAAATTGTAGCTGTGTCTGTGAAGATCTGGCCCGATCAGTTAAATTAATTGGAACCAAGACAAATGGATGTTTGAATGGAAAAAAAGTTTGTTCGTGATCTTTTGTTTTGTGCTTGATTCATTTCCGTTGTGATTAAAGTACCTATTAGTCAAATAAATACAAAATATTGTTTTTCAAAAGTTTTTTTTTCAATTTATTCTTTTTTTGACACTTCAAATGGAAACAAAAAACATACGTTTGGAAATAGGGACGGGACTTTATTCGATAGTTTTGATTTAAAAATCGGTGCATCTAATTACATTTCTTAAAAACGCTAGCGCATTATAATTGAAAAAAATACTTTTTATAAACAATAAACTAAACTCTCTCACCGGTTTTTTATGGTTTGAAACGCTTATGGTGTTTATTTTATAAAAAACTATCGAAAATATATCGCATTTTCGATATATCGGTTAATTAGCGCATCTCTGTCTGAAATTTATATCCATCGCAATGCGTCGCTGGATTTCTGTAAAATTTCTTCCGATGAAAGCTACTTCAAACTGAAATAGAATCTCCGACGAAGGATGCGTTGCGGAGAAAGTTCCGCTCCGACGGTTACCTCAATAGAGACGACTATCTCTAAATCCGTTTCTAGATAAATCAAATATTCTTCGTGTCGGTGGTCGTATAACGAACTCTGTTTCGAAATACAATGAAAAGCATCCAATTATTTTGTGTAAGTCGCATCCTATCTCTGAACTCATAGCACGCTCTATTCACATACAGTATCTACACGCCGGTGTAACACTTATGATTGCTCTTTTAAAACAAAACTATTATGTTATTGGTTACAGAAATTTGTTACGCAAAATTGTGTTTAGTTGTACTACTTGCTTTCGACAACGTCAAACCTCATCGCATCAGCTGATGGGCGATTTACCAGTAGAACGCGTCCATTCAGCAAGGTTGGGTGCGATTATGCCGGACCCATTACTATTCGCCTCAGTCGTGGACGAAATCTCAAATTTGTCAAGGGCTATATCGCATTATTTGTGTGTTTTGTCACCAAGGGTCTTCATATTGAACTCGTTAATGATTTATCGACACACGCATTTCTCCTAGCCCTTGATCGGTTCGTGGCGCGTCGCGGTAAGCCATCGGAGATTTGGAGTGATAACGCAACTAATTTTCACGGATCAAAAAGAAAACTTGGCGAACTATACGATCTTCTTCTAAATCAACAACGTAACTATATCATCGTAGATCATCTATCAAGGGACCAAATTGCTTGGAAATTCATACCACCCTCCGCACCTCACTTTGGTGGATTGTGGGAGGCTGGTATAAAATCACTAAAGGTTCATCTAAAACGAGTTATCGGTGATCACAGGCTAACCTACGAAGAGATGTACACGCTTTTGACAAAAATTGAAAGCTTACTCAATTCGCGCCCTATGTGGCAAACTTCGGACTTCGAACCCGCTGCCCTAAGTCCGTCGCATTTTATGATTGGAGAGTCTTATTCCACAGTCCCTACACCTGATATTTCAGTAAATGATGTCTCGATTAGAAATAACTGGTCTCTTTTACAGGCACTAATGCAAGGCTTTTGGAAACGCTGGCACCAGGAGTACCTGACGTCATTGCAAAGTCGCCCAAAGTGGCAAAGGGTGCAACGCAACCTAAAAGTTGATGACGTCGTGCTACTAAAAGAGCCAAATCTTCCTCCATCTAAATGGGTTCTTGGACGTGTGACTGAAATCCATCTTGGACCAGACAATAAATGCCGAGTTGTCACCGTCAAGACAAATAATGGCAGCTATGTTCGACCAGTAGTGAAACTTGCTCCCTTACCTTTTACTGAAAGACCGGAGTCTTCCAGGGGGGGCTGAATGTTATGAATTCAAATAATTTTATTAATGTATTTTTATAATTTGCAACTATGAATTGAATTGTATAACAGTTGCTTTTACAATACCAATCTTTGTAAAGTTACACTATTTTTTTGCTAACTCTCTTTTTACCGATTGATTATCAATATGTCATTGTAATCTTCCGTTGCTCTTGCTTTTGCTTGAATTGTACTGGCACCTGTTGAAGCTTTCTAAATTGAGGTCTGTTGTATAAGAACCATTGGACGAGTCACATCAAAGAAGCAGCAAAGGCAAGCAAAAGAGACAAGACACGGATCAGAACATTTACACATTTAACACCACACGTAACAAACATACATATATACAATTATATACAATTAAAATTTATATTAAACAAATTTAATTACATTTTTTAATCATACACAATAAATTTAGTATACATTACACATTTTAAACACACAATACAATTAATATACAAAATACAGTCCACACTAAACTTAATCAAAAACAACTGTTATTATCCATGTGTACTAAGCTATGATGACGAGTATAACAAAACGAACAACGAGCCTTAACTCGACATCGAAGCGAGGAGTGCTTAGTACCGAGGCAATTGTAACATAAACGCTGATCCCTAGCAAAGCTGCGACGCAAACTAACCGGCATTGCAACAAATTCTGTACACTGCGGAAGATTTAATTTATTTAACAAGCTAGGCTTTTTATGTTTGTAGGATTTGACGCACACTGATTTTTACCCACACGAGTAAGTCTCGGACCACTAGCTTCTAATGCAATAGAACGATCTTCTAAGAACTCTAGAAGGTCTTCGATTGTAAATAGATTCCTCCGATTTTTTACTATGTAACGCCCAAGACGATCGCGTCTCAGAGTCAGTTTTAATTATCAGTAAGTAAAGTAACCACGGGTCCGTACCTATTGGCTTATTGATTTATAGAAAGAGACTTATCATATCTACGTTCTAACTTCTCCCAAGCGAGCTTATAATTTGAGTCGGAAATATTTACACCGTTCAAAAGATTGTAAGCGTCGTCGCGTAATACTGGGGTGCCAGCACGTAACTTGATACAATCGAGACTAGTCGATGTAATTGAGTATAGGAACTTCCTTATTTGATTCAATCGAATCGAAAACAATCGGCTAATCATAAGAAAGAACATTAAAATATTAATTTTAGGTAACTCAGTCCTAACCCAGCTAAAAGACAAAAACAAATTTTATTTTTTTTAATTTTTTTTTTACCATTCACTCCGCAAACAAGAGATAATTCTAGCAATGGAGAAGCTAAAAGAATACGGGATACCATCAGAGATGAATTATTAATAAATAGGCCCTAAAGTGTAAAAAAAGAACAACAAATCTATAAAATAAACATGTATGTAGTTTCTAAAGCTTTATTAAAACAAAAACAAACAATTCAATTATTCAAAGAAAAAAAAAAACAAAAACTAATTCAATATAATAAAAAAACAAAATAAAACACTTACCATCAGAGATGAATTATTAATAAATAGACCCTAAAGTGTAAAAAAAGAACAACAAATCTATAAAATAAACATGTATGTAGTTTCTAAAGCTTTATTAAAACAAAAACAAACAATAACAATTCAATTATTCAAAGAAAAAAAAAAAAAAAACAAAAACAAAAACTAATTCAATATAATAAAAAAACAAAATAAAAAACTTAAAAACTATGACTAATTCAATACAAAGTAAAAAACTTAAAAACTATGACTTATTAAATACAATATACAAAAAAAATAAAAAAAAACTATGAATACACAAGTATCAGACTTTTTACTAAGCACATTTTGTTAATTTACCTCAGGTACCTTCAGCTTATTTCACCTGCGGCTTATACTGGGACTATGAGTTGATTTCCATCAACTTTAAATCATTGGCGATTTGGGCCACCTCCAACTCCATTCGGCGAATCTGAAGCTCTTCCTTCTTCAGGCTGTTAGCAACCTCAAGCTCGCCACGCTTTACATCGCATAGTCCCCGAAAGGCATCCCTTATTTCCAGCAATGTTTCGTTAGATTTCTCTGAATTTTTCTTCTGATGTTCAAAGAAATTTTCTTAAAGCTGAAGTTGTTTCTTCAAACAATCATCTTCCTTTTTTGCTCGAGACGTTCTCCTTGGTGTTGAGGTTGAAGAACGATTTACAGTCTCGCGCAACGGAGCCGAAGCTGGCTCCGGTGTACCAGTCCCAGTCAGGTCCTCCAAAAGTTGTTCTATGGACTCATTTTGTTTTTGCTGTTCATTGTTTTCTGTTTAAACGAAATATGGGCATATTAATAAAGCACTATTCAACAAAATTAAATATACATTAAATACCTTTTTCACTGCTCCCAAAAGTTAAACCTCCGAAAATGCCACTTACTGACGCTTCCATCCCACAGGCAATTATGACTGCTTCCTCAGCATCGTCCAACTGCTTAAGGTCAAATGGACCACCTCCGGTTTGTTTGATAGAGTTCTTGTTGTGGGTAAGCTTTTTTTTGTCATGTATTTACGAAGCGTCCACACCTAATTTCATTTTTGTTTAATATAAAATCTACACCATAAATGTTTGTATGTTTATTACTCACCCGTTTCCACTCTGCAACAGACTTTGTTGGTGGTCCATTGACATTCAAAGACCTAGCCAACTGTTCTCATTGTTGCCTTTGGGTCGTGCGGCCAATGCTTGAGGAAGCATTATATGACCAGGCCAGCTCTGGATGTTCTTGCATAAATGCTGATAGCATAGCAGTTTGATTCCTGGTTGCGTGAGACCTTCGAAAAAACAAAATTAATTTAAAGAACGCTCGAAACCATTATATTATAGGTAGATATATTATACTTACATATTTTCATAAAATATATTCGTAATGAACCGAAATGCAGAACACCAATTTTCATTTTCGAAATTTCAATTCACAATTACGAATTGTAGAACACCCAAATTCACTTTCGCCAAGTGAATTCACAATAAGTGAAATGCAGAACATGGGCGTAAATTGTTTCATTTCATTACTAACAGTTACTCTACCTACCTGTTATCATAATCAAATTTAAGGGTTTTTACAGTATTTATCTATTTATTTAGTTTAAGACATATAAACAAGGAGTAAAAAGTCCAAATTCCAGCTTATGAGGAACAATGGAAATGAGTCCGTTTCATACCCGTTGCTCATAACTATGTTAAAAACTTTCCGTTTAGTAACATCAATGTAGAAACAGAAGTTGAAGCTAGTAGATCAACTGTTAATCGCGTGATACAGAAGTCACCATTAAACCCAAACATAATTCACCAACTTGATTTTGCCATTGTTCACATCAGGTGGAGTCGAGAGCGGCTTAATTTAATTAGGATGGGTACAATTATTCATCCAGATTACCGATGTCGTAAACGACAGCGAAATATACCACTCCAGCTTCAACCGAAGAAATGCCTGATATGGGCAAACGTGCGTGTGTACGAAGAAGACCTAGCCTTCTCACCAAGCTATCGGTCACAAACAAAACCTGCGGACCGGTGTCCAATAAAACGCGCGCGAGATCAGTCTTTCCAATTGCATCATAAACTTTAACGACAACGGTAGGAAGTATTTCAGAGGAACGCGATTCATTTCTCATATGGTTGCTCACGACCAAAGCAGCAGAATTCGCATTAAATTTAACGCCACTTGAAGAAGTTGTTGGACTACTAGATGGATAACTGTTGTTATGAATTCAAATAATTTTATTAATGTATTTTTATAATTTGCAACTATGAATTGAATTGCATAACAGTTTCTTTTACAATACCAATCTTTGTAAAGTTACACTATTTTTTTGCTAACTCTCTTTTTACCGATTGATTATTATCAATATGTCATTGTAATCTTCCGTTGCTCTTGCTTTTGCTTGAATTGTACTGGCACCTGTTGAAGCTTTCTAAATTGAGGTCTGTTGTATAAGAACCATTGGACGAGTCACATCAAAGAAGCAGCAAAGGCAAGCAAAAGAGACAAGACACGGATCAGAACATTTACACATTTAACACCACACGTAACAAACATACATATATACAATTATATACAATTAAAATTTATATTAAACAAATTTAATTACATTTTTTAATCATACACAATAAATTTAGTACACATTACACATTTTAAACACACATTACAATTAATATACAAAATACAGTCCACACTAAACTTAATCAAAAACATTGGTCCTTCAGAGTCCGGATGCAGATCATATGGACAGTGCGCAGTTGAATAGTGACTTTAATGAATTTTTTGAGACAGTTTTTAATTGATTTGTCTCCAATTCGATAATTGTGATGCACTTTTTTTCTGATGCGATGTATGTATGTGAGTCGATGCAATCAAAAACGTGAGAAAAAGACATACGGCATTTATATACTCGTACACGTTTTATCCTTGTTAATATGGTCTCCAGCAAATTGCATCCTTGAATTTTTTTTTTTGGACTGATGAACGGCTTTTTATGGGCACTTCTTGCATGAAAACTGGCATCTCTGAGTATTCTTTGAATGGTTTCGGCACTGCTCTTTTTATTTAAATAATTTTCGGCTTCTTAGGCTATTTGAGGCGTACTTAAAGTCGGATCGACCTTTACTTTTCTTACAATCCATCTTCGGTTGCTGTCAGAAAATATTTTATTTGGGGCTTTCCTTCCTTTACTGATGATTTGATTTTCGCGTACATATCGCTCAATGATGTGCTGAACGGTTGAAGATTTAATTTTAAACATTTTTTTTTTGACTAATCCCATCTTTGCAGTGTTTAACAACTAACTCGCGACTTTCTAAGCTCGTACGCGGGCCCATGTTTGAAAAAAGAAAATTTTAACTTAATTCAGGTCACAAATTGATAAACTGATCACAACAAATAATAATTATTTCGATTTTATGCTTAAAACAAAAACAACCGTTTGCAATATACCATTTAAGCTGAGTGCATCATTTAAGCTGAGAGCAAATTTGATGAGAGTGTTACAGTTTTTACCTCAGGATCTGAGTACAAAGAATAATAAGGGTATTCATGTAACGAGATAATTTTCCGCTTTGTAGAAAGATATAACTTTCCGCAGCATGTTTTCATGAACACCCCCTAAGAAATACTTGCGTAAATGTGGGAAATATTTTGTGAAATGTCAAATTAAAAGTCAGAATCCATACTTCTTTAGTTTACGAGGTTTATTTCTGCACTTTCCGCAGCAAATTTGTGGGATAATTTTATGCAATTTGCAGAAACTTTTTCCCATACAAATTTTGACAGCTCGTTTCTGCGGAGATAAAATTATCTGGTTTACGAGGTTTACGAGGGTTTTCCGCGCTTACATGAATACCCCTAATGAGTGACTATTTATGTTGCTTATTAATAATTACTTTCTAAAGACTCTATTACACTCGCTTTTTGGAAACTTTCGACGTATTTTGTCTATTAAATGTAAGTTTTTAGACAAATAAAAACACTGCATCATTTAAGCTGAGAGCCACTGTATATGTATATAGAACACGTGACGTAGAATTTTAAAGAACTTTCGATCAAGCCGCTATATCGATTAAAATTATACCGTTTGGAACAGTAAACTCATTTTTCCGATAATTGCCTCGATTTTTTTTGATTTCTTAAATATAAGCATGCAATTTGTGAAAGGAAAACGTGGTCGCGCAAAGGCTTCCCTATCTCTGCAATTAGTTTTCGCGGAAAATATCAATGTTTCCACAACCCTTGCGGTTCTAGAAATTCATTTATTGAGACTTAATGAAGCTTGGTCAGATCTCAATGCACTTTCAGACCAAATGTACCAATTCATCGACCGCGACGATCCAGGTTTCGTAGATCCTGAACCTGAATTTGAGGAGTACGAATCTAAATACTTAAAAACTCATGCGATATTGACCACTTCGATTCGGGATAAAACTCCTTCGTCCGAGGCTGCTCCGGCCCTCAATGTAGCATCTTTAACTGAATCCCTCTCCGCGCAACAAATAAGCTTTTTAAAAGATATTGAAACAAAAAAGGCTTCAAAATCTGTACAATTACCAAAGCTTGTTGTTCCGACATTTAATGGCGATTACAAAGATTGGCCAGGTTTTAAGGATTTATTCATTGGAACGATCGATTCAAATCCAACGCTTACTGGAACTCAAAAGTTCCAGTATTTGAAATCGTTTCTTGGTACAAAACCTTCCGAATTATTCAAAAATACTCCTTGTACTTGGAAGCTTGGGATAAATTAGAGGAACGTTATGATAAATCTAATTTAATCATACAATCTTTTATTGAAACTTTCTTGTCGATGCCTTCAGTTAAAGCTACAAATACCGCGTTGCTTCGTAAAATATTTGATCAAGCAGATGAAGTGATACGGGGTCTTAATTCGTTAGAAGCTACTACGAGAGATCCATGGATTAATTATATTTTGTTGCAAAAACTAGATTATGAAACAAAACAAGTTTGGGCTCAAGAGACAGGGTCTCGAACCGACTGCACTATTAAAGAGTTTCTTGATTTTCTACAAATGAGATGTAGTTGCCTTGAAGCCTGCGGTCCACTTGAACCTTCTTCCAAGCAAACCATTAATGTTCAAAAAAGTGTTCGGTCTCATATGGTTGAGACTTCTACAGGCTGTCCAAAATGCAACGAAGATCACCTTCTTTCTGCGTGCAAATCGTTTTCGTCGCTTAGTTTGGATGCTCGTCGTGATTTCGTGAAGGAGAATAAACTTTGTTTCAATTGTTTCCGTTTTGGCCATGTGTCAAATAGATGTCGTCTATATTTACGATGCAAATTATGCAACAAGCGCCATAATACGTTGGTTCATCCTACGGAAAATGTAGCTCCAACAAATTCCGCTGGCATTTCTTCTTCAGTTAACTCATCTGTACCCACAAATTTAAATTGTCATTCGCTGGAATCATCTCATCATTCTACTATTCTGCTTCCTACTGCTGTCGTAATGGTTCAAGATAAACATGGAGCTTACCATAAAACTCGCGTGTTGTTGGATACTGGATCACAAGTCTCTTTTATTACAGAGCAGGTCGTTCAACGTTTGGGATTACCTCGTAAACCATCGCGAATTCCTATAATGGGTGTTGCGTCCACTTCTGCTGGTGTTACCAATGGTTTGGTAACTCTGAATTTATTTGCGCGTTTTGATTCTAACAATTTTGAAATTGATTGTTATGTCATCTCTAAATTAACTTTGTTTCTTCCGCCGGCCTCAGTCTCTCATTCAATTACAAGACCTTATCAGTCACTTGAATTAGCTGATCCTAGTTTCAATAAGCCAGGTCATATTGATGTTTTGATAGGAGCAGACAGGGTGTTTGACGTCATTGATTTTAATTCTACTTCGGAAAACATAAATGTTCCTAATTGTATTCCTACAATTTTTGGACTGGTAATTGCAGGCAACATTGAGCAGCAGCGTTCATTCCTCAACCAGCAGAAAGTTAGGACATTTTGTACTCAGATAGATTTTTCACAGGAATTTGATTTGGAACGATTTTGAAAATTGGAAGAAGTTCATTCACAACCAATCCTATCACTTGAAGAACAACAGGCTGAAAACCATTTCGTTGCTACCCATGAGCGAACATCCGACGGACGGTACATAGTTCATTTGCCATTCAAACCAAATTTCTAATCAAAAATATGCAACTCGTTTGGCCTGGCTTTAAACCGATTACGCTCAATGGAACGCAGGTTCATAGCCAATCCTGATTTAAAAACGTAATACTTACGTTTTCTTAATGAATATTGCGAGTTAGGACATATGGAGGAAATTCCACACGATGAAATTACACAGAAGTCTTCCAACTGTTATTATTTTCCTCACCATGCAGTTTTAAAAATTGATAGTTCAACTACCAAGTTAAGGGTAGTTTTCGACGGTTCGGCGAAGCCACATCAGACTGAAAAATCTTCTCTCAACGAGCTTCTTCTTGTTGGCCCTACTATTCAGCACGATATTTTTTCTATTTGTCTTCGAAGTCATCGTCATCTTTGTTATATCTGGGGATATAAGAAAATGTTTCGTCAAATTTTGGTTGCACCGAACGAGACAAACTATCAGCGAATTATTTGGCGTTCTTCTCCCGAGGAACCGTTGAAGCATTTTAAGTTATTAACTGTGACCTACGGTACGTCCGCGGCTCCTTTCTTATCAGTACGGACCCGGAAGCAACTTGCACTGGATTATGGAAAAACTCACTCTAGAGCAGCTGATGTTATACTTAATGATTTTTACGTCGATGACGTTTTTACAGGGGCAGATTCAGTAGATGACGTCATTTTACTTCGAAAAGAGCTTATGGAGATTCTAAGGCTTGGCGGGTTCAACCTGCGGAAATGGACCCCAAATTGCTGGCCTTTATTACTCTCCTTACCAAAAGATCAACGCGAGATGTCTCCGGTGGAATTTGAAGAATCTAACGTAATTAAAGTGCTTGGTCTTCGTTGGTGCCCATCCAAGGATTGCTTCTCATATAAAGTATCTCTTTCTCAGCCAACTACTTGTACTAAACGCCGTATACTCTCCGACGCATCACGAGTATTTGATCCATTAGGATTCCTGGATCCAGTTGTGATCGCAATCAAAATTTTCTTCCAAGATCTTTGGCGGGAAAAAAAAGGTTGGGACGACGATGTTCCAGAGGAACTTGAGAAACGATGGACTATTATTCGTGATGAACTCCATTTGGTGGAATCGATATTGATTCCTAGGGCTATGTGGTAGAATAGAACCAATAAAGAGCTACATGCATTTTGCGATGCGTCATTGGACGCATATGCTGCTGTCGTTTACTGCCGCAGTGTTGACACAATTGGAAACGTAACTGTTTCTATTGTAGCAGCTAAAAGTAGGGTTGCTCCGATTAAAGTTTTATCTTTGCCTAAATTAGAACTTTGTGGCGCTCTTTTACTTACAAGACTTATTGATAAAATAAAGATTTCTTTCCAGGAAGCAAACATTCCAATTCCACCTTCGCTTTTATCATCAACGGATATTTGGTGGGAAGGACCATGCTGGTTAAAAATGCAACCTACTGAATGGCCAGTCTCGCAATATAATGTAAAGGATATTCCTAGTGACGTTTTGGAACAAAGAAAAAGTACAAAGGTTCAGGTATTTGCTTCAAATTTGAAACCTAAAAACATTATTGATGACTTGATTTCTAAATATTCAACCTGGTTCAAAATAGTTCGAGTAGTGGCATTTATATTCCGATTTTATAAAAATTGTCGTTTCAAAACAAATCGAGCATCTCATCCTTACTTATGTGCTCAAGAGATTAATGACGCTAAGACTATCATTATAAAATGTGCTCAGCTTTCGTTATTCGGTTCGGAAATAAGCTTTCTTAACAAGGGTAAAGAATTGTCAAATTACTCGGCCTTATCGAGGTAACCGTCGGAGCGGAATTCTCTCCGATTTCCTCTGAATCGGAGACATTTTGCTTCAAGGTATTTCTCCGATCAGCTGATCGGAAATTCTGTCCGACGAAATTCAACGCATGCCATTTGTGTGCGATGAAGCACTTCTAATGGTCTTATTTTTGACACATACAAACAAAATTATCTCCGAAATCCTCCGACAAGTTCTTGTTGCGGAAAGTATTTTCTTTTTAAAGAAATTGTTAATTAAAATGTAAGTAATAAGGAAAATAACTTTATTTGAGTTATCTTGTGTTACCTATTTATAATAGACCTTTTGTTCTTAGGCAGAACGAAAAAACAAGTTCGCAACAATATGAGCGGATTACATCAAAAAGACACCAGAAATTGTAGCTGTGTTTGTGAAGATCTGGCCCGATCAGTTAAATTAATTGGAACCAAGACAAATGGATGTTTGAATGGAAAAAAAGTTTGTTCGTGATCTTTTGTTTTGTGCTTGATTCATTTCCGTTGTGATTAAAGTACCTATTAGTCAAATAAATACAAAATATTGTTTTTCAAAAGTTTTTTTTTTCAATTTATTCTTTTTTTGAAACTTCAAATGGAAACAAAAAACATACGTTTGGAAATAGGGACGGGACTTTATTCGATAGTTTTGATTTAAAAATCGGTGCATCTAATTACATTTCTTAAAAACGCTAGCGCATTATAATTGAAAAAAATACTTTTTATAAACAATAAACTAAACTCTCTCACCGGTTTTTTATGGTTTGAAACGCTTATGGTGTTTATTTTATAAAAAACTATCGAAAATATATCGCATTTTCGATATATCGGTTAATTAGCGCATCTCTGTCTGAAATTTATATCCATCGCAATGCGTCGCTGGATTTCTGTAAAATTTCTTTCGATGAAAGCTACTTCAAACTGAAATAGAATCTCCGACGAAGGATGCGTTGCGGAGAAAGTTCCGCTCCGACGGTTACCTCAATAGAGACGACTATCTCTAAATCCGTTTCTAGATAAATCAAATATTCTTCGTGTCGGTGGTCGTATAACGAACTCTGTTTCGAAATACAATGAAAAGCATCCAATTATTTTGTGTAAGTCGCATCCTATCTCTGAACTCATAGCACGCTCTATTCACATACAGTATCTACACGCCGGTGTAACACTTATGATTGCTCTTTTAAAACAAAACTATTATGTTATTGGTTACAGAAATTTGTTACGCAAAATTGTGTTTAGTTGTACTACTTGCTTTCGACAACGTCAAACCTCATCGCATCAGCTGATGGGCGATTTACCAGTAGAACGCGTCCATTCAGCAAGGTTGGGTGCGATTATGCCGGACCCATTACTATTCGCCTCAGTCGTGGACGAAATCTCAAATTTGTCAAGGGCTATATCGCATTATTTGTGTGTTTTGTCACCAAGGGTGTTCATATTGAACTCGTTAATGATTTATCGACACACGCATTTCTCCTAGCCCTTGATCGGTTCGTGGCGCGTCGCGGTAAGCCATCGGAGATTTGGAGTGATAACGCAACTAATTTTCACGGATCAAAAAGAAAACTTGGCGAACTATACGATCTTCTTCTAAATCAACAACGTAACTATCAGTGGTCACAAGGCATAACCGCTTAAGTCGATTTTTCATATTTTTCAGGAGAGCTGTTTTAAGTTTCATAATCTCTCTATGAATCAGGAATTATGAATTTTTAAATTTCTTAAATGCAGAAATGAAGAAAGAATACACATTTCTCATATACTAGAAGTAATAAAATGTATATCGTATATTTAATGAGTAATTAAGGAAAAAAACACTTAAGCTGTTATGGCTTATTGAACTTTAAAAAAATAAAAAGCTTAGGTCGAGTTAGGTTGTTATGGCATATTAAGAAAGAATGATTAAAATTTCTTTTCTCGACTTAGGTCGTTATTCCATGTGTGAGATTGTGGGAAAAATTTTCATATGTTGAGTTAAGTTCTTTTTCCTTACCAATAAACCAGGGTATTTATTAACTTAAGTTAATTTTCCATGTTTTTTTTTCTTTTTTCGTGAAAGTATCATACAAGTAAAGGAACATTTTGTAATAAGAATATTTTATCTATTCAAGTTTTTAATATACATAAGTTTAAATTATGTATTGTACATTATTGATTAAATTTTGAGCAAAATTGATATTTAAGTATATCTTCTGAGTTGTCAGGGCCTGTTAAATGAGGATAAGTATTTGGCTCGTCCATATTGGATAGAAGGTTGTCATAAAAAGACTGAAAATCAAGACTTGATGTTTTAAGTCCATGAAATCTTCTTTTTTTTCGGGAAAGAAGTTGTTTAGATTTAAAGAAGCTCTCGTTTTTTTTTACTTTTTATAATTTTAGAAACCTCATCTTTGTGCAAGAAATTTGTGTAGGACATTTGATGCAGTTTTTATAGTAACGTAGCTACCGAATAGAGTTCCAAGTTATTTTGTTACCAGCTTCATCTATTCGTTTCCAAGAAACTTTAGATCTATAAAATTTGGCAAAATCAGAAAAATCATTGTCGTTGTTCTTCGTGTCAATTGAATCAGTCTTATTAACGAAATAAAACCAATCTCTTGGGGTTTCAATTTGGACCTTCGTTTTTTTGCTCACTAAGCTAACTGAGCTCGTGATGGGCGCAATCACATTTGTAAGCCCTGCTTCACGGATCGATGAAGGTCCAAGCTTTAATTTAAAAGTGTTTGGTTTTTATTGCCTCTTTTTGAAGTAAAACTTCTTTTCCGGCGTTGGGGGTAAAAAAATTTCTATGCAGCTGTCAGTGACATGTCAAACCGTCACGCCATCCGCCAAAGACAGCGACATGTTTTTAGCATGTGCAAAGTAAAACATGAAGTTGAATACGATTTAGAATTTACATATTTCAAATGGCTGCATTCAAAGATAAACATAAAACTATAGGTTCAGACGCGCAATGGCTATGCAACCAAATAATTATTGACAAGCATATTGAAATCCAAATAAATTTTACCAACACCTAACCCTCGCATACAAAGTACTGGCCAAAAAGTTGGGTATATCCACTACCATTTGTATTCTTGATCTTGCTGTCATAGACGGCATGCCATATGACCATCAGGTTGCCTGAAAGTTTTGAAATTATACTTTTTAATAATATTTATTCGCTTAATCGCACACGCCACCGACATTTGTTTTGGTATTTATAAATTTGAACGTCACCCGACTAATCAATCAAATACTTTAATAATTAATTTTACAAGAGTGCCGCTGTCAGTGTACTTGCTTTCCAAGTTGCCTGGATACTGAATTAATGCCAGGTGACTACTAAGTTGCTCGGGTTTGTACGGGTTAATAATAAATGCTTGTGTACATTACAAGATTACAACATGCTTGCCAATACTTGCACCTGCAGCCCTAGGGTAATACAAACAAAGCGAGGCAACTTGCTTGTCAAGTGGCATGGGAGTTTTGTACTTTTCTTCTCGATTTCATTTAAGGCTAGGCGCGCACATTCAATTTTTTGAAGTAAAACTTCTTTTCCGGCGTTGGTGGTAAAAAATTCTCTATGCAGCTGTCAGTGACATGTCAAACCTTCACGTTATCAGTCAAAGACAGCGACATGTTTTAAAAATACAAAATGTTTGTGAATTATGTGGTCGACCAATTTAACAAGCAGAAACCACTATCCTTTTTTTTAAAAAAAAAACAAACAAACATATCTTTTTGATGTTTTTTTGAAGTAAAACTTCTTTTCCGGCGTTGGGGGTAAAAAAATTTCTATGCAGCTGTCAGTGACATGTCAAAACGTCACGTTATCCGTCAAAGACAGCGACATGTTTTTAGAATACAAAATGTTTGTTCGTAGGTTATAATCTTACAGAAGCTTTGCTTGAGGAAAAAGAAGTTTTACTTCAACCGCGCGTACGTCAGTACACACAATCTTTTTTTTCGTTGTGTTTTGCTTCACGCCTTAATTTTTTTTTGTTCGATCAATGCGAAATTTTCATTCTCGGATTCGGTAACCTTTCTCTTCGAAGCAAAAGAACACTTGTCTACTTTTGGGGCATTAAACTCTTGGCCGATAAATCCAAACATTTTTAAGTATTTTGATAAGCTTGCCAGATTCAAAGATTATGATTTATAATGGCCGTGTATTGATGTAAGATTAAAGCTAGCGTTTAAATATTTTGTACACGAGCCCCTTCAAATGAAGTGGCTTTCATGTGTAGTAAACGTTTTTCTCTGATATCCTTAAATGGAATCAAACGACACTAACGACAGTGAAGTTTTTTGTTTTGATGACGGATTTAAAGAAGCTCTTAGTTTCGTCAAAGAACTGAAGAAAATATTTTTTACAAAAAACACTAAAAATATTTTCGTATTCTTCATACTACGCTCGCGTTTTGGCTTCCAGTTAACTGCGTACACCAAGGTGTCAAATTTTGTATCCTCAATGTGTTTGAGGGAACCAATATATAAAATTCTTTGGTAATAGCTTTCTAATGACCAGTAGCTGTTGAACTACAGTTCAAGTTTTTAAAATTTAATGCTCTCGGTGCATTTACTTCTACAAATATAAAGAGGCTTGCAAGCCTTAACCTTAACAGTCTTTCTGCTGATTTAAAGTTTAATATATAGCTTTTCCTTGGCTTTCCATTTAGGTCTTGCAAACGTTTCTTCTATTTGAGTTCTCAGAAATTGAATTACTAGACTTATTAAATAAGTGTATCTATTCTGGTTTATTAAAAAAAATACCATCAAATTCGGGATCATTTTCAACGTTCTCAGTTTCATGTACATATTATGTAGTTCACCTGAACAACAAAAAACTGTGTGCATATCTTAACATAAACCTTACCATAGAATTCTATTAAATATTAAAAGTTTTGTTGCTATAACTGATGACTTAAAAACAAGAGTTTGGCCATTCTAATGATTGTATTTCGTTATACTCGGTTCAAAATATGGAAACATTTTTGTTTGGTTTAATTGTAACAAAAGTCATAATATTATATTTTGATTTAAAGCAAAAATACATTTCTAAAAGTACACTCTCGAATCATGAATACAGGGATAGGCAGCAGGAATTCTTTTATTTCATTCCATTTTATTCACGCACAAGCTGATCTCTATTATTACATTGTCCTGCGAAAAAAATAATAGACAATGTTTTTGAGGTTTGCACAAGCGTAGTGAAAAAAAAATGCTCAATGGAAGATCAATTCTTACGACTTCTTGTTTTGATATTTCTTTTTGAATTTTGTTTTAATTTGACACCGAACATTTATTTTAGAATAAATGAAAAGTAAATATGTTGTAACGAGTACTTTCTCTTATTAAGTAATACCTATACTAATTTTGTTTGTATAGGGCACTGCCACAATGTGATATCAGCTCCTTAATACATCACATAACTATATCGTGTAATCAGAATGGTAATAGATAATTATTATCTTGTAATTTGTAAGCATCTTTGCTAATTCCATTATTTGCAGAGCTCATTTTTAGTATCTTACGCACTTCTTTAATTAAACCTTTCAACAAAACATCACTTATCTACACTACAGATGCGACTGTTCGTAATAACCTATCTTCACTTATGACTCATTTTTACAGTAAACTGCTTAAGGCAAAAGAACATAAGTCAACTTAGATTTGTGATTTTTTAAATTGAAACACGGAAAAACGGCCTAATTCGATTTATGATTTTCATACAATCATAGTTTGGTTAGCCAAAAGAACTTAAGTCCAGTTAAGTTTGTCAAGAAATAGAAATGTGATTTGCCATAACAACCTAACTCAAGTTAAGAAAAGTAAATATTTTTTCTACTTTAGGGAATAAGAGCCTATGTTGACATAAGAAAAATGAAAAATAAGCGTTTTTAATTCTCGGCAAATTTTAAATTGCTTAACTTGACTTATGTTGTTATTCCTCATTATTTTTTTTTTTCAATGCAGAATAATAAAAACTTAACTTAAGTTATGAAACCGCCGTTGTATTTTTATTGAGTTAAGTTGTTATGGCAAATTATAATTTTTGAAAAGCGAGTTAGGTTGTTAGGTTTTTTGTTTATAACTTTTCTTTAAAAAAAGATACAGACGTAAAAAATTGAGTGGGCATAGATTTGTATATTCTCAGCACGATTATGATAAAAACTCAATTTCGTCATAACTCGAGTTAGGCGGTTATGGTTTGCGGCCACAGCTATATCATCGTAGATCATCTATCAAGGGACCAAATTGCTTGGAAATTCATACCACCCTCCGCACCTCACTTTGGTGGATTGTGGGAGGCTGGTATAAAATCACTAAAGGTTCATCTAAAACGAGTTATCGGTGATCACAGGCTAACCTACGAAGAGATGTACACGCTTTTGACAAAAATTGAAAACTTACTCAATTCGCGCCCTATGTGGCAAACTTCGGACTTCGAACCCGCTGCCCTAAGTCCGTCGCATTTTATGATTGGAGAGTCTTATTCCACAGTCCCTACACCTGATATTTCAGTAAATGATGTCTCGATTAGAAATAACTGGTCTCTTTTACAGGCACTAATGCAAGGCTTTTGGAAACGCTGGCACCAGGAGTACCTGACGTCATTGCAGAGTCGCCCAAAGTGGCAAAGGGTGCAACGCAACCTAAAAGTTGATGACGTCGTGCTACTAAAAGAGCCAAATCTTCCTCCATCTAAATGGGTTCTTGGACGTGTGACTGAAATCCATCTTGGACCAGACAATAAATGCCGAGTTGTCACCGTCAAGACAAATAATGGTAGCTATGTTCGACCAGTGGTGAAACTTGCTCCCTTACCTTTTACTGAAAGACCGGAGTCTTCCAGGGGGGGCTGAATGTTATGAATTCAAATAATTTTATTAATGTATTTTTATAATTTGCAACTATGAATTGAATTGCATAACAGTTACTTTTACAATACCAATCTTTGTAAAGTTACACTATTTTTTTGCTAACTCTCTTTTTACCGATTGATTATCAATATGTCATTGTAATCTTCCGTTGCTCTTGCTTTTGCTTGAATTGTACTGGCATCTGTTGAAGCTTTCTAAATTGAGGTCTGTTGTATAAGAACCATTGGACGAGTCACATCAAAGAAGCAGCAAAGGCAAGCAAAAGAGACAAGACACGGATCAGAACATTTACACATTTAACACCACACGTAACAAACATACATATATACAATTATATACAATTAAAATTTATATTAAACAAATTTAATTACATTTTTTAATCATACACAATAAATTTAGTATACATTACACATTTTAAACACACAATACAATTAATATACAAAATACAGTCCACACTAAACTTAATCAAAAACAACTGTTATTATCCATGTGTACTAAGCTATGATGACGAGTATAACAAAACGAACAACGAGCCTTAACTCGACATCGAAGCGAGGAGTGCTTAGTACCGAGGCAATTGTAACATAAACGCTGATCCCTAGCAAAGCTGCGACGCAAACTAACCGGCATTGCAACAAATTCTGTACACTGCGGAAGATTTAACTTATTTAACAAGCTAGGCTTTTTATGTTTGTAGGATTTGACGCACACTGATTTTTACCCACACGAGTAAGTCTCGGACCACTAGCTTCTAATGCAATAGAACGATCTTCTAAGAACTCTAGAAGGTCTTCGATTGTAAATAGATTCCTCCGATTTTTACTATGTTCGCGTCCCAGAGTCAGTTTTAATTATCAGTAAGTAAAGTAACCACGGGTCCGTACCTATTGGCTTATTGATTTATAGAAAGAGACTTATCATATCTACGTTCTAACTTCTCCCAAGCGAGCTTATAATTTGAGTCGGAAATATTTACACCGTTCAAAAGATTGTAAGCGTCGTCGCGTAATACTGGGGTGCCAGCACGTAACTTGATACAATCGAGTCTAGTCGATGTAATTGAGTATAGGAACTTCCTTATTTGATTCAATCGAATCGAAAACAATCGGCTAATCATAAGAAAGAACATTAAAATATTAATTTTAGGTCACTCAGTCCTAACCCAGCTAAAAGACAAAAACAAATTTTATTTTTTTTAATTTTTTTTTTACCATTCACTCCGCAAACAAGAGATAATTCTAGCAATGGAGAAGCTAAAAGAATACGGGATACCATCAGAGATGAATTATTAATAAATAGGCCCTAAAGTGTAAAAAAAGAACAACAAATCTATAAAATAAACATGTATGTAGTTTCTAAAGCTTTATTAAAACAAAAACAAACAATTCAATTATTCAAAGAAAAAAAAAAACAAAAACTAATTCAATATAATAAAAAAACAAAATAAAACACTTACCATCAGAGATGAATTATTAATAAATAGGCCCTAAAGTGTAAAAAAAGAACAACAAATCTATAAAATAAACATGTATGTAGTTTCTAAAGCTTTATTAAAACAAAAACAAACAATAACAATTCAATTATTCAAAGAAAAAAAAAAAAAACAAAAACAAAAACTAATTCAATATAATAAAAAAACAAAATAAAAAACTTAAAAACTATGACTAATTCAATACAAAGTAAAAAACTTAAAAACTATGACTTATTAAATACAATATACAAAAAAAATAAAAAAAAACTATGAATACACAAGTATCAGACTTTTTACTAAGCACATTTTGTTAATTTACCTCAGGTACCTTCAGCTTATTTCACCTGCGGCTTATACTGGGACTATGAGTTGATTTCCATCAACTTTAAATCATTGGCGATTTGGGCCACCTCCAACTCCATTCGGCGAATCTGAAGCTCTTCCTTCTTCAGGCTTTTAGCAACCTCAAGCTCGCCACGCTTTACATCGCATAGTCCCCGAAAGGCATCCCTTATTTCCAGCAATGTTTCGTTAGATTTCTCTGAATTTTTCTTCTGATGTTCAAAGAAATTTTCTTAAAGCTGAAGTTGTTTCTTCAAACAATCATCTTCCTTTTTTGCTCGAGACGTTCTCCTTGGTGTTGAGGTTGAAGAACGATTTACAGTCTCGCGCAACGGAGCCGAAGCTGGCTCCGGTGTACCAGTCCCAGTCAGGTCCTCCAAAAGTTGTTCTATGGACTCATTTTGTTTTTGCTGTTCATTGTTTTCTGTTTAAACGAAATATGGGCATATAAATAAAGCACTATTCAACAAAACTAAATATACATTAAATACCTTTTTCACTGCTCCCAAAAGTTAAACCTCCGAAAATGCCACTTACTGACGCTTCCATCCCACAGGCAATTATGACTGCTTCCTCAGCATCGTCCAACTGCTTAAGGTCAAATGGACCACCTCCGGTTTGTTTGATAGAGTTCTTGTTGTGGGTAAGCTTTTTTTTGTCATGTATTTACGAAGCGTCCACACCTAATTTCATTTTTGTTTAATATAAAATCTACACCACAAATGTTTGTATGTTTATTACTCACCCGTTTCCACTCTGCAACAGACTTTGTTGGTGGTCCGTTGACATTCAAAGACCTAGCCAACTGTTCCCATTGTTGCCTTTGGGTCGTGCGGCCAATACTTGAGGAAGCATTATATGACCAGGCCAGCTCTGGATGTTCTTGCATAAATGCTGATAGCATAGCAGTTTGATTCCTGGTTGCGTGAGACCTTCGAAAAAACAAAATTAATTTAAAGAACGCTCGAAACCATTATATTATAGGTAAATATATTATACTTACATATTTTCATAAAATATATTCGTAATGAACCGAAATGCAGAACACCAATTTTCATTTTCGAAATTTCAATTCACAATTACGAATTGTGGAACACCCAAATTCACTTTCGCCAAGTGAATTCACAATAAGTGAATTGTTTCATTTCATTACTAACAGTTACTCTACCTACCTGTTATCATAATCAAATTTAAGGGTTTTTAGAGTATTTATCTATTTATTTAGTTTAAGACATATAAACAAGGAGTAAAAAGTCCAAATTCCAGCTTATGAGGAACAATGGAAATGAATCCGTTTCATACCCGTTGCTCATAACTATGTTAAAAACTTTCCGTTTAGTAACATCAATGTAGAAACAGAAGTTGAAGCTAGTAGATCAACTGTTAATCGCGTGATACAGAAGTCACCATTAAACCCAAACATAATTCACCAACTTGATTTTGCCATTGTTCACATCAGGTGGAGTCGAGAGCGGCTTAATTTAATTAGGATGGGTACAATTATTCATCCAGATTACCGATGTCGTAAACGACAGCGAAATATACCACTCCAGCTTCAACCGAAGAAATGCCTGATATGGGCAAACGTGCGTGTGTACGAAGAAGACCTAGCCTTCTCACCAAGCTATCGGTCACAAACAAAACCTGCGGACCGGTGTCCAATAAAACGCGCGCGAGATCAGTCTTTCCAATTGCATCATAAACTTTAACGACAACGGTAGGAAGTATTTCAGAGGAACGCGATTCATTTCTCATATGGTTGCTCACGACCAAAGCAGCAGAATTCGCATTAAATTTAACGCCACTTGAAGAAGTTGTTGGACTACTAGATGGATAACTGTTATTATCCATGTGTATTAAGCTATGATGACGAGTATAACAAAACGAACAACGTGCCGAGGCAATTGTAACATAAACGCTGTCAATTCAATTCAATTTTTGTTTTATTGAACATACTACCATATTTACAATTTGGCTTACAACTAATAAGATACTACATATGTATGAAAGTTTACATTTGTTGGCTTATAGGGGGCCTAACTATATACAGTGACTTAAGTTTAATTATTTTTATATAAAATTTACATGACGAAAAAAAAAAAATTAAATTTAAAATGTCGGTTGTATTGTCCTCAGGGTGTTCATTCCTGGTTGTCAGTGGTGATTTTTGTGGGTTGTGGGCAGGGATGGCGTTTTAGCCGCGGTGGTAGGCTGACCCAATGTCAGCGTAGAACGAGACTACTTCCTCGTTGTCCATGATTACGTTGCCATCCAGAGTTTCCATCACACTGAGGTACCTCGGCTCGGGATGTCGTTGTTCTGTGGTCATCCTTCTCATAAGCTGATTCGGGTGGTCGATGATGTTCCCCATTAGTTTCTTTGTTGAAAGAACTAGATATTTGTCCAGCGGGATTAAATTGGCTTCTGTGTAGAGATGCTCGTTCCTGTAGTGTTTCTGTCGTTGACGGTCGAAACATAAACGCTGATCCCTAGCAAAGCTGCGACGCAAACTAACCGGTAGACATGTGTAACGGAGCGCTGCGCTAGCGCAATGCGCTGAAACAGCAACTTCGTTATGTGCGCTGATACATCAATTTGTAACTCAGTGGCGCAAAAGCGCAGTTCAACTCATCAACTCAATATTCGAATAGCGCTTTGACAAGCGCAGCGCTGCGCTGCACAAACAAAAACCATTCAAGCAGATAAAAAAAGCGCTGACTTGTTGTTATGGCAAATTATAATTTTTGAAAAGCGAGTTAGGTTGTTAGGTTTTTTGTTTATAACTTTTCTTTAAAAAAAGATACAGACGTAAAAAATTGAGTGGGCATAGATTTGTATATTCTCAGCACGATTATGATAAAAACTCAATTTCGTCATAACTCGAGTTAGGCGGTTATGGTTTGCGGCCACAGCTATATCATCGTAGATCATCTATCAAGGGACCAAATTGCTTGGAAATTCATACCACCCTCCGCACCTCACTTTGGTGGATTGTGGGAGGCTGGTATAAAATCACTAAAGGTTCATCTAAAACGAGTTATCGGTGATCACAGGCTAACCTACGAAGAGATGTACACGCTTTTGACAAAAATTGAAAACTTACTCAATTCGCGCCCTATGTGGCAAACTTCGGACTTCGAACCCGCTGCCCTAAGTCCGTCGCATTTTATGATTGGAGAGTCTTATTCCACAGTCCCTACACCTGATATTTCAGTAAATGATGTCTCGATTAGAAATAACTGGTCTCTTTTACAGGCACTAATGCAAGGCTTTTGGAAACGCTGGCACCAGGAGTACCTGACGTCATTGCAGAGTCGCCCAAAGTGGCAAAGGGTGCAACGCAACCTAAAAGTTGATGACGTCGTGCTACTAAAAGAGCCAAATCTTCCTCCATCTAAATGGGTTCTTGGACGTGTGACTGAAATCCATCTTGGACCAGACAATAAATGCCGAGTTGTCACCGTCAAGACAAATAATGGTAGCTATGTTCGACCAGTGGTGAAACTTGCTCCCTTACCTTTTACTGAAAGACCGGAGTCTTCCAGGGGGGGCTGAATGTTATGAATTCAAATAATTTTATTAATGTATTTTTATAATTTGCAACTATGAATTGAATTGCATAACAGTTACTTTTACAATACCAATCTTTGTAAAGTTACACTATTTTTTTGCTAACTCTCTTTTTACCGATTGATTATCAATATGTCATTGTAATCTTCCGTTGCTCTTGCTTTTGCTTGAATTGTACTGGCACCTGTTGAAGCTTTCTAAATTGAGGTCTGTTGTATAAGAACCATTGGACGAGTCACATCAAAGAAGCAGCAAAGGCAAGCAAAAGAGACAAGACACGGATCAGAACATTTACACATTTAACACCACACGTAACAAACATACATATATACAATTATATACAATTAAAATTTATATTAAACAAATTTAATTACATTTTTTAATCATACACAATAAATTTAGTATACATTACACATTTTAAACACACAATACAATTAATATACAAAATACAGTCCACACTAAACTTAATCAAAAACAACTGTTATTATCCATGTGTACTAAGCTATGATGACGAGTATAACAAAACGAACAACGAGCCTTAACTCGACATCGAAGCGAGGAGTGCTTAGTACCGAGGCAATTGTAACATAAACGCTGATCCCTAGCAAAGCTGCGACGCAAACTAACCGGCATTGCAACAAATTCTGTACACTGCGGAAGATTTAACTTATTTAACAAGCTAGGCTTTTTATGTTTGTAGGATTTGACGCACACTGATTTTTACCCACACGAGTAAGTCTCGGACCACTAGCTTCTAATGCAATAGAACGATCTTCTAAGAACTCTAGAAGGTCTTCGATTGTAAATAGATTCCTCCGATTTTTTACTATGTAACGCCCAAGACGTTCGCGTCTCAGAGTCAGTTTTAATTATCAGTAAGTAAAGTAACCACGGGTCCGTACCTATTGGCTTATTGATTTATAGAAAGAGACTTATCATATCTACGTTCTAACTTCTCCCAAGCGAGCTTATAATTTGAGTCGGAAATATTTACACCGTTCAAAAGATTGTAAGCGTCGTCGCGTAATACTGGGGTGCCAGCACGTAACTTGATACAATCGAGTCTAGTCGATGTAATTGAGTATAGGAACTTCCTTATTTGATTCAATCGAATTGAAAACAATCGGCTAATCATAAGAAAGAACATTAAAATATTAATTTTAGGTCACTCAGTCCTAACCCAGCTAAAAGACAAAAACAAATTTTATTTTTTTTAATTTTTTTTTTACCATTCACTCCGCAAACAAGAGATAATTCTAGGAATGGAGAAGCTAAAAGAATACGGGATACCATCAGAGATGAATTATTAATAAATAGGCCCTAAAGTGTAAAAAAAGAACAACAAATCTATAAAATAAACATGTATGTAGTTTCTAAAGCTTTATTAAAACAAAAACAAACAATTCAATTATTCAAAGAAAAAAAAAAACAAAAACTAATTCAATATAATAAAAAAACAAAATAAAACACTTACCATCAGAGATGAATTATTAATAAATAGGCCCTAAAGTGTAAAAAAAGAACAACAAATCTATAAAATAAACATGTATGTAGTTTCTAAAGCTTTATTAAAACAAAAACAAACAATAACAATTCAATTATTCAAAGAAAAAAAAAAAAACAAAAACAAAAACAAAAACTAATTCAATATAATAAAAAAACAAAATAAAAAACTTAAAAACTATGACTAATTCAATACAAAGTAAAAAACTTAAAAACTATGACTTATTAAATACAATATACAAAAAAAATAAAAAAAAACTATGAATACACAAGTATCAGACTTTTTACTAAGCACATTTTGTTAATTTACCTCAGGTACCTTCAGCTTATTTCACCTGCGGCTTATACTGGGACTATGAGTTGATTTCCATCAACTTTAAATCATTGGCGATTTGGGCCACCTCCAATTCCATTCGGCGAATCTGAAGCTCTTCCTTCTTCAGGCTTTTAGCAACATCAAGCTCGCCACGCTTTACATCGCATAGTCCCCGAAAGGCATCCCTTATTTCCAGCAATGTTTCGTTAGATTTCTCTGAATTTTTCTTCTGATGTTCAAAGAAATTTTCTTAAAGCTGAAGTTGTTTCTTCAAACAATCATCTTCCTTTTTTGCTCGAGACGTTCTCCTTGGTGTTGAAGTTGAAGAACGATTTACAGTCTCGCGCAACGGAGCCGAAGCTGGCTCCGGTGTACCAGTCCCAGTCAGGTCCTCCAAAAGTTGTTCTATGGACTCATTTTGTTTTTGCTGTTCATTGTTTTCTGTTTAAACGATATATGGGCATATAAATAAAGCACTATTCAACAAAACTAAATATACATTAAATACCTTTTTCACTGCTCCCAAAAGTTAAACCTCCGAAAATGCCACTTACTGACGCTTCCATCCCACAGGCAATTATGACTGCTTCCTCAGCATCGTCCAACTGCTTAAGGTCAAATGGACCACCTCCGGTTTGTTTGATAGAGTTCTTGTTGTGGGTAAGCTTTTTTTTGTCATGTATTTACGAAGCGTCCACACCTAATTTCATTTTTGTTTAATATAAAATCTACACCACAAATGTTTGTATGTTTATTACTCACCCGTTTCAACTCTGCAACAGACTTTGTTGGTGGTCCGTTGACATTCAAAGACCTAGCCAACTGTTCCCATTGTTGCCTTTGGGTCGTGCGGCCAATACTTGAGGAAGCATTATATGACCAGGCCAGCTCTGGATGTTCTTGCATAAATGCTGATAGCATAGCAGTTTGATTCCTGGTTGCGTGAGACCTTCGAAAAAACAAAATTAATTTAAAGAACGCTCGAAACCATTATATTATAGGTAAATATATTATACTTACATATTTTCATAAAATATATTCGTAATGAACCGAAATGCAGAACACCAATTTTCATTTTCGAAATTTCAATTCACAATTACGAATTGTGGAACACCCAAATTCACTTTCGCCAAGTGAATTCACAATAAGTGAATTGTTTCATTTCATTACTAACAGTTACTCTACCTACCTGTTATCATAATCAAATTTAAGGGTTTTTAGAGTATTTATCTATTTATTTAGTTTAAGACATATAAACAAGGAGTAAAAAGTCCAAATTCCAGCTTATGAGGAACAATGGAAATGAATCCGTTTCATACCCGTTGCTCATAACTATGTTAAAAACTTTCCGTTTAGTAACATCAATGTAGAAACAGAAGTTGAAGCTAGTAGATCAACTGTTAATCGCGTGATACAGAAGTCACCATTAAACCCAAACATAATTCACCAACTTGATTTTGCCATTGTTCACATCAGGTGGAGTCGAGAGCGGCTTAATTTAATTAGGATGGGTACAATTATTCATCCAGATTACCGATGTCGTAAACGACAGCGAAATATACCACTCCAGCTTCAACCGAAGAAATGCCTGATATGGGCAAACGTGCGTGTGTACGAAGAAGACCTAGCCTTCTCACCAAGCTATCGGTCACAAACAAAACCTGCGGACCGGTGTCCAATAAAACGCGCGCGAGATCAGTCTTTCCAATTGCATCATAAACTTTAACGACAACGGTAGGAAGTATTTCAGAGGAACGCGATTCATTTCTCATATGGTTGCTCACGACCAAAGCAGCAGAATTCGCATTAAATTTAACGCCACTTGAAGAAGTTGTTTGACTACTAGATGGATAACTGTTATTATCCATGTGTATTAAGCTATGATGACGAGTATAACAAAACGAACAACGTGCCGAGGCAATTGTAACATAAACGCTGTCAATTCAATTCAATTTTTGTTTTATTGAACATACTACCATATTTACAATTTGGCTTACAACTAATAAGATACTACATATGTATGAAAGTTTACATTTGTTGGCTTATAGGGGGCCTAACTATATACAGTGACTTAAGTTTAATTATTTTTATATAAAATTTACATGACGAAAAAAAAAAAATTAAATTTAAAATGTCGGTTGTATTGTCCTCAGGGTGTTCATTCCTGGTTGTCAGTGGTGATTTTTGTGGGTTGTGGGCAGGGATGGCGTTTTAGCCGCGGTGGTAGGCTGACCCAATGTCAGCGTAGAACGAGACTACTTCCTCGTTGTCCATGATTACGTTGCCATCCAGAGTTTCCATCACACTGAGGTACCTCGGCTCGGGATGTCGTTGTTCTGTGGTCATCCTTCTCATAAGCTGATTCGGGTGGTCGATGATGTTCCCCATTAGTTTCTTTGTTGAAAGAACTAGATATTTGTCCAGCGGGATTAAATTGGCTTCTGTGTAGAGATGCTCGTTCCTGTAGTGTTTCTGTCGTTGACGGTCGAAACATAAACGCTGATCTCTAGCAAAGCTGCGACGCAAACTAACCGGTAGACATGTGTAACGGAGCGCTGCGCTAGCGCAATGCGCTGAAGCAGCAACTTTGTTATGTGCGCTGATACATCAATTTGTAACTCAGTGGCGCAAAAGCGCAGTTCAACTCATCAACTCAATATTCGAATAGCGCTTTGACAAGCGCAGCGCTGCGCTGCACAAACAAAAACCATTCAAGCAGATAAAAAAAGCGCTGACTTGTTGTTATGGCAAATTATAATTTTTGAAAAGCGAGTTAGGTTGTTAGGTTTTTTGTTTATAACTTTTCTTTAAAAAAAGATACAGACGTACAAAATTGAGTGGGCATAGATTTGTATATTCTCAGCACGATTATGATAAAAACTCAATTTCGTCATAACTCGAGTTAGGCGGTTATGGTTTGCGGCCACAGCTATATCATCGTAGATCATCTATCAAGGGACCAAATTGCTTGGAAATTCATACCACCCTCCGCACCTCACTTTGGTGGATTGTGGGAGGCTGGTATAAAATCACTAAAGGTTCATCTAAAACGAGTTATCGGTGATCACAGGCTAACCTACGAAGAGATGTACACGCTTTTGACAAAAATTGAAAACTTACTCAATTCGCGCCCTATGTGGCAAACTTCGGACTTCGAACCCGCTGCCCTAAGTCCGTCGCATTTTATGATTGGAGAGTCTTATTCCACAGTCCCTACACCTGATATTTCAGTAAATGATGTCTCGATTAGAAATAACTGGTCTCTTTTACAGGCACTAATGCAAGGCTTTTGGAAACGCTGGCACCAGGAGTACCTGACGTCATTGCAGAGTCGCCCAAAGTGGCAAAGGGTGCAACGCAACCTAAAAGTTGATGACGTCGTGCTACTAAAAGAGCCAAATCTTCCTCCATCTAAATGGGTTCTTGGACGTGTGACTGAAATCCATCTTGGACCAGACAATAAATGCCGAGTTGTCACCGTCAAGACAAATAATGGTAGCTATGTTCGACCAGTGGTGAAACTTGCTCCCTTACCTTTTACTGAAAGACCGGAGTCTTCCAGGGGGGGCTGAATGTTATGAATTCAAATAATTTTATTAATGTATTTTTATAATTTGCAACTATGAATTGAATTGCATAACAGTTACTTTTACAATACCAATCTTTGTAAAGTTACACTATTTTTTTGCTAACTCTCTTTTTACCGATTGATTATCAATATGTCATTGTAATCTTCCGTTGCTCTTGCTTTTGCTTGAATTGTACTGGCACCTGTTGAAGCTTTCTAAATTGAGGTCTGTTGTATAAGAACCATTGGACGAGTCACATCAAAGAAGCAGCAAAGGCAAGCAAAAGAGACAAGACACGGATCAGAACATTTACACATTTAACACCACACGTAACAAACATACATATATACAATTATATACAATTAAAATTTATATTAAACAAATTTAATTACATTTTTTAATCATACACAATAAATTTAGTATACATTACACATTTTAAACACACAATACAATTAATATACAAAATACAGTCCACACTAAACTTAATGAAAAACAACTGTTATTATCCATGTGTACTAAGCTATGATGACGAGTATAACAAAACGAACAACGAGCCTTAACTCGACATCGAAGCGAGGAGTGCTTAGTACCGAGGCAATTGTAACATAAACGCTGATCCCTAGCAAAGCTGCGACGCAAACTAACCGGCATTGCAACAAATTCTGTACACTGCGGAAGATTTAACTTATTTAACAAGCTAGGCTTTTTATGTTTGTAGGATTTGACGCACACTGATTTTTACCCACACGAGTAAGTCTCGGACCACTAGCTTCTAATGCAATAGAACGATCTTCTAAGAACTCTAGAAGGTCTTCGATTGTAAATAGATTCCTCCGATTTTTACTATGTTCGCGTCCCAGAGTCAGTTTTAATTATCAGTAAGTAAAGTAACCACGGGTCCGTACCTATTGGCTTATTGATTTATAGAAAGAGACTTATCATATCTACGTTCTAACTTCTCCCAAGCGAGCTTGTAATTTGAGTCGGAAATATTTACACCGTTCAAAAGATTGTAAGCGTCGTCGCGTAATACTGGGGTGCCAGCACGTAACTTGATACAATCGAGTCTAGTCGATGTAATTGAGTATAGGAACTTCCTTATTTGATTCAATCGAATCGAAAACAATCGGCTAATCATAAGAAAGAACATTAAAATATTAATTTTAGGTCACTCAGTCCTAACCCAGCTAAAAGACAAAAACAAATTTTATTTTTTTTAATTTTTTTTTTACCATTCACTCCGCAAACAAGAGATAATTCTAGCAATGGAGAAGCTAAAAGAATACGGGATACCATCAGAGATGAATTATTAATAAATAGGCCCTAAAGTGTAAAAAAAGAACAACAAATCTATAAAATAAACATGTATGTAGTTTCTAAAGCTTTATTAAAACAAAAACAAACAATTCAATTATTCAAAGAAAAAAAAAACAAAAACTAATTCAATATAATAAAAAAACAAAATAAAACACTTACCATCAGAGATGAATTATTAATAAATAGGCCCTAAAGTGTAAAAAAAGAACAACAAATCTATAAAATAAACATGTATGTAGTTTCTAAAGCTTTATTAAAACAAAAACAAACAATAACAATTCAATTATTCAAAGAAAAAAAAAAAACAAAAACAAAAACTAATTCAATATAATAAAAAAACAAAATAAAAAACTTAAAAACTATGACTAATTCAATACAAAGTAAAAAACTTAAAAACTATGACTTATTAAATACAATATACAAAAAAAATAAAAAAAAACTATGAATACACAAGTATCAGACTTTTTACTAAGCACATTTTGTTAATTTACCTCAGGTACCTTCAGCTTATTTCACCTGCGGCTTATACTGGGACTATGAGTTGATTTCCATCAACTTTAAATCATTGGCGATTTGGGCCACCTCCAACTCCATTCGGCGAATCTGAAGCTCTTCCTTCTTCAGGCTTTTAGCAACCTCAAGCTCGCCACGCTTTACATCGCATAGTCCCCGAAAGGCATCCCTTATTTCCAGCAATGTTTCGTTAGATTTCTCTGAATTTTTCTTCTGATGTTCAAAGAAATTTTCTTAAAGCTGAAGTTGTTTCTTCAAACAATCATCTTCCTTTTTTGCTCGAGACGTTCTCCTTGGTGTTGAGGTTGAAGAACGATTTACAGTCTCGCGCAACGGAGCCGAAGCTGGCTCCGGTGTACCAGTCCCAGTCAGGTCCTCCAAAAGTTGTTCTATGGACTCATTTTGTTTTTGCTGTTCATTGTTTTCTGTTTAAACGAAATATGGGCATATAAATAAAGCACTATTCAACAAAACTAAATATACATTAAATACCTTTTTCACTGCTCCCAAAAGTTAAACCTCCGAAAATGCCACTTACTGACGCTTCCATCCCACAGGCAATTATGACTGCTTCCTCAGCATCGTCCAACTGCTTAAGGTCAAATGGACCACCTCCGGTTTGTTTGATAGAGTTCTTGTTGTGGGTAAGCTTTTTTTTGTCATGTATTTACGAAGCGTCCACACCTAATTTCATTTTTGTTTAATATAAAATCTACACCACAAATGTTTGTATGTTTATTACTCACCCGTTTCCACTCTGCAACAGACTTTGTTGGTGGTCCGTTGACATTCAAAGACCTAGCCAACTGTTCCCATTGTTGCCTTTGGGTCGTGCGGCCAATACTTGAGGAAGCATTATATGACCAGGCCAGCTCTGGATGTTCTTGCATAAATGCTGATAGCATAGCAGTTTGATTCCTGGTTGCGTGAGACCTTCGAAAAAACAAAATTAATTTAAAGAACGCTCGAAACCATTATATTATAGGTAAATATATTATACTTACATATTTTCATAAAATATATTCGTAATGAACCGAAATGCAGAACACCAATTTTCATTTTCGAAATTTCAATTCACAATTACGAATTGTGGAACACCCAAATTCACTTTCGCCAAGTGAATTCACAATAAGTGAATTGTTTCATTTCATTACTAACAGTTACTCTACCTACCTGTTATCATAATCAAATTTAAGGGTTTTTAGAGTATTTATCTATTTATTTAGTTTAAGACATATAAACAAGGAGTAAAAAGTCCAAATTCCAGCTTATGAGGAACAATGGAAATGAATCCGTTTCATACCCGTTGCTCATAACTATGTTAAAAACTTTCCGTTTAGTAACATCAATGTAGAAACAGAAGTTGAAGCTAGTAGATCAACTGTTAATCGCGTGATACAGAAGTCACCATTAAACCCAAACATAATTCACCAACTTGATTTTGCCATTGTTCACATCAGGTGGAGTCGAGAGCGGCTTAATTTAATTAGGATGGGTACAATTATTCATCCAGATTACCGATGTCGTAAACGACAGCGAAATATACCACTCCAGCTTCAACCGAAAAAATGCCTGATATGGGCAAACGTGCGTGTGTACGAAGAAGACCTAGCCTTCTCACCAAGCTATCGGTCACAAACAAAACCTGCGGACCGGTGTCCAATAAAACGCGCGCGAGATCAGTCTTTCCAATTGCATCATAAACTTTAACGACAACGGTAGGAAGTATTTCAGAGGAACGCGATTCATTTCTCATATGGTTGCTCACGACCAAAGCAGCAGAATTCGCATTAAATTTAACGCCACTTGAAGAAGTTGTTGGACTACTAGATGGATAACTGTTATTATCCATGTGTATTAAGCTATGATGACGAGTATAACAAAACGAACAACGTGCCGAGGCAATTGTAACATAAACGCTGTCAATTCAATTCAATTTTTGTTTTATTGAACATACTACCATATTTACAATTTGGCTTACAACTAATAAGATACTACATATGTATGAAAGTTTACATTTGTTGGCTTATAGGGGGCCTAACTATATACAGTGACTTAAGTTTAATTATTTTTATATAAAATTTACATGACGAAAAAAAAAAAATTAAATTTAAAATGTCGGTTGTATTGTCCTCAGGGTGTTCATTCCTGGTTGTCAGTGGTGATTTTTGTGGGTTGTGGGCAGGGATGGCGTTTTAGCCGCGGTGGTAGGCTGACCCAATGTCAGCGTAGAACGAGACTACTTCCTCGTTGTCCATGATTACGTTGCCATCCAGAGTTTCCATCACACTGAGGTACCTCGGCTCGGGATGTCGTTGTTCTGTGGTCATCCTTCTCATAAGCTGATTCGGGTGGTCGATGATGTTCCCCATTAGTTTCTTTGTTGAAAGAACTAGATATTTGTCCAGCGGGATTAAATTGGCTTCTGTGTAGAGATGCTCGTTCCTGTAGTGTTTCTGTCGTTGACGGTCGAAACATAAACGCTGATCCCTAGCAAAGCTGCGACGCAAACTAACCGGTAGACATGTGTAACGGAGCGCTGCGCTAGCGCAATGCGCTGAAGCAGCAACTTCGTTATGTGCGCTGATACATCAATTTGTAACTCAGTGGCGCAAAAGCGCAGTTCAACTCATCAACTCAATATTCGAATAGCGCTTTGACAAGCGCAGCGCTGCGCTGCACAAACAAAAACCATTCAAGCAGATAAAAAAAGCGCTGACTTCCTTGTAGCGCTCCCATATTTTTCACATGTTTGACGGAATTCAATAAAATTCCATGATATGGTGTATGAAGGGAAAAGGAAAGGAAATTTAAGGAAAGACAATTTTTTTTCATAAATTGTATCCATGTCTATTAAGACTTTAATGTTGAAGATCTGTATGATATTTTCGAAGTAAAAAAATAGTTTATGAAACCATCTCTATTTCTTTTTTGTATGAAAATTTTTTTCGTTTCAAATCCTTTCAACCAATTTTTGCGTGTTTCCTGTCGAATTTATTGCAAAACACTGTTCAGCATTACTTTAGAATAGGGTTGGAGCAATAAGATGGTAATTTTTTTTCAAAATTCTGAAATTTTTCATCAACTTTTGAATTTTGATTTGAATTTTTGATTTGAATTGAATTGATTTTTGCGCCATTCAAAGTTTTAGTATGAAATTTTTTGTCATTTTGAAGTTTTTTTTACACTGAAATAAAGTTTGACATTTGTCAATTAAATATATACTTCAATAATTAAGATCTGAAAACTAATACTGAAGTTAGAAGCCCTAGAAACCATTTAAATCGGCATATTTCAAAGATTTTAATTAAATTTTTAATCAAAATTTAATTTTTATTGAAAATTTGAGAAAAGTCACCCTACCTCCTCTCCTGTTTCATATATTCCAAAATGACCTGTGACACATTTGTAGAATAGCATTATTGCAATTAATTTGCATCTTTATTTTTTTTAAATTGTTAAATTTTTCATCAACATTTGAATTTAGAGTTCTTAAAATCGAATCGAAAAGAGTTCCTTGCACGCTTTTAGTAAGAAAAACTTTGCTCCTCCTCAATAATTTTTAGACCAATATTTAGGAAAACATTCTATCTTCCATTTAAGACCTTAACCATAGAGGAAATATATTACCTAGAGTCACGACTTCGGGGGTTTGCTCTCTTTAACCCTACAAGCTGAATTGATGTGTTAGTTGCCCCATGCATTTTAAATGGGAACAAACACAGCTTTGTTCAAATTTTGTGGGTTTTTGCTCAATGCGCAAAAAAGTTGAATAAGTGCGTTTGAATATTCAAAAAAGGAATCCGTTAAATTCCAAAATTTTAAAATACAAATATTTTTTTATTAATTTTGCTTTTTTTATGTCTTTATCAATAAAAACTATATTAGATATTAATTTTATTGCTTTTCGGATACAAATTCCTTAATATTTATGTTTATTTCTGTTAAAAACTAAGAAATTCCAAGCAAAAGTAGAAGCGCACCCTAGAAATTCAATGCGTATGGTGCCCAACATTGACCACGGAATATCTTTCAGCCGTATTAATAAAAAACGCTTATTCCACCTATATTCCATGGTTTTGCTAAACCATGGAATAGGAGTTAAGCTATGGCTTAAATATTTACATTAATAAAAACAAAATGTTCCCGGAATAGTAAAATGACATTTATCAAAAATCCTTTTAAGACAATCTTCTACAAAAGTAAGCAATCTCTTTTTTATACTCTGTACTAAATTGATTGTCAATTGCTTGTGTCTGACTGGGGACATTTCTATTTCTTATTCCTTCGCTAAACCACCTACTTCGGTGGTTTAACTTAATCATAATTAGTAAACGTCACTTAACAGAAAATTTGTTTTATTAATGAAATTTCGCACTTAGTCCAGGACTTAACGATAAACCTCCACTAAACCATCTTTATTAATATGGGTGTTTGAGTATATATAATATGGAGGGCTCGCTTCTATTCCAAATGCGTGACTATCATAGGGGGCGCTACTCAAATTTGTGTAAGACAAAGTTATTGCCGAGTGCTTCATATCACATGTGACGGAGAACTATATGCGAGGAGAAGGTAAGCACAAATCGGAGGACACGGCTATATCCTTAACAAACAGATGTGGTGACACGGTCTCGATGGTGGCTCCTCTGCCTGCTCATAGTCGGAATAAACACCAGACACCAAATTGTAAAAGGTTCTACTTTCCAACGACGCTCAGAAGAAAAAGAAAACTCCTTATTCTCATCCAGACATTCTCTTTTCTCTATAATTAAATTCTGTTAAAAAGACTTTAAAAGGTTTATTTTAGTTCAATAAATGTGTTTAGAACAATTCTAATCATTTGACAACATAATCAAAGTGTTTTGCCTTTTCCTTTTGCGCTTCTCCTTCTGGGACGTAGATTTATTCACATATAAATAGTTGGTGTCAAACAACGACGCCACACAGAAAGTGGGACAGCGACCCCTATCACAACTTCAAGTACTACAATGCATTAGGGATAGAAACGAGCCCTCCATATTAAGGGTATTCATGTAACGAGATAATTTTCCGCTTTGTAGAAAGATATAACTTTCCGCAGCATGTTTTCATGAACACCCCCTAAGAAATACTTGCGTAAATGTGGGAAATATTTTGTGAAATGTCAAATTAAAAGTCAGAATCCATACTTCTTTAGTTTACGAGGTTTATTTAAGTATTTCCGCAGCAAATTTGTGAGATAATTTTATGCGATTTGCAGAAACTTTTTCCTATACAAATTTTGACAGCTCGTTTCTGCGGAGATAAAATTATCTGGTTTACGAGGTTTACGAGGGTTTTCCGCGCTTACATGAATACCCCTAATTTTATGCGATTTGCAGAAACTTTTTCCCATACAAATTTTGACAGCTCGTTTCTGCGGAGATAAAATTATCTGGTTTACGAGGGTTTTCCGCGCTTACATGAATACCCCTATTATATATACTCAAAGCGGAATATAGACATTTTAGCCCAAAGGTGGTTAACAAGTAAACAAATCGATAAAAAAAAAACAAATGTCATAAAAAAACAAAAGTGCGGGTCGCTGCTTCTAATTAGTAAACAAGTTTTTCAGTGATTTTAACGTAATTTTCTCAACTAAATTAAATAAATTGCCAATAAAAATGCACATCAAAGTTTCCCCCGTCGATACCCGATAAATTTTCGTCTGCAAATCATAAATTGATCGCGTAAATTTCGATTGCAAAATACCGAAATTGTTTGTGCAAAATTTCACAAGTTGTGGAAGTAGTGAACTTTTGGTTAAAAAGCATAAAGGGAGTGTAAAAAAGTATAATTGCACGTTAGTTCATTTAATTAAACATCGTTTGGCATATAGTTTTGTTAATAAAACTCATTGTGCGGGCGATTTGTAATCAAACTTCTGTTGGCATTGAACAAACACTAAATACAACGAGAAATAGTGCAAGCGACCCACTAATTTTGTCGTCAACATCGACATCCACTTCGTTAACGAAAAACATCGGCAGTGACCGCAAAAAAAAGTGTTTCCCTTCAACAACAGCCCGCGAGCTAAATAACAATAATATAAATTTTGATAATTTAAAAAACAGCACAACAATAAGTGCAGCTAGTGGAAGAAGCAAGGGAGGAAAACAAGCCTAACAGCCACCTAAATCAGCCTGCTGGTGGGCAAATATTTTCTTCGCCTAAGAAGACGCAAATAATTCAGCGGAATATGCCAAAAAGCAATGACCCGATTAAGATAGCTTTCTCAGCATCGCATCAGCAATAGGCGCAACAACCTCAGCAGCACCAACAGCAACAACAACAACAACAGCACACCACGCAATACCAGCTCTCGAATAACAGTTTCGTAAGAACCACCAAGATACCAACAATCATGAACTCGAGCAACCAAGCGGCTGGCGGGAATCGGATCACCTTTACCAGTCAGTCGTGCGAACTTTGCCCTAACAAAGGGGGCATAGTCAAGGAAACAGATGTTGGCAAATAGGTACATCTAGTCTGTGCCCTTTATGTGCCGGGAGTGGCATTTTGAGAAGTAGATCAACTATCTTTAGTGACACTCTTCGAAATGCAGTACAGCAAATGGGGAGCCAAAACTTGCACTCTTTTTGAAAACGAACGTTTCTCAGAAACTGGCGTGTGTATAGGTTGTGATGCTGGCATGTGCAAAACATTTTTCCATGTCACTTGGTATAAGAAAATAGATTAATTTTATTTTAAAAACAGTTTTAACTCGTAAATTCTTACAGTGCTCAGGCCGCGGGATTTTTATCCGAAGCTCATTCGGAGGAAGCAGATCACGCGGATCCTTTCTACGCACACTGCAAGGTGCATTCGGACAAAACGATGATCAAACATCGAAAAAGACATTTCAATTCAATTAAATTGGTAATGGAGCACAAGAACCTGGAAAAGCAAGAACACAAAAATAAAGATCCAACTCCAGGTCAAATTCGAATCCAGAGAAAACTTGCGAAGTATCAAAATAAGTACCGGAACAATAAACATCTTAAAATCGAATTTTGGGGTAATTTTTTTCTTTTATATAATGATGATTCTTATGATTTTCGTTGTTTGCATTATTTTTTTAAGTCCCAACTCAAAAGATATCGAGATTGTTAACTACCAGTGCCGCGTTGGAGTTACAAGAAGCTCAGGTATGTAGGAATGATAATTTGTTTTAGAGTATTTAATTGTTGCGGTAAATTTTGACACAACAAAGTTCACCAGCCCATTCGTTTCCTTTTTTCCCACAACCCCTCCATTTGTATTGCGGCTCCAAAATGCTGGCAGAGTTAGTATGATCCTGGACCATCAGCCAAGGCCTACTCCTAAAGCATCTTGGAAAAGCTACGAAACAGGATTTCTACTCATAAGATGATAAAACATGGGACAGGCGGTCCAGTTTCAACGATAGGTGTGACAGGCGGTCCACAGAACTGAATATAACTTGACGGACAAGTCAAAACGAGGAACACTCAACGAAATGGCCGAGAGCCCACCATAAAGTACCTGTACAAGATACACGAAGATGACTTTGTTAGGTGATTCCTCCAATTCCCCAAATCTGCAAGAAGGTCTACGGTTTCAATTAAATGTAATTTTTCGCGAGAAATGGAATTTTCCTCACCATTTAAGAATGACAAATGGTGGAAATGCATCCGTCCAAGAGACTTTTCTCCATTTTAAACTGGTCGGTATGGGATGGGGCGTTGCTCGTGTGAACCTGATTTTTCATTCTCCGATGAAGCTGTATTGGAATTAGACGGAGGTGAGCTGAATTTGTTCATTGAGCTATCCCCATTGTGAATCATCCCTTTCACTAGGGATTAATGTCGATTTCCTTTTACACTAGGGATTTTAGGGATTGCGATCCCTTGTCAAATTTTGACTTTTACCACACCAAAAAAATCGATTTTTTTTTGACAGAGATCAAATCTTTCGAATCCGTATTTGGAGAGGGATTTACATGTATACGAAATACGCACACTAAAAAGACAAAATTTGACAAGGGATCGCAATCCCTAAAATCCCTAGTGTAAAAGGAAATCGACATAAGAGTTAGGAATGAGAGAGTGGATTGGGTTCAACAACGGAGCAAGCTGTCAGCCCATAGGCGAAGTTTTGCGTTATAACCGTGACCGAACACCGCCACTACAGAGAGAGTTAAAAAGAGAAAGAAACAATGGGAGAAAGCGAAAATGAATGAGGGAAGCCGCCATGATGACACTTTTCAATTAGATTTGGTTCGAGACAGATCGCTTTAGAAAAGCTTTGGGAAGAAAGAAAAATTAGTTTGATTCGCTTAATTTTTTTGCAAATTCAAAATAGTAAAATTGTTTTGTGAGGAAATCATTGGAGCTGAGAGAAGATCGAGAGGGCTCAGATAATTAAGATTTCGAGGAGAAAAATCTGGAAAGAGACGGATCCATTTTCAAGAGTTAGGGCAGGTGGGCCAGAAAACTCGAGAGGAAAATCCCATTTTTGAGAATAAGATAAGTATTCTTGTGTGTAGAAAATTTTGAGTCGTTTTCCTTGGAAGCCAGTTTGGGCAAATAAATACCCCGCTAGACCTTTCTTTTTTAACCTTTCGTGTCCCGAAAAGACGGTACTTTAAAACCCAGTGAATTCTTTGTGTTTCGGGAATCTTTCCCAAAGTCATCTACGGTCCTTCTTGTGATTTACGGTACCTACATAACGTTACTGTTCAACTATAAAACTAAAAACTGTTTTCCATTTAAATTTTTTAATTTGGCCTTTTGCCAATTTTATATATAATTGTTAATTGATTGTTGAAAAAATTTAGGGTTTTTCACCTATAATCCAAAAAGGTTTCCCTAATAAATTCATAATTTTTCTTTTGAAATTTTAAATCGTGCCTTCTTATTGAATTTAGAAGAGGAAATTCATTTGTTTCAGGTTTTGGTAAGTTTCACCTTTGATAAAAACTTCCTGGCGCCCATCGAAGTACGCCCCTGTACTTTATATCGTTTATCCGAAATTAATCAAAATTCATTTAATTTAATTGATCCAGCGCTCGATCAATAAAAAAACTAGATTCGATAACCCGAACCCACCCTTCGCTGAACGAAACCGGTGGTAGCACTTTAATTGCTGCCGTGTTGCAATTTTCTTCGAACACGACCAATTCTGACAGATTATTATCATCTGTTTACTTTCCCATCTCATTACTCATTTCGAAATTTACCTACCGCGAGGCACACCGGTTAAGTGCAATTAATTTTCTTTTCGATTTAATCTATTAAATTGTTGGATACGAACATCCAAAGTCGCGGTCTTTTAGTTCGATCTTCTTAATTAGTGTTTAATTCGCGATATAAAACAAATATCTGACTGTATGCCGTTGAATTCAGTTTACTTTTTCTTTGTTGCTAATTCAGTATGTGTTCAATAAATTGCTCAAAGTGTTCTAAGCTGATTACTAATGAATCGGTTGAATGTAGCTTTTGTGGCAGAGCTCTTGATATTAAATGTTCTAAATTAAAAAAAAGTGAATATTTATTAATATCTAATAATGATAATATTCTCTTTAAATGTGAAAACTGTAAAAACATCTCTCCTTTTCTATGCATTGCTAAATTAAACCAAATACATTGCTTTCTTAATGACAATATGAGTGCTTTTAATTCTAATATTTCTGTGTGCAGTGATGACTACGAAAATCAGTCAAAACAAAATGCAAATAATTCTCTCAACTTAAGTAGAGACATTAGGCAAAGTACTCGCTGCCAAAGACCTTTAAAAAAAAATGAATCTCTTCGCCCTTCTAACTCTCGATCGGAGTCTCCGTCGTTTTTGCGTGTTCCGTTGAAGAACAACAACAACTCATTTATTTCAAAGGGTCCCAGAAAAATATGTGCACCAACAACCTCGTCGTCTGCAACTAAAGGTAATCTTGTTACTAGCTCATCGAATTCGCACTCTAAACAGAACATCGAAACGGTTCATAAACCGATGAGTGCTTTAGATGTCAACAAATCCGATAATAATGTGTATAAACAAAATGTTGTTGCTGCCAATGGGAGATGTTGCGTAGATGAATTGCACTCTAAAGGGCCGATAGAGGTTGTGCCTCCTGCTGTTAAAAATGTTGACGTCATTGAGATTTTGATTCATAATGTTAATAGTAATGCTGCTGCTCCTGTTGTTGGCGACGAACATGGCAAGTCGAATAATGGTGCCATAGGTGTCGTACCGTCAATTGCTGTTGATAATATTGATGATGGAAATGCTGTTGGTGCTGAAAACGTTGTTGGTCTTGATGCCGTTATTGATGATGGAAATGCTGTTGGTGCCGCAGTTGTCGCAGGTTCTGCAAGTGTTGGTAATGCTGATGGTCTTGGTACTGCTGCTCTCGATAATTTTAATGCTGATGGTGTAGTTGCTGATGCTGTTAAAAATGTTTGCGGTAGTTCTAATGGTCAAATTATCGCATCCAAAAAGGTAATCGTTGGTTCAAAATTACAATGCCATGATCTTAAAATAGCTAGAAATTTAAAATGGTTCCATATTGGAAGTTTCCATCCCGCTACCACCGTTGATGGGATTGTCAATTTCATATCCACTAACCTTGGAGTTGACTCAACTGCTATTTTATGCTACAAATTAATCAAAAATGAAGATTCCGATCGTAATCTTAGATTTGTTAATTTTAAGATTGGCGTTTCCTTCGAATTATCTAAACGAATCTATGTTGATACTTTTTGGCCAAGAGGCCTCAGCATACGCCCGTTCTTGTTTAAGCCAAAAAACTCGCAAGAAGAGAGGGCTCTGTGATGCCCTCAAGCTATAGTCCAAAGAAATTTCGTGATAATGTTCAAACCACAAAATGCAGTAAATCCTCACTTAATGTTTACTTCCACAATGCTAGTGGCATTCGCACAAAAGTATCTAAACTATTCAACAACTCAAGTCATCTCGATTACGATGTGATTATAATTGTCGAAACTTGGTTACATCCTGGAATATCTTCATCTGAACTTTTTGACTCTCGCCTATTCAACGTATACAGACTTGACAGATGTAGTACTGTAACTGAGCGTGGAGGAGGAATAATGGTTGCTGTTCGGTCAACACTTAGATGTAAAGAATTAGCTTTGCGTTATTTGGACGTTGAGCAAATGTGTATTTCTATTAACCTTCATACCACGCATAATGTTTCTCTATTCTTTATTATCAGTTATATTGCTCCAAATAGTAATGTTGAATTGTATGAAAAACATCTTATGAATATTGAATTTATTAATAATATTTGCTCTGAATTTGATAATGTATGTGTTTTTGGCGATTTTAACTTGTCAAATATAGAATGGAACTTATCCGATAATGATAGTATGCTAATTGCTTCCAATATGTTAAGAGATTATGAATCAATTTTTATTGACTCTATCTATTCATTAAATCTCGTTCAAATTAATAATATTTTAAATTCATTATATAAAATATTAGATCTAGTTTTTGTTTGTAATGATTTTTTAAATGCTAAAGTTTCGACTGTTCCTTTTTCACTTTTAAAAGAATCTATTCATCATAAAGAATTATTTATTGAAATTGAAATGTATATCTTTTCTGAAAATGTTCCTAATCAACCTTCAAAATGTTTTAACTTTAAAAAGGCAAACTTTGTTGATCTCAATAACTTTCTTTTTACTTTTAATTGGTCTGATGAATTTTTAAATTTGACTCTTGAACAAATGTATACGCGATTTTCTTCGATAATTTTTGAGAGTTTTTCAAAATTTATACCTCTGGCTCAAAAACTGAACACTAAACTACCAAAGCTTCCGTGGTATAATAAGCAGTTATCTAATCTTAAAAACGTGAAACGTAAAGCTTATAATAAATATAAAAAATCCAAAAATGAGTTAGATTATGCTTCCTTTAGTAAATTGCGTAAAGAATTTTTCACTCTTAATAAGTTCCTTCATAAGTGTTACATCATGAATGTTGAAAGTAATATTAAAGGCAATTGTAATTCGTTCTGGTCATTTGTTAATGCGAAAAGAAAATCTACTGGTTTTCCTAAAAATATGTCGTTTAAGAATATTGAAGCTTCAAATAATACTTCTATACTTGAATTGTTCGCAAACTTTTTCCAATCAGTTTACTCAACCCCTGATTTGAATAACTGTTCAAACATGCCTAATATTCCAAGTAAGGTTGATATTGGAGAACTACAGTTAAGTCGTTTTGAAATTCTCTCGGGACTTCAATCTCTCAAACCTAAGTTAAGCTCAGGGGCCGACGGTATACCCGCTATATTTCTCAAATCTTGTGCTTCTTCAATTTGTTATCCTCTGCTTCAAATATTTAATAAGTCTCTAGCTGAAGGAGTTTTTCTGAACACCTGGAAAATCTCTTACCTAGTTCCTATTTACAAATCTGGGTCTAAGAACTTAATTGAAAATTACAGAGGTATTTCAAAACTCTTAGCAATTCCCAAGTTGTTTGAGAGTATAGTCAAAAATAAAGTAGAGTTTTTAACCAAAGAATCCATATCGGAATCACAACATGGTTTTATATCTGGGCGATCTACCACTACTAACATGGCTCTTTTCTCATCATATGTGATTAATTCCGTTGAGGGAAAGTGTCAGGTTGATGCTATTTATACAGATTTTAGCAAAGCCTTTGATTCTGTTGACCATCTAACTCTGATAAGGAAACTTGAGATATTTGGTTTTCACTCTAAATTTCTTAGTTGGATTTCGTCTTACCTTGTTGGTAGGTCTCAAAAAGTTTTAATTTATAATTCATTTTCGAGGTCTATAAAATGTAGTTCTGGTGTTCCACAGGGGAGTCATTTGGGTCCTCTCCTTTTTAACATATTTATCAATGATATTGTGTTAGCTATTCAACATTCCCAATGTCTTTTATATGCAGATGATCTTAAATTATTTTTGGACATAAAAGACGTTGAGGACTGTTATCGTTTACAATCTGATTTAAACCGAGTTGTTGAATGGTGTAACGACAATAGATTAAAATTGAACATTAAGAAATGTAACGTTATCTCATTTTATAATTCTAGTAACCGCATTGTCTTCAACTATTTGATTGAATCTAATTTGTTATCTCGTGTAGAACAAATCAAAGATCTTGGTATAATGCTCGATTCAACTTTTTCTTTTAAAAGTCATATCGAATATGTTGTTGGTAGAGCGAATTCACTTGTTGGATTTATTAAGCGAAACTGTGTTGATTTCTCCGACCCTTATGCGTTGATATCACTATATATATCACTTGTTAGATCGATACTTGAATACGCCGACGTTATATGGAATCCAGCCTTTAAGAATCTTTCAAATCGTATTGAAAATGTTCAACGGCGTTTTACAAAATTTATATTTTTTAAAATGAAATGGAATTTTGCCCCCGATTATAAAGCTAGATGTCTACTACTTGGAATTAAATCTTTAGATTCAAGACGAACGATTCATGATGCAATGCTTGTAAGAGATGTATTATGTTATCATATAAGATGTCCTCCTTTACTTTCAATTATGCCAATTTATGCTCCGTTTAGATCACTACGCTCAAGGAATTTGCTTTTTGAACGGTACCACAGGACCAGTTATGGTAGTAATGAGCCTATTTCTAGAGCTATAACTCATTTCAATGAAGTTTGCCGACTTATGAGTATTGATATAAGTTTTTCTAGAAATATCTTTAAAGCTAATCTTTTATTTTTATTTATTTTTTAGCATTATATGTAGTATATAACTTTAGTTTTATTTTATCCATAATCTGTTAGCTGTAAATTGCTTGTAGATGTAAATAAATAAATAAATTAAATAAATTGCAACAATTGACGTCCAAACGTGGGGCTCGTCTTTTTGGTGAAGAGCACAAAAATAAATTGTTCATTCGCTGTGCCTGTATTGTCCTTGTTTTTGTTCCCGTTTCTTGTGTTTAGGGAAGTGATCCTTTTTCATACATATCGTTAAAAGAAGTGTACTTTTAATTTTGTTTTATTCCCCAGGTGAAACAATTATTAATCATCTGTGCAAAGGAAAAGTCGTAAATAAGGCGGCAGTTGCTATATATTGAATTACTTTGGGAATTTCGTGTGGTGTGAGCGGCAAACACAGTCAGCAAGGGGTAATTGAAATTACCTGCCCAAGTAAGGCATCTTTTGATTGTTTGTGAGTTTATTTGCATATAAATTGTAGTGATCTTTTTATACATATGGTGAGATTTTTCTCAGATTACATATTATTTTCAATTTTTATATAAAAATACTTCGTTGACATAGGGTATAGTGCTATCTTTTTCGCTTTCGTTGGCGTGAACTTAGTGAGCATAATTTTGTGAAATTTTCTTAAAGCTAGCTGTGGTGCAAGTTTTTAGTGCACAGAACTCAACTGTGTGAGTAAAGGGGTCCTAAAGGAGGCAAGGGGTAATTGTAAATAATTACCTGTGCATGAAGTATTTTGTTAAATTTAGATTAATTTTCTCGATTTACCATTTGGGTTAAAATTATTTTTGCTAAATTCATTTCTATACATAACCTAAATTTTTTTTGGCGGTCGTTGAAAATATAGAGTTATCTCTTTCCTTTTGGTGTATTTTCTTGTGACAATAAGTTTTGCGAGTTGTGTGGAAATTTCTTGAACATTGTAGGATTGCCATAGTGCATGATTGTGTTGTTTTTTTTTCAAACTACGTTTATAAATCTGATTTAAGGATTTGATCAGAACAATTACTCGGAGTGTGATAAATTCGTTTTTTTTTTTTGAGTAGAATACTTATTCCTAGATTGTGGACAAACAAAAATTCTGGTTGTGAAATTAAGGTTTCTTTTTGTGGAATCGTTTTTGTTTTGAGATCATAAATTATTGTCTGTTATAGTTTTGCTAAGTCGTGGTTTCTTCGTAGTCCGCGAAATTAAGTTGTTTTTTTTTCTCTTTTTGGAAATTAAGTGAGTTTAAAATTCTTATTGTTTTAAATTATTTTGAATAGATTTTGAGCGGTTTATATTTTGTTTTCTTTTACTAAATATTAGTTTTAGAAATATTTTAGGGATTAAAATAAAAGTTATTTTTAATTTTTTAACTACGTTCAACGTTCGCGATTGTTTTTTTAAATAAAAGCACAACATACCTAGTACGATAAACCTTTTTATATATACTTTTCCTCGATAGATTTTATACAATGGATATTAATAGGCTATCCCAGGAAGAGCTCACTTATGAGATGCTCAGTAGGGGATTAGAGAAGGGAACGGTAGATAACATGAGAAGTTCGTTAAGAGCTTCTCGTATGTTAGAACGGAGAGGTTCGGTAGAGGCGTACAGTAAGTACCCTTTTTCATATATAGAGGATAGAGATGCAGTTCAGGACAAGATAAAAGAAATAAATTTTTTAATGAAGAACCAGCCTAGGAATCCGAAATCGTCGGAGTTTTTGAAAGTTTTAACCAAAATTGAGTGGGCTCTTAATAGGATAGGTAAAGCGCAGGCAGAAGGGGATGAAGAGGTAGGAGAACAGAAATCATTGAGAATGGAACTATTATTAATTTTGTCATAGTTGAATAACGAGGATGAGAACATTTTAGGCGACGAAGAGCAATCGACCTCAGGCGTAGGTCAGCTGATTCAAGGCTCGAATCAGCCAACGCGGGATATAGCACCAGGACGGGTGCTCAACGAAATTAATAGATCGGATTTAGGTAATAGTGTAGGAAATCTGGGAACACAGGAAAGATTTCAAGAGAGAATTTGTAGGTGGAATGTTCAGTTTACTGGTGAGCGATGTGGCACATCAGTCAACTCGTTCCTGGAAAGAATTGAGGAACTTAGTTTAGCACGAAGGGTTTCAGAAAAACAATTATTTCAATCGGTAGTTGATCTTTTAACAGGGCAAGCTTTACTATGGTATAGGTCGATTAGGGAGGATATTTCAAACTGGTCAGAATTCGTGGCGGCATTAAAGTACGAATTTTTACCAGCTAATTATGATGATCTGCTATTGGAACAGATCAATCGTAGTGTTGTGTGTAACACCTAAAAACCAAAAATAAATGTAAACAATAAAAACAGAACCAAAACAATTAATAAAAAAATGTAAACAATAAAAATCAAAACAATAATAATGTAAACATTCATGAACTCGACGCATGTCGACCTACATGTAATTGTGTTTAATCATCAGCCGTCACCAAGCGATACCATCGTGCATTGAACTGATCGTATTACACACTAAGCATGTTCGGTCACTATGCGCCAAGTGCATAAATCGATTTTTGCTTATGACTGCAATCATATGCGACACATTGACTGAGCATTCAGAATGCCTATGAGGAAATACAACCGAAGGTGTATTTTGTCAAGTGGACATTTAATTCTTACGTCATGTGGGACAGTGTAGTGTAGGTCATAGGCAAAATAAATAATTAAAGAAGTAGAACAAGAATATGTATGAAAATGATATTATGTAAAACTAGTTGTAAGTATAAATAGAAGAAAATTTGGAAAATAAAATTAGTCTAGTTAAAACCTTAACCACGACTCAATTCATTATTAATCGTGCATTTTGATGCTCGGAGACACAAGCGGCCTTTTGGGCTAAGAAATTTTGTTCGTAAGAACTGAAGACCACCTCGTCAACCATTACATGGCGATCCTGCAAGTCTGAACCAAAAATTAATAATTCAAAAATCAGATGAATACTCTAGAAGAAATAAATGCATTATTTAAAAAATGGGAAGAACTAAGTGAGTATCGACCCAATACTACACAGATACCAGAAGATACTCCGGTATATACACCAATACCACGAGAAGCTGGTCCTAAAGCTTTAACTATAGAAGAATACAAAAAGAGACAAATCAACAAAGTCTCAGAAGCTTCTAAACCACCACAAAAAAAGAGAGGCGGTAGGAAGAGACAGTTCCAACGCAAGTGTGCGGAACTCCAGAACATAATAAATATTAGCTCTGGAATACAAAAACAAAAACTAATAGAAGAAATAAAAAAAATAAGACGAGATGGGTGGTAAAAGCAGCAAAGAAGAAATCATAAATAATAACGTAGCAGCAGCGACATCAGCAGCAGCGAACAAAACAGATACACTTGTTTCATCGGAAAAAATTGTATATTTAAATTTCATTTTTTTGATTATAATATTATTGTTCAAAGTAAATTCTTACTATAAAAAATATTTAAGAAAACATGCCCTCAAAACATTAAATGTATAAAATTTTTAAATTAAATTTTATGTTAGAATAAAAATAAAAACATTTTAAATACGAGTATATGGAGTTTGTAAAATTAAGAGAAATACTAGAGAAATTAAAAAAGGCACCTAATAGAACGTATACTAGAGAATATGTACAAAAGGTTGACAAGCAAATTGAACAAACATGGTTAGTAATACAGAACACAGCTGACCCAAAAGACATTACACAATTAAAACAAAAATTTGACTTAATAGTTATACAAATTCGGCAATATTTAAAAATTAAAGGTGATAACGAAAATTTAGGAACTGTAGAAGTAGACGAAAATACAGACACGGACACAAAAATAGAATTAGAAAGTACAATGGCAAACTTTGATTTAGTAATAGCCACCAAGGTGATACCTGAATTTCAGGGTAGTCAGAAAGAACTGAATAATTTTCTAGGTTTGATAGAATTCTATCACAATACTTTAAAAGACATAAACCAAAAAGAAACACTTATTAAATTTATTCTGGCTACTAAGCTATCGGAAAAAGTAAAAAATAAGATCCAAACAGAAAATACACCGACAACCTTTGATGAGTTTCGACAAATTTTAAAATCATCATATAAATCAAACAAAAATGCTTTTAGATTACATAGTGAGATTTCACAACGTTACCAAGGAAATCAAAATGTTTCAGTCTTTTCTTCACGAATAGAACATCTAATAGCATCTTTGAACGATTTACAAATTTCGGAACAGGGTGAGACTCACAGAGAGACAATAGTCAAGCTGAATGACCAAATAGGACTAGCAGCGTTCAAAAATGGTTTATCAGAACCTTATAAATCATTAGTAATGGCTGCAAGACCATCCAAGCTTGCAGAAGCAGTGCAAATTGCTTTAGAAGTTAGTCCTCAGCACTCTAACCAGATAATGTATTTTAATAGGATACAGAGAGGTAGAGGTAACCCCAGAGGAAATTTTAACCGAAATTATCAGAACAATAATACTTATTCTAACCGATTCAGGGGACAAAATATAAACAACAGAGGACATTACAGAACGCAAAATAATAAGTTTCAGGGAAACGGGTATGTCCCCGGCCGACAAAACCCGGGGCACACATTAAGAGGAAGATAATTTTCATAAAAAATTCCAACAAAGATACAAATTTTATAAAATTAAAAATAAAAGGCAGAAATCAACCAATAAATTTACTAATAGATACAGGAGCCGATATTTCAATAATTAAGAATAGCATAGTCAGTAGTAATTACAACATAGAATATGATAACAATTGTCAGATAGATGGAATAGCAAAAGAATCCATAATAACTTTAGGAGTCACAAAATTAAATTTATGGTTCGAAAATAATGAAGTTGAACATAAATTTAGTATAATTGATAATAAAATAAATTTAACCACTGATGGAATACTAGGAAGAGACTTTTTAATAAAGTATAATTGTAAAATTGATTATGAGACGTGCACATTAACAATTTCCCTAGATGGAGAAGATATAGTATTGCCAATGAATATGAATACAAGAGATATTTATGATAATATAAAATTACCGCCAAGAACAGAGGTAATTCAACTAATAAATATAGATTTAAAAGAAGATAGTATGATTTATGGAAAAGAAATTAAGAAAGGGATATTCCTAGCAAACGTAATTATTCCAAAAGAAGGAAATAAGCATATAAAAATACTTAATACAACAGAAAATGAGGTCAATTTGAAACATATTTCGTTAGGAATAGAACCAATCTCAAGCTATCAAATACTACATTTTAAAAACAGCTTAGAAGATGAAGATAGGTTTAAAAAAATAAAAAGTGAGATAAAAGTAGATAATTTAGATAATAATGCAAAAGATGAAGTTTTCAGAATATGTAAACAATTTCAAAATATATTTCATTTAGAAGGAGAAGAATTAAGTAAAAATAACTTTTATGAGCAGAAAATAGCATTAACAGACAAAACACCCGTTTATATAAAAAATTACAGGTTACCACATGCAAATTTGCATGAAATAGAGGAACAGGTTGACAAATTACTGGATGAGGACATCATTGAACCATCAACAAGTCCATATAACTCACCATTGCTGATTGTACCAAAGAAAAGCACAGGAGAATCAAAGAAGTGGAGATTAGTTGTAGACTTTAGGTCTCTGAAGAAGCTTACCTACAGAATTTTCTACCGGCCAGATATATACCCAAACTAGAAGATGAAATAGCAAGAAAGAAGCAGGGGCCCAAGGAAAAGGCCAGAGACTTTATACAAGCAACCCAGTACCTAATCCATAAGCATCCACAAATGAAAGTTGATGATAATATAGATCGAATCTATGACGGTCTCCTTCCTGGGTATCACATGTATATTCGTAGAAAAGACTTTCAGACTCTTGCTGAGTTAATACAACTTACCGACGAATACGAAAATATTAAGCGTGAAGAACGAAATCAGGCTTCAAGCTCGTCATTCAACAGGTTATCACAGTCAGTAAGACCAACGTCTAGTGGTCATCAAACACAGGCCCAACCACAGCCACAAAGGCAAGGTAATCCTTTCAATAGACCAGCATCTTCATACGACCGCTTTACGCATTGCTGGAATTGCAAGCAGAGAGGACATACCAAGAGCAACTGCAACCGGCCATTTCGATTATTTTGTTCTTATTGCGGGGAAGATGGACGATTAGCCAAAGATTGCCCCTGCCACACCCATCAGGCTTTTATAATCTACGATCCACCAGACCCATCAATCATGCCGCCAGTTTCAAATATAATAGATGAGGTGCCAGAATACGCATTACCAATCACTTCAGCGCTTTCAGAGTCGATGAAACCTAATCATGAATCAATCTACGGAGATTCAGAATCAGAAGAAGAAAGCCATGAGTTATTTCCCCAATGTGAAAAGAAAGTTGCGACCGTATGGACAGACCCACGACCTTTCATGCATATCACCGTACAGGGTAATCGTTTGACAGCCCTTATAGATACAGGCGCAACAAAATCATATGTCAACACAGCAACCCGACAACTTTTCCGTCACCTCAAAATTCCAATGGTTTATCAGAAACATACAGTACACCTAGCGAATGGCAGTCCTGTCAGCACCCGAGAATCTTTCACGGTCACTTTTGAGCTAGGCGATAAGACAATGATGGGGAAGATGACATATTTACAACAATTAACCGAAGAGGTCGTCCTAGGTATGGATCTACTTTCACAGGTCGGTTTCTCAATATTTGTAGCGGGCAAAGGTCTAACGTCTTTCGAAACTTTCCCGCCAGAACAAAGAGACTCACTATCCCTACTTGGAGGCAAACCACTCTCTAGTGAGCAGCAGAAGCAACTTACCTCATTATTAGACGTCGAACTTCCTAAATTTGATAATTTGCCGAGCACAACGAATGCCGCAGTCCATCGGATACGTCCGAAAACCGACCATCCATTCAAACAGAGATACTACCCTAGAAACCCAGCCATGCAGAAAATCATCGACGAAGAGATAAACGAATTGATAAACGCAGGAAGAATAGAGCCTTCCAATAGCGCATACAGTTCCCCGATCGTGTTAGTCAAAAAGAAAACAGGTAATTGGAGGGTATGCGTTGACTATCGGCAACTTAACGAAGTCTCTATCATGGATGCTTATCCTCTGCCTCAAATCTTTGCTATACTCGATAAACTCAAGCGAGCCAATTTTATATCCACAATCGACTTAAAACAGGGATATTGGCAAGTTCCGTTAGAACCAAACTCCAGACCAGCAACAGCCTTTACAGTCCCAGGGCGTGGTCTCTTTCAATGGACAGTAATGCCATGTGGTTTGAATTCAGCAGCAGCCACATTCCAACGAATGTTAGACACGATAATAGGACCAGATATGGACAATTACGCTTTTGCATATCTGGATGATATTATCATAGTGAGCGAAACCTTCGAAGACCACATGACCCATCTACAAGAAGTATTTAGGCGTCTGCAAAAGGCACAACTTAAAATAAATAAAGAAAAATGCGTTTTCTGTAAACGTGAACTTAAATACTTAGGGCACGTTGTGAGTGACCGCGGTATCAGTATCGATCCCGATAAAGTAGCCGCGGTACAAGAACTTAAAGCCCCTAAAAATGTAAAGGAACTGCGACGACTCCTGGGCATCGCCTCTTGGTACCGTAGGTTTATTAAAGATTTTTCAATCATAGCTACTCCGCTTACGAAGCTCTTAAAGAAAAAACAAGTTTGGGAATGGGGCCCTAAACAAGAAACTGCCTTTATTGAACTAAAAACGAAACTTACAGAGGCACCTGTGCTAATGTGTCCCGATTTTACACTCCCCTTTACACTTCAAACTGACGCGAGTCAACACGGACTCGGAGTAGTCTTATCTCAGAACACAAAAGGTAAAGAAAGGATTATTGCATACGCAAGTAGAACCCTTAACGAATTGGAACAAAAATACTCAGTAACTGAAAAAGAATGCTTAGCCATTTTATGGGGCATTCGAAAAATGAGACCATATCTTGAAGGCTATCATTTTACCGTAATAACTGACCATCACTCTTTGAAATGGCTCCATTCAATGGAAAATCCATCCGGAAGACTCGCACGTTGGGCAATAGAGTTACAACAGTACAACTTCGAGATACAATACCGTAAAGGAGCCATGAATGTGGTAGCGGATGCATTATCCAGAGACCCTTTACGGTTAACCGAAGGTGATCTAGCCGCCATTATCGACGATTCAGAAGACTGGGTTCAACGCCGTATGAAGCAAGTCCTTGAAAATCCCGAAAAATTCCCAGATTTTCGCATTAGTGAAGGCCAGTTATACCGAAAATTCGATGCCCACCCACTTTCTAACGTACAAAATCACTGGAAGATATGTGTACCTAAAGCAGAGCGCGATAAGGTACTTCAGCAGAATCATGATGCAGTGACCGCAGGGCATTTAGGTGTATCCAAAACGGCGTCAAGGATAATGAAGCTGTACTATTGGCCCGGAATATTGGCATCGTGACATTGCCAAATACGTGGGTAAATGTGCCAGTTGCCTGCAACACAAGGCATCTCAATTAAAACCTAGCGGGTTGATGCACTCTTCCATAGTACAAAAACCCTGGGAAGTAGTTTGTGCCGATTTTGTGGGTCCACTACCTAGATCGATGAAAGGTAACACCAGTATGCTTGTACTAGTGGACAAGTTTACCAAGTGGGTAGAGGTGGTACCCTTGCGAGCAGCCACCACAGCAGGTGTAATAAAGGCACTACGCGAGCGAGTGATTACACGTTTTGGGGCACCGGAAGTATTGCTGACGGATAATGGAGCACAATTTGTCAGTCAACAAATGAAAGAATTCTTGCAAGAAATGGGGATTTCACAACGATTGACTGCACCATACACACCACAAGAAAACCCAACGGAGAGGGTTAATAGAGTAATTAAAACTATGATTGCACAGTACGCCCATGAAAACCAACGTCAATGGGATGAGCACCTCCCTGAATTATCGTTTGCAATAAACACCAGTAAACACGACTCCACTGGATTTACTCCCGCCTTTCTTAACTTCGGTAGAGAGTTAAGAGCACCCCGGCAACCTAATCCTCGCCTACAGAACGACGAAGAATTCACCGAACCTGTGTCTGTATGGCAAGAGAGGCAGAGGGATTTGTATAGATTAGTAGCCGCCAGTTTACGGAGAGCATCACAAAATCAAGCTAAGCATTATAATCTTCGACGTAGAGCTTGGAGACCAGCCATAGGAGAGCAAGTATATAAGAAAACCAGAGTACTCTCATCGGCGGTTGATCACTTCACCCAAAAACTAGCGCCGAGATATGATGGACCTTACGAAGTCATGAAATTTTGTTCACCCGTTATCGTTCTTTTGAAGAGGAAAGGTGACAAAAGAAAACAACAAACTCTTATTCGCTCTCACGTTAAAGACCTGAAGGGATTTTCAGCATCAGAAGAAATTCAAGAGATTAGTTTATGTACAGCCATGTCCGAGTACACTTCGAAGCAGCTCACCTACGAAAAGGAAGTGCGACGCATCTTAGACGTCGACCCATGGATCCGCACGCCAACCCTGCCAAAACGCCCTTACGCCCCAGTACGACCACGTAATACAATTTTACCGCCGCCAACAACATCACCGCCAACAACACCTAACACAATGCGATCCGCGGTAATACGTTTTCCCCGTCACTCGGAAAAACTTGTAGCCGCACTGGCCACCACGAATGAGATCCTCAAACGTAAGGCTAACGGACCACGCGTGGTCCAAATGACGGAGACACCCAACCATGACCCAGAGAGAAAGCAAAGATCCAGGCAAGACCAAGCTGTAACAGCAAAACCCTCCACAACTGCGGTCAACTCGGTCAAGTCAATTGTCCGTAGAGCCACCAAGCCACCAGAAAACAAGAGGCCAGGGACAAGCCATTGTTTAGCATCCATAGCAGAACAGAAACCACGGTACACCCAACCAGCACCAGCAAAGAACGGCTACCAATATGGTGAATTACCTAGTGATAAGAATATTAATTAACAATATAGATAATAGAAATAATAGAGAAGTAGCAAGCCGCTGCCGCTACCGCTAACGAAGACACGACCATCACACACCGCACACCACCACCGAACGCATATGGCCTATCGTAGTGTCAAACTATATCAACAGCGTATGCTCTTATTTTGATTTGTCGATATAGTTGACATTCCCTCTCAACAGTAGCACGGCATAAAGAGGGCTATGCCAGGCGGTCAAAAGCAGAGGAAACACACATTCATCAGCTCAGACATAGTCCGGCGGTTTAAGTTGCAGAAAGGAAAGCGTAAATCAAAAGGTAACCCCATCTACCAGTATTGCATCATTATACTGTGATCTACCAGGCTAATAACCTGTGATGTACCAGATTTATATAAAATCTGCGATTTTACCAGTTGTAAAAAGACTGTGATTTAACCAGGCTAAGCCTGCGATTACCGGACAATACTAAAAGTCCGCGATCTACCGGGCAGTGAGCTCGTGATCTTAAGATATCGAAGGATGAACAAACACACAGTGCAGGCCCAGCAAAAACGATAATACAGCAGCAGTACAACACGCTCAGCCAGAAGACAACATCGACACCGCACATAACAAACAACAGATAAAATAATAAATTATACTTTTATTTGAATTACAAAATAATAAACTGATTTAATCGCTTAAACTAAAGTTTATGGTACTTTCTTTAGTTCGAACCCTGGAAAAACACCGCTGAGTATCTACCTTAGCTGGAAACTCCAAAGTACCGTTACACGATAGATGTCATTAACAGGCGGGACAAGTGTTTAAGTGTCTTTAAGTGCATTTATTTTTCTTAAAAGTGTGTGTGCTTTTCATAAGCACTAGTATTCTCTTAAGGAGATCTTTTTGTATTATAAAATTATTTATGTGATACGCGTGATGTTCTACACAGAATGATAGAATGTCCAAAACTAGAACCAACAACTGCACCGTTTGAATGTCTTCGTTTTGTGGTCTATCACCAATGGTATTCATTAAAAGTGGAGCTGTCGATAAAGACAATAATTAAGCTTTTTTTTTTTTTTTTTTTTTTTTTTTTTTTTTTTTTTTTTTTTTTTTTTATTATTAACTTTATTTCATACCAAAATCGTAAGGCTACGTGAACAAATTTTATCAAAAATAAAAAAGAAAAGCTTAAATAATATTACATATGGCTTCTAAATAATTAAGTTAGTATCTTTTTTCTTTTTGTGTATGAGTATACAGTTAAAAGATAACTTTTAGCAAGATTTAAGATGAAAGAGTTAGGTTTATTCTATTATTCAAAAGAATAAGTGTCAAAGAAACCTTTAATAGAAGAAAACTTAATTACAATTATTTTTTGTGGGGATTTACACAATAAATTTAAATAAAAATTAATATATGTAATTGTTAATTTCAAATTCACATATCATATATACAAGATAAATCAAATAAATGGATTAAGAATAATATCTATTTCAGAATGATTAAAAGAAAAAAGCCAACATTTAATTGAGGCTAAAAACTTAGATTCATTTCTCACACATCTGAATTCATTAGGCAATTTATTAAATAAGCGGGGCGCAGTAACTGTATAAGAATTGCTGAAGTGAGATTTAAAAATCTTAGGAACATTCACGAGACGACGTAAGTTAGAACTCAAACTAACTATCTCTAAAGCTCTTACATTATTATAACCTTTACTTTTAAAAAATGATTTTAAAATATTATAAAAATACAAATGTTTAATAGGAAAAATACCGAGGTTAGAGAACAATTCGAAACTGGGTGTCATACGAGACGCCTTAGATATAATACGAATCGAGTGTTTTTGACTAATGAGCAGCGGTTTAATTTTACAGGAATGAGTTCCACCCCAACAAGAAATACCAAATTGAATTTTTGATTGCACTAGGCCATAATACGCAAGTTTTAAGATTTTTTGAGGGCAATACAAGCTAAGGTGGTAGATCTGTCTCACAACTTTATTAAGATAAAGTTTTAAATTAGTTGTATGTTCAACCCAACTAAGCTTCTTGTCGAGTAAAATTCCTAAGTATTTAAAGTGATCAACACATTCGATATCGAAGCAACCATCACAACACCGAAAAGCTGGACAATTCATTTGTGAACAGACTTGAAAACCAGAACAGTTGGGTGCATGATAAGTTAAGGAAAAACCTGTGGGAATAATTCCCTTTAAACTAAAGAACATGAATTTCGTCTTGCTCCTTATGATTAACTTATGAGACCCAAACCAGTGGCGTAGAATCTCTAAGTCGTGATTCATACTGACAAAAGTTTCAAAGTTATTATTATTTGAGTACGAAAGAGCAGTATCATCAGCAAAAGCAGATAATTTTCCCTTAAAAGGCTGTAAGAATAAGGAATTAACAAATATAAGAAACAAGATGGGACCTAAGACAGAACCTTGGGAAATACCCATTCTAAGATAGGATACCGAACTTAGAGAATTTTTTATCCTGATCATTTGGTTACGATTTGTTAGGTACGAACAAAACCAATCATAAACACAGCCTCTGAAACCAGCCATATAAAGTTTTTTTAGTAATAAGTTATGGTCAACCGTATCAAAAGCTTTTGTTATATCAATAAATAATGCCGTCGTTACCTTAGAATCATTAACTGAGTTATAAATTTCACCACAGAACTTTAACAGAGCATCTTCTGTTGACTTACCTTTTAGAAAACCAAACTGCTGATCACTGAAAAACTCCGTTCTAGAAAGAAAAGACATAATTCTGTTCTTCATTCCTTTTTCAAAAACCTTGGAAAATGCAGAAAGGAGAGAAATGGGTCTGTAGTTATTTAAATCGGAAGTATCTCCTTTTTTATGTAATGGGATTACTATAGCAGTTTTTAGGGATTCAGGAAACACACCTTTTCTAACACAAAGATTTAATATGAAACAAAGAATATCAGCAATTTGGAATGAAATATTTTTTAACGTACGACTGGAAATCATGTCATAAGAAGCTGAGTTTGACGATTTGAGAGAACAAATAATTTTGTGAATTTCAAAGGCAGTAAAGTCATAAAAACAGAAACTGTCTCTGTAGAAAATATCATTGTGAACGGCATCATCATGGATATTTAAATTATCGAACTGTAAATTGGTGGAAATTGTTGAAAAATGCTGATTGAAAATATTAGCTACATCAATAGGATTTGCGATTATTTCTGTATCTTTATTAATTTTGAACTCGACATCTGCTGGATTTCGATTCAAAATTTCATTTACTAGTCTCCATTCCTTTTTAATATTTCCAACGTTTTCAGCAAGTTTATGAGCGTAATAATTATCTCTGCACTTAGGTATTTCAGTTTTTAAATCGCAGCACAATTTGTGATAAAAGTTCTTAAGCCTTGAATTGTTAGGATGTTTTAAAACAGATATTCTAAGACGATTTTTTTTTTATTTTATTCAATAACGGCAAGGATATCCAAGGCTTAAGACGTTTAAATTTGTTAGATTTTCTAGCGGTAGTTACGGTGCAATTTGAAATATGTGTCTTCAATTTATTCAGAAATAGATCAAACGCTATAGATGGATCACTTGAATTATAAACTTCATCCCAAAATTCAAAAGTTAAGGACGATCGCAATGTAGGATAATTTATATTTTTAAATTCAGAACAAAACACACTATTTTGCTTATGCATATTATAATCGAGTTGAAGATTAGTCAGAGAATGATCAGTTAATTTCAAATCATGCACAGATGATTTAAAACCTATTTTGATTTTTCTATGCAAGCGTATGAAAATATGGTCTAAACATGAACTAGAAGTTGAAGTTACCCGCGTAGGTTCTGTAACGAGAGAACTAAACCCAAACGAAGACAAGATTGAAATGTAACTATCAGCATCAGAAGATTCAGATAAAATGTCTATATTAAAATCACCTAAAAGAGCCATATTTTTAGACATATTGCTATTTAAAAATTCAGAAAACTCAGACAAAAAAATTGAGACGCTGTTTATATGCAACCTATAAACACAAACAAAAAAGTGAAAGGTGAACCATGAATTTTCAAATCAACACATATTAAATCTGCACTTTTTAAATTAATATTATTTACTTTGCAAACCATATCACTTCGATAGAATACCGCAACTCCACCAGCGGAATAGGAGTTGTTACAATTAGCAGCGAAAACGTAATTCGGAATAGTAAAATTACTTATTTCAAAGTCGTAAATCCAGATCTCCGAAATAAATATGAGATCCGGAAGGTGATCAAGAGAAATCAGATGTGTGTAAAACGCATCAAAATTTTTTCTTAGGCTACGAATATTTTGATGTACAACAGAAAAACCATATTTATCAAAAATAGAATGATCTACACAAAGACAATTAAATTCATTTGAATAAGAGGACGATAGCGAATTATCAATCAAACTGTGGGAAAGGTTTAATAAACTAGACTCCATTTATGGAATTGCAAAGTGATGCAAAATCAACACAGTTTCTGATTGATAATACCTTATCTCCATCGTTTACTCGTACAAGAATTTTTGAGTTACGAACCCAAACATATTTACACTTATTCTTAACTTTAAGTTCCTTAACATTTTTTAATAAAGAACGAGTGTATTTAGTTAGGCTGTCATTGATGAAGATTCCGTCCTGTATGTTATTGCTGCCTTTGGTATTTTTCTTTTTATTTTTGCTTTGATTGCTACTGGCATCATATCCAAATAATTTTTTAGCAGATAATTTGATTTTCTGAGAATACATCGTATTCATGATTTTTTGTTTTTTAGCTCGAGAAAAGAATTTTATACATGCAATATTAGCGACCGCTGGTTTATTGACTGGCTTTGGCTTTACGTAACAAGATTCGATATCGTTTATACTTATATCTACCCCAATTCCTTCAACGACAAGTTTCACCACAGCTTCTTTAATGTTTGCATTATTTACATTAGGCAAACCAACAATGTCAATGGAGGATTGCATTTGCATTTGTTCTAATACATTAACCCTCTGTTCCAGCACATCAGCTCTATTAGAGAGAGTGACATTTCTCTCTTCCAAAATTTTAATTTTTGGTTACAGCATTATTGTTGGAGCCAGATGAGGATTTGCCGATATCTTGTAGTGACGGGTTATTATCATGAGATGTACTTAAGGAGATTGGACTTTGCACACTATGGGATGATTTCTTACCCAAACTAGAACATCTCATGCAAATATAAGCTTTTTTAGTTTTCTTTAACAAATCGATGTCATCTTTCAGCAAGTTGGTGCACTTTTGATGCAAATCAAATTTGCACAGAGAGCATTGAATTCTTAGATCAGTTCTTTCAATCTTTAACTCACATAAATTGCACTTCATCTTGACTAAATTACCAATTGATTTATTATGTAATGTTATAAATACTAAATGAAATTAAGATAATGATTTACTCAAAATGATAAGTGAACTTTACAAATAAATATAAGAGTACTAGGCTCAGAGAAACAAATATGTGCGTGTGTTCCCCACAAACTCACAACACAAACTTCTTGTATAAACCAAATAAAAATTATTATACCAATTAAGGCTTGAATAATATTCTTGTAAAAGAAATTTAGGAAGTCCCCCATCTCGGTGAGCATGTTCTTTGGTTCAGAATCAGTCAACATTTGTTCACTAGCTATATTAAGTAGCATTCATCCCTGTAGAAAAAAAAACAAAAAAACATGCATTTAAAACTATTATATGTATTTGTATTAGTTCGCAACACTTACCCCGTCCGTCAGGCTCACTTTTTGCAATGTGTAATTGCGAACAACCAATGTCGAAAACTCGACAATTGCAGTCAAAATATCAATGGAAGCTGATTTTGTCTTCTGATCGGCCATTATCAAAGTTATTTACAGTGCCTGAAGAATTCCTAAGCACGTTAGGGTTTTGTAGAACGAAGATCGGTTCGATCCAAATAGGCCAACAATTGTAGCGCCAGTTCACGTGGCAGAAGAGAAATAAAGTCTCTCTCTAGCTTTCTTGACGATTTCTTCTTCGGAACTAAGGCATACTATTAGCTGTGTATGTTTGGATAAACGTGACAGGGAATGACTGGATGAGGTATTGAACGAATGCTTAGACTTTCATTTGAATTGGGATTCGATAGAATTTCAACAAGCTTTTTGACTGGATTTTCATGGAGTGTTCTTCGTAGATTTAGCGACGATGAAGATGAATCCGTGACTGTTGATGAGACTGATTCCGGACCAGGATTACGTGCTTCTGGATCGAGTTGCTGTTGTACTTTTTGTTGACCACTTGTCGTTGAACTATCTGGCTGATCTTTATTTTCGGTTGTATCCTCATGACTATCGACTTCTCCATTTGTAATCGTGGTGCTTTCTGGATGATTCAGGCTGGTGGTAAGATTTATTTTGGGAGTTGATTTAGTTAATCTGCTTTTGTAATGCCCGCTGCTGGTCGGTGTTGTTGAATAGTCTTTGTAGGTGTACTTACTGTCTGATGAGAATACTCGCTGTTGATTATTTGCGTTTTGTGCATTTTGTTGAACTAATTCTAATTTAAGTTATTAACATAAGCCTAAGTATAAAAACAATTAATGTTTATCACGAATATTTACAATCAAGGTCTACTTACAAGTCTAAAATGAGAACTGTCATTTCGATATTCACAAAAAAAAACAAAACTTCAAATTTTGAGCTACTGACTTCATTTTGTATTTTAATCCACCATTCACACGTATTCACGGATAGGGAATTTAAGAGAGTTTTCTCTTACTCACCTCAAAAAAAATTTGAGGGTTTTTCAGGCAAGGGGGGTACCGGTCGTGACTCTAGGTAATATATTTCCTCTATGCCCTTGAGCGCGAGTGAATTATAAAAAAAAAAAGTTTTGTGTACTGACGTACGCGCGGTAGAAGTAAAACCTCTTTTCCGTCAAGCAAAGCCTCTGTAAGATTCTAACCTAAAAACGTACAAACATGTTGTATTCTAAAAACATGTCGCTCTCTTTGACTGACAACTTGTCGTTTTGACATGTCACTGACAGCTGCATAGAACACTTTTTACCCCCAACGCCTGAAAAGAAGTTTTACTTCAAAAAAGAAAAAACGGATTTAGCTACAAAAAACTCAAAACAACCGGAAACTTCTCTGTGAAAGAAATGATATTAAACTCATGCGAGTGAAGTATCTGAGAAAAATCCGGGAATACAGAACAAAAGGATTTGATATAATTTATTTGGACGAAAGCTATATTCATAGCTCACATACAAGGCCACGGGCTTGGACTGATGACAATAGCAATTTCAAAGGGAAAGAGGCTGATAATGGCACATGCAGGTGGTGAAAAAGGTTTCGTGAAAAACTCCTTACTTTTATTCAAATCTGGAACGAAAACGGGAGACTATCACGATGACATGAACTTCAAAAATTTCTGCAAATGGATCCAAGAACAAGTTTTAAATAACTTGAAGGAACCTTCAGTTATTGTAATGGACAACACCTCGTACCACAATAAATTAGAAAAAAAAACAAATTACTTCTGCTAGCAAGAAATCCGAGATGATACAATGGCTAACCGAAAACAATATTCCGCATACTATACAGATATTGAAACTTGAACTGTATATATTTGGGCAACTGTCAAGGCAAGAGTAGGTTCACGAAACACAACATTCAATTTATTGGATGTTCAAAAATTAGCAGAGGAAGAATTTTCAAAAATAACGGCTGAAGACTGGCGAAAAGTGTGTGAAAAAGCCATAAGAACTGAGGACGAATACTTTTCTCACGACTTGACGTGGGACATAATTTCGGATTCAATTATAAATAATCCAGGTGACGATTCTTCAACCGACTATGAAAGCGACATTAGTTCTTAAAACTAAGTGTATGTAAATGAACATTTATTATTTAAATTATATTATTCCTATTTATATTGTTTTTATTTTATTATAATGTTTTATATTTATTTCTGAAGTACAAATTTTAAATAATTATTTTAAGGTAAAATAAATTCTTAAAAACTCGTAGGTAAGAATTATTCAAACTCTTAAACACTAATCTAACTAATTAACACTAATCTACAATTAATCCCAAAACCCCACAGGTCAAACAATAGTAAATACATATATCAAATGAACACTAACACCATAAAATAAATATAAACATAACGCCCCCGGAACCTTTCTGTTGCTAAGCCACAAATCATAAAACATAGACATAAACAATAATCCCTAAACTATTTGTCAAAGCAAAGTTGAGTTAGGCACTGTAAGATTTAAGGAAAAATCTTTACTCATTAAATATCTTGCGTACCATTTTTGTTCTCTTAAATCCTCTCTTTGCGCAACCGACCGTTGGCCAACTGAATTGGTTCAAGCTATAATATATTTCCTCTATGGTGATGCGGATGTCACTAAATATTGCAGCGGGAAAGTTGACAATACTGCACCAGCAAGAACAAGTTTAGGACTTTGGCCTAACGACGCCGCTGTTGGCGTTGCTGCTGCTGTTCTTATGTGTGTTGAACAATTGAAATGCATTAGGGGTATTCCCGATTTGGTGCAACGCGCCTAGTAAAAATGCGAAATTTTATTATTTTTTAGTAGACCGTGAACGCACTTTTTCTCACCTGTTTGCAACACTGAAGTAAATGTCAAAATGAGTTTCGCATTTGTTTTTTGTTTTGAAAATTTAATTTTTATAAGAATTGAAGTTTGTTTAATGTCGATTTCCTTTACACACTAGGGATTTTAGGGATTTCGATCCCTTGTCAAATTTTGTCTTTTTAGTGTGCGTATTTTGTATACATGTAAATCCCTCTCCAAATACGGATTCGAAGGATTTGATCTCTGTCAAAAAAAAATCTATTTTTTTGGTGTGAAAGAACGTAAAATCTGTCGTAAAAGTCAAAATTTGACAAAAAAAATCCCTAGTGTGTAAAGGAAATCGACATAAGTTTGTTAAGGATGCCAAAAAAAAAACAGAAAAAGATAATATCACAGAATTTTTAATGAAGATGCGCTGCAGATAAAATTATGTGGATCGAAGGTATCAAATAAAATTCAGGCCGAAAATCATAAAAAAGCTACATACATAGATGCATGTATATTTTATTTTCAGAAAATGGGTTTGCCCTCCGGCGGCGCTTCTTTGTTTCTTTTAGGTCCATTTAATTTAATAAAATAAAAAGAACAATAAGATATTTCTTTTGGCTCCCAAAGACTTTTAAATTTTAAAAGCTAGTGGCTCTTGCTGAGCTGTCAAAAATGCGACTGCAAATCTTACACCGTTGTATTTTACTGTTGCAATAGGTTTCGGGTATAGCTAAAGTGCGACGCTATTGCAAAATTGCACTCCGTATATTTTGTTGTTGTAGTGTTGTAAGATTTTACACTTTTGCATTTTTACAATGATACTAGACCTGTTGCATTAGATCGTGAATACCCCTATTATTTCTAAATTAATGGCGGCCGCTGTTGCTGTTGACAGTGCTGTTGCTGGTTCAATCTGTTCGGCGCTTTATGATGCTGTTTTAGATGTTATACAGTTATACTGTTATACGGCACCGTGGGCAGCTTCATAATATAACAATGTTCAAATCATTGACTTATTAGACAATATCCGCCGTAAAGCAGTTTTCATTAAACTAAATGCTTTGCTCTCGCGTGTTCACAAATTTCGCTGAACACCCTTTAATTATTGTTATTATTTTGTCTTGGATAACGTTAAAATGTAAAGTTCAAATTGAGATAGATGGCTATAGTTTCTATGGCAAAAATAGTAGTTCAGGCCAGGAGCCAAGAGATGGCCTCTGGAATTAATATTTATTTTTACCACTTTTGCACCAAGAGCTCTAATGTCGGTAGGGAGAGGTGGAACCATTTTGTATAGAAATTTCATACGACTAGCAGTCCATATATAATACGTCAATGGTTCAAATGGAGTCAACTTTTTTGGATGAATGCGCTATTACTGCTTTTACACGGAAGCGATTTTTAATCTTAGTTTCTCTTTTGGAGTCATCTTCCGCCTTATGTAACCCCGCCACCACACACGTCTCTCTCCTACGGGCTTAAAACTCGCAAGGTAATATTGCCATTGTATATATAAACTATAGTACTCTCATGGAACAGAAAAAAGTGGTATGGAATACACTCTACCGAGGGCGCTGTCGTAGGAAAATATTGTCGTGGAGACTTTTGATTTAGGGTGGGGTAGTAATTGAGGAAGAGCGAGAAAATTTTATCAGTTCTGGCAATGAGAAAGACGAGAATGAGAAAATGAAATTTGTTTTGTAGCATTTTCCTTTTGAGGGATCTTCTGTGTGTTTTGTTGTTATATTTTTTTGTCAAGAATATTTGTTTTGTTTTTGCTATTTCATACGCAACAAAGCAACGTTGTTCAATTTCGGCATATCTAACCAAAATACAACGTTGCTTTTTTTTCTGTATGGACACACATACCTATTTAAATAGATTTAAGTAGGAATAATTTTGAAAATTGATTCTTGATAGGATTAGGCTTTTTTGAATTTTAGTATATCTACATAGGAACTTTATCTTGATATATTAGGTAACTTACCTAAGTTGATTGCAATTATTATTATTTTTGTTATTCAAAAGTATAATAATTGGTGTAATTTTGAAAAACAAAAATAATAATTGCAATCAACTATTTTAACTGCCTACATTAGATGCAGTGGGTGGTTAGGTAGTGGAAATTGTTTTTTTTTTTTTTTTGCAATTAATATAATTATGTACATATATGGGTATAAAACTGTTTCTTTAAGCAAATCTAATAGGTACGTATACCTATAATTTTATTAAAGAAAATAGGTTTTACATTATGTACATAACTGTATAAAATATGGTATGGTAGAAAATAATTTTGATTACAAAAAAAATATTTGTATTCATTAATACGTATTTATATAATTAAAAATATAAAAAAGGTATAGAACAGTTTTTAAAATTTATTCATATAAACTTCGTTTGTAAAAAATATAGAAAATTTTTAATACTTTTTATGTGTATATAAACAAATTCAGAAATGTATAAATATTCACATAAAGAAATTGTAAAAAAAAAATAATAAGTTATCAAATTTGGAAATTATTAACTTATTAAAATAATTTTTTTTGTATTTTGTTAATATAAATATAAAAAGTACGAATTTATGCAAACAAAGTTTAAAAAACCTTTTATTATTGAACTAATTTTGAATATAAGAAATTTCTTTAAAATTGTTCTAGAAAAAAAAATTGGGATATTAATTTAAGTAGGTATTTAAAAATAAAGATTCTAGGAAATATTTTCAAAAATTAGTCGCTCAAACTTTTTCAAGACATTGATTTTTCAAAAACAATTTTCTTAGATAAAAAATATTTTTTCGTGTTCTCTATCATCGTAAAGTCAACTTTGATCAAAATCTCGAGTTAAATTTTTTCCACATGCAAAACTTGCAATTACATAATTTTGTAAGTGAAAATAAAATTTTAAAAATTTGGTACGCCAACCTTAAGTTTTTATTATTGTACGAATGGAAATTAGGTTTCGAAATAAAATATTGAGCCGTTTTTGAGATATCGAATTTTCAAAGAAAAAAAATAAAAAAATATTTTTTTCAAAGTTTTGAGATGCAATGTTTTTTAAACTTTTTGGTAAAATAATAGTAAATAATAGTAAAATGTTTTCACAATTTTAAAAAACTTAAAAATTATAAATTAACTATTTTATGTTATCTTATTATTATTATTACTTATTACTTAACAATGATTCGAATATTTTCAAATATAAATGGGAAAATCAGAATCAATATCAAAATAAATAACCACTGCCAATCGCACAGACAATGATTATGAGAAAAAACGCGAAAATTTATTGGCAATGAATGTATAATGCTCAAACACCTATACATATGTATATGCCTCTAAAAAAAAACGGTTGAAATATGGAAAAATAAGACATGGTTGCCACATTTAAAAATCGCTATGTTAATTATTTTAGCAGAAATTGTTTTTTTCTGATTTAGTAGTTCAAGTTTATTACAAATTAACCAGAACAAATACATTTAATACATATATTTTTCTTCCATTAAAAGTAAAAAATGTGAAAATAATTTTTTTTTCGAAAAACAAATTTTTATCTTTAAATGCGATTTGCGGCTAAACGGAGCTCCGTAGACCCCCCAAAGTTGACATTTTCAAACGTGATTTCTGGCTAAATTAGGCATTTTAGCGAGTTAAAAATTGCATACTCGTGATGTAGGGAGTGATGTATCACATGATTTTTTTTGTTATTTTGTATTTCAAAATTCTACATTTTGAAATTCTACTTCTCAAAATTTTGAATTTCAAGATTCTAATTGATAAAATTTTAGTTTTCAATATACTACTTGTCAAAATTAAAGTTTTCAAAATTCTGCATTTCGAAATTCTACTTCTCAAAATTCTGCATTTCCAAATTTTACTTACTAAGTTTTGTGCATTTTAAAATATTATTTCCCAAAATTTGGCATTTCAAAATTTTACTTCTCAAAATTCTGCATTTCCAAATTTTACTTACTAAGTTTTGTACATTTTAAAATATTATTTCCCAAAATTTGGCATTTCAAAATTCTACTTCTCAAAATTCTGCTTTTCAAATTGTACCTATTAAGTTTTCTGCATTTCAGAATTCTACTTGTCAAAATACCTTTTTCAGAATTTTACTTACTAAGTTTTCTGCATTTCAAAATTTTCTTTCCTAAAATTCTGGATTTCAAAATTCTGCATTTCAAAATTTTGCTTTTCAAAATTTTACATACTAAGTTCTCTGCATTTCAAAATTTTATTTCCTAAAATTCTGCATTTCAAAATTTTGCTTTTCAAAATTTTTTTTTTTTTTTTTTTTTATTATCTTTATTTTTTCAACATATACCTACATTACAAACATTTAAATACAAAAAGATTTACAAGCATGGCTATAAAGCCGTCTGCCGGTAATATCAAGATTGAATTACAGTGAGAATATATACTAATATACTTGAAAAAAAAACAGCAAAAGATTAAAAGTTGAATATATGTAAATTAATTAAGTAAATGTTAAACAAAGGTTTTGCCAGTTAGTAAATAAAGAAATTTCGAAAAAATTTAAACAATTATTTCATTAATAATATAAAAAAGAAATGAAAAACCAAAGAAAAAGAAAAAAACAAAAAGAGTAATTTGAAAGTTGCAATATCGATTGAAAAGTGGGCTTTTAGTTTAGCTAAAACAAAAATAATAATAGATTGGATCTATAGAAGATTCACGTACATATTTCTATACGCGGTTGCTTGTGAGACAAATCGAATAAGATCTTTCCATCCACTCTCTCCATTCAAAATTAGGTAACACTCCTCTGTCGAAAGAAAGCTCCTGTTAAAGCATAAACGCCGTATTTCTTGCAGTATTGGACAACGAGCTAAGAAATGATAAACATTTTCGATTTGATTTAGGTTGCAGAGCGAACATTTGTTATCTATGTCTTCTCTGTGTGGTCTATAATTAAGTTCAATCATCTCCGTACGGATCTTAAACAGCAAACTGATCTCATTTACTGTAAACTCATTTCGAAAATAATTAGAAACACCTAAACATAGATTAAGTTTGCTATACACCGTTCTTGTCATGGATGCTTTCGCACGAGTAATAGAACTTTTAAATAGTTTTTCATCTATAATTGAAATACAATCGTAGAAATTATCTTTCCACGACTCAAGGTTATTCAAGGTCAAATTCAATGTACAATTGTATTCGACCGCCAAAACTTGCCATTCTTTAAATGGGGAGTAATTACGGCGAAGAGCAGTCACCAGCATTTTTCTTTGCAGGCTGTCATCAGACCTACTTAAGACTTTGACAATGTAGTCTGCGTTTGCCTTAAGGTTTTTCAAGAAAATAGGAGGTAATCCTGATTCAATATATATGGCATAGTTGGGAGTGTTCGAGGGGATTCTAAAAATACGCTTGAAGAAATATCTCTGGATTACTTCAAAATCTTCACACATTGTATGACCATATACTTCATTAGCATAGCAAAGTGAGCTTTTAATGCTTGCATCAAAAACTTTGAATTTGACAGTCGGATCAACATTTTTGTTACTAAAAAAACTTGACCAAATACAGTTAATTGCTGCCTTTGCAACCGACGATTTATCTTTTATATGAGGACCGAGACTTAAATTATTCGTTACGATAAAACCCAGGTATTTAAATTCCTTAACAACTGCTATATTAGCTCCATTAAGATTCCAAGAACGGTCATTTCTGATACTGCGATTATGGGATCTAAAAACCATGATCTTCGATTTTGTACTGTTAATTTGAAGATCCCATTGATTGCAATAATTGCTCAGTTTATTAATTTGGAGTTGTAAAGTTACCGGATTATCAGTAAAGACAACAAGATCATCCGCATATAAAAGAACCTTAATATGCAAATCACCATAATATACACCGCCTGGTAAACTGTCTTCAATATCGTTAATAAAGAGTGAAAAGATTAAAGGACTCAGAATACAACCTTGTGGGACACCCAACTCTGTCTTGAATTCGTTTGAGGATAATTTACCATTTGACACTACAGCACTTGTATTCAAAAGGAGTTGTTCATAAATTCTTAGGAATTTTGTCGATAATCCGATACCTGCTAATTTGAAAAGCAATAGCTTTCTGTTAATAGTATCAAAGGCAGCCTTGAAATCAACAAAAAAAGCGTAGAGATTAATTTTATTTTCTAAAAACCGTTTGGCAACACTTGTCAAGGTAAAAATTTGATCAACGGTAGAGAGATTAGATCGAAAACCCGCTTGAAAGCAAGTAATTTTGTTGTTCGTTTCCACCCAAGACACAAGTCTTAAATATAAAATCTGAGTAAACAGCTTCCGTAAAGAGCTGAGAACAGAAATACCTCTATAGTTTTCAGGGAGATTAGGATCACCTTTTTTATAGACCGCATAGATGGATGACTGCCGGAAATTATCTGGTATCGTTTCGTTGTTAAATATACGGTTAAGTAGGTATAATATATGTTCTAAAAATTGTGAGCTGGCATTTTTATAGAACTCAGCTGGGATGCCATCTGAACCCGAAGCCTTGTTGTTTTTCATTTTTTTTTAATGCAAACACTAATTCTGACATTGAGAACGGAACATCTAACTCTTCGACGTAATTGAAAGGTATCGCAAACCTTATATACAATTGATTAGGGTTCGCTAATGTAAGTTTTTCAAAATACGAGCCCATTTCATCCATACTGATCGGAAAAGCAACCGATCTATTCCGATTACCTAGAATTCGTACATTTTTCCAAAACTCTCTGGCATCTTTACATTCGATCAATTTCCAGGCCATCTTATGCAAATATTGTTGTTTTTTATAGATGCATAGGTTTTTGTAAGCACTATTTGCCTGCAGGTAAAGAGATCTTAGCGCTGAATTGTTGGTATTCCTAAAAAGCTTAAGCCATTTGAACGAAATATCCCTACTTCTCCTACAGTCTTTGTCATACCAGCTGCACTTAAAAGCACTACTTCTGTTGACTGAATAGGTGACAACAGACTTTCTAACAGTAGCAATAATGGCATCAGTTGCTTCATCGATTGTGTTAGCAGAGGAGGTTTGAAGATCGAGTAAATGTTGATTCAAGTTTTGCTTATAGAGGTCAGATTTTTTTTCCACCCAACGCAATTTTTGGATTCTACTTTCATTGTTTTGCTGAATATGATATTCTTTAGCATTAAACTCACATGAAACACAAATTGGGAGATGCACTGAGTAGTTAGCTGGAGTAACATTGAAATCTTTAACAATATCAAGCCAGTCACCTTTGATTAAGCAATAATCGATAACAGAACAACCTTGATTGCTAATAAACGTTAAGTTACCTACATTATCATTTTTCGATACTCCGTTTAAGACAAAAAAACCGAAATCCTCAATCAACTCAATTAATCGATAACCATTCGAGTTTGTGCAATTATCAAGAGAATTTCTTTCGACCGAAAACCGTTCACCATTCATAAAATTAGAATTTTGGAAATTTCCTATTCGACTATTTAGATCACCAATAATTAGAACATTTTCGTCATTTTGGCTCAATAGAAAATGTTGAAGAGATTCAAAATCTTGATTCCATTTAGCATAGTTCAAGTAAGTTGGAACAATAAGGAAATGTTTCATGTTAATGAAGCAATCTTTTATTAGTTTGTTTTCACTAATTTTATAACTAATGTGATTGTAAGTGGTACTACTTTTTATTCCACATAGAATGCCCCCACTAGCACGACCCAGACTATTATTTCTAGTTGCTGGTATCCATTTAAGATTAAAACCTTCAAAATACTTCACATATTGTAACTCTTTTACCTCTTCTACAAACGTTTCCAATAATATAAATAAATCGTAATTTGAAATAAGTTTAAAAAATTCTGGCATTAATAATTTGGGGGAGAGTACGATAACTTGGCCGCCAAGATTTGATAACGGGTTTTTGTAGGGGGGTTAAAAACAAGCACTTTTTACTATGGGAGGGGGGGGTCTATCTCCCCCCGTTTAGGAGGTAGGGGCACTTTTAGAAAAAATGGTTTAAATTGAAACTAAAAATATTAAAAAACAACGGCAACACCTACAATAAAGTGCTATACTGCGTTTGAAAGCCAGAAGATTTTTCTATAATCCTGCATTTAAATTTTATTACTCATATCAATAGTTTTTGAGAAATACGCATTTAAAGTCCAAATTTTGATAAAAAAACGTGAAAAAAAATGTTTAGACCGGTTGTTTTCAAAATTGTGAAATGAAATTGTAAATTAGCTTATATGTGTTTCATGTATCTATCAGTTCTTAATCGAACACAAAAAACCGCATGGTTCTATGTCTTCTGGTTTTTGAGAAAACCTCCGTTTAAGAGGTAGGGGCACTTTTAAAAAAAAATGGTTTAAATTGAAAAAAAAAAATATCAAAAAACAACGGCAACACATACAATAAACTGCTATACTGCGTTTGAAAGCCAGAAGATTGTTCTATAATCCTGCATTTAAATTAAATTACTCATGTCAATGGTTTTTGAGAAATTCGCATTTAAAGTCCAAATTTTCATAAAATAACGTGAAAAAAAAAGTTTAGACCGATTGTTTTCAAAATTTTGAAATGAAATTGTAAATTAACTTATATGTGATCCATGTATCTATCAGTTCCTTATCGAACACAAAAAACCGCATGGTTCTATGTCTTCTAGTTTTTGAGAAAATCGAAAATTACCAAAACTACTTTTTTTGATTTTTGGTGGTGACGGTGATTCCATTTTAAGGATTAATGTTAATAAACATAATGAATCTTTGTTAGTTCAGTACCGCAATTCATTTAGCGTTACCCAGAATGCACCATGAGGAGATAGAATTGCATCTGGGTCAGTTATTTTGTCAGTTAGTGAGAAGTTAGTCAGTCATAGTTAGTTAAAAATGGTCAAAATGTATTAATAAGGTGTGTAAGTCTCGTCAATAAAGCCATCGTCCGTACTATAACTGTCGAGTTCGTTGAGTTACTCTTTTATGGTGGGAAGCCAAGGATGTTTTGGCGGTAAAACACTTTCTAAATTTTCGCTCTGAAGGGTGGGAGGATCGATGTCTTTTAACTGTAAACGCTCACATATATCACCATCGGTATAACAAGGGTAAACTTTTTTTACATCTGATAAAAACTCTATTATTTGCAAACCCCAGTCGTCCTTATATTTCCTTTCTAGGCAGTATTTTCGATAGAAAAATAGTGCCATGTATTGGTGAACATGGTCAGAAGTTTGTTTTGGTTTTCAAGATCGTTTATTGTATTTTATATGTATTTAGTGGACATTGGATAAATAGAATAAATTTGAATTTTTTTAAATACAGATTCTGTGAATGCAAAAGAAACTTTGCATGCACCCAACCTCGCACCTACCCCAAATCCTATAGTGTGCCCAAGCAGGGGGGTTGCAGGGGGGCAGCATGCCCCCCCATACATACTTTACTGTTTATATATCGTAATGTTGGAAGCTAGCACTGATTTATTTATGTAAGGAAGCAAAAAATATCAAACATTTTGTAGAAAAGTAGTTTTAGTTATTTTCGATTTTCTCAAAAACCAGAAGACATAGAACCATGCGGTTTTTTGTGTTCGATTAAGAATTGATAGATACATGAAACACATGTAAGCTAATTTACAATTTCATTTCACAATTTTGAAAACAATTGGTCTAAACTTTTTTTTTACGTTATTTTATCAAAATTTGGAATTTAAATGCGAATTTCTCAAAAACAATTGACATGAGTAATTTAATTTAAATGCAGGATTATAGAAAAATCTTCTGGCTTTGAAAGGCAGTATAGCACTTAATTGTAAGTATTGCCGTTGTTTTTTAATATTTTTTTTTTTCAATTTAAACCATTTTTTCTAAAAGTGCCCCTATCTCCTAAACGGAGGTTTTCTCAAAAACCAGAAGACATAGAACCATGCCGTTTTTTGTGTTCGATTAAGAACTGATAGATACATAAAACACATATAAGCTAATTTACAATTTCATTTCACAATTTTGAAAACAACCGGTCTAAACTTTTTTTTCACGTTTTTTTATCAAAATTTGGACTTTAAATGCGAATTTCTCAAAAACTGTTGATATGAGTAATTTAATTTAAACGCAGGATTATAGAACAATCTTCTGGCTTTCAAACGCAGTATAGCACTTTATTGTAGGTGTTGCCGTTGTTTTTTAATATTTTTTTTTCAATTTAAACCATTTTTTTCTAAAAGTGCCCCTACCTCCTAAACGGGGGGAGATAGACCCCCCCCTCCCATAGTAAAAAGTGCTTATTTTTGACCACTCTACAAAAATCCGTCATCAAATCTTGGCGGCCAAGTTATCGTACTCGTGCCATAATTTGTTTTTAAGACCTGTAACATTGTAGCAAAAAATAGTTAAATTAAAAAAGATTTTAGAAAAAGAATTTAAGTGGCAGACGGCATCTGAATGCTAGGTTGAATAAAGATGTTGCGTTGACCCTGGACACGAACCATGTTGATTCTTATTTCTGTGGCGTACAGATGACTCTCTGGGCGTATTAGAGTTGTTATTGATGTTTACGTCAAAAAAGCACATTGCTTCCTCGCCAAAAGTTATTTTGACAAATGACAGTTCAGTGCTTGTTGTTATTTTTAAGCCTCGTAAAGAATCGTGTGAAAACAAGAAATCCGATATTTTTAATTTTGATCCTCTAATTAATATTTTGATATTCGGGTTAATCGCAAGAAGCTTTGATCTCAATTCGAAAAGTGCTTTTCTTTTGTTTCGGTAGAGAAAAGATTGTTCTCGGTGAACCACAACTCCGGTACCTTTCAACTTTGGCGCAGCTTTCAAAATTTTTTGTGCAGTGGCTTTGTCATTGAATTTTAATACCATTGTGGTTTTGTTGTTGTGCCGGTTGACAAATTCTTGCGACTTTTCATACGATAATTGTGTATTTACATCTAGATCGAGAAGGCTGAGACAAGTTTGTTTTGCTTGACTATCCTTGTCCGTTTTCTCATCTGGGGGCAAATGCAACACAACTGAGTTTTCATGAGACTTTTCGTGTAAGAACTCTAATTGTTTTTCAAGAGATTCGCAGTAGCTCTCAACAGCAGCTAATCGTCCCGTAAGGTGTTCGTTCTGAGACCGCAAAAGCTGTATTTCGATGGAGATAGCGCTAATGTCATCCTTTGTTGAGATGTTTTTCAAATGCTCTATCAGGCAGCCATCAACAATAGATTTAATATCGTTAATCTGAGTTAAAGAGCTCATATTTGTGTGTTTATTCAACAAATCTCTTTTTTGCGGTGTGGACAATTTACTTTTTGGGGGTTTGGCTGGCGATATTTCCCCCAGTTTTCGCTTCGATAGCATACAAAAGTTGCACACAGACAAAGAAAACAATGGCCTCTTACCACGCAATATTAAATGTTTTAATTAATCCTACCTTTTTGTCGATTTAAGGAAAGGATAACACTTTTTTAAACTTTTTTTTTTTGAAGTCGTTTTTATTTTTTTACTTTGAATTAACGATTAAAATAAGAAATAATCAGGAGCACTTATAATCTTGACTTTATATTCTCACTCTCTCTCACTCATTTTTTCAAAATTTTACTTACTAAGCTTTCTGGATTTCAAAGTTTTGCTTTTCAAAATTTTACTTACTAAGCTTTCTGCATTTCAAAATCCCTTTTTCAAACTTCTGCTTTTCAAAATTTTACTTATTAATTTTTATGCATTTCAAAATTTTATTTCCCAAAATTCTGCATTCCAAAATTCTACTCTTCAAAATTTTAGCTTTCAATATAATTTTTCTGTATTTCAGAATAATACTCAAGACTCCAATTCTCAAAATTCTGCATTTGAAAAATCTGCATACAAAAATAATTATCTATCTATACAAAGTAATTGTTCTGAGTGGTAACCGTTTAAAAATTCGTCTATTTGAATATAAATCCTACATTTGCTCCAATATACATTCAAACAGCGAACGAAAAAAATCAAACCAAACAATATACCGTTTTTTCTCTATGCGTGAAGAAAAAAATGCCACCTCATACTTATTTGTATAGAAAATTGATAAAAAGAAAACAGAAAATAGCTTTATTGTCGTCGCTTTGTTCTGCACCTTCGGTTTGCTTTTACCGAAAATATTATCACCCCTTCCTGATTATCGTCTGTCCTTACTCTCCACAACTCTACGTAAAAAGTTATGGAATACGCTCGTATGGTGCCGCATCGTTCGTTCCTCTTCATGAGAGTACTATAGTTTATACATACAATGATATTGCTTCGTTTAAGGTTAGCCGCGCACTAGCAATTTTTAGTTGCGAAACTGTTTGGTTACTTATAGAAAACAGATGAACTGTTTGGTTGAATGTCCGTGAATTTGCAGATAATTATATGTTCAATAAAATGGCGAACTTATTTTAGGCAATCGTTTAGTTTGTGTCAAAACACAAACTTTTTAGTTGCTCGAACCAAGCAGTTTCGCAACTAAAAGTTGCTAGTGCGCGGCTAGCCTAAAAGCCGTCTATCCAGTGTATTATAGAGATCAGTGGCTTTGTAGTGCAATTTTGCATTCACAAAGTAGTGTTGCTTAAACATCGATAGTTTCCATTTCCGATATTATCGATAGTTTTTTAAAAAAAACTCGATACTATCGATAGTTTTATTAACTGAATTTTTAAATAGCCTTATGCTTTTCTATTACAAAATCTATTAAATAATACAAATTTTAATATTTTATTCATTTGAGCTTGTAACTCCATTATATAGCACGACTAGATCGCACGACCTTTTTCTTGTTGTTTACAGATAGGGTAGCTATAATATAAAAGAGATATTTTAGTGGTTCAATAATGTAAATAGTAAATTGCTTAACGAAAAAATGTTAAAAAATTCAAAAGTAGAAAAAAAAAATGTTTTTTGTTTAAATTAGTTTTTTTTTTTCAAGAAATTGTTTTCGAATTTTTTAAATGCGAATTCATTTTTTTGGATTTAACTATCTCTATCATCGTGGTGTCAATTTTGATTACAACAAGGAATTTTTTTAATACGAAATCAATACTTGCCCTATAGAGCAAGTCCAGGATCCAGGAACTTACTCTTATGTAAAACTACTTTGGAATTTTAAATACATTTGATATATATAAAACATAGATTTTATATGACAAATATGTTCAAATGCATGAAATTGCCACTTGATTTCCAAAAAAGTAATCGTTTTATTATTAAAGTAATTTTTTATATAATAAATTTCTTTAAAATTATTCAAAAACATAATTTGGGATGCAAATTTTAAGTATTTAGTAGTATAGATTTTAGGAAATAATAACAAAATATAATCGTTCACACGCCTTAAAGATATATTGATTAAAAAAAAAAAAAAAATTTAAACCCAAAAAATATTTTTTTCGAATATTTTCATATACCTAAAAATTTTTTTTAATTATTAAGGGGGCTCATGCTTAAAAAAATTGGTTAATTCCTTAGAACAGTTAATGAGAAAGTCGAAAATCAAAAAAATGGTTCTACTTCTATGGCAGTTGGCAGTTACCGTAAATAACACTTTTTCTCAATTTTAGTTTTTACCAAAATGTAGTTCATGCCCATTATAGCACACTAGTTTTTTTTATCAAAATCGTTACAGCCGTTTTTGAGGTAATAAGATTTTGCAATAGCTCCATTGGCTTAGCTGTAGATCGAGGTATAGACGGAATTACCGGACCCACTTTATTCGTCTTCGCTATCACGTAATGTCAACTTTGATCAAAATCTCGAGTTAGATTTTTTTCCAAATGTAGAACTTGCCCTATAGTGCCTATATCGCAAGTAAAAATTAATAATGCAGAAGAATTTGGTGTCACCTCCACCGACGGGCTTGAAAAAAAGCCACACTGACGATTTTTTTTCTCAAAATTGACATCACCGATTTCCTAAAAACATATTTAAGACATAAAATTTACATTAGCAAATAAGTAAGCAACACCATTGTTATTAAAATAAGAACTACCAAGCAAACAGCAAATTTGGATGAAACCAGAAATCACGCGCAATTACGAACAACGAAAGAGAATGACAGTAGTACCACTTGGCATAATGGTTAGTGCGTAGGACTGTCATGCGGAAGGTCTCGAGTTCGATTCTCAGCCGCTGCAAACATTTTTTCAGGGGTGTACTGCCTCTTGCGAGGAATTGACAAATTCTCCAAGAGTATCTCTTGTCATGGAAAGTGCTGCTCATTAGCCGTTCGGAATCGGCAGAAAATTGTAGGTCCCCTCCGTTCCTGGTAAAACGCACACAGGAATGGTTGAGAAAGTTGTAAGTCACTAGGTCCTGGTTCACTCCGAGCTGTTGCACCACCAAATTAATTAATTAATAAAGAGAATGACAACTGACAATAAAACAATCCATATTGCAATACAAATTCGGTGGTTCCCCCAAACAAAAATCACAAGCTGCAATGATGAGACGCAAAGAAGAGTTCCAGTATTGTAGGAGTTGAAAATTGAACAGTGGTTGCATTCAGAAAGATAACGCTGTGATAACATTATTTGGAATACTTATGTCGATTTCCTTTTACACTAGGGATTTTAGGGATTGCGATCCCTTGTCAAATTTTGACTTTTACCACACCAAAAAAATCGATTTTTTTTGACAGAGATCAAATCTTTCGAATTCGTATTTGGAGAGGGATTTACATGTATACGAAATACGCACACTAAAAAGACAAAATTTGACAAGGGATCGCAATCCCTAAAATCCCTAGTGTAAAAGGAAATCGACATTATATTATTGAAACAATCGATAGTTTTTTTTAAACTATCGATGTACGCGATAGTTTTTTACTATCGATACTATCGATAGACTATCGATGTTTAAGCAACACCATCACAAAGCTAGTTGACTTTTTGACTACGTAGTGATAGTGACTAGGTTAGTGAATAGTGAATGCGCCCAATGAAAATAAAAAAATCATTCATGGAAGAAGCAAGAGGTATCGCGTCAAACAAAATAAAAATGTGTATAGGTATCATTTAATTTAATAATTATTTTAATTCTGTATTAGATTTAAATAGTATCAGTCTACTTGTGATAGTACTAGACACAAATCCGTCACTACGTATTCTGCGCCAAAATCCTCAACATTTAACACAACTAATAGATTCAACGATTGCATTTGGTAATGCCCATCTAATGCAAAAAACCCAAAATAAATTGGCTGTACTCTCGTGTCATCATAATGCCAGGTATATTTTTTCTATCCCTCAAAAAGATATGAGAATTGAATATTATTTTTTAAGTGAATATCTTTATCCCGTAACATGTCCTATGGAATTCCGCCAGGTCGACGGACAATACGAAGCATTTACTTTATTGGAGAAAACCATAAAGCAAAGATTATTCTTAATAATGAACACTGCCCCAAAGATCACAACACTTTGTGAATCTAAGCTTGCAGGGTGTATGACTCTGGCAATGTGCCACATAAATAATGTAAGTAATTGACTCTATGTTATTGAGTTCTAGTTTCATTATTTGCTTACAGGTTCTTCGACACAAGGAAGAAAATGTCAATATTAATTCAAGAATCTTAGTCATAACCGGGACCAACGAATGTGCTTCACAATATCTAACCTACATGAATGTATTCTTCACAGCTAGAAAATTGAAAATTGCTCTTGATGTTTGTGCAGTTGACAAAACCTTAAAAATATTTCAACAAGGCTGCGATATAACAGGTGGTCATTACTTGGGATTGCCACAAATAGATGGTATGCTGCAGTACTTGCTTTGGGTTTTCTTGCCAGATCCACAATCAAGAAGAAAACTAGTACTTCCTCCAGCGGAAAAAGTTGATTACCGGGCCGCTTGTTTTTGTCACAGAGAAGTTATAGATATTGGATATGTTTGTTCAGCATGTTTATCGAGTAAGTTTTGATTAGAAACAAATAGCATTCAATGTGCATTCTTCTTCATAAAGAATTTATTCTGATAATATAGCATTTACAAGACAGAAATGCTTGATTCACAATGCGATGACTAGTTTGGGGTAATTCGCTCTCACCTTTTTTAATTACAACATTGCATATAGTACTATCATGAAACGTGATTTTTTACTTTCGATATAAAGTGTTGGACAAAACTAAAGCACTAAAAAATATCACTGGAAACATACGAATAAAAAGTGAAAACACTCGTGATACTCTCATATTTTTTATTTTTTCTTAATCACAACATATTCTATATTTTACAGCTTTTAATTTGATTTTAAATCTTAACATATTTTTAAAAAATAAAAACAGTTAAAAACTCATTAAAAAGTAGCTGGACAAAACTAAAGCACCTGTACCCTATTTCTGTTTACAGTTATCGAATTTTACCGCTTACTTCTCAAATGCTACTAACTTCACTTGTTATTTTGTCAAGCATGTTCTAGGCAAAACAAAAAAAGTTAATCGCGGATCTTTGCACCATGCTAACGGTCAAAGCCAATGAACAATTTAAAATTTAAACAAAAATTGTTAAAATGGCGCGGAATAAATATTCCAATAAATTAAAAGAAAAAATAGTGTCGAACTTTCAAAGCGGTGAATCAATTACATTTATTAGCAATAAATATGGTATAAGCCATGCGGTTATTTCTCGGATAATAGCTCGATTTCGTGCTCGGGGTAGTGTTCAAACAGTGCACAATGGTGGTAGACCTCGAAAAACCACGTCGCATTGCGATAAAAGAATAATGAGGTTAATCAGAAAGGATCCTTATAGGTATTACATCTAAAACAAAAAAAAAAGAACTAGACTCATAAATCTCTTGCAGAACGTTCCAGCTAAGAGCGTTTGATAGAGGCTTAAAAGCTCGTCGTGCTATAAAAAAGTAAGGTGGCTGGACTAGGGAAAAACGGAAGACGGTTCCATTCAAATAATTGACAATCTGTTTGCCTCCATGCCTCGTCGAAGTGATGCAATCATCAAAAATAATGTTTACACCACCAAATACTAACATTAAAACTTTTTTTTTTTATTTCTTTTGTATATGAAATCACAAATGTGCTTTAGTTTTGTCCAGCCACTTTTAAATGAGTTTTGAACTATTTTTATTTTTTAGAAATATGTTAAGATTTAAAATCTAATTAAAAGCTGTAAAATATAGAATAATATGTTGTGATTAAGAAAAATTAAAATTATAAAAGTATCACGAGTGTTTTCACTTTTTATTCGTATGTTTCCAATGTGATATTTGTTAGTGCCACTGGACCTATTTTCTTCAAACTCGGTATTAAGGGGGTCTTCGGTGATTCCCTAGAAGGGAAATTGATTTTTTTTTAGCTCTAAAACTAACGTTACCCCCCATACACCCGTAATGCTAATCTTATTTATCTCGAAAACGGCTCTAACGATTTTGATAAAAAAAATTAGGTATGATATTACGGACATGGACTATACATTTTGGTAAACAAAAATTTTTGGGGGAAATGATATTAACGGTACCTGTCATAGAAAGGTTTTTGATTTTCGAATTTCTTATCAACGGCTCTAAGGATTTTAACCAAAATTTCTATGCAGAAGCTACTATGCATTTGAAAAAAATATAATCTTTAAATTTTTTTTCAAAAAAATAGTTTTTGGATTTTTAAAAAAATAATACAAATTTTTATTGAAAATTCAATATCTTGAAAACGGTTACACGAATAAATTTTTAAAGTACGTTTTAAAATGTATTTTATTAAATACTAAAAATTTGCATATCAATTTTTTTTTATAAAAATTTTAAGGAAAATTTAGTACACTAAAAACATGTTTCAGTGTGTCTGTATGTCTGTACCTCTCCCTACAGCCTAAACCACTTGTAAATGGCGGCGACTGAAATAATGAATTTCTTCAGAAATTAAACTTTTGTTAACACGATTTATTTAGTCAATAACAACTTAAGTTTATTTATAATGAATTATTTAATGTTTTATTAGGCAAGTATAAAAGAGCTGGTAATAGGCTCGTATAAGAGGCTCGAACAAGAGGCTCGGATCAAAGGCTCGTTTTCAAATTGTATCTTGTGTCTTCCGTCTTCTTCGGTGTTATAAACTGAACTGAACTCAAGGATTGGACATCTGGCAAGCAGAAGAACATAATGTATCTGCAAATTATTTGCAGACGTAGGTTGTTTGGTTCTCTCTCTCTAACACTCCTCCCCCCGTGAATCGCTCTGGGATTCAACATCAATGTTTAAAACGGCTAGTCTGGATGCTGGTCGACGAATAAACCCATTGGAGGTTTTGACTTCGGCTAAACGGACTTGGCCATCCTTCGCTGGAAATACTTTGGTTATTCGGCCTTTGCGCCACTGGCTTCGTGGCTGATTTGAGTCACAAATAATGACTATGTCGTTGATTTGTAGCGGACGAACTTTATCATGCCACTTTGGTCGTTTAAGTAACTGTGGCAGATACTCTATTATCCACTTCTTCCACAGGCGGTCTTTTAAATTCAATGCAATCCTCCATTGCTTCCTCAGACATATCTTTCCATCAACTGGATTAGGCGTTTGAGTAGAGTTAACATATCCTAATAGGAAGTGATTATGTGTTAAAGGATCATCTTCCTCCATGGTAATTGGTATATCTGTAAGCGGACGTGAATTTATAATGTTCTCGGCTTCTAGAGTTTCCACCTTTGGAGCTTCTTGTGAAAGTGTCTTCATCATAAGGCGTTTAATAATTCGGATGAGGCGCTCCCAGCAACCACCAGAACTTGGATTTGATTGGCAGTTAAAAACCCACTTGATGTTTCGGCTTGTGGCTTCTTCACGTATGCGGTCGACATCAAACAAACGTTGTTCATCTTTAAGTTCTCACTTCTTATTTTGACCGAGGTACCTCTTCGATTTATGAAATTCCGTAAGCAGAGGATAAAGGCGTCTGTTGACAAGTTTTCGGCTAATTCAAGGTGTGCTGCACGAATCGTCAGGCATGTGAAGATGACTCCCCATCGTTTTGTTTTTCTTGTCTGCGTCCAATCGTCACATTCAAGGGGCCAAATAAATCAACTCCGGTGTATGTAAACGGGCGAATGTACGGAGTTATACGTTCGATTGGCAGTTGACCCATAAGCGGAGGCATTGGCTTAGCTCTGTCGATTTTACATTCCTGGCATTTGCGTCGTACGAGTTTGAGAAGGTTCTTGGCGTGTGGAAACCAAAACTTCTGGCAAGCTTCATTAAGTATAACGGCTGAGTTTTGATGATGTAATTTTTCGTGGTAATGCGACATTATGAGATCGGACATCTTATGTTTTTGTGGCAGCAAAATTGGACGTCTGGCTTGAAACGGTAAGTATAGTGCTTCGTCGAGTCGACCCTGTACTCGTAGAAGTCCCTTTTCATCCAGGTAGGGGTTCAATGAGTATATCGACGGTTAACCTCCTATGTCGCATTTTGTAAACTTTAAAGGGGACACAAAAAACTGATTATAGTCTCAAAATTAAAACGCATAATAATAAAATTTTATACATAATTATCAGTTTTGAATATCTATGATGTGAAATTGTTTAAATTTTAAAAATTCAGCGAAGCAGATGGAAATTATTAAGTGAATTTCACAAAAAATTATGTTAGGAGATATTCATAGTTAACCGTCGATATTGAACTTTTTCTTGTAATGGGCAACGAAGACAAAAGTGTTTTGATCTCATCATGGTACTGCTCCTGTTGTACTATCTTAAATAGATGATTCTCGGCTTCGTTGATCTCATCTACTGTTAAGAAGTAATTTGTTGCTGGCATCAAGGATTGGACCTTCCCAAGACTCCGAAATTTACTTCTGGCACGAAGTACATATGCCATTGTTGTTTTGAGCTTCGGATAAGACGAAAATCTATTGAAATTTACTAAAGAATTACCTTTTGTGAGTTGAAGAAACAAACAAGGTTTAACTTCCTCTAGGTCTGTATTGACTGGAGGCGGCTTAATTGTCATTGCTGGCAAATATTCCTATTTTTGCTTAAGGAAATCGGGACCGGAGAGCCGTACGCTGTTTATATTAAGTTTCGGATAACCCTTTGCTCGAGTAGCTACATCTGCACTGTTTTTGTCGGTAGGAGTCCAACGCCACTGAGAAGGTTTTGATGACGATAATATTTCAGCAATACGGTGTGCAACAAACGATTTGAATTTGCGTTCTGTTGAAGTAATCCAATACAAAAGTGTTCTTGAATCTGTCCAGTAGGTAATTTTGACAATATTTATGTCATGGTTTCGAACTATGGTTTTGCTAAGACGGATGCCGAGTACTGCTGCTTGAAGTTCTAATCGGGGAATTGACATGGTTTTTTGAGGTGCTCCACGAGGTTTTCCAAACACAAAAAACTACGTCGGTTTCTTGGGCATGTATTACTCTAAAGTATCGGGCTGCCGCAAATGCGACTTGACTTGCGTCCATGAAGATGTGCAATTCTATTGTTTTTGCTCGGAAAAGATGCAATGAATAACAACGTTGGACTTGGAATACGTTGATACTTTGAAACTCTTTCCACCAGGCTTGCCATTTTTTGTTGAGATTAGAGGTAAGTAGATCGTCCCAGGCTATGCTGCTTTTCCAAGTGTCACGAACTTAAATTTTTAAATAGAGAAGGAACCCTGCTAAGAGTCCATAGGGATCATACACGGCCTTAACTATCCCTAAGAGTTCTCTTTTTGTTGGTGCTCGACAACCTTCCAAGACTTGCTTCGGGATGCGGTGGAATTTTGTTTTAAGTTCGAAAGTGTCGCAAGTGGTGTTCCAATGCATTCCAAGGATCTTTTCTGAAGTGGCTTGGCGTTCCATGTTTACAGATCTAGATTTGGCGTTCATGGAATGTTGAAGTTTTGCTGAATTGGATGTAAAGTTTCTCAAATCGAAACCAGCTTTACTGTTGACTCTTACAACATCCTTGCAGATGCGTACTGCTTCTTCTTCAGTTCGGAAACTTGCAACATAGTCGTCAACACAGTGTTTGTTAACAATTGCTGAAACGGCTTCGGGGTATTTATGTTCAAATTCTTGGGCATTTAGGTTTTTGATGAACTCTGCAACACATGGCGAACAAATAGACCCAAAAATCATAGATACCATGGCATAATAACTGATAGGCTGTGTTGCATCTCCATCTCTCCATAAAAATCTTTGCGAGTGCTGATCATTCGATCGAATTCGGATTTGTGAGAACATTTCCCGAATGTCTGCTGCTACTCCAATGATGCCTTCTCGGAACTTGAATAAAATGCTCATTAACGGCTTGGCTTGCTCGGGTCCTTTGAGCAGGACAGAATTAAGGCTCACTCCATTGACGGCAGCTGCAGCATCGAAAACCATTCTGAGCTTTTCTGGCTTGTGCGGGCTCTGCACGGCGAAGTGTTGTAAATACCACACTTTACCTTTATCGATATACTTCTTCATTTCGTCAATATATCTTTTGGCAAAATCTCGATTGACCATCATCTTTTTCTCGATTCCGAGAAGGGGTTTTTTGGCCATCTCCAAGCTGTTGGGCAAAATGGGTTTAGGAACTTTCCATAGTAAGCCAGTTTCAAAACGATTTCCGATTCGGCATGTGGTGTCCTGCATAATTTGACGGGCTCTTTTGTTGTCATCTGATTCCAGAATTGAAGACGATGGATTGATGCCAAAATTGTCTGCTGAGAAATACTCTTTTATCAAAGCATGCAACTCATCTTCCGGATGTCTTTCTCGTATAGTTAGGACAGATGTGCCGAAGCGGCAACATTGCTATTACTTGGCCCATAAGCAACCCAACCCAGCTTTGTCTTCATGGCTAGAGGCTTCTTATTACCAGACTGAACAATAGTAGATGATGTTCCTAAATAAACGTTGTCTAAGCCGATAAGTAACATTGGTTGTACGTTTTTGTAGCTTCTCAGCGGCAAGTATTCGAAATGTTTGAATTCTGACTTGTTAAAAGTCTGAACCAGCAGATTTAAATTGCGAACTGTGCGACAGTTGGTAATCACAAAGGAAGCTGACTCACCTTCACCTCTTATTTCAATATTAACGGCTGTGGATGGTTCCGTTGTGATATTTTGGCCATACCACTGAAGAGTTAGAGGCATACTATTCTTGCGAGTTGGCATAACCATTTTGAAAAATCGGCGATTGTTGGGTATGTCACTATTGTCGTTGAATGTTTTGCCCACTCATATTGTTTGTCTTGTGGTAATTTTGAAACCAATTCATCTAAAATTGTGGAATTGTTCAGGTTGTGTTCACTGTTAGAGGATCTCAAAAACGCAACGACATTGCGCACCTGGGTGGAAAAGACGAGGAGTTGGTCCACTTTGTTTTCCGTCATCACTGGAAATTTCTGAATTTTTTGCAGTTGGTGTCGCACGAGCACATCCGGCCGTCCAAAGCGAAAGTTTAGTTCATCTATAGCGTCTGGAACACTTTGCACGTTGAACATAGAAGCAACAGCTTCTCGGGCTGGTCCGACCAAACATTTCTGTAATCGTTGAAGATTCTGGCGATTACTGTATTTAAAGTCTTCTGTTGAATCTTGATAGTTGGCCAGAAACAGAGGCCACTCTTCAACATTTCCAGAAAATGTAGGCAGATCGTGAAGTTTGACTGTGGAGGCAGAAATGTTCCAAATGATAGCGGTGGCGAGACATCTCGAATTGTTTGGTCTTGATTTCCGATATTGGCATTGGCATTGCCGGCAGTGGCTGTGGAAACAATTACATTAGATTCGTTTACCAAATTTAACATATCCTAATAGGAAGTGATTATGTGTTAAAGGATCATCTTCCTCCATGGTAATTGGTATATCTGTAAGCGGACGTGAATTTATAATGTTCTCGGCTTCTAGAGTTTCCACCTTTGGAGCTTCTTGTGAAAGTGTCTTCATCATAAGGCGTTTAATAATTCGGATGAGGCGCTCCCAGCAACCACCAGAACTTGGATTTGATTGGCAGTTAAAAACCCACTTGATGTTTCGGCTTGTGGCTTCTTCACGTATGCGGTCGACATCAAACAAACGTTGTTCATCTTTAAGTTCTCACTTCTTATTTTGACCGAGGTACCTCTTCGATTTATGAAATTCCGTAAGCAGAGGATAAAGGCGTCTGTTGACAAGTTTTCGGCTAATTCAAGGTGTGCTGCACGAATCGTCAGGCATGTGAAGATGACTCCCCATCGTTTTGTTTTTCTTGTCTGCGTCCAATCGTCACATTCAAGGGGCCAAATAAATCAACTCCGGTGTATGTAAACGGGCGAATGTACGGAGTTATACGTTCGATTGGCAGTTGACCCATAAGCGGAGGCATTGGCTTAGCTCTGTCGATTTTACATTCCTGGCATTTGCGTCGTACGAGTTTGAGAAGGTTCTTGGCGTGTGGAAACCAAAACTTCTGGCAAGCTTCATTAAGTATAACGGCTGAGTTTTGATGATGTAATTTTTCGTGGTAATGCGACATTATGAGATCGGACATCTTATGTTTTTGTGGCAGCAAAATTGGACGTCTGGCTTGAAACGGTAAGTATAGTGCTTCGTCGAGTCGACCCTGTACTCGTAGAAGTCCCTTTTCATCCAGGTAGGGGTTCAATGAGTATATCGACGGTTAACCTCCTATGTCGCATTTTGTAAACTTTAAAGGGGACACAAAAAACTGATTATAGTCTCAAAATTAAAACGCATAATAATAAAATTTTATACATAATTATCAGTTTTGAATATCTATGATGTGAAATTGTTTAAATTTTAAAAATTCAGCGAAGCAGATGGAAATTATTAAGTGAATTTCACAAAAAATTATGTTAGGAGATATTCATAGTTAACCGTCGATATTGAACTTTTTCTTGTAATGGGCAACGAAGACAAAAGTGTTTTGATCTCATCATGGTACTGCTCCTGTTGTACTATCTTAAATAGATGATTCTCGGCTTCGTTGATCTCATCTACTGTTAAGAAGTAATTTGTTGCTGGCATCAAGGATTGGACCTTCCCAAGACTCCGAAATTTACTTCTGGCACGAAGTACATATGCCATTGTTGTTTTGAGCTTCGGATAAGACGAAAATCTATTGAAATTTACTAAAGAATTACCTTTTGTGAGTTGAAGAAACAAACAAGGTTTAACTTCCTCTAGGTCTGTATTGACTGGAGGCGGCTTAATTGTCATTGCTGGCAAATATTCCTATTTTTGCTTAAGGAAATCGGGACCGGAGAGCCGTACGCTGTTTATATTAAGTTTCGGATAACCCTTTGCTCGAGTAGCTACATCTGCACTGTTTTTGTCGGTAGGAGTCCAACGCCACTGAGAAGGTTTTGATGACGATAATATTTCAGCAATACGGTGTGCAACAAACGATTTGAATTTGCGTTCTGTTGAAGTAATCCAATACAAAAGTGTTCTTGAATCTGTCCAGTAGGTAATTTTGACAATATTTATGTCATGGTTTCGAACTATGGTTTTGCTAAGACGGATGCCGAGTACTGCTGCTTGAAGTTCTAATCGGGGAATTGACATGGTTTTTTGAGGTGCTCCACGAGGTTTTCCAAACACAAAAAACTACGTCGGTTTCTTGGGCATGTATTACTCTAAAGTATCGGGCTGCCGCAAATGCGACTTGACTTGCGTCCATGAAGATGTGCAATTCTATTGTTTTTGCTCGGAAAAGATGCAATGAATAACAACGTTGGACTTGGAATACGTTGATACTTTGAAACTCTTTCCACCAGGCTTGCCATTTTTTGTTGAGATTAGAGGTAAGTAGATCGTCCCAGGCTATGCTGCTTTTCCAAGTGTCACGAACTTAAATTTTTAAATAGAGAAGGAACCCTGCTAAGAGTCCATAGGGATCATACACGGCCTTAACTATCCCTAAGAGTTCTCTTTTTGTTGGTGCTCGACAACCTTCCAAGACTTGCTTCGGGATGCGGTGGAATTTTGTTTTAAGTTCGAAAGTGTCGCAAGTGGTGTTCCAATGCATTCCAAGGATCTTTTCTGAAGTGGCTTGGCGTTCCATGTTTACAGATCTAGATTTGGCGTTCATGGAATGTTGAAGTTTTGCTGAATTGGATGTAAAGTTTCTCAAATCGAAACCAGCTTTACTGTTGACTCTTACAACATCCTTGCAGATGCGTACTGCTTCTTCTTCAGTTCGGAAACTTGCAACATAGTCGTCAACACAGTGTTTGTTAACAATTGCTGAAACGGCTTCGGGGTATTTATGTTCAAATTCTTGGGCATTTAGGTTTTTGATGAACTCTGCAACACATGGCGAACAAATAGACCCAAAAATCATAGATACCATGGCATAATAACTGATAGGCTGTGTTGCATCTCCATCTCTCCATAAAAATCTTTGCGAGTGCTGATCATTCGATCGAATTCGGATTTGTGAGAACATTTCCCGAATGTCTGCTGCTACTCCAATGATGCCTTCTCGGAACTTGAATAAAATGCTCATTAACGGCTTGGCTTGCTCGGGTCCTTTGAGCAGGACAGAATTAAGGCTCACTCCATTGACGGCAGCTGCAGCATCGAAAACCATTCTGAGCTTTTCTGGCTTGTGCGGGCTCTGCACGGCGAAGTGTTGTAAATACCACACTTTACCTTTATCGATATACTTCTTCATTTCGTCAATATATCTTTTGGCAAAATCTCGATTGACCATCATCTTTTTCTCGATTCCGAGAAGGGGTTTTTTGGCCATCTCCAAGCTGTTGGGCAAAATGGGTTTAGGAACTTTCCATAGTAAGCCAGTTTCAAAACGATTTCCGATTCGGCATGTGGTGTCCTGCATAATTTGACGGGCTCTTTTGTTGTCATCTGATTCCAGAATTGAAGACGATGGATTGATGCCAAAATTGTCTGCTGAGAAATACTCTTTTATCAAAGCATGCAACTCATCTTCCGGATGTCTTTCTCGTATAGTTAGGACAGATGTGCCGAAGCGGCAACATTGCTATTACTTGGCCCATAAGCAACCCAACCCAGCTTTGTCTTCATGGCTAGAGGCTTCTTATTACCAGACTGAACAATAGTAGATGATGTTCCTAAATAAACGTTGTCTAAGCCGATAAGTAACATTGGTTGTACGTTTTTGTAGCTTCTCAGCGGCAAGTATTCGAAATGTTTGAATTCTGACTTGTTAAAAGTCTGAACCAGCAGATTTAAATTGCGAACTGTGCGACAGTTGGTAATCACAAAGGAAGCTGACTCACCTTCACCTCTTATTTCAATATTAACGGCTGTGGATGGTTCCGTTGTGATATTTTGGCCATACCACTGAAGAGTTAGAGGCATACTATTCTTGCGAGTTGGCATAACCATTTTGAAAAATCGGCGATTGTTGGGTATGTCACTATTGTCGTTGAATGTTTTGCCCACTCATATTGTTTGTCTTGTGGTAATTTTGAAACCAATTCATCTAAAATTGTGGAATTGTTCAGGTTGTGTTCACTGTTAGAGGATCTCAAAAACGCAACGACATTGCGCACCTGGGTGGAAAAGACGAGGAGTTGGTCCACTTTGTTTTCCGTCATCACTGGAAATTTCTGAATTTTTTGCAGTTGGTGTCGCACGAGCACATCCGGCCGTCCAAAGCGAAAGTTTAGTTCATCTATAGCGTCTGGAACACTTTGCACGTTGAGCATAGAAGCAACAGCTTCTCGGGCTGGTCCGACCAAACATTTCTGTAATCGTTGAAGATTCTGGCGATTACTGTATTTAAAGTCTTCTGTTGAATCTTGATAGTTGGCCAGAAACAGAGGCCACTCTTCAACATTTCCAGAAAATGTAGGCAGATCGTGAAGTTTGACTGTGGAGGCAGAAATGTTCCAAATGATAGCGGTGGCGAGACATCTCGAATTGTTTGGTCTTGATTTCCGATATTGGCATTGGCATTGCCGGCAGTGGCTGTGGAAACAATTACATTAGATTCGTTTACCAAATTTATTTTAGTGTTCAGCTTTTTGATATCCTTTTGGCTTTCCATTGTGTGGTTCTTTAAATCCTGAACAGTTACGCTCAGTTCTTTAAGGCTATGAAGAATTGAATTTAAAGTTTCTGCATCCATTGTAGTTTTTTCTACCATCGTTTCTTCACCGGTTTGATCATCATCGCTTTCACTAAAATGTTCGGCATCATATTGCTGAGCTGCTTTTTCCTTCGGCATTTTGTTTGACAGGAACAAATTGAAATTATTTGGTCGTTACAAAATACAACGACTGATCTGATTGGCTGATGGAAACTTGTCCGTTATTGCAATTTCCACCCTTATTTATTAGAATGAAAGAAGACGGACTGAAATAATGAATTTCTTCAGAAATTAAACTTTTGTTAACACGAACTTATTTATTTAGTCAATAACAACTTAAGTTTATTTATAATGAATTATTTAATGTTTTATTAGGCAAGTATAAAAGAGCTGGTAATAGGCTCGTATAAGAGGCTCGAACAAGAGGCTCGGATCAAAGGTTCGGATCAAAGGCTCGGATCAAAGGCTCGGATCAAAGGCTCGTTTTCAAATTGTATCTTGTGTCTTCCGTCTTCTTCGGTGTTATAAACTGAACTGAACTCAAGGATTGGACATCTGGCAAGTAGAAGTACATAATGTATCTGCAAATTATTTGCAGACGTAGGTTGTTTGGTTCTCTCTCTCTAACGCCACTAGACCTATGTTCTTCAATCCCGGTAGTTAAGGGTCTTCGGTGATTCCCTAGAGGGGAAATTGAATTTTTTTTTTTAGCTCCAAAACTAACGGTACCCGTAATGAATAATCTTATTTATATCGAAAACGGCTCTAACGATTTAGATAAAAAAAATTAGGTGTGATATTATGGACATGGACTATATTTTAGTCAAAAAAAATTTTTGGGCAAAATGTTATTAACGGTACCTGTCATAGAACCGTTTTTTGATTTTCTCATCAACGGCTCTAACGATTTTAACAAAAAATATTCAGCAGGAGCCCCCTTAAGCTTAAAATAATATTGTATATAAAAATATTCGAATATTTTTTTGTTTTAAATTCCAAGTTTTTTTTTGGAAAAACCAATGGCGCAAAATTTTAAACACCCTATTATTAAGGTATTAGTATGATACTACTTAACAATTTGCTAACTTTATAGTAGTTTACTAACTCATTCTTAATTTTAAACATTTTCTAACTAGTATCGTACTAAAAGAATTTTCTTAATAAATTGCTTTTGAACACACCTAAAACAATGACATTTCGTGTAAAAAAGTAAATACACGAACTTTTTTTTGATGTTTGCAAGTGTCAAAGAGTCATATGAAGGTAGCACGATACTAAAAAAATAAAGTAGGTATTCGATGATTTTAACTTTAATAAAAGGGTATAGTAAATATAGGGTTGCTATATTCGATTAAAATTTGCAAATTCGTTGTTTTAACCTAGTATCATACTAAAACAGCTTTAGCATCGTACTAGTTCAATTAAAATTTTGCGCCAATATCTTTAAAACATGTGAACGATTACTTTTTGAATCTATTTGTAACATATATACTACTAAATACTCGAAAAATTTTAAGGAAATTTGTTATATAAAAAATTACTTTAATATTAAAAGGATTAATCAGACGGCAATTCCATAAATTTGAACATTTTTATCTCATTAAATCAATGTTTTATATTTTTAAAATGTATTTTAAATTCCAAAGTACAGTCTTGTGCAAATAAATTGGGACAAGCAAATTTTTGAGCATTTTTTTCATTTATTTTGAATAATGTTTATAAATAAGTATATAAATATGAAATTAGTACTTTATATACCCCCTTTAGCATCTATGAGTTCTTTAACTCTCTTCGGCATTGATGAAATTAACTTCTCGCATATATTTTTCAATTGTTGGTCGTGGAACCATACCTCAATAATTGCTGTCAGTCTTTTTTCCTGAGCCTCGCTTTAACAATAGCCCATAGATTCTCAATCGGTTTGAGATCAGGTGAGTTGCCAGGCCAAATAAATAAATAAATGAAAGAATTGTTTAATTTTTTTGGACGTGTGACATGGAGCAAGATCTTGCTGAAAAATGGTTTCCTGCATCGAAGTTCTTCTTGGGATAGTAGGAAGGAGCATATGCGTTAGGACATCCGCGTACTTGGCGCTGTTCATCATGCCTTCGATGGACTTTAAGCTTTCAGGACCCTCAGACGTGAAACAACCCCAAAACATAACCTTTGGCGGGTGTTTCAGGGCTTGGACGATATGTCCAGGCCGGAGTTTTTCTTTGTCACTTTTCTTCACGACACTTACCCTGTATCCTTGGACCTCGAAATGGCTCTCGTCCGAGAAAATTACTTTTTTTCCAGTCCTCTGGAGTCCAATCCTTATGCATTTTGGCCCATATTCATCTTTTTTTGCGCATAGTGTCTGTCAAAAGCTGTTTCTGTAATGGTCTTCGAGCCTTTTGGCCCACTTCAAGAAGACGCCTTCGAACTGTTGATGAATCTACATGTACTCCAGCTGTCTCCAAGTCCCTTTGAAGCTCACCACTTGTCTTTGCAGGATTTATGGCGCTGTTTCGGACCAACATTCTGTCGTCATTGGCCGTTGTTTTCCGTTTTCGACCACATTTGCCCTTTCTCCGTGTTTCAACTGATCATGTTGCATTGTGCAATGCAATTATCCTACCGACGCTTGATTTTGCTACACCTACAGCAATCGATATCTCTCTAATGGTTTTTCCTGTATGTTTATGTAAAGCGATGACTTGCTCTGTTTTCCACCGAGATATCCATATTTTTCTTGAAGCCGAAATATTGATAAATAGAGTACCTAGTAACATGATTTCAAAAATAATGCCAATCTTTCCAAAACCCTTAGAAAAAATGCGACCTACCTTCAAAAAGTCAACAGAAATATTTAGATAAAACTAATTCAGGGAGCACGTACCAAAATATTCAAAAAGTTAACGCAAAAATCAAAGCCTACTACCAAATTAATTTGAAAATTTGTTTGTCCCAATTAATTTGCACAAGACTGTACTTTTAAATAAGAGAAAGTTCGTGCTATCCAGTCGTGCATTGTATTTGGTACTGCTGTTATGCTGTGGCGCTGCTAAAGCTAACACAATTTTGACAGTGGAGAAGGATAAAGAATAAAGAACAAGTATACAGGGTGTCTCCTAATTAGTCAACAATATTATGGGATATGATTCTTATGTACATTCTAAGAACAAAATCGGTCTCCAGTATGGGTCTATCTCCAATATTGACATAATTTTCGGGGATTTAATAGAATGGCCTATTTTGGTCTAATCTGATCTATCTTAACAAGTACTGCTCTGCTAATACGAATAGTAGGACCTTCTTTTAGGACTTTATTTCTATTAGATATACAAGCCTTTAAAACTGCGCTTCAAAAAATTGGTATCTTGTTTGGGCCTTCAAATATCCAATTTCTATGCCTTTTCTTTTTTTCCTACCTACTAAAATTTTTTATTTTGAGGTCAATTTTCTCCAGAAAATACATAGTAACAACGTTTTAATGTTTTACTATTTTTATTTTAATGAACGTAACAATAATAATAAAAATTAATAACAATAACATTAATAAAGTTGTTATTTTTGTTAAATAAAAAACTTCTTTTATTCTTCCCCTTACAATCAAGTCCAAAACTGTAAGGCCAGTGAATTTACTCTCTTCTTACCCTTGTTCATCTAGCCATTCCTTAACCTCCCGAGCATATTGGGCTGGAGCACCGTCTTGTGAGAAATATGGTAAAGATAGGTGAATCAGTGGAGTGTTCTCCAATAGTTCTGGAAATCGTTTCGTAAAAACTTTAGGTTGTTTCTAGAATTCAGCCCGGGTGGATGTTTGAAGGATCCGAAGAATTCTACTTATTAACTTGGTGTCATCCAAGCGAGAATTTTTGATCAATGCTCCAAAGACAAACTTAATGAAAAACATGTTCGCGAGAAATTTTAGTGGAATTAATACCATGTTAAAACTGTTAAATTTAATCGAATTCAAATAATTTAAGTTTTGAAAAAGTCAGTGGCGCAAAATTTTAAACAGATGTTTTTTTTTTTCATCATCATCATCGGCTCGACAACCGGGTTCCGGTCCTGGCCTCGTTCAACAAGTCTCTCCACCTATCCCGGTCTCTAGCCGACGCCATCCAGTTGCGCACCCCAAGGCTTCGGGCGTCCTGGTCTACGCCATCTCTCCAGCGCAAGCATGGTCTACCACGCTGCCGTCTACCATAGAATGTACCACAAAGAACTTTCCGAGCAGGTTCCTCTTCGCTCATGCGAGCTAGGTGCCCTGCCCACCGGAGTCTACCGAGCTTAATTTTTGTCACGATATCTGCTTCTAGGTAGATTGCGTACAATTCATGATTGTACCGTCTCCGGAATCGTCCTTCCTCACATATGGGGCCAACAATTCTCCTTAAGACTTTTCTCTCGAACGCAGCTAAGAGGTCGGAGTGCCTTTTGCTAAGCACCCAAGTCTCGGATCCATATGTGAGTACTGGCAGGACCATGGTCCTGTACAGCAGCAGTTTTGAAGTTATGGTGAGATTTCTGGATTTGAAAAGCTTTGACAGACTATAGTAGGCTCTGTTGGATTTGAGAAGCCGCCCGCCTATTTCTTCTTCTATATTGTTATCGGCTGCTACTATTGACCCAAGGTATTTAAAGAATTGCACCACTTCAAATTCGTGCTCCGCTACCTTGATTGTTTGACCAACTGTTCCTCTCGCATTCGACGCCACCATGTACTTTGTTTTACCTTCACTAATGTGCAGCCCCAGATTTTGTGCCGCCTGCTCGATCTGGATGAAGGAATCGTGTACAGCTTGTTCGGATCTTCCGATGATGTCAATGTCGTCTGCGTAAGCTAGTAACTGGCTGGACCTGTTGACGATGGTCCCTCTTGTTGCCGTGCCAGAGTCACGGATTGCTTTCTCCAACGCCAGGTTGAAGAGGAGGCAGGCCAAACCGTCCCCTTGTCGGAGTCCATTAAAGATTTTGATTGGTCTGGATAGCAATCCGGCTATTTTTACTTGGCTTGTTACGTTGGTCATGGTCAACCTACATAGTCGTGTCAATTTATTTGGGATGCCGAATTCTCTCATGGCTTTGTAAAGTTCTACCCTGGCTATGCTATCATAGGCGGCCTTAAAGTCTATAAACAGATGGTATGTTGGGATGTTAAATTCTAGACATTTTTCCATCGCCTGCCTAAGGGTAAATATCTGATCAGTGGTTGATTTGCCTGGAATGAAACCACACTGATATTGTCCGATGACGGTTTTAGCGTATGGGGTTATCCGGTCTTGTAGGATAGAGGAGAGTATCTTATAGGCGGTACTCAACAACGTGATACCTCTATAATTGCTGCACGTTGTGACATCTCCCTTCTTATGTATGGGGCATATTATGCCTTTTCGCCAGTCTTCTGGCATTTCTTCTTGCTCCCATACGTGCACTATAATATCATGAATTGCTTGACGTAAGGCTGGCCCGCCGTGATGAAATAATTCGGCTGGTATGCCATCGGCTCCCGGGGATTTGTTCTGTTTAAGCCGGCCTATAGCCTTCTCAACCTCTTCTATGCTTGGTGGCGGCAACATAGGGTATTCTTCTTGAAGTAGTGGAGCCTCCACTTCTGCAGTGAGCTGACCATTTAGCAATTCATTGAAGTACACTTCCCATCGCTCCAGTACGCTTTCAGGATCGGTGATCAGATTTCCCTCTCCGTCCTTGCAGTATGTGCAGCGTGGTGTGTACTGCGTCATGTTTCGGACGGATTGGTAGAACTTCCGCGCCTGGTGCGGACTTCGCTCTCGGCTGTTTTCTATTTCACAGATTAGGTTCTTCTCCCAGGCTGATTTCTTTTGTCTGTGAAGCCGTTTTTCTGTTCTTCTGAGCTCTTTATATTCCTCTTCGCGTGACCGCGTTCTATGAGATTGTTGCATTGCTCGGTACGCAACATTCTTACGTTCAGTCGCTAGCTTGCATTCATCATCAAACCAGTCGTTCCGATTTTTACGACTGCTGCCTAAGATGGAGTTGGCAGTACTAATGACAGTATTTTTAAGACGTGTCCACTTTTCATTTACGTCCAGCATACTGGCTCCAGGACTTACTCTCCCTAAGACAGGTGTTTCTAGGGCGAGTCCTAACGCATTACCAAAGGTGTTACTGGTGTTTTCATTGCGCAGGGCAGCCGTGTTGATTCGAACCTGATCGGCGGATGCAATGCGTCTTCGCAAGGCAATCCGCCCTCGGAAAACCATACCAACAAGATAGTGATCCGAGTCGATATTGGCACCTCGGTACGTTCGTACCGTCATCAAGTTCGAGTAGTGGCGACGGTCTATCAACACGTGGTCTATTTGGTTACGAGTGACTCCATCAGGTGATACCCAGGTGGCTTTGTAGATATCTTTACGCGGGAACCTGGTACTCGCAACGACCATGTTTTTCGATGCTGCCAATTCTAAGACTCGAAGTCCATTGTCATTAGTGTTCTCATGCAAACTATGGGTGCCTGCGTAATGCCTGAATACCGGCTCCCGACCTATTTTTGCGTTCAAATCCCCAAGGATGATTTTAACATCATACCTTGTGCAGGCATTGAGGGCCCTCTCGACTTGTTCGTAGTAAGTCTCTTTTTCTTCGTCTGAGGACTCCTCCGTATGTCCGTGAACGTTAATGAGGCTGATGTTCGTAAATTTGCCTCGCACGCGAAGGGTGCATAGCCTTTCGCTTATAGCGTTAAAGCCGATGATAGTAGACTTCATTTTTTCGCTGACTAGGAAGCCTACCCCGAGCACATGGTGTTTTGTATGACAGCTGTAGTATATGTCATATTCTTTCTTCTGTAAAACACCATTCCCTGTCCATCTGATTTCTTGAAGAGCTGTTATGTCAGCTTTATACTTTGACAGGGCATCGGCTAGCTGCTGAGCAGCTCGAGCTCTATAGAGCGATCGTACGTTCCATAAGAAAATTCGTAAATCGTTTTTCCTTTTTCTTTGCGTGGGTTGTCGTCGTGAGATCAGTCCGTTTCCGAGGCTTGTTGTCGGTCTCGTAATTCTTTTAGTTTTACGGGACAGGGAATTAACCTGTCGCCAACCTGAGGAACCAGCCTGATCATATTAGCCAAACCTTTTTTAAAAGGCTTGTTTCTAGCGGCCGCCGCGGAGAGGCTATGATCACACTTCCACCAGTCCCGAATAGTTACGGCACGTGCATGTTTTCGTATGCTACATGTTGTTCCCCCTATTCGTCTGATGGCTGACCGCCTGTTTTTTTTTTTTTTTTTTTTTTTTTTTTAAATAGCTTAAATTTCTTGCTCATATTTGTTTATTTATATTATTAGCATATATAATTATTGCTGAAATAAAATAAAAATCAATACAATTTATGATACAAAAAACATAGATTAAGAGAAACCATCTTTATTATAATATTTTCTGTGTTGACGTTTTGCTGAAACAAGCGCCTTTATTCTTCGCGGCATTTTGTTGATACACGCTTGAATTGCAATTTTGAGCTTGCTATTATTCTGCCACTTAGAATTAAGCTTTTCCACAAGCTCAGTGTTGGTTGTTATAGGAGTTTTTGCAACTTTGAGCTTAAGAAGCTCCCAAGCGTTTTCTAAGGATTCATATCCGGAGAATATCCAGGCCAGTCCAAAATTTAATTTTTTTTAATTGAAAAAAGCAGTAACACTCTTGGCTTTATGGCAAGAAGCACCATCGTGTATAAATATTGGACCTTCATGGCTCAAAAACCAATTCCGAATTTGTGGCAACAAAACGGTTTCAAGCACTTTCTTGTACTGGTCATGCCGCATGGTGTTTTCCACAACTTAAAGAAGACCTACTCCTTTCCCTGATATTAAAGACCAAACAATTATGGATAGAGGGGGCTTGATTGTTGGAATAATGTGCTCTGGTTTGTTCTGCTCGCCAGGTCTTCTACGCACAAATTTTGTCTTTTCAGTCAAAACTTGGGAAAACGATTCATTCGAAAAGCAAACCTGGGAAAAATGCATTTTGATTGATTTTTTTGGTTGTAATATTTGAAGCAAAACAAAAGGTTAATAACAATAGCTTATTCAAATCTTCTACAGTTGAATGTTTGTACTAATGAGCACATTCCAGCAGCTTCTAACTCATTGCAGGAGTTAGTCTTGGCTTTCGAGCAGGTTTCATTGCGATAAACTTCATTTCTGCCGAGCGCCTTTGAACTTTCCGTTGCGATATTTTGACTCCTCCATCTTTGGTTATTTTCGTGAGCAAACGCACTGTAAATTTTCTATTTTTAAGATAAACAACCCTGATTTTGCGATCTGTTCTTTGAAATGTGTGTCGTGGTCGACCACAGCAACCTTTTCTTCGGGGACTTAAGGTCATCCCTAGATCAATCTTTTTTTTTTTAATTTCCAACAGAACTTCTCGAAACTCCGACTGTTACCGCAATTTCATATTGGGCTAGGTTAGTAGCCTTTAAAAGTCCAGCTACTTGCCCAACATTCTTTGGAGAGAGGTCAGACGCTCTTCCCATCTTTAAACAATATATATACACATATATATATGTATATATATTTTTTTAATTTAAATAAACAAAGTACAAAAGATTTAGCACTCATACTTACCATAAATTTGTAGAAATTTGTACTATAAAACAACTTAAAAATTAAATCACTATTAAATTTTCCTATAAACTTTCATGAAAGAATTGTGGCGTGTTGCATTTGGTGTAAGCTTTAAAGCATGCAACTTATTTAACAGTTAAAAAACAGTCTTAACAATAAAGAGTAGTACTCGTAACACTTTTAACTATAAAGTAAACATGTAGAAAATTATGGAGCTATGTTTCCGTTTAATTGTTTTTTTTTCGCTTGGGCCTAATAATATAGCAAGGTACTGATCACACAACTAAACAAATGCGCCAACTGCGCTCTTCCTCATCAACAGGCAAATTAAATTATAAAAATTAAAACATTGAATAAATTTACAATGGCAGAAGCCAAACAATTTTACAACCGACAAAACGCAATTCATACTCCACACCAGGCACGAGGCGTTACTTTTTCTATAGTGGAAGCACTGAACATAAAACCAAAAATAAAAGACCTTTTTGAGATCATACCTTTTTAATTCCACTTAATGATAATACACATAAAATAATATACATACATATATAAATAATATATTTCAGTAAAATCTAATTGAAAAAAGAGCTTTAAGCCTTGCACAAAGATGTATCCTTTTTCTTTTAAGGCAAGATTATCTATAGGTGCGTTTTATTATTCACAAATCTATCTGGATCCGGATCTGAATTAAGTTTTAACATGTATTACAAAAACAATTTGGGATCCTGTTTTCTATCGGGATCTATTTCAAAGATCCAAAAATCAGTTATTACACTGGCGAGTAGATGGCTTTTTATGGTAAGGTAGTGTAAGCTATAGTGTAAAGAAAAAAGACAAGAAATAATTGAAAATTTACAAACCCAAGGATAAAAAGAGACGGACTTATAACATTGCTGTCACTAAGATCCGTATCGTTTTATTTTCAAGGGAAGATCCAGATCCGGATCCAGATAGATTTGTGAATAATAAAACACACCTTATGATTCGATGAGAGCTAAACTAGATAACCTATTTTGTCCATATTTATTTCTAAAAAAAGTTTTGATCTTACTATAGATGCGATTATTACGGGAAAAGTTAACAACTGCAATTAAAAATCTTAAGGTTCCTTGAAGGTTTTTTTTTTATTTAATTCTCAGAATTGAAAATAACCTTTAGTTATATTTCTGGAATGTCAAGAAACCCCACATATGAACATTAGAAATACTATTTTTGACCACTTTTTTATAAACACAAAAATTAAAAAACGTATCACCTATTAAATTAATATTTGTTTGTTTTCTGATAGTGATGAATTGCACCTAAATTAAAATTTGCACACAAATTATTAAAATAAAACTTTTCTACCCCTTTTTTCCATGAAATTAAACTCATTATCAGTTTGAGACAATAAGCAACTCAATAGATATGTACATCCTTGTTTTTCTTTCAACTCATTCTTCACACATTGCATTGTATATATATTTTTATAGTACTATCATGAATAGGAACGCGACTAGGCGAACCTAGCGGCACCATAATTACTAAACTGTGACTAGCAGAGGTGTCTATGGCAGAGTTTTAACAGATAGACATTTAATACACGACAGCAATAGCAATACTGTATATAAAATAGGAGAACAAAGGCACATACTATGTACATTGGAGTAGGATGTAGGTGTGTGTGGGGATTTGGTAGTTGTTATTTTCTGTAGGCAAATATTTTCAAGGTGAGGTTTCAATACTTTTTTTTGGCGATTACGTATTTTTTGGGATAGAAGAAAATTATTTCTGTGCATATTGTCGTCTGAGTTCTATCTTGTTCAAAAGAGCATTTTTGGCGAAATTTAGTTAGAAATGCAGTTTTTATAAATCAAACATGCTCTTTCGAATGGCGTACTCCATTTCTTTCTATCTCTTTTAGTTTTTAAGTTATGAAGAACTATTATGTCCAATAAACCACTTTATTAAACATTTGAGTTCGACTACAGCTAAACGGCTCGGCCGATTTTCTTCAAACTTTGGTTTTAATTTTTTTCCCCCGGATGTTTTTTTCTTTGGAATTTTTTTTCGAAATTTCATAAATATTTTTTTTTCTCAAAAACTGTCCCACAGATTTAAAAAAACAAAAAATTTCATTTAGTTAAAGCTAGGTAATGGTTGAAAAAAAATTTACAAAAAATTGTTATTTTTGTAACCCCCCTTGGGACCATTTTTCTTGTTTTCGATTTTCTCAAAAACTGTACGACGGATTTTGATCATTTTTTTTTTGCTAAAGGTCCCTAATAGTTTTTGAAAACTTTAATATTATCAAAAGTCTTATATATTTATAATATTTTTTTTTTTAGTTTTTGGAAAAAAAGTCATTCTTTTTGGAAAATTCGATATCTCAAAAACGGCTCCATATTTTATTTCGAAACTTAATTTCATTCGTACAATAATAAAAAACTTAAGGTTGGCGTACCAATTTTTTTTTATTTTATTTTCACTTACAAAATTATGTAATTGCAAGTTTTGCATGTGGAAAAAATTTAACTCGAGATTTTGATCAAATTTGACTTAACGATGATAGAGAACACGAAAAAATATTTTTTTACCTAAAAAAAATGTTTTTGAGAAATCAATGTCTTTAAAAAGTTTGAGCGATTAATTTTTGAAGATATTTCCTATAATCTTTATTTTTAAATACTTAAAATTAATATCCCAATATTTTTTCTAGAACAATTTTAAAGAAATTTCTTATATTCAATAAATAATAATATTTAATAAATATAAAAAATAAAAAGTTTTTTAAACTTTGTTTGCATAAATTCTTACTTTTTATATTTATATTAACAAAAAAAAAAACAAAATTTTTATTTTAATGAATTAATAATTTCCAAATTTGATAAAAATTCGTAGACAAATATTAAAAGAAATGTTTGTTTGTTCAAAATTCACAGGGCAAATATTTAATTTTTTACAAAATATATGGATAAATATTATTTTTTGTAAAAAAAAGTTTATTTTTATTTTGAAAATTTTTCATGTGGGGTGCATCAATAATTTGTTAAAATTGACACCAAATTCCAAATATGTAAATGCATACAAAATATTTTTTCCAAAAAAGGTATCTGATTTTTTCTTTTTAATATTATGTCAATAATAATTTTATTCGATTATTTTTAATTAATTTAAGTTTTCTAAAATTATTTTTTTCTCGAAAAACTTATTTGATGTTTTTTCCAAATAGCTTTATGTGAATATTTATGAATTTCTGAAATTGTTTGTTATACACATAAAAAGTATTAAAAATTGTCTATATTTTTTGCAAACAAAGTTTATATGAATAAATTTTAAAAACTGTTCTATACCTATATCAATTTTTTTTTTATATATTTAATTATATAAATACTTATCAACGCATAACAATAATTTTTCGTGTTTGTACCTAATCAAAATTATTATTTTAATTTCATACAATTTTCTATGGGTATGTACCTACATACTATGCAAAAGCTATTTTCTTTAATAAAAATATAGGTACGTACCTATAAGATTTTCTTAAAGAAATAGTTTTCTAACTGTGTATGTACATATCTATATTAATTACGAAAAAAATACAATTGCCACTATCTAACTACCCACTGCATATAATTATTATAAAATTATTTTGGTTACCATAACGAAATAAAGCCAATTTGAAATTATTTAGTTTTCAAAAACGAAATAAAACCATTTGAGTTTATTAAGTTCAAATTCCTCTAGATCTTATTACAAAGTCGATAAAATGGCAACCTCGGTAATTAATCGTATCAGAATTTAAACAAACCAGATTGCATGAGTAATAAAACAAAATTCACAAAAACTCTCATACACTCTCAATACTTTTTGCTTGTATTCATCTCGCGCCTGGCATATACAACTTTATATACGAGTACCTACCTACAATTGATTCTGACAGCAAAAAGAAACGCAGATAAGATTTTCTCCCTTACCCTCTTTATTGTTGTCAGAATAAATATATCTCTACCTCGTCTCTTCTTTTGCTTATATTTTCTCCTTCCACGTCAACTCTGCACTGCTTAAAATAGCCACAATTACGATTCTGCGGCACAATAAGTTAACTTTTTTTCGTGTTCCATGAGAGTACTATAAAAATATCAAAAGGCAAGAAACGAAAAAAAATTAGTTTGACTTTGGGTTGAGATCTAAGTTAAGTATTCGAAATACTGGAATGCCAAGCTTTTATGCATTCTAGATATTTTTTGCGAATCATTTTTGTTTGAGCATTTTGTGAATATTGGTGAGTGATGTGCATTTTCAGTTGACTTGGAGTGGAAAAGTATTTTGAAATTGAGTTAAGGAGGCGATAATAAGGAAGGCATAGATGTTAAGCATTTTAGCAAGAACTTTCATGAGATTGAGCGTTATAAATAATGGAGTGATGTTGAGCATTATCAGTTGGTTTGCAGTGGGGCATTTGAAGTTGTAATAAGCAGAAAGATCAAGATTTCCTTTAGTAAAAGATCATAATGATGTGATAATGATGTTGGAATGTAATTTCCAGAAGAGTAAACGAAGATTCATTAATAGATAGAAATAATATAATAAGAAAATGAATACAATTTGGAATTTGGAATTTAATTCCTTGCTAGGTACGATTTTTTGAAATGGTTCAACGGAAACACTTGTTACCGAAATTAATTAGTTGGGCACAAACGATCTTACCGGTTCAAAATGTGCGACGAAATACCAGACGACGCACCTTACAGGGACACGGACGAAACGAATTATAGCCAAACCACAATCTCGCGTTTGGTCGGTCGGGCGTTGACATTTTGAATAAAAACAATAGACTCTTATGAGGCAATCTGAAATGTTACCTCCGGCGTTGCGACCGCTTTATATCGTAATATCGTAAACGTCAGACCAACGCCAGGCCAAAGCAAAAGTAGATCTATTTTCTATTCGGTCGGGCGTTTGACAGTTCATTGTCGGCCGTATTTTGTATTTTTTGTTTTGAAAGTTGAAAATTGAAGTGAAATAAGAAGTAAGTAATTGAAGTTCTTTTTTTATAAATAATTAAATCGAATGTCGCCGGTTTCATTCGGGTTATTTTAAAAAAATGTTCTGGATCATGCTTTTGCATTGCATCATAATTAAGAGCAAAGAATCCATCAGTGTCTCTGCTTAAATTGAGCTCCCGAACCCATCGCTGCCTTTCTACTCTTTTTTCGTCGTTTTTAAATGCCTCATACCCAGCATAGCTCACAACACCGAACAAGGAAAAGTCAAGGAGGTCATCAAGATCATCCATATCGGCCATATCCATCTCTTGTTTAAGAAAATAGCTTCACAAATTAACTATTTTAAATGCCCAAAATTTAAAATACGCAATATTATATACCTTGTAAATTAATAAACAGTAACAAAATTCATTGGAATATAACAATTAAGTAGGTACTTATCAAAGATGTCATGGAAATGTCAGTCAACGCTCGAGGTTTGAAGCTAAATTTCGTTTTACAAATGCTACGGTCGCGCTTTTTGACACACAAAATCGTATATACGATCAAACGCCCATTTAACGCCGGACCGACGAACGCGAGATTGTGATTTGGCCATTATTTGTAGGTTTTCTTTTGATTGGAACTGTCAATTGAAATATTGTAAAAAGGAAAATGGAAGAAGGATGAAGATTTAAAAAAGTAACTTTTGCAGATCTCTCGATGCAACTTTTGAGAGCAGAGCGAGTGGCTAGGGTTTCTGGAGTTTTTGACTCAAGAATGAAAATGTTGCTTGATTGGGTATGTGCTTCTGGAAAATGCGAGCTTTATCCAATTTCCATGGTGACTCGAAGACTTAATAAGTTTAATTCAAATTGATATCTATAGAGCGAACAGTCGTGCTTAGTATAACCACTATAAATTTTGAAATAAAGCAAAGTTCGTTTTAAAACTAAAATTCATATTGTAAGTTAAAGTAGTTTCTTTTAATAAGTAATTTATTTAAAAACCATCAAACACAGACTTATCTGTTTTATAAAAAGAAAATACCTAACGAGATAGTATTACAAGCGAAGACAAAATTAAAGAGGTAATTAATTGAATTAAGTGCTAGACATTAGCAAAATTTTTTTTTGTTTCTTTGAAACTCAAATTTAATTTCCTTTGAAATTTGTTTCAATAGGATTTAAATAAATCTGGCGGTGTGAGATAAAATTCTACCAAACATCTTTTGCTTGGAGACTCCAAGGAATTAAGCATATCCCATAACAATAGCCAACGGAGTTGCTACCGTTTCTTACAGGAGAATCCTTCGGTGTACAGTTCCAATTATACCAGCCGTTAGACAATTAAAATTAAGTCTAAACAATAGCCTAGGTGGTTAAAGCGATAGATATAGTTTTTTTTTGAATTAAAAATAGTTTTTTTTAGGCCGAAAGGCATTAGATTTAAGATAGAGTTTAGCTTAGAGCGCCCGCATAGGGCCAGTAAGTTAGTTTTAAGTTATTGGATAATTAGGCTAGTTTTTATGAATTTTTTGTCTAGCTTTAAGATAGTTTTAAGACTGAATTAAATAAAAAATGAATTTAAAAAAAAAAAAAAAATAAATAAAGCGGCTAAATTTGAGAACAACTGTACGAAGTTCAAATGACCAAAAGTTTAATTTATTTTTTTTATATTTTTTTATTGAATTGAATTTAAATTTTAACGTAACTTACTTACCTTGCAATATTTTAATCAAAGTATTAGTTTTTTTGATCAATTCATTAAAGTAAAGAAATCGGTTTCCAGAGCATAAAGTGTAGCGCTAATTAACGATAATTTTCGTTGAATGAAGTAAAATGTAGTAAAGTAAATAAATTGATATAATAGAGTGAATTAAGTGCATAAGAACAGAAAAAGGTCTCATCCAATCTACCCAGTTGCAGTGGCCACGGCATCCAGGAGTAAAGAGGGTGAGTTTTTTTATTAAAAGAAAGAATTATATTTGCATTTGATTTTGGCGCACAATATCTATTAAAGTAACGTAATTTATGATAATTTTTTTTTTTAAATTTAAATAAATATCTATTTGTGAACATTTCGTAAAAATGAAAATTTCGTGTTTTTATTGAAATTTGAAAAGATATTAGAAACAATGATTTCGGAGTAAATTTTTCTAAGGGGATGAGGAAAGGGATGATAGAAGGATGATTTAGTAGATTGAGAAGAAGCCTAGTATAGGGGTTGCTTAGGTGAGAAAAGCAACCAAGGAAGGGAGGGTAAGAAAAATAACTCGCAATATCCAATAACACCCTGGATAACCAGAATAAAGCCTGGTAATGTAATAAATTTTTTTCAAAGAGTAAAAGGGTCCAAGAACCACTCCCATGACTGAGCTAGGGGTTCGTTATTACCAGCAAGGACCAAAAGACAATAAGGCTAGTTACACACTACAAAATCAACGGTTCAAAAAGAAGACTGGGGATTCAGAAACAAACTCCTTCAATACAGCTAAAGAAATAAAAGAAGTAAAAACCACAAATACATCCTCTTCAAAAATAACAAATACAAATAAACCAGGGGTGGAATCGGCTAGGTGGTGGTTGATTATCAATTTTTTGATTGTCTTTTTGACTAAAGCTGTCTATCATATCAATATAAAAATATAGAGAGAACGATTGTCAAAACGACAATCAATTAATAAAATGATCACTTTACTCTTGCGAGATACGGGCCCTGATCACCATCTATCCCCAGCTCAATACTCACAGCTAAAAACATTTCCACTCAGTCCACTAGTTCAACACAAAATACACACACATCTAACCCTACATCTCTCTCAAACAACAAGTCAAACACACTTTCCCAATCTCACATCTTATCAAACTCCAACATTTCCGTCTCCACACAATCTTTATCCATACGAACCACCTTACAACCTCTTTTCACTCCAACCACATCTAATCAAAATAAAACCTACACTCAATCTCCATTATCAGCTGTTACCCAAACACGTTTGAGTAACAATGATAATTATGTCGTTTTCCATTGGTTTCACTCAAGGATCCACTCATTCTGAAATCCAATGGAACGGTGCTCACTTCTTCTACTCAACTTTGAAATTTTGCCTTTGTATTAGTTTATCGTCGTGTTGGTGAAAATCTGCGATAGTTGCTTTTGACATTTGGGTATGAATATTAGTGCTTCTTGAGTGGATTCTGACTTGAAATCGAGAAGCGAAATTCTCTTCTCAGAAGAGTATTTTTTCCCAATGGAATGGTTTGAGAAGACTTATGGACGCTTCCGAACGCTTCTGGACGACCAATGGAAAATGACATTACTCTACTCACCAAATAACTGGTCGCTCCAGCATCTGGGTCACAGAGTCCTAGTACTGAACAAAATATTCCGGTCAACCCAAATGTCACAACAAAATTATGATCAAAAAATAAACTTAACACACAACACTTCTTTTGATGCAAGTTCAACAAATTTTCATAATCAATCCTCATCTTATCAAACTCTTCATATTCTACAATGGAACATGAATGGGTTTGCTAACAACCTTGATGAATTGAAAATTTTAATAAAACAATCATGCTTATTTTGACATTCTCATGAATAGTCTATTCGTTAGAATGATTCTATTCCTTCGAATGAACTTTCTTAATTTTGAGATTCGAACGAATAACATTCATTTGCGAAAGATAGCATAAAATGAACTTCAAAAAAGATTCATTTTCATTGTCAGCTGTTTGATATTTACTATATTTCTATTTGAATTAGTATGACCGTTTTACATTTTTTTTGTTTCTAAACATTTTATAGATGTTGGATAAATAATCAAGAAACAAAATAAATAATACACTTTTTCATTATAAAGTAAAGTTTAACCATAAAGAACTACATATTTATTACATTTTTTGTATAAACTCAGCTGTTTTGAAACTATTCTTAAAAAAAATAAGTTGTTCATGACGCGTTCTAAATTTTTATTTTTTTTCGTATACACTTGGTCACACTAAAATATCAAAAACAAAAGAGAAGTGTTTGTGAAATGTCAAAACCAAAAGGTGAAATCTTTGTTTATTTGTAATTGTTTTGTTTATTGTATAATAATTTAAATTTCTTGGATAAAAACATAAAATAATAAATAAAAATGTGGCATTTGTCTTGTTTATAAATTAAGATGGTGTTGAAGAAGTGCAGAGGTGAAGGATAGTGGATGCTTTCTTTCTTTCCGTATCAACGCGGGTGGTAAAAAAAACCCTTTGCTACCTCCGGGTTTTCTTCCATTATTTTAATTAACTTTTCCTTTTGTGCGCGGTTTTTCCAGTTGGAATGCGACCTTTTAACATAAAACAACAACAAAAATAATAAAAGTAATTTATTTTCCATGAAATAATTAAAAACTTACATGTTTTGTTGTTTACTCGACAGAAAAATTCAAACGACACAAAAATGACATTTAATTCTATTCTTTCGAATGTCAAAATTGAATTAGCTTTCGCAAATGAATGAACTTTCTATGGATTGGGTGAACTTTCGATTTGTTCGATTAACATTCTAATCGCCGAGTCTCAAAATTAAGTTTCAACGAATTCGACTCACTTTCTAACGAAAGAGAATGTCAAAATAAGCACCAATATAACCCAACACTTGTCTCTATTGAAGAAACACACTGTCGTTTTGATTTCAAAGGCTATAAAGGATATTTTCATAATCACCCCAATTACCGATGTAGTAAACGACCTGACACGATCTGCATTCCATAAGTCGTTTCCATCTTTTGTCACTCGTTTTGTTGTCGTCTGTAAATGTCAAACGTCGTTGAACACTTTCGTTTTGCATTCTGTAAGGCGAAAAAATACGACGACTAAGCAAAAAAACGACGATATCTCTCGTTCAAAAATTTACACACGACAGACATACAAGGTCGTAAAACTGCAAGTATTCTTGTTAAATGATTTATTTTATCGAATTTTTTTACGATAAATAAAACAAGTATGTACATATTTGTCTATATTTGTTGTGCTATACTATATACTAAAATGTTGTAGTTAACAAATGTAAACCAATTCCAGACGCTCGTAGATCTGATGAAGAGGACGAGCAGTTAGAGGGTTTTTTTGAAGGGGATACAAAAAACGTCCCCCAGTAAGAGGTGGAGATGCTTGGCAAAAGTTTTAAATCGATTATTCCATAATTATAGACAAATTCTTAATGTTTTTGCTCTTATTATGTTTGGGGCAAAGAAGAAAATAATCCGCAATTTAAAGGAAAATCAGTGTATCCCAGCCAGGTGGAGTCCTATCCCCACTTCTATGGAACATGGTAGTTAATGATCTGCTAATAGACCTAGAAGAAGAGGGATTCAAAGTGATTGCATACGCTGACGATATTGCCATTGCCGTATCAGGAAAGCACCCTCAAGTTTTAACAGAACTTATACAAACCGCTCTCAACAAGCTACTAAAATGGACAGATCGATGTGGCTTAGGTGTTAACCCCCACAAGACTGAACTAGTCCTCTTCACAAGGAAATACAAAATTCCTCAACTAGACCCTCCATCGTTTAAAGGTGTTCCACTCACTTTATCAGATCAAGCTAAATACCTGGGTCTTATTTTAGACAAAAAGTTAAGTTGGAAACCTAATATACAGGAAAAAGTAAGGAAAGCCACGTTAGCTCTCTTTTCTTGTAAAAAAGCCGTAGGGAACAAGTGGGGCTTGTCTCCACAAATTACTCACTGGCTATACACTGCGGTCATCAGACCGATACTTACTTACGGGGTGACCGTATGGTGGACGGCCTTAGATAAAGCGACTAATCGCGATAAACTAAGCAGAGTTCAACGTTCAGCGTGCATGTGCATCAGCGGAGCTCTCCGCTCGACACCTTCCGCTGCACTAGACATACTACTCAACCTGACACCCCTAGATATTTACAGCAAACAAATGGCCGCGAGCACAGCCACACGTCTCAAAGCCATCTCTCAATGGACCAATAACTCTATTGGCCATACCACCATTCTGAATTTATTCGGAACTCTACCAAGTCACTCTGACTACATCACTCCCTCTTTGGTCTTCGATAAAAACTTTGAAGTCACCATTCCCTCAAGGTCAGCTTGGGAGGAAGGGGCTTTGACAGATAATAAATCAGTAAACTTTTTTACAGATGGATCGAAGACTGAAAACGGAGTGGGTGGTGGAGTGTACTCAGATGGACTAAACCTTAGTCTCTCCTTCCGCCTACCAAACCATTGTAGCGTATTCCAAGCGGAAATTCTGGCGATAAAGGAAGTATTGTCCTGGCTTAAAGAAAACGTGGTATCTAACACGGATATCCGTATCTTCTCAGACAGTCAGGCTGCTTTGAATCCCTCGCATCAGTCTCTGTAAACTCCATTACAGCCCAAGACTGTCGTTCGTCTCTAATGGAGATGGCCAAACAGTTTAACATTCACCTATTCTGGGTGCCGGGTCACAGGGACATTCCGGGGAATTGCAAGGCCGACGAACTCGCCAGAATTGGAACGGAAATGCCTATCTTACCCGAAAAGGCAAATATAGGTATGCCCATAGCTACAAGTAAACTTATGCTGAAACGAATCGCTCTGGAACAATCAAACACAAGATGGCTTAATACTACCACTTGTATGGCGACCAAACAAATCTGGCCTAAACTGGATCCGAAACGGTCAAAATGTCTTTTGTCCCTCAGTAGATCTCAGATCAGCTCCGTCATAGGTGTCATAACTGGACACTGTCTCATAGGTAGACACGACTCGGTGTGCTATCAAACGATTTTTGCAGGAGTTGCTTGGACGAGGAGGAAGAGGAGACAATCCCACACCTTCTTTGTACATGCCCTGCTCTCTTTTACAGACGCAAACTTCATCTAGGAGAATATTTCTATAATGAACCGAGCGATCTCATAAATAAAGACATTAAAAGTCTCCTTCGCTTCATCAGAAGCTCCAAATGGTTTTAACTAGTAGGAAACTTTTTTGTTCCCTATTAGATCGTGGTATCACAATGGACCTCTAATGGTCTAAGTGTGTCAGACGCTTTAATGACAGCCACTTTAACCTAACCTAACCTAACCATCCCAGCCCAATTTGCTTGCAAACCCCTTGCCAACTTCATCTGAGCCTGCATTAACCCAAACTCAGACAGATGCAGGCAATTCACTTAAGTATTTAGAAGCAATCGCTTTAAATATGGGAGATAATTTCGCCGAATTTGCGGGTGAAGTTCCGGAGCCACAAGAACAGCAACATAAAACTCAAGAACCAGCAGGAAAGAAGCTTTAATATTAAACAAAACAGAGCTACGCTTTTGGAGAAGCAGTGTGTACTCCAAGAAATAACGTTAAATGGTATCAACGAAAGTATAAACAAAGGATGAAGAGAGGAACATAAGTCATACGAATTAAAGGAGCACACTGCTAGGAGAGACACTACACATCTTACGATCCAAGAGGAAACACTTATAATTTATAAACGTGGGATGGAAAGAAAAGAAACTAATAAATGTAATACATTTCAACACTTATCATTTTAATTACTTATTTATTTTCTAATAATTAAAAAAAAACTGCATTTGTTCATTAATTGAACATCGAGCAATAATATTGTATGTAGAATGAATGAATGAATGAATGAAAATTTTTATTGAGTCTTTAGGTGTCTTTTACAAAGTTGTTTCCATCTTATTCTTTAACAAAAGTACAAAAGTGGCTGTAACGTATGGCCTTCTTTAACAATTTTACTTATTTAGGGTTAAGCCTCGTGGCATGTTAATTTTTATATAATAATATGGTTTTGTTCTGCTCGTGCTCATGGGCGAGCGTTATACATTTGCGTGAAACGGAAGTTTCGTTGACTATATACATATTTACAATTTTATAAACTAATACTAACTTAAAACTAAAGAATTAAAAACTAAAAAAAACAGCGCAGGACGCTATTATATCTTTTCTATTTTTACATAAAATGATATTTCTTGTCTTTTTGAAAATGAGAGCGAGAACGCTCTTTATGTTTGAATATGCAATTAGTTCACTAGAGGAGTGATAGAGTAAAAAAAAGATAGTCAGATATGAGCGATAGCTCTATACTGCTTACATTTATACATTTAGAATGAGTGAGAAGATTGTACGGTTACACTAATATCACATGACAGAGATAATAAGTTGAGAGCGATGTCTCTATACTTATACATATATAATATAAATATACGATTATTAGGAGTTGTTTCAACACTGAAACCAAATCCGTTACTTGTTGCATTTGGTGGTAATTTTGTAAGCCCCAGTTGTTGGCTATCGCCGTGAGATCCTCAGTTCCAGACCCAAGATTGAGATTTAGTTGTTGTTCGGCGGACTGTTGCCCGCAGAATTGCAGTTGCGGATTTTTTTTAGTGTGCAGGTTCGCTTCCTGCTGGGAATTAGCCATATGTCGGCGTCATCGATTGTTGTTCAGCGGACTGTTGCCCGCAGAACTGCAGTTGCGGATTTTTATTTATGTGCAGGTTCGCTTCCTGCTGGGAGTGAGCCATGTATCGGCGTCGTCGATTTTTGTGTAGTGTATTACACTGTTGCTTAATGCAGGGAGTTAGTGGGCTGCATCAGGCTTCCTTTTTCTGTTGTCCACTTGTTAGGTTTATGCCTCATTTTGAGGTTCTACTTTTTGTTATCTCGCTGGGGAGAACTAATGGGCACTTTGTGTTAAAAAAAGTGATCCAGTTTTTTCCTGGTAATCACAGCACCATCCGGCGTTGAGTTTAATTTAGGATGTTTAGGAAGTTCGCTTTTAGTAATAGCGAATAAAATTTAGTCAAAAAAGACATTAAAAACGGAAAAAAAATTAATTTAAACCCTAACACGTTTTTACTAGATTATGTTAATTTTATTTTTTGGAGAGTGCAGACGCAGAAACACGTCTGCACTCTCGGACACTCCAATCCAACCCCCTATTGTATGTAGACTTTCCTTTGAATTTGACAGATGTTTGTTACTTTTTCATCGTTTTTAAATGTGTTACAAAATTATCGCGTCGAAGAAGTTATGGAATGCCATTTAAAAAACGAGACGACAGAGAAAACGAGAGACGTCGAAAAAACGAGACGACATAGGTAATTTGGGTGAATCTTCCAAAAAATATTACACCCAAAAATCTTCCAAAAAATAATACACCCAAATAAGGGGTTGCCATATATGGCAGTTAATTTCTGCTGACCACTAATGTTCCAGTATGCAAAGGAAACTGCAGATCTTATAAGGAGCACAGTGAATGACATCAAAAGCCAAATCGCTGATCTTCAACTTTTTGAATATAAGGTTAATGATGTGGTTATTGTTGTAAACCACGAACTATTTTTAACGATGATTGACGGAAAAAGGTTAAATGAAATCATGAAACAAAGTCGAAATGGCCATTTGCAAAAGAACGCAAAAAACTTCAACAATGAAGACCACTCTACAAATGACGAGCATAATTAGGAATATGGAATATCTCCATTACATGCCAGATGCATGGAATTCGTTTTGAAACTTGCATATACACTCTAACAAGATGGAGAAAATATTGATAAAAGTATTGGAACTAAGGAGGCAGAAAGAATAAGGAAGCAAGATATCCAAAGGAAATTTCGCGAGGAAATGGGACTCGATGTGGATAAACCAAAACAAGGATTTGGAAACACTAACGATGGAAATACATCTAGAACATTTTTTGCAGAACCAGATGTAACAGCTCGTGTAACTGGTTTTAATATGGAGGTGATAAGAAGGCTTCAAGTAATACTTAACGTTCTCAACTGCAGAGAAAATGTTCAAAGTTTGGAGTTTATGCAATGGAAACAACCAATTTATTGTAAGAAAAGTATCACGAAAAGCAACTTATACCTACGCTTCACAAAATTTTGGCTCATGGCCAAAGTATAATCGAGTATCAGTCGTTACCAATCGGAGAACTGTCAGAAGAAGCTCAGGAACCCAAAAATAAAGACTACAAAAAATGTAGGTATTAAAATACTTGCAAGGTTTCAAGGATGCGACAGAATGAAGACCTATTTAACATGCTTGCAGCCTCATCGGACCCTCCTATTTCTTCGCTAAGGCATATTAGAACTGAGAATGCGGAAATGTGGTAAGAACTCTCCGTACAGATAATGGGACGGATTTCGTGAACGAAGCTGTTAGATCACTTCTTGCCAAGCACTCTGTTCGTCATGAAACTACAGTTCCCTACACTCCGGAACAGAATGGCAGTGTTGAACGCGAAAATCGCACCATTGTGGAAGCCGCTCGGACAATGCTCTGTGGAAGTGGTTTATCGAAGGGATTCTGGGCAGAGGCAGTTAACACAGCAGTCTTTGTGCTAAATCGAACCGGTGTTAGTCCAGTAAAAGGCAAAAATCTATATGAACTTTAGTGGGGCAGTGAATGTAAGGTCTTAGATCTAAAAACATTTGGAACTCCAGTGTTCATACATGTACCAAAGCAGAAAAGTAAGAAATTTGATAGTAAGGCAGAAAAACGTTTGTTCATGGGATATGCCGAAAACACAAAAGGGTATCGCATTTGTAATTCATCGTCAAGACAAATCCAAATTGTAAGAGACGTCATATTTAGGGAGGGCGAGCTTCAAAACCAGAAAAAAAAAAAAAAAAAAAAAATGATTTGCGTGATGATTTGCATGGTTGTTTGCATGAGGATGAAGGTGATAATACACTCATGATAATGCGCGTGATTCTGTAAATAATCAGCAAGAGCATCATTTGAACGGCGGAGAGTTGGAGAGTTCCAGTAGTTCATCTGAAGAAAACTTCGAAGAAGCCAACTTAAAAGATGATGTTTTCGACTCGATAGATGATGATGATGTTGGTGCAAGCAAAAATGTGTCATACAGGAATAAATTGCGAAGTGCAAAGGGCTGGAAGAGTTCAGGTTGTATAAACTATGCAGAAAAACATGCGTTTCTGGTTCAAGGTGAACCTTTGAGCTACAAAGAAGCAGTTTCTTGTGTTGATGCGCGTCAATGGAGAGCAGCGATGGCAGAAGAGGTGCAAAGTCTACATAAGAATCGGACTTGAGAATTGGTCAAAAAACCAGCAAATAGGAAGATCATTGATAACAAATGGGTGTATAAAATGAAGAACTTAGATGCGCATGGGCGGAGAAAATACAAAGCAAGGTTAGTAATTCGTGGAGTTACCCAAGAATATGGAGTTAACTATGTTGAAACATTCAGTCCTGTAGCGAAATTTATTTCAATTCGAACTGTTCTTGCCATTGCCGCTTGTGAAGGACTGCCTTTGGTTCAGTTTGACGTTAAAACAGCCTTTTTGAATGGCGATCTAAATGAGGAAATTTACATGCGTCAACCTCTTGGATTCGATAATGGTTCCGGAAAAGTGTGTAAGTTACGAAAGAGTCTATACGGTTTAAAGCAAGCTTCTCGTTGCTGGAACGAAAAATTCACCCATGTGCTAAAGAAATTCAACTTACGATCTTCTGAAATGGATCCTTGTGTTTTTTAGGAAACGATGCTGATAGCCGTCTTATATTGACAATCTACATCGATGATGGCCTTATAGCAGCAAAGAAGAAAGAAGATGGAATGCAATTATCGCGGACGTCAAAGGGGGATATTCATGTGAGCCGGACTAGTTATGCAGAGCGAGTATTAAAGAGATTCAATATGACCGACAGTAAGCCTGTTTCAACACCAGCTGAAGTAATTGGAAGTGCAGACGACTCATCCCAAAAGGAAGTACGGTTTCCATATAGAGAGGCAGTAGGATGCCTTATGTACTTGGCAGTAGCTACCAGGCCAGATATTGCATTTGCAGTGGGAGTTGTATCACGATACTTAGAGGCACCCACCCAAATGCATATCAATGCAGTCAAGAGAATGCTGAAATACATTAGTGGCACTAAAACAATGGGTATACTTTTTAAAAAAGCTAACAATTTATCTTTCATATGTTTCAGTGATGCCGATTACGCTGGTGACATTGTCACAAGAAGATCTACCTCTGGATTCATTTTTAAGTTTGGTGGTGGACCTGTATCCTGGGCATCGCAGAGACAAAAGTGTGTGGCTTTGTCGACCACAGAGTCAGAGTATGTGGCGGCATCTCAAGCTGTAAAAGATTTGGTGTGGATTCAGCGTCATGTTGCAGAACTAGTGCCAGTTAAAGGGTCTTGTGTGGCTGAGCTGAATATGGATAACCAGGGAGCAATCCGGCTAGTTAAAAATCCGGATTTCCATGTGCGATATCACTTTATTCGTGAAAGATATGAGAGAGAAGATTTCGATATTAATTATGGTCCTTCTGAACATCAAATTGCAGACATTTTTACCAAAGCCTTAAGCAAAGATAAGTTTGAAAAATTTAGAGATTTGATTGGATTTGTAAATAATCCTTTTTAAATTATTTTTGTTAAAAATTAAAATTATTCAAAAGTGGGAGTGTTGAGATAATAATGAATTACATATTTGAATATTTAAATTTGGCAATGCTCTCACTGGAAACATTGTTCATTTAGTTTAAAGCTTTTCCATTACTTTCTCGTTCAATTCCCTCTATTAGAAGTGGCACCAGGTAATCGAAAAAACGACAAATCCCCTTTGATGGACCCAGTCTACAATAAAAGCTTTTGGCGATTGCCGCCAACTTTTCGCACAGGCAGTCTGTCGCATCCATCACCAAAAGCAGAGTTGAGCTTAGTCACCGACGCATTAAATATAGCCGCAGGGGCTGCCTTGCATCAATACGTCGACAACGCCACCGAGCCACTTGGCTATTTTTAAAAGACATTTTCCAAGACTCAACAAGCTTATTTAACTTATGACAGAGAACTACCGCAATGTACTTGGCGGTAAATCATTTCCGAGATTTGTTGAAAGGTCGAAAATTTTAAATCCTATTGTCGTTTATCAGTGAGTTCACTACCGATATTCGATATAATGAAGGTGAGGATAACCACGCAGCTGATTTGTTGTCACGTATTGAGGTAGTCAGAGCTAAGGACGACATCTATTCCAAACTCGCTGATTCGCAAGAAAAAGACTCGGAGCTCCAACAACTTCTCAAAGCTAACCTTATGCACTCAATGCAGTTAACGTTGTTTTCCTTTCTTCACCTAGACAGGCCAATTTATTGTGACTTGTCACACAATAGAGTACCACCGTTCTTAATAAAAGATCTTCGTAAGACTTTCTTTTACGCAACACAAAATCTTTCGTACCCAGGATGCTGTGCTTCAGTACGACTCATGACGGAACGATTCATTTGGCCTAACATGCGAGTAACAATTTCGTAGTTTCCGAATTGAAAAAAAACGACCGTCTTTTGTTGCGTTCCAAACTCAACTTAATGCTTTTTTATTGCCAAAGTTTGTATTTACATATTTACAATGAATGTTTATTAATTGATTAATTGACTTATTGCTATTTCAGCATAACTAAGAAAATGAGGTGTTACATTGCATTACCATGAAAGTGGTTTGAATTTATTTAATGTGTCTTGATTTTGATTAGTAGACTCATCATTTCCGTTGGAAGGGTACGTAACTCCTCCCGGCTTTAAGTTAGAAGTCTTCGGCTTTATATTATTTACAATTTTGATGGTCTCTTTTTTGATTTTAATAAAGTAAAAATAACAACACCAGTTATACTTAATATTAATAATAAAGCTAGGCTTATATTTGAGCCATACATTATTTTCTTATGATATTGTAATTCTCTTATTTCTTCTTATATATTTCCATTATAATTTTATTAAAATTGATAGGTTTTACAAACATATCATTATTTTTACTTGATGGATAAAAATATTTGTCTGGTATGATAGTTTCTTTGTTGGAAAATTTAACTTGATTTATTTTTAATGAACAGTTATTATAATTCATTAAATTATTTCCTGTTAATGTAATCAGACCAAAACACATAAATGTTAAAAAAAGAGCCAAGTTCTTCTATACAAAAACCTTTGTGTAACAAGTCAGCCGTGAAAAGTACTGAGATCTAAAAGTACGCCAAGTTCTTACTTCATGAAGGTTTAATACCGAATATTTAAAGAAGAATAATATTGAAACAGCTACAATGTAATAGAGAAATTTTATTATTTAATGATTAATGACTAAAATTTGATGGGCTTACTGGTCAAGTTTTCAAAACCTTTTGAAATGGGCATGAAAAAAAACTTGTGTTTGTGTATTATTTTTACATGGAATTTCGTTCAGACAAACTAGCTGTAAATTAACGGCAGGAATACAGAATCAAAAGGAGGGCATGCAAATAAAAAACAGTTGAATACACATAAGAAGTTGCACAAATCCAGGTAGCATTTTTGAAAAGCTGCACTTATAGAGTCAAGACGTGCTACAAATTTAGAGTTGCTAAAATCGAGGAGTTGCACAAATCGAGGGTTGCGTAAATCGAGTGCGTACTGTATTTTGATAGCGAATATTAACAAGTCATTTTTATATTGCATAACTCCTGCCTTTAAAAGTTTAATTGTAGGAAAATCTATATTATATGTTTCTAGTTCTTCCAAAGTAAGCATACAAGTTAAGGCACGTGTCCGCAATTCAAACATAATTGGCAAATCGCTCTCAAAGCATTTGGCGACAACCATCAGCTTCGTAGGAAAAATATGCTTAATAAGCACGTCCGAAATTTTAAATCCAAAACAAGTTCAATCATGCTTGTAATTGAATACTCCAGATGTCCAGATTCCTGAAGATGACATCACCTCAACATCACCCCATCCAGTTATACTATTATTATAAACTATCTTTAAGACATGAATGTATTTTAGAATTTAGTCTTGCCTTGTCAATCAAAGTGATCGGATTAATAAATAAAGTCTTTTTTAAAACTTCGATGACAAGTTGAAAATACTAATTGGCGACCGTGACAGGACCTACCATTCTTTATAAAAGTCAGAAATACAAAGTATGACAAAGTTTGGAGGTCATCGCTACTATTAAAGACAAGCGGAGTTTTAATAAGTGCGAACAATTACATAAAGTATCCTTCAAGAAAGGAGAAAAAATTAACAAAACAATTACATATAAGTATCCTTCAAGAAAGGAGAACAAAATTAATAAAACAAAAATTACAAGTATCCCGAAGAAAGGAGAAAATTTAATAATATAAAAGAGTGAAAAAAATAAGGATGCAAGTTTAATAAATCATGTTACCTACTAAAAAAATAATTAAAAGTGAAAACATAAAGGAACTTAAAAATAAAAAAATTTATTGTAAGAGTGGAAAAAATAAAAAAGTTCTTCGAAAAAGTGAATGAGGACATTCAAAATAATAACCTCTAAAACAGTGATAAATACACACAACAAGAAAAATAAATCAAAGAAAAAATATAGTGCGAAATAACAAAAAAACAATTTAAGACATTACTAATTTACATACAAAAAAAAACAAAGACAACTTCAGAAAACCCAGAAAACTAACCGACATCGTGGGAACCATACATATTTTAATTACGTAAGAATTAGTAATAAAAATATTTTATTTAAAAGAAATGTTAACTGTTTTTACAAAATTGATATACATTAATATACTTAAGAAAACAAAACCTTTTGAAAATTAATAATAATATCTGAAAAGCTTGAACATTGATTTAAAAATAATATTTGCACAAATATCTTGATAATTGAACATTGACTTAAAACTGGACAATTTTATAGACGACTTTAGGAAACTTAACTTAAATATCAACATGCCTAACATAACAGAAGAAACGATCGCTAGGCTTATTACGGCAAATAGTGCTTCATTGCAGGCGGAAATTAATTCCTTAAAAATAGCGTTAGAAAGTGTCACGAATACTTCACTTGTGACCGAACATAAAATCCAAACAATCGATGAGAATATAGAATGTAGAGAAACTTTAGACGTAATAAAATCTTTACCAGAATTTCAAGGAGATACAGGAAATTATGTGAGTTGGCGAGAAGCAGCTCATAATTCTATGACTCTTTATACCAGGGGTAGCCGCAAATATTTTGCAGCTCTAACAATTTTGAGAAATAAAATCACCCAAAGAGCAAATGATATTTTAACCAACCATGGCACAGTATTAAACTTTGACGCCATTATTGCTAGACTAGACTTCGCTTATGCAGATAAACGACCTGCCCATATGATAGAACAGGAATTGAGTGTGTTGCGTCAAGGTAATACATCACTGATAGATTTCTATAACTTAGTGAATCAAAAACTCACTTTACCATACTCGTAAACAAAACAATTATGACGTACGGAACGGATTCCCTATTTACAAAAGAGCTAAACGATTCACATCGTAGAAACGCGCTACGTATTTTTATTAAAGGATTAAATGCTCCCTTATCAAACATTATTTTTTCCCTGTCACCCGACGATCTTCCTTGCGCTTTAGCTAAAGCACAAGAATTAGAATCAAACAATATAACGGCGAACTTTGCTCTTCAGTTTAATCGAACTCATGCGACATTTAATAACCAAAGAAACTTGACAAAAAATGAAAACAATTTGAGATTTCCTTCACGAAATTTTACACATCAGAACCAACCAAGGCAACCAAAACCTGAACCCATGGAACTCGGAAGTTCATCCCACCGACAAATAAACAGATTCGAACAACGCAGATTCGAACAAGCATTCCCGAAAAATAACAACTTTGGACAGAACAATTACACCCAACGCGCAAATAATTTCTAAAAGTCCATATTACTCACCAGTATGGGTTGTTTCAAAGAAAGGAACAAATAAAGACGGGACACAGAAAATGAGGTTAGTTATAGATTTTAAAAAATTAAACGAAAAAACGGTCTCTGATAAGTATCCTATTCCCGATACTAATGTTATTTTATCGAATCTAGGGAAAGCAAGATATTTTTCCACGTTAGATTTAGAATCCGGATTCCATAAAAAAAATGTAATCCAACGATATAGAAAAAACAAGTTTTTCTGTGAATAATGGCAAGTACGAGTTTGTAAGAATGCCATTTGGATTGAAAAATGCGCCGGGCATATTTCAAAGAGCCATTGATGATATACTAAGAGAATATGTTGGTAAAATATGTCATGTTTACATTGATGACATAATTGTATATTCCGAAAGTTTAGAACAACATTCTAAAGATTTGGAGAAAATAATAAACGTTTTGCGGGAAGCAAATATGAAAATTTCCCTCGAGAAATCGAAATTTTACGAGAAAGAAGTTGAATTTCTAGGATATAGAGTAGGCTATAATATAATCAAAACAGACCCTAATAAGATAGAAACAATAAAGAATTATCCTATTCCTAAAACACTCAGACAACTAAGAAGTTTCTTAGGACTCATTGGATATTATAGGAAATTCATTAAAAATTATGCGGGCATAGCGAAACCTTTGACAAAGTATTTAGCGGGAGAAAATGGAAAAGTATCCCAATACATATCAAAGAAGACAGAGATATGCTTGGATGAGAAAGCTATACAGGCTTTTGAAAATCTAAACAAACATTTAATGAATGAAGTCGAGCTAACTCAGCCAAATTTCGATAAGAAATTTGTTTTAACGACTGATGCATCAAACGACGCAATAGGCGGTGTATTATCACAGGAGGATAAACCTATTACGTTTATATCAAAAACATTATACAGTACAGAAAGAAATTATGCGACTAATGAAAAGGAATTGTATGCGATTGTGTGGGCATTGAAAAACCTTCGAAACTACATTTATGGAGTTTCAAATCTAGAAATTCATACTGACCACCAACCTTTAACCTTTGCAGTATCTCCACGAAACCCAAACACAAAAATGAAAAGATGGCACGCAATAATACTCGTAGAAGAATATGCTCCAAAAATAATTTATAAACCAGGCAAAACAAATGTAGTAGCCGACGCCTTTTCCAGGCAAAATTTAAATAATTTAACCGACGATTCTTCAACAGATGCAACTCAGCATTCTGCGGAAAGTAGTGACAATTCCAAAATTAATGAAACAAATAAACCACTAAATGATTTCAGACAACAAATATTATTAGCAAAAGCAAATTTTACAGCACATGATAAAATTCAAATATTCACTAACAGAACTCGACACATTATAGAGTATGACACCCTTAAAAATTTAATTCAAATTCTTAAAGAATACCTAAGACCAGGAGTTGTAGCTATACATTGCACACCTGAAGATCTATACGATATAAAAGGAAAAATCTTAGAAACCTTTACTAACAAGTTTTTTTATACGAAAATTTTCCCAAATGACGTACCAAATGAGGACGACCAATCCGCCATTGTGCAACAAACACACACCAGAGCGCATAGAAACCATAGGGAAAACTTGAAACAAATATATAAATCATATTACTGGCCTAGAATGAGAAATCAATTTAAAGAATTTGTTAGAAATTGTGAAGTATGCAATAAGAGCAAGTATGATAGGCACCCGCAAAAGATACCAATCGGAGAGGCTCCAATTCCCAAGAAGGAGGGGGAACAAGTAAATATAGACATATTTTTTGCACAAAATTTAAAATTTATAACGTGTATAGATTCGTATTCGAAATTCTTAGTGTTAAAATTGATCGAAGACAAAACGAACTTAGACGTAAAGTCTTAGAACTATTACAAACATTTCCCGAAGTAAAAAACACACCTCAGTTTAAAACTCTAATGCAAAGATTAAACATTAAATTATTCTTCTGCGATCCAAAACACAGTACAACAAATGGACAGGTAGAAAGAGTACATTCTACACTAATTGAAATCGCAAGATGTTTAAAAGAGGAATTTTATCTTATTAATGATTTAGAATAAATTTACAGAGCTACACAACAATACAATAAAACGATACACTCAGCAACAAATCAAAAACCTTTCGAAATACTCTATAATAAAGTACCTCACGAAGTTTTACCTTCAAAACTCTTACGAGCTCAGGAGAAAATGTTGAAAACACATAATAGAAATAGGAATGTTAAAAATTACACACAAAACCAAGTTATTTACGAGAAAGTAGCAGGATGTAGAAATAAGCTTCAACCTAGATATAAAAAACAGAAAATTAAAGAAGATTTAGGAAACAAAGTTATTATTCATAAAAAAAAACAGAATAGTTCATAAGGATAATATTAAAACTTGAAAATATTACTATTTCAGGAAAATGGAAATTACAGCAATTTTAATCACAATACTCTCAATAACTATGACTACGGCCGACATTATAGACTATACCAGAGAAGATTACTTATTAATAGAAAACGGTGACGCCGCACTTTACGAATATGTATTATGGAACCATATTCCATGTAACTCATCTTTCTTATTTTGAAAAAATGTTAGAAGAAACAGAAACTGAAATAAATAAAAACTACCTTAAAAATACAGTCAACGAAAATCATGAAGATGAAGCGCTAAACCCTAGTAAAGACATAGACATAACAATAATAAAATCACTTTTAGGACAACTTAAACTGACTAAAAGATATAGAAGAGGCATAAATGAAATAGGGACTATTTGGAAGTGGATTTCAGGTTCAGCTGACCACGATGATCTGATTTTAATAAATAATAAATTATCAGAATTAGTAAAAAAACAACAACAGACAGTTTGTAACTAATTCACAAATATTCGAAGCAATAAAAAAATTATCAGAATCTCTATATAAAATAGAAAGCGAAACAGAACTAAAATTAGCTAGGGAAAGAAATAGATTAATTCTTATTGAATTACAAAACGTTATACAAACTATAGCTTTAGCAAAAACAGGAACTTTAAATCCTGCCATATTAAATTTAAATGACATAAAAGAAATTACACAACATGAACATGGTACTTTGACAATAACGGACTTAATAGATGTTTCAAAATTCAAAATAATTCAAAATGAAGATATTATTGTTATTTTCATCAAATATCCTATTGTTGATAAAAATTGTAAATTGTTCGAAACAAGAGCAGTAAGTCAACCCGATGGGAAACTTTTAATAAATAAAGAAATTGCTAAATGTAATGAAGAATTCATAAATGTTAAAGATTGTAAAATAGAATTAAGATATGTAATTAACTGCAACTCAAATGTTTTTTTTGTTACAACGACTCCGCATATTAGCCACTACTCTCCTACCTTTCAAAATAAATGTACATGTATGAGACCGCGTATCGCCACCGTTCCCGATCGGCGATATTTATCCCGTATAAACTGATTGGTAGTTGTAGATGGCTAAAACAATACGGTTGCAAAATTAATAGAAGTTTTTCCTTGGAAGTCTAAAGACCTACCTTATAGTCAATTTACATTTTTTTATTTAAATTTACTTTCATTTTAAAAAAAAATAAAAGTGAACCTGAACGAGAAATTTAAAGAATCTCTAACGCCTCTAGTGAAAATATTACAAAAATAGGAAAAAACAAAAGAAAGCTAAACTACTTAATAAACGCTTCTAAAGCTTCAAATTAAGTTTTAAACCAAAGAAAACAGAATCACTGGTGGTCCAGTCGGCTAGGCGTCAGTCGATCTCGTACTGTTGAAGTGAGTGGACGTTTTCGGCTTCACAGTTTCTTCAAGTAAAATCGTGTGTGAATAATACAGTCTTTAGCTAGTCAATTTTATATAGTGCAGTAGCACAGAGGAAGTAGTGGCGGACCGCAGCGTGAGGGATCGCCGGTTCGAGTCCCCGTCGGGCACCAAGCTTTTAGAAGCTTTTTTTCATAACCGGGAGGTTGTTAATTTTATCGAGTGGGAAGAGAGGCGCATGGGCGATAAAAACATTGCGGGGACATCGAAAGATGTCCCAGCAACAACATCAAAGCCGGCAACGGCAGCAACAGCAGGCACATCGAAAGATGCCCTTCCACCAATGAGGAAGCAGGTAGCATCAGCCGATACTGCAATCAGTAAGAGAAGGAAGAAGATACGATGTGCGCCGAACTTAGTGAAGCGCCGATCGACCACCACTTCGGCCAAGCTGCCAGCTGAAGTGAAGGGGAAGGCGCGCCCAGCCAGGGCGTCAGCGGCAGCAAAAAGTGGAAAATTGCAAGAGCAACTGGGCTCTTCGTCATCAGACGAAGAGATCACATACATGTCTGAGGGTGGTGAGGGCATGTATACGACAGGCGACAGCAACCTGCTCGTCGACCTCACATCACCAGGGTCGTCATCAGATGAAAAAGAGTGCCAGGAAGAGGAGCAAGTACTGGCCAAGAAGATTAGTGCTTTCGAGCAAGAGATTGCACTCCTTAAAGCAAAATTGGAGCCGCTGGTACAGGCTCTCAAAACAAAACAAGAGGCAAAGCGAGAGATGGTACGCCAAGAACAACAAAAAGCACTACAACAAAAACAAATAGCGCAAGACCAGGCCAAAGCTAAAGAGCTCATTCAGCAGCAGCAGCCAAAAGAACAACGGCCTAAGCAGCCTAAGCAACAACAACAACAACAACAACAACAACAACAACAACAAACACAAACCAAACAACAACCACAGCAGCAGACAACAACAAAAAAACAAAAGCAACAACAACAGCAGCAACCATTGCAACAACAACAACAGCAGACGCAACAGCAGCAGCCTGACCAGCAGCAGACGCAACAGCAGCAGACTGAACAGAAGCAGACCCAGAAGGAACACCAGCAGCAGTCACAGCCACTTCGAAATAAGAAAGAGAAGGTGCCACCGATCAACACTTATAAAATTGAATTAAAGGAAACCATAAATCTATGTAAGTCGGCCATAGGCAACAATTTTACAATTAAAAGATTAAATGTAGACAGGCACACAATTCAGTGCACAAATATCAAAGACTATAAGATAATTAAAGATCTATTGAAAGCATCCACAACTGAATTCTTCAGTTTCACCCCAAAAGAGGATAAACTCCAAACGGTTTTGCTGAAAGGCATAGATTCCTGCACGGAACCACAGGCACTCTTAAATGAGCTCCGTCAACAAGCGAGCGATGATCTCGAATTTATCGGAGTAAAGCCATTTTCCACGGTTAAGGCCAGACGGGAGTCACGGAAATTACCGTTCTTCCTGGTTCAGCTTTCGCCCACCAGCAAACTGGATAGTCTGAGGAAAATCTCCGTCCTCGACTACCAGGTTGTCACTTGGGATAGATTAAAAAGACGCGGCGACATGCTACAATGCATGCGCTGTCAAAGGTTTGGCCACGCTGCAGCAAACTGCGAAATGCAGTCACGCTGCGTTAAGTGCGGTGAGAATCACAAAATAGGAGAATGTATCCTCGGTCAGGAACGGGTCGAAGATAGGACCCAGCTTAAATGTATACTTTGCCGAGGCGAAGGGCACCCTGCAAATTATCGGGGCTGTCCTAAGTTTCAGGAAATCAAGCAAAAAAAAGCGAAGCAAACAGTTGTGGAAGAAAAACGACCGCAAACGCGGCTCCCTACAATAACACCCGTCAATCCCCAGATTTCCTACGCCCAAATGGCCGCAGGAAGGGGAAGAACGGTACAACCTGTGCAAAAGGTAGCCCCAAAGGCCCTCGTGCCAAAGGCGCCTGATGCGCAGGCAGAAATAAGAGGCATGTTATTGGCTATTCAAGGCCAGTCAACAGGACTTCAAAACCAGATACGGGAGCAGGCGACTAGGGTAGACCATCTCTACTCTGTTTTGCCGAGCTTAACGCTTATAGGTTAAGGGCGCGCTGCCGGAGAGACCCTTTAAGATCCTTGCTGTGAATGTAAATTCACTGATTAGGACCGAACGAAGAGCTAATCTTTTCCAATTACTGAAAGACCTAAGTCCAGATGTGTTTATGGCCAGCGAAACTAAGTTGAACCAGAAACATAAACTGACTCACAACAATTACAATATCGTAAGAAGGGATCGGCCCAACTCGACTCAAGGAGGTGGCGTCGCAATCTTCATACGAAAAGGTATCGATCATTGTAAGTTCGTTATATAAGTGGACTGTATTTTTTGTTCCTTTTTTTCTAAATTTTAGTTTTTTGGTTAGCTCTGTCTCTTTTAAATTAAACACCGATTTTGACCTTTCTTGGTATAAGAACAAACTTGTAATAATTTTATTGCACCGTGATAGCCGCGGTGAACTTTACAAAAAACATAACGAAAGAGAGAAAATTGACGAACAATTCACAATAGCAAGTAAAGAACAAGGTAAGGTTAAGTTAACAAGAGAATAATTATGTGAGTTTACAATAGCAAAAATAGAAAACAATTATTTATGTTAAACATCCTCCCGCCGTTGAAACATGTTTCAACTAAGTATCTATGAATAAAGGACATAGCTTGGAAATCGATCGCTTTGCTTCTCCCCTTGATGTAGTAACGGATGCAACTCTAACTAAACCATCAGCTCCTGGATAGATTTGTGTAATTCTCCCAATGAGCCACTTACATGGTGGCTGATTATCATCCTTGATGATTACGATATCATTGATTTGGATGTCTTTGAGCTTCTCAGCCCATTTATTTCGTTTTTGAAGCTGACTGAGATAATCACTTGACCACCTTTTCCAAAACTTCTGAACAATTCACTGAACATGCTGCCATCTTCTTAACGTTTTCACTCCATCATCTACAGGTTGGTCAGGAACACTTGTCATTGGACGCATAATCAAGAAATGCGCTGGCGTAAGAGGATCAACATCTCCTTGAAAGCGGGAACACAACGGCCGGGAATTCGCACAAGCTTCTATCTGACAAAGGATTGTAGTGAACTCTTCATACGTAACTGTCATGTTGCCTAGTACCCTACGAAGGTGAAACTTCACCGTTTTGACGCCGGCCTCCCAGAGCCCACCAAAATGTGGAGCTTGCGGTGGTATATAACTCCAATGTATGCCTTGGCTAGTTAATTCGTCTGTGACATCACCTTGAAATTGGTCTGATAGAAACTGGTTGGACCACTCGCGAAGCTGGTTATTGGCACCGACAAAATTCGTACCGTTGTCGCTGAAGATAGTGTGGCATCGACCACGCCTGGCAACGAAGCGTCGTAAGGCAGCTATGAAGGCGTCCGAGGTTAAATCAGTAACGGCTTCTAAATGAAGAGCTTTGGTAGCTAGACAGATGAATACGGCGATATAGGTTTTAAACCGTTTGGCACCACGACCCTTCCATGAGGTAACGGTAAAGGGCCCATCGTAATCGACACCGGTGTTTTTAAAGGCTAATCCTGGCTCCAACCGTTGCCTAGGCAAGTCTCCCATTTGTTGCTTAAAGGGAATAGCACGCTGTCTCATACAATCTGGACATTTATAGACGCACCTCTTGACCGCATGATGTACATCGACTATAAAATGATTTAAAGATAATAAGTATGTCATTTGGCGAACTCCTGCATGAAGATTACGTATATGACAGTCAAGAACGATGAGGTATGTAAATCGATGGTCTTTGTGAAGGATCACAGGGTACTTCTGATCAAATGGGATCTCGGCGTTGGACAACCTTCCGCCTACACGCAGTATACCATCCCCATCAATAAACGGGTTCATCCTAAAGATCTTACTTTTCACAGGAACGGGTTTTTTACGAAGTAGGCAGTCAATCTCATTAGAAAACGATGTTCGTTGTGATAATTTAAGAAGTGCGAGTTTAGCCGAATTAATGTCACTCGGTGACAGCCACAAACTATTCAAAGGAATTCTAGGCCTTCGGAATCTTCGAATTAAACGTATACATCGCGCAACGACACGCAGAAGTCGACTGAGACTACTAAACCGTTCAAATAACTCCCACTCAGTCTCGGCTGAGCTAACGAAATAAGAAGCTTCGGGTTCTTCAAAGACTTCCTTTGTGTTACGAGTAGGTAACTGTGAAAATAACTGGATTTTTGAAGGAATAACGGGCCTTTCCACCAAAGTTCCAAGGAAGGTAAGTATTTAGGCATGATTCCTCGAGTGCCACAATCTGCGGGATTTTCTGCCGACCGCACATAATGCCAAGCTGAAGCCGGTAGCTGAGTAGTAATTAGAGCCAGTCGATTATCGACGAAAACATTTCTAGGGCGAGGATATCCTTGGATCCATTGAAACACGGTTGACGCGTCCGTATATGCAAAACATTCGATGTTATGTGAGTTGAACGACTCTTTAGTCTTGCTAAGCAACTTGGTTAGCAGTAAAGCGCCACACAACTCCAGTTTGGGGATGGTCAACTTCGTTCTAACTGGTGCGACACGCGTTTTAGCACAAATGAGCGATGTGGAAACGCACCCATCAGTTGTAATAACGCGACAGTATACTGCTGCAGCATATGCGGATTCAGACGCGTCCGCGAATCCATGCAGCTCAATCAATTGCCCCCTTGTATGCTGGATCCAACGAGGAATTCGTACAAATGCGATGTTTTTTAGATCAGCCCTAATATCAGCCCACTCTTCGAAGAGTTCTGCAGGAATTATTGCATCCCAACTAATCCCCTTGAGCCATAACTTCTGCATAAAGATTTTCATTTTGATTATGGTAGGCGAAAGCCAGCCTAGTGGATCGAAGATCCGAGCGATATCAGACAGGACCTCTCTCTTGGAGATTTGAGATCGTAGCAACGGCAACTGTAAACTGAATTTAAAAATATCAGCTTCGGTATCCCAAACCAAACCAAGCATTTTAACACTAGAATCACCCATCCGCAAGTCAGTTGAGACTTCGAGGCTCTCTGGTTCAAAGGTTGATAGAAATTCCGAAGAGTTAGAAGCCCATTTCCGTAGATCCATTCCCGACTCCCCAAGAATTTTACATAAATCGCTTTTAGTTTGAACGGCGTCTTCGACCGAGTAGAAACCTTCGTTATAATCGTCGACATAAAAATGGTACTTAAGGCTATTGCTTGCCTGAGGATATTTCATTGAACCGTTAATACCTATCTGCTTGAGGACTCTGGTAGCAATGAAGGATGCAGGAGCAGTTCCATATGTCAGAGTCAGAAGGCGATAGTCGATAGGCTCTTTGTCAACGTCCTCTCTCCACAAAATTCGTTGGTAATTAGTGTCGCCCTCGCAGATCATAATTTGGCGATACATTTTGGCAATATCCGCCTTAACTGCTATCGCGAATTTTCGAAATCCTGTTAGCGAGGTTACAAGGTCATTTTGGATAACAGGTCCTACCATCAAGCAGTCGTTAAGTGAAATCCCATTACTTGATTTGCAAGACGCATTAAACACTACCCTCAGCTTCGTCGTTGTGCTGGAGGGTTTTAAAACTGCGTGGTGAGGCATATAAAAGGAAGGCTGATGTAGCTCGCTCGGCGAAACCGGTGCCATATGACCTAATAGCTCATACTCGCGCATAAACTGGGTGTATTCCTGTTTTAGATCAGGATTATTATTGAACCTTCTTTCCATTGAATGAAGAACACGAAGGGCTGCATTCCGTGAGTTCCCGAACTCAACGGTTGGCATTTTAAATGGTAGACTAATTACATATCGACCATCGGGTCGAACAGAGTGGGTTGAAATGAAGTGATTCTCGATCTGCGCGTGTACATCGGATTGCGAAGAGCGGATCTCCTGTACGTCTTCATATTCCCAAAATCTCTGTAACAGGTAATCGAGATCAATGACGGCTTGAAAAACATTAAATTGTTGTTGCCTATTCGAAGAAATGTTTCCTGCGAGTACCCACCCAAAAGCAGTGTTTTGGGCTATCGGTGAACCGGAAGGATGAACAATTTTTCCATCCGTTAGAATTTCGAAGAAAACATCAGACCCAAGCAAAATATCGATTTTGCTGGGTAGAAAGCATTGAGGGTCAGCTAGCCTGAGATTATCGAAAAACGCTAGCTTTGATTTCGGAATTGATAGCGTAGGTAGATTTCCAGTCAAATTTGACAATATATAGGCGTTGGTAGATATTACAAAATTCGACTCACCTGATGAGTGTAAACTCAAACTTACAACTCCTCTTGTTCCCAAAGCATTTCCGTTTTGCCCAATTCCAAGAATAGGAATTCTTGCGTGGGATCTCTTCAAATTTAGTCGTTGTGCACAATCTTCCGTAATTAACGTTGACTGCGATCCGGAATCAAGCAATGCCCGGCATTTATGTAGCTGGCCGCAGTCGTCGACAACAGAAACTATAGCCGTTGGCAAAAGTGTGTAGCACTCCCGACGAGCATGATTAATTGATTGCACCGACAATCCACATGCGATATTTGTTGAACATCCCGGTAACTTTACTTCAGGCCTTGCGTGACCTTGATGTAACAGCGTATTATGTTTTTGCGAACACAATCTACATACAGCATATTGGCACTCTGAGATGTTGTGCTTAACGCGGAGGCAATTTTCACAGATTTTATTTGTCCTTACTAACTCGACGCGAGCCGGAACGGAAAGATTTCGAAATTCGTTGCATTGGTATAGATAGTGATTTCGTTTGCATTTTATGCACGGTTGAACCGATGTGCTAAACACACGTTTACTAGGAGTTTTGCAGGCTACCTTTCGATTAACACGTACGTCTCGCGATATGGTAAGACTTTCGAGCTCGTTTATGCGTTCCTTTAAAAATTCAAGTAAATCCTCGAGGGTAGGATCAACTTTATTTTTAATGTACCGGACCCACAAAACTCTGTTATCTTCGTCCATTTTTTTCGTAAGAACATACACTAAAAGCGCACTCCAAGAATCAACTGGCTTCTTAAGACCACGTAACGCATTTATGTTTTCAGAAATTAATCTAAAAAAGCACTGTATTTCATCTAAACCCGTGCCTTTAAGTACTGGTGACTCGAAAAGGTTATCTAAATGCGCCACCATTATAAAATGAGGTTTGTCGTAAAGCGATTTTAACAAGTTCCACGCCACGTCAAAATTTGCATTATTCGGGGATAAATGTTTTATAACCGACGAAGTGTTACCCTTTAGACACGAAAGCAAATAGTCCATTTTTTCGGCACCAGAAATATTATCTTTCGACAGCACCATCGCAACAAACAGATCATGGAAACGCATCCACTCATCATAACCACCATGAAACTCCGGTAATTTAGTTTGAGGAAGTCGAGTACTCGAGTCTACTTTTGTTATACTTATGGGACGACGCGTATGATCGTTTAAATTGTTTACCAATTCAGTTAACGTGCTCTGATTTTGAGTCAGTATTTGAAGCGATTTGTTAATTTCATCATTCACGCCACCACCAAATGGATTAGTAACAACTTGCGCCTCGATTATATCAAATAATTTAGCACAACTATTATAATACGATTCTTCGAACTCTACGCGGTATTCTGTTTCTACGGTAAGATCTGCTTGCTCATCTAACAACAATTCTATTTCATTTTGTATCCGATCAAAATCAATCATATAAGAATCTAATTTAGCTTTCAAAGCCCGTGCTTTCGACACTTGTAGCGAAGATATTTGACACGCGGAGGAAATTCTCGTAACTTGGCCTTTAAGGGCAGCCCGTTGACGTTTTAAAGCATCCATATCGATTGCCAAAATTTAACGCACGCTTAAACCGTTTCAAAACAATTTACTGAAATGTACTTTATTTTTAACAAGTGGGAACACTAATGCAATGACGTCTGTGCATTCGTCGTTTAACGAAACTCAGCTACTTCACGCACACATACACATATGAATTTTTTCCCCTCTTTCCTTTTTTATGTGCGAGCACAAAACGGAGAGTAAAAGCACCGTTGGAAGAAAAGTAACGGGCGTCAGTGCAAATTTCGATTTGCACTTTAAAGAAAATTAAACCAAATGTAGGCACATGAAATTATGTTTGTTTTGCATTAAACAATTGCGATGGTTGTTTTTTTTACTTTTTACTATAGGTATTTCGTACCCACAATTGCACTCAGCACACGGCGACACAACCGAACCGACAAAATGATTTTTTTTACACAAAAAAATGATTATACCGCTGCAAGAAAGGTAACGGGTCGTATGCAAATTTCGATTTGCATTCGTAAAAAAAACTATGTAGGCAAGAACACAAATGATTAAACTATTTCAGGCGTTGGTTTTTGCACTTTATGTAGGTATTACGCACCTACGAATTGAATTAAGTTTGCCGAAAACACAACGCGACCGATTATAAAAATCTTTTTTCTTTTTGTCTCCCGCCGTCCGAGATGAGACTGAAAACCAATAAACTTCGAACTATACTAAATTAAATTATTAATTCACTTATCCGGCTCGAAGGACCAGATGTAAGTTCGTTATATAAGTGGACTGTATTTTTTGTTCCTTTTTTTCTAAATTTTAGTTTTTTGGTTAGCTCTGTCTCTTTTAAATTAAACACCGATTTTGACCTTTCTTGGTATAAGAACAAACTTGTAATAATTTTATTGCACCGTGATAGCCGCGGTGAACTTTACAAAAAACATAACGAAAGAGAGAAAATTGACGAACAATTCACAATAGCAAGTAAAGAACAAGGTAAGGTTAAGTTAACAAGAGAATAATTATGTGAGTTTACAATAGCAAAAATAGAAAACAATTATTTATGGTAAACAATCATAAAGTTATTTATAATAGTGATGTGCGTAGATTTCGATTGCTAGAGGCATGCATCATTTGCATCCCTCTCCAACAGGGGAAACGGATGTATGTGATCGCTGCTTATGCACCGGTATCTCCTCAACCCATTGATTTTATAACAGAGCTTGAAAAACTTTTTGAATGTCTACGATTAGATTCGGAAGAGATTTATTACCTCATGGCCGGTGATTTGAATGCCAAACACATGAGTTGGGGAAATCAAATACAAAATCCTAGAGGTAACCATCTATACAATTGGTTGGGTCAGCGCAGCGTTGAATACGGGATCGACCTTCTCGCTACAGAAAGGCCATCGTTTCCAAGAAGCGGTGCCTATCTGGATTTAATACTAAAAGATACAAGACTGACAATAACAGACAATGTGGGTCAACAATCAAGAAACTGCTTACGAACGATCGAGTACGACAGTGACCACTGCGGACTTGCAGCCACAATACAGCTTCCGAACGAACTTGTGGAGTTGGAGGAATATGTGCCTGTTCATTCTTACAATTATAGTAAGATGCGATGGCCACGCTTCACCAACGCCTTAGCAAGAGAACTAAGTACGAACAATATATCCCCACCAAATAACAGGAATTTGACAAACACAGAGATCGACGAATACCTAGAAAAAATGGACGATACAATCAAACGAACAATGAACAGAACAATACCCAAATACAAAGAACGTGACTCTACCGACATGTACCGTAACGCAACCATTGACGCCCTGCACAGACAAAAAAGCGGACTATTGACAAGACTTAAACGCCTATACAGACGATTTACTAACACACACGATCTGGAGATTAGGACACTGAAGTCGTCAATTAAAAACATCAATCAATTAATCAAGGAGAACTATCGGTTGTCCATTAATTTATTTTGGAATAACAGAATTCGGGCTGTTAATTCTAGCGACCCGAGTATGTTTCCACAAATTAATAAGATCTTTAGGAAGAATGATCAAAACGATCTTCAGTGTCTTAAGCTTCAGAGGACGACAGAAAACAGAGACATACTTCTGACAGCAGGGATAGATCCGGAGGACGCCGTCTTGGACGACGAACTCTTTATTGTCGAAGATCCGCGGGATAGAGTGGAGACGGTGGGGGCTGCTTTTCAGCAAGTGTACAAGGTGAATGCTAGCATTCGCCCGAATCACGACCTGGAAAACAGAGCTCTGCTGCACCATTTCTACCTTCGTAACGAAATGACGCAATGGCGATCGGAGAACCACGGTTTTGCCGGGTTCAATGATGACCATCTGGCAAACGCCATCATCGCCGAGCGAAACGGGCCCAGTTCCCTATTAGTTTCGAAGGTGGAGCTCCAGCTCATCTTCGACTCATTAAAGAAAAAGAAGTCAGCAGGAATCGATGGTGTATCCAACGTTGTGCTACGACATTTACCTTCGGAAGCAGTGGACATTTATACCACGCTGTTTAACAACGCATTGAATAATGCATATTATCCGGTGCGATGGAAGACAGCTGTGGTACATCCTCTCCCGAAAAAGGGAAAGGACAACTCCAATCCGGCGAATCTCCGGTCGATAAGTCTTCTACCGAGTATCAGTAAGGTATTCGAAAAAGTTATTCGGCCCTACCAAGGTAACCGTCGGAGCGGAACTTTCTCCGCAACGCATCCTCCGTCGGAGGTTCAATTTCGGTTCGAAGTAGCTTTCATAGGAAGAAATTTTACAGAAATCCAACAACGCATTGCGATGGATATAAATTTCAGACAGAGATGTGCTAATTAACCGATATATCGAAAATGCGATATATTTTCGATAATTTTTTATAAAATAAACACCATAAGCGTTTTAAACCATAAAAAACCGATGAGAGAGTGTAGTTTATTGTTTATTAATAGTATTTTTTCAATTATAAAGCGCTAGCGTTTTTAAGAAATGTAATTAGATGCACCGATTCTTGAATCAAAACTATCGAAGAAAGTCCCCTCCCTATTTCCACACATGTTTTTTGTTTCCATTTGAAGTGTCAAAAAAAGAATAAATTGAAAAAAAAACTTTTGAAACAATATTTTATATTTATTGGACTAATAGGTACTTTAATAACAATAGAAATGGATCAATGCACAAAACAAAATATCACGAACATACTTTTTTTCCATCCAAACATCTATGTCTTAGTCCCAATTAATTTAACCGATTGGGCCAGATCTTCCCAAACACAGCTACAATTTCTGATGTCTTTTTGGTGTAGCCCGCTCATTGTTGCGAAGTTTTTTTTTTCGTTCTGCCTAAGAACAAAAAGTCTATTATAAATAAGTAACGCAAGTTAACGCAAATAAAGTTAAATTCTTTGTTACTTACATTTTAATTAACTATTTCTTTAAAAAGAAAACACTTTCCGCAACAAGAACTTGTCGGACGATTTCGGAGAAAATTTTGTTTGTATGTGTCAAAAATAAGACCATTAGAAGTGCTTCATCGCACACAAATGGCATGCGTTGAATTTCGTCGGACAGAATTTCCGATCAGCTGATCGGAGAAATACCATGAAGCAAAATGTCTCCGATTCGTAGGAAATCGGAGAGAATTCCGCTCCGACGGTTACCTCGATAGGGCCGATTAATAGAGCGCTGTCCAAGTGGGCGGAGGACAACAATATCATACCGGATACTCAGTTCGGTTTTAAGACAGGACATGATACAATTCATGCCGCGTCTAAACTCGTTTCTGATATCCAATGGAACAAAACTAAAAGGCAATGTACTGGTGCTTGCCTGGTTGATTTGGAGAAGGCTTTCGACACCGTATGGTTAGAAGGTCTCTATCTAAAATTGACTAGACTCGGCATAAGTAAACCACTATTATATATACTTTATGACATGCTCAATGGTAGAACGTTTGTTGTCAAAAGTGGCAATGTAACTTCTACCGCAATCTTCGATATTAAGAATGGTCTTCAGCAGGGAGCGGTGAACTCGCCGATTCCATTCAGCATTTACACCAGCGATCTGATAGGTAGTCTAACTCAGGCAATTGCGTATGCCGATGATCTAATAGCGTACAGAACAGCTCCAAAAGTTGAGGTCATCAGAATTCTCTTGCAGCGTGACTTCGACAAGATTCAGCGATATTGTGATGACTGGAAGTTGAAAATCAACTTTCAGAAATGTGAAACTATTCTGTTCAGGACTCCGCTGGCTAGAGCCCCTAGGGATACTAGAAAGAACTGGCGCAAGCTGGTGATCGTTGGGCCACATAGACAGCCACTGGCGAGTAAAAGTGTAGTAAAGTACCTTGGCATCTGGTTGGATCAGTATTTGTATTTCGACAGACATATAAATGCTGCTCTGAACAGGGCTAGGGGAGCCTTTGCCTTGACGAAACGGTTGTTTTACAGCAGCCGGCTTGACAGCAGGGTGAAGGTGATTTGCTACATGGCCCTCATCCGGCCGATGATTGCCTATGGGTGTCCGGTGTGGTTCAACGTTGCCCCATCTCAAATGGAAAAGATTCGGGTGTTTGAGAGGCAGTGTCTAAGACGTTGCCTTGGATTACACAGAACACCAGAGTCGGAGTACAAACATTATTATTCCAACGAGGTTCTATACAACGGAGCCAATATAAACAGAATTGATAATTTTTTGATAAAGCTGATTCGGGGTCACATTGCAAGAGCGATGTCCTCGACCAACAGCCTAATTTTTGGGGCTTACTACCCTAACAGCGATTATTATGAGAGTGTACGTATAAGCGGCTTTATCCCACCCGATGCATTTCTCTACTTAGACAGTCGAGGGCTGATCCAGGATAGAATGGCGATTCCGCTAATCTACCACGTCAGCCGGAGGACTGTGGATAGGCGGCTCCTTTATAATCGAGACTCCCTCGCACAAGATGGAGCAGAGCGCCTTCGGTTCAGTAGGACTGTGTCCGATCGGGACCGGAGGGACAGGGAGAGACAGGCGAACCAGTTTTGGTGGTTGTGTAATAATAATAGGGAAAGTTGACGAGGACTTCTTGTATGTCTTGGCCGACTAACATAGATTTAAGTGTACTTTTTAGGTAGGGACAGTCGGGGTGGCACCAAAAAAAAAAAAAAAAAAAAAAAATCTACACATTTGTGTAACCAAAAAAAAAAAAATTGCTGTTGTGGCTGTTCTAGTTTTAAGTAGTTTTAGTTTATTTTAAGTAGTTTTAGATAGTTTTAATTAGTCTACTTTAGTTTTAGATAGTTTTATTTAGTCTACTTTAGTTTTAAGTTTTATATAAAAAATTAAAAAAAAAAGTTAAAGAATCCGAGTTTTTTTTTACATTTTCTCGAGAAAAAAAAAGATAGTTTAAATAAAAAATAGTTTTTAGGCCGAAAGGTATTACAATTAAGATAAAGTTTAGCTTAGAGCGCCCGCATAGGACCAGTAAGTTAGTTTTAAGTTATTGGATAATTAGGCTAGTTTTTATGAATTTTTGTCTAGCTTTAAGATAGTTTTAAGATGAATGAAAATAAAAATGAATTGCTAGGCGTTTCACCCGTAGGCGTGGGGTCCCGGGTTCGAATCCAGGCAGCGGCGAACTATATATTTTTTTTTTATTTTTTTATTAATTCTTTTAATTGCTTTTTTTATGTTTTAACGTCATTTTTGTTTTTTTTTATTAACGTAAAGAAAGATTTAAAACACATACTGCGGACGCGAAGTAAATTTTTTAAAACTAGCCACAGGTACCATAAAATTAGTATACATATATATACATATACATATATGCAATGCTACTTGTGTGCACCTAAATTTTGTTCACTTTTTAAGGGTTAACAATTGTTGAAAGCGTTTTATATATTTTTATAGCTTTGTAAAGTGTTTAATTAGCAGGAAAATATCATCTCATCAGCCTGGATGCTGTGGCCACATCATTTGCAGCTCGATGCTTTTACCACCGAAAATAAGGGTGAGTCATTTATCTGCAAACCTTTATATTAAATTGCATTTAAATATATAAAGTCTTTCAAGGGGTGGGGAATATTGTCGAAAATTTAGTAGTTTTGAGTGAAGTGCACTCAAATGATAATTCGTGCATATACATGCATTTTTATCTATGCGCGGTGTGCTTACCTGTGTAACTAGAAACAATTTACTTTCGTACTTACGTATGTGCTTAAGTACATATTTCCAAAATTAAAGTAATTAGTAAATTTCAAGAACTCGAAAAACGTAATTTCAAGATTAATTTGTTTGAATAATTTAATTTTTTTACTTGTATAGTCTTAATTTGTTTGTTAAGATTCAAATAAAATTGTAAAGAAAATGAAACTTCAATTTAAATATAATGATTGAAAAGAGAATTTAATTTGAAATGGGTTTTTAATTTAAAGGATTAAGGATGAGAATCGATGGATATGGTGAAGGGTTAATTGAGAAAGTGAAAGATGGTGAGGAAAGGGGTAGCTTAGGCGAGATAGGTTACCATGGCAGGGTGGGTAAAGAAAATCTTCTCGTAACGTCACAACATCGAGACGTAGAGCCTGGCATGATTTTTGTCTGCGCGGTTTTGATAGGGGTCAAGAACTTACTCCCTCCGATCGTGAGGCCGGTCAAGCATGCCAGCACAGACCCCGACGGCATCCAAGAAACCCGCAACAAATGGCGCCCATAACGTGAAGGCCTTGCTATCTTACGATAGCAAGTTTTTAGATATTTTTTTCGAGCCAATTCAGTTTTTTTTTAATTTCAGTTTTTTCTTTTCATTTTAGTTTAAATTTCATAGTTCATTATTTTTTTTTTGTATTGCTTTTCATTTTTCACTTTTCATTTCACTTTAATTTTTCTAGCTTCAGTTTCAATAGTATATTTTTTTAATTGCTTTTAATTTTCATTTTAAATTTTGATTCATTTTAGTTTGTTTATTTAGTTGTTCACTTTGCTTTTCAGTGAGGAAATGATCTTTCGTCGTAAGTCCCAGTATCCGAGGTGTGTGACCTTGGTACTGCGTTGCGATGACGGAGGATGATTTTCGAATCTGATAAGTAATAGTGGTTAGCATTCTGAGTCTTTATGCTGGTGGTACATATTTATGCTGGCATAGATGTTCAGTTTGCAAAATCACCATAAATATGTATATAAATAAAGACGGAAGAGACAAAAGGATTCATATTGAGTCTTCATGAGTACCTTTCGGCGATAAAAGATAATCACCCTTATTGTAGTAGGCGTTTTGTTTGAATGACAATTGTCACAAATGGAAATCGGTATTGCGAAAGTCATTATGACATCGTTCTACTTAGCGTTACGCTACATGACATTTAGAGTTCAGTGGAATCTAAGTGATTGTTTGACAAATGTCACTCTCACCGTTATTGTAGCTGGCGTTTAGTTATCATATTCGGTAGGCAAAACGGCATTTTCTGGCGACATCAAATTTCCAAACGCGTTGTGAAAAGTTAACCGAAAATGTAAGTTTTTTTAATTATTTTTCTTCTTTTTTATTAGTGTTAACTATTTTTTCTTACTTAAGGGTAAAAATAACGAACCCAGACCAAATGAAATACCTGTTGGAGGCAATGGAACTCCATCCTTCGCTGGCGACAAATTTTAGGAGAGGCGTCTTGCAAACGGAGGACAAAAAAAATAAGTGGGAATTAATTGCAAATACCCTCAATTCCTTGGGACCACCGGTTAGAACAGAAAAAGAATGGCAAAAGGTAAAAACACAATTAAACCAATTTATTTCATATTTCATAGATATAATTATTTACAGGTTTGGTTCGATGCAAAGTTTAAAGTGAAGCAGAAACTTCTGTATAACAAAAAACAAATGGAGGCAACTGGAGGAGGTCCGTTTAAACAAAAATATTTAAATGAGACCGATAAAATTATTGCCGATATGCTTCAATTAAATAACGTTGTTGATCCGGAGGGAAATGTATTTGGGGGTTGTAGACCAAATCCAACATTGGTGACGATGAGCACCCCCACCACCATTGAGATTCCTTCAACATCAGCACCTTTCATATCAACAGAGCAATTGATTAACATCACAGAGACTGACACTACTGCTGAAATGGAAGACACAACGGAAGAACAAAATCTTAAAAGTGAAGAATTTCAAGGCAACACAACTGGACTGAATTTCACCCAAATGTTGGAAAAGCAGACCAAAATTCAAGAGGCTTGGTATATTGAGGTCAAGGTGGCTTTAAAAAATATTGAAAACCATCTTAAAGATAGTGCAAGGTATGAGAGGAAGCGATTTCAATTAGAAGAGTATAAATTGAAATTGTACAAACTTAAGATGAAACAGCATGAAGAGCAGAAAATGAAAGAAAACGAAATGAGATTAACTGAAATAGAACTAAAAAACACAAAACTGTATCTCCTGGAAAAGAAGTTAAAGTTACATGAATTATAAATTGATATATAAACTTACCTTACCTGATCTTACTTAACTTACCTTTTTTTACTTTTTTTTAAGAATCTTGTTAATGTTTATGAATTAAAATAAAATTGAATTTGAATAAAAGTATTTATTTATTATATCAAAATTTGTTTATGATTCTAATAACTGGTTTCTTATACTAACAGCTATCTGATTGTTTTCAAGAACATTTTCAACGTTCGTATCATAATCTGATAAATTCTCTAAAATGTGAGTATGTTGATCTATTGGTGGCCCTGGTGTTTTATAATCGATGCAAATATTGTGAAGAGCTGAACACACATTTACAATTTGGATCGATTTTTGAGGGGTGTAGTGTAATAGCCTAGCACCGAGAAGACATCTGAAGCGGTTCTTAAGAACGCCAATCGTTCTTTCTATAATATTTCTCGATTTTGAATGCCTCATGTTAAAGTCACTTTGGCTACTTCCTTCTTGAGCGGATCTAAATGGTGTAATTAGAAATGGTTCCAGGGGATAGCCAGCATCACCTAAAAATTCGATAATTTTCAAAAATACATTTTTATAGACAAATTTTGAACTTGCCTAGTAACCAAGTACTTCGATCTCCACTGTCGAAATTCCTTTGTAGAATCCCCCGAACTTCACTAGAATTCCAGATAAAGGAATCGTGACTAGCTCCAGCGTGCCTGGCATCTACATACCGGATCCGCATTTTGTGATCACAAACCTTAAATTGGAGTTGTAATAATGTAGAAATAAATAAACCTTAAAATGCAAAAGAACATACAAACATAGTATTTTAACTAAAAAAACCTTTCCTGTTGTAGTACAGATGTTGATCATCTTTTTTTGGTGCTTGAATTTTAATGTGGCTGCCGTCTACACATCCGATTATTCCCGGAATCCTAGCCTTCTCATAAAAAAACGCTTTAGCTTCTCTTTTTTCTTCATCTGAATAATGAGAATTTATCCAACGAGAGCAAATGTGAACTTCCATGATATCAAGCATCTCTTTAAGAATAATGCTCATCGTAGGTTGTGCAATGCCCAAATTAAAGTCATTGCCTACACCCTTTTGGTAACTGCCTTCAGCAAAAAACCTTAATGTAGCTGCAAGCTTTAAAATTAGTGGTACCGATAACATACTTTGTCTTTTCGGAATTTTATCTTGCAGTTCATGCAACAAGTAAATAAAGGCGTCTTTATTCAACCTAAAGTACATAACAAATCTGGAAATATAAAAAATTACATCTATTTATTGAACAAATTATCCTTCGATGTATCTACTTACTTTGTATCTGGTAAATCCAATGGATTTGAATTCAATCTAATTATTCTCCTTGCTCTCAATAAATTGATTTTTCTATTCTCTTGCACTCTCTCCTCTTCAGTGCTCAAGTGAGCAGTGTTATTTAATAAAATAAAGAATCCAATACTATTCATTTTTACACTTGTTTAAATTACGCTTCAAACGAAATCTTATTTGAATTTAAATGAAGAATTAATTTCTTTTAAATATCAATCTGTCATTATCAGCTGCTTATGTGGAATGTATGTGGAATGAAAGTAATAGCGTTTAAACAACGCAATACGGACTCTAAAACGCCAAGAAAGTGACTCGACACAAAAGGTGACAATTGTCATTCAAATAAAACGCCTACTGCAATAAGGGTGAATGTCTGTAGAGTCGTTTTGTGATTATGTTGTGATTTGCAAATCGCCATACAGAGCAATTTTAGTAGAGTTAGTTTCAGGTATTTAATTTAGTTTTTTTCTTCGGCTCGCAGCGCTTCGCCATCTTTCGTTTTCTTTTTTAATTCTTTCCAGATTAGTTGATCCTCATCCAAATCCGCATTTATAAAAAAAAAAAAAAAGTTTTCTTGAAAATTTAAAATTTTATTTTCAACTTTGTTGTTCTTTTACAGTGTTTTTTTATTGATTTTGTTTATTTATATGGTGTTCTTACAAATTTTAGTTTCTTGTTTATGAGATCTTACATAGATCGAGTTTTTAAGTTTTTCATTTTTTTTTATGATATTATAGTTTTATTAGAGTTTGACGTGTTTTTTTTCAGTTTAAAATTCTTTCATTTTAATTTTTATTTTGTTTTAATTTTTAAAATTTTCATTTTTGTTCGATTTCATTTTTTATTGCAGTAGGAGTTAGTTTCAGGATTTAGTTTATGAAACAGAGTGTTTTAGTTTTGTTTTTCTATTTATTCCTGATTCGAATTTCCTTCAATAGAAAAATTAGCGTCAGTTAACTGAAATATTCGAACAGATTATTTGTGTTTTATTTGTAGTGAATTTTCTCGTTAGATTTTTCGTTTTGGGTTATGAACCAGAATTCGAATAATCCTCACAATACTAGTCAAACTCCAAGACCTTTGAGCGAAGGAATTTCGTTGGAGGATTTTGAAAGGTTTCATCGATCTGTTATTTTGGATCACTATTATAATTTAGTAGCTGAACTTTCTCCTGAAATGTCGACCGAGGGCGATCAATCACTTCACGATGAAGTAAGTCAGGCTAGAGCCAGGGCTTTGGAGCCTGCGGATGGCAGCAATCTTCTTGGCCAAAATAATCGATCAGTCCATAACTTAACGGAAAATCCGGGATCCCCTGCTGGGATTGGTAGAGCATCGGCTATCGATGTTTTGGCTGACAGAATTGATCAATCTTTGGTGACAAATCAGGTTCGATTCTTTGACCAGATGGATTATTTCATGAGAGGTATTATGGGAAAGCTGGAGAGTATTGGTGACCTCCGCTCGGAACGGCATCTTTCAGACTTGGGCCATCCTAGTAATCCCCAGTGTTCGAATGTTGCGAGTAATAGTATGCCAAACATGTTTCCACCTCATGTACCCAGTACGTCACGAAGTGTTCCTTCTGTGGGGTTACAACCACAAAATGCTTTAAGGGAACCGAATGTTTGCCGGCTAGAGAGGTGGAACATCTCATATGACGGTAGAAATAGTGTCTCCGAGTTTCTTTTCAAGGTTGATAGGTTGCAAGCGTCCTCGGGTTACAGCGATAATCAAATCAGCGCAAATTTTCATTTGTTGCTGATTGGAAAAGCTAATGATTGGTTTTGGAGATTTTTGCACAAAAATCAAGACGCAAATTTGCAACTTATTAAAAGCAGCTTGAAAAAAGAATTCGGACGCAAAGAAAATGACGTTGAGATATATATGCGCTTGCTCACTCGAAAACAGGGATTTAAGGAGACTTTTGATGATTTTTATGGAGCTGTCGTACATCTGAATGATCAGTTAAATGAACCATTTGATTCGACAAAGCTCATACAAATCATCAAAAGTAATGCCAAGGATAGATTGGGTGAAGTGTTGCTGGCAGCGGAAATTACCAGATTAGAGCATCTCCGTAACAAGGCTAGAGAAGCCGAAACCTTTTTAGCAAGGAGAACAGTTCCCCATAAGACTGTAAATGAGGTTCATGTGGAAGAAGTAATCGAAATAGATTTATCACAGGAAGAGGTTGCTGCATTTAGCAAAGGCAACAATAGACAGCCAACTTCATCGATGGTTTGCTGGAACTGTGACCAGGAGTTGTAGCTATACATTGCACACCTGAAGATCTATACGATATAAAAGGAAAAATCTTAGAAACCTTTACTAACAAGTTTATTTATACGAAAATTTTCCCAAATGACGTACCAAATGAGGACGACCAATCCGCCATTGTGCAACAAACACACACCAGAGCGCATAGAAACCATAGGGAAAACTTGAAACAAATATATAAATCATATTACTGGCCTAGAATGAGAAATCAATTTAAAGAATTTGTTAGAAATTGTGAAGTATGCAATAAGAGCAAGTATGATAGGCACCCGCAAAAGATACCAATCGGAGAGGCTCCAATTCCCAAGAAGGAGGGGGAACAAGTAAATATAGACATATTTTTTGCACAAAATTTAAAATTTATAACGTGTATAGATTCGTATTCGAAATTCTTAGTGTTAAAATTGATCGAAGACAAAACGAACTTAGACGTAAAGTCTTAGAACTATTACAAACATTTCCCGAAGTAAAAACACACCTCAGTTTAAAACTCTAATGCAAAGATTAAACATTAAATTATTCTTCTGCGATCCAAAACACAGTACAACAAATGGACAGGTAGAAAGAGTACATTCTACACTAATTGAAATCGCAAGATGTTTAAAAGAGGAATTTTATCTTATTAATGATTTAGAATAAATTTACAGAGCTACACAACAATACAATAAAACGATACACTCAGCAACAAATCAAAAACCTTTTGAAATACTCTATAATAAAGTACCTCACGAAGTTTTACCTTCAAAACTCTTACGAGCTCAGGAGAAAATGTTGAAAACACATAATAGAAATAGGAATGTTAAAAATTACACACAAAACCAAGTTATTTACGAAAAAGTAGCAGGATGTAGAAATAAGCTTCAACCTAGATATAAAAAACAGAAAATTAAAGAAGATTTAGGAAACAAAGTTATTATTCATAAAAAAAAACAGAATAGTTCATAAGGATAATATTAAAACTTGAAAATATTACTATTTCAGGAAAATGGAAATTACAGCAATTTTAATCACAATACTCTCAATAACTATGACTACGGCCGACATTATAGACTATACCAGAGAAAATTACTTATTAATAGAAAACGGTGACGCCGCACTTTACGAATATTATGGAACCATATTCCATGTAACTCATCTTTCTTATTTTGAAAAAATGTTAGAAGAAACAGAAACTGAAATAAATAAAAACTACCTTAAAAATACAGTCAACGAAAATCATGAAGATGAAGCGCTAAACCCTAGTAAAGACATAGACATAACAATAATAAAATCACTTTTAGGACAACTTAAACTGACTAAAAGATATAGAAGAGGCATAAATGAAATAGGGACTATTTGGAAGTGGATTTCAGGTTCAGCTGACCACGATGATCTGATTTTAATAAATAATAAATTATCAGAATTAGTAAAAAAACAACAACAGACAGTTTGTAACTAATTCACAAATATTCGAAGCAATACAAAAATTATCAGAATCTCTATATAAAATAGAAAGCGAAACAGAACTAAAATTAGCTAGGGAAAGAAATAGATTAATTCTTATTGAATTACAAAACGTTATACAAACTATAGCTTTAGCAAAAACAGGAACTTTAAATCCTGCCATATTAAATTTAAATGACATAAAAGAAATTACACAACATGAAAATGGTACTTTGACAATAACGGACTTAATAGATGTTTCAAAATTTAAAATAATTCAAAATGAAGATATTATTGTTATTTTCATCAAATATCCTATTGTTGATAAAAATTGTAAATTGTTCGAAACAAGAGCAGTAAGTCAACCCGATGGGAAACTTTTAATAAATAAAGAAATTGCTAAATGTAATGAAGAATTCATAAATGTTAAAGATTGTAAAATAGAATTAAGATATACTTTTTGTAAACTAATTAACAATGAAACAATGATAAACATCTGAATTGTTAGATTACAGAAATGCTAAATGTAACAAAATAAAAGAAAAAAAAATTAAGTTTAGAAATAATTAAAGATGGAGCGATACTTCTAACAGGAGAACATACAATAGACAACGCAATAGTAAACGGAGTATATTTAGTAAACTTTCAAAACACAACAGTTATTGATGGAATTAAATACGAAAACCCAACAGCCATAGTTCAGAATTACCTTAAAACTTATACTATTGACAAATATCAAGTCGATAACTATTTCGAATCTATAAATGATGATCTAAAATTTGAGAACATAAAATTACTAGAAATATTACAAGAGGAAGCATCAAGCAGCCCAATCATTACATCATTCACATTATTGATGATAATAGCAGGAACCACATTGTGCATAATATACTATTTCAAGATGAGATCATCCAGAAGAATTCCTTCAACACATTTAGATGAAATACAAATAGAAGAAATACAATTAGAAGAAATACGTTTCAGTAATCTACTAAAAAAAGTAGAAGAAATTACAGAAGAAGCGGGACGTTCTTCTTAAAGAAAGAGGGGAGTTAAGGCACGTGTCCGCAATTCAAACATAATTGGCAAATCGCTGTCAAAGCATTTGGCGACAACCATCAGCATCTTAGGAAAAATATGCTTATTAAGCACGTCCGAAATATTAAATCCAAAACAAGTTCAATCATGCTTGTAATTGAATACTCCAGATGTCCAGATTCCTGAAGATGACATCACCTCAAGATCACCCCATCCAGTTATACTATTATTATAAACTATCTTTAAGACATGAATGTATTTTAGAATTTAGTCTTGCCTTGTCAATCAAAGTGATGGGATTAATAAATAAAGTCTTTTATAAAACTTCGATGACAAGTTGAAAATACTAATTTACATGGATAAATAATATTACTTTTAGCAGCCATTATGTCATCAAGAATTTGATTTACTTTATTTTCTAAATATCTAAGCATAGATGACTGTTCCAAAACTAATATTTTATAATTTAAATTACGAATAAAATCATTTGTTGTGTTAAGTGATTCAAATATTTTAGCTCTATCGTTCTCTATTAAAAGTTTAAGATCAGATAAGGATTTATTATAATGTTCATTTTTTTTATTTGTTTGTTAAGGTTATTGATAGATACATGATTATTTTCGTCAGTTATTTTTAGATGTTCAAGAATTTCTTCGCGATCTGAATCATCCATTGTACCAAATAACCAATTTTGAACTCTACCAACAGCATTAATTAATCCTCTTTTTTCTCTTTTTAAGCTGCTTATTGTTCTAAGTTTACTTTTTATTTACCTTATATTATGATAAAATCTATGCTTATCTTCTATTTTTAAAAGTTCTATGTTTAATTCTAAATTGTTAAAAAGTTGTAACAGCTCACTAGGATTAATTATATGTAAAATAGTATCTGCTTCATTAACTATGTCTCCTTCTGTGATTCTTATTTTAGTATAACCGTTCTCTTCTAGTATGGGATGAACCTGCAATAACTCTTGTACTTAGGTTATCATCATCAACAGGATTATTAATATCTGCAAATTTAGGTTTTCTTTTAATATTTAATAAATGTACATTTTGCAAAGGGAATTTTCTATAATATGGCTGGTCCTTATGCCTTACTCTTTTACAATTTTTTATATACCCTCTATTTCTATTTTCTACATACTTTTCCCTACTTTTATTTATTTTTGTAATACTTTTACTTTTCTTATTGTTTATACGATTTAGTAATTGTTGAATAGACAAATCGTCATTTATTCTGTTAGCCTGTCTTAGAGTCATTTTTATTGTGTAATGAATCCTGTCATAGTTTCCAATTGCTTTTTGGATCTTTTGTTAAACTGTAATGTCTTCTTCAATAGCCTGAATCTTTTGATTATAGTTGAATGACTGTTTGGTTTGGTCCAATGTATTTCAATATCCTTGTCATTTAAGAACTTAATGAGTTCCGATATAAATACATTATCCATTATAATTTTATTTGGTTTATCTAAATTTGCGAAATACCCTTCTAATATAGCTATCTTCTTAACCCAATTTCTATCATTTATTAAATATGCAACAGCAAATTTAGTAAGCCTATCTATAATAGTGATGAATGTCTGTTTACAATAATGAAAAATATCAACATGAACAATATCGCTTCTAGCTTTTGGTGTTTCTGTAACACATAATTGGTTTGATAGGATTTCTATCGTATATAATTTCTTGGCACTTGCCACAATTATTTATAATAAGCTGAATTTGTTCTTGCAACTTTGGGAAATAACTTTTATCTTTAAGTGCTTGATAAGTTTCGTTTATTCCACTTTGTAAAGATTCAATAGTATGGTATAAAACAATTTGTTTATGACATTCTTCTTCTGTTTCTATTTCTTGTGCCCTTTTTGTAGTCTTCTTAAACTTTATTTTTTTTTCGTTTGAAAATACATAGGTACTTGTATAAATGTATAATCAGTTGTTGAATTTTACTATAATCTTTATCTAAAACATAAGAATAAATTCCATTTTTCTCTTGTTTCACATACTTAACTAATAATTCTTTAATTTCGTGTTCCTCTTTTTGTGGATTAATTTCTATTATTCGTCTACTCGTACTCTTGGAGTTTCAAAATCCATCTTTGATTTCTTTGAGAGAACTCTTTTTCTTTATACTTAGAATTCAAGTACTTTATCGGTTGATGACCAGTCACAATTTTAAAATTTCTACCATGCAAATATGGCCTAAAATAGGTAACCGAATAAACTATTGCTAGAAATTCTTTATCGGTGACGCTATATTTTTTTTCATGTCTGTTCAGAGTTCTACATAGAGACGTAGCAAACTGGATGACCGTCTTGTGAAAGAACTGCTGTAATCTGTTTTTCATAATTTGGAAATTTCAAGATTGGATGTGAAGATATAAGAATTTTAAGCTTTTCAAAAGCTTCGATAAACTGAGGGTCTTTAATATTAATTTTGAGGTCTTTTGTCAAATATTTTATGAGTGGATATGCTATTTTAGAATAGTCTTTTATAAATTTTCTGTAGAATCCCGTCATTCCAAGAAAACTCTTTAATTGTTTTGCAGTTTTTGGTAACTCTATTTTTTGAATGTCAGAAATTTTGCTGAGATTAGGCATAATGCCGTCCTTGGTCAGAATATGTCCTAAGAATTTAGTATCTTTTTGCATAAAGCTGCATTTATCGGTTTGTATTTTTAAGTTATGAGTAGATAGAATTTTGAATTTTTTTTCTAAAGATTTAAGGTGTTCACTTAGAGTTGTTGAATAAACCAGAATATCGTTAAGATAAACCTTCAGCAATTAAAAACGCTAAGACGATACTTTGAAATAATTTTTCTTTTATTTTTCTTCTTTCGTTGACAAAAATTTATGTTCCTTCAAGAGATCTTCGAGTACGTAATTTATTTTTTTAAATATTTTTTGAACCATTTCATAGAGTAAACTACGATCTCAACGAGCGGTGCCTGAAACAGGCAAATCTAGTGTGTAATAATTATATTGACTTTCAAAATAATATTAGTCGTGATTTATTTAAAAGAAATGTGATGTATTGCTTAAATTGTAAAGCATTGCATGTTGCTACTATTTTCAACTAGTCTATAAGATTATATATTATTAACATTGTATATAGTCTATTTGATGAATAAAACAAATGAAATGAAAAAAAACACATATTACATTAATGCAATCCCTTAATATTAAACGCTGAAATGTTGCGGGAGCATTTTTTAAGCCGAATGGCATCCTTAAAAACTCATAAAGACCATTAGGTGTAACAAAAGCTGTTTTCTCAATATCTTTTTCTGCTACTAAGATTTGGTGGTAACCCATTGCCAAATCAATTGCAGTAAAGTACTGAGCTTTTCCCAACTTGTCCAATATGCTATCCATATTGGAAAGTGGCTGTTTGTCATCAATCGTAATTTGGTTGAGTCTTCTGTAATCGACTACTATTCAGAATTTTTGTACACCAGAATTATCCCCCTTTTTAGGTATGACAATAATGGGTGAACTATAATACTTTTACGTTTTCTTATTATGCCCTGAGCTTCCATATCCCTCATTTGTTTTCTTACTTCTGCCTCATGCTGAGGTGGATACCTACATATACAGTTTAGAAATAATTTGTTCATTGGTTGTTGTTTTGATTTCATGAACTATACTTGTTGTATTTGTTAATTGATCACCATCTTTATAAAATACATTTTTAAATTTATACATTAATTGTGTTATCCCTAGCTTTTCTTCTTCGTTTAAATGATCTAATTTAATATTTTCAAACTGACTTTCCTCTATGATATTTACTTCATCAACAATTTTGTTTTTTAAAAATGGAACTCGTTCATTATTATTCAGAACTATTTCTTCATTATGTATGTCTATAAGTCTTACATTTTTATTTATCCAATCCATTCCTAATAAGAATCCATATGGTTTTTCTAAATTCATTTGAACCCATCTTATACTAGCATTTTTTTTTCTGTTTGAATTCATCTGGACATTCTGTTTTTACATACTGGTTTGATTTTCTTATTTTACCATTAAAGGTACTTATAAGGGCTTCGCCTCTCATGTTCTCATAGATTTGACTTGAAACTATTTTGGAATTCAAACGACATACTGTAGAACTAGTATCTAACAGAGTTGCATAACGTACTTGATTAAATTATAAGTATTATATACATTTTATTTCTTTCCGAGGATAATTCGTAAAAATGTGTCATCTACTTCATCCGTGCTTAAAGCATCTACAGACATATGGCCAGAATTTTGTCTAGTTTGCTGTGAATTATTTTGTTTACAATTTGTGTTGTTATCATTTCTATATTGTCTACTTTGATAAGTATTTTGTCTATTTTGATTATAGATTCAAATTAGCTTTTTTGGCCTTTAGTCCACAAAAATTGGCGTTTCGTCCGGGTGATCTCACATGGACTCATCAGTTGACTTGTGAGGACCTTGTCAATACGCAATTTGTGTTAAGTTCAGTTCATCTTACATGAATTTTTTGACAAAAATCCAATGTGAACTATATCCAACAAAGATTAGGATTGTAATCAAGTCCAATAATAGTGCTAAGTCTTCTACTTGGCTGATTTATTTCAGTAGTATATAGAGTTTGTATTATAAAAACCTTCATATAAATATTCAATGCCAGGCCACGGGCAAAAAAAAAAAAAAAATTCCAGCATTAATGATTACAATCCTAATCTTTGTTGGATATAGTTCACATTGGATTTTTGTCAAAAAATTCATGTAAGATAAACTGAACTTAACAAAAATTGCGTATTGACAAGGTCCTCACAAGTCAACTGATGAGTCCATGTGAGATCACCCGGACGAAACGCCAATTTTTGTGGACTAAAGGCCAAAAAAGCTAATTTGAATCAATAATTCAACAAGTCCAATAATAGTGCTAAGTCTTCTACTTGGCTGATTTATTTCAGTAGTATATAGAGTTTGTATTATAAAAACCTTCATATAAATATTTTGATTATAACCTGAACCTGAATTGTAACTATTGTTGTTAATATTATTGTAATTACTATGCCGTGGTTGCACAGTTTGATTCCTAGTATTATTTTGTTGATAGTTCAAATTTAAATTGTTACGATAATACCGTGATTGTTGATTAGTATATCGATTTGTTTGTGATCCGAATCGATCTTTCTGTTTAACATTTAAATGTGCCTTAAAATATTTTAAATTAAAGTCATCTTGACCAATATATTATTATTATTATTATTATTATTATTATTATTATTATTATTATTATTATTATTATTATTATTATTATTATTATTATTATAATTTATTAACATTACAAAGAAATTACAATGCTAATAGTGGAAAAGAGCATGAGCTACTGTGGCTTTCGGCTCTGATTAATTAAATACAGACGCCGACGCCATCCAGTTGCGCACCCCAAGGCTTCGGGCGTCCTGGTCTACGCCATCTTTCCAGCGCAAGCATGGTCTACCACGCTGTCGTCTACCATAGAATGTACCACAAAGAACTTTCCGAGCAGGTTCCTCTTCGCTCATGCGAGCTAGGTGCCCTGCCCACCGGAGTCTACCGAGCTTAATTTTTGTCACGATATCTGCTTCAAGGTAGATTGCGTACAGTTCATGATTGTACCGTCTCCGGAATCGTCCTTCCTCACATATGGGGCCAACAATTCTCCTTAAGACTTTTCTCTCGAACGCAGCTAAGAGGTCGGAGTGCCTTTTGCTAAGCACCCAAGTCTCGGATCCATATGTGAGTACTGGCAGGACCATGGTCCTGTACAGCAGCAGTTTTGAAGTTATGGTGAGATTTCTGGATTTGAAGAGCTTTGACAGACTATAGTAGGCTCTGTTGGATTTGAGAAGCCGCCCGCGTATTTCTTCTTCTATATTGTTATCGGCTGCTACTATTGACCCAAGGTATTTAAAGGATTGCACCACTTCAAATTCGTGCTCCGCAACCTTGATTGTTTGACCAACTGTTCCTCTCGCATTCGACGTCACCATGTACTTTGTTTTATCTTCACTAATGTGCAGCCCCAGATTTTGTGCCGCCTGCTCGATCTGGATGAAGGAATCGTGTACAGCTTGTTCGGTTCTTCCGATGATGTCGATGTCGTCTGCGTAAGCCAGTAACTGGCTGGACCTGCTCACGATGGTTCCTCGTGTTGCCGTGCCAGAGTCACGGATTGCTTTCTCCAACGCCAGGTTGAAGAGGAGGCAGGCCAGACCGTCCCCTTGTCGGAGACCATTAAAGATGTTGATTGGTCTGGATAGCAATCCGGCTATTTTTACTTGGCTTGTTACGTTGGTCATGGTCAACCTACATAGTCGTGTCAATTTGTTTGGGATGCCGAATTCTCTCATGGCTTTGTAAAGTTCTACCCTGGCTATGCTATCATAGGCGGCCTTAAAGTCTATAAACAGATGATATGTTGGGATGTTAAATTCTAGACATTTTTCCATACCTACCTAAGGGTAAAGATCTGATCAGTTGTTGATTTGCCTGGAATGAAACCAAAAATGAGTATGTATGGGGCATATTATGCCTTTTCGCCAGTCTTCTGGCATTTCTTCCTGCTCCCATACGTGCACTATAATATCATGAATTGCTTTACGTAAGGCTGGCCCGCCGTGATGAAATAATTCGGCTGGTATGCCATCGGCTCCCGAGGCTTTGTTCTGTTTAAGCCGGCCTATAGCCTTCTCAACCTCTTCTATGCTTGGTGGCGGCAACATAGGGTACTCTTCTTGAAGTAGTGGAGCCTCCACTTCTGTAGTGAGCTGACCATTTAGCAATTCATTAAAGTACACTTCCCATCGCTCCAGTATGCTTTCAGGATCGGTGATCAGATTTCCCTCTCCGTCCTTGCAGTATGTGCAGCGTGGTGTGTACTGCGTCATGTTTCGGACGGATTGGTAGAACTTCCGCGCCTGGTGCGGACCTCGCTCTCGGCTATTTTCTATTTAACAGATTAGGTTCTTCTCCCAGGCTGATTTTTTTTTGTCTGTGTAGCCGTTTTTCTATTCTTCTGAGCTCTTTATATTCCTCTTCGCGTGCCCGCGTTGTTGCATTGCTCGGTACGCAACATTCTTACGTTCAGTCGCTAGTTTGCATTCATCATCAAACCAGTCGTTCCGATTTTTACGACTGCTGCCTAAGATGGAGTTGGCAGTACTAATGACAATATTCTTAAGGCGTGTCCACTTCATTTACGCCCAGCATACTGGCTCCAGGACTTACTCTCCCTAAATCAAGTGATTCTAGGGCGAGTCCTAACGCATTACCAAAGGTGTTACTGGTGTTTTCATTGCACAGGGCAGCCGTGTTGATTCGAATCTGATCGGCGGATGCAATGTGTCTTCGCAAGGCAATCCGCCCTCGGAAAACCATACCAACAAGATAGTGATCCGAGTCGATATTGGCACCTCGGTACGTTCGTACCGTCATCAAGTTCGAGTAGTGGCGACGGTCTATCAACACGTGGTCTATTTGGTTACGAGTGACTCCATCAGGTGATACCCAGGTGGCTTTGTACCAATATATTTATTTATAATTGTCCTTATATCTCCTAGAGAATATTTTTCGTAAATTTCGGACAGTAATGCACCTGCAACTAATTCTTTAATTTTTAAAATAACTACGCAACTAAGGTTATTTACAACGTTTCCAGAACTTGAACTACATATATATTGCACATTCAGCAATATCATCTACTATTATTCTAACTTTATCGCTTAATTCTAAAATAGAACTTACTTTTAAACCATTAATGTCCTGAACTATTTTCATCTCGGTTTTATAGGCCTGATAGTGCAGGTCGAGTCGGGTCTTTGTCTCTTCCCACTATGTAGGTGGTGTTATCGTCAAGAAATTTTTGGCCGCACCAGTTATTTTTTCATTCAAGATAATGGTGAAAACATCTGAGGACTGTGCTGCTGAATACTCTCCAAATATCCGGTTCATCGCCGTAATGAATGTTGGCAAAGTTCCTTTTGTACCAAACACAAAATACTCTACACAAGATTCGATTCTTCGCGATTAATTTCTGCTTCGTATCAACTTTCGGTAAATCTTGTTTTCTTTTCGTCTTTGGTTCTTTTTCGACTGCGCCAGTAACAGTTTCGTGGTTTCCGAATTAAAAAAAACGACCGTCTTTTGCTGCGTTCCAAATTCAACTCAATTCTTTTTATTGTCAAAGTTTGTATCTACATATTTACAATAGATTTTTATTAATTGATTAATTGACTTATTGCTCTTTCAGCATAACTAAGGAAATGAGGTGTTACATTGCATTACCGTGAAAGTGGTTTGAATTTATTAAATGTGTCTTTATTTTGATTAGTAGACTCATCATTTCCGTTGGAAGGGTCAATGTACGTAACTTGTGCCAGCATTGTGCTATATATATTGTTATCTCTTAACAATTATTGATCGCTATAGGTGGCCAGAGGCGTACCCAGTGACAGATATGTCGGCAAGGAATTGCGCAAACGCGCTCATCACGATGAATTTCTTGATTTTTGGCTCCCTTGCAAATTACATCCGATCAAGGGAGACAATTCACTTCATCGCTCTTTGCAGAACTTTGTAAGAGCAAAGGAACGAATCACTCGATGATGACCTCATATCACCCCCACGCTAATGGAATCGTTGAGCGATTCCATAGGACTCTAAAAGCTGCAATAAATTGTAACGATTCCACGCGATGGGTGCAGCTCCACCTGCTTATTCTAATTAGCTTTCGGGCAACGCTAAAGGAAGACCTCGATGCAACTCCATCTGAAGTTTAATATGGCGCGTCACTAAAACTGGCTCCAAAGATCTACAACCGCTCACAATATGAATTTATCAAAGACGTTCGTCATATGATGCGCCACACTAGACCTCTGCAGATGGCCTGGCACACCGAGCAGCGCCCTTTCGTCCATCAAGATCTAAAAACGTCATCCCACGTAGTCGTTCGCAATAATTCTGACAAGGCGTCTATAGTTCCGGCTTATGAAGGCCCCTTCAAAGTAAAAGAGCGCTACGACAAATTCTTCGTCCTTAATATTCGAGGTAGGTCCATCAAAGTATCGATAGACCGTTTGAAGCCAGCTTATCTTGAGGCCGATCAGAACAACAACACTCAACCAGCTTCTGACATAAAATTTATCCCAGAACCCTGTGATGTACTTTTGTCAAAGGCTGAGGTTTTGCTCGCCGGTATACCGGGGTTCTATCTAAAGTAGTACTAACTCCAGATTTTAACGTCAATATTCCTTTATTAATAAAAATATCGAAAAGCAACTTAACTTAATTTTACATTTATTAATTTATATACAATTTGAATAATTAATGATTTTCTGTGTTGGTATTCTTGGTTCGTTCTTAAATATGGATTTATTCTCTGTAGATATCCTTTTAGTGCATTCGCCTGGTTTCTGTACACAGGTAGAATGTAGAATGAACGGATACAGGTGGTGCTTCGCTTCTGATGCTGGCAATCTTCAGTTGAATCGGGTAATCATAGATGAATCTGGCAATCACAGACGAATCTGGCAAATCACAGACGAACCCGGCAAATCACGGACGAATCCGGCAAATCACAGACGAATCTGGCAAATCACGGACGAATCCGGCAAATCACAGACGAATCTGGCAAATCACGGACGAATCCGGCAAATCACGGTCGAAACCGGCAAATCACAGACGAATCTGGCAAATCACAGACGAATCCGGAAAATCACGGACGAATCCGGAAAATCACGGACGAATCCGGCAAACCACAGACGAATCTGGCAAATCACGGACGAATCCGGCAAATCACAGACGAATCTGGCAAATCACGGACGAATCCGGCAAATCACAGACGAATCTGGCAAATCGCAGACGAATCTGGAAAATCACGGACGAATCCGGCAAATCACAGACGAATCTGGCAAATCACGGACGAATCCGGCAAATCACAGACGAATCTGGCAAATCACAGACGAATCTGGCAAATCACGGACGAATCCGGCAAATCACGGACGAATCCGGCAAATCACAGACGAATCTGGCAAATCACGGACGAATCCGGCCAATCACAGACGAATCTGGCAAATCACGGACGAATCCGGCAAATCACGGTCGAAACCGGCAAATCACAGACGAATCTGGCAAATCACAGACGAATCCGGAAAATCACTGTCGAAACCGGCAAATCACAGACGAATCTGGCAAATCCCGGACGAATCCGGAAAATCACGGACGAATCCGGCAAATCACAGACGAATCTGGCAAATCACAGACGAATCCGGCAAATCACGGTCGAAACCGGCAAATCACAGACGAATCTGGCAAATCACGGACGAATCCGGCAAATCACAGACGAATCTGGCAAATCACAGACGAATCTGGCAAATCACGGACGAATCCGGCAAATCACAGACGAATCTGGCAAATCACGGACGAATCCGGCAAGTCACGGACGAATCTGGCAAATCACGGACGAATCCGGCAAATCACGGTCGAAACCGGCAAATCACAGACGAATATGGCAAATCGCGGACGAATCCGGCAAATCACGGACGAATCCGGCAAATCACGGACGAATCTGGCAAATCACGGATGAATCCGGCAAATCACGGTCGAAACCGGCAAATCACAGACGAATCTGGCAAATCACGGACGAATCCGGCAAATCACAGACGAATCTGGCAAATCGCAGACGAATCTGGAAAATCACGGACGAATCCGGCAAATCACAGACGAATCCGGCAAATCACAGACGAATCTGGCAAATCACGGACGAATCTGGCAAATCACAGACGAATCCGGCAAATCACGGTCGAAACCGGCAAATCACAGACGAATCTGGCAAATCACGGAAGAATCCGGAAAATCACGGACGAATCCGGCAAATCACAGACGAATCTGGCAAATCACAGACGAATCTGGCAAATCACGGACGAATCCGGCAAATCACAGACGAATCCGGCAAATCACAGATGAATCTGGCAATCACGGACGAATCCGGCAAATCACGGACGAATCCGGCAAATCACAGACGAATCTGGCAAATCACGGACGAATTCGGCAAATCACAGACGAATCTGTGCAAATCACAGACGAATCTGGCAAATCACGGACGAATCCGGCAAATCACGGACGAATCCGGCAAATCACGGACGAATTCGGCAAATCACAGACGAATCTGGCAAATCACTGACGAATCTGGCAAATCACGGACGAATCCGGCAAATCACGGACGAATCCGGCAAATCACAGACGAATCTGGCAAATCACAGACGAATTCGGCAAATCACAGACGAATCTGGCAAATCACTGACGAATCTGGCAAATCACTGACGAATCCGGCAAATCACAGACGAATCTGTCAAATCACGGTCGAAACCGGCAAATCACGGACGAATCCGGCAAATCACAGACGAATCTGGCAAATCACAGACGAATCTGGCAAATCACGGACGAATCCGGCAAATCACGGACGAATCCGGCAAATCACAGACGAATATGGCAAATCACAGACGAATCCGGCAAATCACAGACGAATCTGGCAAATCACGGACGAATCCGGCAAATCACGGTCGAAACCGGCAAATCACGGTCGAAACCGGCAAATCACAGACGAATCTGGCAAATCACGGACGAATCCGGCAAATCACAGACGAATCTGGCAAATCACAGACGAATCTGGCAAATCACAGACGAATCTGGCAATCACGGACGAATCCGGCAAATCACGGACGAATCCGGCAAATCACAGACGAATCTGGCAAATCACGGACGAATTCGGCAAATCACAGACGAATCTGGCAAATCACGGTCGAATCCGGCAAATCACAGACGAATCTGGCAAATCACGGACGAATCCGGCAAATCACGGACGAATCCGGCAGATCACAGACGAATCTGGCAAATCACGGACGAATTCGGCAAATCACAGACGAATCTGGCAAATCACTGACGAATCTGGCAAATCACGGACGAATCTGGCAAATCACGGACGAATCCGGCAAATCACGGTCGAAACCGGCAAATCACAGACGAATCTGGCAAATCACGGACGAATTCGGCAAATCACAGACGAATCTGGCAAATCACTGACGAATCTGGCAAATAACGGACGAATCCGGCAAATCACAGACGAATCTGGCAAATCACGGTCGAAACCGGCAAATCACGGACGAATCCGGCAAATCAGACGAATCTGGCAAACCACGGTCGAAACCGGCAAATCACGGTCGAAACCGGCAAATCACAGACGAATCCGGCAAATCACAGACGAATCTGGCAAATCACAGACGAATCTGGCAAATCACAGACGAATCTGGCAAATCACGGACGAATCCGGCAAGTCACGGACGAATCTGGCAAATCACGGACGAATCCGGCAAATCACGGTCGAAACCGGCAAATCACAGACGAATATGGCAAATCGCGGACGAATCCGGCAAATCACGGACGAATCCGGCAAATCACGGACGAATCTGGCAAATCACGGACGAATCCGGCAAATCACGGTCGAAACCGGCAAATCACAGACGAATCTGGCAAATCACGGACGAATCCGGCAAATCACAGACAAATCTGGCAAATCGCAGACGAATCTGGAAAATCACGGACGAATCCGGCAAATCACAGACGAATCCGGCAAATCACAGACGAATCTGGCAAATCACGGACGAATCTGGCAAATCACAGACGAATCCGGCAAATCACGGACGAATCCGGCAAATCACGGACGAATCCGGCAAATCACAGACGAATCTGGCAAATCACAGACGAATCTGGCAAATCGCAGACGAATCTGGAAAATCACGGACGAATCCGGCAAATCACAGACGAATCTGGCAAATCACGAACGAATCCGGCAAATCACAGACGAATCTGGCAAATCACAGACGAATCTGGCAAATCACGGACGAATCCGGCAAATCACGGACGAATCCGGCAAATCACGGACGAATTCGGCAAATTTTTTTTTTTTTTTTTCAATTTCAATTTTTTATTTCATTTTATACAGTTTGTTTACAAAAAGAAATCTGCGAAGCCTGGATAGGCTTTTCTGCAGAAGGTTAAATACATTGATTGTTTATATCATTAAGTATTCTTGAAAGCAATAAATTACAATATTAAATACAAACTAATTTTTTTTTTTTTCTGATAGTGTTAATTTAATAATTTAATAAGTGATTCCTTAATAGTTTCTTTCTTAACCCATCTGAGGATATGTTGAGGAGCTCTCTGGGTATCTGGTTGAATGTTTCCGGAATAATAACCGATAGTTGTTGTCTGCCGTAAGAGTTCTTGTACCTTGGTGTTTGCAGGTAGCCTTGTGCTCTTCTTCTCGTGTTCAATTGGTGATCGATTTGTCGTTTATATTTCTGATCGTTGTAGTATTCTTCGAGGATATTTAGCTCAAATAGCTGTTTTATGTTTAATAGTCCTAGTTCTTTGTATGTTCTCTGGTGGTTTGAGTCATATTGCAAGTTTATTCCATGTTTTGATCTGATCAAAATTTTAACAGAGCGATTTTGTACTTTTTGCAGCTCTTGTAAGTATGTAGGCGTTGTATTTCCCCATGCTAATAGACCATATCTTAAAATTGACTCCACTAACGAAAAATAAGCTTGCTTGAGTACATTATATGGAGTATAATTACTCAAATGATGTAGAGCATATACTGCTTTTCGTAGTCTTTTACATGTGTGAGTTATATGTAAGTCCCATTTGAAAAAGCAGTCAACATACACACCTAAGTACTTGAAATGTTGAACATTTTCAATCACTTCCTGACAGCTATCATCGTAGCTAAGGTTTTCGTTGTTTGCGTTCCGATGTATGCATTTTGTTTCATGAAATTTAATGTTTATTTTAGTTTTCAGTACATGTGCTGGTCTGATATGCATCAATTTTGTTTTTTTAACATTGATTATAAGACCAAAATCGTGACACCACCGTATAATCAAATCAAATTCCGTTTGCATAATCCTGGTTGCTGCTGATAAGTCTCTGTGGCTGACTACTATTGCAGTATCATCCGCGAAAGCAAAGCCGATACTGTTTTTTAAAATTGTAAGTATTTGATTTACATATATAATATATAGAATAGGCCCCAGGATAGATCCTTGAGGAACTCCATACTGCAAATTTCTTTCTTGGCTTATTGAATTAGATATCTTCACTTTCATAATCCTATTTGCTAAATAGCTTTTAAACCAATCCAAAATATATCCTCTTATTCCGATTTTCTCCAGCATTTCAAACAATTTTTCATATCTTAGGGTGTCAAAGGCTTTTTTGAAATCGATGAAAATTACAAGATTGTGGTAACTTTTATTAAGATTTGTATTTATTGTATTTGCGAATTCTGCTAGAAGTTTGTTGGTGTTTTTATTTCTGGTGAAACCGTATTGATTTTCATTTATAATTTGGTATTTATCGAGATAACTTTGGAGTCGAAGCGCCATTACCTGTTCCAGTATTTTGTCCATAACAGGAAGAATAGAGATGGGTCTGTAGTTGAGGACGTCTGTTTTAATGCCAGCTTTATATAGTGGCCTTACTATTGCGACCTTAAGTTCATCAGGAACACATGACTCCTTGAGGCTCAAATTGACTATGCGTTCGATTATAGGCGCGAGAATTTCCGCATTCGATTGCAGATCTTTCGCTCTTATTCCATCCACTCCTGGAGATTTATTAATTTTAAGTTTCTTCAATATATTTATGATATCCTCCCTTGTTACTGGTAGCATGAAAAAAGATTGTTCTGAACTTGATAATTCAATATGGTATGTTTTTATGTTACAGTTGTGAACAATATTTTCGATTTCGCTTAAAAAACTTGAGGCAAACTTATTCGCTAGACTCTCTAGACTGTTAGAATTGACTTCACTATCGAAATTGCTTACGATCACTCCATCCAGATTCTTTTTCTTTCTTCCAAGTATTTCGTTGATTAAATTCCAGGTTTTTTTTGGGTCCGATCGAAACTCTGAAAATTTGTTTCGGTAAAATTTTGTCTTCTTTTTATCGATTTGTTTATTTACGAAATTTCGAAAGTTTTTGTATTCTGTTTCATATCGTATGCATCTTCTATTGTTTTTCCATCGCTTGTATAGTGTATCTCTTTGTTTACACAGTTGACGAATTTCTGCATCTACCCATGGATTTATTGCATTTCTCTTTCTTGTTGTTACTTTATACGTTGAGTTGGCATATATTGATTTGAAGATATTATCAAATTCTCTGTACAAATCTATTGTATTGGTACAATTATTCATAAGATTGGTCCATTCTGTACTTTGAATTAATAAATTTACCTGGTTATCGTTAATGTAACATGATTCTTTTTGTACGTGAGAGTTATCATTAGAGCTACTCAAAACGCCACAAAATAATGTATAGTGATCCGACACATCAGTTTCGATGACAGAGGAATAAATTTTTTCATTTCTCATTCTTATCAAACAGTGATCTATTCTCGTCTTACTTCCTTTCCGGAGATCAACTCTTGTATAGGCTTTTATGACATTTATTAAACCTTTAGAAGCATACATACTCGAGTAATTAATGACTGCATTACTATGCCTTTTATTAAGATCAATGTTCATATCTCCTATTATGATAAGTTTCTTTTTTTTATCAATTCCATCAATTTGCTTCTCTAACTCATCTATAAAATTTGGTATATTGAAACCAGGTGGCCGGTAGAGTGCAATAATCGAAAATTCTTCGTCATTGCTTTTAATTTCTAGCTGTACATTTTCATAAAAACTAGTTTTTACAATAACTTTTTCAACAGTATATATATTTCTTGTAAATACCGCTACTCCACCTCCTCTTTCTTTTATTCTGTTAAGAAACTCTCCTTCAAAACCACTTATTTGATAAAAAATATTTTCGAATTCTTTTATATTTATTTCAACTAATATTATTACTTTAATATCATTGATAATAGTATTCAGTTGTGATAAGAAAATGTTCCAATTTTTTCTTAAGGATCTTATATTAAGATAGAGACACGAAAATTTCAAGTTTTTTGATAATTCATAATTATTTAATTCATTCATACTATGTATCACCCTGTGCTCCATATTCAATATTTGATCTACTACATTTTCATTGTTTTCGTTCATTTGTATAGACATTATTTTTTAGAGAAAATTTAACGAAAGTAATTTAGGCAATTTTTGAGACGTCATTTACAGTGTCAATGCGTACTACACTGCTTGTCTCGTTCTTTCTCGCAAGAATTTTCCCGTCCCGCGACCAAACAAACTTCCATCCATTTTCTTTTGCCTTATTTTTTGACAGCCACATGATGTGTTTAGTATTGGCCGTGAGTTGATTATTAACAAAAATAAAAGAGTTTTGATTATATGAACACGAGCCGGGTAATTTTTTACTTAAATCATTTAAGCTAATTGGTCCATGTCTATGTAACCTTTGTAGAAAATCGTTTTTTCGGAATTTACTCGTAAATGAAACTATTATTTTAGAATCTTGCTGCTTGTGTATAGTATTTGTACGGTATATGTTATTTATATCTGTGTCTTGCATTGTGAAGTCAACTACTTCGGCCAAACTTTTGACAAGTGAAATTGTATTTTCTTGTGGATTAATTGGAATATTTTTAATTTCAATATTATTATCAATTACCTGTTGCTCAAGGAAATTAATTTTCTTTTCCATGTTTCTTATTATGGAGTCTTTTGTTTCAAGTTGATGTTTCAAGTCTGTAATTTCCTCTGTTAAGTGTTTAAGGAGCTTGTTATTTGTCTCTAGAGTTGTGTTAAAGCTGTCGTAGTTCTTAGATATAAAATCTACACTTGATGAATATTCTTTCAGCATTTTTTTGATTTCTTTTACATCATTTTCCAGCTCACAGTTTCCCATTTCACCGGTTGAAGTAGAGGTGGCACGTCCCCTTGTTTTACTGGTACTTCGTCCGGTATCATCTCCGTTAGCCGCTAGATTGTCCGTTTGTCCTTGATTGTCTTTGGGAAGTTGGCCATCCTTTGGCACTTGGCCATCTTTTGTGGGTTTTCTGCAATATTGGCACTTCCAAGACTCTTTCTGGATGGCAGACATTCCTTTGAAGGTCCTTGCAGAGATTGTAGTGCACTCGAAATGAAGTTTACGGGAGCAAAACTTACATTTGACGTATTCCCCTTCAGATGGAAGATCTTCTTCACAATTACCGCAGCGAACCATCCTGATCTAGTTTTTTTTTTATCTTATTTTTATACAAAATATATTTAAACGGATAAATTGTTTGGAAAACTTTTATGCAAGGAAAATAAAAAAAAATCACTTTTTTGACTTGTTTTACTGGAAAATAGGAAAAAAAAGAGGAGCCTTACAAAAAGACGTCTGATCACTTTCAAGAATACCACTCACAGACGAATCTGGCAAATCACTGACGAATCTGGCAAATCACGGACGAATCCGGCAAATCACGGACGAATCCGGCAAATCACAGACGAATCTGGCAAATCACAGACGAATCTGGCAAATCGCAGACGAATCTGGAAAATCACGGACGAATCCGGCAAATCACAGACGAATCTGGCAAATCACGGACGAATCCGGCAAATCACAGACGAATCTGGCAAATCACAGACGAATCTGGCAAATCGCAGACGAATCTGGAAAATCACGGACGAATCCGGCAAATCACAGACGAATCTGGCAAATCACGGACGAATCCGGCAAATCACAGACGAATCTGGCAAATCACGGACGAATCCGGCAAATCACGGTCGAAACCGGCAAATCACAGACGAATCTGGCAAATCCCGGACGAATCCGGAAAATCACGGACGAATCCGGCAAATCACAGACGAATCTGGCAAATCACAGACGAATCCGGCAAATCACGGTCGAAACCGGCAAATCACAGACGAATCTGGCAAATCACGGACGAATCCGGCAGATCACAGACGAATCTGGCAAATCACGGACGAATTCGGCAAATCACAGACGAATCTGGCAAATCACTGACGAATCTGGCAAATCACGGACGAATCCGGCAAATCACAGACGAATCTGGCAAATCACGGTCGAAACCGGCAAATCACGGACGAATCCGGCAAATCAGACGAATCTGGCAAACCACGGTCGAAACCGGCAAATCACGGTCGAAACCGGCAAATCACAGACGAATCTGGAAAATCACGGACGAATCCGGCAAATCACAGACGAATCTGGCAAATCGCAGACGAATCTGGAAAATCACGAACGAATCCGGCAAATCACAGACGAATCCGGCAAATCACAGACGAATCCGGCAAATCACAGACGAATCTGGCAAATCACAGACGAATCCGGAAAATCACGGTCGAAACCGGCAAATCACAGACGAATCTGGCAAATCCCGGACGAATCTGGAAAATCACGGACGAATCCGGCAAATCACAGACGAATCTGGCAAATCACAGACGAATCTGGCAAATCACGGACGAATCCGGCAAATCACAGACGAATCCGGCAAATCACAGACGAATCTGGCAATCACGGACGAATCCGGCAAATCACGGACGAATCCGGCAAATCACAGACGAATCTGGCAAATCACGGACGAATTCGGCAAATCACAGACGAATCTGGCAAATCACAGACGAATCTGGCAAATCACGGACGAATCCCGCAAATCACGGACGAATCCGGCAAATCACAGACGAATCTGGCAAATCACGGACGAATTCGGCAAATCACAGACGAATCTGGCAAATCACAGACGAATCTGGCAAATCACGGACGAATCCGGCAAATCACGGACGAATCCGGCAAATCACAGACGAATCTGGCAAATCACGGACGAATTCGGCAAATCACAGACGAATCTGGCAAATCACTGACGAATCTGGCAAATCACGGACGAATCCGGCAAATCACGAACGAATCCGGCAAATCACAGACGAATCTGGCAAATCACGGACGAATTCGGCAAATCACAGACGAATCTGGCAAATCACTGACGAATCTGGCAAATCACGGACGAATCCGGCAAATCATAGACGAATCTGGCAAATCACGGTCGAATCCGGCAAATCACAGACGAATCTGGCAAATCACGGACGAATTCGACAAATCACAGACGAATCTGGCAAATCACTGACGAATCTGGCAAATCACGGACGAATCCGGCAATTCACGGTCGAAACCGGCAAATCACAGACGAATCTGTCAAATCACGGACGAATCCGGCAAATCACAGACGAATCTGGCAAATCACAGACGAATCTGGCAAATCACGGACGAATCCGGCAAATCACGGACGAATCCGGCAAATCACAGACGAATCTGGCAAATCACGGACGAATTCGGCAAATCACAGACGAATCTGGCAAATCACTGACGAATCTGGCAAATCACTGACGAATCCGGCAAATCACAGACGAATCTGTCAAATCACGGTCGAAACCGGCAAATCACGGACGAATCCGGCAAATCACAGACGAATCTGGCAAATCACGGACGAATCCGGCAAATCACGGACGAATCCGGCAAATCACAGACGAATCTGGCAAACCACGGTCGAAACCGGCAAATCACGGTCGAAATCGGCAAATCACAGACGAATCTGGCAAATCACGGACGAATCCGGCAAATCACGGACGAATCCGGCAAATCACAGACGAATCTGGCAAACCACGGTCGAAACCGGCAAATCACGGTCGAAACCGGCAAATCACAGACGAATCTGGCAAATCACGGACGAATCCGGCAAATCACAGACGAATCTGGCAAATCACAGACGAATCTGGCAATCACGGACGAATCCGGCAAATCACGGACGAATCCGGCAAATCACAGACGAATCCGGCAAATCACGGACGAATTCGGCAAATCACAGACGAATCTGGCAAATCACTGACGAATCTGGCAAATCACGGACGAATCCGGCAAATCACGGTCGAAACCGGCAAATCACAGACGAATCTGGCAAATCACGGACGAATCCGGCAAATCACAGACGAATCTGGCAAATCACAGACGAATCTGGCAAATCACGGACGAATCCGGCAAATCACGGACGAATCCGGCAAATCACAGACGAATCTGGCAAATCACGGACGAATTCGGCAAATCACAGACAAATCTGGCAAATCACAGACAAATCTGGCAAATCACTGACGAATCTGGCAAATCACGGACGAATCCGGCAAATCACAGACGAATCTGGCAAATCACTGACGAATCTGACAAATCACGGACGAATCCGGCAAATCACGGTCGAAACCGGCAAATCACAGACGAATCTGGCAAATCACGGACGAATCCGGCAAATCACAGACGAATCTGGCAAATCACAGACGAATCTGGCAAATCACGGACGAATCCGGCAAATCACGGACGAATCCGGCAAATCACAGACGAATATGGCAAATCACAGACGAATCCGGCAAATCACAGACGAATCTGGCAAATCACGGACGAATCCGGCAAATCACGGTCGAAACCGGCAAATCACAGACGAATCTGGCAAATCACGGACGAATCCGGCAAATCACAGACGAATCTGGCAAATCACAGACGAATCTGGCAAATCACGGACGAATCCGGCAAATCACGGACGAATCCGGCAAATCACGGACGAATCCGGCAAATCACAGACGAATCTGGCAAATCACGGACGAATTCGGCAAATCACAGACGAATCTGGCAAATCACTGACGAATCTGGCAAATCACGGACGAATCCGGCAAATCACAGACGAATCTGGCAAATCACGGTCGAAACCGGCAAATCACGGACGAATCCGGCAAATCACAGACGAATCTGGCAAATCACGGATAAAAATCCGGCAAATCGTGTGCTAATTTGTTGAGCCCCTTACCACTGGTGGGGGGAAGTCTACAACTATAATACTTCTATTACCTTCCTGGGTTCTAATGTCGACTGAAACTAGACCTTGCGCTGCCCTTCTTTGTGCGATGTTACCTCGGTGAACGTCTTCTGCACTCTGTGTTTTTGTCGAACGTTGGGCGGTCTTTTATCATACTCTTCAGCCAAACCATGCGTGAGTTGTAAAGTTATGAAGCGCACATTTACACTCAACATGCTGCCTTTTGCTACGTCATCGCTTTTGTCTATTTGTCACATTTTACTAGTGAGGGCGACGGGGGCATCATATTTAACTATACTCATACTGAGATTACTTATGGTTGCAGGTGGGCGGCAAGAGGGTAGTCAGTTCTTGTCTGAGCCTTAACTCACCATCTTAGTTCTAGGCCATAGTTGATAATTAAAGGGGGCGACCGGAAAGAAGACGAAATATCTCTCCTTTTATTGTTTGAAAACTCACCATCGAGGTTCTTGATCGTTAACCAGTTGCTGCCTTCAGTGGAGTTCTTCCTTCTTCGTAAATAAATTCCTGCAATCAATTCACCACTCCTAGTAGTTGTTGTTGTTTTTGCGTAGCTAGTGTGGTGTAATTGTGCCATTGATTTATGTTTACTGATAAGCTCCTTTGTAATCAGTTGCTGGCTATGGCTTGCGGTTGACACATGCTATGGGAGCATGTTGTCGCTTTGGTAAGTATTTGTTTATTTAATTTTTTTACAGGTCCGTAGCATGGGGGGTGTCTTGGTTAGATTAATATGGGACCTTGTTGGATAGGGGATTCGGGGTTGGAATAGGGTTTAGCTATGGGGAGGTACTGGAATTAACAATAGGACAGGTCCGTAGGTGGGGGTGGGGCGCAGAGTTGTAATGCTTCATTACAACCTCCACGAAAAACAACAACAACTAGTCAGCCTTACCACACTTATAGAGTTCGACGTGTCCAGGTTCCAGAGCGTTTCCTAAAGGCTGCGTGGTGGGCCTCTTTGGCGGAGGTTTCTGGCAACTCTGCACACCAGTCGATACTCGATAGAAGCTGCCTAGAACCAGCCAATGAGCAAACGCCACGATAACCGAGAGTAGTTACGAATACGATACGAAAGTTGCATTAGAATCTCTGACCAGGAACGACCTATTTTGAACTTTAGTAATAAAAATAAGTTTTCTTAAAATTGATCGTGATTTTGCTTTTTATCGAAATACGTAATCCCAACCAAACATAATGATGTCTGTGTGCTGTCCAAAACTACTAATTTCTACGAAAATTCGGCGAAAATCTGTCAAAGTTTAAGGGAAAGCTTATGAGAAAGGCTTAAAACCAAATTTGCACCACCTGACAACTTATTTTTTTTACCAAAGTTATTGGTAAAAATGTATTTTGTGTCATATTTTTGCATTTGTGAATGACGGAAAAAACATATATTATTAATAATTATATTATGTGACCAAATATTTTCAATTATATTATTTATTAGTTATGTAAGTAGGCTTTTTTGTTCTGTTTGTAATTTAATGCAAATAAAACAAGTTTACTTCATCTTCTCCCAAAGTTTCTTCGCTATCCACGACTTCTTCAGGGGTTTATTGATTTTTCTAAATTTGTTGAATTTTACATAGGTAATCGTAGTTTGTTAATTGATTTTACTTTAAATAAATTAAATTGAAACAAAACAAAATTAAATTGAAACAAACATTTCCTCCATATCTTTTCGACGAAAGTGGTATGGAAAAGGGTACAAAGTCTTCGTTTTATAAGGTGGTTTTTGATGGCTATCCAGACAATCCATCTTAAACTGGAACAAAATTATCTGAAAGAAGCCGACGAACTGTAGTTCAACAAGCAGCTGTTTTTATTATTAGCTGTGTTTTATTTTCCCCCAGATCTGATCCGGATTGGATCTTCATTCAAAATTACATGTACCATATAACAAAAACAACACAAGTCCCAGTTTTGTTTGTATTTGTTGTTTTACATGTTATTTTGAAAACAAAATCCAATCCGGATCAGATCAGGGGGAAAATAAAATACAGCTATTATTACTATTATTATAATTATTATTATTATTATAATGTTTTTAACTGGTAAGTAAATTACAAAATTAATAAGTAACTTAAGCTAGAGCTAGCTGCCAGGGCTTTCATCTAGAGCTAAAAAAAAGAAATGAATACAAAATGTTTTATTTAGGTCGGACAAAATAGAGTATAGTATACAAGATTTATGTTTTCTGGATTGACATAGGATAGGAGATGAGTGAGGTTGTGGTTGGAAAGGTTTTTGCAGGATTCAGATACTGTTGTGCAGGAAAGAAGATGAGCCATGGTGAGAACGGTATTCGAATCACAAAGATGATATAAAGCTGGTGGTTCCTTGTTGAATAAATGTTTATGTGTTGGGTAGGCGTGGGCCAAGCCTAATTCTGATATATACCTTTAGTTTTTTTGGAGGGATGTTATTAGGATAGATTGTTTTAGTACCGTTGGGGTTCAAGTTTTTGTATATGTGGCTATAGTTGTCCCAATCATTTTTTCGTTTGTATTTCCAATTTTCCAGTAGAAGTTTTTTTATATCTTTTTTATTGTATTGGAAGAACATTATTAGAGGTTCGTTTTTTGCCGATTTTGCTGCTGCATCTGTAGCTTCGTGGCCAATAATTCCAGTGTGGCCGGGAATACAGACTATCTTAATGGTTTTGAAGTTGGATATAATGTGGCTGCGAATTTCTTCGACAACTTCGATGGAGTTGGTTATAACAGTCTTTTTTTTTGTGCGAGCACTTTGTTGCTTTCAGTATGGCACATGCTTCGGCAATGCTGCCAAAAACACTAGAAATGAGAATGACTGGGAAGTATATAAAACCAGTCAACGAAAATTTAAAGCAGAAACGCAACGAGCGAAACGAAGCTCATGGAGAACTTTTTGCAGTGAAATCGAAGGGACAAACGAATCTGCTAGACTAAGGAAAATTCTTTCCAAAGATTCAATCCCTTTAGGATCTCTTAAAACGCCCACTGGGTGCTGGACAGAATCCTGCAATGAGACTCTTGAGCACTTGATAAATACTCACTTCCCGGGTTGCGGGTCAAATGACAGCAACCTGGAAACAGAACCCTACACGGAACACATTATACCATCGGATATTATAACGGAAGAAAAGATAAGATGAGCAATCCATTCCTTTTCTCCGTATAAATCCCCTGGCCTTGATGGCATCTTCCCAATGATGCTACAGAAAAGCGAAATCCAAATAATACCGCTCCTGAAAAACATATTCCTTAACAGTCTAAAATGGGGATATGTTCCTTTATCATGGCGCGAAGTCAAAGTGGTTTTCATTCCAAAAGCTGGCAAGCCCAGTCATACACAAGCAAAAGAATCAGGCCAATTAGTCTGACATCGTTTATTCTTAAAACGTTTGAAAGACTGATAGACCTACATATTCGTGACACTCTGAAACTGGTTGATTTATCCCCAGCTCAGCACGCCTACACAAAGGGGAAGAGTGTAGAAACGGCACTTCACAGCCGTCGTTAGCACGATTGAGAAGACATTGAGCGACAAAGAATATACCCTTGCTGCGTTTCTCGATATTGAAGGAGCCTTCAATAACGTGAACAATAAAGCGGTAAAGGCAGCTCTAGTAGACAATAAAATCGATAATTCGATAATACGTTGGGTTATGTGCATGCTAAAGAACAGGCAAATTAACTCGGAACTGGCAGGGATACAGATGAGAGTGTCCACATCCAGGGGCACCCCACAGGGGGGAGCTCTCTCACCACTCCTTTGGGTGCTGGTTATGAACACAATTCTCATTAATTTAAAACACTGTGGTGTAAAGATAGTAGCCTACGCTGACGATCTTGCTTTATTAGTTACAGGTAAATTCTTACCCACTATCAGTGAACAGATTGAATACGCCCTTTCTAAGGTTAATAGATGGACTAGAAAGTGCGGCCTGATGGTTAACCCGTCAAAAACAGAATTAGTCCTCTTCACAAATAAAAGGAAAAAACCAAACTTCAGAATACCTTCAATTGAAGGCACCCCGTTAAAGATTTCACACCATGCAAAGTATCTTGGTGTGATTCTAGATAGGAAATTAAACTGGAGTCTTAACACTAAGGAAAGGGCGAAAAAAGGAATGATTGCATTCTACGCCTGTAACAGAATCTTTGCGAAATCCTGGGGACCTAGTCCAAAAATTATCAGGTGGATGTATTGGCGATTATCAGACCAATACTAACCTATGGTAATTTGGTACGGTGGAATGCAACGGAAAAAAGCACGAACCTCAAAACTCTGACAAAAGTACAGAGACTCGCGTGCATTGGAATTACGGGTGCCATGAGATCCACACCAACTGCAGGGTTGGAAACGATACTCAACCTGAAACCCCTAGACCTTTTCGTACAAGAATCCGCAGCATATAGCGCCTTAAGGCTAAGCCAGACTAATACCTGGAAAAACAGCGCAATAGGATATGCTCAAATTCTTCAGAAATACTTGGGTGATAGCATCATTACAGATTATACAACACCCGAGCTTGACTTTTATAAACCATTCCAAAACGCCTTTCCAAGCAGAGAAGAATGGCTGAACAACCAACCCTACAACAGTGAATCAGAAATAGCAATCTATACTGATGGCTCCAAAATGGACACAGGTGTTAGTGCAGGCTTTTTCTCATAACCTCTTGAGCTAAACAACTCACTTAGGCTCCCAGATCATAGCAGTGTCTTCCAAGCGGAGGTCCTGGCAGTGAAAACAGCTGCTAGACAGGTATCAATGATAAAGCGATTTTTGCCACTGTGATAAAATCGAAGCTTGTCTCCTGCTGCCGCGAAGAGCTTAATGTTCTTGGCATGCAGCACAATATTAGACTCTACTGGGTACCGGGACACAGCGGCATACCAGGTAATGAAAATGCCGATGAGTTGGCAAGACAGGGATCAGCGCTCGACGCTAGTCAAGCAGAGATGGTAAGCATCCAACTCTGTAACATTAAACAGAAAATTTCAGACATAATCCTAAGGAAATCCAATGAAAGGTGGAATCTACTTGACACCTGTGATACTACAAGGAAAATATGGCCCTGCTTTAACAAGCAGAGAACTGACAAAATTATACAACTTAGTAAGAAGTCCCTTCGCTCTCTTACGAGCATAATCATCGGACATAATTTATTGAAATACCATAAATTTAAAATGAAACTAAGTACAGATGACCTATGCAGAGGATGTGGTGATGAAGAGGTACATGAAGACACGTCACACTTTCTCTGTCATTGCCCGTCACTATGCCACCAGAGAAAGAAATGGCTCGGTAGCTACTTCTTTGATAATCTAGAAGATATTTCTAATATTTCAGGAATACACATATTGAACTTCGTCAACGCCTCAAAATGGCTTGACTGATTAATAGAATACATAGGTTTTATCAGGAAAGAGTGATATCACTCACGGGTAACACAATGGATCTACATTGATCTAAGTGTGACAATAGCAACATCAATTGTCAGCCCAACAACCTAACCTAACCTAGATGAAGAGTTTGGTAGAAGTCCTTTCGATAGAACTGAACCCATTTCATCGACTACGGCAAATGATACGGTGTTATCTGTTTTTGAAGCATCAGTATAAAGGAGGTTCCAACCAAGGGATTTATATTCGTCAGCAATGGTCAAGTATAAGGCTTTGTATATTTCTTTGGAGGTGTTTGACTTCGAATGTTTGCTGAGTTCGGTGTTTATGGTGTACATTGGAATGTTCCAGGGTGGCTGACTGTGTAGATCCCGATATTTTTAAAGGTGATTGGAATATTACATTCCTTTGTAAACGAAAGTTCATTGCACAAGTTTGTAACGAGCCTTATTGCCTTTTGGTCCTTGCTGGTAATAACGAACCCCTAGCTCAGTCCTGTGAGTGGTTCTTGGACCCTTTTGCTCTTTACAAAAAAATTATTTAATTACCAGGCTTTATTCTGGTTATCCAGGATGTCATTGGATATTGCGAGGTATTTTTCCTACCCTCCCTTCCTTGGTTGCTTTTCTCGACAAAGCAACCCCTAGACTAGGCTTCTTCTCAATCTTCTAAAACATCCTTCCGTCATCCCTTCTCTCATCCCTTTAAAAAAATTTACTCAGAAAACATTGTTCCTATTATCTTTTCCAAATTCAATAAAAACACGAAATTTTCATTTTAAAAATTATTTATTTAAATTTAAAAAAAATTATCATAAATTACGTTACTTAAATATTACGTTACTTATTACGTTAATCAAAAAACCAGAACTATATTTTAATCAAAATTTTTCTTTGATTCAATTCAATCTCGCGACTTGTAAGTATTTTTCTTTTAATGTTATGATATCACACTTATTAAACCGTATAAATGCGCCTAAAATCAAATATAAATGTGAATATATTTTTTTTCAATATAACTCACCCTCTTTACTCCTGGATGCTGTGGCCACGGCAACTGGATAATTTGGGTGGACTTGTTTTATTTATTTATTTATTTATTCATTCTTGACGCTGTACATAATTAAGAATCATATTCTTTTGTTCTTGTACAGGAAATAGTATTTTAAATATTTATACATATGTATGCTTATAAGATAATTTTATAACAATATAATGAAAGATGATAGATAGTAAGGAATTAAGACAGAGAGAAAATTAAGAAAGAGAAAAAGACAATTAGAAATGCATGTACTCGAGTCATCGTGCTGTTAAAAGGTGCTTGCGAAGTATTCAAATAATAACTTTTTGAATGTCCCATCCGTGTTTGTTCTTCGAAGATTTTGGGGGAGATTATTCCAAAGGTGAACAGCATGAACAAAAAACTGCCTGCTGCTGACTAAAGAACGATGTCTAGGTGGAACTATTTTAAGCGTTCTTTGAGAATTATTAAATTTTATTTTAGTAAAAAGATAGTTTGGCGTTCTGGTGGTTATAATTTTATGTAGTGCGAGGACTGTTCTATACTGTAATAGAGCATTAAGGGAGCAACCATATATTTTGGCATATATTGAAACGTGGTCATAACGACCCAGATTGTATATGTACCTTGCACACTTGTTAAAAGCAATATTTAACTTTCTTGACGATTCGGAGTCTAGATTTGAGAACATTTCGCAGCCATATAAAATGATGGGAACAACATAAGACTTAATCAACTTAAGTTTAACATCTATTGGAAGATACATTTTTGTTGGACTCAATCCGCGAAGAATACAATACATTTTTGACAGTACCTGATTTATGTGATCTGTCCAATTCAGATTTTGATTGAAGTAAATGCCAAGATTCTTTGCTGTACTTACAAACTCGATAGTTGAGTTATTTATTTTTAACGGTGAGGACTCTATATTATTATGTTCGGTCTTCCATAGTAAAAGAGCTTTAGTTTTGGATGCATTAATTTCGATTTTGTTTCTTTGGGACCATATACAAATTTTGTCTAAGTCTCTGTTCATGAGTTCAACGGCATGAGAATAACAGGGCTTTTTGAATTTAAGCGTTAATTGTGCGTCATCAGCAAAAAAATGAAAATTGCTATTCTCAATACATCTTGAGAGGTCATTAAGATAGAGCGTGAAGAAAAGAGGGCCCAAAATTGAACCTTGAGGAACCCCAGTAGGCACAAACAACATATCTGAATGATTATCATTAAGATAGACCGCTTGTCTTCTATTAGCAAGATAAGATGCCATAAGAATGGAAACAGAATCTTCAAAGGCAAATTGAGTCTTAAATTTTTGCAATAAAATCGAATGGTTTACCGAGTCAAATGCCTTTGAGAAATCCAGCAATACCATAAAGGACATCATATCTTCATCAAACCCTTCACGAATATCATCACTTACTTTCATAAGTGCAGTTATACAACTATGTTTGGACCTGAACCCCGATTGATACTCCGTTATGAGCTTTTGTTCCTGCAGATGGACTTTGATTTGATGGCTTACAATTTTTTCAAAAGCTTTGCTCAGAAATGGAAGAATAGCTATTGGCCTAAAATCAGTACTTTTGTGAGAGAATGATTTAGGAACAGGTAGTATTTTTGCACTTTTCCATTTATCAGGAAAAATAGAAGTAGTTATAATTGTGTTATAAATATGGGTTATGTGCTTCCCAATTAGAGGAAGAAGTATTTTTATAATATTTGGGTGAATCCCATCCAAGCCAGTGGCCTGCGATTTAATAGAGAGTATGACCTCACCAACACAAAAAGCATCCACGCACTGCAATGAAAATGACCGATGGGTATTTATTTCAAGATCTTCAATTCGATCATGCGATGATGAAAACGACCCCACAAACTTACGATTTAATTCGTCGAGGTTCAATTTCATATTTTTGGACATTTGGTTACCTGTTTCACGAATATTAATGCCTGCTTCTCTTATCGCTCTCCAAAAACCTGCACTCGATTTGCTTCCTTGAAACTTGGTTTTATAATAAGCGCTTTTGTTTTTACGAATTATTTGAGTTACCTCATTACGTAATCGCTTGAACTCAACATGTAAAAACGGACAACGGTATCTTCTCCACCTGTAATAAAGAAGGTTTCGTTCTCTAATCTTGTTCAGAACTACCTGGTTGAACCAGGGTAACTCAGTATTCTTTATTTTTCTTGTTTTTAAAGGGACATATTTCTCAAACAAGTATTCAATGTTCCTATTTAAAGCCGAGACTTGAACATTGACGTCAGATGAGCAATAAATGGGTGACCAGTCAAGTCTAAGACAATCATTAAAAAGCGAAGGGACATCAGCTGACGAAAAATCACGGAATTTTGAATAAACGTCGGTCATACCCAAAGGAAATACATCTAACACCAGTATAATCATATCATGATATGAAAATCCCGGGGACATAATTTGGTCTGCACTTTATTTTTTTTTATTCACCTTATACCAATTTGTATAGGTGGATATTCAGATGAAATTACGAGTACTTTTAATGGCTTTACACTTTAGTATATAAAAACCGATTCTTTAATTTATCCGAAAACGAAAATGAATTGACGAAAAAAAAATAATTCGATTAAAATAGAACACGGTAAAGCTACTATAAAATTTTAAATTAAATTCAATCCAGAAAAAAAAATAAAAAAAATAATTTAGTATCTCGGTGGTTTGAACTTGTCACAGTCGTTCTTAAATTTGGCCGCTTTTTTTTTTTTTTTTTTTTTTTGTATTCATTTTTATTTAATTCAATCTTATAACTATCTTAATGCTAGACAAAAATTCACTTATCAATAACTAACAACTAACTTACTGGCCCCATGCGGGCACTCTATGTTCTTATAACTACTGCTTTACGGCCTAAAAAACTATTTTGAACTCAAAAACTATATCTATATTTTTTCTGTTTTCTCGAGAAAATTTAAAAAACTCGGATTCCTTATCATTTTTAACATTCTATATAAAACTTACAAACTAAAATTAAACTACCTAAAACCACTTAAAATAAACTAAAACTAAACTAAAACTACTTAAAAACTAGAACAGCCACAGCGGAGGTTTTTTTTTTTTTGCCACTGTGCCTATTCTTTTTGAAGCCACCAAAACTGGTTCTCCTGCTTCACCCTATCAGTTTTGTCCCGATCGGACATAGCCCTACTGAACCGAAGGAGCTCTTCTCCGTCTTGTGCCACGACGTCCCGAGTGTATAGGAGCCGCCGTTCCATGGTTCTTCGTCTGACGTGGTAGATTAGCGGTACTGCCAATCTATTCTGTATCAGACCGCATCTATCTAAATAGAAGAAAACCTCTAGAGGAATGAAGTCACTCAAGCGTGCATTTTCAAAATATTCGTCATTTGGGTAGAACGCCCCGAAAATCAAATTATTGGTGAAGTCATAGCCCTCGCAATGTGACCCCGAATTAGTTTTATCACGAAATTGTCAACTGTTGATCCGAGCCCCGTTGTATAGAGCCTCGTTCGGATAGTAGTGAACATGAGAAGATTCGGGTGTCCGATGCAAACCAGTACAGCGTCGAAGACACTGCCGCTCGAACACCCGAATTCTCTCCATCTGAGATGGAGCAACGTTGAACCACACTGGACAACCATAAACGATCATCAGCCGTATGAGGGCCATGTAGCAAATGACCTTCACTCTGGGGTCAAGCCGACAGCTGTAAAACAGTCGTTTCGTCAGACCGAAGGCTCCTCTGGCCCTGGCCAGCGCAGCATCTATATGTCTGTCGAAATACAGATACTAATCCAACCAGATACCGAGGTACTTCACTACACTCCTGCTCGCTAATCGTCGCCCGTGAGGATCAACGATGACCATCTTGCGCCAATTCTTGCGCGTATCCCGCGGGGCTCCAGCCAACGTAGTCCGGAATAAAATTGTTTCCAATTTCTGGACATTTATTTTCAGTTTCCAGTCATCGCAATATTGCTGAATCTTCTCCAAGTCACGCTGCAAGAGAATTCTAATAACTTAAACCTTTCGGGCCGTTCTGTACGCAATTAGATCGTCGGCATACGCTATTGAGTTCGGAAGGCTACCTATCAGATCGCTGGTGTAAATGCTGAAGAGAATTGGCGAATTAACCGCTCCCTGTTGTAGAACATTTTTGATTTCAAAAGTTGTGGTCACTTTTGACAACAAACTTTCTACCGTTAAGCATATCATAAAGCATATACATCAATGGTTTGCTAATGCCAAGTCTGTTCAGTTTCAGATAAAGACCCTCTAACCATACGGTGTCGAAGGCCTTTTCTAAATCCACCAAAACAGCACCCGTGCATTGTTGTTTTGACTTATTCCATTGGATATCCGAAACGAGCTTAGCCGCGGCATGAATTGTGTCATGTCCCGCCTTGAACCCGAACTGGTTATCCGGAATTATTGTGTTGTCCGCAGCCCACTTAATCAGAGCCCTATTAATGATCTTTTCGAAAACCTTACTGATGCTCGGAAGAAGACTTATCGACCGAAGATTGGACGGATTGGAGTTGTCCTTTCCCTTTTTCGGGAGAGGATGTACCACCGCTGTCTTCCAATGCACTGGATAATATGCATTATTCAGCGCATTGTTGAAGAGTGTGGCATAAATGTCAATTGCCTCATTCAGTAAATGTCTTAGTACAACGTTAGATATACCATCAACACCCGCTGACTATTTATTCTTAATAGAACTGAAGATGAGCTGGAGATTCATCTTCGTCATTAACAAGGGACTTGTCCCTATTCGCTCGGCGATTGTGGCATTTGCCAAAAGATCGTCATTGAACCTCAAGAAACCGCGGTTCTCAGATCGCCATTGAGTTATTTCATTTCGAAGACAGAAGTGATGCAGTAGTGCTCTGTTTTCCAGGTCCTGGTTCGGGCGAATGCAAGCATTCACCTTGTACACTTGCTGAAACGCAGCCCCTACTGCCTCCACCTTCTCACTCTGATCCTCAATTATATAGAAGTCATCGTCTAAGACGGCTTCCTCTGGATCTATTTGCGCTGTCAGGAGTACGTCTGTGTTCTCTGCTGTTCTCTGAAGCTTAAGACACGGAAGGTCGTTTTGATTATTTTTCCTAAATATCTTATTAATTTCAGGAAACATACTAGGGTTGCTGCACTTTACAGAACGAATCCTGTTGTCCCAAAACCTGTTAATAGATAACCTGTAGTTATCCTTAATCAATTGATTGATATTCTTTATTGACGACTTCAGTATCCTAACCTCCAAGTCGTGCTGGTCTGTGAATCGTCTGTATAAGTTTTTAAGTCTTGTCAGTAAACCACTCTTATGTCTATGTAGTGCGTCTATGGTCGCGTTTCTCTAGACGTCCATTTGGTCGCGTTCTTTGTATTTGGGTATTGTCCGTTCCATTGTTCGTTTAATCGTTTCGTTTCTGTTATTTGCGGGGGCTATGTCACTCGAACGAATTTCTCTCGCTAAGGCGTTGGTGAAACGAGGCCAACGCATCTTACTGTAATTGTAAGAATGCGCTGCAATATATTCTTCCAACTCCACGAGTTCGTTCGGAATCTGAATTACAGCAGCCAGTCCGCAGTGATCACTGTCGTACTCGATTGTCTGTAAGCAGTTTCGAGGGTGATTACCCACTTTGTCTGTAATTGTCAGTCTGGTATCGTGCAGCAAAAGATCCAGAAAGGAACCGCCCTTGGATGCGACGTCCTTTCAGTAGCCAGCAAGTCAATAGCATATTCAACGCTGTAAAGATTCATCAAATTAAAAAGATGATTACCTCTAAGATTATTTGTTTGATTTCCCCAATCTTCATGTTTCGCGTTCAAATCACCGGCCATAAAGAAGTAGTTTTCTTCCAAGCTCAGTTTTAGTGTTCTAAAGAGAATCTCGAGCTCTGAATCAAAAGTAGTAGCCTGCGGAGCTTCAGCCGCATAGGCCGCAATCACATACATCCGCTTCCTTGAGTGAGAGAGATGCATATAACGCAAACCTCTAGCGTCTGGAGCTTTCGAAGATCATTGTTGTACATGACTTTATAATTAATGCCTTTTCGTATGAAGATGGCGACACCGCCTCCTTGAGTAGAGTCAGGTCGATCTCTTCTTACGATATTGTAATTTTTATGAGTCAATTTATGTTTCAGGTTTAGCTTGGTTTCGCTAGCCAAAAACAAATCTGGACTGAGGTCTTTTAACAATTGGAATTAGCTCTACGTTCAATCCTAATCAGTGAATTTACATTCACAGCCAGGATTTTTAAGCGCGTCTTCGGTAGCGCGCCCATTATGGTCTATGTTGCACTAGGCCAGGCAACAAAGAGTAGAGATGGTCTACCCCTTTGCCTTGCTCCTTTAACTGACTTTGCAGTCCTGCTAGCTGGCCTTGAATGCTCAGTAACAAAGCTACAATGTCGGCCTGCACCTCTGGCGCCTTAGGCACGGGGGCCTGTGGGGCAACCGTTGGCTGGGCCTGTCTCGTGTTCCTATTTCTTGACGCCATTTGGGCGTAAGAAAAGTTAGGGTCCACGAATCTTGTTGTTGGAGCCTGTCGAACTTCGGCTTTTTGACTGGCCTGTTGTTGTTTGATTTGTTGAACCTTAGGACAGCCCCTATAGTTAGCGGGGTGCCCCTCGTTTCCACATATGACACACTTTAGCTGGGTTAAATCTTAAACCCGCTCAATCCCTAACTGACATTCCCCCCTTATGTGGGTTTCTGCGCACTTAACACAGCGCATCCGCATATCGCAGTTGGCTGCGACATGGCCGAACCTCTGCCAACGCATGCACTGAAGCATGTCGTTGTGTCTTTTTAATGTTTCCCAACGTACAGCCTGGAAGTCGATGCGGGAAATATTCCTCAGACTTTCAAATTTACTGTGGGGCGATAATGTTACGAGGAACATTGGCAACCCGTAACCCCCCCGTCTTGACTTCACCGTGATGAATGGCTTGACCCCGATAAACCCGAGATCGTCGCTGGCCTTCTGACGGAGCTCATCTAAGAGCGCCTCCGGTTCCTATGCCCTTCAGGAGGACCGTTTTCATTTTTTCGCTTTTAGGCGTGAAGCTGAAGAATTCAGCTGTGACTTCCTTCAATAGCTCTTTAGTTGTTTTATATTTGGCCAGTGAGAAGCACTGAACCGAGTACCGCTTTTCTTTTTCGTTTATAATTTAAATAAGAAAGTGGCCGTTTGTGGCCCGCTTGCCTACCTGTTTAATGTCCTTTAGGTCGATTTTAAAGGTCCTAATTGGTGGCACCTTCTCACTTTTATTCTGTGGCTGCTTCTGGTGAATCTGCTGCTGTTCTGGCTGGGCCCTCATTATATGGGCCTGCTGATTTTGATACTTTTTGAGCGCCTTGCTCCGCTCCTGCAGTTTTCCTTGCGGGCTTTGGCTGCTGCTGTTTTTGCGCTTGTTGCTGCTGTGGTTGATGCGCTGGTTTTTTTGCAACCTGAACCACCTGGTTGCCCGTTCCTTGTTAGGCTTGTTGCTGCTGTTGTTGTTGTTTCTGTTGCTGCCGTTCTGCTGCTTTTTTGGCTTGCAGCTGTTTTTATCATAAATTACGTTACTTTAATAGATATTGTGCGCCAAAATCAAATGCAAATATAATTCTTTCTTTTAATAAAAAACTCACCCTCTTTACTCCTGGATGCCGTGGCCACTGCAACTGGGTAGATTGGATGAGACCTTTTTCTGTTCTTATGCACTTAATTCACTCTATTATATCAATTTATATATGTACGCAAGTATATGTCTTTTTATACTTCATTCAAAGAAAATTATCGTTAATTAGCGCTACACTTTATGCTCTGGAAACCGATTTCTTTACTTTAATGAATTGATCAAAAAAACTAATACTTTGATTAAAATATTGCAAGGTAAGTAAGTTACGTTAAAATTTAAATTCAATTCAATAAAAAAATATAAAAAAAATAAATTAAACTTTTGGTCATTTGAACTTCGTACAGTTGTTCTCAAATTTAGCCGCTTTATTTTTTTTTTTTTTTTTTTTTAAATTCATTTTTTATTTAATTCAGTCTTAAAACTATCTTAAAGCTAGACAAAAAATTCATAAAAACTAGCCTAATTATCCAATAACTTAAAACTAACTTACTGGCCCTATGCGGGCGCTCTAAGCTAAACTCTATCTTAAATCTAATGCCTTTCGGCCTAAAAAAAACTATTTTTAATTCAAAAAAAAACTATATCTATCGCTTTAACCACCTAGGCTATTGTTTAGACTTAATTTTAATTGTCTAACGGCTGGTATAATTGGAACTGTACACCGAAGGATTCTCCTGTAAGAAACGGTAGCAACTCCGTGGGCTATTGTTATGGGATATGCTTAATTCCTTGGAGTCTCCAAGCAAAAGATGTTTGGTAGAATTTTATCTCACACCGCCAGATTTATTTAAATCCTATTGAAACAAATTTCAAAGGAAATTAAATTTGAGTTTCAAAGAAACAAAAAAAAATTTTGCTAATGTCTAGCACTTAATTCAATTAATTACCTCTTTAATTTTGTCTTCGCTTGTAATACTATCTCGTTAGGTATTTTCTTTTTATAAAACAGATAAGTCTGTGTTTGATGGTTTTTAAATAAATTACTTATTAAAAGAAACTACTTTAACTTACAATATGAATTTTAGTTTTAAAACGAACTTTGCTTTATTTCAAAATTTATAGTGGTTATACTAAGCACGACTGTTCGCTCTAGATATCAATTTGAATTAAACTTATTAAGTCTTCGAGTCACCATGGAAATTGGATAAAGCTCGCATTTTCTAGAAGCACATACCCAATCAAGCAACATTTTCATTCTTGAGTCAAAAACTCCAGAAACCCTAGCCACTCGCTCTGCTCTCAAAAGTTGCATCGAGAGATCTGCAAAAGTTACTTTTTTAAATCTTCATCCTTCTTCCATTTTCCTTTTTACGATATTTCAATTGACAGTTCCAATCAAAAGAAAACCTACAAATAATGGCCAAATCACAATCTCGCGTTCGTCGGTCCGGCGGCGTTAAATGGGCGTTTGATCGTATATACGATTTTGTGTGTCAAAAAGCGCGACAGTAGCATTTGTAAAACGAAATTTAGCTTCAAACCTCGAGCGTTGACTGACATTTCCATGACATCTTTGATAAGTACCTACTTAATTGTTATATTCCAATGAATTTTGTTACTGTTTATTAATTTACAAGGTATATAATATTGCGTATTTTAAATTTTGGGCATTTAAAATAGTTAATTTGTGAAGCTATTTTCTTAAACAAGAGATGGATATGGCCGATATGGATGATCTTGATGACCTCCTTGACTTTTCCTTGTTCGGTGTTGTGAGCTATGCTGGGTATGAGGCATTTAAAAACGACGAAAAAAGAGTAGAAAGGCAGCGATGGGTTCGGGAGCTCAATTTAAGCAGAGACACTGATGGATTCTTTGCTCTTAATTATGATGCAATGCAAAAGCATGATCCAGAACATTTTTTTAAAATAACCCAAATGAAACCGGCGACATTCGATTTAATTATTTATAAAAAAAAGAACTTCAATTACTTACTTCTTATTTCACTTCAATTTTCAACTTTCAAAACAAAAAATACAAAATACGATATTACGATATAAAGCGGTCGCAACGCCGCCGGAGGTAACATTTCAGATTGCCTCATAAGAGTCTATTGTTTTTATTCAAAATGTCAACGCCCGACCGACCAAACGCGAGATTGTGGTTTGGCTATTATGTCGTCTGGTGTCTCGTCGCGTATTTTATTTTTGTGTGTTTTTTGTTTATAATAAAATTTTTTATGCCCAAATAATTACACCCCGACTCCACAGGAGATAAATTCTCTCAGGATGCTCATCATGATATGAAATCTCCAATGGAGACGCGATATTTCCTCTGATGATGTGATGTCAGCGATCTATGTCAGCGGTTTTGTCTTGATATAGATGTATGATATGAAATTTGACAGATGGTTTTTTTTCGTACTTTTGTCTCATTATTTCGTGTCTTCTCATTTGGTTGGTTCTTGTCAAGTATTCCGTCGGCAAATATTTTTGTTTTATTTTGTAAGTAAATACATTAACGTGTCATGTTATTCATTTGTTCGTGCGTTAAGTTATGTTTGGTGTTATTTATTTATACTTTAGCTAGATGCGCATTCTTTTCTTTGCAAATATATATAATTTTTGTTAGTTTTACCTTTTGCTAATTTCTGTTGTGCGCACAAAACACATCCCGTGCAGTAGGGATATAAATGAAAAATCATGACATAATTTGCCCAGCGAAGCAATAAGAAAATGTAGAGATAGAGATGTCAGACATTGAGTTGGAGAGACAGATATCTTGTGGAGTCGGGGTGTTAGATTCGGTAACACGTTGTTGCGAGTCTGTAAAGTTGTTGGATTATTCCTCACCCGTCTATAGGTATTACGCTCAGACTGGAAAAGAGGGAAGCTTTGTTTAGCTATCGGTAGTGCAAACTTTTTGCCCAACGATAAAAGCCATTTGACCTCTAGAGGAAGTTTAATATAAGTTCGATTTTCAAACCATTTCTCATGCATCTCTATATTAAATTCTCTCCAGAGCAATGATTTAAGTGTGTCTATTTTCTGTGTGTTTGATTGATCTTTTTTCTTATATATATACATATCTTTGAAAACTTGTTTTTGTTTTGTTGTGAATTGTTTGTATTCATTTGGAGATACGTTCTGTTTTATGCGTCGGTCATGAAGACGAAGTGCATTTTGTGTACGTTTGATTTTGTAATGTATTTCGGATATATCTACGTTGAGAACTTTTTGATGGAATTTTAGTTCTAAAAAATAATAAGGGTGGTTAGATTTTAAGGGCCGAAGTTGAATGTAAACCACTCCTAAACGTCAAGTTTTCTTCTGAACTAAAGCCTCTTGACCATTTCAAGCTTCGTCAATGGTCAGAATGGTGGCAAGAAATGGCAATAGTGGATGATCAATTTTCGAAGAAAATCATTATAATCCAAGAGTGATTGTCGAAAAACAAATACACCAACAAAGAGTGACGGTTTGGTGCGGATTAAGGGCTGCCGGCATCATCGGGCCGTATTTTTTCCAAAATGAGGCCGGTCAGGCAGTTACTGTGAATGGTGTTCGCTATCATGAGATGATAACGAACTTTTTATAGCCCGAATTGAAAAATATGGATGTGGACGATATGTGGTTTCAACAGGACGGTGCCCCTTGCCACACAGCTAACGAAACAATGGCTCTTTTGCGCGACAAATTCAATGGCCGTGTTATCTCACGTGGTGGCGATATCAATTGGCCGCCAAGATCATGTGATTTAACACCGTTGGAATTGTTTCTTTGCGGTTATTTGAAAGAAAAGGTATACGCCGATAAGCCAGCAACAATTCAAGAGCTAAAGGATCCGATGGACCATCGGATGGAGGTGTGCCGCCGAAGTCGCGGCGGCTATTTGGCCGATATTTTGTTCCATACATAATTGAACCATACCAATATTATAATAATAAAAAGAAATGATAGTAATTTCCTAAATAATTTGTGTTTCATTCAAAATCAACATCGGCCCTAAAAATTTAACCACCATTTATTCTTTCATAAATGTCGAGGAAAACTTTGCTGGAGAGGAGTTGTTTAGTATTAATTGTGGATTTTTTTAAATGGTTAGGTATAAGTCCTGTTTGTCGGCGTATTAATAGGAACTTTAAGTTTTGTTTTTGTGATGCTAACGTTCTTTGTGAGTTACTGTATTGCTTTAAATTGTCACATACACACTATTGCCAACACATCAAATATAAATACGGTCATACGAACGGCGCGACCATTAAAGCAAAAAAATCGAAACTTACCGCGAGAGCGATTAGAAATGTCTTAACCAGCCATTCTCTAAGTGTGTTCCGCAGAACCCTAGGGTTCCGCAATACTTTTGTAGGGGTTCCACAAAAATTTTGAAAAAAAATACACCTCTCTGGTCGACCGTTCTGATGCGGCGTAGCACGATTACAATTTTACTATGCCGCCACCGCCGATATTTGTAATTATATTTTTATTTCGGCCTAGGCGCCTTGACATGAATGTCATCATTGTGTTCAGGGAGTTAGTCAGTCGACAGTTACAGTAGTTACATGTTTGCTAGAAACAAAGTGTTTATTGTTTTACTGCTGCATTCTGATTGTATCAATTTTGTACATTTCTTCTTAATATTAAACTCTTTACGCAATGAGTTATTGTTATATTACATTATTGTGTTATAGTGCGTTATTTTGGCCTCACCATCCTGACATTATTAATAAAGAAGAATAGAACGTTGGCTTAAAGGCGTTAAACGTGTTGAAATAACTTCTTCAAACGAAGCCGAATGTTCAACAGCAGTACGCGCGGAGTATACTGTTGTGCATATCATATCAATAAAAAATTATAAACAATTATAATTAAATGAATAAAAACAAAAATATAAATAACACGACAATGCACTCCTATGCATATCGACCTACATTTGGTGTTAGGTATGGTCAGACATAACCCATCGACACCATCGTACGTTGACCTGATCATATTACACAATATGCCGCAGTCGGTCGCTATGCATAGAGTGTGAAAGAAAAGTGTTTATGACTGCACTTATTGAGTAAGCAATTGGAATGCCCTTGAGGAAATACAACTGAAAGTTTATTTTGTCAAGTGGACATTAAATTCTTTTGCGAATTCTTTTGTGGGTCATAAATAAAATTATGTAAAACTGAATGATTTAAAGAAAAATATATGTAAGTACCGATAAACAATACATTGATTTAGTTAAATATAAATAGAAGAAAATTTTGTTAATAAAATTTAGTCTAGTTCTATACTGAAACACGACTCTTATTATCGGCTGAAGAGCTCAGACAATACTTGTAATCGTGCAGATTAACTGCTCGGATGTATAAGCGGCTTTTGAGCTAAGAACTTTCCCAATACACCCGGTATAAAATAACTTACAATACAGCAATTACCGATTCTGCAACGACGTCAAGTTCCACGGTTTTAAAGGCGAAAAAAGGAAGTTTGATGAATCATATATCAGTTTCGGATTTGTTGATTCCAACGGCTCACCTCTCTGCATGTTATACAATAAACTGCTTCCTATAGTTCCATGGCACCTGCCAAGTTGCGCCGACATTTAGAAACTGTACACCCCGAGTCGAAAGAAATAGGAAAGAATAAGGAATTTTTTGAACGTAAAAAAGAACAGTTGTTGAAAAGTCAAAAAACTATGATGGATGTTACCCATACTATCAATGAAAAGGCCACAGAGGCATCATATTTAGTTACCTATCGCATTACACAAGCAGGTGAAGCGCACACTATCGCTGAGACTTTAATAAAACTATGTGTGTTTGACATAACAAAATGTATGCTCGATGAAAAATCTGCAAAGCAACTTTCTGCTGTGCCGCTATCAAACGATATTGTTTCACGGCGAATTCATGATCTGGCAAATTACGTCAAACAAGATTTTTAGATTAAGAATGTTATTTTTAAATTTGTTTTATATACAATTTGACTTAAAACTAACTTATTACTAAATTAAATCATGTTGGCTCAACAATAGGGGCCCAACGTTCTTCATTTGGCTTTACATAATGCTATTTGCTTACAATATCATATTAATGTTTTCTTAATCTAATTCATGATTTTTTTTAATATTAACTAAATAATAATTTTTGATGAGTGGGCGTTTTATCCCCTGTAGTATTGATTGTTGTTCTTCTCGTAAAAGGGTGCGTTGTCGTTATGGATGATGTCTTCAAATTGATCGTCAGTGATGGCTCGGGTGTATAGATACTTGTCACGAGGCTCTAGTTCATGCTGGAGAAGTTGTTGCACTTCTGTGTTGGGATGATCTTCCAGGTTCCTGATGATTTTTCCGGAGAGCTCCAGTAAATACTTGTCCAATGGTATTAATTTTGCTTCTTTATACAGATTCCTTGTTGGTATATATTTCTTCGTCAGTGTGTTACGGTACAGTCCAGTGCAAATGCGGAGCATCTTTCTTTCAAAAAGCTTCATCTTTTTCATTGCTGTAGGTGAAATAGTAAACCAGATGGGAAAGGCGTAGGTCAGAACGGGTCGGATAAGTTGTTTGTACACAAGCAGCTTGGTTTTCTTACTTAGTCCACTTCGCCTCCTGAGAAGCGGATGGACCAAGTGCAGAGAATAGTTGGCTCTCTTCAACATCAAGTCTGCATGCCTTTTGAATTTGAATTTATTGGAAAAGTTGATTCCTAAGTATTTCGTTGATGATTTGACTGTCACTTCAGTGTTGTCTGGAAGCTTTATTTTGATTGCATCACACCGTGTTGCAAACGCTCGTCTTCGAATGACAGTCACTGTCCAACTAACATTTCAGCTTCGATTCGGTCTAACTAAATATATTTTCGAAGTTCTTTAATACATTTGTAAAGGTTGTTTAAGAACAAAAAGGAGGCAAAAATTACAAACCCACGGCTTTTTATGTCTATTACAAGCTAACACTACAACTTTTACCGAGCCTGAAAAATTCGAAAATAAAAGTAAATTTATATTTCTTTGAAGACGTTTTTCCGACATTTATTTAATTTTAAACCTGAAACTATGTATCACATTGGAATTGTTATTAATTAATGTATTTGGAATAATTTTAAAACATGAATGACATTATACCTTATTTTGGGATCGAACTCGACATCTCTTGTGTAATAGTCCACCTCTCTTTTTTTTTTTTTTTTTTTTTTTGTACTTATAGGCAAATAAATAAATAAACTTAAAACTAACTTACTGGCCCTATGCGGGCGCTCTAAGCTAAACTCTATCTTAAATCTAATGCCTTTCGGCCTAAAAAAAACTATTTTTAATTAAAAAAAAACTATATCTATTTTTTTTTTTTGTTTTCTCGAGAAAATTTAAAAAAACTCGGATTCATTATCTTTTTATATTTTTTATATAAAACTTACAGACTAAAGTAAAACTAATTAAAAACTACCTAAACCAACTTAAACTACTTAAAATAAACTAAAACTACTTAAAAACTAGAACAGCCACAGCAGCAGATTTTTTTTTTTTTTTTTTTTTTTTTTTTTTTTTTTTTTTTTTTTTTTTAATATTAAATACATTGGAAGAATGTACTTCAATTTTTTTTTTTTTTTTTTTTGTGCCACCCTGACTGTCCCTACCTAAGAATACCCTTAAAACTATGTAAGTCGGCCAAGACAACTTGTCAACTATCGCTATCAATACAATAGACAACCACCAAAACTGGTTCTCCTGTCGTACCCTGTCTTTCAGGTCCCGATCGGACACAATCCTACTGAACAAGTCGCTCAGCTCCGTCTTGTGCGAGGACGTCTCGACTATAAAGGAGCCGCCTATCCACAGTACTACGGCCGACGTGGTAGATTAGCGGAACCGCCTCTCTATCCTAGATCAACCCTATACTATCTAAATAGAGGAATGCATTAGGTGCAATATGGCCACTTAAACGCACACTCTCAAAGTATTCTGTGTTGGGGTAGTAAGCCCCAAAGATTAAGCTATTTGCTGAAGTCATCGCTCTCGCAATGTGACTCCGAATCAGCTTTATCAAAAAATTATCTATTCTGTTAATGTTGGCTCCGTTGTATAGAGTCCTGTTGGAATAGTAATGTTTGTACTCCGATTCTGGTGTTCTGTGTAATCCAAGACAACGTCTAAGACACTGCCTCTCAAACACCCGAATCTTTTCCATTTGAGATGGGGCAATGTTGAACCACACCGGGCAGCCATAGGCAATCATCGGCCGGATGAGGGCCATGTAGCAAATCACCTTCACTCTGGTGTCAAGCCGGCTGCTGTAAAACAACCGTTTCGTCAGGGCAAAAGCTCCCCTAGCCCTGTTCAGAGCAGCATTTATATGTCTGTCGAAATACAAATACTGATCCAACCAGATGCCAAGGTACTTTACCACACTTCTGCTCGCCAGTGGTTGCCGGTGCGGCCCTACGATCATCAGCTTACGCCAGTTCTTTCTAGTATCCCTAGGGGCTCCAGCCAACGGAGTCCTAAACAGAATCGTTTCACATTTCTGAAAGTTGATTTTCAACTTCCAGTCATCACAATATCGCAGAATCTTGTCGAAGTCACGCTGTAAGAGAATTCTGATAACCTCAACTTTTGTAGCTGTTCTGTACGCTATTAGGTCATCGGCATACGCAATTGCCTGAGTTAGACTACTTATCAGATCGCTTGTGTAAATGCTGAATAGAATCGGCGAGTTCACCGCTCCCTGTTGAAGACCATTCTTGATATCGAAGATTGCGGTAGAAGTTACATTGCCACTTTTGACAACAAACTTTCTACCATTGAGCATGTCATAAAGCATATATAATAGTGGTTTACTTATGCCGAGCCTAGTCAATTTTAGATAGAGACCCTCTAACCATACGGTGTCGAAAGCCTTCTCCAAATCAACCAGACAAGCACCTGTACATTGATTTTTAGTTTTGTTCCATTGGATATCAGAAACGAGTTTAGACGCGGCATGAATGGTGTCATGTCCCGCTTTAACCCGAACTGATTATCCGGTATGATATTATTGTCCTCCGCCCACTTGGACAGAGCTCTATTTATGACTTTCTCGAATACCTTGCTGATACTCGGTAGAAGACTTATCGACCGGAGATTCGCCGGATTGGAGTTGTCCTTTCCCTTTTTCGGGAGAGGATGAACCACAGCTGTCTTCCACCGCCCTGGATAATATGCATTATTCAGTGCGTTGTTAAACAGTGTGGCATAAATGTCAATTGCTTCCTTAGGTAGATGTCGAAATACAATATTGGATATACCATCGACTCCTGTTGACTTTTTCTTCTTTAATGAATCGAAGATGAGCTGGAGCTCCATCCTCGTAACTAACAGGGAACTACTCCCCTCTTGCACGGCGATGGTGGCATTCGCCAAGTTTTCTTCATTGAACCGGATGAAACCTAGATTCTCTGATCGCCATTGCGTCATTTCATTACGAAGATAGAAGTGATGGAGTAGAGCTCTGTTTTCCAGGTCGTGGTTGGGGTGGATGCTTGCATTCACCTTATACACTTGCTGAAAAGCAGCCCCACAGCCTCCACTTTCTCCAGCGGATCCTCGACAATAAAGAGGTCATCGTCCAAGACCACGTCATCTGGATCTATCCCTGCTGTCAGAAGTACGTTTCTGTTTTCTGTCGTTCTCTGGAGCTTAATACATGGAAGTTCGTTTTGATCATTCCGTCTAAATATCTTGTTAATTTGTGGAAACATACTCGGGTCGCTAGAGTTAACGGCCCGAATTTTATTGTTCCAATACAAATTAATAGACAACCTATAATTTTCTTTGATCAATTGGTTGATGTTTTTGATTGACGACTTCAGTGTCCTAATCTCCAGATCGCGTGAGTCAGTAAACCGTCGGTACAAGCGTTTAAGTCTTGTCAGTAGTCCACTTTTTTGTCTGTGTAGTGCATCAATTGTCGCGTTACGTTACGTTCTCTGTATTTTGGTATAGTTCTGTTCATAGTTCGTAGGATTGTTTCGTCCATTTGTTCTAGGTATTGGTCAATTTCGTTGTTTGTTAAATTCCTGTTATTTGGTGGGGATATATTATTGGCACGAATTTCGCTTGCTAAAGCGTTGGTAAAGCGTGGCCAGCGCATCTTACTGTAATTGTAAGAATGCGCAGGTACATACTCCTCCAACTCTACAAGCTCGTTCGGCAACTGTATTACTGCGGCGAAACCACAGTGGTCGCTGTCGTAGTCTATCGTTTGTAAGCAGTTTCTTGTCCGTTGACCCACAGTGTTAGTAATTGTCAGTCTAGAGTCCACCTCTCTACGCACTGGGCCATATTGAATATTATTTGGAAGATGTAAAAACTTAATCAGCCTATTTATTTCTCAAACTTCAAAATTAACACAAGACTGCGATATACAATTTTGCCAAGACCACACGTTCACACAAGAAAAACAAAACCTAAACAAATGTCTTAACTTTCCTTTGTTGGGCTTACCTACAAAATGTTTTATTTAATTTTCAGTATTGAGCCCTAATCTTCATACCTAATAGGAGCGCACAAAATATCTTTAAAATGCTGACCGTAGTGATTTGTTTTATGTTTTACTTAACTCTTTCTTTGTTTTGATTTGTGTCCCTAAAAACGATTCATTCATTCATATAAAATGTTTGTATTCCGTTTCGTTTGACATTTTTGTTATACATATGTTAAATTACATATGCCGATTATTTTCATGTAATATTTTTTTTTTAATTTGCAATAAAACCATCAAACATTTTGGTCAGTTTACCCATTTATAGTTTTATGCATTTCCACTTTTAGGGATATATAGAGATATCATGCCGGATTTAAATATGTTTCTTCCAAATAAGTTCACATTTATATCTGATATAATATGGGCAACAGAAGATCAAAATGAAGATGATCATAATAAATACAGCTACATTATGTTTGAAAACAAAAAAAGTTCTTGGATATTCGGGTTATAACTTCGCACCTGTTTCGAAACGCTCGTTTATAATTGCAATTCAACTTTTAAGAACCAAATGGTTGATCTGAAATTCAGCGTCCCACTTTCGAAGGTATTTTTTCTTAAATTTTTGTTATTCGTCACTTCAACTTCATCTTCGCTAGACTCTTAGGCTAGCCGCGCACATTCAATTTTTAGTTTCGCAACTGCTTGGTTCGAGCAACCAAAAAGTTTGTGTTTTGACACAAACTAAACGATTGCCTAAAATGAGTTCGCTATTTTGTGTAACATATAATTATATGCACCTGCGGGGACATTCAACCAAATAATTCATCTGTTTTCTATAAGCAACCAAACAGTGTTGTGCAACTAAAAATTGAATGTGCGCGCCTAGCCTTAAGGTTCACAAGGCAAACAATCAAACTAACTGTCTATGCTATATATCATAGGGATGTCGATTTATACTCTTATACTTGACTAAGTAATATCTAAAAAGTAGATGAATTACAATAAATGTGCACAAATAATTAGTTAACATACATCAATTTAATATTCCTAACTTTAATTAAGATTAAATGTATCAATTTGTGTTAAGTTTCATTTGCAGAGTTCTTAGAAGTTTGAACATTGACATTTTCTTTAAAGAATTTTTGTTAAAGTCTGCTAGGCTTAAGAGAAGTATTCTAACTATATAGCTCTTCGGAAATTGTTATAGAAACCTTTTGAAAACTCACTGATGCAAACTTCTATATCATATCACATTGCAATATTTATACAAGTTCCAGCTTGTCTATTTTCATTTATAAAACCATATCCGAAAAATTAGTTCTAGTCTCGGAAAATCTCCTGTGTCTTACTTGCAAAATGTTTTAAAGAAGATGATATTTTTGAAGAAGGCTCTTTAGAAGCATTATATAAATTGAAACTTGCAGCATGTCCATATATCTAAGCTAATAGAAACTGAAATGTTAGTTGGGTGGTGTTCGGAAGCAGATGAGTTCAGTCTTTTCGCTGTTTATTCTCAGTCCCCATTTGACATAGTATTCCCATAGGTTTTTAATGTGCTTGCACTCTCCTGGCAGCAATTTCTGGTGAAAAAGCGATGGCGTATGTGATTGAGTCGTCTGCATAAAGCTTCGTCTTTGTACCTGATATGCTGGCTGGTTGATCAGCAGTGTAAATGTTGAACAGCAGTGGTCCAAGTTTTGATCCTTGAGGAACTCCAGCGTTAATTCCTTTGGTTGATGACACATGTTTTTCTACCTGTACATAAAAAAGTCTATGGGTTAGGAAATTTCTGATTATTCTTACCAAGTAGTTAGCAAGTCCAAGTTCCGAGAGTTTGAATAGTAATCCTTTTATCCAAACGCTGTCGAAAGCGTTTTCGATGTCCAGCAAACACGCTACAGTGGTTTCCTTTTTGTTGAGTCCAATTGTAACATCAGAATGGAGTCCCAGTAATGGATGTATGGTATAATGTTTATTTCGAAAGCCGTACTGAAACTCCGGTATGACATCTCTTTCTCTGCAGAAAACGTTGAGTTTCTTCAATAGCAATGCCTCCAGTATCTTACTCATGCAGCTGAGCAAATAAATTGGCCGATATCCTTCCACATTTGCGCGGTTTTTCTTCTTTGGGACAGGGACAACTTTTGCGGTTTTCCAGGCTGCAGGGAAATAGCTGTTGTTAAGGCAGTTATTGAAGATTATAGTCAACAGGAGAACAGCAAAATTTGGCAACTTTTTAAGTACGTAATTAGAAATCTTGTCGCTTCCTGCTGATTTTTTGGAGTTTCCAGTGAAGATAATGTCAGCTACTTCTTCAGGAGAAGTGAAAACATCTGTCAGCGTCGGCTCCGATGATGGGTTTTCCTCGTTGAACAGGGTCACGGTTTCGGGAGGGCGGTCTTTAAAACTATCGTGAAAGTGATTTGCAAACGCTTCAGCTTTCTCTGCAGAAGTTGTTGATACTTCTTCTCCGTGAAGGATGGTGTCTGGAATTGAGTTCGGTCTTCCAACAATCAGATTGATCTTTTTAAACGTGTCAGGTCCAGGTTTGATAACTTCGAGTCTCTTCCTGAAATCCTTTTCCTGGTGATGTTTTATTGCCTGGTTGAACATTGTGTTAGTGCACTGAAGTTCTGAGTGTAGCCGACGGTATTCGACACTTTCCCTGTTAAAGGTCCTGTGGAATATTCTTTGGAGGCTTTTGCGGAGTCTTTGCCGGTGAGCATATATTAATTGTATATGTTGGGGTAAGTTTGCATATTTATCTCTGCTGGTGCGGGATGTTTTTTGCCTGACCAAAGCATTGTTGACCACTGTTTCAAATTGAGCAATGGTGTTATCGATCTCATTTTTGTTGGGATTGTTGACTCTGGAGACTTCTGGTAGGCGTTCTTCAACTTTTGAACGGAATCTTATACATTTCAGTTTTTCGTATTGGATTTGGAATTCGGTTGTAATCCTGTAATTCATTTTGACTCTCATCTCAACCGCCAGATGGTCCGAGTCACTATCGTGTGCAACACAAGTAAAGTTTTGGAACTCAGGAAGGATGTTCGTAAAATTGGACGTCAATAAAAAGAAGTCTAGCAGCGACGGAGTTCTTGGAAATGTGGGCCTATGTTGTGATATAACCACCAATGAGTGAAGCTCGGGGTTGTCTTGCAGCCAGTCCACAATTGCTTTTCCTTGTGTAGATTCCCTGGTGTCCAGCCAGAGTGGGTGTCGTGAATTGAAGTCACCTCCAAGTACAAAGTAGGTATGTTGGCTAGCCGGATTGTTGATGGCGTTGAGGTCATGTATGATGTCACATCTTGTTGCGTTACACTTATTGTATACTGAGACAAGAAGCAGCGTCTCATTATCTGACATATTGATCACAACGGCTGTAGTCTCCATGCAGCGCAGGACAGGTACCGTAATGTACTCGCTTTTGAGGTCCGATTTTAAGAGGATGGCAGTTCCTCTGCCTTCAGATGTCTTATTGTCCTGTCTGTAGGATGTGTAGTCTTCCGGTTTAAGGGTGTTTCTTCCTGTGATGTTTGTTTCCTGTAGAAATATAATATCGGGTCTCTTTGATTTTAAAAAAAAATTTAGTGAAATACGTCTGGCTGTAGAATAAATAGAATTAACGTTATATGTAATGAAGGATAGGTAGTATCTTATATAACGGGTGATTTTTTTGAGGTTAGGATTTTCATGCATTAGTATTTGACAGATCACGCGGGATTTCAGACATGGTGTCAAAAAGAAAGATGCTCAGTATGCTTTGACATTTCATCATGAATAGCCGAACGATCTGCCACAACGTCGAATTTTCAGTGAATGGGCCCTAGAAAAGTTGGCAGAAAATCCGCTTTTTTATCGACAAATTTTGTTCAGCGATGAGGCTCATTTCTGGTTGAATGGCTACGTAAATAAGCAAAATTGCCGCATTTGGAGTGAAGAGCAACCAGAAGCCGTTCAAGAACTGCCCATGCATCCCGAAAAATGCACTGTTTGGTGTGGTTTGTACGCTGGTGGAATCATTGGACCGTATTTTTTCAAAGATGCTGTTGGACGCAACGTTACGGTGAATGGCGATCGCTATCGTTCAATGCTAACAAACTTTTTGTTGCCAAAAATGGAAGAACTGAACTTGGTTGACATGTGGTTTCAACAAGATGGCGCTACATGCCACACAGCTCGCGATTCTATGGCCATTTTGAGGGAAAACTTCGGAGAACAATTCATCTCAAGGAATGGACCGGTAAGTTGGCCACCAAGATCATGCGATTTGACGCCTTTAGACTATTTTTTGTGGGGCTACGTCAAGTCTAAAGTCTACACAAATAAGCCAGCAACTATTCCAGCTTTGGAAGACAACATTTCCGAAGAAATTCGGGCTATTCCGGCCGAAATGCTCGAAAAAGTTACCCAAAATTGGACTTTCCGAATGGACCACCTAAGACGCAGCCGCGGTCAACATTTAAATGAAATTATCTTCAAAAAGTAAATGTCATGGACCAATCTAACGTTTCAAATAAAGAATCGATGAGATTTTGCAAATTTTATGCGTTTTTTTTTAAAAAAAGTTCTCAAGCTCTTAAGAAATCACCCGTTACATAATGAACAAATAAGTTTATCCAATATAGCTGTTTTTTCTTTATCATTGAGACTACCGTACTTGCTTGGAACTACCTCCTTTGCCTTTTGGAGAAGAGAAAGGAGATCTGTTCCAAACAGACTTTCGGTATCATCAGATATGTTGAAAGACTGTGACTGTCCTTTTTGGCTTGATGTGTTGGATGGTGCAGTCCTCTTCTGGACTACTCATCATCATCGGCTCGACAACCGGGTTCCGGTCCTGGCCTCTTTCAACAAGTCTCTCCACTTATCCCGGTCTCTAGCCGACGCCATCCAGTTGCGCACCCCAAGGCTTCGGGCGTCCTGGTCTACGCCATCTCTCCAGCGCAAGCATGGTCTACCACGCTGTCGTCTACCATAGAATGTACCACAAAGAACTTTCCGAGCAGGTTCCTCTTCGCTCATGCGAGCTAGGTGCCCTGCCCACCCGAGTCTACCGAGCTTAATTTTTGTCACGATATCAGCTTCAAGGTAGATTGCGTATAGTTCATGATTGTACCGTCTCCGGAATCGTCCTTCCTCACATATGGGGCCAACAATTCTCCTTAAGACTTTTCTCTCGAACGCAGCTAAGAGGTCGGAGTGCCTTTTGCTAAGCACCCAAGTCTCGGATCCATATGTGAGTACTGGCAGGACCATGGTCCTGTACAGCAGCAGTTTTGAAGTTATGGTGAGATTTCTGGATTTGAAAAGCTTTGACAGACTATAGTAGGCTCTGTTGGATTTGAGAAGCCGCCCGCGTATTTCTTCTTCTATATTGTTATCGGCTGCTACTATTGACCCAAGGTATTTAAAGGATTGCACCACTTCAAATTCGTGCTCCGCTACCTTGATTGTTTCACCAACTGTTCCTCTCGCATTCGACGCCACCATGTACTTTATTTTACCTTCACTAATGTGCAGCCCCAGATTTTGTGCCGCCTGCTCGATCTGGATGAAGGAATCGTGTACAGCTTGTTCGGATCTTCCGATGATGTCAATGTCGTCTGCGTAAGCTAGTAACTGGCTGGACCTGTTGACGATGGTCCCTCTTGTTGCTGTGCCAGAGTCACGGATTGCTTTCTCCAACGCCAGGTTGAAGAGGAGGCAGGCCAAACCGTCCCCTTGTCGGAGTCCATTAAAGATTTTGATTGGTCTGGATAGCAATCCGGCTATTTTTACTTGGTCATGGTCAACCTACATAGTCGTGTCAATTTATTTGGGATGCCGAATTCTCTCATGGCTTTGTAAAGTTCTACCCTGGCTATGCTATCATAGGCGGCCTTAAAGTCTATAAACAGATGGTATGTTGGGATGTTAAATTCTAGACATTTTTCCATCGCCTGCCTAAGGGTAAAGATCTGATCAGTTGTTGATTTGCCTGGAATGAAACCACACTGATATTGTCCGATGACGGTTTTAGCGTATGGGGTTATCCGGTCTTGTAGGATAGAGGAGAGTATCTTATAGGCGGTACTCAACAACGTGATACCTCTATAATTGCTGCACGTTGTGACATCTCCCTTCTTATGTATGGGGCATATTATGCCTTTTCGCCAGTCTTCTGGCATTTCTTCTTGCTCCCATACGTGCACTATAATATCATGAATTGCTTGACGTAAGGCTGGCCCGCCGTGATGGAATAATTCGGCTGGTATGCCATCGACTCCCGGGGCTTTGTTCTGTTTAAGACGGCCTATAGCCTTCTCAACCTCTTCTATGCTTGGTGGCGGCAACATAGGGTATTCTTCTTGAAGTAGTGGAGCCTCCACTTCTGCAGTGAGCTGACCATTTAGCAATTCATTGAAGTACACTTCCCATCGCTCCAGTATGCTTTCAGGATCGGTGATCAGATTTCCCTCTCCGTCCTTGCAGTATGTGCAGCGTGGTGTGTACTGCGTCATGTTTCGGACGGATTGGTAGAACTTCCGCGCCTGGTGCGGACCTCGCTCTCGGCTGTTTTCTATTTCACAGATTAGGTTCTTCTCCCAGGCTGATTTCTTTTGTCTGTGAAGCCGTTTTTCTGTTCTTCTGAGCTCTTTATATTCCTCTTCGCGTGCCCGCGTTCTATGAGATTGTTGCATTGCTCGGTACGCAACATTCTTACGTTCAGTCGCTAGCTTGCATTCATCATCAAACCAGTCGTTCCGATTTTTACGACTGCTGCCTAAGATGGAGTTGGCAGTACTAATGACAGTATTTTTAAGACGTGTCCACTTTTCATTTACGCCCAGCATACTGGCTCCAGGACTTACTCTCCCTAAGTCAGGTGTTTCTAGGGCGAGTCCTAACGCATTACCAAAGGTGTTACTGGTGTTTTCATTGCGCAGGGCAGCCGTGTTGATTCGAACCTGATCGGCGGATGCAATGCGTCTTCGCAAGGCAATCCGCCCTCGGAAAACCATACCAACAAGATAGTGATCCGAGTCGATATTGGCACCTCGGTACGTTCGTACCGTCATCAAGTTCGAGTAGTGGCGACGGTCTATCAACACGTGATCTATTTGGTTACGAGTGACTCCATCAGGTGATACCCAGGTGGCTTTGTAGATATCTTTACGCGGGAACCTGGTACTCGCAACGACCATGTTTTTCGATGCTACCAATTCTCATGCAAACTATGGGTGCCTGCGTAATGCCTGAATACCGGCTCCCGACCTATTTTTGCGTTCAAATCCCCAAGGATGATTTTAACATCATACCTTGGACAGGCATTGAGGGCCCTCTCGACTTGTTCGTAGTAAGTCTCTTTTTCTTCGTCTGAGGACTCCTCCGTAGGTCCGTGAACGTTAATGAGGCTGATGTTCGTAAATTTGCCTCGCACGCGAAGGGCGCATAGCCTTTCGCTTATAGCGTTAACGCCGATGATAGTAGACTTCATTTTTTCGCTGACTAGGAAGCCTACCCCGAGCACATGGTGTTTTGTATGACAGCTGTAGTATATGTCATATTCTTTCTTCTGTAAAACACCATTCCCTGTCCATCTGATTTCTTGAAGAGCTGTTATGTCAGCTTTATACTTTGACAGGGCATCGGCTAGCTGCTGAGCAGCTCGAGCTCTATAGAGCGATCGTACGTTCCATAAGAAAATTCGTAAATCTTCTGGACTACTGGTTTGGCAAATGGCGTTGTAGCTGATGCTGGTGAAGCTGGCTTAATCCCTGCCTTCTTAAATGGGCCTCCCAAAGGTTTTGAAGCTGAATACTAATCCTTTTATCCAAACGCTGTCGAAAGCTTTTTCAATATCAGTATGGAGTCCCAGTAATGGATGTATGGTAGTGTTTATTTCGAAAGCCGTACTGAAACTCCGGTATGACATCTCTTTCTCTGCAGAAAACGTTGAGTTTCTTCAATAGCAATGCCTCCAGTATCTTACTCATGCAGCTGAGCAAATAAATTGGCCGATATCCTTCCACATTTGCGCGGTTTTTCTTCTTTGGGACAGGGACAACTTTTGCGGTTTTCCAGGCTGCAGGGAAATAGCTGTTGTTAAGGCAGTTATTGAAGATTATAGTCAACAGGAGAACAGCAAAATTTGGTAACTTTTTAAGTACGTAATTAGAAATCTTGTCGCTTCCTGCTGATTTTTTGGAGTTTCCAGTGAAGATAATGTCAGCTACTTCTTCAGGAGAAGTGAAAACATGTCAGCGTCGGCTCCGATGATGGGTTTTCCTCGTTGAACAGGGTCACGGTTTCGGTGGTTGCTGATATCTCTTGAAAGCGAGTTTCTACATCTTCGATAAAGTCAGGAAGGTGTACGGGAGGGCGATCTTTGGAACTATCATGAAAGTGATTTGCAAATACTTCAGCTTTCTCTGCAGAAGTTGTTGAAACTTCTTGTCCGTGAAGGATGGTGTCTGGAATTGAGTTCGCTTTTCCAACAATCAGATTGATCTTTTTAAACGTGGTCCAGGTTTGATATCTTCGAGTCTCTTCCTGAAATACTTTTCCTGATGATGTTTTATTGCCTGGTTGAACATTGTGTTAGTGCACTGAAGTTCTGAGTGTAGCCGACGGTATTCGACACTTTCCCTGTTAAAGGTCCTGTGGAATATTCTTTGGAGGCTTTTGCGGAGTCTTTGCCGGTGAGCATATAATAATTGTATATGTTGGGGTAAGTTTGCATATTTATCTCTGCTGGTGCAGGGTGTTTTCTGCCTGTCAAAAGCATTGTTGACAACTGTTTCAAATTGAGCAATGGTGTTATCGATCTCATTGTTGTTGAGATTGTTGACTCTGGAGACTTCTGGTAGGCGTTCTTCAACTTTTGAACGGAATCTTATCCAGTTCAGTTTTTCGTATTGGATTTGGAATTCGGGAATACGACGTTCAGTTGTAATCCTGTAATTCAATCTGACTCTCATCTCAACCGCCAGATGGTCCGAGTCACTATCGTGTGCAACACAAGTGAAGTTTTGGAACTCGGGAAGGATGTTCGTAAAATTGGACGTCACTAAAAAGAAGTCGAGCAACGACGGAGTTCTTGGAAATGTTGGCCTATGTTGTGATATAACCACCAATGAATGAAGCTCAGGGTTGTCTTGCAGCCAGTCCACAATTGCTTTTCCTTGTGTAGATTCCCTGGTGTCCAGCCAGAGTGGGTGTCGTGAAGTCACCTCCAAGTACACAGTACGTATATTGGCTAGCCAGATTGTTGATGGCGTTGAGGTCATGTATGATGTCACATCTTGTTGCGTTACACTTGTTGTATACTGAGACGAGAAGCAGCGTCTCATTATCCGACATAATGATCACAACGGTTGTAGTCTCCATGCAGCGCAGTACAGGTACCCTAACGTACTCGCTTTTAAGGTCCGATTTCAAGAGGATGGCAGTTCCTCTGTCTTCAGATGTCTTGTTCTGTCTATAGGATGTGTAGCCTTCCGGTTTAAGGGTGTTTCTTGCTGTGATGTTTGTTTCCTGTAAAAAGATAATATCGGGTTTCTTTGATTAAAAAAAAAAGTTTAGTGAGATACGTCTGGCTGTAGAATAAATAGAATTAACGTTATATGTAATGAAAGATAGGTAGTTTCTTATATACATAATGAACAAATAAGTTTACCCAATATAACTGTCTTTTCTTTATCATTGAGACTACCGCATTTGCTTGGAACTACCTCCTTTGCCTTTTGAAGAAGAGAAAGGAAATCTGTTCCAAACAGTCTTTCGGTATCATCAAATATGTTGAAAGACTGTGATTGTCCTTTTTAGCTTGATGTGTTGGATGGTGCAGTCCTCTTCTGGACTACTGGTTTGGAAAATGGCGTTGTAGCTGGTGGAGCTGGCTTATTTCCTGCTTTCTTAAATAGGGCTCCCAAAGGTTTTGAAGCTGCTCCAGATGTGGCTGCAACGCTGGCGTATGATAAGCCATTCACACTTGCATTTTTTGCTGATGTTACAGCAATTTGGTGATTTTCACGCTTCTGTGTTGCTGTCTTCGTTTTTTCGGCCAGTTTCTTCTTCCTTGCAGGACATCCACTGTAGCTGGCAGGTTGCCCAGTCTGTTGGCAGTTAACGCAAAATACCATATCGTCACTGACTTTGTGGAGGGTCTTAGAGCAGTTTCCTGGATTATGATCCTCCTTGCACTTTACACAACGGTATTTCATGCCACAGTTGCTAGCAACATGTCCAAACTTATGGCAATTCTTACACTGTGTAATGGTGGTGGACTTAAACTTCTCCCAATGGACTTTTTGGTAAATAAGAAGTGTTTTTCCGTAAATTGCTGGGATATCAGATGTTTTGGAAACTTCAACGACGAAGCTATTATACTTCCTGTCCGATCGGGTCTTGTAGGGACTTACTGCTAAGACTGCGATGCCTTTCGCAATGAGATCCTCCTTAACTTCAGTGGCTTCATAAGTATGATAAATGCCTTTAAGGACCAGCAGTGTCTTCTTGTCTTCTTTGGCGGTATAGGTGTTGAATTCTGTCTTCTTCACCTTCAGGAAATCTCGGATCTTCTGGTGTTCCTTTTTGGTCTTTGTTGTGATAACAGATTTTTCACTATTGATGTTGTGAACTTTGAATACTACACCTTGAGCTTTCAAATGTTTACTGATTTCCGCCACGTTTAGCTTGAAGCACACAATTGGTGGCATTAGTGTAGATCGGGGTTCCTTGTTGGGTTTCTCGAGGTTTTGTTGTGTTTATTTTCTCTGCGTTGGTGACAGAAGCTTCATTATCCATTGCAGGCTTTTTGGTCTTCTTTGGTGAAGTTATTGGTGACTCTGAAGGCTTTCTTTTTGATCTTTTTGTTTGTACTACCTCAAAATCAGAGTCTAAATTCACCATTTCTTCGGTTTGCAACATCTCTGAAGGTTCTTCTTCTGTAGGTTGCACGTTCAAGTTTTCCTGTCCTACAACTTCTTCGATTTGTTGTTCTGTAATTGGATCCATAATTTGTTGCGTATCCATTACTTCGTCCTTGTCATCTTCGTAAAGCTGGTCTATATCACCGAGCTTGGTGTGAATGTTGACCAGGAACTCTTTTCCATGCGTTCTCATGCCTTCTTTGATGTGAGTCTTGAGTGCCTCGTATGCTAAATTTACGTCACTCTTCCTTTTTTCGACTTTTCCCATTTTTAACTGGGTTTCCAGAAAATAGATTTATTGTTTTTTAATTACTTAAAGGATTAAGATTAAAAATTGTAATTAACAAGAAGGATAATCCACATTCGGAAAAAAACCCTTCTTGTAATTAACTAGATTAATTTTATCAGGTAGCGCAGGTAAACCTTTGCTAATCACTTTTTTCACTGAAATATATTATTTTATTACCGTTAGGTAGATTTAGTTTTTATTTTCACTATTTTTCTCCGCGCTCTTGTGTACTCGATGAATGTCAACTGTGAACTGGACTATCACGATGAATGTCAAACAAGAACTAGTTACACGTCTACAAAAAACACGATTCGTCTTGCAAGTACATAGATGAGTCTACTGATGTCGCTGGTCAGATATCCACATGAAAGTTCTTTTTTGAAGAAGACATGCTTATGTGTTCACCGCTGCCTACAAACACTACCGGATAGGAAATTTTTAATAAAATAAATAAATTTTTTGAGGAAAATAATCTCAGTTGGAACAATTGCATTGACATTTGTACAGATGGGGCCAAGGCGATGACGGGAAATACAGCAGGACTAGTGTCACGAATAAAAAATAAAGCGCCTAATTGTAGTTCCAGCCATTGTATACTTTACAGACAAGCACTTGCGATGAAGCAAATGCCATAAAATCTAAAATTAGTTATGGATGAAGCTGTAAAAATAATTAATTTTATCAAATCGCGACCACTACCATCTCGAATGTTCTCATTACTGTGTGAAGATTATGGCAGCAAACATAAAACATTGCTGCTCCATACAGAAGTACGATGGCTGTCTCGGGGTAAAACTTTAACAAAGGCTTTTTGAACTTAGAGCCGAGTTACAAATGTTTCTCTCCGATACTTCTGTTAATTTGAAAGACCGTTTGTATGATAAAACTTGGTTATTCCGACTGCCTTTTATGGCAGATATCTTCCAAAAACTGAACGAATTAAATTTATCACTGCAAGGTAAACAAACAACAGTGTTCCAGGCCTGTAACAAAATAATTGCCTTCAAAAGAAAATTAGATTTTTGGATTATTTGCGTTGGAAACAGAGAAATAGAAAGCTTTTCGTCACTCAGTGAGTTTGTTAGCGATAACGACTCAGAAATTTTTCAAGATGATGTATTTGAAGAATTTGTGGAATATCTCACTTTGATGCGCGCATCTTTTGAGAAGTATTTTCCCGAAGAACAAAACACAAAAATGAAACTGAATTCATGGATTCAGAATCCTTTTTTACCCAATTTACAAAAGCCCGAAAGTATGTCAAACCAGATATATGAATCTCTTTTAGAAATGTCATCAGACACAAGTATGGAGTCAATGTTTAAAACGACGCCTCTCAACGATTTTTGGTGCAGAATCCGTGATGAATATCCTATGCTTGCCCAAATTGCCCTGAATATTCTTCTCCCGTTCCCAACAACATATTTGTGCGAAACAGGATTTTCAACCTATGCAGCCACAAAAACAAAATACCGCAATAAACTGGATGCTGAACCAGATATGAGACTTCAACTGTCCTCTATCAAGCCTGATCCTTTGCGAAGGTAGTCACCTTGATGTGGTGCAAAGGCTTAAGTAGCAAAGACTCACCCGACCTGCCATTCTGGGATAACCCCAAACTGGTAGAGAAGTTGAAGAGCGAAAACCAAGAACTGCCCTCCCTAATCCAGGGTGTTAAGTGACCCGTGCCCATTGGATGGTTTGCAGCCAGGGAGTATACCGGCTGTATTATAACGGAACCTCTTTGAAACCAGGTCGAATCAAAGAGTAACCTAGACCTTACCATATTATGCGGAGCTCTGATATGGCGGACCCCATTATTTCTCTAGCTACTCGTGGGATTAATATGCCAAAAAATTTAAAACAAAAAAATAATAAAAACTTTAAAAGATTCAACACTCCGCGGGATGTTACCGCAAGTGCACTAGCAGATCGTATGGAGAAAGATCTCCGTGGTGAAGATCTGAGACCGGAGATAAGCAAGTACCTGAAGAGGATGCCTCAGGGGAACACTCAGAACCGGGCAGCAGGAGGAGCGTCGACATCTGGTCAAGGGAGAATACCTCCCGATCAGAAAGTAGACGTAACTCAGAATGCAGCGTCAACCTCTTGTCAAGGGAGAATACCTCCTAGGCAAGTGGAAAACGCTACAAAAGAGACAAAAGCCACTAGAACAGGGCGACAAGAAGATGATGGGAAGTTACCACCATCTAAACTATCCAGTCCACCCAAAGAACCACATAGCCGAAATGCCCGGAGAAATCAAGTTCTTCCAAAATTGGGTAGTCCAGGAGCCCTGGACGATCCACATAGGAAAGGACTAAGTGGAGCAGGCACCAAATGGTACTTCCGGTTCCTTGCAGAGGGGATGTCCCCGCAGGAAGCCAGAAAGAAGGTGGACTTGCGGAAAGAAGAACAAAAAAATGATAACACAAGCCTAGGACAGGGTAAGAGGAAATGCCACCAACTAACTCCTCCCCAAAGCAAAGAAGCAAAAAAACCTAGGACGACGGCAACTTCATCTACGGGACATAGCACCGTAAAGGCAATACCCGTTCAACAAAGGCTCTCCTATGCAAGTGCAGCCTTGAGCGTCAGAATTGCTGTTCTGCCTAGGGGATATCCACAAGTCGCCTTGTCTGCCGAGGATCTATCGGCACTCGAGGAGGCAATCATTGAGGAGGTCTCTCTGGGTTGGAAACACAAGCTGAAGTTCAATGGACTGCACTTCAGAACAGGTCTGCTCTTAGTTGATTGCGCTGGACCCGAAACAGCGGAGTGGCTAAGAGAGAGTGCACATAAATTGAGCAGTTGGAAGGGCATCGAATTGTATGCATGCATGGGTGATGATATACCAAAAATGCACAATATAACGCTTTTCCTTCCAAAAAGCATGGGCCAAGAGGACAAAAAGTCATTGGCTCTCTTAAAAGCCCAAAATGAGGGTCTAAACGTGCAGACCTGGAGAATTGTTAAAAGCTCGGCTGAAGGAAAAGGTCAACTACTGGTGATAAGTATTGACGCCGAATCCGTCGAGACAATAGTGAAAGCAAATCACCAGCTTCACTACAAATTCGGGAAAATAAATGTTTTTGGTCTCCGGAAAACAACCTCCAGTTCTGCATCCGAAAAAGAAAAAGAGTCCTCAACCAGGCCAACTCAAAAATCCCCAGAAGCGGAAGCAGTAGGAACTACCCTACCTGAAATAACCATCACTACTCCCACTCCAAAACCTCCAAACCCACCAGTCCCCCCAACCCCTCTAGTCCCCCCAACCCCTCCAGTCCCCCCAACCCCTCCAAACACGTCAACTGAGGCATCACTCCCGGAAACAGGAGGGATGCAAAAACCAGACCGGGAGAGGATAACACCGGGTCCACTGGACATTGAGATGGAGGGCATAGACCTCTCTCCAAGTCCAATGGACCAAACAGAACTGCTTCCCACTATAGAGGAGGAAGACCACCTGCTAGCAGATGATGGGGCATTAGCCCCCATCTGCCAATAAAAGAAGATGCCGGCACACGGGATCAGAACCAGGCTAGCCCAAGTAAACATACACCACGCGAAGGCCGCATCAGCGGTTCTGGCGAGAAAATTCGCTGCGGACAACTTAGGGCTAGCACTGATCCAGGAACCCTGGACTTATAAGGGTCAGGTAAGAGGGTTGACAAGTAGCGACTCTAAACTTATATGGGACACGAGAGAACACTCGCCCAGAACTTGTATTAAAATAAGAAATAACATAAATTATATATGTCTTTCAGAATTTTTGACAAGGGATCTGGTCCCGATACAGGCCCAAATCAACATCGAGGGTCGTATCCAGACGATGGTTGTGGCAGCAGCCTACTTTGCTGGTGATGAAGCCAACATTCCACCGTGCGAAGTACAGAGACTGGTGGACTACTGCAACCGGAAAAAACTACCGATACTGATAGGATGTGACGCCAATGCTCACCATACAGTATGGGGTAGCACCGACATAAACCAAAGGGGTGAGTACCTTTTAGACTTTATGATGGTAAAAAATCTAGAAATATTTAACGTAGGGAACACCCCCACTTTTATTACTAGAATAAGAAAAGAAGTCCTAGACTTAACTTTCGGAACTCCGAACGTAGCTTATATGGTAAAGGATTGGAGAGTATCCAATGAACCATCAATGTCTGATCACAGAATAATAGTGTTTACCTTAGAAGGTCTGCTTACAGAGAATACCCCTGGCAGAAATCCTAAGAAAACAAACTGGAACCTATACCAAAATGTTCTAAAATCAAACCTGGAACAACTAGGTCCAGCAAGTACGACTAAAAGTAACCTTGAATTAGAAGTTGTAGTCAACGAGTTTAGTGGAGCAATAAATGAGGCATATGAACTCAGTTGCCCTCTTAAACCAAAAACTAGACAGAAGGATGCCCCTTGGTGGAATAAACATCTTTCTAAACTAAGATCCAAGGTTAGGAAGCTCTTCAATGAAGCAAAAAGAACAAGGGAATGGTGTAATTACTCCGCGTTATTAACAATATATAACAAAGAGATAAGAAAAGCCAAAAGAAATAGTTTCACAAACTTTTGTGAGAATATCTCAACAACCCCTGCAGCGGCAAGACTGCATAAAGCTCTTGCAAAAGAGAAGACACTAACATCACTGGCACTTCGGTATAGTGATGGAACGTTCACCGAAAATGAAGAGCAAAGGTGTAACCTGCTGCTCAGCACACACTTCCCAGGCAGTCTACCATTAGATGGTAACTTGGTTGAGAAATCACCTCTCACACCAAACAGAGAGGACTGGAAAATAGCCACGACCATTTGCACAGGTAAAAGGATTGATTGGGCAATTAATACCTTTCAACCCTACAAATCACCAGGTGCAGATGGTATCTTCCCAGCTCTTTTGCAGAAGGGAAAAGAATTCCTTATGCCCTATCTCATTAATATTCTACGGAGTAGCATTGCTCTTGGGTACATACCAAGTCTATGGAGAACAGCTAAGGTAATTTTCATTCCCAAAATAGGGAAAAAGGACACAACCCATCCAAAGTCTTTCAGGCCAATAAGCTTAACATCCTTTATACTGAAAACTCTGGAAAAGGTAATTGACAACTTCATAAGATCAGAAGTGTTAATAAGTAGGCCTCTCAATCAGCGACAACACGCATATAGGGCGGGCAGATCAACCGAGACCGCCCTGTTTGAACTAACAAATAAGATCCAAAGAGCCTTAGATGTAAAGGAAACAGCATTAGCTGCTTTCTTAGACATAGAAGGGGCCTTCGATAACACGTCCCACGAGGCTGTAGGCAAAGCTCTTGTTAGGAAATGCGTACCCAACACCATAACCAGATGGATAATAGAAATGTTGGGCACTAGAAATGCAGAGGCACAAGCAGGACAAAATGTAAAGAAAGTGATCACAACGAGAGGATGTCCTCAGGGCGGTGTACTATCACCCTTGTTGTGGAGTCTTGTAGTAGATGAATTGTTAGAAAAGCTTACCTCCAAAGGTATATACTGCATTGGATTTGCCGATGATATCGCTATCATTGCAGTAGGTAAGTTTGAAGAAACTCTTTGCGATATTATCCAAAGAGGACTAACAATTACGAGTAAATGGAGTAGGTCTGTAGGGCTTTCAATAAACCCATCCAAGACAACAATCATACCATTTACCAGGAAAAGACTTCTACCACATATGAAACATATCCGTTTGAATGGTGAAGTAATTGAAATGCAGAGGGAGGTAAAATACCTAGGAATTATACTAGATAGTAAACTCCTCTGGAACAAACACATAAATTATATAGTCGGAAAAGCCACAAAAGCCCTAATGATTTGCAAAAGAATTGCAGGCAAGTCATGGGGTTGCAAACCGAGCATCCTTAGGTGGATGTACACTATGATGGTAAGACCCATCATTACCTATGGTGCGGTTGCATGGCACAAGAAAACCGAATTAACAACAACTAGGAAAACCCTAGAAAAAATCCAAAGGCTCGCATGTATCTGTATTACGGGAGCAATGAGAACCTGCCCTACCGCAGCTATTGAGGTTATCCTCCATCTATCCCCTCTACACGAGGTCATTAGAAGTGCTGGAGTGGGAGGAATCATGAGGTTCTCAAAGGAAGGAACTGGGACAGGTAAAATAATTGGTCTCAGAGAAAGGGACCTAATTGACAGGTCCACAATTACTAACCTTATTGACATCCCAAGAGATGGAATGATCAAAAAACATAATTTCGAGAAAAACTTTCTTACACAGCTTAGTAACAAAGAAAACTGGGTAGGAGAGGATATAAACTATACACTCGAAGCAAATACCATCAAGTGGTACACTGATGGATCGAGAACAAGCGAAGGGACTGGTGCAGGAATTTTTGGGCCAAAAACCAAACTTTCCATACCGATGGGACAGTCAACCAGCATCTTCCAAGCGGAGGTAAACGCGATAGGGAAATGCGTGGATCGCAATCTCGAAAGGAATTATCGTAACAAGAACATTGCCATTATGTCAGATAGTCAAGCAGCACTAAAGGCACTGAGCTCGTACACCATCAACTCTAAGCTGGTGGGGGAGTGCATAAATAGGCTAAACGAACTAGGCAAACAGAACAGGGTCACACTTTATTGGGTACCTGGTCACGTTGGTGTTCTTGGAAACGAAAAGGCAGATTCCCTAGCAAAATTAGGAGCTTCAACTCCCCTAACAGGGCCTGAACCCTATTGCGGAATAGGTGAAAATGTCATCAAAACCAAAATTAAACAAGAAGAGGAGGCAAACAGAATAAAGAACTGGAATGAACTCCCTAAGCTGAGACAGGCGAAACTACTGCTGGGTAACTACAACCGGCAACGTTTCGAAAACTGTATCAACCTTAGTAGGAATAACCTAAGAATAATAACAGGTATTCTAACAGGACACTGTAAACTTAGAAGACACCTTAATCTAATTGGTGTGGTAAGCAGTGCCACTTGCAGATTCTGCAACATGCATGAGGAAACTCCGGAACACATACTGGGAAAGTGTTGTCCAATCATGCACCAAAGGAAAACCCATCTGGGACGGTACCAGGTGGAAGAGAGCAACCTAACCTCTCTAAAAGTGCCCCAAATACTAAAGTTCCTTAAGGCAATAGGTTTGGAGGAAGAACTGTAGGATGAGCCAGCTCATCATTTTAAGAGGGGGCACAATAGATCTTCAGGTCGCAGTGCAATTAATCCCCAATACAATTCATTCATTCATCAAGCCTGATGTCAACCAATTGATGAAAAATAAAAAAACAGTTTCATACCTCCCATTAGTGTTTTTTTCTTTCTTTTTTAATTAACTTCTATTATTAACTTGTTATGTAAGTAACTTAACTGTTCCATTGCACTGTTACTAATTAATAAAAAATACACTTTTCAAAACTATTGTTTTATTGTAGTTGTAGGGTTCCATTCATCAGCACAGGAATCGACCAAGGCCGCTTAGCATTCAATTTCGAAAGCGTGGGTCGAGGAGCAAAACATTACAAATGTTACGTAGCCCTATTCGTTTGCTTGTCTACGAGCGATTCATTTGGAACTCGTTTCAGATTTGACCTCGGCCGCTGCAATTGCTGCCTTAATTGATTCCTATCACGAAGAGGAGCAGCCAAGAAAATTCTAAGCGACAATAGGTTAAATTTTGTTGGGCATCTCGGGAGCTGAAAGAATTATACAAAATAGTGAATAGAGCTTGAAGTGTGCGGTTATGCTTTTTACTCTTTCTAAGATCTAATGGCTAATCATAAAAATAGAAAGTGCTTTGCATGTAAAAGTCCTATTAATGATGATGGTGTTAGTTGTGGAAACTTTTTTCATAAACAATGTGCTAATTTAACTGATTTAATGCAAAATCATGTACTTGATGAAAACTCAAACATTGTTTACCGCTGCAATCAATGTGCAAAGTTTAAATTGTTCATAAATACTTTGTACAATAAGGTGAACGAATTGGTTTCGGTAGTTGATGTGTTTGCGAGAAAGGTCAGTGGTGTTAATGCTCTTAACGATGCACAGTGCGGTATTTTGATCAAAAACCTGGCCAAAAATATTTGGGCACATTTTTCACATCAAATAGGTACCAAATGACTAAAAAGTTATTTGGAAGGATAAATTTTCATTTTTTGGGTACAGTAAAACCCACTTAAGTGCTTACCCACTTACCTCGCGATTAGCCGAGAGAAAAAAAATTATTAAAAATCAAAGAAAGCACGTACAATACTCTGCTATAACTTTTTTCAAAGCTTATATTTCATTCTTTATTTTGTTTTTTGATGCAAGCTGTTTCATTAAATAGTTTTTGAGAAATTAAGTTTTAAAGATGAAATTTAGAAAAAAAAAAATAGTTTTTTAATTGATTTTTTATAAAGTTTTGCAATTTTTAGGACATTTTTTATTTTTATTTTCAATGGCCTAATAAATTTGTATTCAAATACTAAAAACCTTATTCCAATAAATATTATAGTTTCTAAAAAATTAGAAAAATACTGAAAGATACTTTTTTCCCAGAAAACCTCTTTTTTCGATTTTTTTATGAGTGGATTTACAACCGGAAATTTTCTTAATGCAGGTAGCCAATTTACCTGCGACCCTTTTAATCCAAAATTTGAGAAGGGGATTAGTTTTAGTTGCATATTTTATGATTACAGGTCAATTACTCAATAAAAAGATTAATCTTTTTTGTCTTATATGCAAGTAGGTAATAAAAAAAGACCTGGAATAATTGAATTTTCTAGTTTATATTTTATTATTTATTCATCATCATAAACATCTTCAAAAACATCATCATCACCATCATCATCATTATTACCATCATCATCATCATCATAATCATCATCATCGTCATCATCATCATTGTTATTAACAGTCAAAAATTCGAGAGCCTGCTTTGAAAACGACTGTTTCTTGGTCTTACTTTTTGTCCTTAAACTACTGAGATAAGGGTCTGACGTCAATAGAAGCCGGTTAATCACATCCTCGTTGCATGCCGTCCTGGAGAATTTTCGTAGAATTTTTCTCTGTATTGGCGGAAATGCTTATTTCTAGCTTCCGCGGCTTCTTCGGACAACTGACCGATTGGCAACAATGCATGGGATATGACACTAGCAGAATGAATTAAAATCTTATGCACTGTTGGAGACATAGGCTGCCATGGATATAAGCTAACATAATGTTTAGCAGTATCCATCGTGAATTTTTCGAATTTTTTTAAGATCTATCTCATAACCAGAGGATATCACTTCTAATATAGTTTTGAATTTGTTAATTAATGATAAATCCACGCCTGTAATGGAAGCTGCTTCTTCTTGGCTATTGAAAAATCTACGAGAGGTGTTGCCGTCATTGGTGTTGCCAAACCCAGCTTTTGGAATGTCCACCAGTAAGCCCAATTTGTCGTGGAACTCTTTTTGTATCTGTCTCTTGGCCGCTTGAATTTTTTCCCGGTCACTTTTATCTGTAACGCGTCCCTTATGCACGTCCGCTTTAAGTTTGTACGAAAGATGCACCAGAAATTCGAAAAACCTACTCCTGGCGTGTAGTATTGATAGCCCAAATCTGAAAGTCTCTGGATTCTCTGGTTCTGTAGAAGACAAGTCGTTGAAACTTTTTGAAGTTTTTCCGCATATGTAACAACGTAATGTAGATGAAGTATTCGTAGCTGCATTACACACCTTTCCATCGATCATTGTTGGAAGCAGTACATGGTTGATTCTTATGTTGTCGCTTACTTTTGTTGCTTGAAGATTTTGGGCCTGGTTTTCAATGTATTCGATTTCTTCATTGGTTATGTCCTTATTTTCTTTCAAATAACGAATCCGTATTTATCGGCACCACCTCGGTGATGAAGAGTGGATATTTTGCCATATAATTTCACTCCCAGACTTGAGACGAAGAGGCACAAGGGAACTCAAAAATATATTTGCATCACTGTTGTCGTCATCTTCAAATTTCTGCTTGTATTGGCTTTGAGTAGATCCATCGCATCCCCACTTATATATTAGCTCTAAATCGGTTTCCCGGTTATCCAAGCACTGTGAGAGTTCTCTTTCCAAATATTTACATAATCGCAATATTGTGTGATCCACTAAATCTTGGAGCTTCACTTCGGCAACTGTCACACTGACGCTTTTTGGTGGATAACATTCTTGTTTAGCTTTATACAAGTAGGTGTAGCACGGATATATATCTTTGTTGGCTTGATGAATCACTTCGTATTGACTTACAGTTAAATTGGCATCGACGAATATCCTCAAGGCGTTTTCAGGTGTGTGTTTCTTCGTTTTCAGGGCTTTACTGCCAATCGCAGCTGCTTTTCGGAACTTCATAGCCCTGGTTGGAGTTTTTGTCACAGTTTGAATCACTTTGGCTACATCATTATTTCCCGTCGCTCTTTGACTCATCTGTGCTGCGTATGTCAGTTCATCAACAGACACATTCCTTCGAAGTTCCACTGTTTTTCGACGTTTTGTTCGGTCACTTGATTCCCCGAATTCTTTGCTTGGGCGACCTTTAGACCTTCCGGGAAGTATGCCAATAGGTAGTATTATTTCTTCGCTAAGCCACTCTTCATTCTTATCCAAGAAACGGCTTTCTATTCTGTGGCAGAGTTGCCATCTTCGTTTATAATTTGGTTTGAACGCCTTGATAATGTTGAGAAGTTCATCTTCTTTCTCTGGGGGACAATTTGTTATATCCATAAGTTTTTTATCCAAATCTTCAAGTTTTTCGTCAAAACACCTTTGTGAGCTTCCTTTTACTAACTCGTGAAGCTGTTTTCTGGTCATAGCTAAGGTGGAATTAGAGTCATCTGGAATAATATAAAAATTTATTATTAAAGGTCGTTTTAAAGGGTTTTTTTTCAAAGCCTCTGTTTTTTCTTAGGTGCAAACTTGTGCAAACTCTTGAAATGTAAGATTGTTCTACATATCCAGCAGTTTAATAAAATGTATGATAGACTATGTTGCGGCGTGTTGCGGTATTTCAAAAACACTAATGTTTGAAAAAAAACAGCGAAAAAAGTGCAATTTTTTTAAGTGATTACTTCAACTTATCAATATGAAAAAGTTAAGATGGATATACAAATAAATTTTTGCTTAAAATACTATACATACCTTGATTAACGATATCCATATCAAATTTTTTCACTAAAATCACTTTTAAGACTGAAAAAAAACGCGCAAAAAATACACTTTTTTTTTAAAAACCGCAAAAAAAATCGTGCTTACTCAACTAGTACTACAAATGTTTTTTAGATTTTTGATCTTTATAGACCGCAATTTTCGATAAATTAATAAAAACACAAACTAATTTTTATATTTAACTGTGTCTTTATTAACAATTTTTTTATTATTATCATATGCATTTCGAGCACATAATTGTGTGCTCATCATCAGCGAGCGCTTAGTAGACACTAAATCAAGACAAATTAAAAGAAGACACAATACAAAAAGAAAGAATAAAGAAAGTAACTTAAGAGAAACATTGACTTACATTTAACAAGAGCATAAAATAAAAGAGAGTTGACAAATTTTTTATATTATGTAAGAATATGAATAAGTATAAAGGTTAATTTAACGTTTTACTAAATGAAATAGCGGTGAATCAATATTCTCTTTTTCTATGTTCATAAGATTTTTTGTTGTTGCTATATAGAAAGATTCATAAGCATCTAATTTTGCTGGGTTGTTGACATTTTTGATGAGTTTTACATTTTCTTCGAACGAGATGTTGTTATGTGGGTGAGAGTGGTCCAAATTGTAAGCGTGTGCTGCAATAGCTTTGGTGACATCTTTTTTCCTTACGCTGCGCAAATGCTCTTCAATTCGTGCGGATAAAGCTCTCCTCGTTTGACCTATATATTTAGCATCACAGTCAGAACAGCTGATTTCATATATGCCGCTTTTTTCTCCCAGAGGTACTGGATCTTTTGTTGTTCCTAACTTTGAACGAAGTTTGTTTGTACTAGTATACACAATGTTCATGTTCTCTTTTTCAAAGCAATGTTTTAATTTGTCTGTGACACCTGGCAAATATGTGAATGTGACACGATTTTGTTTCTCTTTTCTTGATAGATTATTTTGACTAAATAGTGTCGAAAATTCATCTCTTTTAATTTTATTTGAGTGCTTTGATATAAACCTGTCAATTAATGATTTTTCAAAGCCATTCACATTTGCAATTTGAAGAATTCGGTCATATTCATTTTTGTACTCGGCAACGGACAATGGCAACCTGCATAGACGATAGATCATGGAATGAAATGCTGCGGTCTTATGTTGATAGGTGCAAGATGAGTCATTCGTTATGTATCTGTCTGTCATTGTAGATTTTCTGAAGACGGCAAATTCGATCTTTTTTCCTGTTCGTTTTATTTTTAAGTCAAGGAAGGCTAACGTATGATCGACTTCGTTTTCAATTTCAAAAGTAAAATTCACGCCCTCATAACGATTATTCAAAATATTGAGAGTGCGTTCAATGTTATCCTTTTTTATGATAGCAAAAGTGTCATCAACATAGCGAAACCAAGTTGAAGGGAGTAAGCCTTCTCTTCGTAAATCAGATTCAAACTTGCACATGAATGCTTCCGCTACCATTGGTGAAAGGCTATTTCCCATACTGCAACCTTGTTCACTTTTATAGTATTTTTCCCTGAATTGGAAGCAGTTATACTTCATACAATACTTGATCGCTGTGACGTAGGTGTTAATTTGTTCACTGGGCACTGCACAATTTTGAAGGTGATCACGTATAGCGTCTATACCTACATCGATAGGAACACTAGGAAAAAGAGCGGAGACGTCAATATTTTGAATAATCGTTATGAGGGCGTGAATTTTACTTTTGAAATTGAAAACGAAGTCGATCATACGTTAGCCTTCCTTGACTTAAAAATAAAACGAACAGGAAAAAAGATCGAATTTGCCGTCTTCAGAAAATCTACAATGACAGACAGATACATAACGAATGACTCATCTTGCACCTATCAACATAAGACCGCAGCATTTCATTCCATGATCTATCGTCTATGCAGGTTGCCATTGTCCGTTGCCGAGTACAAAAATGAATATGACCGAATTCTTCAAATTGCAAATGTGAATGGCTTTGAAAAATCATTAATGGACAGGTTTATATCAAAGTACTCAAATAAAATTAAAAGAGATGAATTTTCGACACTATTTAGTCAAAATAATCTATCAAGAAAAGAGAAACAAAATCGTGTCACATTCACATATTTGCCAGGTGTCACAGACAAATTAAAACATTGCTTTGAAAAAGAGAACATGAACATTGTGTATACTAGTACAAACAAACTTCGTTCAAAGTTAGGAACAACAAAAGATCCAGTACCTCTGGGAGAAAAAAGCGGCATATATGAAATCAGCTGTTCTGACTGTGATGCTAAATATATAGGTCAAACGAGGAGAGCTTTATCCGCACGAATTGAAGAGCATTTGCGCAGCGTAAGGAAAAAAGATGTCACCAAAGCTATTGCAGCACACGCTTACAATTTGGACCACTCTCACCCACATAACAACATCTCGTTCGAAGAAAATGTAAAACTCATCAAAAATGTCAACAACCCAGCAAAATTAGATGCTTATGAATCTTTCTATATAGCAACAACAAAAAATCTTATGAACATAGAAAAAGAGAATATTGATTCACCGCTATTTCATTTAGTAAAACGTTAAATTAACCTTTATACTTATTCATATTCTTACATAATATAAAAAATTTGTCAACTCTCTTTTATTTTATGCTCTTGTTAAATGTAAGTCAATGTTTCTCTTAAGTTACTTTCTTTATTCTTTCTTTTTGTATTGTGTCTTCTTTTAATTTGTCTTGATTTAGTGTCTACTAAGCGCTCGCTGATGATGAGCACACAATTATGTGCTCGAAATGCATATGATAATAATAAAAAAATTGTTAATAAAGACACAGTTAAATATAAAAATTAGTTTGTGTTTTTATTAATTTATCGAAAATTGCGGTCTATAAAGATCAAAAATCTAAAAAACATTTGAAAATTAGACTACAAATAAACCACGTTCCGTTCAGTGATTAAATATTGAACAAATAAATTCAACTAGTACTAGTTGCAACTGATGGTGTCGCGAACGGGGGTGACCAATTTATAAATAGACTTCACTAAAGAGTAGCCTGGTTATCTACCTGTTATCGGACACAAGCTTAATCCTGGGAGGTAAAATTTTTTTTTTTGATTTATGGCCAGGTTTTTGATCAAAATACCGCACTGTGCGCTGATGTAAAAAAATTGCTTGATGTTTTTGTTGCGCCGAATGATATTGCGCCAAATGTTGTTGCTGCCGGCTCTGATGCTAAGCTCCCTGAAGTGAAGAATGGGGCTACCGGGGGAGGTATAGCTTACAATGGTAAAAGTGCATCTTGTTCCAGTTCTATCGTACTCCACTCATCTAATGTTCAGTTAGAGAATACTCTGGAAGGTAATGATACTGCATCTGCGCAGGCGGCAATGGGTACTACAGTGAGTGAGCGAGTAAAAAAACGTTTAGCTCTTGAGACTGAGAGTATTGTTCACACTTATGGACAACCACAAGCTGATAACGAATGGGCCACGGTAGGAAAGCAAAAACAAAAACAAGAAAAATAAAGTGCATGTTTATGGACAAGATGTTGTTGAATGCTTGGATGTTGTTGTTACACATAAATGGTTTCATGTATCCAAATTTGAAACGTCAACATCAGAGGAAAGCATATCCAAATATGTTGCTGGGAAAATTGGTTTAAATGAATCCTGTGTAAAATGTTATAAACTTATTAGAAAAGATGCCGAAAATTTGAGGTACTTTAACTTCAAAGTTGGCATACCAATTAACAGCTGCAAGTTAGCACTTATCGATACGAATTGGCCAATAAATACTGTTGTGAGGGAGTTTATTCCAAGAGACAGTTCAAAAAACTAGAAGATTGTGAAGATGCCAGTTCCAATGGAATTAATTTAGGGCCAACAAGCGCTAGCATAAGTGAAAATAATACTACATTATCAATATAATATCGGAACATGGGTGGAATAAGAGGCAAACTCAAAAGCTTCTCGACATTGGTTGACTCTTCTGAATATGATGTATTTGCATTTGTTTAGACTTGGTTGTACAATGAAATTAATAATGAGGAAATTTTAAATACATTCAAATTTTCTATATTTCGTCGTGATCGTCATAACGTTGGTACCAAACGAGGTGGAGGTGTACTTCTCGCAGTTGGACGTCCCCTGCTTGCTTATCTCGTACATCTAAACAACTCAACAGTGGACGACTACAGCACTGAACAATTATGTGTTTGTATTGAAGCAGACAATGAAAGTAAATTATTAATTTTTTTGAGTTATATACCACCTGATTCTTCTCTATCTGTTTATGCTTCTCATGTAAAAAATATTGAACATGTAGTTGCTAATTATTCTAATAGTCTTCATTCAGTTTGCGTAATTGGAGATTTTAATTTGGGGGACATTCTGTGGATGCAATTTGAAAACAAGGTGTTGCCAATGATTCTTACATCTGAAAAAGAGTTTGAACTAATTGATTCTCTTTTTGCTTTGAACTTAAATCAAATGTGCTTCGTACAAAATTCCTTACATAGAATACTTGACTTAGTATTTTTAAATGATGAAATTGAAACGACTGTATCTGAATGCACTCCTTTGTTTTCAAATTCTATTCACCATGTTGCCCTGTCAGTTTTAATCAAATCTATTTGCTTCAAAAACTATAAGACTTAATACAATTAATAAGTTTAAATATAAATTCAATACAAATAATTTGAATGATTTTTTTTTTTAATTTAAATTGGCTAATGAATATATTTGTAAAAATTTGTAAGCGAATTGGTTTCCTCTGTACCACGATCCTTATCTAAAATTAGTTCACATTCTCCGTGGTCAAATGCTAGGTTGCGTAAGTTAAAAAACGCGAAAAGTAATATTTTAAAAAAATACCAAATATATAAGAGTGATATAGATTTGTCTTTATATTCTCGCCTTCGAAAAGGTTCTGCTTTGTTGATTATGTACAGACAGTTGAAAGTAATTTAAAACGAAATCCTAAAAACTTGTGGAATTGTATTAATTTAAAAAGAAAATCTTCCGGTTTTCCATCTAAAATGTGCTATAATAGTGTTTCATCAAGTGATCCAAAAGCAATTGTTGATTGGTGTGCAGACAAAAAACATATAATTCATTAGATTTTAATATCAGAAACAACTATGTTAATAATACTTTATCGCCAATAACTGATTGTTTTTTTTTTCTATGTGGAAAAAGATGAAGTTAGTGAAGCTCTTTCTGAATTGGTTCCATCGACTTATCCAGATTGCCATGGAATTTTTCCTATAGTTTTAAAACATTGCTCTGAATCCTTGAGTTCACCACTTCAGTTTATATTCAACCAATCTTTAAGGTAAAGTCATCGATTTTAAGCCGATTAGTGATCGCCTGGCTGTGATCCGCATCAAAGCTTCTTTTCAAAACATCAGCCTAATATGTGCACACGCCCCTACCGATGAAGCTGAGGAATCTAACAAGGAGGAGTTTTACGACCTCCTGGACGGAGCCTACGGAGCCTGTCCGGAGTACGATATCAAAGTCGTGCTCGGATATTTCAATGCTAAAGTCGGGAAGGAAAATATCTTTGGCGGATTAGTTGGAAAGCACAGCCTCCACGAAATGACAACAGATAACGGCTTCCGACTAATCGACTTTGCTGCAGCTCGGAATACGGTGATAAGTAGCACTAGGTTCCCCAGGCGAAGGATATACACAGCAACCTGGTGATCTCCAGATGGTCGAACCGCCAACCAAATCGACCACGTGCTAATTGGCGCAAGGCATGCGTCGAACATTTGGACGTGAGTTAACACCCTAAATAATATTTATAATATAAGATTACATATTTCACACACATATTGTTTACACACAGATATAAGAAAACATATATTTCTAACACATAGTCAGGTAGACGATAAGGACTCTCTTGTGCGAGTTAACACCCTAAATAATATTTATAATATAAGATTACATATTTCACACACATATTGTTTACACACAGATATAAGAAAACATATATTTCTAACACATAGTCAGGTAGACGATAAGGACTCTCTTGTGCGTGCCTATCACCAAGTAAGCGAAAAGTATAAATACCAGAAACGAAGCGGTGTACGATCACTTCTACTTCTACGGCGACAAGCGACGAATCTGTTATGATTACATAATATAAGATTTGAGATTGTATTAGTCAAATAAGGAAATATTAAATAAAGGACTTAGTTCCAAGAAAATATTTTTTTTTATAATAAAACGTCATTAGTTTTATTTAATTGGCGATCCTGCCAGGAGTTTAACATACTGTTTTACTCTAGTGAGCGGACCAAAAGGAAACACTTGGAAACCAACAGATCTAGCATAGCAGACGATTAAGTAAAGTGAATTCCAGTGACATATAGTGTTATACAATCAATAGATACATAATATCTTAAAATAATTCAGTGAACAAAATAAGTGTAAGTCTACGAATCTAAATAAATTCAGTATATGAAAAAATTCAAAATCTTCGATAATCGTAGACCCGCATTACAAGCAGAAATGGCAAACGAAGACCAAATCGCTCGTATTCTAGCAAGGCTAGAAAGTTTAGAAATAAATAATCAAGCATTATTGAAAGAAAATAATAATTTAAAAACAGTCTTGGTGCAACAAGACAATATTAACAAAGAGCTCCAATCAAGAGTCAGATCGCTCACAGAAGAAATCAGAATTGTACCTGATATACCCACCTTGAAAGAAATCACAACGACAATTTCTAATGGTAATGATATTCAATTAGATGCATTTAAAGCATTACCAGAATTTAGTGGTGAAAGAAAAGAATACAGATTATGGAGAGAAGAATCTACAAGATTAATGAACAGTATTAAAGGATTCGAGACACATCCTAAACACTACACAGCCTTAACTATTGTGAAAAATAAAATTAAAGGAACAGCAGCAGAAGTCTTAACAAATCATAATACTATATTTAATTACGACGCAATTCGTAATCGTCTCGATTATACATATTCCAACCAGGAACCTCTCTACGTGCTACAGGATAAACTCCGACAAATTAAACAAGGAAGATTATCATTGAGCGAATATCACGATAAAATAAACCAAGCTTTGAATCTTATTATATCAAAAATCTCAATGAGTGGAGATTCAAAATTAGTAACCGAAAGACTAACAGCAAATGCTAGAGATGATGCGGTGAGAATTTTTATTGATGGAACAAGTGATGGCTTCACAAGGGGAGCATTATATACAGCCAAAATTGCCGATCTAGAACATGCATTCTCAATTGCATTAAAAATTGAACACGACAATGCTCACAGAGGACTTCACCTGCAAGACAGACATCGAATACACAATGACCCAAGAGAATTTAAAACTGAACGCCGACCAAATTATGACCAGAGGCCATACCAACAACAACCTCAACATAATACAAATTCCCAACAACAAAAAGGTGGTCAACAAAATAACAACCAACAACACAGAAATCCATTTAGAGAACAAGGTCCAAAACCAATGGAAGTGAACAATAGACAAACAACGATTGCACCACGTCATTTCAACAATAACTACAATCAACAAGGACAACGCCCAAACTTCAATGAATACCAGGGAAAGAGAGATCGCGAAAACAGTGGGAACTTCCATCAACAGAAGCAGCAAAGGGTGAACAATTCACAACGCCAACCGTATGATGACCAGGAGAGCACATATGCAGAAGATGGAGACATGGTAAATAATAATTTACGTTTAGATCATTTAAACTAATAGGCGGGTTGCCCACTCTTACACTAACTAGTAAATTAAGTAATAAAACTTATAAAATAATGATAGATTCAGGTGCAACCCATAATTATATTTCCAAAAATTGCGATTCCAGCATTAGTACTGCAATCAAACCTATTAAAATGAGAACTATGCACGGTTTCTCGATAGTAGATAAAATTAAACAAATTATTGTAATAAATAAAAAACTCACATTCTATGAACTCGATAAAATAGAATCTTTTGACATGATTTTGGGAATGCAGGGTTTAAGGGAGTTAAATGCTGAAATTAATCTAAAAGATCTAACCTTAATCACCATGTGTAGTGAGACAGTAGATCCAGAATTAAATTACGTTATAGGAGAAGTAGATGATGAATATAGACAGGAAGTAGGTGAATTAGTCAAAATTAACACTGGTATAGGCCCACTGCCTTTCACTAATACTATTGAATGTACTATTCGAACAAAGACAGACGAACCAATTTACGTTAAACAATACCCTTACCCAATTGCAGATAATGATTTTGTCAATAAAGAAATTAATAAATTATTAAGAGAAAGAATAATCCAGAGAAGTAATTCTCCTTATAATAGTCCTATATGGACAGTGCCAAAAAAGGGCTTAGATGATAATGGAAGACCGAAACGACGTATAGTCGTCGATTTTCAAAAGCTTAATACAAATACCGTTGCAGATAGATACCCAATTCCAGATGTCAATATGACAATACAAAATTTGGGTAATGCAAGCTATTTCACAACACTTGATTTAGAATCGGGCTTCCACCAAATCCTCATCAGTAAAGGAGACCGTGAGAAGACCGCATTTGCTATAAATGGGGCAAAATACGAATTCGTACGTATGCCATTTGGATTGAAAAATGCTCCCAGCATATTTCAACGCTGTGTAGATGACATACTGAGGGAATTTGTAGGAAAATTCGTACACGTATATATTGACGATGTATTGATATATTCTTCCACGCCTGAAGAACATATGCAACACATACGACAAGTATTTGACGTACTTAATAAAGCTACGCTTAAAGTATCAAATGAAAAAAGTAAATTTTTTCAAACCGAAGTTGAATACCTCGGACATATAATAAAAAATAACAGAATTTCAACAAACCCAGAAAAAATCCAGGCTATAGAGAATTATCCTATACCTAAAAACATTAAGGAACTTAGAGGATTTTTAGGGCTCACGGGTTACTACCGTAAATTTATTAAAAACTATGCACTCATAGCAAAACCTTTAACCATTTATCTAAGAGGAGAAAATGGAGTAGCAAGCAAAAATAAAAGTAAAAATATTTTAATTAATTTGGACGAAATCGCCATAGAAGCGATAAACAAATTAAAAAATTCATTGAAAGAAAGAGTTGAATTATACCAACCAAATTTTAATAAACCATTCGAGCTTACTACAGATGCCTCAAACATAGCAATAGGAGCTGTGCTTAGTCAAAATAGAAATCCTATTTTCTTTCTCAGTCGAACATTAACCAAAAGTGAAGAAAAATATTCAACTAACGAAAAGGAATTACTAGCTGTAATATGGTCCTTACAGAAGCTTCGTAATTATATTTATGGCATAGCCGATCTTCCTAGTATATATACAGATCATCAGAGTCTGATATATTCAATTTCAGAAAAGAATCCAAACACTAAATTAAAGAGATGGAAAGCAATAATTGAAGATTATGGTGCAAAACTTCAATATAAACCAGGTAAGGAAAACGTCGTAGCCGACGCCCTTTCCAGACAAGAAATAAATTCAAGTACAGTCAGCACTATGCATTCACAAGAAAGTTCAAGTGAAGAAGTAATAAAAACTGTAAACAGATCCTTTAACTCATATGGTGAACAGATTGAAATAAAAGAATCACAAACAGATTCAAACATAGAAACAAAGAATATCTTTGAAAAACGCATTTGACATGTGGTCACGTTCAAAAATAACAATGAGCTCATATCCTTGTTAAAACAGATCATAAACCCTAATAAAATTATTGCTATCTATACCACACCCGAATGTATTTTAAAACATGGTGGTATCATAAAAAAATCGTTTATGACCACACGGTTCATTTACACTCCAGTAAAACTTGAAAATATTACTCGTGAGTGCAATGACGCATATTCACGGAATGATAAAAATAAGAAACGTGAATCACGAAAGATTCATACTGACGAGAACTGATGACGTTTGTTTATATACGCAAGAAGATTACCTGTTCCATATAATCAATATAACGCAACTTTTAGATCCTTATATTAACATAATGAACTCAGAATATAAACCTACTAATGAAGAGCAATTATGGATAGATAGGATAGAAAATTTAATTAAACAAATAAATCCACATGCGAATTATAGAAATCGACGAGCAATCAATTTCATAGGCAAAATTATAAAATATTGCTATGGCAATCCAGACCATGATGATCTGATAGCTATTGAAACAAATCTGAACAATTTAATAAATAATAATAATAAGCAGAAAATTATAAATGAACAATTTGATAGAGCTTTTAAAAATAGCATTAGAAATGATTTACAACATCTAGTTATAGAGGATACTTATTATAATATGTTAACAATTCTTAGAACAATTAATGCAGGGAAACGAAACGAATTTTTATCAGAAAGTATAAATATTATAGACATAGAAAAAATTATGTCAAAAGAAACTATTAATATTCCAATCTTAAACATTTTAGAATATTCTACAATAATTGTAACTAGAACTGAAGATTTGATTGTAGTAACTTACAAATACCCATTACTAATAAAAAATTGTGAAATGTTAAAAATAACCCCTATTTCAAATAAATATGGAAAATTAATTATAGATGACAATATTGCAAATTGTACTAATAAATTTATAAGAATAACAAAGTGTAAAAACTACCTAAATAAAAACATTTGTAAAGAAATACAAAAAGATGAATGTACTATACCTATATTAAGCAATGTTAAAGCAAACTGTAATATATCACAAGAATATGATAAACCTATATATGAAATAGATAATGGCATTTTATTAACTAATGGAAAATACATTATGAATAATAAAATTATTGAAGGTAAAAATATAGTAGAATTTTCCGAATCAATAACCATAAATGATAAAAATTATACCAATTTTAATTCTAAATTAAGAGAAGCAATACTAAAACAACATAATCAAAGTATAAGCATAAGACACATATTAGAAACAAGTTCTCCCTATTCATTTAATAATATCGATAAACTATCTAAATTTTTAATTCCATATGAAGAGAATTTTGCAGAACACACCTTTTATACTGTAGTTTTTGTAATAATAATCATAATATCTGTATATTTACTTGTAAAACTAGTAAAAATTATTCAAAAATGTAAGAAATTAAATAATGAAAAAAAAGTTTCAAAAAATTTACCAGGAAGAATTAGAATTAAGAAGATTGAGAAATATGTCATAAACCAGGAGGTTTATATTTTAACGGAGGGGGGAGTTAACACCCTAAATAATATTTATAATATAAGATTACATATTTCACACACATATTGTTTACACACAGATATAAGAAAACATATATTTCTAACACATAGTCAGGTAGACGATAAGGACTCTCTTGTGCGAGTTAACACCCTAAATAATATTTATAATATAAGATTACATATTTCACACACATATTGTTTACACACAGATATAAGAAAACATATATTTCTAACACATAGTCAGGTAGACGATAAGGACTCTCTTGTGCGTGCCTATCACCAAGTAAGCGAAAAGTATAAATACCAGAAACGAAGCGGTGTACGATCACTTCTACTTCTACGGCGACAAGCGACGAATCTGTTATGATTACATAATATAAGATTTGAGATTGTATTAGTCAAATAAGGAAATATTAAATAAAGGACTTAGTTCCAAGAAAATATTTTTTTTTATAATAAAACGTCATTAGTTTTATTTAATTCGTGCGAACTTTCCGAGGTGAAAACGTGGACTCTGACCACTTTCTTGTTGTCACAAAGTTCAGAGCCCGACTGTCCAACGAAAAGAAAATGAGGACCGCCCAAAGGAAGAAATTCAATATTGCATGCCTTAGCACACCTGAGAAAGCCAGAGACTACAGTGAGCAATTGACCGGGAAATTCTCTGCCGTACCCCCAGCCACAAGCGTCAACAACCAGTGGAGCCAGTACCGCGACATCATTAAGGAGGTAGCCGAGTCCACCATAGGCTATCAACCACCTAGGAAAAAGAACCCGTGGTATGATAATGAATGCGCGGTATTGAAGCAGGAGATGGAAAATGCACGAATGCAAATGCTGTAACGGAAAACAAGAGCAGCAAAAGAGGAGTACCGGGAAAAGAGAAGGAAAGAGAAAAAACCCTGCGCAGAAAGAAAAGAGCAGCCGCAGCTTCTCAGCTCAGGTATCTCGAGGAGTCTGGCACCGCCACAAACACCCGCCGGTTCTATAAAACAGCCAAACAACTGGCATCAGGTTATAGGACCGGCACGCAAGCTCTTCGAAACAGCGAAGGGAACCTAGTCACAGAAGCACAGGGAATTGTAGACGTGTTTAAACAGCATTTCCAGCAGCTGCTTATTGGGCATTATTTAGACGAAAACACAGGGGAGCAAAGAAGCATAAGACCAGTCAATGAAGATCCAGTCCCACTAACCAGGACTGAAGAGGTTAAGAAAGCCATACGCAAGCTTAAGAATAACAAATCCGCAGGCTCGGATGGCCTACCTGCGGAACTCTTTAAGTATGGAGGAGATGTCCTGATAGGGTGCATGCACCAGCTCATCAACCAAGTGTGGGAGGAGGAAAGTATGCCCGACAACTGGTCAAATAGCTCCATATGCCCAATCTACAAAAAAGGCGATCCTATGTCCTGCAAAAACTACAGGAGCATATCCCTACTTAATGTTGCCTACAAGATCCTATCCACCGTACTATGTGAGCGTCTAAAACCTTTCTGCAACACTATAATCGGCACGTACCAGTGTGGCTTCAGGCCAGGCAGATCAACGATAGACCAAATCTTCACATTGAGGCAAATCCTGGAAAAGACCAACGAATTTCAAGTCGAGACCCACCATCTTTTCATCGACTTTAAAGCCGCATATGATAGCATAAGTCGCCAAGAGCTTCTATTGGCAATGTCGGAACTCGGGATCCCGAAAAAACTGATCCAGCTATGCCGCATGACGTTACAAAATACGCGGTGCAACGTGCAAATGGGAGATGCACACAAGGAGATTCGCTATCATGTGATTTCTTCAACCTAGTCCTGGAGCAGATAGTGCGCAAGAGTGGTGTTAACCTGGAAGGCACTATTTTAAATAGGTCTTCCCAACTGCTTGGATATGCGGACGACATCGATATCATCAGTCGCTCCAAGCGACCTGTGCTAGAAGCGTTCACAGCTATTGATGAACAGGCGAAACGCTTTGGTCTTGAAGTTAATGAGGACAAAACAAAGTATATGCTATCAACAAACAAAGCCGCATCTGTCCATCGCCTAGGACAAAACGTCACTGTTGGTAGCAGTAATTTCGAGGTAGTCAAGGAGTTCACCTACCTCGGAACGAACATCAATCCCACGAATGATACCTTAGTGGAAATTCGACGAAGAATTACCCTAGCAAACCGCTGCTACTTCGGTTTGGCCAAACAAATGGGTTCAAAACTCCTTTCTCGAAAGACAAAGTGCACGCTATACAAAACGCTAATTTTACCAGTTCTACTCTACGGCGCCGAGTGCTGGACGATAAGTAAAAAAGGGGAATTGATACTGGGCACTTTCGAGAGAAAAATTCTTCGGCGGATATTTGGTCATATATGCGAAGAGGGTGAATGGAGGAGAAGATTCAGTCGTGAATTATACGAGCTGTACCAAGATGTGGATGTAGTCCAAAAAGCAAAAACACGTCGACTACACTGGCTCGGTCACATGGAGCGACTGGACAACAACGCTCCAGCCAAGTAAATCTTCGAATCCCAGCCCCCAGGTTCGAGACGACGAGGAAGACCGATCCTCCGCTACAGGGACCAGGCGGTTATAGACGCAAGAGCGCTTGGTCCCGACGACTGGAGGGAGCACGCGAGGGATCGCAACCGATGAAAGACCGCAATAACTCAGGCAAAGACCCTCCATGGATCGGGAGCCGGTTAAGTAAGTAAGTAATCTTTAAGTTATGGTTATTTTTTTGGAAGATTGGAAAATTTCTTTTGTTAATCCGATTTGCAAATCTGGTAGTAGAAAGGACATTGTAAATTATCGTCCTCTAAGTAAGCTAGCTTTTATTCCAAAGATTATTGATAAAATTGTTAAAACAAAAATGTATAACATTATGAAAAATCACATTTCAAACTTTCAGCATGGATTTTTTAGTGGCCTCCACAAAATTGGCCTGTTTTTCTAAAAAATGTTTTGACACATTAGAAAAACAATGTCAAATGGATGTGGCTTACACGGATTTTGTCAAAGCATTTAGTAGGGTAAATCACCAAATTTTAATTACAAAATTAAAAGCATACGGTTTTGGTGGAACTTTACTTAAATGATTTTCGTCTTATCTTAACGGTAGGAAGCAGATTGTTAAAATAGGTGATTTTGAATCTTTTCCTATTATTCTTCATTCGGGCGTTCCTGAAGGCAGTCATCTAGGCCCTCTCCTATTCGATTTGTTTATAAACGATTTTGCATCTGTTTTATCTGTTTTGCAATGGCTAATGTTTGCAGATGATATAAAATAATATAAAGTTGTTAAGTCTTTAAATGATTGTATTGGGTTCCAGCGAGACATTTATATGTTTGAATGCTGGTGTAAACAAAATGATCTGCTTCTTAATTTGTCAAAGTGTTCTGTTTTAACTTCTTCTCGTAAGATTAATACAATCATTTTTGATTATTGCCTTAACGGTTTAAATTTATGTAGAGTGAATGAATATAACAATTTAGAAGTTATTTTTGATAACAAACTAACTTTTGAGCCTCATGTTAATCATATTGTTTCTAAAGCAAATTCTATGCTTGGATTTCTTAAGAGAAATTCTATTGATTTTAAGGATCCCTATACATTAAAAGCTTTGTTTTGTTCTATTGTTCGTCCTTTACTCGAGTATAATTGTATTATTTGGAACCCTGATTCGAAAAAATTATGTGATAGAAATGAGAAAGTTCAAAAAAACTTTCTTAAATTTGCATTAAAAGAATTTTATTTGTCTGGCAGTACCGATTCAAATTACCAAAGCAGATGTCTTTTGCTCGAGATGCAAACTCATGAGTCGAGGCGTAGAATGTATAGTATGTATGTATTGTATGTATGTATGTAAGCTTATTTCTCAAGTTACAGGTTATAAAATACAATATCAAATATACTTCGATTTTAGTTTTAAAGAGAAACATAAGTGACATTTTATATTTTAAATAAAATAGTGTTAAATGACCATTATCCATATAAATAATTCAAAACATAAACAAAATAACTCCCTATGGGAAGTTAATTATGGGTGGGGTGACCCTTTTAAGATTTCCAAATTATAAAAAACTAAGAAAAAAAAAGTAAAATATATTTTAATTATCCAAGAAAAGCAACAAAAACAAGAAAAAGTAAACTGGATAATTTTTGAAGTTTAAGAGCATGCAGAAAGTTGATAATATGTAGAATCTACTCTTGAACATTAAGGAAATTTTCTATACTATTGAATTCAAAATTAAATAACCAGGTCCTAAGTTGTTTCAAGAATATACTAGCTGATCTAAGAATTCTCACAGAAAAAGGAAGTTTATTAAATAAGCGACACGATGAAACAGAGTAAAAATTTCTAAAAGCAGTAGTACGAAAGATTGGTACAGTAACTAAATTTAAGGAATTTCCACGAAGATTATGATTGTCCAGAATCCTAAAGTTTATATTACCGGATCTCATAAAAAAAGCCTTGAGAACTTTGAAGCAGTAAAGATGACGAATTGGAAGAATATTCAAATCTCCAAACAGAAGAAAACTTTGATGGAGACGATTTTTATTGCAGATATTTCTTACTATATATTTTTGGAGAATTAAAAGCCGTTGAATCTTGTTATAGTATGTTCCACCCCAGCAGCAGATACCATACTGCAGCCTTGAATGAAAAACTGCGTAATATATTGTAGTTAATAGTTTAGAAGAACACACTTTTTTCAAATAAAAAAAATGTCTTAGTGTATAGCGAAAATATTTTCTTAGAGCAACAGAGTGGTTAGAAAATGACAAATTAGAATCAATAATTAATCCCAAGTACTTGAACTCATTAACTTGTTCAATTGAAAAGCAATTTTTGGAACAAACAACACTTTCCGAAAAACTAGGCGAAGAGTTACAAGCACAGTTAGGTAATTTGAATCTTTTACATTCTGGTGCATGATAGCTAATATCCACATCTAAGCGGTTTTGGCAAGACAAACTAAGAAACATTATTTTTGTCTTTGAGCTAATAACTAATTTATGTTCAGCGAACCATACTCTTAATAAATTAATATCCCAATTGATATCCGAAACTAGATCTAAAAAACTAACTTGGCCGTATACACAACCTATATCGTCAGCGAAAGCTTTAAGTACACCTTTAAAACTAAGACTAAAAAGAGAATTTATATAGATAAGAAATAGTATAGGCCCTAACACAGAGCCCTGTGGCACACCTATGCACATAAATCTTACACCACTTCTAATTTCATCTATTTTTACTCTTTGAGTCCTATAAGTCAAGTAAGATTTAAACCATTTTAAAATGAACCCCCGAAAACCAGCCTTATACAGTTTTTTTAGCAAAATATATATATAGTGTTTTGTTTATTCGTGATATTCTTTGTAATGATATTTATTGTACTGATTTAGTGTCATATACAAATATATATGCTCCAAGTCGACCACTTAGGATAAGACAGTTTATTTTCGAGATACCTCATACAGCTAACTATGGACAGCGGGAACCTATTTCTCATTGCTGTAAATTATTTAATATTTATTATGAAAACTTGGATGTTTTTTTGCCTAGAAGTCGTTTCAAAACTCTAGTTATAAATTTGCTTCAAAATATTAAAAAAAATGAAATTAAATTGTAATTTGTTTTTATATTAAATCTTTATTATATAAATTGAATTTCCTTAAGCAAAATCTGTGGATTGTATATCGTAGATTTGAATAAATAAATAAATAAATAAATACAATTTATTACAAACGTCAGAAAATGTTCACAAATACCTGCGTGAAGAAGAAATATCTTGGGAATTTATACCTTCTCATGCACTTCACTTTGAAGGTATTTCGGAGGCGGGCATTAAGCCCACCAAGTATTATTTACGCCGTGTAATGGGGCAAACATCTTTGACGTTTGAAGAGCTGAGTAATTTGCTTTGCCAATTAGAACCATTAACTCCAAATTTGATTCTTACAGGTCAAACCATGACTCTACCTGAAGAAAACCTTTAAAAAAATCATTTTTTAAGGTGGAAAGTGTTTAAATCTTTAGTCAATTTGTAAATTTACCCTATTGAAATTGAATTATATAATCTAACATACACATTTATGTATGTATATAACTGTTTTGACATACGACTCTCCACTTACATTTATAATAAAGTACAAATGGTAAGAAATTGCAACCAAGCGAATTAAATTCAGTCATTTTTGAATTGACCTCCTCTAAAAGTAAGGACAATAAGTAAAGAGATTTTCTGGAGAAAATTGAGCCCAAAGTCAAAAAATTAGCGTGGACAGGAAACACGGAACATGTTAGAAACTGGATATCTCAAGATTGAGATAAGATATCAAATTTGCTTGAATGCAATTACAAAGGCTGGTATTTTTTCTAAAAATAAAAGCCTAAATGAAGTTTATATCATTAGTACTAACAGTGCAATTAGCGTAAACATGGGTCAAGGTACACCAAGGTTAGGTTAGGTTAGGTTAAAGTGGCTGTCATTAAAGCGTCTGACACACTTAGACCATTAGAGGTCCATTGTGATACCACGATCTAATAGGGAACAAAAAAGTTTCCTACTAGTTAAAACCATTTGGAGCTTCTGATGAAGCGAAGGAGACTTTTAATGTCTTTATTTTTGAGATCGCTTGGTTCATTATAGAAATATTCTCCTAGATGAAGTTTGCGTCTGTAAGAGAGAGCAGGGCATGTACAAAGAAGGTGTGAGATTGTCTCCTCTTCCTCATCGTCCAAGCAACTCCTGCAAAAATCGTTTGATAGCACACCGAGTCGTGCGGCGTGTCTACCTATGAGACAGTGTCCAGTTATGACACCTATGACGGAGCTGATCTGAGATCTCCTGAGGGACAAAAGACATTTTGACCGTTTCGGATCCAGTTTAGGCCAGATTTGTTTGGTCGCCATACAAGTGGTAGTATTAAGCCATCTTGTGTTTGATTGTTCCAGAGCGATTCGTTTCAGCATAAGTTTACTTGTAGCTATGGGCATACCTATATTTGCCTTTTCGGGTAAGATAGGCACTTCCGTTCCAATTCTGGCGAGTTCGTCGGCTTTGCAATTCCCCGGAATGTCCCTGTGACCCGGCACCCAGAATAGGTGAATGTTAAACTGTTTGGCCATCTCCATTAGAGACGAACGACAGTCTTGGGCTGTAATGGAGTTTACAGAGACTGATGCAAGGGATTTCAAAGCAGCCTGACTGTCTGAGAAGATACGGATATCCGTGTTAGATACCACGTTTTCTTTAAGCCAGGACAATACTTCCTTTATCGCCAGAATTTCCGCTTGGAATACGCTACAATGGTTTGGTAGGCGGAAGGAGAGACTAAGGTTTAGTCCATCTGAGTACACTCCACCACCCACTCCGTTTTCAGTCTTCGATCCATCTGTAAAAAAGTTTACTGATCTATTATCTGTCAAAGCCCCTTACTCCCAAGCTGACCTTGAGGGAATGGTGACTTCAAAGTTTTTATCGAAGACCAAAAAGGGAGTGATGTAGTCAGAGTGACTTGGTAGAGTTCCGAATAAATTCAGAATGGTGGTATGGCCAATAGAGTTATGGGTCCATTGAGAGATGGCTTTGAGACGTATGGCTGTGCTCGCGGCCATTTGTTTGCTGTAAATATCTAGGGGTGTCAGGTTGAGTAGTATGTCTAGTGCAGCGGAAGGTGTCGAGCGGAGAGCTCCGCTGATGCACATGCACGCTGAACGTTGAACTCTGCTTAGTTTATCGCGATTAATCGCTTTATCTAAGGCCGTCCACCATACGGTCACCCCGTAAGTAAGTATCGGTCTGATGACCGCAGTGTATAGCCAGTGAGTAATTTGTGGAGACAAGCCCCACTTGTTCCCTACGGCTTTTTTACAAGAAAAGAGAGCTACCGTGGCTTTCCTTACTCTTTCCTGTATATTAGGTTTCCAACTTAACTTTTTGTCTAAAATAAGACCCAGGTATTTAGCTTGATCTGAGAAAGTGAGTGGAACACCTTTAATCGATGGAGGGTCTAGTTGAGGAATTTTGTATTTCCTTGTGAAAAGGACTAGTTCAGTCTTGTGGGGGTTAACACCTAAGCCACATCGATCTGTCCATTTTAGTAGCTTGTTGAGAGCGGTTTGTATAAGTTCTGTTAAAACTTGAGGGTGCTTTCCTGATACGGCAATGGCAATATCGTCAGCGTATGCAATCACTTTGAATCCCTCTTCTTCTAGGTCTATTAGCAGATCATTAACTACCATGTTCCATAGAAGTGGGGATAGGACTCCACCTTGTGGGGTTCCTCTACTGACTGACCTTCTTGTAGTAAAGCTACCTAGTTCCGCATTTATAATTCTGCTTTTCAGCATGAATTTTATAAGGTTACCAAGTGAGCTATCCACATTGAGATTCTGCAGTGTCTTCGCTATTGCGGCGCTGTCGACATTGTTGAAGGCGCCTTCTATATCTAGGAATGCAACTAGAGTGTATTCTTTGTGATCTAGGGAGTATTCGATTGCGCGTACCAAGGTATGTAGCGCAGTTTCTACTGATTTTCCCTTGCAGTAAGCGTGTTGTGCTGTAGAAAAAAGGTTTGGTTTTATAGCACTACGCAGATGAATGTCAATCAATCGTTCCAGTGTCTTGAGAAGAAATGACGATAGACTGATAGGTCTTAGGTCCTTGGGCGTAACGTGGGAGCATTTACCAGCTTTGGGTATAAAGACTACTTTGACTTCTCTCCATATAAGGGGAATATGGACCAGGTTTAGACAACTGTTCATTAGTATCTCTAATGTGGGTAAGATAATGTCCAAAGCAACTTGCAGTTCGGCTGGTATTATGCCGTCTGGTCCTGCCGATTTGTATGGATCGAAGCTGTTAATTGCCCATTTTAGTTTGTCCCTTGTTATTAACCCTTGAATCTTTATACCTTTGTTATCCGACTCTAGTGAGTCAATGTTGCAAATGTTTTGCGAGCTACCTGGGAAATGAGTGTCAAGTAGCAAATTGAGTGATTCTTCACATGAATTTGTCCAGGAGCCATTTGACATTTTCAAAGAGCTTGGCATGACTGGATTTGTTGAGAGGATTTTTCTCAATCTGGATGCTTCAGAAGTATCTTCTATTTTATTGCAGAAGTTCCTCCATGAAGATCTTTTGCTTGTCCTCAATTGTTTCTTATAAATCTTTAAGGATTCTTTATATAAGTCCCAATCTGAGGATTCTTTTGTGTATTTAGCTCGATTGAAGAGTTTTCTGCAACTTTTCCTGAGCGGTTCTAATCCCGAATTCCACCAATAAGGTTTCTTTTTTCCTCTAACTTGCAGAAGAGGACAAGAAATATTCATTGCATTGTTCAGGGTTAGTGTCAGATCCTTGACTTTGTTATCTAGATCTGAGGTGTTGTAGGGGATATCTAAAGATTCGGCTGTAAGCGATCTTTTCAGAATATCTCTATACGTTTGCCAGTTTGTTTTCCTATAATTACGAAAGACTGGCCGTGTGGTGGGTACATCATTTAAACTGAATTGGATGTATCTATGGTCTGAGAATGAGTGTTCCTCTGATACTTTCCAATTCGTTATCATTTGATATATAGTGTCAGAGACAAGAGTGATGTCTAGCACTTCTTGTCGGTTTCTGGTAACAAAGGTAGGTTCATTACCGATGTTACTGACTACGAGGTTAGTACTAAGAATATAATCAAAAAAAGACTCACCTCTATCGTTTATGTCCGTACTTCCCCAAACAGTGTGATGGGCATTAGCATCACACCCAATAAGGAGGCTGATTTTTTGCCTCAGCGATGATCCTCTTGAGCGTATCGCCAGGAGGGCCAGGGTTGTCGTGGCCAAGATATGCCGACACTATCCAGTACGTTCCATTTTTGGTGTGCATTCTGGCGGCGGTTATATCTCGATCGCTGAAATCAGGGAGTAAATATACATTAGAACTACTTTTAACTAATATGCAGGATCTGGGTTCACCTTTGTCCGATGCATACAGCAAGTAGTAACCAGGAGTCCTGAGTCCCTGAATTCCAGATTTGGCAATCCATGGTTCCTGGATCAGGACTATATCCTCTCGGTTCTTGTGCAGACGGAGAAGAAGTGAGGCCGAAGCCTTGATGGAATGTTGAAGGTTAATCTGAAGTAGTTGCAGCATTTTGGCTACACTCATCCAGACCAACCCCCAACATGGTTAGATTCAGGTCTTCCGATTCAGAGGACGAATCCAGTAGCTCGGCTTCAGAGTCCGAGCCAATGGGTTCGTCTTCACTCAGAAGAACCTTCCTCACGGAGTCTTCAGCTTCCTTCTCGGAGAGACTGTCGACATTTTCAGGAGCCTTTTCGGCGATATTTGTGGTCTTCACTTCAGTCTCAGAGCTGCTGGGAGCATCAATTTCCATTGCTGGGTCGATGTCTACCGCAGATTCTTCGACTGTGGAAGTACCTGTTTGTTGTGGAGGAACGGTGTTACCCTCATCTTTTTTATATACCTTCAGAGTAATCGAAGAAAATCCGTACCCAATCACACCTTTGGTTGCCAGTAGAGAAGCCAAGGACTCTTTATTCACTACAATAATTGCAGATCTTGAAGCGCCTTTTGGTTCCTCCACTTTCGCAACTTTCCAGTTATGAGTGGGCAGGTCTGGATTACTGCTTTGTATAATTTTAAGGATTGTATCCGGTCGAGAAGGTTCCTCTGGAATCCAGGTGCGAGCCCTTGGCCTTGTAGGGATTTGCTCTCTAGCAACAACCTCAAGCTTCGCGCCTGTCCAGATCTCTCCTAACTTGCTGACAGCAAGCTTATATAGATCGCAAGATCTCTGATCTCCACAAGAGATAAGCTTTACTTGGCCTCGGTGCCAGCCGTTATCTCTAATAACTGGGGGTGGTCCTGGATTGGCTTTCATGATGTCCAGGTAGCGTACCGAGAGCTCTCTTGTTACCACTGCCCAGCGATCTACTGAGATCTTGCCATCGATATCGCTTCTGTCGATGACTGCAACTATTAAATTTGATTTTAGCGCATCGCTAAAAGAAAGATCATCCTTCCTTAACGCAGTTGATACCGTGCTGGTCTTCTGCACTTTGGGGCGCTTGGGTTCCGAAATGGTTCCCTCAATGGACCTTTGTCGCTTTGACGTGGAGTCACCGCTGGTCTCAGCATCTTGCTGTTTAGCAATGACGCTTTTGGCCCATGCTAGCGATGCTTCCTGCTTAGAGTCACCATTAGTTTCTAGTTTGTCACCTAGTCTTTTGATGATCCTCTTAGCATTCCGCAATTCGCGAACGCTTTGCGATAGGGGATGTCTCGTAGTGGTTACAGCAGACCCTTTTTTCAAGGGCGCCTTACCACTGAAATGGGGTTTACTGGTAGTACTGCCACTGACCATAGTGGTTGCAGCAGACCCTTTTCTCAAGGGCGCCTTACCACTGAAGTGGGGCTTGCTGGACGTACTGTCACTGGCCGTAGTGGTTGCAGCAGACCCTTTTCTCAAGGGCGCCTTACCACTGAAGTGGGGTTTAGGTTTGTTGGTAGTATTACCAATGGAGCGTAGCTTATCAGTCCTGCTACAGCCCGCGGACCCTGTCTTAACAGTTGTTCCGCAAACTGTGTCAGGCTTGATAGCCGCTCCGCCTTGTAAAGCTATTATAGTCGCTGGCGACTTATCCTCGTTAGAGGCCAAGCCCGTGCCGGCAGTCGCGACTCCTGCCGACATTTGAACGTATATCCCCGTTCGAATTTTCTCTTTTTCGTTAGCTTTATTCATCATGGTTCATGGGTTTTTGAATTTTGTTCGTTGTCTCTGCTACCGCAGCTGGATTGCTGGGGAAACAGGACGTAAGCCTTCCCACCGCGTCAAGGTCAAATTCACGGGAAGGAAGGTACACCAAAGTATGCCTTTTCTTTGATCCTCAATATATGATATAAGAAGTAGAGATGCATAGGTTCTTACTGTAGAATGATTTTTTTCTTAGAATATACCCAAAATGACGCCCTAAAATATTATGCACGAATTAAGGGACACCCTGTATACTAAAGTGTTCAAGAATGTTTAATTTGTTATAAAAAATTCAGTAGTTTTTGGTTTTGCTTAGAATTTCTATTTTATTTTTGAAAAACAATATTAATACATACATATATTGCTAAAAAAGAAGATAAACAAAATTCTTTGAACCAAATAAATCAACATGCAACCCGAAATATGCAATATTGCTTTACCAGACCATTCACTTATAGATATAGTGAAATCTAGCAACGTTGCTACAAAAATTGACAATTTTAAATCAATTAGCTAAGTTTTGATAGAAAATGGTAAGATATTATACCTTCATATGTATTCATATGCAAGTGTAGGCAAGGCATAGAAAAAATGGTTTATTTTGTTGTTTTGTTGGCAACGACACATTAACTCACCATCCATAGATTTGGTGACATCAGCGCCGCTCAACATCTTCACAACGATATATAAAAACCGTCTCATAATAGTAATATAGATTTCATATGCAAACTACTCGTATGATATCATTTTAAGTATTTTTTATATAGGAATCTACCCCTCCTTAATTTATACAGGGTGCGTTTTATGTTCCATGTCCCATAGAAAGAAATCTGGAGGCGTCAAATCAAAGGACCGTGGTGGCCATTCGCCACTTTTTGATATTATCAACACCACTCGTGACGCAATATTATGAAATTTGGTTGAAATTTGTCAGTGACAGTCAAATGTATATACATATCCCAATAAGAGCTTTAAAGATTTTAATTAATAAAAAGGTACCTTTTTGTCAAAAAAAAAAAAAAAAAAAAAAAAATTGCAACAAATATTAGTATCAGTACCTCCAATAGGACATTTTTTATTTTCGGCTTTCTAGTGAACGGCAGCACTAATTGCCTTCTAAATTGTTATAAAGGAAGTCCTTTCACCTTAATAAAATAAAATAAAATTCATAACTCTTACAATTTTGAATTGAATAAGAATTACGACCAGTACGAGAAGGGTTACAGAACATATCACATCAATAAACATCATTCTTGAAAAGGTTCATAAATTCACAAATAATATTTAAAACAAAGAGCACATCTTAAAAATAGAATATTTTGGCATTAGTGTAATTTTGTATCTTTCCAAAAGTTCCAAAACCGAACCTTGTCTAACCTTTTAGAACTTAACTAATAATATATTTTTTGTTATTACAGTATTCTGCAAGTTCAGTCCAATATGCACAACATGCCAGTAAGAAATTATATTAATTATCCAATGTTCCTTTAACAGATATATTTTTTATATTTTCAGCACTGTTTTCAAAACACCGGGCCCTCTTGCACTAAAATCGAAAAAAAGAAAAAAGTTCTGAAGATAATTGATGTTTTTTTTTCATATTATATATTTATATACAAAACACACCAACACAAAATTACATCTTGCTTATTCGATTTTTTAGAATAAAAAGATGTACATACATAAATGTTTTCTTAATGTTTTTAAAATATGTATAAAATAAAAAATAAATGAAATCTCCAAGACTTTGCCTCTAGAATTTGATTTTTCGACACGTTGATTGTGGAAAAAATTAGGGAAGTATAAATATGTTCAACTATGATGCAGTTCTCCTGTTTTATCACGTATGTGTAATAATTTGTTTGTCTTTCTTGAAAATGAGGCTCAGGCAAAACTTTATTTTCAATTTGTGCAACGTGCTAGCAACAAGTGTTTTTTGGTAAAGTTTTCGTTTGGAATTATTTTGCAATACATTACAAATTTTCAAATTTTTGAGCTTCTTAAGATTTGTTTAAAGTGAGTAAATTTTTTTTTATGTCATACACGCACTCAAGGGGTTATGAACCCTTATAATGATAAACACAGTGCGAGCAAATAGGAAAGTAGGATAGGATTAGAAAGGAGATACCGATGCACATTGGTTTTGAATGTCCGCACATTGAGCGGGAAATATTGAGCCGGGTAAAGCATTCCAGTTTGGTGTAGTGCAGCTAAAAAAAGAATCTGTACGTCCAAAATTGGGCTCAAGGGTAAATAGATGAGCATTTTTAAAATCGTGAGTATTATGGTTATAAAGTTTGTTGCGGGTTTCTTGGATGCCGTCGGGGTCACGCTCGTCGGAGGGAGTAGATTCTTGACCCCTATCAAAACCGCGCAGACAAAAATCATGCCAGGCTCAACGTCTCGATGTTGTGACGTTACGAGAAGATTTTCTTTACCCACCCTGCCATGGTAACCTATCTCGCCTAAGCTACCCCTTTCCTCGCCATCTTTCACTTCCTCATCCCACTCTTACCATTTCCATCAACCCTCATCCTTTATCCTCTAAATTAAAAACCCATTTTAAGTTAAATTCTCTTTTCAATCATTATATTTAAATTGAAGTTTCATTTCTTTACAATTTTATTTGAATCTTAAACAAACAAATTTAGACTATACAAGTAAAAAAATTAAATTATTCAAACAAATTAATCTTGAAATTACGTCTTTCGAGTTCTTGAAATTTACTAATTACTTTAATTTTGGAAATATGTACTTAAGCACATACGTAAGTACGAAAGTAAATTTTTAATAGTAACACAGGTAAGCACACCGCGCATAGATAAATATGCATGTATATGCACGAATTATCATTTGAGTGCACTTCACTCAAAACTACTAAATTTTCACAATATTCCCCACCCCTTTGAAAGACTTTATATATTTAAATGCAATAGAATATAAAAGTGTTCAGAACAATGACTCACCCTTATTTTCGGTGTTTAAACATCGAGCTGCAAATGTTGTGGCCACAGCATCCAGGTTGATGAGATGAACTTATCTGTTGATATTCTAACTTTTACACTGCTTTAAAAATATATAATGCTTTCAATAATTTTTTTTCCCTTACAAAAGTGAACAATTCATTAGTGCAAACAAGTAGCATTGCATATACATATACATATGTTTAAATATGTACACACAATTATGCTACCTGTGGCTAGTTAAAATTGACTTCGCGCCCACGATATGCGTTTTTAAAATTTGTAATTTACGTTATAAAAAATACAAAAATGACGTTAAAACATACAAAAAATCAATTAAAAGAATTAATAAAAAAAAAGTATATAGGTCGTCCGCTGCCTGGATTCGAACCCGGAACCTCACGACTGAAATGCCTAACCTACTGGACCAATAGTGATACGAATTTTTCTTGGTTCAAAATTCAATTTGTAGTCGTAAGTGCATTTTCCATTATTTCAAGTGATGTAGCGCTACACAACCAAATAAAAAAAGAAAGTAAATTACTAATTTGCACTCACTGAAACACCGTCGGCACACTGGGAATAGTCACCAAGTAACAATTTAAATAATAAACTGATCATTTTTCATTCTTTTAAATGAGAACATCGTATACTTCTTGAAATTATTTAAATTAAAATATAAATAAGTTAAATGCTTTCATTAATAATTATGTTCGAAAACCACAACTTTGTGTTAGTTTAATCTAACTTGCACTTTGGTGACTCCAGCAACACACCGACTATATGCATTGAGTTTAAATTTGGTTGCATATTAATATTGGGTATCTACCTTTTCTCCTGTTTTATTTTTTTTTTATTCGTAAGGCGTTTGTGTTTCAAGTATTTGAATTATCGTTAATGTAATCGTTCACTTTCTAATTCTGATTAAAATAAAATTGATTTATTAAAATTCACTTATTTAATTTTAATAATTTTTACGTACTTTTGTAAATTAAAATAAATTTTAATACAAAAAAAATTACTAAGTAAAAATTGAATATAGGTCTTTGGACTTCCAAGGAAAAACTTCTTTTGATTTTGCAACCACTTTCTTTTAGCCATATCCACAGCTACCAATCAGTTTATACGGGAAAATATCGCCGATCGGGAACGGTAGCGATACAGGCTCTCATACATGTACATTAAATTTGAAAGGTAGGAAAGTAGTGGCTAATATGAGGAGTCGTTGTAACACAAAAAAAAACAGTTGAGTTGCAGTTCGTTACAAGTTTAAGAGGAGGAATGCAACTGGCTATTTCATTAGGCCACTGTTTATTAAAAAGCGATAAAATTATGATAGACATGAAAAATTGTGGCGGTGCTCGAGGCTACGGTGGCCTTTCATTTTTATAGCTCTCTTTTGAATTCTGTCCAAGAGACTAAAGTAGATTTTTGGAACACCTACCCAGATATAGGTATATATACACACAGTCACAAAAGTAAGTATACAACCAAGCTAATACGTAAATAGAAGAAAAAATACCGTTAATATCAAATCCATATCTTTTCTCTGCATATGGCACAAGTGTCTTGTCATACACATTACTGCTGTTAAGCAAAATAACGGTACAATTTTTATCCACTTCTTTGCTATTTCATTATTTGTAATCACGGGTAAAACAAATAGGGTACAAAAGTTAGTATACAGACAGTTTTTCTTATGTGATGTTGCATCAATAAAAACGTTTGAGTCGATTTATTTGTTTTTTTTTATTAAAAAGGTAAGGCAAAACTACTAGACTAGCCTAATTCAGTTCAAATTATTCCTTTTAAAATTAGAAATGGCACCACGTGGAAAAGAGCTCTCCTTGGACTTACAAAAATTAATAGTTAAGTACTCAAGTGAAGGAAAGTGGATTCGGAAAGTAGCTGTACTTGTTGATAGGAGCCCAGCAACCGTCCAAAAAATATTGGAATAGCAGAAACAATGTGGAACAGTTACGAACACGGCTCGCAGTAGCCGCCCGCGAACGTTCTCTGAACATGAGAAGCGACTAATAATTCGCAAAGTAAAGAAAAATGCCAAAATAAGCGCACCAAAACTGCAGGACGAGATAGATGAAGAGACAGGTAAGTCATGCTGTACCCAAACCATACGCCCCATCCTTCACGAAGTCGGGTATAAGGCTGTGCTATTATGAAAAAACCATTAATTAGCAAGGTCAATCGCCAAAAGCGGATTGAATTTGCCAGAAGTCATATTCAGACGGATTTGGCTTTCTGAATACCGTTATATTTTCTGACGAGAGCAAATTCAACATCCTTGGCTCTGATGGACGTGCAAAAGTGTAAAGAAAACCTAATACGGCGTTAGATCCTAACCACCTGACTGGAACTGTTAAACATGGTGGTGGTTCGGTTATGATTTGGGGGTGCTTGGCGGCATCTAGAGTGGGTAACCTGGTTTTTATTGAGAGTACGATAGATCAAAACAACTCCTCAATCGCCAGATTTAAATGTTATTGAGCATTTATGGGATCATCTGGAGCGTCAAATACGCAAACATGAGATAAAGTCAAAAGTAGAAATTAAAAACATCCTTCAAAAAGAATGGAACAAAATAACCCTATAATAAGTGTTACCCAAAAACTTGTTTCGTCGATGCCATCGAGAATAAACGCCGTAACTAAATCAAAAGATTACCCAACAAGTTACCTAATTCTAATATTAAGTTAAAAATGTTGTAATTTCTAATAACGTATACTTACTTTTGTGATCAAAATTCTGAGAGAGTTTTAGTTTTAAGCTGATATCTAAGCCATTTCAAAAAAAAAATTTTTTGATAATAATTGATTTTACGAAAAGAGAATAAAATTTTCTAAAAAACATACGCCAAATGTTTCATAACATATGCTTATTCAATTTTTTTCTCTCTGCTTAACATTTTGTTTCCTGCTGTATACTTACTTTTGTGACTGTGTGTATGTATATGGCCTTATTTATACAGTGAATCACAAAAGTAAGTAAGCGCCTCTTCTTCTTCTTCCTTTTCTTCGGCGCTGTTATGATCTCGATGTCGAGGGGATCATAACTCTCCCACGTATCTACTTCACACTAGTGATCCGCCTGTGGGGTTCGCCGGGTTGACCTCAGAAATCGGCGGCAAGCCTCCCGGTTTTGTATTGTTCCATTTCTGAGGCCAACTGAATACTGGTGTTTTTGCATTTGTTTGTACCAGGAGTGTTTAGGCCTACCTTTCTTTTTATTCCGAATTGGAACGTTGTATGATATTGCCTTTTTGACGGGGTTCTCAGGATCTCTCCTTTGAACATGGCAATACCAACTGAGTCGGTCGTGTTCAATTTTTTGGGAAATGGTATTCTTAACATGAAGGCTTCCTCGGATCTTCGTACTTCTAATTCGATCAAGCTTTGTAACTCCTGCTGTCATACGAAGCATCTTCATCTCAGCTGCCGTTAGCTTACTCTCATACTTTTTGTACATTGTCCAACATTGTGAACCGTATGTGAGTGCTGGACGCACAACTGAAGTGTAGAGCTTTCCTTTCAGCTTAGGGGGCATTTTTCGGTCACAGAAGATAGCAGAATTTTCCCGCCACTTCATCCACCCTACGCTTACGCGATGATTGATATCGTCATCACAAGTAGCTTCGTTATTTATCATAGACCCCAGATATTTAAACTTTTCACACTTGGGAAGCACTACTCCATTCAAATAAATGTCTGGAGTATGCCTGTGTGGATCAGAAAATGGGCAGCATAGGTATTCTGTTTTTTTCGCGCTTATGCGGTACCCACTTCCTTCTAGAACATCCACCCATACGTCAAGTGCTCGTTGTAGGGATATCGGGTCTTCACTTATGATGGCTCCATCGTCAGCAAAGAATAACTGATGTACTTTTGGATCCGTCACTTTGCCTTCAAGCAGGTAATCAAGAACTGTAATAAAGAGCAGGGGACTCAAGACACTTCCCTGGTGTACACCTACTGTGATTTCGAATTCTTCGGTGACTCCAGCTGCGCATCTTACTTTAGTAACTGCTCCATCATACATGTCCATAATTATCCGCACATAGGTTTCTGGAACTCCTCGTTGCCTGAGGGCCACCCATATTAGATCTCGTGGTTGCCGATCGAATGCTTTTTCAAAATCAACCAATACGACATGCAAATCCTCCAAAGAATCCCGATGCTTTTCCATAATTATTCTTATACTCTGGATTGCATCCGTGGTTGACTTGCCACCGACAAACCCGCACTGGTCATCAGATAGCCTAATTATTTTTCGCAGTCGGCTACCCAAGACTCGCTCAACGATCTTCATGGTGTGTGACATCAGCTTAATCGAACGGTAATTATCACAGCTTCGAGTATCACCCTTTCCTTTATAAATTGGAAGAAGGTAACTTTCCCTCCATTGATTAGGCATGCGATCACCTCGTATAAGTTTGGAGACAAGAATCATGAGCCATCTAAACCCGATGTCTCCCATCTTTTTCCAAAACTCTGAGGGTATTTCGTCTGGGCCAACAGCTTTTCCCTTTTTGGAGTATTTTACCGCCTCACTAACTTCTTCGACTGTGACGTCGGATACTTCGCTTAAGTTAGGTGAAGCTATTGGAAAGTATAGCCTTGGAAATTGTTCGTTTAGAAGTCCGTCACAATACTGTCGCCACCTGTGAAGAATTTCGTTGTCTTCCACAAGTAGTTGGCCTTGAGCATTGTTAATGAACTTTGGCGAACAAATCTCCTGGGCATTTCTTCTTCTTTGAGCGGCTATTTTGAAGATAGTTGCGCCCTTATTCGTGTTTTGCCGTAGCTCTTGAATAGCACCAGCTGTCGGGGTAGAAATTTCATCCAGCTCCCGATACAGGTTTTCTGTATTCTTTGCTTGAATTTGGGCGCACTTCTTCTTCGCTTCTTTCTTGCAGTTTCTATATTCCACTTCGAGGCGTGACTTTTGCTCTGTATCATTAGAGGGGCACTTCGACCAAGCCTTGAAAGCCATTTTCTTTTTACTTATAACTGATTTAGCTTCATCATTCCACCACCATGTTTCTTTGCCTTGTTGGTTGTGTCCTTTTGAAACCCCTAACAGTGTTTTGGCTTTTTCTTTGCAAGTTCTCTGTAGGAGATCCCACATACTTTATGCTGTACTCTCTTCATTTCGAACTATATCGGTGTTGTTATACAGAACGTTTTGCATATTCGAAATAAAAGCTTCGCCTTTTTCCTTATCCAGATTATACCATTTGATCTTCCCAAAAGTTTTTGTATGTTTGTTGTCGTTCACTGTCTCCATAAAAAATTCTGTCAGTAGGAGACGGTGTTGGTGGGCGATCGCTTCTCCTAGTATCACTTTGCAATCTTTTACCCGGGGTTTCATGAAACTAGATACCAAATGGTAATCAATCTGGGTTTCATTTCCACCACTGCTGTAAGTGACCAGGTGTCGGCTTTGTTTGACGAACATGGTATTTAGCACGATAAGACCGTATGTTTTGCACATGCTCAGGATGTCTTCACCAGGAGGGTTCCTGGTGCCGTATCCGAGGCCTCCATGGCAATCTTCATAGTCTTCGTTTGTCTTCCCGACATGTCCGTTCAAATCTCCGCCCACGAACAAAAACTCTTCCTTTGGGATGTCCTTAAGTAGATTGTGAAAGTCTAGCCAAAATGCATCTTTTTGTACCTGCTCACATCCAATTTGGGGAGCATATGCAGTGACAATATTCCACAACTTTCCCTTAATCACCAATTTAAGGGACATCAAACGGTCGCTGGATTTCGAAATGGTCAATACGCTGCCTAATAGATGTTTTGCAAGGATGATTCCGATTCCGTTTTTACCCTTTTCCGTTCCATAGTAGAACATCTTATAGTTTTTTGTCCTCGTATCCAAGAAACGGGCCCTGTTTCCCGTGTTTCGCCATTTTGTTTCTTGAACACATAAGATGTCCACTCGCCTTCTTTTCATCATCTCTTCCAACTCGAAGCTTCGACCTGTCATACTGCCAACGTTCCAACTCGCAACTCTCAGATTTTGTATAATCTGCGGCATTACTTTGCTAGCCCCCGGAATCCGTCTAGCTCTGACCCGAGCATTGCTGCTCGGTCCAGGATCAGTACCATGTGTAACAATGGTAGTGCCTGGCGGGGTAGTGTCATTTTGGATGAGTACTTCCATAATGCTTGAATTCACAAAATCCGTTGTAAGTATCGACGTGTGCATGCTCCAGTTTTGTATTTGATCTCTCTTTTACGGCACCGGTGATCTCCAGTCGTGCCAACCCAGGGACTGGCATGCACACTTTTGGGAAAGTTTATAGGTGTTACGTGTCGCTAGGTTCACCTTGCTGTTTGTGGCCTAGATGTATTTACTCCTTTAGTCGCCTTTTACGACAAGCGGGGAGGCGCTGCAGGAATATTCTAACCCGTCCCTGCACAGGGAAAGTAAGCGCCTCTTATGCCGGATATACTTACATTGTTCAAATGCATGACAAGCATGTGCAAGTGTATTATTGAAAAAGTCACACGTATAGATTGGATGTTGGATTGAAGCAAAATCTTTTGATTTTCTTTCAATCTAGCGTCCTGCATTGAAGTAGTGTATATGCAAGATTGATGATTGATCATGCATTTATTGGTTCATTTGCGTATAATACGTTGAAGAGATGAGAACACAGCACAACATAAGCACATATTTAAATATTAAAACAGTAAACAAAAATTGTATGATGAAATGGACAGACAAAATAAAACAAATTACTGGCACAAAATTGAAAAAATTCCAAGGAAATTCGTAAAATCACAATTTTGCCGAAAAAAAAATCACAAAGCGCGACGTCCTCTCACCACACCGTCGATGTAAAAATAAAAGATTGAAGACTCATGCTTGATATGTGTATATGCAACTTCAACCCCAAATTACCACTACACTTGCATATGCTTGTCATGCATTTGAACAATGTATATCCGGCATTAGCTTGAAGTTCATTTCCTTCAAACAATCGATAGTAATGTTAAAAAAAAAACTTAATATTTTTGTCTGTAATTGATATGTATTTCGAACTAAAAAATAACATTTCAAATAAAAAATTAAAGAAAACTTAAGAAATATTCGACTTAAACTAAAAAAAATAACAAATTTATATCACAAAAGTAAGTAAGCTGAATACGCTGAGACCCAGTGCTGAACTCGTCCCGCAGCCACCGCAACGGACAGAAAAGCAAATGACGAATGCACAACCCACCGGCAAACTCGTCCCACGGCCACCGCAATGGACAGCTTAGGAGCGAAAGAAAATCCACTTTGTCGGTCAAATGATGATTGCCACTCACTGTTGAAGTCGCCTTGCAGCCACCGCAATGAACAGAAAAGAGGATGATTGCAAAACCCACTTGCAAATTCGCCTTACGGCCACCGCAATGTACAGCTTAGGAGCCAAAAGAAGAAAATCCACTTCTTGTTTGTTGGCAATTATTCACAATTTATTTTATTGAGCTCAAAAATAACAACGCAACGTACTACGCTTAAGTTTATTTGAAAATTATTATTTTGTTTTTTTTTTATTCTAATTTAAAGAGAGGAGATATTTTATTTTCTTGTTGACTCAAGTGACAATTGAAAGGGGGGTTCACATTCTCAAATATGTTTGACAAATATGGTTTGATGAATATTTGACGGATTGAAACCATTTGCGTTCACATTTGTCAAACATCACTTTTCATTAGAATTCTTACCATGGCGGGCCAATTTAGAGCATAGATGAAATATTAGTTGAGCAAATTTACTACCATTTTTATATTTAAAAGTCTACAGAAAACTTATATTAATCTAATAAAATCCACCTGAATTACCGCCAATGTATATATGACTCATTTTGAAATATTTTCTTTCTTTCAGTGTTCGCTCTCATCACAGATAGTTCTAAGAAATTTCTCTAAATTATTTTACCTTTTTCATTATGGACATCCAGTGTTCTCAATGTAATTTCCTTACTTCTAAAAGTGATTCAATTTGTTGCGGAATTTGTTTATCCGGATTTCATTACAAATGTACAAAACTAAGTGATTCTGATCGCGATGTGCTTGAATCTAATGATAACATTTTCTGGAAGTGCGGTACATGCAAAAACATTTCTTTTCTTAGTTGCATACCAATTATCAAAGACTTATATCGCTTTTTTATTGAGCATAAATCTGATTTTGATAATCTCGTTAAACCAGTACGTATAACACGCTCTCAAGCTAAGCCCTTGCCTGCTGATCAAAACAAAAACAACAAGCAACTGAAAATTTTGAAAGAGAAAAGCATATCTTCTTCTCCTCGTTTCCCTTATTCACCATCACCATTACCTAAAATTACTCTTTCTCCGTCACCTACACCGAAATCTGGTGCGAACAATATCAACAAAACCCTCGCGAAAGTTAATAAACCGCTTACTTCCATGTTAAATACAAAAACAGCAAGCAACTCGAACTCTTCTACGCAGAGTAGCGATTTTGCTTATGCTTTAAATGTGCAAGCATCGACGTCAAAAGGAAATGCGACGACGGCTGCTGTTGAAACATGTCCATCATCTCTATCCGCTGGTTCTGATAGAACTGAAACTGATGAAAGTTCATGTCGTAATGCAGTTCTGAATAACAAAAAAAAATATCAAAAGTTTTTGCTGATTACAGAATGGATTAACGGATTACCAAACGACCAAACGACACTAGCCCTCGTGCCAACACTGACGGAAAATTTTAATACTATGAAATGGAACCAGTGCTAAAGGGGCTAATGTGCAAAAATCCAATTGCCAAATCTGAAAATTTCCCTTTTTAATTTTCCCTTTTTCATTTTTGTTTTCAACGTAGAAATATACCGTGCCGGTAAAAAAAATAGCAGCACCGGTACAAGTTTCATTTTAACTTTTCTAAATTAGTAAATGGACACATATTTCCAGCATCTACTGTATTTTGTTATTGCTTGAAGTGTTAACTCTCTGTATTGTGTATGGTATCTCTTTTTTATTGCGGTAAAAATAATAGCACTGATCGCAGTTTTCGCTAGAAAAAAACATTTTTTGGTGTCATATTTCAAGGTAAAGTAACCAAATGTTAAGATTTGTTAATTTTGAATAGGTTTCTTTATTTTAAACAAAAAAATTACAGTTTTTCAAAGACAATGGGCCGTGGAAAACATTGCATAAACGAAAAACGTGAAATTATTAAAAAAATGATTTCAGAAGGTAAAACTTACGGAGAAGTTCGACGTTTTGTTGGCTATTCCAATAAAATGATTCGAAATTCAATAATATACGCACCCAAAACCGAAACTCGTGAACGAAAACCAGTTTTGTCGAAAACTCTTGTCAGACGCCTAGTCCGAGAAAGCCAAAAAAATCCTTTCAAGCCTGCAACTGAGCTCAAAAAAGACCTGAATATTACAGCTTGCGTTGAAACCGTTCGCCACAGATTGAGAGAACATAATTTAACAGCGTGTAGTCCCAGAAAAGTCCCTCTTTCAACTGCAAAACATGCAAAAAAGCGTTTAATGTTTCCAAGACAGCATTTGAACAGGCCAGCAGCGAAATGGCGCAATCGCCTGACCTAAATCCCATCGAAAATCTGTGGGCCGACGTAAAGAAAGCAGTCTCAGATATTAAACCGACCAGCAACGAAGCACTCTGGGCTGCAGTTAAGGCATCCTGGGAGAATATTCCGGTTGAAAGATGTCAAAATTTAGCTAATTCAATGACGAGACGTTGTGAAGCAGTAATAGCCAACAAAGGCTATGCAACGAAATATTAATTTTGTTGGACTAGGTACCTCTAAGGAATAAAATCATAGAAAAAGATTTTGGATTTTCACGATGATTTAGTTTTAAGTTGTACGATGAAGCAATGGTGCTATTAACGGGTGATTTTTTAAGAGCTTGAGAACTTTTTTAAAAAAAAAAACGCATAAAATTTGCAAAATCTCATCGATTCTTTATTTGAAACGTTAGATTGGTCCATGACATTTACTTTTTGAAGATAATTTCATTTAAATGTTGACTGCGGCTGCGTCTTAGGTGGTCCATTCGGAAAGTCCAATTTTGGGTAACTTTTTCGAGCATTTCGGCCGGAATAGCCCGAATTTCTTCGGAAATGTTGTCTTCCAAAGCTGGAATAGTTGCTGGCTTATTTGTGTAGACTTTAGACTTGACGAAGCCCCACAAAAAATAGTCTAAAGGCGTCAAATCGCATGATCTTGGTGGCCAACTTACCGGTCCATTCCTTGAGATGAATTGTTCTCCGAAGTTTTCCCTCAAAATGGCCATAGAATCGCGAGCTGTGTGGCATGTAGCGCCATCTTGTTGAAACCACATGTCAACCAAGTTCAGTTCTTCCATTTTTGGCAACAAAAAGTTTGTTAGCATTGAACGATAGCGATCGCCATTCACCGTAACGTCGCGTCCAACAGCATCTTTGAAAAAATACGGTCCAATGATTCCACCAGCGTACAAACCACACCAAACAGTGCATTTTTCGGGATGCATGGGCAGTTCTTGAACGGCTTCTGGTTGCTCTTCACACCAAATGCGGCAATTTTGCTTATTTACGTAGCCATTCAACCAGAAATGAGCCTCATCGCTGAACAAAATTTGTCGATAAAAAAGCGGATTTTCTGCCAACTTTTCTAGGGCCCATTCACTGAAAATTCGACGTTGTGGCAGATCGTTCGGCTTCAGTTCTTGCACGAGCTGTATTTTATACGGTTTTACACCAAGATCAGCAACACTCTCAGAAACAGACGCAATATTCTCTTCTGTACGCACTGTACGCATTCGTGTGGTTGGTTTAATGTCCAATAAAGTAAACTGAGTGCGAAACTTGGTCACAATCGCATTAATTGTTTGCTCACTTGGTCGATTATGTAGACCATAAATCGGACGTAAAGCGCGAAACACATTTCGAACCGAACACTGATTTTGGTAATAAAATTCAATGATTTGCAAGCGTTGCTCGTTAGTAAGTCTATTCATGATGAAATGTCAAAGCATACTGAGCATCTTTCTCTTTGACACCATGTCTGAAATCCCGCGTGATCTGTCAAATACTAATGCATGAAAATCCTAACCTCAAAAAAATCACCCGTTATTTTTACCGCTTATTTGTTGGAGAAAATATAAGTTTTTTTCAAAAAGTTGATGAATAAAAATAAAAATTCTTTTTGAAACGTGTTGTTTTAACTTAATATAAACTTTTTGCATATTCAAAATTTTCCTCGATATATTGGCATACATTTTATTTTGCAACGAAATTTTTTTCTCGTAATGGTGCTATTTTTTTTACCGCAGCTGTATACTGCAAAACTGTTTTCGTTGCATGTACATACTTGTATTATCTATTAATATATATTATTATTGTTTGTAAAAGTACTTTTATTAAAGCAATTAGTTTCATGTTCTTAAACTTTTACAAATAATGTTAATTTTTATACTAGAAATCAAGAGATAAGCTAAGATCTTTTTGGCTAGAGCGAAAATATTTGCAAGAAAATTAGTTATGCAAATAAATCCTAGTTTTGATTTAAATTAACAACTCACTTTAGAGAAAACCAATCCTACAATTTGTATCAAATTTACAGAAAACTTTCTTTATTAAACTAGAACTGTAACAGTCTGAGAGGAATGCGTAAAACTCAAGGAAGATATATGTTGTTCGGTCGCGTTGAGGAATAAGGAAACGATAACGTTGCAAAGTGACATAATTCCATTTTTTTATTTGAAATCGATTTTTCATTTTATAAAATTAAATCTAAAATTAAAGATATATTTCTGTGGTGTTTGGTACAAACCTGATAAGTCCATAAAGTAATTTGCTTTTTCACGTTCACTTTACATGGACCTAAGGCTGAAACGGGTTGACTGATTTTCTTAAAATTTGGAAAACTTTTGAAAATATTCTTTGAACAATTATATTCCAAATTTTAAGAAAATCGGTTTACCCGTTTAGATTCGAGATCGATATAAAGTCAATGTAAGGATGCAAATTATTTTATGGAGTTATCATGTTTCTACCAAACACCACAGATTTTTATTGATGTATATTTTTCAAAGTGTTGATTCTAAAAAAAATTATGTTTGCCTTGATAAATATAAGCATTATTTTTATCCTTATGGGAATTTAATTTGAAAAAATTAAACTTTTGAATAATGTCACTTCGTTTTTCAACCGACGACGATACGATTTGCCTGATCTTTTCAGTTAGTGTAATATAGCTTAGTCAATTTTTCATGTTTGCATGTTGCATTTTTTCGTTGATGGACGACATTTTTTCAAAAAAGAATGCACACAATAAAATCATTAAGTAAACCAAAATGATTCATAAAATATTTTAAAGGGTATTTTTTTTCGAGATCCCTTAGCACTATTCTCAGCCGATTATCTCTCTAACCATAGACGGCACCGTTTCTTCAAAGCAATGTCAATAGATGTCCTTAGTTTCTATGAGTAAACATTTCTGTTGGCACTAGTAGAACAAGAGATGGCGTTAAATATGTTGTTTATTTTTGCCACTAGTGTCGGCACGAGGGCTAGTTTCGATTGTATCCGTTGGACCATTTTGGTTACAAATTTTGTATAGGAGTTATACACAACTAGCAGTCCATATATAATAAGTCAATGGTTGATGTGGTTGCTGCCGTTGGTGCTGCCGTTGTTGCTGTTGGAAGCGATCGTGAAGGTGCTGCTAATGTTGTTGATGATGGTGTTGACAGCGGTGTCGTTCTCAATACTGGCATTAATGACGCTGAAGTTGTTTTGCCTTGGGTTGGTGTTGGTGTGACTGCTGATGTGGGCAGTGATGTCGGTGTTGCCAATGTTGATTCTGGGACTACGACTACAAACCAAAAAGGGACTCTCACAAAGGATGCAAGTCGAAAGAAAAACTTAAATGGTCATCGTTCGAAAAAAACAATGTTTGGTACTGCTGCTGTTGCTGAAGGTGAGCTCACACTAAATTCTGTTCCCTCACTGCGGTTTCTGCATCTTTCTCGTTTGGCTAATAATGTGACTGAAGACAATATAATGGATTATGCTGCAATTAAATTAAATATTCCGAAAAGATGTTTCTGTTGTTCGATGCTAATTGCGAAAGATGCTGACCCTAATTCACTTCGCTATGTCAATTTCAAGCTAGGGATTCCTGCAAACTATTTTGATATAGCCTTAGATCTATCAATCTAGCCTGTTATGAAATTTTAAACTTTTCTTTTCGCGGACATTGATCATTGTAATATTTTAGACTTTTTCGGAAACTTACCGCGTTATTTATTAGAAATATTTATTTATTTCTTCTTTCCGACGTTTCGAAGAAATTACACTCTTCGTGGTCACGGGATTAGACTCACGTTTGGTTGATGCTGTTGGTTACTCTTTTTCTTAAAATGTACCGGTGTGTTGTTGTTGGTAAATTCACAGGAGATGGTAGACTATTTGGCTGTTGTTGAATTGTGTTTGCATAAGAATAAGAATAAGTGAAAAAAGGCATATAAATGGTGCTTCTCAAATAATAAAAAAAGCTAGTGATTTGTTGTTGAAAAAAGTTATTTCCAAAAATTATAAAGATATAAATTTTATATCAAAAGAAATTTATGATCTGCATTTAATGTTATCAAAATGTATGAGTGTTAGTGATTTTCAGTTTTGTGAAGCAATCATATACCAACAAACGGATAAAATTGCAGACAAGTGTGCTCTTAAGAAAATTAAGAAGTTTGTTGCTCTTGCAAAGAAGGTGGAAAACAACAACAAAAAACAAAAAACAACAAGTTGCAGATGATGAAACATGTGTGGTGAATTTCTCCAGCAAAAAACTTGACAAAAATATGATTTCGATTTTGTCTAAAGGCATGAATTTTGAATTGCTAAATGGTCAGCTCACTGCAGAAGTGGAGGCTCCACTACTTCAAGAAGAATACCCTACGTTGCCGCCACCAAGCATAGAAGAGGTTGAGAAGGCTATAGGCCGGCTTAAACAGAACAAATCCCCGGGAGCCGATGGCATACCAGCCGAATTATTTCATCACGGTGGGCCAGCCTTACGTCAAGCAATTCATGATATTATAGTGCACGTATGGGAGCAAGAAGAAATGCCAGAAGACTGGCGAAAAGGCATAATATGCCCCATACATAAGAAGGGAGATGTCACAACGTGCAGCAATTATAGAGGTATCACGTTGTTGAGTACCGCCTATAAGATACTCTCCTCTATCCTACAAGACCGGATAACCCCATACGCTAAAACCGTCATCGGACAATATCAGTGTGGTTTCATTCCAGGCAAATCAACAACTGATCAGATCTTTACCCTTAGGCAGGCGATGGAAAAATGTCTAGAATTTAACATCCCAACATACCATCTGTTTATAGACTTTAAGGCCGCCTATGATAGCATAGCCAGGGTAGAACTTTACAAAGCCATGAGAGAATTCGGCATCCCAAATAAATTGACACGACTATGTAGGTTGACCATGACCAAGTAAAAATAGCCGGATTGCTATCCAGACCAATCAAAATCTTTAATGGACTCCGACAAGGGGACGGTTTGGCCTGCCTCCTCTTCAACCATGACATTTACTTTTTGAAGATAATTTCATTTAAATGTTGACCGCGGCTGCGTCTTAGGTGGTCCATTCGGAAAGTCTAATTTTGGGTAACTTTTTCGAGCATTTCGGCCGGAATAGCCCGAATTTCTTCGGAAATGTTGTCTTCCAAAGCTGGAATAGTTGCTGGCTTATTTGTGTAGACTTTAGACTTGACGTAGCCCCACAAAAAATAGTCTAAAGGCGTCAAATCGCATGATCTTGGTGGCCAACTTACCGGTCCATTCCTTGAGATGAATTGTTCTCCGAAGTTTTCCCTCAAAATGGCCATAGAATCGCGAGCTGTGTGGCATGTAGCGCCATCTTGTTGAAACCACATGTCAACCAAGTTCAGTTCTTCCATTTTTGGCAACAAAAGGTTTGTTAGCATTGAACGATAGCGATCGCCATTCACCGTAACGTTGCGTCCAACAGCATCTTTGAAAAAATACGGTCCAATGATTCCACCAGCGTACAAACCACACCAAACAGTGCATTTTTCGGGATGCATGGGCAGTTCTTGAACGGCTTCTGGTTGCTCTTCACTCCAAATGCGGCAATTTTGCTTATTTACGTAGCCATTCAACCAGAAATGAGCCTCATCGCTGAACAAAATTTGTCGATAAAAAAGCGGATTTTCTGCCAACTTTTCTAGGGCCCATTCACTGAAAATTCGACGTTGTGGCAGATCGTTCGGCTTCAGTTCTTGCACGAGCTGTATTTTATACGGTTTTACACCAAGATCAGCAACACTCTCAGAAACAGGCGCAATATTCTCTTCTGTACGCACTGTACGCATTCGTGTGGTTGGTTTAATGTCCAATAAAGTAAACTGAGTGCGAAACTTGGTCACAATCGCATTAATTGTTTGCTCACTTGGTCGATTATGTAGACCATAAATCGGACGTAAAGCGCGAAACACATTTCGAACCGAACACTGATTTTGGTAATAAAATTCAATGATTTGCAAGCGTTGCTCGTTAGTAAGTCTATTCATGATGAAATGTCAAAGCATACTGAGCATCTTTCTCTTTGACACCATGTCTGAAATCCCGCGTGATCTGTCAAATACTAATGCATGAAAATCCTAACCTCAAAAAAATCACCCGTTATTTTTACCGCTTATTTGTTGGAGAAAATATAAGTTTTTTTCAAAAAGTTGATGAATAAAAATAAAAATTCTTTTTGAAACGTGTTGTTTTAACTTAATATAAACTTTTTGCATATTCAAAATTTTCCTCGATATATTGGCATACATTTTATTTTGCAACGAAATTTTTTTCTCGTAATGGTGCTATTTTTTTTACCGCAGCTGTATACTGCAAAACTGTTTTCGTTGCATGTACATACTTGTATTATCTATTAATATATATTATTATTGTTTGTAAAAGTACTTTTATTAAAGCAATTAGTTTCATGTTCTTAAACTTTTACAAATAATGTTAATTTTTATACTAGAAATCAAGAGATAAGCTAAGATCTTTTTGGCTAGAGCGAAAATATTTGCAAGAAAATTAGTTATGCAAATAAATCCTAGTTTTGATTTAAATTAACAACTCACTTTAGAGAAAACCAATCCTACAATTTGTATCAAATTTACAGAAAACTTTCTTTATTAAACTAGAACTGTAACAGTCTGAGAGGAATGCGTAAAACTCAAGGAAGATATATGTTGTTCGGTCGCGTTGAGGAATAAGGAAACGATAACGTTGCAAAGTGACATAATTCCATTTTTTTATTTGAAATCGATTTTTCATTTTATAAAATTAAATCTAAAATTAAAGATATATTTCTGTGGTGTTTGGTACAAACCTGATAAGTCCATAAAGTAATTTGCTTTTTCACGTTCACTTTACATGGACCTAAGGCTGAAACGGGTTGACTGATTTTCTTCAAATTTGGAAAACTTTTGAAAATATTCTTTGAACAATTATATTCCAAATTTTAAGAAAATCGGTTTACCCGTTTAGATTCGAGATCGATATAAAGTCAATGTAAGGATGCAAATTATTTTATGGAGTTATCATGTTTCTACCAAACACCACAGATTTTTATTGATGTATATTTTTCAAAGTGTTGATTCTAAAAAAAATTATGTTTGCCTTGATAAATATAAGCATTATTTTTATCCTTATGGGAATTTAATTTGAAAAAATTAAACTTTTGAATAATGTCACTTCGTTTTTCAACCGACGACGATACGATTTGCCTGATCTTTTCAGTTAGTGTAATATAGCTTAGTCAATTTTTCATGTTTGCATGTTGCATTTTTTCGTTGATGGACGACATTTTTTCAAAAAAGAATGCACACAATAAAATCATTAAGTAAACCAAAATGATTCATAAAATATTTTAAAGGGTATTTTTTTTCGAGATCCCTTAGCACTATTCTCAGCCGATTATCTCTCTAACCATAGACGGCACCGTTTCTTCAAAGCAATGTCAATAGATGTCCTTAGTTTCTATGAGTAAACATTTCTGTTGGCACTAGTAGAACAAGAGATGGCGTTAAATATGTTGTTTATTTTTGCCACTAGTGTCGGCACGAGGGCTAGTTTCGATTGTATCCGTTGGACCATTTTGGTTGCAAATTTTGTATAGGAGTTATACACAACTAGCAGTCCATATATAATAAGTCAATGGTTGATGTGGTTGCTGCCGTTGGTGCTGCCGTTGTTGCTGTTGGAAGCGATCGTGAAGGTGCTGCTAATGTTGTTGATGATGGTGTTGACAGCGGTGTCGTTCTCAATACTGGCATTAATGACGCTGAAGTTGTTTTGCCTTGGGTTGGTGTTGGTGTGACTGCTGATGTGGGCAGTGATGTCGGTGTTGCCAATGTTGATTCTGGGACTACGACTACAAACCAAAAAGGGACTCTCACAAAGGATGCAAGTCGAAAGAAAAACTTAAATGGTCATCGTTCGAAAAAAACAATGTTTGGTACTGCTGCTGTTGCTGAAGGTGAGCTCACACTAAATTCTGTTCCCTCACTGCGGTTTCTGCATCTTTCTCGTTTGGCTAATAATGTGACTGAAGACAATATAATGGATTATGCTGCAATTAAATTAAATATTCCGAAAAGATGTTTCTGTTGTTCGATGCTAATTGCGAAAGATGCTGACCCTAATTCACTTTGCTATGTCAATTTCAAGCTAGGGATTCCTGCAAACTATTTTGATATAGCCTTAGATCTATCAATCTAGCCTGTTATGAAATTTTAAACTTTTCTTTTCGCGGACATTGATCATTGTAATATTTTAGACTTTTTCGGAAACTTACCGCGTTATTTATTAGAAATATTTATTTATTTCTTCTTTCCGACGTTTCGAAGAAATTACACTCTTCGTGGTCACGGGATTAGACTGACGTTTGGTTGATGCTGTTGGTTACTCTTTTTCTTAAAATGTACCGGTGTGTTGTTGTTGGTAAATTCACAGGAGATGGTAGACTATTTGGTTGTTGTTGAATTGTGTTTGCATAAGAATAAGAATAAGTGAAAAAAGGCATATAAATGGTGCTTCTCAAATAATAAAAAAAGCTAGTGATTTGTTGTTGAAAAAAGTTATTTCCAAAAATTATAAAGATATAAATTTTATATCAAAAGAAATTTATGATCTGCATTTAATGTTATCAAAATGTATGAGTGTTAGTGATTTTCAGTTTTGTGAAGCAATCATATACCAACAAACGGATAAAATTGCAGACAAGTGTGCTCTTAAGCAAATTAAGAAGTTTGTTGCTCTTGCAAAGAAGGTGGAAAACAACAACAAAAAACAAAAAACAACAAGTTGCAGATGATGAAACATGTGTGGTGAATTTCTCCAGCAAAAAACTTGACGAAAATATGATTTCGATTTTGTCTAAAGGCATGAATTTTGAATTGCTAAATGGTCAGCTCACTGCAGAAGTGGAGGCTCCACTACTTCAAGAAGAATACCCTACGTTGCCGCCACCAAGCATAGAAGAGGTTGAGAAGGCTATAGGCCGGCTTAAACAGAACAAATCCCCGGGAGCCGATGGCATACCAGCCGAATTATTTCATCACGGCGGGCCAGCCTTACGTCAAGCAATTCATGATATTATAGTGCACGTATGGGAGCAAGAAGAAATGCCAGAAGACTGGCGAAAAGGCATAATATGCCCCATACATAAGAAGGGAGATGTCACAACGTGCAGCAATTATAGAGGTATCACGTTGTTGAGTACCGCCTATAAGATACTCTCCTCTATCCTACAAGACCGGATAACCCCATACGCTAAAACCGTCATCGGACAATATCAGTGTGGTTTCATTCCAGGCAAATCAACAACTGATCAGATCTTTACCCTTAGGCAGGCGATGGAAAAATGTCTAGAATTTAACATCCCAACATACCATCTGTTTATAGACTTTAAGGCCGCCTATGATAGCATAGCCAGGGTAGAACTTTACAAAGCCATGAGAGAATTCGGCATCCCAAATAAATTGACACGACTATGTAGGTTGACCATGACCAAGTAAAAATAGCCGGATTGCTATCCAGACCAATCAAAATCTTTAATGGACTCCGACAAGGGGACGGTTTGGCCTGCCTCCTCTTCAACCTGGCGTTGGAGAAAGCAATCCGTGACTCTGGCACAGCAACAAGAGGGACCATCGTCAACAGGTCCAGCCAGTTACTAGCTTACGCAGACGACATTGACATCATCGGAAGATCCGAACAAGCTGTACACGATTCCTTCATCCAGATCGAGCAGGCGGCACAAAATCTGGGGCTGTACATTAGTGAAGGTAAAATAAAGTACATGGTGGCGTCGAATGCGAGAGGAACAGTTGGTCAAACAATCAAGGTAGCGGAGCACGAATTTGAAGTGGTGCAATCCTTTAAATACCTCGGGTCAATAGTAGCAGCCGATAACAATATAGAAGAAGAAATACGCGGGCGGCTTCTCAAATCCAACAGAGCCTACTATAGTCTGTCAAAGCTTTTCAAATCCAGAAATCTCACCATAACTTCAAAACTGCTGCTGTACAGGACCATGGTCCTGCCAGTACTCACATATGGATCCGAGACTTGGGTGCTTAGCAAAAGGCACTCCGACCTCTTAGCTGCGTTCGAGAGAAAAGTCTTAAGGAGAATTGTTGGCCCCATATGTGAGGAAGGACGATTCCGGAGACGGTACAATCATGAATTGTACGCAATCTACCTAGAAGCAGATATCGTGACAAAAATTAAGCTCGGTAGACTCCGGTGGGCAGGGCACCTAGCTCGCATGAGCGAAAGCGGAAAGTTCTTTGTGGTATATTCTATGGTAGACGGCAGCGTGGTAGACCATGCTTGCGCTGGAGAGATGGCGTAGACCAGGACGCCCGAAGCCTTGGGGTGCGCAACTGGATGGCGTCGGCTAGAGACCGGGATAGATGGAGAGACTTGTTGAAAGAGGCCAGGACCGGAACCCGGTTGTCGAGCCGATGATGATGATGATGATGAATTTTGCTCCATCGCCCCTTAAATTTCCAACAGAAAATATTATAGGGAATATAGAAGAAACTATAAGAAGAAACAAAATTGATAGAATCTCAGCTGAAACTATTAGACAGGACGTATCTGTGTTAATTAGAAAAGCCAAAGAAATTAAAACAAATGTGACTGTTAATGAAAGGAAAGCTCTTAATGAACTTAAAAATGATAAGGAAGTTATAGTATTGCCTGCAGACAAAGGCAATTGTACGGTTGTACTGGATTCAAAAGAATATGATTCCAAAATACTATCTCTACTTAGTGATGAAAACACTTATAAAGAAGTTTCATATGACCCTACGACAAGGGTTTTAAGAAAAGTGCGACAGGCAATTACCCAAAATAAAATGGTTTTACAAAACCCAAATGTTATAACTTCTTGTCCTCAACCACCAAAACTATATGGTTTGCCTAAAATTCATAAACAAGAAGTACCGTTAAGACCGATTGTCAGTCAAATAGATTCACCAACTTATCTTTTAGCAAAAGAGTTAGCCTTAAAACTAAAACCATTATTGACAAACACGACTTCATCAGTGAGAAACTCGCAGCATTTTGTGTCCATGGTAAAAGATCTCCAAATAAAAGAAGACGAAATAATGGTAAGCTTTGACGTCACATCACTGTTTACAAATGTGCCAATCAAAGAGTGTCTAGAGGTAATTAAACTGAAGCTGTCAGATTCTGAGAACGATTCCAAATTGTTAGAATTAATTGACATGTGCCTAACGTCGGGGTATTTTCTATACGATGGTAAGTACTACTTACAAATTGACGGTGTTGCAATGGGATCGCCTTTAGCACTAGTAGTAGCCGACATATGGATGCAATATTTTGAAGAACTAGCCTTAGAAACATCACCAGTAAAACCTACAATTTGGAAGCGGTATGTAGATGACACTTTCTGCATCTTGAAAGAAAATAACGTAGAAAGTTTCTTAAATCATCTCAACTCTATACATGAGAAATTGAAGTTCACAGTAGAGGTAGAGAAAGAAAATACCTTGGCATTCCTTGACGTCAAGCTTATTAAGAAACTAGATGGTTCTATAGGACACACAGTATACAGAAAAAGCACACACACCGACAGATATCTTCATGCAACTTCCCATCATCATCCGGCAAATTTCACTTCGGTTGTATCAGCTCTCGTAAATCGGGCACACACATTATGCGACCCAGACCATATTCAGGAGGAATTAAGGCATGTGGACAGGGCTTTAATGAAAAATGGCTATAACTCAAAACAACGAGCATGGAAGCCCAAGACAAATCAGCCTCGAAATTACACATCACTTCCGGTGAAAAAACGCGCATTTTTACCCTATATTAAAGGAATTTCTGATGGAATTGGGTGAATTTTGGGCAAACACGGGATAAAAACTGTCTTTAAACCCCCAACCAAAGTACGTCAACTCCCAAGAACACCCAAGGACGCGCTACCTTTCCAAAGTCCCGGAGTGTACTCTGTTCCTTGTAGTTGTGGTTTATGTTATATTGGTGAAACAAAAAGAACAATACAAACTCGCTTAAATGAGCACATACAAGCCATCAAACAAAACTCGGTCACAAAATCTGCAATTTGTGAGCACTTAGCTTACAATGATGATCATTTTATTCGGTTTGATCAAGCCAAATCCATTGCCACAGAAAGATTCTATGTGCCAAGGATAGTAAGAGAAGCAATTGAAATAAAAAAACAAGAATTTCAACAGAGATTCTAGCTTCAAACTATCCCCAACATGGGATCCTCTTATAAGCAATCTCAAACCGAATAAGACGAGCACCGAAACATCTGATGTTGTGAGCTTTGTATGCACCCAAACTTATGCAAACACAATTCAACAACAGCCAAATAGTCTACCATCTCCTGTGAATTTACCAACAACAACACACCGGTACATTTTAAGAAAAAGAGTAACCAACAGCATCAACCAAACGTCAGTCTAATCCCGTGACCACGAAGAGTGTAATTTCTTCGAAACGTCGGGAAGAAGAAATAAATAAATATTTCTAATAAATAACGCGGTAAGTTTCCGAAAAAGTCTAAAATATTACAATAATCTAGCCTGTTAATGTGCAAATAAAAAAATTTGTAAATTTTCCAAAGAAGGACGACACTTCCAAGGCGAAATAATGGCATCTTCAACGCCTAGAGTAAATTTGTGTGAAGTTTGTGTTTATTTTCAAAATGCTGGTGGCCTGCGGACTAAAACTAACCAGCTTTTCTTATCTTCTTCAATCCATGAGTTTGATGTGATTATCATTTTTGAAACGTGGCTTAACTCAAATTTTAACTCATCGGAGCTTTTCAACTCTTCTTTCAACGTGTATCGCAAAGATCGTTCTTCTACAACAGGATGGGCTCGAGGAGGAGGCGTCTTGATTGCCGTCCGAACAACATTTAGTAGCATGCAATACAATCTTTTGAATGACGGAGATGAAATTGAGCAACTTTGTGTTAGTGTAAGTTCCAAAGATTCTGCTGATAGTAAAGATTTATTTTTTATTGTAAGTTATATTCGTCCCATGAGTGGAATAGAAGTATATACAATGAACATATTTCTAATGCTCAATGATTTAATGATTTAAATTCTAACCAATTCCCATGTATACTTGGCGATTTTAATTTAGGTGATATCGAATGGCAATACATGGAAGATGATCATGTTTTAATACCTTTTAATGTAATTAAAGACGTAGAAATGTTGGTTCTCGACTCATTATCCGCTATGGACCTTTTTCAAATAAATAATGTAAAGAACAGTATAGGAAGAATATTAGACTTAGTGTTTATAAAAATGAATTAAAACACTCTTTAGTTATGTCTGATTTTCCTTTATTAAATAATTCCATTCATCATAAGGCTTTATGCTTATCTTTTGAGTTTTATGATTATGCAAGTTCTTCATTAAAAAATCAGTAAGTCATCAGTATAATTTCGCAAAGAGAGATTTCACTGAACTTAATAATTTTTACACGAATGTAAATTGGTATGATCTTATATACGGCAAGTCATTACAATTTAAACAAATATTGTTTGAAGGTATAGAGCGTTTTGTTCCTACCTCAAGAAGAAAAAAAACTTTTAAGCTTCCATGGTTTAACCCTAGGATAAAGAATCTTGAAAATGCTAAAAATAAGGTATTTAAGCGCTTTAAATTGACAAAGTTGCTTGCAGATCGGGAAAAGTTTTTCCAATTAAGAAAAGAGTTTGAATTTCTTAACAAGTTTTTATATAGACATTATTTGGTTGACACTGAAGCCAACATTAAAAATAATTCGAAATCCTTTTAGGTATTTATCAACTCTAAAAGAAAAGGTTCATGTTTTCCCCAATGTATGGAGTATGAAAACAATAAATCTAGCGATATTCAATCATCTTGTGATCTCTTTGCGCGTTATTTTCAAACATCCTATAATTCTGATATAGTTGACAATATTGATGACTTATACCAAGACACTGTTCCTTTACTTGATTTTTCGTTAGCTAAATTAACAGAAGATGAAATTTTAAAAATTTTAAATGAAATAGATATTACAAAAAAGGGTGGTTTCGATTCAATCCCACCTATTCTTTTATCAAAATGTTCTCTTTCCCTTTGTGGTGTTTTGACCAGTATCTTCAATAAATCTCTCTCAACTGGCATTTTTCTAGAGGAATGGAAAATATCCTTCATAGAACCCGTATATAAAAATGGTCTTAAGCATCTCGTAAGCAATTATAGACCCATCTCAAAGCTATCTGCGATTCCAAAGCTATTTGAAAAAATAGTAACCCATAATCTTTATTATTCGGTTAAGGAGTTCTTATCCCCTTACCAACACGGCTTTGTAAAAGGAAAATCAACCTGTACAAATTTAAGCCTCTTTACAAATTTCTGTGTAAATTGTAAATACCATAGAAAAGGGTAAACAAGTTGATGTCCTATATACCGATTTTATTAAGGCATTTGACCGAGTTCATCATGGTCTTCTATTGCAAAAACTGAAAAGTTTGGGTTTAAACATTGCTTTTCTAAATTGGTTAAATTCCTATCTAACAAACAGAAAACAATTTGTTAAAATAGATGAATGCACCTCAATACATATTGATGTCATCGGGTCTTCCTCAAGGAAGCCACTTGGGCCCTCTCCTTTTTCTATTATTTATTAATGATTTACCATCGGTATTGAAGTACTGTACCTAAGTGCTTAATGTATGCCGACGAAGTTAAAATTTTTCTTGCTTTATCTTCGCCTGCGGATTGTGCACGACTACAACTAGATACAGTGAAACCCGCTTAAGAGAAACGGCAAAATGTCACAGTCTTTCTTTCACTTAAGCGGGTTTTTCACTTAAACGAACCCCGCTTAAGTGAAAAATAATATCACTTAAGCGGAGTTCGGATAAGTGAAAAAAAAATTTCACTTAAGCGGATTTAAAAATTCTATTAAGCGGAGATTTAATGCTAGAAACAATATTGTTTTTATCTTTTGGACTTGCCTTGAAAGAAGTTAAATAAAAGAACGATTAAATAACACAAAAATAATTTATTGAAAAACGAAAACTAGCAAATTTTTGTTCTGTTCGATTCAATTTTAATTTTTCACTTAAGAGAGTTTTTTTCAATGAAAAATATTAAAAATTAACTGAAAATATGTTTCAGTTATCCGGGTTTTTCGCTTAAGCGAGTTTCACTTAAGCGGAGTGTTTTAAGGGATGAAAAAACTGTTTCAGGTAAGCGGGTTTTTCTCTTAAGCGGGTTTTACTGTATTAACAATTTTCTTGGATGGTGTAGTTACAATCACCTTAAACTGAACTTTTCTAAGTGTAAAATATTTAGCGCAACGAGATCACCATCTCTCATTATTAATAATTATCATTTTCGTAATGTTAATCTGTTAAGAGTAAACATTATCAAGGATCTTGTAGTGCATTTTGATCAGAAGTTTGATTTTCGATCACATGTTGACTATGTGGTCTCAAAAGGTAATTCCATGCTAGGTTTTTTAAAACGAAATTCAAATGATTTAAAGATCCGTATACATTGAAGACCTTATTTATGGCTTTAGTGTTACCTAATCTTGAGTACTGCTGTGTTGTTTGGTATCCTTTCTACGAGAATAATATAATAGGAATTGAAAGAATATAAAAAAGATTTACCAGGTATGCGTTGAGAAAACTAAATTGGAATGGAGTACTTCCCGAATATAAAGCAAGATGTTCTCTTGTTGATTTAAAAACGCTGCAATGTCGCAGGCAAGTGCAGTGTATTTTATTTGTTAAAGATGTTTTCGATAATCGTATATCTTGTTCTGATTTGCTGTCTTTAATGCCTTTATATGCCCCAACACGGGTTCTTCGAAATAGAGATGAATTTTTTTATAGTGCTCCTCATAAAACTAACTACGGTTTGAATGAATGCTTGTCAAATCATTTTTGAAACGTGGCTTAACTCAAATTTTAACTCATCGGAGCTTTTCAACTCTTCTTTCAACGTGTATCGCAAAGATCGTTCTTCTACAACAGGATGGGCTCGAGGAGGAGGCGTCTTGATTGCCGTCCGAACAACATTTAGTAGCATGCAATACAATCTTTTGAATGACGGAGATGAAATTGAGGAACTTTGTGTTAGTGTAAGTTCCAAAGATTCTGCTGATAGTAAAGATTTATTTTTTATTGTAAGTTATATTCGTCCCATGAGTGGAATAGAAGTATATACAATGAACATATTTCTAATGCTCAATGATTTAATGATTTAAATTCTAACCAATTCCCATGTATACTTGGCGATTTTAATTTAGGTGATATCGAATGGCAATACATGGAAGATGATCATGTTTTAATACCTTTTAATGTAATTAAAGACGTAGAAATGTTGGTTCTCGACTCATTATCCGCTATGGACCTTTTTCAAATAAATAATGTAAAGAACAGTATAGGAAGAATATTAGACTTAGTGTTTATAAAAATGAATTAAAACACTCTTTAGTTATGTCTGATTTTCCTTTATTAAATAATTCCATTCATCATAAGGCTTTATGCTTATCTTTTGAGTTTTATGATTATGCAAGTTCTTCATTAAAAAATCAGTAAGTCATCAGTATAATTTCGCAAAGAGAGATTTCACTGAACTTAATAATTTTTACACGAATGTAAATTGGTATGATCTTATATACGGCAAGTCATTACAATTTAAACAAATATTGTTTGAAGGTATAGAGCGTTTTGTTCCTACCTCAAGAAGAAAAAAAACTTTTAAGCTTCCATGGTTTAACCCTAGGATAAAGAATCTTGAAAATGCTAAAAATAAGGTATTTAAGCGCTTTAAATTGACAAAGTTGCTTGCAGATCGGGAAAAGTTTTTCCAATTAAGAAAAGAGTTTGAATTTCTTAACAAGTTTTTATATAGACATTATTTGGTTGACACTGAAGCCAACATTAAAAATAATTCGAAATCCTTTTAGGTATTTATCAACTCTAAAAGAAAAGGTTCATGTTTTCCCCAATGTATGGAGTATGAAAACAATAAATCTAGCGATATTCAATCATCTTGTGATCTCTTTGCGCGTTATTTTCAAACATCCTATAATTCTGATATAGTTGACAATATTGATGACTTATACCAAGACACTGTTCCTTTACTTGATTTTTCGTTAGCTAAATCAACAGAAGATGAAATTTTAAAAAGTTTAAATGAAATAGATATTACAAAAAAGGGTGGTTTCGATTCAATCCCACCTATTCTTTTATCAAAATGTTCTCTTTCCCTTTGTGGTGTTTTGACCAGTATCTTCAATAAATCTCTCTCAACTGGCATTTTTCTAGAGGAATGGAAAATATCCTTCATAGAACCCGTATATAAAAATGGTCTTAAGCATCTCGTAAGCAATTATAGACCCATCTCAAAGCTATCTGCGATTCCAAAGCTATTTGAAAAAATAGTAACCCATAATCTTTATTATTCGGTTAAGGAGTTCTTATCCCCTTACCAACACGGCTTTGTAAAAGGAAAATCAACCTGTACAAATTTAAGCCTCTTTACAAATTTCTGTGTAAATTGTAAATACCATAGAAAAGGGTAAACAAGTTGATGTCCTATATACCGATTTTATTAAGGCATTTGACCGAGTTCATCATGGTCTTCTATTGCAAAAACTGAAAAGTTTGGGTTTAAACATTGCTTTTCTAAATTGGTTAAATTCCTATCTAACAAACAGAAAACAATTTGTTAAAATAGATGAATGCACCTCAATACATATTGATGTCATCGGGTCTTCCTCAAGGAAGCCACTTGGGCCCTCTCCTTTTTCTATTATTTATTAATGATTTACCATCGGTATTGAAGTACTGTACCTAAGTGCTTAATGTATGCCGACGAAGTTAAAATTTTTCTTGCTTTATCTTCGCCTGCGGATTGTGCACGACTACAACTAGATACAGTGAAACCCGCTTAAGAGAAACGGCAAAATGTCACAGTCTTTCTTTCACTTAAGCGGGTTTTTCACTTAAACGAACCCCGCTTAAGTGAAAAATAATATCACTTAAGCGGAGTTCGGATAAGTGAAAAAAAAATTTCACTTAAGCGGATTTAAAAATTCTATTAAGCGGAGATTTAATGCTAGAAACAATATTGTTTTTATCTTTTGGACTTGCCTTGAAAGAAGTTAAATAAAAGAACGATTAAATAACACAAAAATAATTTATTGAAAAACGAAAACTAGCAAATTTTTGTTCTGTTCGATTCAATTTTAATTTTTCACTTAAGAGAGTTTTTTTCAATGAAAAATATTAAAAATTAACTGAAAATATGTTTCAGTTATCCGGGTTTTTCGCTTAAGCGAGTTTCACTTAAGCGGAGTGTTTTAAGGGATGAAAAAACTGTTTCAGGTAAGCGGGTTTTTCTCTTAAGCGGGTTTTACTGTATTAACAATTTTCTTGGATGGTGTAGTTACAATCACCTTAAACTGAACTTTTCTAAGTGTAAAATATTTAGCGCAACGAGATCACCATCTCTCATTATTAATAATTATCATTTTCGTAATGTTAATCTGTTAAGAGTAAACATTATCAAGGATCTTGTAGTGCATTTTGATCAGAAGTTTGATTTTCGATCACATGTTGACTATGTGGTCTCAAAAGGTAATTCCATGCTAGGTTTTTTAAAACGAAATTCAAATGATTTAAAGATCCGTATACATTGAAGACCTTATTTATGGCTTTAGTGTTACCTAATCTTGAGTACTGCTGTGTTGTTTGGTATCCTTTCTACGAGAATAATATAATAGGAATTGAAAGAATATAAAAAAGATTTACCAGGTATGCGTTGAGAAAACTAAATTGGAATGGAGTACTTCCCGAATATAAAGCAAGATGTTCTCTTGTTGATTTAAAAACGCTGCAATGTCGCAGGCAAGTGCAGTGTATTTTATTTGTTAAAGATGTTTTCGATAATCGTATATCTTGTTCTGATTTGCTGTCTTTAATGCCTTTATATGCCCCAACACGGGTTCTTCGAAATAGAGATGAATTTTTTTATAGTGCTCCTCATAAAACTAACTACGGTTTGAATGAATGCTTCTCAAATCAGCAAAATATCAAAATATTTTGATATCATCAAGCATGTGTGACAATCCATTTGATGAAGCGTTCACATTTTTAAATTCGAGCCAATCAAACAGCATTTGTCAAACATATTTGAAAATGTGAACACCCCTGAAGACGAATGAATGAATATTCATGAGGCCGGAAGGGCAGACATTGGTCGCGTTCACCTCGTAGTCCGATAGGGTATCTAAGATACTTTAGTATCCGATACGTTGGCGAACGATCAAAACCAGATAGGTAACATTTACTGTCAAAGTCAAAAAAACGAAGTGAATCGACCAGGGTTGGCCGAATCAGCTACATGCCTAATTTACTACAATTAGTTACGTCTGCTACATACGTAGTTAATTCATAAAAAATAGAATGATGGAAACCAAACAATTTTGCACATTTATGATCTTAATCTTATGAAGGTTTGTACAAAAACTGAAAATGTTTCATTTACCATAAGGATGAGAAATTGTAGGAATTATACATGATACATAGATGGGAAGTTTATTTTTGGAGACAAACAATTTTCTTTGGCATAATTAAAGGATTTGGATTATGAACACATGATTTAAAGATATTTTTTAATGCTGAATTTATTGTACAAGGTATGTTGCGACGAGTTAGTTGCAACAAGAGAACATTTGCTAATCTGCAAAGCAAACGACTAATATTATACATACACTGGATTACAAATCCTATGAATTTTTTTTATTATAATAATTCAATAAATATTTAAAATATAATATGGTTTAGCCCTTATAAATATATACAACTTACAATGTCTCTATTAAGTTTTTAGTTCAAATTTTTGATAATTTAATCCTGCAATGAGGAAAGGTAAATTGAAAAGGGCAGATTTTTTAACCACAAATTATCTGACTCCCACAAGGTTTTTTTCTGTGATTTTAATGAGCGGTGAGCCTTAAGCCGACAGAGTTAAGCTACGAATTCTTTTAGTGCTTGTTCGCGTTTGGTGAGCAGACGCTGTCGTTTCTAGGTACGTACATATAAATATTACCAAAAACCTTTTTAAAAATAATGAAAACCAAGAACTGGTAATTAAATTTAAACTTGAAACTGTTTATTTTTAAGAGCCGCAGCACTCCAGTACGATCTTTTTCTTTTTTAATTGGAGTAAATCCACCTTCAGCCCAACTAACATACTATCCAGAGCTAAACTCTTGAAATCTGACAAAAAAAAACTCCCATATAACTCTCTTATATCCGTTTGTTATACCTAAGTATTAATATCTTGTTATGAAACTGAACTGGGTTTCATAACATTTTAATTTTTGCAGCTTACAACTACTTAAATCTTATAGCTAAACTACTTTCTCTTCTTGCAATAAGATTATATAAGCTTATAGTCTTATAAGAATCCTTTTCTGAAAACTCAGCTCTAAATATGTCCATATAATCCCATAACAAGTCATGTTTAAGAGTTAAGATCATTTCATATTTCTATGGAAACCCTAAAAGAATTTGAGTTTAATACCTCCAATATCAAGAAACAATCTGAAGTTCAAAGAATAAAAGCTTTGCAGTAGGATCCGAATACGATCTTTAATGCAACAAACTTTACTTTTCTCAATTAGTAAATTAGTACTAGACGTAACAAATGTTTAAAAGTTACAGTTCGGCCAACCCTGTACTCGACACAAAAGAAAATAGATCAGCTGTTCTTCAAAATTCCCCTTGGATAGTTTAGTATACCAAAAATTTTTGGATAGCTTTAGATTTCTGCTTGACATCAGCTGTTTCGTTAATCAGTTGTTTTTTCCTATGGAATTACAACAACACAAACAAATCCGGATACCTTTGGATACGTACCCGAACGCGACCATTTTCTTGTTTGTAACATGCGGTCTCCACTAGCGATGAATCCAGAGCATGCTTTAAAGCATGCGTTCATTATCGCTAGTAGAGACCGCCATCGCAGCTATATTTTCATCGCTTGCGATAGAAAGTATGCTCTCATCGCATACCATCCATCGCTTGCTTTATCGCAAGGAGAACTGTCATATTGTTCTGGCGTAACCAAATTTAATTTAACTGAGTTTGAGTTTTGCGTGCGAAGAAAGCTTTTGCTTGGGGTTTACGTTTTTCTAACAAAATTAAAAAAAAATCTGATTTGAAATTGTCCATAGAACTCATTTATATCCATTAAAATTATTCACTATACTAAAAAAGTATGCGATGAAATGCCCAGCCACAAAAATCTGACAGTTCTTCTGCTCTCTGCTTTCTGCGTTGGCTATTGCGATTGCGATGGATTTATCGCTAGTGGAGACGGCGTGTAAGAAATATAAAAAGGGTATGTGTTGATGAGTGAAGCAAAATTGTAGTGAGCTACAATTTTGCTTCACTCATAGTTAGCGTTAACTTTACCGCCCCCCTTGACGCATTGCGCCAACAAATTAAATAACTACAATAACTTAAGATAACTTATCAACTATGGGAACCATAAATGCAGTGCGTTAATGATAATTCAATGTATTTAATTAAGATAAGAATATATAAGACAACATAAATACTCAAGCTTCGAGTTTATATACTCTAAGATAAATTAAGTTATTGAGATTTAAAAACGGCATTGATAATAAAGGAAGCAATTTATTTTGGTGGTACGATATTTAAATTTATAATCTCAACCGACTAAATATTTGGCAAGACTCAAAGTTTCACCACAGGTTGCAGTGTCCGAACGGTCTAAATAAAACAACTGTTTAAGTGAGGATTCTTTATTTAAGTGCCTTCGACTTATCGTGATGAGATCTCGCAACCAACTACCTTTGTTACATTGTACAAGTTATACATAGTTGTAGCAACTGGACTTATATAAACTATATACATACTCATACTCTAGTATATCAATATGTAATGCAGTTGGTGTGTATATTATAGCACATCCCCCTTTTTAGGTTTTTAATTTAATAGGTAGTTAAATTTAAATTTTTTTATAATAATTTGTGAACTAAAAATAAAAAAATAAAAAAAAATAATGTATATACATATTTCAAACTTCATATTTTATCTAATTTGTAATTAAAGTATATAAGTAAAAAAAAAATAAATGGTTTTAAATTTTTATCAATTCAAGTTTAATCTAATATAGCGTATGCCCACCGTTCTGGTTGCTTTACTACTCGCCCACTTTTAGTTACATACGTTGTTTGCGGAGCATTCAACTGGTTGCCTAGTTCTTCGGACGTTTGTATATTATTTTCAGGATCAGCAGTCGAGATCGTTTGTTTCTCTTCTACATTTGGCGCCTTCGGTTCCTCTTGAAAAAGTGTTACTTCTTCTCCTGGTTTGTAGGGTGGGGATTCGCGGTTCGATTTTGCCAAATGAAAAGAATTTCGACGAAGGGTTCCAGTCTGTGTGTTCACGGTATAAGATCTTGGGAATGGGCCTTGTTGCACTACTGTTCCCCACTGCTTCACATCTCGAACCCAAACTACATCGCCTGGCTTAAATTCATCTCTGTCTCGCACTCCATGATGTCTGTCATAATCGTTTGCCTGTTTTTCTCGTCTCTTTTCTTCAGTTCTGTATTGCTCCTCGTTGTTTATGGCTTTGGGCTGAAGGTTGGACCTCGCAGTTGGAACTAACGTTTTTATTCGTCTTCCCATTAATAATTCGGCGGGGCTGTGACCATTTGAAATCGGTGTAGCCCGATATTCCATCAGCGTCAAGTACGGATCGTCACTCTTTTTTAACTGCGATTTGATTGTTTTTACCATTGCTTCTATAAATCCGTTACTTTGCGGGAATCGGGGACTTGAAGTGATATGATTGAAGTTCCATCTTTGAGTAAACTTTTTAAAATCTGACGAGGCAAATTGAGGTCCGTTATCACTACGAACTATGTCAGGTATTCCATGCCTGGCGAAAATGGATTTGAGGTGTTGCACGACGGATAATGATGACAAACTTTCTAACCGTGCTATTTCCGGGTAACGTGAGAAGGTATCTGCTACTAAAAGATAATCCTTACCTTTTAATGAAAATAGATCCATTGCCACGATTTGCCACGGACGTTCAGGAATTTCAGAAGGATGTAGTGGTTCATGTCTATGTGACTTGTGCTCTACACATGTGTCACACCTCTGCAAAAAATTGTCGATATCGTTGCTGCAGTTAGGCCAACAAACAGTTTGTCTGGCCCTTGAGCGACATTTCACGATTCCCAAATGTCCTTCGTGAAGTTTTTCCAAAACTGAAACACGGATTTTTGGTGGAATTACGATACGACTTCCATGCATAAGGAGACTGTCACAAATAGACAAACTGTAGCGGTCGTTCCAATACCTTTGTAATTCTGGAGTCAATTTTTTCTTGTCCGGCCATCCATCTAACACAAACTTCCTTACCTGTTCTCAGTCAGGATCTTCTTGCTGGTTTTTGTATATTTCATGTAGTTTTGTATCCGATGCGGGAATGGAAGACATGATTGATGTTACGTAGACTCCAAGATCTTCTTCTAAATCGGTCTCATCGGTGGTTGGCAGTGGTTGTCGAGAGAGTGTGTCTGCTACATAAAGCTGTTTTCCCGGAGTGTAAACGATGTTGTACGAGAACCTCATTAGCCGCATTCGTAACCGCTGTAAACGAGGGGTAAGTTCGTTTAAATCCTTCGTTGAGAGTATAGGAAGCAGTGGCTTATGGTCTGTTTCGATCTCTACATGTAACCCCGTAATAAAGTCCTTGAACCTTTCACATGCCCAGACAATGGCTAGGGCTTCCTTTTCGATTTGGGCATATTTTTGTTCACTCTGCGAAAGAGAGCGTGAAATGTAAGATATTGGTCGAAGTTTATCTAAATTATCTACCTGTTGTAAAACTGCTCCCAACCCGATTGATGATGCATCTGCTGATATTTTAGTTTTTCTTCTTGGGTCGAACATCGCCAAGATCGGCGCCTCAGTAAGCAGCAATTTTGTTTTGTCAAAACTCTCTTGTTGTGAAGGTCCCCATAGAAACTCCCATTCCTTTCTAAGCAGCTCGTTGAGGGGATGTAAGATGGTTGAAAGATGTGGTACAAATCTCCCCAGATAATTTGCCAATCCTAGGAACCTTCTCACCGCTGTGACATCGCTTGGCACTGTCAGTTTCTGTATGGCTTCAATTTTGCTGTTCTCCGGGTGAATGCCTCTTTCATCAATATGATGACCCAAGAACGTGACTGACGTTTGCAAAAATCGACATTTATCTCTGTTAAGATTTGCTCCATTTTGTTGAAGTCTTTCCAGAACAGCATGCAACCGTTTGTTGTGATCCTCCACCGATTCTCCGAAAACTAGAATGTCGTCCATATGACATATTACACCATCCAAGCCATGAAGCAATTGCTGAATTTTCTTTTGGTAATGCTCTGGAGCTGAAGAGATGCCAAAAGGTAACCGGAGAAAACAAAACCTGCCGAAGGGTGTAAGAAACGTTGTTAATAATTTTGATTTTGGAGCTAATTTAACTTGCCAAAAACCGGCTTTTTTGTCCAGTTTTGAAAAATATTTTGCTCCTCTTAGCTGTGCAAAAGAATGTTCGACGACCGGCATGGGACGTATTTCGCGATGAACGCTTTCATTCAACTTTGACAGATCGACACATATCCTGACATCGCCATCAGGTTTAGAGACTAGAACCATTGGGGCGCACCACTCCGTTGGCTTGTCCACTGCCTCAATAACTTTCAATCGTACCATTTCCTCCAGCTTGTTTTTTAATTTATTCATAAGAGGAATCGGAACTCTACGTGCTGCATGTATACTATAAGGTTTATATCCACCTCTTAATTTTATTTCGTATTCGCCTGGGAGGCAACCAATACCCTGAAATATATTAGGGAATTTATTGTTTATAGTTTCATCTAGGTTATTTACGTATAAAGACTTTGCCTTTTTCTCGACCTCTCTCGGCGTATCCAACCTGTTGATGATTTCTAATTTCTCGCATGTGCCGAGGCTTAGGAGGGCCTTTTTTAGATTTTCTATGACATACACCACTGCTTTAATGGAATTATTTTGCCATTCAATTTCTGCGCTAAATGTTCCTGAAACATTGAGCATTTCCCCCGTTGGTCCACTTAATGCACGGTCTGACTGTGTTAAAACGAATTTAGAAAACTGTTGTTTATATAACTGAAGCGGAATTGCATTTATAGGTGAACCCGTGTCGACGACAAAAGTGCATTTGATTTTATTTATATGCACCTGAACAGTCCACCGCTGTTCCGAGATGTTGTTGTATATTATGTTTTCACTGTCTACATTACCCAAGAACGATATCAATTCACTCCCTTCGCTGTCGTCACTATCCATCTCGCTTACTCCGTTTACTGCCATTCTACCTGCCCTACACACACGCCTAAAATGATTTAATTTATTGCAGTTGTCACACCGTTTCCCCTGTGCGGGACATTTCTTTTTTTCATGTCTGCTTCCTCCACACCAAGAACACTGCTTACGTCGCTCGCCAGAGTAAGTTGGTGAAGGAACCGCTGCTTGTTGAAATGAATTGCGTTTGACTGTGTGACTCTTCACCGCACAGACAGATGATGTAGCTGAAATTTCTTTTTGCTGTTTGTGGACGGCTTCACTCTGGCGTACTGTTTGAATGGTTTTTGTTAGAGTGAGATCTGCTTCTAATTGTAATCTCTCAGAAAGCCGTCTGTCTCTTACCCCTACAACTATGCGGTCTCTGATCATTTCATCGCGAAGGTTCTCGTATTTACCGTTTTCTGATAATATGTACAACGATGTTATAAAGTCTTCCACCTTTTCACCCTCCTCTTGACATCGTGAATTGAACTTAGCTCTCTCATAAATAACGTTATGCCTCACGATGAAATGATCTTCGAATGCTTTTAGAACTTCAGAATATTTCTTTTTATTTGTATCGCTTAAAGCGAGTGATAAGAATATGTCTTCGGCTTGTTCACCCATTATATAAATAAGGGTATTTACCTGTTCTTCTTCTGGTTTCTTAGACAAACCTGAAGCTATTTGGAATCTTGCGAATCGGTTCTTCCATCTTGGCCATTCTTCAGGCGTGAATGAAAATGATGATGGTGCTTGCACTGTGAATTGGCTGACTGTAGCTTGCGCCTCTTTTACTGACATTTTTTTTTTTTTTTTTTTTTTTTTTTTATTTATTGATTTAATTTTCTAACACCGCTGCCACCATGCAGTGTCCGAACGGTCTAAATAAAACAACTGTTTAAGTGAGGATTCTTTATTTAAGTGCCTTCGACTTATCGTGATGAGATCTCGCAACCAACTACCTTTGTTACATTGTACAAGTTATACATAGTTGTAGCAACTGGACTTATATAAACTATATACATACTCATACTCTAGTATATCAATATGTAATGCAGTTGGTGTGTATATTATAGCACACAGGTCGAGTAATTTCGCCCTGTTGTGTCTTCACTGTGGCAACCCTTACCATTCCGTCTATTCCCGGGCACACCTTAATTACTCGTCCGATTCGCCATTCATTACAAGGCAAATTCTCTTGTTTGACGACGACAAGGTCATTAACTTTTACATTTTCTTCAGGGAATTGCCACTTGAAACGTTTATGTAACTCCTTCAAATATTCCTCTTTCCAGCGCTGACAAAATTGCTGCTAAAGGCATTTTAGCTTTTCCCATCGATTTATAAGAGAAAGGGAATTTTCAAGGGCTACCGCGCAAAAAATGCCCTGGAGTCAAAACTAACGGATCAAACGGATCATGAGACATCGGCGAAATTGGCCGCGAATTAAGACACGCCTCGATACGAGTAAGGACGGTCGAGAACTCCTCGAAAGTAAATTTAGTGGTATCACCCAGTTTTCTAAGATGTGTTTTAAGACTCTTTACCCCAGCCTCCCAAAGGCCACCCATCCCCCAGGTGGGATAAAATTCCACTCTAACCCCTGAACCCCATATTTTAAACGTGTCTCATTCGAGGATGAAGCTAAAAATTTCTTAAACTCACGTTGCAACATTACGTTTGCCCCAGTAAAATTTGTACCATGGTCCGAAAACATCTCTTTTGGTAATCCCCGTCGAGCAACAAATCTGGCAAAGGCCGCAAGGAATACTTGAGAAGACAGGTCGCTAGCTGCCTCAAGGTGGATTGCTTTGGTTGCAAAGCAAACAAATAAGCAAGCATAGCCCTTTGTTATTCGACAACTTCGACCTAGATACGAGTAACTTTTAATAAGGAATGGTCCAGCGAAATCCACACCTGTATAGGTGAAAGGAGGTGAAAACGTACACCGTTCCAGTGGAAGAGCTGCCATAATTTGAGAGCGAAGTTGTTTTTTATGAATAACGCAGGTCTTACATTGCCGTATGCAAAACTTTACAAGATTATTAAGCTTTGGAATCCAAAACATGCGTCTTATAACCGAAAGCATAAGGGCGTTGCCACCATGAAGAGTTAAATCGTGGATGAAGTGAACAAGCAATTTGGAAAGTTGAGAAGCATAAGGAATAATGATTGGATATTTTTCACCATAAGAAAGATCAGAATTCATAAGTCTGCCGTTGACGCGAAGAAGTTTATTGGAATCCAAACGAGGATTGAGAGTCAAGATACTGCTTTTAGGTGAAAAAGGCTTATTTATCAACAAAGCTTCGTATTCGCGAGGATAAAAGGACTGTTGACTTAGCAAGATAAGGCGCGTTCTTATGAAGTTCATTTCTTGTTGTGTAATATTTGTGGTCTTGTGGCGAAAAACGGTGGTTTTAGCAGCGGGAGCAGAATTGTAGCGGAAGCGGAAAAGATAAGTTAAGACTCGCAAAGCACGTGGAAGGGAAGAGAAGCGCTCTAAGATTTCATTGCATTGGGTTTGCTGTACAAAGCAAAAAGCCTTTTGTTCTAACTGGTCGTGAAGAAGCGGTTCAGGCTGAGTACTTGGCCAAAGCATTTGAGGCTCTTGAAGCCAATTAGGTCCGTGCCACCATAGATCGGCTGGATTTTCCCCTGATCTGACATGATTCCAGTTAGTGTTTCCTACATTACCGATTATTTCGCTAGTCCGGTTAGCGACGAATGTCTTCCAAGTGCTTGGATGCTTATTGAGCCATGCAAGCACTATGGATGAGTCAGCCCAAAAATAAGTTTGATACGACGAGACTGGGAAGTTAAGAAGATGAGCTTTAACGAGTTTTGAAAGGAGAACGGCACCACAGAGCTCAAGACGCGGCAACGACACGGGTTTTATTGGGGCAACTTTAGATTTAGCACAAATCAAGTGCGAACTAATCGATCCATCAGGTTTCTCAACTCGTATATACAAAGCCGCCGCGTAGGCCTTCTCGGAGGAATCACAGAAACCATGAAACTGCACTTCATCCAACGGAGAATATTACAACCAGCGTGGAATCTTAAGTTCTCGGATGTCGGAAAGGATGTTCGACAAAGGATTGCCATATTGTATAGGTATCGTTTTGGATAACATTATCCCACTGTGTAGCTTCTACCCAAATTCGCTGCATTTTCGCTCTAACTATGATGCCAACCATCCCGCAGGATCAAATAATTGAGCAATCTGTGAAAAAACTTCTCTTGCTCGGAGTTTGCGAAATGAAGGAGTTGTGAAATAGAAATAATCTTCATTGGCATTCCATCGAATGCCGAGTGTCTTTGTGGTGCTTTCCTTGTCTAGCTTAAGAAAATTTTCGTTTAAAACGTGGCTCGGAGGCAAATGATCCAGAAGAGAAGCCGTATTGGACGTCCATTTGCGGAGAGGAAATCCACCAGAAGCGAGAAGTGCAATTCACTCCCGTTGGGCCTGCTGAGCTGTTGACAGGTCATAGGCACCAGAAAGAATATCATCGACATAACATTCTGAAGATACAATGTGTGAAGCGAGAGGACAATCAGTGCATTTATATTTAGCTAGCTGTAAAAGGGTTCTAATAGCTAGATAGGGCGCACAATTTACGCCGAATGTCACTGTTAATAACTCATAATCAGTCACGGTAGATGAGGAAGGAAATCTAAAAAGAATTCTTTGAAACGCGGTATCATCTGGATGAATGGCAATTTGCCGGTACATTTTTTCAATGTCGGCGTTAAATACGAATTTGAAAAATCTCCATCGGATAATTAAAGAGGCAAGATCACGTTGTAGTACTGGGCCTGTGTAAAGAAGATCATTTAAACTCACGCCGCTGGTAGATGAACTAGAGGCGTTAAATACCACACGAACCTTAGTAGAAGCGCTCTCAGGCTTCAGAACGGCATGGTGTGGGAGATAAAAAGAGGAAATAATTCCATCCTTCACCTTTTCAACATTGCTTACCTTCCGCATATGTCCGAGGTTTAAATATTCAGATATAACATTTGAATATTGAAGTTGCAAGTCAGGTTTTCGCGTGAGATTTAATACACTTCGTAGAAATTGTTTGAGAGCAATGCCTCTTGACGTACCTAGTGGGGTGGAAAAATTTGGCTTAAATGGTAAGCGCACGACATATTGTCCATTTGGCCTTTGGAAAATAGTTTTTTCATAGAAATCTTCACAAAACTGATCTTCAGCTGACAAAATTCGTTTACCGTCTTGTACCTCCTCCAATTCCCAGAATCGTTTAATTTGCTCCTCTAACGAATCTGTTTGTTGCTCCGTAACCTTAAGTAGTAAATGTGTTTACCGTTTTTGGAAGAGGGCCTGAAAGAACCCAACCGAACACACAGTATTCTAAGCAACTAGAGTTTCACAAACTCGTTCCATTACGAACGATGGATGGATATAAATGCGCACCAATGAGCAAATCTATCAGAGCAGATGAATTGAAGGCGGGATCGGCAAGATTAAAACCCTTTAGTTCAGAACGATTGATATCCGAAAAGGGCGTACTTGGTAGTGAATTGGTTATTTTCTTTAAAACTATAGCTTGAGCAGCAATAGGAACAGCAGGAGCCTCTCCATTGTAGATGGCAAAGGTACACAGTTTTTTAGATGAAGCCGCGTGTGTTGCATTAACACTTGAAATAGATATGTTGATCGGTACGGTTGGTAAATTCAAACGTCTTTGGACCGATTCTAACCTAAATGATACCTCAGATCCGGGATCTATTAAGGCACGAAGCAAATGATACGATTCTTGTCCAATTATTCTCACCAGTGCCGTTGCCAGCAGAACATTTTTGTGTGATGAAGCAAAATGGGTTCGACCGGTCATCAATGGTACGAAGTGGACTGTAATTGAGAAGACGGATGACTATGTGGAGATGAAGAGGGTCCAATAGCCGATGCCGAGGAACTATTTTGCACCACGTTCGAAACCCGTGATCCGGTGTTTTGGAACTATGCTAAGCTGATAAGCAGTTAACACACATATTATTTCTTTTGACTATTTCATATCTCGTGGAAGGGTTCATCGCTAGAAATTGCGAACATTTGCTTATTAAATGTTTCCCTGAACAGAGCTTGCAGGAGGACGTTTGATTTTTGGTGTGAAAAGTGTTCACTCGACGTTTTGATTGCGAACTAACGTTTTGGTTTTTAACAAATTTTTCAGAAGTCGAAATAGCAGGTGAAGTGACGTCGGCAATTGTTTCAAGGACTTGAAAGCGAGCACTAAGAAACTTGTCCATTTGTTTCCATGTAGGTAAGGCTGTAGGATCAGCTAAGGATTGCTCCCATAAAGAAAGAGTGTTCGGGGGCAAACGGTTACAATAAGTGTAAACCAAAATCGGATCCCAACCAAAAATGTTAACCCCATGAGCCTTAAGGGCTGCTAAACTATCATTTATATGACGTTGAAGATTTTTAATAGCTTTCCCTGAATCAGCTGGACAAGATGATAAATTCAGTAAGGTTTTCACCTGATTATTTACAATGATTCGCTTATTTTCATAGGTGGAACGCAAAGCTTCCCAGGCCAACTCAAAACTGGAGTTCATCAACGGAAATTTTTCGACAATACTAAACGCATCTCCAGTAGTTTTCGACCTAAGATGGAAAAGTTTTTCTACTTTCCCCAACCTAGGATGTTTTATGTAAATTGCCTCGAACATATGAGATAGTCACCGCTAAATGTTTCAGTATCACATACTGGTAATTGGACACCGTATGATTTTAACTGAGTATTATTGTCAGGGGTGGGTAATGAAATTGATTTAGCAGGATCTGAATTTGATTCAGTAGATTTGAAAAGTTTTTCTTCTAATTCAATAATCAGCACGTAGCAATTTACAAAAGTCTCATTTGAGGAAGTATACTTTTCATCTAGGGTCGCTGCTTCAAATTTGTCACTGTCGGATTCTTCACGAAGATATATTGAATACTTGGTCTTAACCTCTGACCATAAATCCTTTAACTCCATTTTCCGAACCGTCAGTGAAGTCAAGGAATGCCTTGTTTCGGGAATTTCCCTGAAAGCCGCTGCATATTTCACAAGCTGATTTTTTTTTTCTTTTTTTATAATTAGCACACAATCAAAGGTTTTTGTATACCCTTAATATGACAGAGACACAGTGTGAGCATTAGGAAAAAAGGGAGGGGTTAGAAAGGAGGTGTCGGTGTACATTGGTTTTGAATTCTTGAACACTGCAATGACTGGGAAAGACAGAGCGTGGTAAAGAATTCCACATTCGCGTAGTACGGCTAAAAAACGAATCTCTGTACTTCACAGTACGACCGAAGTTGGGCTCGAGGGTAAACTGATGGGCATTCCTAGAAGTGCGAGTATTACGGTTGAATTGTTTAAGGGGAGGAATGCAACTGGCTATTTCTCTAGAGCAAAGTCCGTTAAAGTAACGGTAAAAAAGGGTGAGGCAAGAAACATTACGACGATGTTGGAGTGACGTAAATGAGCCAATGATGTTATTCTCACCAATCATTTTAAAAGCTCTTCTTTGAATACTGTCCAAGAGACTTAAGTAAGTTACTGGAGCATGAGCCCATAGATGGAAGTTATACTCAAGTTTTGGACGTATATAGGTTTTATAGATTGTAGCCAGATCAGAAGGAGAGAAGAATTTCTTGCACCGTCTCAGAAAACCCAAACATCTTGCGGCATTTTTGGCTACATCGCGTGTGTGATCGTTCCACAAGAGGTGGTTCGTGATGCACATACCGAGAATATCGAGATGTTCAGTTTTGTTGATGCAAGTGCCACTCATAGATAGTGGCAAGGGGGGTATATCACTCTTTAACGATACGAGACAGCATTGGGTTTTCAAAGCATTAAATTCCACGCGGTTTCTTATTCCCCATTGTACAATGCTGTTTAGGTCGTGGTTTAATGAACTTATCATATTTTGTCGTTGCAGTTCCACATCCGAAGAGGAGGGATGTGAGCCTGAAAACGAATATGAAAAGCTAAGAGTACTATCGTCAGCGAAACAATTAATTGGATTAGAAGTTGCAGACAGGAGATCATTAATAAAAATGAGGAAGAGGGTTGGGGACAAAACGGAGCTCTGGGGCACACCAGCATTTATATTGTGGTTATCAGACTTGAATCCGTCTAATACAACTTGTATTGAACGGTTCGAAGGAAAATTTCTTATCCAAAGAAGAAGGGATTCGTCGGCACCAAAAGCACGCATTTTCGATAAAAGAGCAAGATGCCAAACTTTATCAAATGCCTTTGAAATATCAAGTGCAATAATCTTACTTTCTCCAAAACGATGTAAAGATTTGTTCCACTCTTCGGTGAGATATACCATCAGATCACCAGTGGACCTATTGCTACGAAAGCCATACTGCCGGTCATTAAGAAGCTTTCGTTCTTCAAAATATTTCTTGAGCTGATAATTAATCAGCGTTTCCATGACCTTGGAAAGAAGGGACGTTAGTGCAATCGGTCGATAACTTGAGGGAGAAAAAGAGTCGCCTATTTTCGGAATTGGCTGAACAAATGCAGTTTTCCAACTGCTCGGAACGAACCCAGAAGAATAGGATAGATGGAAAAGCTTACGCAGGGGTTTTGCTAGCGTGGAACAACACCTCTTCAGAATAATAGCGGGGATACCATCCGGACCAGCGGATTTATGTATGTTCAGATCTTTCAGGACTCTCGCCACGGTACGAGTACGAAAAACGATTTGTCCCATAGAATCAGTAACGCGCTCAAGAATTGGGGGAGTCATAACACTATCCGGCAAGGTGGAATTTGCGGCGAACTGCCTTACAAACAAGTTAGCTTTATCAATAGAGCTAAAGAAAGGAGTGTCATTGACAACAAGCGTATGTTAGGAGCCAGGTTTCCACGGGGGACATCTTCGGTACACCAGAGGTGGCTACGGCACGCTTGCGGTTGCTCGACTACGCTCGTCGCTTGGGGTGGTTCTTGCCACCTCTTAGTGCACCTCCTGCTCAACTAAACACTAATTTTTAATCGTGCCTAAAGTTAGGATGGAAAAAATGTGACACAAATCTAGAGACCCTGACGATATCTGAGAGAAAAGATAGTTTGGTGCTTCGATTTTAATAAAAAAAAAAGAAAGAAAAATTAAAAAAATCAAAAAAACTAACATATCTAATCTAAATAACCTATTAAACTAAAAACCCTTTACCAAAAATTACTTTAAAAAAATTATTAAAAAAAAAATAAATTAAAAGAAGTAAAAAAAAAATAACTAAATCCTAAACTAATCCTAAAAACTAATACCCTACACCTATATCCTATATCTGAAGCACCTCCTTTTCATCGCCCTCAGATACCGCCATACTGAATTTCAAACATTCGTCTGATGTTAGTGACGAAGGTCTGGCCAACCCACCCAAGTATCAGAAAGATACTTCCTTCGCTATTTCCTTGGCCATGTTTTCAAGGGAAATAGCCCCTAATGTAACCCAACTAGTCACGAGTTAGTCAGTAGAGAATAGTCTGTTCGTGTCACGTCCTCAAACCATAATTACTTCTGGACGGCTTTACCAAGCCTCCACACACCTTTAGCATTTAAAATTAGAACTCCATTTTTCTCAATTTATATCCTTCAAATTATAATTTTATTGAAATTCTTCATAAAAAAAACTAAAATTATAAGAAAATTGAGCTCTCCTGCTCGTTCTTTTTCTTTTAACCCAAAAATTCAAAAATTTAAGACTAACAACTAATACAATCAATATATATATAAAAAATTCAATGAAATGTGTCCTTAATGGTTTTATACAATATCTTTTTATCCAATAATCTGTATTCACTTACTACTTTTCTCTGGTCCCTCGTCGTTCTGCCGGCAGCACGTTGACGAAACAGGTGTGGATCATTTATTCACACTCCTCTTGAAAAATTTTTCACATTTCCTTCCTTAAAGCCACTTTTATCATTAAAATTCCAATAAAAAATTTTACAAAAATAAAAAAAAACCGTTCTGGAGAACCAAATTTTTACACTTTTTTCTTTTTTTTTTTTTTTGTGACTCTACTTTAAATTATTTAAATTGTCTTTAGTTTGTCTTTTTCGTTCCTTTCTTTTTCTATTTTTCACTATTTTCACTGCGTAATTTTTCTTGTTCTTAACTGGCTGAAGCACCCTTTTCCTTCCTTCGCAAAAATCCTTTGTGCTGACTCCGATCTCTATATGTAAATATAATTAAATATACGTATAGAGTCCTCTATCTGCTTTGGTCTTTTGTCCTCCAAAAGATTTTTCTTTGTCCTTCGAACAAAGAAAGTCTTCTGCTCCTACGGTGCCTTCACCAAAGATTACGGCAAGTAAAAAAAAATCGGCAGAGGCCTAGGCTCATGCGGTGGATCTTTCTAAGATCAAAGAAAATTAAGCCTAAACCTGATAAAAAAAAATCACACGTCAAACTTCGGAATTTCGATTTTTTTTAAATTCTTATCACATACCTCTGCTGTGAAAAATCTTATTGGAATTCAAAAGGAAAATTCCTAGGATTTGTCTCCAAGACTTTCTTCCTCTGCGATTAGCTTCTATCGATATATTTAATATATATATATATCAAAAAAATCACTTCACTTTAAATTTACCTTTAATATTCTAAAATTTCACTTTTATGCAATTTGCTCTTTATACGAGTCTCTCTTTTATGAATAATTTGTATTTATTTTTAAACTATTATGATTTCAAAAAAAAATTTTATTTTTTAAAATTCAAATTGAAAAATAGCCGACAGTTTAACAGTTTGCGAACTTTCCTTCTTATTCTGGAATAACACAATAACCATCAAATCCCCTGAGCTAGGTCTTGATCTTTGCCTAATTACTTAAGTAAATAGTTACCACTACATCTGAGGGAGATCACTATTTTCAACCCTTCAATATAACAAATCCTATCCTTATCTTTATCATTATTTTCCCCCTCATCCATATCCAAAAATCCACACACACACATTCATACCTGTCCTTTTTATATGTTTGTCTCTGCCCCTATCCTAACACATAATTTTATTTGAATATATATATATCTAATTATAATAAATCTAATTAACTTAATACTAATCTACTTATCTATCTATTATCACAGAGCTATACCTTTTTATATAAATTTCCCTACCTACCTTAACACTTAACACATTAACCTACACCCTTAAAAAAGTTCATTTTGTTCATTTTGTTCTCATTTCCGAACTCAGCGAAATCATTCTGCGCATGTGTCGTGGTATTATTTTGCCCCCCTTTACCTTTGGGTAAAAAGAGACAAACCCACTTTCACATGCGCAGAGGAGATCAATATTATAAGTGAATTTCTATTAAAATTAAACGAGATGTCAAAAGTAAACAAGAATCATGGCGGAGTGTTCGTTTTCGATGGTGAGTTTTTTTATTATTATAAATTTTATTACTATTAATTATATTAATTATATTTTTTGTTTGATTTTTCATTTTCAGATCATAATGAACATTTTGGAATATAAAAAAGGTAAGTAGCTTAAGTCATAATTGTGTAAATTATGATTTAAAAACTGTTGCAGGCCTGTGTATGTATGTATGTAGGTATGATTTTCATCCTACCATACATTTGTTTTGTTTTTTGTTTAAAAATATTAATTTTCGTTTAATTTCTTTGCAGGAAATTACAAGAAACTATACTTTGAGGACCTTGGGCCTGAAGGAAGGGACCAAGAAAAAAAAAAGAAGAAAAAGAAACAAAAAAAAAACAAGGGCTTAACATTTCTTGGTTGTGTGTTGTCTGCAGGAATAGAAATTCCTCGCAACACGAAAGAAGTAAAGCCAAGGTGGGAAAATACCTTGGTTTGTTTCTCTTCTTGGGATTGGCGGTACTCTTGGAGGATTTGATGCTTCCTCCGGGAGCAATATAAAAAAAAAGGAAAACTTGTGTGTTGTGGCAGTGTTGAAAGTTGCCATCCGTCGGGTCATCGACGCGACGCTGCCACCCACCGCATAAGCAACGACTCCAGGTAAGCTTTCTCCGTAACACGTAGGAACCGAGGAAGAGGAAGAATCCCTCATATTTTTTTACAAATGACCAAAAATTTTTACTGCCTTTGGGACATTGCAGTATTTTTTGCCTTGATCTTTGATCATGTAAAAATTTGGTCCGTCGAATATGGGCGTTGCAGGCCTTCCTGGTTTGTTTGAACTTTTTCCGGTTTTCCTCAGTTGGGTTGGCTCTAAAACAACGGAAGCTTACCTCTTTTTCCTTGATAACCTCTTTACAGCTCAAATCAAACCATGATTTATCCTTGGGTCTGATACTTTTAACCCTATACGGGATAAAATGTTTCATTCCCAAAAGAACTATGTTAGTTATCATATCTGCGCTGGAGTCTACGTCACTATCGAGGAAGCATAGTGACCAGTTAAAGATCTTGAAAAAGTTATTCAAACCGTTCCAGTTGGCTTTCTCGTACTGCCATACGGTTCTTCTAGGAGCTCTTTCTCTAACTGGATGTAATACTATGGTCCGATGTGCCTAGAGGCGTCAATACACTTACTATGTATTTATCAGGGTCAGCTTTAAAAAACAAGTCAAGAGTATTTTCTGCTCGGCCATTAACGTCCGATATTCGAGTAGGCTCGTTGACAAGCTGAGTAAGGTGGCTAAACTCAGCAAAAATCTCAACACACATTCCTTCGGGTATAGTCTGGCCCGAATGGAGAAGCCAAGAAGAATTGTGAACATTGAAATCGCCCGTGATAACGATTTCAGTGCGAGGATATAGGGAAACAATTCTTTGGATGGAGTCGGACAGAGCATCAAATTCGTGAGAAGTTGAAACTCTATCCAAATTTGGGCTTCTATAAGGAAAGCAATAGTGAATGATGTGCTTATTAATGGAAAATTTAAACCACATAAAATTGAAAAAGGAGTTGGTGCAGCGACCATATTGTGGTTAGAGCTGATAAGCAACATCATTCCTAATATATAGAAAAGAATAATGGCACCAAGCTATACCCATGAATAAAGAATTCAGCAGGATCGGAATCCTCACCTACTTGGGTTTCACTCAGTGCCAAAACAGCTGGCCTGTTAGAAACAGTGTGGATATACGTGGCCAGAAAATTCGCTCTAAGCCCACGAATATTACAATAATCAACTCTAAAATTACCAGCCATTGCAATATAACAAAAAAACTAAAACCAAAACAGACGAAATCTAAGAGAAAAATCACTGAATAAGATTAATTAAAAAAGCCTTCTCAATGCAACATCACTAAAAGTGTTATGCCTTTAGTAGTGACGTTGAATTGATCCGAACCCTAACAATCAAACAGTAATCCTCTATACATCTGTTATCGTATGACCTAGCAAATGCAACACATGAGAGAGCTTATAATAAGCTCAGCACAATGCATGCACCCACTAAGCCACACAACTGTAGGAAAAAAAGGAAGGGAAGGAAAATGTCACTTACCGTACTCTGACATAGGTATTTTTTTTTTTGTTGTTATTTTCTCCTATGTGTGCTTTATTTTTTTTTGTTCTTGTTTTTGTTGTTTTGGCTATATGTTTCATTATATAATATTGAGTTTGAGTGATTATTTCTTTTTTGTTTGTAGTTATTTATGAAAAAAAATTTCTGTTTGCTTTTTGTTTTTTGTTTGATTGATTAATTGCTTAATTTGGGGACGCGTCTGCGACGGGGACAGAGACGGAGGCAATAAAAAAAAACGAACGGAAGCACAGCACGGCGCGAGGACATCGACCGACCTTTCCATACACTCACTGATCAGCTGAATGAACAAAATCAGTGAGAAAACTCATGATTTTAAAACTATATAGGACTGGCCAGAATTTTATGCGGCAATGTAAACGCCTATAAGAAATGCAACCGAATACGAAGAAATAACTGAGAATCTCAAAATTATTTTTAAAGAAACAAACTATAAAAAAAGTTTTGAAAACGCACTATAGTGCACTCGGATACGAGAAAATATTTGAAAATCTCAAAAAAATATTTTTAAAGAAAAAACTATAAAAAGTTTTGTAAGCGCACTATGGAAGTGCACTCGGATATGAGAAAATATCTGAGAATCTCAAAGATATTTTTAAGAAAAAACTATAAAAAGTTTTGTAAACGAACTACATATACAAGTGCACTCGGATACGAGGAAATATCTGAAAATCTCAAAAATTCTTTAAAGAACAAACTTTAAAAAGTTTCGTAAACGCACTACACAAGTGCACTCGAATACGAGAAAATACCTGAAAATCTCAAAAATTCTTTAAAGAACAAACTATAAAAAGTTTTGTAAACGCACTATTCAGGTGCACGAAAATCTGAAAATCTCAAAACTATTTTTAAGAAAAAACTATAAAAAGTTTTGTAAACGCAATTTACAAGTGCACTAATACGAGAAAATATCTGAAAATCTCAAAAATATTTTTAAGAAAAAACTATAAAAAGTTTTGTAAACGCACTATACAAGTGCACAAAAATATCTGAAAATCTCGAAAATATTTTAAAGAAAAAACTATAAAAAGTTTTGTAAACGCAATTTACAAGTGCACAAAAATATCTGAAAATCTCAAAAATATTTTAAAGAAAAAACTATAAAAAGTTTTGTAAACGCACTATACAAGTGCACAAAAATATCTGAAAATCTCAGAAATATTTTAAAGAAAAAACTATAAAAAGTTTTGTAAACGCACTATACAAGTGCACAAAAATATCTGAAAATCTCAAAAATATTTTAAAGAAAAAACTATAAAAGGTTTTGTAAAAGAAATTTACAAGTGCACAAAAATATCTGAAAATCTCAAAAATATTTTAAAGAAAAAACTATAAAAAGTTTTGTAAACGCACTATACAAGTGCACAAAAATATCTGAAAATCTCAGAAATATTTTAAAGAAAAAACTATAAAAAGTTTTGTAAACGCACTATACAAGTGCACAAAAATATCTGAAAATCTCAGAAATATTTTAAAGAAAAAACTATAAAAAGTTTTGTAAACGCACTATACAAGTGCACAAAAATATCTGAAAATCTCAAAAATATTTTAAAGAAAAAACTATAAAAAGTTTTGTAATCGCACTATACAAGTGCACTCGAATACGAGAAAATGTCTGAAAATGTCAGAAATATTTTAAAGAAAATACTATAAAAAGTTTTGAAATCGCATTATACAAGTGCACTCTAATACGAGAAAATACCTGAAAATTCTCAGAAATATTTTAAAGAAAAAAACTATAAAAAGTTTTGTAATCGCACTATACAAGTGCACTGGAACACGAGAAAATACCTGAAAATTCTCAGAAATATTTTAAAGAAAAAAACTATAAAAAGTTTTGTAAACGCACTATACAAGTGCACTCGAATACGAGAAAATATCTAAAAATCTCAAAAATATTTTTAAGAAAAAACTATAAAAAGTTTTGTAAACGCACTCTACAAGTGCACAAAAATATCTGAAAATCTCGAAAATATTTTAAAGAAAAAACTATAAAAGGTGTTGTAATCGCACTATACAAGTGCACTCGAATACGAAAAAATACTTGAAAATCTCAGAAATATTTTAAAGAAAAAAATATAAAAAAGTTTTGTAATCGCACTATACATGTGCACTCGAATACGAGAAAATACCTGAAAATTCTCAGAAATATTTTAAAGAAAAAACTATAAAAAGTTTTGTAATCGCACTATACAAGTGCACTCGAATACGAGAAAATACCTGAAAATCTCAGAAATATTTTAAAGAAAAAAACTAAAAAGTTTTGTAAACGCACTACACAAGTGCACAAAAATATCTGAAAATCTCAAAAATATTTTTAAGAAAAAACTATAAAAAGTTTTGTAAACGCACTCTACAAGTGCACAAAAATATCTGAAAATCTCGAAAATATTTTAAAGAAAAAACTATAAAAAGTTTTGTAATCGCACTATACAAGTGCACTCGAATACGAAAAAATACTTGAAAATCTCAGAAATATTTTAAAGAAAAAAATATAAAAAAGTTTTGTAATCGCACTATACATGTGCACTCGAATAAGAGAAAATACCTGAAAATTCTCAGAAATATTTTAAAGAAAAAACTATAAAAAGTTTTGTAATCGCACTATACAAGTGCACTCGAATACGAGAAAATACCTGAAAATCTCAGAAATATTTTAAAGAAAAAAACTAAAAAGTTTTGTAAACGCAATATACAAGTGCACAAAAATATCTGAAAATCTCAAAAATATTTTCAACAAAACTTAACAAACTTTGTAAAATAGCAAAGAAAGGACGGCAACCCTTTATTGAGTTTCATTTAATTTAACCAAAATGGTTGTAAGAACAAATAATGTTAAAAAAAAAAAACAGCACTAGGAAAAACGAATCTTTGATTTGTCACTTTTAACTTCTAAAAAGGCACCCTTTCATCAACCAAAAAGTTTCTGAATAAAGTGCACCCGGAAAGACGAGAACTGGTATCACCAATCGAAACGTAATTAAAAAGTACCATCCACCAAAATATTTAGCGACCATACGCCGCACAAGTAAAAAAACTTATATGCCTGATTATATGTATGTATGTTATATAATATATGTATATATTTTTGTATATTTTTTTTTTAAAGATATATAAAAGCACTGTATTTATGATTACCTTGGTGTGACCGATGACGTGATGATGGTGTGACCGATGCCGTGATGCGATGGTGTGATGATGGTGTGACCGATGACGTAATGCGATGCCCAAATTATTTGATCGCCGACGACGTAACGAGCGACTGGCGACTGACCTTCCCAAGTCTTGGCGACGATGGAAAGCCCATATATACATATATTTCGATGGTGATCCGGCTCGAAGGACCAAATGAATACGCTGAGACCCAGTGCTGAACTCGTCCCGCAGCCACCGCAACGGACAGAAAAGCAAATGACGAATGCACAACCCACCGGCAAACTCGTTCCACGGCCACCGCAATGGACAGCTTAGGAGCGAAAGAAAATCCACTTTGTCGGTCAAATGATGATTGCAACTCACTGTTGAAGTCGTCTTGCAGCCACCGCAATGGACAGAAAAGAGGATGATTGCAAAACCCACTGGCAAATTCGCCTTACGGCCACCGCAATGTACAGCTTAGGAGCGAAAAGAACAAAAACCAATTCTTGTTTGTTGGCAATTATTCACAATTGATTTTATTGAGCGCAAAAATAACAACGTACTACGCTTAAGTTTATTTGAAAAATATTTTCTTTTTTTTTTTATTCTAATTTAAAGAGAGGAGATTTTTTCTTTTCTTGTTGACTCAAGTGACAATTGAAGACGAATGAATGAATATTCATGAGGCCGCAAGGGCCTGGGTATGTTCGATGAGTGAACTAAAATTGTAGTGAGCTACAATTTTGCTTCACTCATAGATGGCGTTAACATAAGCAGTTCAAATAAACCTTGAGTTCATTACAGTTATTTTGTAAATCTTATCCATTTAGTACTTCGTTGGATACCCTTTGGCTTTTATAACTGCTTTTATACGTCGAGGCATTGAGTTAACCAAATTTTGCGTAACGTTTTGTCTAATTTTAGACCATTCATTCTGAAGAACACGCTTTAAATCATCTTTCGTCCTGATTTCATGTTTTCTTACTTGTCGGTCAAGATATCCCCATAAATGTTCAATGACATTTAAGTCGGGCGATACTGGTGGTGATTTGAGCTGGATTCGGACGTTACAAAGCAGCCATTCTTTGACAACATGTGAGGTATGTTTTGTTTAGGATCATTGTCTTGCTGGAAGATAAATGACCCACCTGTACCCAGCTTATTGACACTTTTCTGGAGACCACACCACAACGTTTCCACCACCGAGCTTCACGGTTCCTGACATGTTCTATGATTCAAGCTCTGTGTTTTTTTGCTCCAAACTTTTCCGTGTCCATCTGGCCCCCGATATTAAATTAGCTTTCATTGGAGAAAACAACTGTGTTCTTAAATTCTGCTTGCTTAGATTCATGGGTTTTTGCAAAGAAGAGCCGCTTTTGGCGATTTATTTTACTTATGTAAGGTTTCTTTCTAACGTTTCGACCATGATAACCGGCATGGTAGAGCACTCGTCGAATAGTTTGAGGGTTACATGACTTACCTGTTTCTTTGGTTACTTCTTGTGATATCTTTGATGTGCTTACTTTGGGATTTATCTTCACTTTCCTAACAATAATACGGCATTCCTGTTGAGTGAGCTTGCGAAAACGCCCAAATCGAGGGTTGTTTTGCAAATTTCCAATGTTATTATATTTGGTTATTATTTTCTGTATAGTAGATGGACCTTTGTTAACAATTTTGCCATTCTTGCACTCCGATTTATTTTCCAAATAGTGTTTGATTATAATTTTTTTAAATCTAATAGGCTTTTCACACCGAATTAAAATCTCGGATTTCAGCACCAAGATTACGAAATCTCATTGAAGCGTTCGCACTGAACAGAACCAGGATTTCATTTGACGTTTCTGTCCATTTATCCTGCTTTCTCGGATATAATTTATCTTCTCTCCTTCTCTCCCCACAATTAAAATTTCAAATAGCACTCGAGACTCGACTCCATTATCTGCTTTTTATCCTCTTCTCTTGCTGACAATTTGCTGACAAAGCAGAACATTTCTAAAGGTTTGTTTGTTTTGACAATCTTGTTTTTGAAATCTGAAAATGTATGGGAAATCTATTAGATTTGGATGAGATTTTGAGAATTTTGCTCGAAATCTAGATTTTGATTTGGTGTGAATAGCGTATAAGCTAAGGTGATTACCTCTTGGAGCCATTTTCTTTTATTTATTATTAATTAATCTTATACGCTATTCACACCAAATCAAAATCTAGATTTCGAGAAAAATTCTCAAAATCTCATCCAAATCTACTAGATTTCCCATACATTTTGTTGCGTGTCAAGGGTACCACAGGGGCGTAACTTCATGAGTCGAAAAAGTGCGGTGGCATGCTTGCTCTAGCTCGGCTAAGCTCGACGGATTGGGGCGGTTCTTGCCCTTTTTCGATCTCATCCCACACAGCAAACAAAAAAAATCATGCCTAGGTCAAAGGATGAGGAAAGGAATAGGAAATAGGATTATAGGATAGGTATTTGGGAAAGGAAAGGAAAAGGGAATACCACAAACCTAGTTACCTATGCTACTGCATTGGTGAAAGGGTGAGATTTCAAGCTGACTTTTCGGCAAAACAAAAAAAAAGAAAGTTTAACTAAAAGTAACCTAACACTAAACTAAAACTAAGCCCTAAAATAAAAATTTATATCGGAAGGATATATGTAATCTTAAATCTAAACCTATCTAAACTATAACAAAAAAAAAACTTTTTCTTTGTTTTTCTGTTTACCAAAAAAGTCGCCAAAATTCAACACTGTCTCACCAACACAGCAGTTCGCTGAGACCACAAAGACATTGCCTGGTGTTGATGGCAAAGGTCTGGCCTACCCTCCCTTGTATCGAAGATACAACCATTGCTAGATCCTTGGCCAAATGTTTATTGGAAATAGCCCCCAATTTGAACCTCCAGTCGCAACCTAGGTCATTATCGTCCTAGTAAATTCTGATTACGAAATTCCTTTCATCTCTATTGTGCAGAGTAAAGTTCGTGCCTATACTTCGTAAGTAAATAAAGCCTGTAAAGCAGTAAGTAAGGTAAGTATGAGTAAAGTACGTAAGTAAGGTAAGTATAGGTAGCGTTCGTAAATAAGGTAAGTAAGTAGGTATAGGTATCGTATGTAAATAAGGTAAGTAAGTAACGTCATGTATTTATAGTTGTCTAGTCAGTTAATTAGGTAAGTAAGTAAAATAGTATGTAGTAGGTAAGTATATTCTGAAATGGTTTACGTAAGTATTGTCCATGAGTCAAGTCAAATCCGTAATAGGTCACTATCTATCTGTCTTATGTCATTTCCCTCTCTTCATCGTCGGTTCAGCCGAACCTTCACACACCCTTTGTTAGAAATTCAGCACTCCATTATTTGTCTTACGAATTCAGTGAAAGTCACCATTAAAAAAATCAGATTTCATTTGAATTTGATTTTATTTAACGAATTAAAAAAAAAAGATTTTTATTTATTATTATGTTATTTAAATTAAAAAACTAGGAAGAAAAGAGAATTTTTCGTTTTCAAAATATTCGTTTCAATACGTTTCAATCTTACCGGTATTTTATTATTATCGGTAGTTTTATATATTTTATTAAATAAAAAAATGTATTTATTATTTTGCACCGGAGTGTGTGCTCAATTCACCTGTCTTGTGTAAAAAGTTCAAACAAAGAGGAAAGAACCCAATTAAACTAAAAGGAAATGACTTTATTTTGAAGCACCGTAGAGTAGGTTTTTCTATCCTTTAAAGTTTATATATTTATATATATATGTAAAAAAAATTCAATATATTTTTAACCAAACTTACTGTAAATTAACTGTCCCTCGATGTCCTGCCGGCAGTACTTCTCAGGAGCAATGGCTATAATTTTGGTGGCCAAATAGAAATAACCACATCTGATTTATATATATACATATATATATATATACACACACTCGACTCGTCCAAAGTCTAGATACGTACACTCTACACTTTTTTACTTCCACTTACACTTTCCTCTTTCTTTCACTTTCTTTATAGTATATATATATGTTATAACAGAGAATCAAGAATCAAATATATTTTAAGATCATAAATAAAATCCCTAAAAAACCAAAAGAACACATTAAAATCCAAAGAGTGAACATCTTTGTTTATTTTCTATGTCAGCATTCGACGAATGCATATCTACTCAAATGATAACATAAATAAAATCTCTAAAAACCACTTAGACAAAGAACAGATTAAAATCTAAAGGGTGAACATTTTTGTTTACTTTCCATGTCAGCATTCGACGCACACATATCTGCTCAAATGATGACATAAACAAAAAACCCTAAAAAATCAATTAAAGAATTAAGATAGAATACCAGTTGTCTGCGACACTCTGGTTAGACTTTAAGAAACTTCCAAAGAATAAAGATAACCTCGAATCTAGAGCTCCGTCTCTAAATTCATTTTTTAAAAAGTGTTTTATTTAATATAACACTAAAATTGGCGCAGTCGGTAGGATACACAAAATATAATATGTGTATCCTTTGCAAATAAGAACCCATCGTTCACCTATCGTTCAAGTGTATTACAAAGTGAAAATTAAAATTCAATTTTTTACAAAAAGAAAGAAAATTATTTTAATAACTTGTACCCAAAGAAAAAGTGAAATTAATATCTAAAATTCTGCGAAAAAGAAATCTTTAGAATTAATAACTTAATTGGACTACTTAACGATATTGCAAAATAAATTCAGTGAAGAATAAACTCTTTAGTGCATATAAAGATTACTTCGGTGAATAATAAAGTTATAAAAAAAAACACTTAAATTCGGCGCAAAAATTAAAATCTAAATTCTAAATTTGACGCAGTGTTTTTTTTTTTTTTTTAAACTAACGAACATTAGAATTAAAATAATTCAGTGTTCAACAAAGTTAACCTATCATCTCACTCCAACTTATATATGGTAATGATGAGCAACCTGCAGAAGGAAGATTAACGCAACCTCATGAAGACATCTATAACGAAGAAAAGCAGTTATAAACCTTATTCAGGATTCACAGACGAAGAAGACTCTTCGGATCCAGACACAACAAATTATACTAAGAGTAAGAATTATTTAGTAGAAACTTTATCCAAAATTAAATTAAATACAAGTGAAAAAATAAATAAAAATAGTACCAAAATGTCTCTCACACTAACACTCGACCCTCTAAAATACATTGAAAAATTAAATACGTTCGACGGACGACGTGAGGATCTATACACATTCATTACGAATGTGGATGGAATCACTCCAACATTAAATAAATACGACAACCAAAGTCAGACAATGTGCATAAACATATTAAAAAGTAAATTAATAGGAAAAGCAAAAAGATGCATTGAAATACATGCACACATAAGTACTTGGACAGAAATAAAAGAATTGTTAATCACAAATTTTGGAGGATTCAAATCCTCTTTCCAATTATACGACGTACAAGGGAAATGTTATAACATTTTATAACGATATCCAAAAAAGCCTCTGCGAACTAAATCAGAAAACTGTGCAAGAAGGTAAAAGTTCTGAAATAGAACATAATAATAAAACAGCTCTAAATATATTTAAAGAAAAGTTACCAGTACATATGCGAACAGTACTCTTCGCACTTAAACCTCTTAACCTTCAAGCAGCTTTACACGAGCTAACACAGGCAGGTTTTGTAGATGAAAAAAATGAAGTAACACCTAGAAAATTGGTCGAAACACCAAAAAATAATAATAAAAACTTCATTCCCAATCAAAAATATTACCCCAACCAAAACAACTTTGTACCTAGAAATCCAACTTATATAAAACCCCCATTTAACCACCAAAATACTAACAACCCTAATCCAAATTATAAAGGTAATAATTATAACCCAAATTACAAACCTCCTAGTAGACAATATAAACCTATGGAAGTTGACCCAACTTCTAGTCAATTAAAGAGGACCCAAACTAACTATAACGAAAGTGATCAAAACATTACGGTTTTTCCGAATGTAGCCTCGGAAACCTGTCTACTCAACGAGACAACAAACTCCCCTTTATTAGGTTAGAAAAGAATAATGAAACGTTAAGACTATTAATTGACACAGGAGCCACTAATAGTCTAATAAACAAAGAAAAAGCTCCAGTAAACTACATTAACACAAGAAAACACCCATTAGAAATCAAAACAGTAGGTACTTCTATATTCATAGACAAAGAATTAATTATACCAAAAGAAAAATTTGCACTTAAATCTCGCGTAGATCGTATTTTTCAAATTCACAACTTTAATGTCAACTTTGATGGATTAATTGGAAATAATATATTATTTCCGAATAATGCCAGTATTGATTTTAAAAACAAAATACTAAAACTAAACGAACAAATTATTCCACTGTTCTTTTCTGTGGAAGACGAACAGGAATATCAAACAGAAATAAATTATTTAAACAATTTAATTCCACCAGACACATTTACTTTCGAAAATTTGGAAAGTCAAAGAGTCTCACATCTAAACGATGAGGAATATAAAAGTTTATTTAATTTATTGAAACAACACCTAAAAATATTTTACCAAAAAGGAGATGATTTAAGTTTTACCAATCATGTAAAACATAAAATCCTCACAATAAATGAAGAACCAATCTTCACACGGATATATAGATATCCCGAAATCCACAAAAAGGAAGTGGACAAACAAATCAAAGATCTATTAGATCAAAAAATTATCAAACCAAGTACTTCACCGTACAATGCCCCAATCTGGATTGTACCAAAAAAAGAAGACAAGGTAGGAAACAAAGAGTGGAGGATAGTCATTGACTATCGAAAACTAAATAACGCAACAAAAGAGGATAAATTCCCTATTCCACTAATTGACGACATATTAGACAAATTAGGAAAAGCTAACTACTTTTCCACACTCGATTTAACAAAAGGATTCCATCAAATCGAAGTAAACCCCGAAGATAGGGAGAAAACAGCTTTCTCAACACTATCAGGACACTACGAATGGTTAAGAATGCCATTTGGTCTTAAAAATGCCCCCGCCACATTCCAACGAATGATGAACGAGGTATTAAAGGAATATGTAGGAAAAATCTGTTATGTCTACCTCGACGACATAATAATATTCTCAACTTCATTGGAAGAACATATAAACTCACTAAATAAAATCTTTACCAAATTACAGTCTGTAAATTTAAAGATATCCCTAAATAAATGCGATTTTATGAAAAAAGAGAGCGAATTCTTAGGTCATATTATTACCCCAGAAGGAATAAAACCTAATCCCAATAAAATAAACACGATAAAAAACTTTCCTATACCAAAAACTATTAAGGAAATCCAATCTTTCCTAGGCTTAACCGGATACTATAGAAAGTTCATCCATGATTACGCCAAGATTATAAAACCACTAACTCTCTGTTTAAAAAAAGATAAACAAATAAAAATAGATAACACAGAATATAAAGAATCATTCGAGAAATTAAAACTAGCAATGTCAGATGATTTATTAAACAGACACCCTGATTTTAATAAAGAATTTACACTAACCACAGATGCATCCAATTTCGCAATTGGAGCAGTCTTAAGTCAATCACATGGACCACTATGCTTCGCGTCCAGAACTTTAAATAAACATGAATGTAATTATTCAGTTATAGAAAAAGAACTTTTAGCGATCGTTTGGGCAACCAAACAATTCCGCCATTACCTATACGGTAGACATTTCAAAATACAAATGGATCACCGACCACTAGCATGGTTGCACAATCTCAAAGAACCTAACTCCAAACTCCAAAGATGGAAGATAAAATTGGAGGAGTACGATTTTCAAATCGAACATATCGCAGGAAAAGAAAATAAGGTAGCCGACGCGCTATCAAGAATAACAATAGATGAAACAAATTCACATGACATCACCAAAATTGACAAAATTGGAGAGAAAAACAGAGTTAACACAAAGATTGAAACAAATTATGAAAATATATTAAATAATATAGAACTCGTTTCCACACAACACTCAAATGAGTCAGATAGTTCAAACCTAATTCCAATCACCGAACAAAGTTTAAATATATTTATTCGACAAATTATCATAGAAATAGGAGTACAAAATGATGAAATCATAACCTTCCCTTTTAACAAAAGAAGAATAAAAATAATTAGAAAAAATTTCGAAGAATCAGATTTCGAAAAAATTATTTTAGAAATTGATATAAACCATAAAAATGTTTTATATTGTAATAATGATAAGCTATTTTTAGAATTCCAAACTTATTGGAAAACACACCACAACAACCAAATCCTAATCAGAACTCATACATTCTTAGAAGATGTTTATGATATAACTAAATTAGAAGAAATCATACACAAGAAACATAAAGAATTAAATCACGTAGGAATAGAAAAATTATACTTAGATCTAAAAAGAAAGTATTATTATCCAAGCCTTAAAACACAAATAACAAAAATCATAAATAATTGCGATATCTGCAACCTGAAAATAGAAAGAAACCCCATTAAACTACCATACGAAAAAACAGAAACACCCTTAGAACCAAACATTCATTATCATATGGACATATGGATTCTACCAAATAATAACAAATATTTAAGTTGTATCGACAAATTCAGCAAGTATGCCTCAGTAGAAAAACTCAAAACAAAAAACCAAAAAGACATTTTAAATGCTATGGAAAAACTATTCTCATACATGTCCGAACCCAAGAAATTAACTCTAGACAATGACCCCACTTTCAAAACGTATTCTGTAGAAAATTATCTAAAAGAAAAGAATATACTAACACATTTTACCACCCCTTATAGACACACCGGAAATTCGGATGTGGAACGCCTTCACAGCACCCTAAATGAACATATTAGATTACTAGAGAAAACTGAAAAACTTATTGATTTAGTAGCAAAAGCGGTAAATACGTATAACAAAGCAATACATCTCACCAAAAAAGAGAGACCCTTAGAGGTACATCTAGGTAAAATAGATTATAAAAAAATATATGAAAGAATAGAAACAAATAAGAACAAAACTCTAGATAAAATAAATAAAAATCGACTCGACGTAGAAGTCAACCCAAACTTTACAAAAATAAACAACCCAGAACGGTTTAATAAACTAAAAACCAAACACAAGAAAGTAAAACTACTTAAAACAATTGATAAAAAATTACTAATCAAACCCCACCTAAGAAAACAACTCCTTCACAAAGACCAATTCAGAAAGAAAAAGAAATTTACTAAAACACAAAATGAAGACAACCAAAACAATAGCAATCATGATAATGATTCTCTTATTAATAACTTCAGTAAAAACTAATGATATAAAAATAACAAAAATAGATAGAGAATTTTTAATCATACAAGAAGGACAAATAAAACTTATAAATAACTATGACATTCTATTACATGTAATTAACCTTACAGAATGCCAATCATTAATAAACCAGTTAAAAGATCAATACCATTTACTAACAAATCCTGACGATTAGAAATAAAACTCCAAACAATTATCCCACACCATATTATTCATAAAAGAGGACTAATTAATATTATAGGTAAAGGAATGAATTACATATTCGGAACTATGGACGACGATGATAGACAAGCCATAGAAGAAAGGTTACAAAACTTAGAAGATAGTAACCGAGAACTTATAACAAACAATAACAAACAAGTAACCATCAACAAACAATTCAATGAACAATTTTTTCAATTACAAGACATACTTAAACAAAGTTCAAAAACATTAACTAAATACAAAGAAATGAAATCAGAAATAAATACTTTACGTATGGAACTAGAATTCAATAGAAACCTAGTAGAAGTACAACAAATAATAGAAAAAATTGACAATATCATAATGACCAGCAGGACAGGAATATTAACCCAAGATATACTAACTGTAAAAGAAATTTACGACTTCGATATAAACATAGAAAAACTAAAAGAGATAAAGTTGACATTGGCTACCTTCAACGAAAACTTATTAATTATTCTAAGTATACCAAGATTTAATGAAAACTTATATAACAAAATATCTATACATACCCTTCCGGTAAAGGACAAAATTATAACAATACCTAACGATGAATTTATAGAATTTAATAAAACTATGTATTATATAAGCAAAGAAACAAAAAATCTAACAAAAATTGAAGACAATTATTGTATTGAAAACATATTTAAAAATAATTCTAAGCTAAACTGTAATATTAAAGATTACAAAGATGAAAATATTGTAATCAATAAAGAAAAATATTTAATAATAAAAAACATAAAAAATGGAAAGTTAGAACAAGATTGTAATAACTTAGATTATACTTTACAAGGAAACTATATTTTGGAATTTGAAAATTGTAAAATAAAGATAAAAAATGTAACATATAATAGAAAATTATATCAAAATAACTATAAAATAATACCATTGATAAACTATAACTTTTCAGATAATTACTTTAAAGAATTACATTTCCAACCAATAAATAATATTGGAATATTAGAATCAAAAACACATACAAAACATGTAACATATAGTGTAATAACTATCGTAATAATAATATCAATAATACTTTTTGCAATCATGTATTTAAAAATGAAATTTAAGAATAAAAAAACTGTTACAAACATAAGCCTTCCAACGGTCGCTTTCCAACCGTTAGAACACTCGAAAGAGGGAGGTGTTATAACAGAGAATCAAGAATCAAATATATTTTAAGATCATAAATAAAATCCCTAAAAAACCAAAAGAACACATTAAAATCCAAAGAGTGAACATCTTTGTTTATTTTCTATGTCAGCATTCGACGAATGCATATCTACTCAAATGATAACATAAATAAAATCTCTAAAAACCACTTATAGACAAAAGAACAGATTAAAATCTAAAGGGTGAACATTTTTGTTTACTTTCCATGTCAGCATTCGACGCACACATATCTGCTCAAATGATGACATAAACAAAAAACCCTAAAAAATCAATTAAAGAATTAAGATAGAATACCAGTTGTCTGCGACACTCTGGTTAGACTTTAAGAAACTTCCAAAGAATAAAGATAACCTCGAATCTAGAGCTCCGTCTCTAAATTCATTTTTTAAAAAGTGTTTTATTTAATTCAACACTAAAATTTATATATATGATTTTTTTCTTCCTTTTTTTTTTTTATTATCCAAATAATTTCCGATTCTCTTTCTTTCCTTTACATTGTTTTTTTTTTTCCAAAATTCAAAAAAAAAGAAAAATTAATCAACAATCACACGTCCAGAAGGGACCAAAAAAAAGTATAAAAAAAAATTTCACTCTGGTCCAGAAGGGAACAAGTGTGCTTAAATTCAAAATCCAGAAGGGACTTTCCAACAAATATCGACTATGCACTTTCTGCTTCACCAGTTTGAATGTCTATAGGAACACCCTTCGTGCGTTTGATTCGTACAGCTTGTCCAATCTCCAAGTCAGAATTTCCTTAAGCTCAACCCGTGCAAGTTGCAAATTTATGTCGATGTCGGTGACAAAATCACAGTAGCAGAAGCTCAAATCGGTAGCTTCAAGTCGATGAGCTACTTCGGATATACATGTATATACATATGTATCTATATATCAAGCCGTTTCTTAGGATATGCTTCTGACACAATTTTTTTTTTTTTTGCTTTTGAAGAACGGGGCTTCAAGGTGCCTTCGATAATTTTTACACCCCTTTACGTTAAAAAAAAAACTTCTTTTATTTTTTTAAACCTTAATTTTTTTGATTTAAAATGTCTTTTATTAACAATTAACTTGTCGATAGAAAGTCTACACGAATACCAAACTTTTCTATAACGTTTTTAGCAGTTCCGTGGCTTTGACTGTTATAACCTGTCTTGTCTCGTTGATTGTTTTACTTGGAATCCCTAATTTGATTACATAATCATCGGTCATTGCCCTATAATCTATATTTTACTTCTGTCTTATGTATATTATCTAGCTTTGCAGACTGGAATTCGGAATCTAATTTCTCCTATTTTGAATACCTGTGTTCGTAAAACTTATGTCTTAAACCTATACTCTTGTCAGTGTTGTCTATCTTCATATAATAAATTTATGTCTATGTATATTACCTATGATTCTAATATTGCACTAAATAACTTAAAATTAACTATTAAAATACATAAATAATAAAAAAAATATCACAGAAAAATACTTAAGATCTAACCATATTGCACTAAATGACTAATAAAAGAAATAAATAAACTAATTATAAAAATAAAAATAAAAATAAAACATCTAAAATAAATTATAATAACTAATACCATTGCACTAAATCCCTACATATCAGTATTTACTACCCCCCACCTGACTAGAAATACATTTCTCCTATTGTGAACGTCAACATTGCAGATTTATTTAATTCAGCACAAATTTTTTTCTGACAATGTTGGTATCAGTGCAATTCAGCACGAAAATCTGTCATCCCCATCTGTCACTTCCTAAACGTTTACGCATTCGCATAAACAAAACATTCATTATTTCATCGGTTTCGGTTTTCAGTTTATAAAAAAACAATAAAACATTAATATTAATTGACGTGGACAGAAAAAAATTATAAATAAATAAACAGGAAGTGGGCATATACATAAATGTCATATGTGTCGGGTGTTGCAAGTTGCAGAACACCATTAATGATGGTAAGTCATTTCTACTTACAATCTTGCATTGTTTCATTGTGTTCTTATTTTCTTTTTTTAGATTGTCTACTTATCTTGTGTCCGGAGATTGTATCACCACCAGAAGAGGTGGATCTTCATCAAAGGAACATCATCCTATCACCCTACATTGTTGTGAACAACCAGGTAACCTATTGCAGCTATCTGTCTATTATCGGGTGCGAATCCTTTAATTTACATTTTTTTCTTTCTTTTCCTTTTCAGGTTCATCATCGTTTCAATTCTACAATATTATCAATACAGTGCAAAGATAAGTATTTCACCAGATTATGTTTTAAAAATTAACCCTTTTATTTAGTGTTAGTTTAAGGGTAGTTTAGAAACAGAATCTGGTTGCTTCTACTGTGAAAGTTTTAGGTTTTTTTTTTGTATTATTCTTGATTTTTTTCTTTTCAGGTAGTTCCTGCGTCGTAGACATCAACTTCATCATAGACAACCAAATAATTCTCGGTTATGTTGTGTTTTTTTTTTTTTTTTTTTGTAGTTTTGTTATGTTTCTTAAATAAAAGTGTTTACTGGTGATTTACAAGAGGAGTTAAGTGTTTTACTGGTATCTTATTGATACCTAAGTTGTGGTGTCTTTTATTTGTATTTAGTGGGATCGGATACGTAACAATTTTCAGATTTCCAAATCTACTAGATTACGACAAAATCTCCTCAAAATCTACTTTCAAACACAAGATTGTCAAAACAAACAAACCTTTAGAAATGTTCTGCTTTGTCAGCAAATTGTCAGCAAGAGAAGAGAAGAGATAAAAAGCAGATAATGGAGTCGAGTCTCGAGTGACTATTTGAAATTTGAATTGTGGGGAGAGAAGGAGAGAAGATAAATTATATCCGAGAAAGCAGGATAAATGGACAGAAACGTCAAATGAAATCCTGGTTCTGTTCAGTGTGAGGAGTTCGGGTTGAAACTTAGAAGAGTGCAGACGTGCCTCTCTACTCTCTAAAAAAAAATAAAATAGAAGAAAAAAAAAAAACCTAACCAAAAGTAAAAACGTGTTTTTTCTTTTATGTAAAATTTTTCCGCTTGTAATAAGTCTTTTTGACTAAATGTTAGTCGCTTTCATTAAAAGCGAACTTTTCTAACATCCTAAAAATAAATTCAACGCCAGATGGTCTATAATAGTGACGAAAAAACAGGACCACTTTCCTAACCTAAAGTGCCCAGAAGTTCTCAACAAAGCGAAGATAAGAAGTTGAACCTCGAAATGAGGTATAAATCTGACAACGGGAAAAAACCCGGAAAAAGGAAGCTTGATGCAGCCCTCCAACTCCTTGCATTAAGCAACAGTGCAAATCCCGACACAAACTTACTATCGGAAGCTCCCGAAAAAGTAATTGGTGCAGAAGAAATTGACGACGCCGACACATGGCTCACTCCTAGCAGGAAGCGAACCTGCAAAAACAAAAGCCGCAGCTGCAGTCCTGCAGGCAACAGTTTGCCTAACAACAACCAATTCTCAATCCTGGGTGTTGGAACGAAGATTCGCCCGTCACAAGCCAAAAACTTGGGCTTTCAAATTGACCACCAAATGCAGCAAAACACGGACGTTATCCAAGAAAACAACGAAGCCAATGTCAGGAGAAATGAAGCCAGCGTTGGACCTGAAAACTCAACACGAGACGACAGCATCAATGGAACGGAGCCCTTGCGCTCGAGGGGTAAGTACTGCCCTCCTATCTTCATGAAAAATGTGAATATTAATAAAATTATTAAAGACTTCCGCGAAAATTCGGTACCTTTTAACTATAAAGTGATTAATCGTGGTAACGTAAGTAGACTTTTTGTTGATAATAGTCAAGTTCACCGTGATCTTCTGGAACTTCTGAGGAGGTCCAACAAGTTTGAGGCTAACTTCAAGGGATGTGCATCCTACAAAAGATTCGAGGCCAGCAGAAAACTAAAACTGCGAGATGCCAAAGAAAAACAAAACGAAAGAAAAGCCTTCTCCAAAGCTATCTCAAATGGTAACTTTGTCATTCTTGGAGTTTCATACGCCAACCAACTTATTGGATCGCGCACTCCACGGGGTCCTGGCCCGTCTGGCAATCTTCCCTCCGCGAAAGAATCCGGTGGTGCAACTTGCACAAGTGCCCTTAATGACTTTATAAATCTTTCTAAAGATCTTTTTGGAATCGAGATGAACCAACTTATCTCAAAAATAGATAAATTCATGTCAAATCTGGGAAACTTCCAGACACTCGTTAGTAAGCGATTAGCTTATTTTGAGCTGGTCAATCAGCTGCTCGTCAGTCCTCAATAATGGCCATTAAATTTGTAAATCTCCCATTTCGTCCTTAATTAACCAGGCTAGGAGAATAGAACTTACACAAATTCTCCAAGCCAGCAAATACACCATGGGCTCTCATACAAGAAACCCATCTAAACAGTAGAAACAAAGTGGGCTTTAACAACTACATACGTCCTTAGAAAAGACGAACTGCAGGGAACGGCAGTAAGTGTCAAGAAAAACGTTACTTACGAATTAGTGAAGTCTACAATTATAAATTACTTTTATTTTAAACAACCCGAAACGCTTGAATTAGGTATAATCCTATAATCAAATTAATTCACATTTTTCACTAAATAGGAGCGCGGTACCCGCACCCATAGTATAATTTTATAAAAAATTATTTATCAATCCAAAATTTAGTACAAAATCTTTCTGTGATACTTCAAGTATGTTAAAACTATCTTTGTCAGTATAAATTGACATTATCAGTGATAAACACCCATAATATCCCATATATTTTTCATATATTCTATGTTCTAAACATATTGTATTAACGTTTACAAAACACTTAATATATACTTGTAATATGTAGTATTTTTCATCATTACCCCTAAATGTATATTCATATCTGTATATGTATTGGAGTCATCGTTCTTAACTTATTAATTCAAGTGATATCAGTGTAACCGTATTCTTTATGATACTTCCAAATGTATATTAGTAAGCAGTATAGAGCCATCGCTCATAACTGACTATCTTTTTCTTTCTCACTCCTCTAGTGAACAAACGGTATATTCAAATAAATAGAGCGCTTTCGCTCTCATTTCCAACAAACAGACAAGAAACATCAACACTTAATGTAAAAAAAAAAAAAAAAGATACATATGCGCTACGCGCCATATTTAGTTATTTAGTTTTTAAGTTAGTATTAGTGTATTAAAAATGTAAATATGTATATAGTTAACGAAACTTCCGTTTCACGCAACATATAACGCTCATGAGCAAGAGCAGAACAAAACTATATTTTTTATAAAAATTGACATGCCACGAGGCTTAACACTAGTTAAAGAAAAATTGTTAAAGGCCATACGCTACAGCCACTTTTGTACTTTTGTTAAAGATAGAATAAGATGAAACAACTTTGTAATAGATATATAAAGACTCAATAAAATTTTCATTCATTCATTCATTCTGTTCAGTGTGAACTCTTCAATGAGATTTCGTAATCTTGTTGCTGAAATCCGAGATTTTAATTCGGTGTAAAAAGCCTATTAAATTGAAAAAAAATTATAGAAAAGACAGATAAGCAACCAAAAACTAATAAAAAGTCGAAGTTAACTACACCGTAAACATTTAACCTCAAAATGCCGCAGGTGCTTACTTACGTTTGTGGCATAGAAAATGCGGTTAACTGAACAAACAGTGATGTTCTGCAGATAAACTAAATGTTAAACGCTAAAATTTGCCTACATAATGATGTTCACATGCTAACCATAATTATGAATTCATTTTTCCTAATATTCATAACGGAATTTAATTCTATTTTAACATGTCTATGCGACAGCAATGACTGCTTACTTACTTTTGTGATACACTGTATTAACCAGATCAGATTGGGTAAAAAAATTCTTGCATCGGCAGAGAAAACCCAAACACTTAGCAGCGTTTTTCGCGACGTCAAATATGTGATCACTCCACAAAAGATGGTCTGTGATCCACATACCTAGAACTGAAAGCTGTTCAATCTCCTCGATGCAAGTGCCACTCATAGAAAGTGGCATTGGGGGAGGGTTTCGCTTTAGCGACAGTAAACAGTATTGAGTTTTCGAAGCATTAAATTCTACACGATTTTTGATTCCCCATTGGACAATGCTGTCAAGATCAGAATAAAATCGTTTACGCTCAAAAGTACAGGCGGAGTAATGACACTATCTGGTAGTATCGAATTAGTTGCAAACTGCGCTGCAAGCAAATTGGCTTTATCTATTGAGAAGTGTCACTAACCGAGCTTTGGAACTGAGGATGTCGTAGTATTTCGTACGTTTTTAAATTAAATTATCTTTAAAAATCGTGGATTGTGCATTTTCTTGAGCAGGTAATTGAATTTATTTTGGAAGTTGTCTAGATAAATGCAATAATTTTATATGTATGTATATGTAGTGAAGAATGGAAGGCAAAAAAGTTATTCCAAAAGAATTAGATGGGGTTTTCATGCAATGGAAATCCCAAAAAGATCTGCTTCAAAAAGAAATGAAGGATCAAATGGAAAAATTCAAGAAGAATCACATTGTGTAAAAAAAAAAAAAATTGAAAACGTGGTATCAGTCGAAGAAAGGATGGAAGATCACATTAAAGAAATTGGTCGCGTTCGCCTCGTAGTCCGATAGGGTATCTAAGATACTTTAGTATCCGATACGTTGGTGAACTACCAAAACCGGATAGGTAACATTATTTACTGTCAAAGTCAAAAAAACGATGTGAATCGTCCAGGGTTGGCCGATTCAACTACATGCCTAATTTACTACAATTTGTTACGTCTGCTACATACGTAGTTAATTCATAAAAAAAAATAGAATAATGAAAACCAGACAATTTTGCACATTTATGATCTTATACTACATTTCCACTGAACGATAATCTAGATTATTTTCCAGTTTGATTTAAAATCTAGTACTGTTTCCACTGGACTCGTTAGATTTATTTTGACACCTAAAATCTTAATTACGAGCAGTGTCACAATTGAAAGTTTTGTTGGCTATTAAAAATAGAATAAGAATGTTCTCAACTGAAATTAAAATTCTAGTTTAAAATTATTTAAATGAAGAAAAAAAATCAAGTTTTTGGTGGCGGCCTTAAACAGACAATCTGAACGTCAGAGGAAAAAACGCCAAATGAATATTTTAAAAATAATTGCACTGAGGAAAACAAAAATGTTACTGCATAAAAGATTGAAAACGAGAAACATGTGGGTCAAAGTAAGTTATCATTAATTGTATTTTTTTTTATTAACATACATACAAAAATTGTATATTTGTTAAATCCATTCTTTTATCCTTCAAAGCCTCGAAGAAGTACTTTTTGGGAAGAAGACATCGTAAGGAATGATGATGTTTTCTTCAAATAGAATTTTAGGATGTACCGCCATCATTTTCAAATCCTTTGTAGCAGTCTCCAGCACCTTAAAAAATGGATACTCTTTCTTCGACCACAACGTCTTTCTTTTTGATTTTGTTTTCTTTTCCTTAGAAATACAAGGAAAAGCCAAAAGTTTTTGCGGCATCAAATAGTTTGAAAACATTAAAATGTTTTTTTTTTTTTTTTTGTGTTCAGTTTGTCAACATTTTTTTTTCTTCCATCGAACTGTCAGATTCATTGGACGGTGTTCACATTGGACTCACCCCGCCGACTTATTTTGATGTCTCTGTGTTTTTTCTCGTTCGCACTTCATGGTAAGAAAGAGACGGCAAAGTGAGGCAGGATTTTTGAAACAAATTGAAAATTAATGGATTTTTTTTGACATTTGTCTTGGTGACATAATATGACACACGAAGATACAGTGTATCACAAAAGTAAGTAAGCACTCATTAAAAAAAAAATATAGTCAAACACTATTTGGAAATTAAATCGAAGTGCGAGAATGATAAAATTGTTAACAAAAGTCCATCTACTATACACAAAATAATAATCAAATAAAATAACATTGGAAGTTTGCAAAATGACCCTCGATCAATGACAATGACAAGCAGAAGTGCCGTATTATTGTTAGGAAAGTGAAGAGGAATCCCAAAGTAAGCCCATCAAAGATATCAGCAGAAATAACCAAATAAAACAGGTATAACCCAACTAACAATTTACTTTCTTTTAGTGTCAATACAAGTTAATATCTAGCTTGTAAAGCAACAACAGCAAGTCTTATACAAATGAGTTTGGCGTAAATTATCGAAGCTATTTAATTTGTCTTAGGTTTCCCATCACAAGTACTATGTCGCTCAATAGCTTTTGAGGAAGATTTGTATAAGGTTGCACAACAATTAACTTAAACAAGGAATACTTTGTGTAAAAATGCTATAGCTCCGCTGAATAGTTTATTTGACTCCCGTAAACCCTTTATATACAAGTTCTAGAAATAAAATTAACTTGAAATAGAACATCGTAATATAGTCTTATAGAGTGAATTTAATGTTATAATTGAATTTGCCAATATAGTCCATCTTTTCCAATTTTTGTGCACACGACATTTTGTGGGGTCCTTAAGAGCGTTCGTGGATCTGCTGGCAACAAATCGTCAACTTCAAAATTGATTATTATGAAAAGATCCTTCAGCCCTGTGTGGGTTATCTGATGGTGTATTGCACACTTTTGCAAAGTAGATCGGAATTGAGTTTTGTTTTCCATCTCACATATGTATTCATTAGATGCTTCAATAAAGTTGCATGGATTCTTATTAATATCCTGAATTTCGGATGTGGAAGGGATACTAGGATCTAAAAGCAAACAATTTAAATTACAGAATAAAATTTTTCATTGCAAGTAAAAAGCCTACCTTCTTCTGTATCGTCTCCATTGGAAGGACTTGCGTGAGAACTAATTGACGGCAAATTATTTTCAATAATGTTTTGACTGCTTCGATAGTTTTTTTTTTTAAGTCATTAGAAATATCAGATGCTCTCTTTAAAATACCATCTCAATATTTTTTCAAATCTCTATGATACGTTCCTGATCTCTTATATTTTGTCTAGGAATTCATTATTATTATTTTTTCCTATCAAAAATAAAAATCAGCACTTTGCACTTCAAGAAGTTTGTAAAAGTTTAGGCGGTTGATTTCTCTAACAGACAAAACTTTTAATATTATTCATAAACAAGCCTAATAGAACATGACTGATTTGACTTTCACCTGAAATCCTTATAGCGACCATTTTTGTAAGGCTTTACGTTAAACATTTTGGACAGGCTTTAACAAAACTATTTTCAACTTAGATATACAAGTTTTCCATAAGACTTTTTCATATGACCTAAAAAAGTACTAAACAAGCTATATGTGTGAAAAAATTCTTGGCATGTATAGTTTAGTCTTACCATAGTTCTATGCAAACTATAGTTTCTCAAGTTAAAAAAACTGGACCTACTGCAAGCTAAATTGTTAGTTGGGAAGTCATGTGCTCTACCAATCCGGTTATCATGGTCGAAGTATTAGAAAGAAACCTTACATAAGTAAAATAAATCGCCAAAAGCGGCTCTTCTTTGAAAAAACCCATGAATCTAAACAAGCAGAATTTTAGAACACAGTTGTTTTATTTGAAATGTTACTTTTTAGTTCGAAATACATATCAATTATAGACAAAAATATTAAGTTTTTTTTTTAACATTACTATCGATTGTTTGAAGGAAATGATCTTTAAACTAAGAGGTGCTTACTTACTTTTGTAATTCACTGTATATTTGTAGTGGCATAGCAAATGGCCAACAATTATGACAACTACAAGACGTCTGGAGTGTTCACACTACTTTTGTGTCTGAACACGACAGGGTGGCCTTACGTCAAAATGACTTGGTTGAGTAAGTCCAATGTGAACAGCGTCTTGGAAATGGAAAAGTGAATCCGTTCAGTACAGTAGATTTCAAGTAGATTTATTTCAAATCTCGAATCGAGATGATTAATTTTTGTATGGTAAATCTAGTGATTTCAAGATTTCAAGAAGATTTGAGTAAATTTCAGATTATCGTTCAGTGGAGACGCAGTATTATGAAGGTTTGTACAAAAACTGAAAATGTTTCATTTACCAAAAGGATGACAAATTGTATGAATACATGATAAATGGGAAGTTTATTTTTGGAGACAAACAATTTTCTTTGGCATAATCAAAGGATTTGGATTATGAACATACATATGATTTAAAGATATTTTTTAATGCTGAATTTATTGTATAAGGTATGTTGCGACGAGCTAGTTGCAGCAAGAGACCAAAACAATTAATATTATACATATGTATACTGGATTACAAATCCTATGAATTTTTTTTATTATAATAATTTATTAAATATTTAACCCTAAAAAGATAAGCATATATCATATCCCAAAAGAGAAACACATAATGTATGCGTCAATTTGACGTATGTTATCTTTTTAGGGTTAAAAATATAATATGGCATAGCCCTTATAACTATATACAACTTACAATGTCTCTTAAGTTTTTAGTTCAAATTTTTGATAATTTAATCCTCCAATGAGGAATGGTAAATTGAAAAGGGCAGATTTTTTAACCACAAATTATCTCACGCCAACGAGGTTTCTTTTTTTTTTTGTGATTTTAATGTGCGGTGAGCTTTAAGCCGACAGAGTTAAGCTACGATTTCTTTTAGTGCTTGTTCGCGTTTGATGAGCAGACGCTGTCGTTTCAAGGTACGTACATATAAATATTACCGAAAAAAACCTTTTTAAAAATAATGAAAACCAAGAACTGGTTATTATATTGAAACTGTTTATTTTTAAGAAGCGCATCACACTTGTCGAAGAGAGCTCCAGTACGATAATTTTCCATTTTAATTGGAGTAAACCCACCTTCAGCCCGATAGTTATGTAGCTTTTTTACCAGCCATTTTCACTTCGCTTATTACAAATGAATAAGTCCAACTAACATACTCTCCAGAGCTGAACTCTTGAAATCTCCCATACAACTCTCTTATATCCCATTGTTATACCTAAAGCCTAGTACGCAGATCGAGACAAGACAAAATTTATCTCTACAATTTTAATCTCTACAAAACTTTTCCAAATCTGGCGCAAAACAGTAAACACTTTTGCAGCTTAAAACTACTTAAATATTATAGATAAACTTCTTCTTGCAATAAGATTATATAGGCTTATAGTCTTATAAGAATTCTTTTCTGAAAACTTAGCTCTAAATATGTCCATATAATCCCATAACAAGTCATGTTTAAGAGTTAAGATCATTTCATGTTTCTATGAAAACCCTAAAAGGATTTGAGTCTCAAAATTAAAATGCATAATAATAAAATTTTATACATAATTATCAGTTTTGAATATCTATGATGTGAAATAGTTTAAATTTTAAAAATTCAGCGAAGCAGATGGAAATTATTAACGAAACTGCATCAAAAAGTGAGTTAAAAAGAAATGTATGTTAGGAGGTATTCATAGTTAACCGTCGATATGGGCTTATATGGGACACCGCTCACTTAGAGCAACTCGATTCGAGCAACTAAAAAGTTTGTGTTTTGACACAAACTAAACGATTGCCTTCGCAACAGTTGAGCTGAGCGCAAAAGGGAAAAGAATGTGAGCGTGAGTAAAGAGTTACCGGTGCGCGGTTCTCTTTCAACTGGTGATTAAACTATTTGATTTCGATCACAGTTGCCAGTGCGCGTCTAGCCTAATGCAACAAACTTTACTTTTCTAAATTAGTAAATTAGTGCTAGACGTAACAAATGTTAAAAAGTTATAGTTCGGCCAACCCTGTACTCGACACAAAAGAAAATAGATCAGCTGAAATGTCAGCTGTTCTTCAAAATTCCCTTGGATAGTTTAGTACACCAAAAATTTTTGGATAGCTTTAGATTTCTGCTTGACATCAGCTGTTTCGTTAATCAGTTGTTTTGTCCTATGGGATTACAACAACACCAACAACTCTGGATACCTTTGGATACGTACCCGAACGCGGCCATTAATGCAAAGTTAGTTAAAGAGTAACCCAAATTGGATTGGCACTTGCATTGCAGCGACTTTATTGGAAGGTGGCCGAACTGCATATTCTGCAAATGATCGAACAGCAGCTGAGTTTTGGAAAACGTTATTGGATATTGGAAATGGCAAATTACAAGTTGATAATTCAACTGGCTTAGTAACACTACCAGCCAATTCTTGTCAATGACTCAATCAAAACAAGAATTGATTGATATTTCCAAATATAGCGCAACAATTCAATAATCATGATTGGTTGAGTGAACGAGAAATTTAGGCTGGCATAAATAAAGACGTAAATGATATCAATGCAGACATTTTAAATTAAATACCAAATCAATTTTTTGCATACAAGTCGATCGACACAGTTATGAATCAAGAGGATATCGTGAATTATCTCACTGAATTTTAAAATTCTCTTGATTTGCCTGGTTTGCCACCACATTATCTACCATTGAAAGTTGGCAATGACAATATTAATCAACCTCGGCTTTGCAAGGATACCAGACTTGCAGTAAAAAGGTTGTTTAACTATGTGATCGAAGCAACAATTTTATAAGGGAAATACATAGGTGAAGTTGTTTTAATTCCGAGGATTCCAATGATTCAATTCAATTCAATTTATTATTAGATACTATAAATAATATGGTACATTAAGATTATTATCTTTTATTGAAATTATTAAATAGTAAGCTTTTTTACTATTTCTTATGATTAACGTGATATTTAAGGATTTAATTAAGAAAAGAAACGACTCGACTCTTTCGTATACTTCTTCAAATTCATCTTTTATTCAGTAACTATTTTAATTCAGTTTAACCAACATAACTATTATAACGAAACTCATGTTGAATCACCACCGCCACCTTAGTGCAAAAAGAGTTCAGGGAATTCGATCAAATCGTCTAAACATCCTCCCCGCCTTGAAGGACCCTTGTGTCTTTAATCTTTGGAAGTGGACATATGTAGTTTGGCTACGGCTCTTTTGAATGTTCCACTCGACGTTCTTATAGTGGCAACACGAGCAATCCCATCCGTTCCCTGATGCAGCTCCGATATTCGTCCTAAACGCCATTTTAAGGGGGGAAGATTGTCGTCACTAACAACCACTACATCGCCCACCTGCAATACTCTGGTCTTTCGACGCCACTTTTGCCGTTGTTGTAAGCTTTGCAAATACTCATCTCTCCACCTGCTCCAGAACTGCTGCATAATCCATTGAACTCTTTGCCATCGACTGAGATACGACTTCAGTCAGCAATTTTCGAATAGCCGTGTCACATTCCTGAGACTTGAGAACTGCATACATTTCCCTTAACTCGTTTCTTGCTCCAATATAATTTGTTGCATTATCCCTGTAAATAATTTTGCTTAATCCTCGTCTACTGAAAAACCTACGTAAGGCTCCCAGAAATGCAGGTGTGCTAAGGTCGCTCACCAACTCTAAATGCACCGCTTTCGTACTAAAATAAACAAATACGGCGACATAAGATTTAACTGCTACGCTTCCTCTTCTTTTATAGTGCACATAAAAGGGACCACAGAAATCGGTACCAGTAATCGAAAACGGCCGTGATGGATTGACTCTGTCGGGTGGAAGATTTGCCATCAGTGGATAAATTGGCTTTGGATTTACCTTGAAGCAAGATACGCACTTATGTATCACCTTTTTTGCCAAGACCTACCCGTGAAAAGGCCAATACTTCTGCCCTACATTAGCTAATAATGCTTGATCTCTCAAATGATGATGCCTTTCATAGTAAAAACGCAGAAGTTCATATGTAAAAAAGCTGCCCGCGGGTAGAAGGATTGGGTGTTTAAATCCATAGGTAGTGTCCGAACATTGCAATCGTCCTCCAACGCGGAGAATGCCCTTTTCATCAAGAAAGGGCGATAATGAACATATGTGAGACCTTATAGGTAGTTGCATACATTTTTCTAGAGTTGCGATTTCTTTATCATAAAATTGTCTTTGTATAGACCATATATGATACAATGAATCGCCCAGTTAATCTCTTCTGCACAAATTACTCCCTCTCGTCTCTCTCTCTTATACATCTTTGAAAGAGAATTGTACTTAAATCTTAATATAAAAGCCACTGTTCGGATTATTGTCATATAACTGTGTTTAAATTTGATTTTTTCGATTATGTAGTCCTCTTTATTGAGTAGAAACACATTTTTTGGTGCTTTTCTTTCGAGTACTTCATCCGAGAGGTTAGTATTGGGATCCCAAATAGGCCACATCCCTTCATCCTTAGTCAAAAACGAAGGCCCAGTGAACCACAACATATTGCCACAGAGTTTCCTTGGGGTGCATCCTCTTGAAACTAGGTCAGCTGGGTTCTGCTTGCTGCTTATATGACGCCACATTTCTCCTTTTGATAAACTCTGGATTAATGCAATACGATTTGATACAAATGTTGGCCATTGGTGGTTTTCAGATAAAATCCAATGAAGCACTATACTTGAATCAGTCCAGTAGAAACAGTTATTGAATTTTTGACTGTCGATATTTATAATTTTGTCTACCGAATTGCACATCATTGTGGCTGCACACAATTCAAGACGTGGCAGTGTTATACGATGTTTGTCTATTGGAGCGACCTTTGATTTAGCACAAAGCAAATTGACGAAAATAGAACCATGTTCGTCTATCGAACGCACGTAAACACAAGCTCCATACGCCTTTTCGGAACTATCTGAAAACGCATGCAATTCAGCCTTTCGTGTTCCACCTGCCAAAACATGCCGAGGAAAAGATATGTGCTCCAAGTCAAAAAGATCGCGTCTAAATGATTGCCATGAATAGTGCAATTCTTGGGAAAGAGCTTCATCCCAATCTAATTTGCTTTTCCAAAGCACTTGCATAAACATTTTCGCCTTGATTATTACGGGGTTTATTAATCCCAGCGGATCGTAAAGTTTCGCTATATCAGATAATACCGAGCATTTTGTGAATCTGTTAAGAGGCTGAAGATTTACCTTAATTTGGAATCGGTCATTTACTGGCTCCCATATTAACCCAAGGGTTTTTATGACATTGTCCTGACGTAATTGAAAAAATTCCTCTTTATCATTTGGCGAAATATCATCTATAATCCGATTATCATTAGAGCACCACTTTCTGAGTTCAAATCCACCCTCAATTAAAACCTGCCGTAGTTCATTTTTCTTACGTAACAAATCATTTAATGAATCAGAACCTGTGAGAACGTCATCTACGTAGAAGGCATTACGTAAGACTTCCAAGCCAAGCGGAGAGGTTTCATTCTCATCTTCGGCGAGCTGAGATAATACTCTGATAGCGAGATAGAAAGCTGTACTGGTTCCATATGTAACAGTACACAGTTTGAATATTTTTAGTTTATCTAACGGGGATTCTCTCCATATGATAAGTTGAAACAGTCGATCATCAGCATACATAACAACTTGCCGGTATATTTTGGTAATGTTGGCCGTGAGAACAAATTTGTGGTACCTAAATCAAAGGGCACGGTAGTGCCCAGCCAAGTTCTGGCATTACACCCTTTTTACAGGAACAAACTTAGGCGATTTTTGACCCCTCCCTATCTTCAGTACCAATGAAGTCAGAAGCTTAAAATTCCGAATATTTGCTAAGCTATTCAGGCACAGGCGCCTCACCAAATTTCAACTTTCTAGCTTAAGAGGTTCCTGAGAAATAAGGCCTCAAAAATCACAAAAACCGTAACTGACTGACTGACTGACTGACAGATCATCAAAATTATGGAGCACTTCCCGACATCGTAGAACCTTGTAATTTTGCACAACGGTAGGTCTTGTCATGCAAGCAGAGGAAAAAATCGAAAATTTGAGGTTTTCCATTCAGGGGGCGTGGTATCCGCCTACTTTCTCCGAATTGGTGTTGGTTAAATGGAGCACTTCCGACTGCTGTAAAACGATGAAATTTGTTAAAACGGTAGGGCTTAAATTGCATAGAAAGGACCAAAAATAAAAATTGAGGTTTTCCATTCAGGAGGCGTGGTATCCGCCCAATTTCTCCGAATTGGTGTTGGTTGAATGGAGCACTTCCAATAGCTGTAAAACGATGAAATTTGGTAAAGAGGTAGGGCTTAAACTGCATACAAAGAACAAAATATAAAATTTGACGTTTTCCATTCAGGGGCGTGGTATCCGCCCACTTCCTCAGAACTGGTATAAATTATAAGTGGCACACTTCCGATTGCAGTAGAACAATAAAATTTGGTAGAACGGTAGGGCTCAAATTAAATAGAAAGGACCAGAAATAAAAATTGAGGTTTTCCCTTCAGGAGGCGTGGTATGCGCCCACTTTCTCCGCATTGGTGTTGGTTGAAAATGGGGCACTTCCAACTGCTGTAAAACGATGAAATTTGGTAAAGTGGTAGGGCTAAAACTGCATACAAAAAACAAAGTATAAAATTTGAGGTTTTCCATTCAGGGGCGTGGTATCCGCCCACTTCCTCAGAACTGATATAAATTATAAATGGCACACTTCAGATTGCAGTAGAACAATGAAATTTGGTAGAACGGTAGGACACAAATTGCATAGAAAGGACCAGAAATAAAAATTGAGGTTTTCCCTTCAGGAGGCGTGGTATCCGCCCACTTTCTCCGCATTGGTGTTGGTTGAATGGAGCACTTCCAACTGCTGTAAAACGATGAAATTTGGTAAAGTGGTAGGGCAAAACTGCATACAAAGAACAAAATATAAAATTTGAGGTTTTCCATTCAGGGGCCACAATGTAAAACAGGGGGAAAAATGGCCCGATCGGGCACTTTGTGGCAACGATCTGTCAACAACCGGTGGGGTTGAATTGTCAAATATTATATTAGTTCCTTTTTTTAAGTGGCATCTTTTGATCGCGCATTTTGATAATTTGTGGTTAAAAAATCTGCCTTTTTCAATTTACCTTTCCTCATTGCAGGATTAAATTATCAAAAATTTGAACTAAAAACTTAATAGAGACATTTTCAGTTGTATAATATATCTATAAGGGCTATACCATATTATATTCTTAAATATTTGATGAATTATTATAATAAAAAAAAAAATTCATATGATTTGTAATCCAGTATACATACATATATATAATATTAATTGTTTGTTTTGCGGATTAGCAAATGGTCTCTTGCTGCAACTAACTCATCGCAACATACCTTGTACAATAAATTCAGCATTAAAAAATATCTTTGAGTCATGTGTTCATAATCCAAATCCTTTGATTATGCCAAAGAAAATTGTTTGTCTCCAAAAATAAACTTCCCATCTATCATGTATATTTCCTACCCATCATCCTTATGTGTAAATGAAACATTTTCAGTTTTTGTACAAACCTTCATAAGATCATAAATGTGCAAAATTGTTTGGTTTCCATTATTCTATTTTTTTATGAATTAACTACGTATGTAGCAGACGTAACAAATTGTAGTAAATTAGGCATGTAGTTGAATCGGCCAACCCTGGACGATTCACATCGTTTTTTTTGACTTTGACAGTAAATGTTACCTATCCCGTTTTGGTCGTTCGCCAACGTATCGGATACTAAAGTATCTTAGATACCCTATCGGTCTACGAAGTGAACGCGGCCATAGGTCGCGTTCGGGTACGTATCCAAAGGTATCTGGATTTGTTGGTGTTGTTGTAATCCCATAGGAAAAAACAACTGATTAACGAAACAGCTGATGTCAAGTAGAAATCTAAAGCTATCCAAAAATTTTTGGTATACTTAACTATCCAAGGGGAATTTTGAAGAACAGCTGACATTTCAGCTGATCTATTTTCTTTTGTGTCGAGTACAGGGTTGGCCGAACTGTAACTTTTTAACATTTGGTACGTCTAGTACTAATTTACTAATTGAGAAAAGTAAAGTTTGTTGCATTAAAGATCTCATTCGGATCCTACTGCAAAGCTTTTATTCTTTGAACTTCAGATTGTTTCTTGATATAGGAGGTATTAAACTCAAATTCTTTTAGGGTTTCCATAGAAATATGAAATGATCTTAACTCTCAAACATGATTTGTTATGGGATTATATGGACATATTATTTAGAACTGAGTTTTCAGAAAAGGATTCTTTTAAGACTATAAGCTTATATAATCTTATTGCAAGAAGAGAAAATAGTTTAGCTATAAGATTTAAGTAGTTGTAAGCTGCAAAAGTGTTTACCTCTTAAAATAAAAATGTTATGAAACCCAGTTCAGTTTCATAACAAGATATTAATACTTAGGTATAACAATGGGATATAAGAGAGTTGTATGGGAGTTTTTTTTTGTCAGATTTCAAGAGTTTAGCTCTGGATAGTATGTTAGTTGGACTTATTCATAAACAAAATAAACAGTTTCAAGTTTAAATTTAATTGCCAGTTATTGGTTTTCATTATTTTTAAAAAGTTTTTTGGTAATATTTATATGTACGCACCTTGAAACGACAGCGTCTGCTCACCAAACGCGAACAAGCACTAAAAGAATTCGTAGCTTAACTCTGTCGGCTTAGGCTAGCCGCGCACTAGCAACTTTTAGTTGCCAAACTGTTTGGTTACTTATAGAAAACAGATGAACTGTTTGGTTGAATGTCCGTGAATTTGCAGATAATTATATGTTCAATAAAATGGCGAACTTATTTTAGGCAATCGTTTAGTTTGTGTCAAAACACAAACTTTTTAGTTGCTCGAACCAAGCAGTTTCGCAACTTAAAGTTGCTAGTGCGCGGCTAGCCTTAAAGCTCACCGCTAATTAAAATAACAAAAAAAAGCTTGTTGGCGTCAGATAATTTGTGGTTAAAAATCTGCCCTTTTTAATTTACCTTTCCTCATTGCAGGATTAAATTATCAAAAAATTGAACTAAAAACTTAATAGAGACATTGTAAGTTGTATATATTTATAAGGGCTATACCATATTATAGTTTTAAAAAAAATTCATAGGATTTGTAATCCAGTATATGTATAATATTATTTGTTTGCTTTGCGGATTAGCAAATGGTCTCTTGCTGCAACTAACTCGTCACAACATACCTTGGACAATAAATTCAGCATTAAAAAATATCTTTAAATCATGTATTCATAATCCAAATCCTTTAATTATGCAAAAGAAAATTGTTTGTCTCCAAAAATAAACTTCCCATCTATCATGTATAATTCCTACAATTTCTCATCCTTATGGTAAACGAAACATTTTCAATTTTTGTACAAACCTTCATAAGATTAAGATCATAAATGTGCAAAATTGTTTGGTTTCCATTATTCTATTTTTTTATGAATTAACTACGTATGTAGCAGACGTAACAAATTGTAGTAAATTAGGCATGTAGTTGATTCGGCCAACCCTGGTTGATTCACGTCGTTTTTTGACTTTGACAGTAAATGGTACCTATCCGGTTTTGGTCGTTCGCCAACGTATCGGATACCAAAGTATCTTAGATACCCTATCGGACTACGAGGTGAACGCGACCTATACTCTAAGGTGATTACATTTACAATTATTGTCAATTTACAACACACCCACCAACAAATCCCGATACCTTTGGATACTTACCCGAACGCGGCCATTATTTGATAATCTGAATCTCTGATAGGCCTTGAACTTAAAAATGGGAGAAAGAAACCATAAAACAAACCTTCAGGTATTTCCATTTAAGAATAAAAAGCAATATTTATATTTACCGTTGGATACTTAAAAGGGAATTTTAAAATTTGCAATATCAAATTCCGAAGCTGAAAATGGTTTACAATACTCTACTGGAGTGGCCCAAATTGATTTGGAGGCAAGTCACATTTCTGTTTAATATATTTATATTATTTCTTAAAAGCAATATTTTTCAATAGAGAAAAGTATTCCTGGAAAATGCAATTAAGAATATGACTGTCGATGTCATTGGGGAATTGGAGAAAACTATTCACATTCTTGAGTTGAAGAACTCGACTATAGAACAAAGAATTGAAGCTCTTAATATAGTACGTGATTTTGCTGAAAACATTGATTTTGCAAATACTTTCATTCAAATTGGAGGTTCAAAAGTTGTATTTGAATGTTTGAGAAGCAGCAACTCTAAGTTGCGAGTATGTGCTGCATATGTGATAGCTGAATTATCTCAAAACAACCTATTCTGTCAGAAACACTTCTTACAAACCGACGCTCTACAGGATCTAATGTTATTCGCGAAAGAAGGTGGAGATGTTGCTAGCAGCTGTATCCAAGCTATATCGGCATTGGTACGAAACTTCGAAGAAGGGTGTGCAAAATTCATTGAACTTGGAGGACTCGAATTCATTTTAGAGCATCTGAGCAGTGTCTACAGTAGTGTTTTTATGAAGTCTTGTTTCCTTTTGATAGCTATAGCAGCAGAATTCGACGCTATTCGAGGTACTACTTGTTTTTTGTTTAATTATTTTTGGGTTGCTTTGTTTATAGGAAAGTTTGTGAGAAAAATTTTTCGCCGTAGGATAAACCTGCAAATATATTTTTGTTTTAGATTTATAAGCTGTTTCAGGCTTAGTATTCACCCGTATTCCGATAGTCGTTTTAAGAAAACGCCTAAAAACGAGAAGGCTCCAGAGACCACATTTTGGTGTTTAAATAATACGAAAAGGGCAGCGATCTCTATGTTCTTCACTTTTCTAAGCATTATGACGATAGTCGTTTCAATAAAATTCCAATTTCCGTTTCTAGAGCCTTGTTGTTTTACTGGCGTTTTAGTAAAACGACTATCGGAATAAGGGTGATTATGTATAAGGATCTATCAGTGCTTTAAATGAAATCGTATATATACAGTGTCGGACAAAACTAAAGCACGAACAAATATCGTGGAAACACGAATAAAAAGTGAATACACTCGTGATACTTTTATATTTTTTATTTTTTCTTAATCACAACATATTATTCTATATTTTACAGCTTTTAATTTGATTTTAAATCTTAACATATTTCTAAAAAATAAAAATTGTTCAAAACTCATTAAAAAGTAGCGCGACAAAACTAAAGCACATTTTTGATTTCATATACAAAATAAATAAAAAAAAAGTTTTAATGTTACTGTTTGGTGTCGTAAACATTATTTTTGATAATTGCATCACATCGACGAGGCATGGATGCAATGAGATTGTCAATTATTTGTATGGGGATGTTTTCCCAGACAGTTTGTACTTGTTGTCAAGTAGCGAGTCAAAATTGTTCCATTTCGTTCGATCAATCCTCTAATCTACCATTTCCCATAGATTCTCCGTTGGGTTGAGATCAGGGGATTGCGCTGGCCACTTTATAACCATGATATTACCTTCATTAAGCCAATCTTTCACCAATTTAGCGGTATGTTTCGGATCGTTGTCATGTTGGAAGATCCATCGCAATGGCATATTCTCCTCCCCATACGGAAGCATGACGTTTTGAAGGCTTTCCTGGTACATGAAACGATCCATTATACCACTTATCTTATGAAGTGGCCCGATCCCTTGACTGGAAAAACATCCCCAGACAGTAATGTTCCCCCCCCACAGTGCTTCACAGTTGCCTTGGTAAATCGAGGATTGAGGCGTTCACCTTTCGGGCTTCGTACCGTACGAAATCTGTCCGAACCTTTTAAATTAAATTTCCATTCATCAGAGAATAGAACCGTCTTCCATTTTTCCCTAGTCCAGCTAAGGTGCGTTTAGTCTTGCACGTTTATTATTAAGGGAAATAAATGGCCCTTTTTACAGCACGACAAGCTTTCCAGCCACTATCAACCGCTCTTCGCCAGATCGTTCTACAAGAGATTTATAAGTCTAGTTATTTTTTTATTTTTTTAGGGTAATATAAGGGCCCTTTTTGATTAACCTCATTATTCTTTTATCGCAATGCGACGTGGTTTTTCGAGGTCTACCACCATTGTGCACTGTTTGAACACTACCCCGAGCACGAAATCGAGCTATTATCCGAGAAATAACCGTATGACTTGTACCATATTTATTGCCAATAAATGTAATTGATTCACCGCTCTGAAAGTCGGGCACTATTTTTTCTTTTAATTTATTGGAATATTTATTACGCGCCATTTTAACAATTTTCATTTAAATTTTAAATTCTTCATTAGCTTTGACCGTTAGCATGGTGCAAAGATCCGCGATTATTTTCTTTTTGTTTTGCCTAGAACATGCTTGACAAAATAACAAGTGAAGGTAGTAGCATTTAAGAAGTAAGCGGTAAAATTCGATAACTGTAAACAGAAATATGGTACATGTGCTTTAGTTTTGTCGCGCTACTTTTTAATGAGTTTTGAACAATTTTTATTTTTTAGAAATATGTTAAGATTTAAAATTAAATTAAAAGCTGTAAAATATAGAATAATATGTTGTGATTAAGAAAAAATAAAAAATATAAAAGTATCACGAGTGTTTTCACTTTTTATTCGTATGTTTCCAATGTGATATTTTTTCGTGCTTTAGTTTTGTCCGACACTGTATATATCTATTGCACTTATTCTTCTATGCTGAGGTGGCGCTGATATAGTGAATTTTAATAATGGAGAATAAATATAAATAATACGAAGATACAGTGGTCGACAAAAGTCTACGTACGAAGACTTTTTTAACCATTCTATAAAATCAAAAGCGTTTTATATTAAAATAATGATGCACTATTTTTGTTCAATTTTATTCTTATTAATCTGCATACTCACAAAGTTTCTACGATGCAATCTTTTAGAATTATTACCTAAACAAGATAAAAAAGCACTGACAAAAGTCTACATACGATAAGCATGCCTTTTTTTTCTGCTGAATGTTAATAGGAAAAATTGTTTACTATTCTGTTTATTCTAAAAAGCAGTGTTTAGTTGAAATTTAAACAGTTTAAATAAGTTTTCAATTTTAGTAATGGCTTCTCGTAAAGAAATTTCAATTAATTTCCGAAATTTGAAAAGAAAAACCCCTCGCGGCGCGTGAGTTACATATTTGTATGGTGACCTTAAGCACCATTAGGTTAATCACCCCTCCTCAAAGCATTTTCCCATAAAGTAAGAAGATAATTTTTGGCTAAATGCTAAATTAGCACATAAGAATTAATTGTAAGACAATATTATTAGTTGTTCAATCAGCATATTATAATAAAGCAAAGTAACCATATCTGATTGAACAACATAGTCATGTATTTTAGAATAATTTAGTCTTAACCGAAACCTCGGATAATAAAGACCTAATTTAAAGAAAAACAAATCTATTTTTTCTTAACTGGCGCAGTCGGTGCAACACGATCGATTTTTTTTTTAAGTGTGAGAGTGATTGTTTAAATAAAAGTATTTGTTAATCATATTACACTTGTTGTAGACTACAAATCAGTCGCAACAAAGAAGAACAAAATAAAAAGTGCAGTGCAAACCAAAACGCAACACTACATACATACTCGTACATTTTTTGTTTGTCGAGTTCTAGTAAATTAAAAAAAAAAAATTTCGCGACACACACTTCACGATTCCAGAAGGAATTTGAAAGAAGACATGGCTACTGATCAAACAGCACTTCTTAACACGATGGCACAAATTTTGCTGCGATTAGAAGAAAACTGGCAACAGCATACAAGTAGCCGAGCATTGGTGATCATGAAGAAAATCGCCTACATAAGAGAATTTTCGGGTAGTAAACAAGAGCTGACCCAATTCATAAATGCTGTGGATAACCACATGAATCTTACACCAGAAGACAGAAGACCTGCCATGTGGACGGCGATAAGTCAGTGCAAAGTGGTGGGAAAAGCCAAGGAGCTGCTACTAACAAACAACACTAGCACCTGGGGAGAAGCTAAAAAAATTTTGAAGCTGTCATTCCGGCCAACCATCGACCAAGGGGAAGTGACTCGTCGTATCAACAATATAACAGTAAGTTCAGTGTTAGATTTAATTAATAAAATTGACTACATATTAACGGATGTTCATTTGTTCATACAGTTATCATGTATGATAATAATAAACATTCTTTGAAAATAATGTTATATTCCTTAATAAATAATAAAATAAGGGAATTAGCGGCAGGGAATTTAGCTAGGGAAATAAGAGACGAATATGACTTACTTAAAGTCAAAAGTATTTTATATTCGTATGTTGGGTTCGATGAAGGAAATATAGTCAAAACTAAATACTATAACAGACCAAATCAACATTTAAAGTCGGCAGAAAGAACATACCGACAAAACAACCCACAACCACTAAATAACTTTAGATCGACAAATTACCAACGACAAAATAATGATTCCAATTGTACTAGAACGAACAACACAGATAGACGAATACATATACTAATGCTCAGACAAACCAAAACCAACGAAACAACGATAACAATAATAATTATTCCAGACAGACCCGGAATAGACAAGAACCAATGGACGTTGATAATATAGATCAACGATCTGCCAGTGTCGTAATAGAGGAAATTCATTCAATAGAAGCTCCGGTTTTTCTGAATGTAGCCTCTCCGGTAGGAAAATACAAGTAGTATTTGCATTCAAGAACCAAAAACATATATGCCTACTAGATACAGGGTCGACAATGAGTTTAGTAAATACAAATAAAATAGACTGTAGTTCATATAACGTACTGGATGAACAGACCTTAAACTTGCCTACTGTAAACAGTCAAAGTAAGGAAAAATTAAAAATTTACCAGGTACCAGTGCCTACAGAATTTGGATACCCTAAAAATGTTTTTGTTAGAGCATATGGGAAGCATTTAGGAGACAAAGCATATAGTCTTTTGTTAGGAATGGATGTACTTAGTAACTTGGTAGAAAGCATAAACATTTTAAAAAAGGAAGTGCTTCTACAAAATAAAACTGTACTTCCAATTGTTTTAGAAGTACAACCGTCTATACAGTGTTATGAGTTGGAGGGTAGTAATGAAATAAATTTAGATGATTTGAAAGCATTCGAAAAACAGGAAATACAAAATCTGCTTGAAAAATATAAAAATCTGTTATATAGAGATGGAGACCAACTAACCAATTGCGAAAGTATTTTCCATGAAATAAAGTTATCCACAGACCAGCAAATAAATGCTAGACTTTACCGTTTGCCTAAAAAACATGAAGAGGAGGTAACAACCCAAATCAATGAAATGGAAAGGCAGGGTATAATACGGAAATCTAGCAGTCGATACGCTTCACCAATCGTAGTAGTTGCTAAAAAACCAGATAAAGAAGGAAAAGTTAAATATAGAGTATGTGTCGATTATCGAGCTCTTAATGACATCACTGTAGACGATAAGTATCCGTTACCAAATATCGAAAGTATGCTCGATAAGTTAGGAAGATCTCAGTACTTCTCGACCCTTGATTTAGCCAAGGGATATCATCAAATAAAGGTGCATCCTGATGATATACATAAGACTGCATTTGTTACACCAAACGGTCTATATGAATACACCAGAATGCCCTTTGGGTTGAAAAACGCCCCAGCGACATTTCAACGTCTGATGAATGAAATTCTCAGAGAGTACATAGGCAAGATCTGCACAGTTTATCTAGATGACATCCTCATATTTTCGACGTCATTAGAAGAGCACATATCATCTTTGGAAAAAATATTTCAAAAATTAGCCGAACTCAATCTTAAGATACAGTTAAGTAAATGCTCTTTTCTAAAGAAAAACACAGAGTACTTAGGTCATATACTTACTTCAGAGGGAATGAAACCTAACCCGAGTAAAATAGAAGTAATCCAGAAATATCAATTGCCCCAGACAATCAAGCAATTGCAAGGATTCTTAGGCAGCACTGGATTTTATAGAAAATTTATTGCTGATTATTCAAAAATAGCGTACCCGATGGTGAAATATCTAAAGAAAAACATGAAAATAAATTGTAACGACCCAGAATACATTCAAGCCTTTGAACGATTAAAAGCAAATCTTACTAAACACCCAATACTCAAATTTCCGGATTTTAACAAACAGTTTTCTCTTTTCACTGATGCTAGTAATTTTGCTTTAGGAGCTGTTTTAACTCTAGAAGGACAGCCAGTATGTTATGGCTCCCGAACATTAAACGACCATGAAAAAGATTATTCCACAACAGATACAGAATTTTTGGCAATAGTGTGGGCCACCACATACTTTAGACCTTATCTTTGGGGGCAGAAATTCAAAATAATCACTGATCATATGCCTGTGAAATATTTAAATAAAAAATATAATGGAAAAGAATTTAGTCAAAGAGTTCAAAGAGGACTTCTTAAATTACAAGAGTTTGAGTTTGAGATTGAGTACATAAAAGGTAAAGAAAATAAAATCGCAGACTTTTTAAGTAGAATCCCAAAAGACATTAACGAAACATCAGCAACAGTACATTCAGCTGACGAACAACTTTTAGACCACATACAAATCAAAGAAGGAATTGTAAATCTTTACCAAACACCGTTAATATTAACTAATTCTGTGCAAAGTGAAATAAAGATACAACACAATAAAACCATAATTCAGGTAGATATGACGAAAGATGATAAATACTGGAGAGATTTATTTCAAAGAACCATTAAATCAGGAACAATAGGAATTTATTCAGAAGTAGAAGATACCGAATACAATAAAGTGCAAAAAGTACTTATTGAAATGTATGGAAATGGCAAAGAAGTTACATTTTACAAGCTGACTAAGAGAGCAAGAGACCTAGAAAAAGTTGAAGACACTCATAAACAAATATCCTTATATCACATAGAAGAAAGTAATCACTCAGGTATAGTGGAAACATATTACAAATTGAAAAACAAAATATATTTTCCAAAGCTTATACAGGAAATTTCGAGAGTAATAGGAAATTGTCAGACTTGTCAAGAGGGAAAATACGACAGGAAACCAATAAGACCTAAACTCAGACTTACAGAAACCCCAGTTAAAGGAAACGATGTTTTGCACATGGATATTTACCATTTCAATAAATTAACATACCTGACATTCATTGACAAATTTACGAAAAAGGCTTATGCATACAATTTAAGCTGTAAGAATTGGACAAGTAAACTAGAATGCATAGATGAACAACTAAGTAAATTCGGGAAACCAAGAAAAATTATCTGTGACAATGAATTCAATTCAGAAAATATCAAAGAATACTTCAGGGAAGAAGGAATAGAAATACATATGACTAAACCAAACTCACATACTGGAAACTCAGATATAGAGAGATTCCACTCAACTTTACTAGAAATTTTACTGACGATAAAAAATAAAGACATTTCGACTAATCGTAAAATACATAAGGCCATTTCGATATATAATAGTAGATACCATTCAACAATAGGTATTAGCCCAAACGAAGCAGAAAATGCAAATACAACAGATTTGAGAAACAGAATCGAAACTAGGAAGAAACAAATGATAGATAAGAGAAATATTTCTAGAGAAAATTATGATGAAAAAAGAAAGGAAGGATACATCAGAAATTATAAACATTTAAGACACAAAAACGAAACATACTATAGAAAACATAATTTACAAAACGTTGACCCAACAAATATTAAAAGACCAAATAAATTTGCAGATAATCTTGTGGCTGCAGGTGATCCTCAAGATGATATTAATGGAGGTAACAGAAGCAACTCTAATAATAACGTTAGGAATAGACTTTTATAAACATGAAAACACTAAAATTGGACTTACGAAACTTGACCAAGACAGACTTATAATAGCTTTTGAAACTACCAAAAGATTAGTTTTTTACTCAACAAAAAATGATTATGCTAATCCCAAATAATGAAAAGAAAGAAATAGATATGGACAGTTTGAAATTTGTTGAAATAAATAACATTAAATATGATTAATGATTATAATCCTAGTAATCTAAACATAAGTAATTCATGTATAACAAAAGATTTGTGTACTTTTCGTTATAATAAAGAAATTTAAATTGAAAAAATTGACGACGATACGTTAATATGTAAAAAATTGGAAAGAGAAAATGTAATAAATAATTGTGATAATAGAAAATTGAATTTAACAGGAAATTTTATATTAAATATTAATAACTGTTCCATAAAAATATTCAATGTAACAGTTTTTAATTATAAACTCGAATTCATTCAAAAATTTCATTATTAAGAAAAAATAAATTTAAATGTTATAGATAAGTTAAAGTTCGAAGAAATTTCTGACATTCAACAAATTGAAAATTTGCATAAAATTAATGAACTGTCTTATCATAGAAATATAAGTCAAATCAGTAATGTATTAATGTTTTTTATAATTGTAATAATCCTTGTTGTAATATTTTGTATAGTCAAGACAAATAGAAAATTAAAAATTCAAATAAATAGTATAATGAAGTCACCAACAAAAACTCCATCGATTCAGGAGAATCTTAAAATTAAGGGGGGAGAAGTTACATATTTGTATGGTGACCTTAAGCACCATTAGGTTAATCACCCCTCCTCAAAGCATTTTCCCATAAAGTAAGAAGATACTTTTTGGCTAAATGCTAAATTAGCACATAAGAATTAATTGTAAGACAATATTATTAGTTGTTCAATCAGCATATTATAATAAAGCAAAGTAACCATATCTGATTGAACAACATAGTCATGTATTTTAGAATAATTTAGTCTTAACCGAAACCTCGGATAATAAAGACCTAATTTAAAGAAAAACAAATCTAATTTTTCTTAACTCGTGTGACCATTTAAATAGTGTAGTGCGACAACAGGAACAAAAAATGTGCACCCACGCAAAAACAAAAAGTGTCTACCACAGTGAGCGGTAATTCCTTCTTTCTCCTTCACCCATCACCCATTGTTTACTTTGGTTTCGTCGTTGCACATATATTGTGGGTCACACCATAATTGTGGCTGAGTTCGTAATTGCAATGTCTGTTGGCCCTGCCCAGCCTAAAACATGCTTCGAATAAATTTATGAACACAATTGCAACAGCATGTGTGCAGTCATCATACTTTGTTAAAAATGAGTTCATAATTGCCAAAATAGTTCGATATCAGCATCGGACCAGACTTTGGCCTCGTATTCAATCCTGTGGATGGATAGTTATTAATTTCTTATCAAAGATGTACAAATCAATATTTGTACGATTAGAAATTAATTTCAAAAAAAAAAAAATTACTCACATTAGATCCTCTGCCATTTTCCTGCAAATTCAGCAACATAAAAAAAAACACATGCCAAATTGACCGCATGTTGACTGTAAGTTTACTTTTATGAACACAAATGTTGCCGTGCTCATGCAGAGATGATGTTTGTTTACAATTATGAACGCAAGTTTTGCAGGACTGTGGCAGTTTTGCAATTACGAACTCAGCCTGTGTGTAACTAAAGAAACATCAGATAGATTGCTGTTATTTATTTTAGAGTCCAGGGGCGGATCAATACATTTACTATTAAGGCATAACACTAATAGTAAATTGTATTGTGAAGTTATTTTGGGATCTAAACTCGATATCAGCATAGTTAATTGTCTGATTTGTTTTTTTTGTTTGTTTTTTTGTAATGTTGGGTGAATTTAGAGTTGACTGTAGCAACGTTCGGGGGCTTAGAAAGAATTTCTGTGCTGTATATATTCATACTACGAAAAACAGGCCAGCAGTTTTGGCACTTAGCGAAACCCAGGTGGGTGAAAATTCTGATCAAACAGACAGGTTGAACTGTCTGGTTATAGGTTAGTACCTCTATTTTTCCCTCACCATGGTCTCGCTATATGTGTACGGAATTAATTTTATGTGGTTTAAATTCACAATCCATAAGCGCATCATTCATACATGTTTTATTTATCGCAGCCCAAGTTTGGATAGCAACTCAACTTCGATGCGCTATCTGACTCTATTCAAAGAATTGTTTCTCATTTTCCGCACAGTGAAATCGTTATTACGGGCGATTTCAATGTACACAATTCTTCGTGGCTGCGCTATTCTGGTCAGACAACACCCGAAGGAAGGTATGTCGAGATTTTTTCTGAGTTAAGCAGCTTGGCTCAACTCGTTCACGAGCCTACTCGAATTCCTGACGTTGCAGGTCAATCCGCTAATACACTAGACTTGTTTCTTACCTCTGACCCTGACAAATACACTATAAATGTTTTATCATCTCTAGGCACATCCGACCATTGTATCATATCTGCGAATTTCTCATGCCAACAAAACCCAGTTAGAGAAATAATTCCTAAGAGAACCGTTTGGCAATACGAGAAAGCCAACTGGGACGGTCTCAACGATTTCTTCAGGAATTTTAACTGGTCACTATGCTTCCTCGATAGTGACGTGGACTGCAGTGCAGATATGATTACAAATTTTATTCTTTTTGGAATGAGAAAGTTTATCCCGAATAGGGAAAAATCTATCAAACCGAAAGAGAACTCATGGTTTGATTCGAGTTGTAAAGAGGTTATTAGGGTTAGAGAAGTAAGTTTCCGATATTATAAAGCCAACCCTACTGAGGAAAATCGGAATAAGTTTAAGCAAGGTAGAAGAAAGACCTGTAATGATCAAATTCAAAGAACCAAATTCTTACATGATCAAAAATTACGGCAAAAAATACTACAATGTCCCAAAGGTAGTAAAAATTTTTGGTCATGTAAAAAATGTACGAAATACTACTTCGTCTTCGGTTCCTACGCTCGTTTTCACTAACACTCCTTATGTGAGCTCTCAAGAAAAAGCCAATTTGCTTGCAGCACAATATGCTGTCAATTCGACGCTACCAGAGAGTGCCATGATTCCTCCTGTAATTGAGAGCGTTAATGATTCTATGGGACAAATCTTCTTTCGCACTCGTTCAGTTGCAAGAGTACTGAAAAATCTCGATATACATAAATCCGTTGGCCCGGATAGTATCGCCCCAATAGTTCTGAAGAGGTGTTCTTCAACGCTGGCAAAACCATTGCGTAAGCTTTTCTATCTGTCCTACTCTACTGGTCTCTCCGAGTGTATGGAAAACAGCATTTGTCCAGCCTGTCCCTAAAAAAGGCGAATCTTCTTCCCCCTCCAACTATCGTCCAATTGCACTTACATCCCTTCTTTCGATTATCGTTGAAATTACTTCGTTATCGTTAAAATGCGATTATGTTTAACGAGAATCGTTTAATTTTAACGATACTCGTTAGTTCTAACGACTGCCATATACCTATCGTTTAGCTTTCGTTTTATCGTTTCTTGATTTATACTCGTAATATTTTTTTTTTTAATTATTTATGTCAATTTTAGACATTCCTAATAGTCGAGAAGTTGGTTGCGCTTCAAAAAAAAAAAAATGTTTTTTTCGGCTAAGCTTGGCAACATCTTTTGTACGCCTTTTTCGTTTTACTTAATCGCTCTTTGTCGTGACTATCGTATTCCTCAGTATCGTTGACTTGCCGCTCGTTTCGTAATACGAAATAGGGCCCCAGCTCAAGAAATATCTTGAAGAACGAAAGCTTCTTAATGACCGGCAGTATGGCTTTCGTAGCAATAGGTCCACTGGTGATTTGATGGTATATCTCACCGAATAGTGGCACAAATCTTTACATCGTTTTGGAGAAAGTAAGATTATTGCACTGGATATTTCAAAAGCATTTGTTTGGCATCTTGCTCTTTTATCGAAAATGCGTGCATTTGGTATTGATGAATCTCTTCTTCGATGGATTAGACACTACCTTTCAAACCGCTCAATACAAGTTGTATTGGACGGTTTTAAATCTGTAGTCCATAAAATAAATGCTGGTGTGCCACAGGGCTCCGTTTTGTCTCCGACTCTCTTTCTGATATTCATCAACGATCTTTTGTCTGAAACCTCTAATCCATTAAATTGTTTTGCTGATGACAGTACCCTCAGCTTCTCATATTCCTTTCCAGATACATGTCCTTGTTCTTCGGATGTGAATCTAGAACGGCAGCGTATGATATGCTCATTAAATTCTGATCTTGATAGCATTGTCAAACGGGGAATGAAAAACCGTGTAGAATTTAATGCTTCAAAAACTCAATGCTGTCTCCTGTCGTTAAAGCGGAACCCACCTCCTATGCCGCTATCCATGAGTGGCACTTGCATTGAGGAAACCAAACAGCTCTCAGTTCTCGGTATGTGTATCACAGACCACCTTGTGTGGAATGACCATATATTCGACGTCGCCAAAAACGCTGCTAAGTGCTTAGGTTTCCTTCGACGTTGAATCACGATCGCGGCCTGCGGTTTCGTGATAAAAAAAAAATTTATTTAATTCTTTTTCTTTTTTTTTCTTTATTATTTTTTTTTTTGTTTATTTATTTATTGTTTATTTATTTATTTATTATTTAATTAACAATTGTATTATAATGGAGTCTAAGGGGAGGCCGCTGTCTTGAGCTAGGCTGCACCTCACGATTAGAATATTGAACATAGACTGACTTAAAGATTCTAACTTAACTTTGAATTATGCTTCAGGTAAATTGTAAAGTGCATTCGTTTGCACAATTAATATTGTTTTTGAAATATTCATATTTCGTCTGGGTTCATGAAATATGATAAAGTTTGTGTAGGTGAAGGGGAAAAGGGGTGTTTCCGTTTGTGAATGGAATTTGGATAGGTAAGCGAAAATGGCGTGGGAAACAGTTATGCTTTATGTGAGTGCCGTTAGGCGAAGGGGCGTGTGGGGAATAGTGGGTTTGTGGTTTGGGTTGACGTCTGAGACGTAACTCCTCCCCCCTTAAGATTCTGCTCCGGAGAATCATTGCTTTTTATATTTACTTTAATGATAGATAGATAGGTAGATATGTAGATTTATTATTATTATTCATATTTACAAATTTTGATTTTCTTTTTTTTCACATAAATCGTTAAAGCATGGCTTTTGCCGTCTGCCTGATTGACATTAATTATGTAATGATTTGTAATTTTAGTTTCATATAAATATAATTGTAGTATAATATAATATTCGCATATTTAAGTTTTAGATCTTTTTAAGTTAAATTTTAAAACTCTTCATTTAAAATATTTTTTCTATAATTAAATGCATTTTTATAATAGTTAAAAAGTAGTTTAACATCCGATTCGCAGTTTAAAAGTGCTTTGACCTCAGATACAGATTTAATATCACTGCCTAGATAAAATCTTCGAATTTCTTTGAGAATTGGACATTTACCAATAAAATGCAAGACATCTTCTCGCTCCGAGAGATTACAAAGGCTGCAATAGATCGGCAAATCGGGACGATGTGGAATATAATTCAGTTGTATGAGTTCTCCTCTTATCTTGAACATGACCGATATAAGTTCTTGTTTGTTGGTGTTGTTGAAATAATTTTTTTCACACAAGTTGTGGTTAAGTGAGCTGTATATTGACCGATGAACGGAGGTTGTAGCCATATTTATACAATCTGTTCTGTATTGTTCATCTACTTTCGAAATGAGGTCATAAAGCATATCTTTTAATGCTTTCGGATTTGTTAACGTGACATTGAATTGCATAGCACAACAATCTGCAAGCTCCTCAAGTTTTCTGAACCACAAATTTCTGTTTTGAATGGTTTTCAAAGCAACAATTTTTGGGAGTCTTTCGTTAGGCATTTTGAGAACTTTCATTATATAATCTATATGAAGCTTCAAAGTCTTTACAAACAGTGGTGAAATACCTGTTTCTATTATGATCATATAATTGGGTGTCGTGCTTGGTAAACCGAAGATTCGTTTGATGTAGTATCGAAGAAGTTTTTCTACTGTTTCATATCGCGTATGTCCCCAAGATTGCGCCGCGTACATCATGATCGACTCAGCCACTCCAGCGAATACTTTATATTTAACAGTATGATCAACAAAGTTGTTTGAAAAACATCTTTTCCAGGTTGCACCTATTGCACTTTTTGCCCTTATAAGCTTGTCCTTCAAGTGCATCTCCATATTAAGATTATTGGTTATCAACACTCCAAGGTATTTGTAGTTTTTTACCACTTCAATTGGTTCTCTGTTGTAATGCCACTTTTCATTTCGACATAATCTACCTCCTCCTTGTTTAAAAATCATCACCTTTGATTTTTCTAGATTAACCCTTAAATTCCAAGTTTGACAATACATATAAAGACGGTTAATCATCAACTGTAATGTATCAGCTGAGTTTGCAAATAAAACCACGTCGTCTGCAAAAAGAAGTGCTTTGAGTGACACTCCAGCAAACTCAATTCCTCCTGGCAGAAAATCCGTTAGGTCATTTATATATAAGGAGAAAAGGTAAGGGCTCAAGGAACAGCCTTGTCTTACTCCCATATTGGTTTCAAACCAATCCGAAATATCAGATCCACACCACACCGCTGCTCGGTTTTCTTCATAAATATTTTCGAGAACTCTTCCAAATTTATAACTCATTCCGATGTTGTAAAGTTTATAAAATAAAGCTCTCCGATCTATGGTATCAAAAGCTGCCTTGAAATCAACGAAAAAGGCGAATAATTTCTTTCTTTGTTCTAGGAATGTACCCGCAATGGTCTGTAGTACAAAAATATTATCAACTGTTGAATAGCCAGTCCGAAAACCAGCTTGATTTTCGCTGATAAGCTTACGACTTTCAATCCAAAGAGCCATTCGGTTAGTTAAAAGTTTAGCAAATACTTTATATGATGCGTTGAGAAGAGATATGCCTCTGTAGTTAGCTGGATCAGTTATATTTCCTTTTTTATGTTTGTTTTATTTTTAAAAATGAAGATTAAAATGATTAAAATAATAATGAAAGTTATAAGGAATGTTCCAATATTCATAGAAAGGTGGATAATATTTTTTCTTTGTATTTCTTCTATAGATTTACGATTTTCTAATTGCTTAAAGTGAAGATCTTCTGAAGTATAATTCATTACAATTTTTTTTATTGTTATATTTTTTAAATTTGGAATAATGAAATTATCATAGTAAATAAAATTTTCATATTTAACATTATTTATTATAATTTTACAATTTTCAAATCTTATTATATTATTTCCAACTATATTTACGTTATAATTATGACAATTGTGTAGTATATCTGTTTGTGCTATATTTTTTGTTATGACAATATTATTTGTCATTTGTTTAATTTCTATGTTTTTATTTACTTGAAATTCACATTCAGCTTTTTCTTTTAATAGATTTGATAAACAAGTATCGTTTACAATTTTTAAGTCTTTTAGCTTTACTCCATTCTTCGTATTGTAAAACATTAATTTTCCATTTGTAACAAAATGATTACTTGATATTAAAATTTCTAGATTATTTTTGTTGGGAATGGGTTCAACAATTATTTTATAAAAAATTTCTTTTGAATAATTTGGTATAAGTAAAATAAATATTATTTGATCCTCATGAATTATAGCAGAACTTTTTATGTTTGCTATTTTATTGAGACTAATGTTAAACTTTTGAATTTCTTTTGGAGTTAACAGATCTGTGCTTAGAATGCCTAGCTGGCTTAGCATTACATTTTCTTTTACTTTCTTTACTTGATCTCTTAGTAGCTCTATGTCATAATTAACCTGAAATGCATGTTGCATCCTTTTTATCCTAATATGTTCTTATAGCATTGCTTAAATTCTCAAATTGTTTCTTAATGTCGTGTTGCTGTTTATTAATTTGTTTAGTAATGTTGTTCGTTATTTCGTTAAAGTTATTGTTTATCTTTATTTGGTCGTTTAGTCCGTCTATTAGATTTTTGTTGTTCTTTTCGTTAATTTCTAAACTCTGTTTTATTTCCTGTTCGTCTTCATGGTCCATAGTACCAGCTAAGTATTTTAATCCTTTTCTTAATATGTCAAATAACCCTCTTCTTGATTTATGATGGTGATGTCCTAAGGTATTTTCTATTTCTGAAACTAAACTATTAAAATTGTGTTTTACGGTTGGGAATTCATTATTCTCATTCAATTCATTAATGTTGTGTTCCAAAATGTCGAGGTTTTCTGTCCATGTCGTTAAGTTAATGTTGTGTAATATTTTTGTATAATTTTCAATAATATTTAAATTTTGCTCTCTGATTGTTATAAATCCGTTTCCTGTGTTTAAATTTTGTACGTAAAGTTTTTGTCCTGTTGTTATTGTCATTGGGATTGTCAAAAAAAATAATAAGTGTTGCCTGAAAAATATAAATTAGGAGGTTTGTTCAAGTGTCTTTGTTATAAGTGTTGTTAAAAGAATGATGAAAAATTTCTGAAAATAACCAATGTGAAAAGTCTTTTTTTTTTTTTCTCATTGTTCGTGTTTATATTTTCTTTTTACTTGAGTCTTATAAAATTTACTTCCTTTTTCGTTTTGTACATAATCTTTATTTACTATAACCGGGTCCGGTTTTATGTGGACTGGTTTTAGTTTATTACTGACTCTATCTTTTAAATAAGTATGTTTATCTTGTGTCAAGTCTATATCTTCTCTATTGCTATTTATCTTGTTGATATATTTTTCTTTATTATTATTCACTAATTCTATAATTCTAGGATATTCTGTGTTGGGGATATTTCCGTTTAGGAAGTCTATGGGTTTCCTTTTAGTAGTGGAGTGAATGGTATTGTTATATATGGCAACTGCGTTCAGTACTTTATTACGCAAAGTATCCTTATTGTTTTTGTCAGCAGAGAAGGTGCGAATATGTTCATTCAAAGTCGAGTGAAACCTTTCTATATCAGAATTACCTGTTTTTTGATCTGGGGTTGTGATATGTAATTGCACATCTTTCTCTTTAAGAAATTCTTTAATTACTAACGAAGAAAAACCTGTTTCTCCATCAGTGACAATTTTGTCTGGGGGACCAAAATTTGTTAATCTATTTTTTAAAGTATTAAGTAGTGCTAACCATGTTCTATGTTTTATTTCATACACAGTAACATGTTTTGTGAATTTGTCTATCATCGTGACATACATGAGGTTGATGTTCGCGTACCAAATATCTATGTGGATAATTTGGTTGGGTTTTTCGGCTGTTTCTGTGATTTTTAAAGGGATTTTATATGGTGATCTTTCATACTTACTTTTATTGCAAATTTCGCAGTTATTTATAAATTTTTGTATTGCTGTTTTAAGATTTGGGCTATAATATACGTTTTTATTTTCTGCGTAAGTTTTGTTTACTCCACGATGATTAAATGCTTTATGAGTACTGTTTATAACATTAAGGACTTTTTCTTCGTCATCTAAATCTCCTAAAAATTTACTACACTTAATTATTCTCAAGAGTTTATTTTTACTAAAGTATTCAACGTAAATGTCTTGAAATTTGGCGAATAAATGGTCATGTCTTGAAAAAACTCCGACTATTCCTTTGGAAGGAAGGAATTTTTTCATAATGTCCATCATAAGTTTTTCATCGAATTTTTTCATTTCTATAACGATCCTTCTTTTTTTGAAAGGGTAATATATTTTATGGTTGCTTACGTTTTCTGTTTCATTTAAAATAATTTGCGTTTTATAAATATTTACCGGTGATTCTACGATGGGGATGTGATTGCTGCTATCCTCATTTGCGCTGTGGATAGTGGCAATTAAAGATTGGTTGTCCAATTGTTCATCATTAATGTCATCGAGGTGTGTCACATCTTCGTTGTGATAGACCTCTATTCTTGATAACCCGTCAGCGACCTGATTATCTTTTCCTTTTACGTATTGAATATCGAAATTATACTCTTCAAGTTTGACTTTCCACCTTTGTAGTTTAGTATTTGGTTCTTTTAGAGAACTTAACCAAACTAGGGGTCGATGGTCCGTTCTAACGATGAACTTCCTTCCGTAAAGGTATGGTCTAAAATACTGTGTGGCCCAAACAATGGCCAATAACTCCTTCTCAATGGTGGAGTAATTGATTTCGTGAGTGTTTAGAGTTCGACTGGCAAAACACACTGGGTGATTTTCTTGCGATAGCACCGCACCAATTGCATAGTTTGATGCGTCTGTAGTTAGTGTGAATATTTTGTTAAAATCTGGATGTTTTAAAATTGGGTCTGATGTGATCAAGAGGTTTTTAATTCCTCAAAACTTTCTATGTATTCTTTATTCTTTATGTCAATTTTAGCTCCTTTTTTTAGGAATGTAGTCATTGGTTTCGCTACTTTACCGTAGTCTTTAATGAACTTCCGGTAATAACCGGTTATTCCTAAAAATGCTTTTATTTGTTTTGATGTGGTAGGCAGTTTAAAATTTTTAATTGCCGAAATTTTATTAGGGTTTGCTTTGATGCCCTCTGTAGTGACGACATGACCCAAAAATTCAGTTTCTTTTTTTAAAAATTCAGTTTTATCCAGTTGTATTTTCAAATTGACTTCTTGCAATCGCTTAAATATTTTTCTTAACGAGGTTATGTGCTCTTCTAAGGATGTTGAGAACACTATGATATCATCTAGATACACCAGGCAGGTTTTTCCAATGTATTCCGATAAGACTGAATTCATTAGTCTTTGGAATGTAGCGGGCGCATTCTTCAAACCGAAAGGCATTCAAACAAATTCGTAATGGCCTTTGTCAGTTGAAAAAGCAGTTTTTCTTATATCTTCTTCCGCTATTTCGATTTGGTGGAATCCTTTAGCCAAATCGATTGTAGTGAAGTAAATAGAGTTTCCCAATTTACCAAGTATGTCGTCCATATTTGGCATTGGAAATTTATCGTCGATTGAAACTTGGTTCAATTTTCGATAATCTATTACTATTCTCCACTTCTTTACCCCAGATGCGTCTTCCTTTTTCGGAACGACCCAGATGGGTGAAGAATATGGGGATTTACTTGGACGTATGATACCTTGATTGAGCATATCATCTATTTGCCTAGATACTTCTGCTTTATGGATTTCAGGGTATCTGTAGTTTTTTGTGTAGATCGGAATGTCATTGATTTTCTTTATATTGTGCTTAATCGCACTAGTAAAAGATAAGTCATTTCCGTCTTGATAAAAAATATTTGAATACTGAGAAACGAGTTTTAGAATTTCAGATTTTTCTGCACTATTAAGGTGCTCGATTCTGATTTGATCAGAAATAGGTTTCGTACTAGTTTCGGTATAATAGTTTTCCAATTGTGGAACTTGATTTTGATATTCATCGTATTCATTAAAAAATATTGGTATTTCTTTATTATCTATGATCAAAATTTTTCTTTTAAAGTCTAAGATTGCTTCCAAAGGAAGGAGGATATTATTTCCAACTAATCCATCGAAAACTTCATGGAATTTGAATTCCAAAAATTCAGCGGTTTTGTCTTTCCCGAATTCTTTAAATAGTGGAATTTTTACTTTTTTTCTTATAAATAGTGACGTACTTGTAGTTTTTAATTTTATTGGGGTTTCAAGATTTGTTGCCCATTTGGGGTGACAAATTCCCGGGTTTAAGATGCTCGTTTCTGAGCTTGGATCTATCAGAATTTTTAGTTTTCGGTTGTCAATATTGGTTCCTACGACTATATAGGGAAGTCTGCCTGAGGGCTGTCGTCCCGAAAATCCGAATTGTGTAAGTTCATTTGTCTCTGGTAAGAAGCAGATAGAGTGTCCATAGGTTCTGTATTATAATTATTAGAACTATTCGCGTTGTTTGTATATTGTCTTGAATTCATGTTGTTTCTGTATTGTCCTGAATTTGTATTGTTCGAATTGTTTCTATATTGTCCTGAATTCGTATTGTTTCTGTATTGTCCTGAGTTTGTATTATTTCTATATTGTCCTGTATTCGTATGGTTTCTGTATGTACCTGAGTTATTATTCTGATTATTTCTGTTTGTGTTGTTATGGAAGTTATTTGTTTGGAAGTTACGTTGGCTGTTAGGATTTGAATTGTTACTGTAATGATTTGGTCTGACTTGTCTATTCATATCAGATCTATAATTGTAATATTGTTTTAGATTTCCCTGGTCTTGTCCTATAAATTTGTTTATTATATCTCTTACTTCTCCTATATTGTACCTATCCGCTAGCGCATGGGCTAAAGCGCCAGCTGCTAACTCCTTAGCTTTTTGAATAAGCATGCTATTAAATATTACTACTATCGATTCTCCGTTTTCACTAAACGCCGCGAGTTCTGCTATTTCTTCGATGAGTTGTTTAAGTCTTATATCTAATTCTAATATAGAACTTACTCTAAGTGACCCAATATTTTTTGTGATAGTGAGTTCGTCCTTCGAGGGGCGAAAATGTCTTCGTAGCTTCTCCAGACATTGATTCCAGTCAGTTGGGGGTTCTGCATACAGGATGTTCTTAGCTGCGCCCTGAATTTTTGTGTCGTATATCACTTCATATACGATTGGTCTTTCAATCTGGGTATGGTTCGCGAGGATTTTGTTCACTGAACTGGCGAATGATGGGAGTGTACCGGCGTCACCCGTAAATACATTTAGATACCGGATTTCTTTTTCAATCCGCGCACGGAAATTGTTTCCATTGTTATTGTTCACTACAATTTGCGTTAGTGCTTCCAGGCACTGTTCTATATTCATTTGGGCCATCCTGCTGGCTCTGTGTAAATCGAAGTTGCGTCTTCGGTTAATTGTTAAATCTGATACGCGCACTCTTAATGCACTTCAAGAATATGATTTTAGATTTTTGTTGTTTAGGATTGTACTTTTTCGCACTTTCCCGATGTTGCACACTTGGTTCTTTCAAATTCACGATATCTTAATCGAATCGCGAAAATTTCGTTTTTTCTATTGCTTATCCTTGCTCGGATATTAACACAATGCACTTAGTTCTTTCGAATTCACGATATCTTAATCGAATCGCAAAAATTTCGTTTTTATTATCCTTGTTCGGATATGCACTTGGTTCTTTCGAGTTTAAAAGTCAAAACTTAACGCGTTTCTTGATTTCTTGATCGAAAAAAAAACTCGCGTACTCGAAAACTATCGACTGCGCCAATCACGATCGCGGCCTGCGGTTTCGTGATAAAAAAAAAATTTATTTAATTTTTTTTCTTTTTTTTTTGTTTATTATTTTTTTTTTTTGTTTATTTATTTATTGTTTATTTATTTATTTATTATTTAATTAACAATTGTATTATAATGTATTATAATGGAGTCTAAGGGGAGGCCGCTGTCTTGAGCTAGGCTGCACCTCACGATTAGAATATTGAACATAGACTGACTTAAAGATTCTAACTTAACTTTGAATTATGCTTCAGGTAAATTGTAAAGTGCATTCGTTTGCACAATTAATATTGTTTTTGAAATATTCATATTTCGTCTGGGTTCATGAAATATGATAAAGTTTGTGTAGGTGAAGGGGAAAAGAGGTGTTTCCGTTTGTGAATGGAATTTGGATAGGTAAGCGAAAATGGCGTGGGAAACAGTTATGCTTTATGTGAGTGCCGTTAGGCGAAGGGGCGTGTGGGGAATAGTGGGTTTGTGGTTTGGGTTGACGTCTGAGACGTAACTGTTGCAAGAAATTTTTTACCCCTTCTGATCTGGCTGTCATCTATAAGGCCTATATTCGTCCAAAGCTCGAGTATAATTCCCATATTTGGGAACTATTTTACCGTTATTTTTATAAACACTGTTCTAGTGAAATAGCCAGCTGCATTCCTCCCCTTAAACTATTTAACCGTAATACACGCGCTTCAAGGAATGCCCATCAGTTTACCCTTGAGCCCAATTTCGGACGTACAGTTAAATTCAGAGATTCTTTCTTCAGCCGCACCACACGAATGTGGAATGCATTACCCGACTCTATATTTCCCTCCCATTGTAATATTCAGACATTCAAAACCAATGTGCATCGGTATCTCCTCTTAAATCCTCTCCCAATTTCCTAAAACGCTCGCACTGTGCTAAAACATTTTAAGGGTAGTCATAATACCTTTAGTGCGCGTAAATTATAAAAAAAAAAAAAAAAAAACAATTTTTTTTTAAATGTTAAAAGACTTGTATTTAAAGAAATATCTCGAAATAAAAACCAGGGTGCCACGGCACCCAGGGTAGGAAAAGTTCACTACAAATATGGGCAGGGTTCTAGAGTTAAAGGAAGTTAACGAAGATCTTAAAATTAATGCAACAAAATTGGCCAAAGAACTCGGGACAAGATCAGAAATATTGGTACATCCACGAACAATACAAAGAACCTTAAATAATAATGGCTACCATAGCCGAACTCCTCGCAAAAAAACCCTTATAAGCGACAAAAATCGAAAACTTCGTTTGGAATTCGCGCAAAAGCATATTGAAAAGGACATGCACTTTTGGAAGCGAGTTTTGTTTACTGACGAGTCGAAATACAACATATTTGGAAGTGATGGGAGAGAAAAAGTATGGCGAAAAACAAATCGTCGTCGTTCTATGAAAACTCCCTAAGTCCATTTTAAAAAAAAATGTGATTCAATTCTTATTTAATTCATTTCGGATAAACCATTTGCAAAAAAATTTATTGCACAATGGCTACGCCAAACCCATTCTACAATTGAAGCCTGAGATCGTGCTATTCTGATAATTTTTGGATTTTTTTATATTGATTTCCAAGTTTAAATGCAAATATCTCAAAAAACAAAAAATGGACTTGGGGAGTTTTCATAGAACGACGACGAAATACAGCGATGGATCCGAAGAACTTAGTTGCTACTGTAAAGCACGGTGGAGGCAGCGTAATGGTTTGGGGTGCTGTGGCAGCTTCTGGAGTTGGTAAGTTGGTGTTTATTGAGGGTATTATGGATCGTTATCAATACAAATCCATTTTGGAACAAAATTTAAAAGCATCAGTCGATGCTTTAAACCTTGGTCCGACTTGGATTTTTCAGCAAGATAACGATCCAAAACACACGGCTCATATTTTCAAAGATTGGCTCCTTTACTACGCTCCACGGCAACTGTACTCACCGCCCCAAAGCCCGGACCTTAATGTTATTGAGCACGTATGGGAGATTTTGCAACGAAAAATCCAAAAACATACCATTACAAGCGCGCCAATGCTAAGAAGAAAGCTAGAAGAAGGATGGCAGAGGATTACATCGGCAGAACTGGAAAATTTTTGTCGATGCCCAGACGGTTATAGATACCCGTGGGGGCCCAACGAAATATTGATTTATAATCCATTATCATGCAAATTTGAGTTCTTATGACTATGCACATTTCGTATGTAGACTTTTGTCAGTATTTTTTTTAGTTTTTTGTTAATAAAGGTTGAAGTTTCTTATTAATGACGTTTTTTTTGTCTTATATCAATACGATAGATGTTTGAAATATAACTCCATCATTAGTTTTTTTTCTTGATTGTTTCAAAGTTTCCAAACTGCAAAAAAAAAGCGGTCGTACGTAGACTTTTGTCAGCCACTGTAGTAATAAAGAAAATAATTTATTACTTGGGTTCCTCTAACAATAATAATCTAGGTAAGGAAGATAACTGAGTACGGTGTTTGCGTCATGTCAGAGGAAATGAAAAAAATTGTATTGCAATTTTTGAATTTATGAATCGACTAGCTTAAATACACCCGCTTCGCTGGGTGCTAGTAAATAACTAATTCAATACAACAAACAAAAAATTTAATTTATATTGTGTTTAAATTTTAATACACTTTATTCAAGTGCTTTTTGATAACAATATTTTTTGTTTTTCCATCGGTTAAAATTATTAAGGCGGATGGTTTGCCTGCACGTGAAGATGCAACATACAGTGTACCATGCGCAAATACTGGAACCTCTAGATTAATACCGCATAGTCCCAAAGATTAGCCTTGTGCCTTATTAATCGTAATGTCAAAAGCAAGTCGTATAGGAATGTGATGACGTTTGAAATCGAATGATAAATCGGTTGGAATCTTATTTTTCCTATACTTATTTTTCTTTTCTTCTTACCATATCTACTATAATCAATTTTGTAAATTAGTTTGTAAGTTCTTCTATGTTTTAATGTATATAAAACTTCATTGCTTAATTATTTAATTCTAAGTACTATAAAAGATAATAATCTTAATGTATCATGTTTTTTATAGTAATAATAAATTGAATTTAATCATTGGAATCCTCGGAATTAAAACAACTTCACCTATGTATTTCCCTTATAAAATTGTTGCTTCGAACACATAGTTAAACAACCTTTTTACTGCAAGTCTGGTATCATTGAAAAGCCGAGGTTGATTAATATTGCGTAGCATTATTATCGGCGCGCCAACTTTCAATGGTAGATAATGTGGTGGCAAACCAGGCAAATCTGGAGAATTCTAAAATTCAGTGCGATAATTCACGACATTCTCTTTATTTATAACTGTGTCGATCGACTTGTATGCAAAAAATTGATTTGGTATTTAATTTAAAATGTCTGCATTGATATCATTTACGTCTTTATTTATGCCAGCCAAAATTTCTCGTTCACTCAACCAATCATGATTATTGAATTGTTGCGCTATATTTGGGAATACACTGTCAATCAATTCTTGTTTTGATTGAGTCATTCGACAAAAAATGGTTGGTAGTGTTACTAAGCCAGTTGAATTATCAACTTGTAATTTGCCATTTATAATATTCAATAACTTTTTCCAAAACTCAGGTGCTGTTTGATCATTTTCTAATTCAACGCGAACATTTTTAGTTAGGGTTAGTTTTTTTACGTGGCTAACAATATCAAGGCACCACCGAAAATCCGTTGATTCCCACGTAAATCTTGCAACGTTCTATCTAACACTTCCAAATACTTTTTGTGAGCCATCGTACATTCATCCCAAACGATTATACTACATTTCTGCAAAGCGTTTGCCATGCCTGAATTCTTATAAATTTAACATGTAGTAGGTGTTTCAGTAGCCTGCATGTTCAATCTCAATTTAGGTGCAGAATATGCAGTTCGGCCGCCTTCCAATAAAGTCGCTGCAATGCCAGAAGAAGCGAGTGCCAATCCAATTTGGGTTACTCTTTAATTAACTTTGCATTAACTTCTTTAATGTGATCTTTCATCCTTTTTTCGATTGTTACCACGTCTTCAAGTATTTTTTTCTGCTCAATGTGATTCTTCTCGAATTTTTCGGTTTGATTCTTCATTTATTTTTGAAGCAGTTCTTTTTGGCATTCCCATTGATTGAAAACGCCATCTAATACTTCTTTGGAATAACTTTTTTGCCTTCCATTCTTAAAATTATTGCATTTATCTAGACAACTTCCAAAATAAATTCAATCACCTACTCAAGAAAATGCACGATCCACGATTTTTAATGATAATTTAATTTAAAAACGTACGAAATACTACGACATCCTCAGTTCCAAAGCTCGTTTAATGACACATCTTGTTGTAATCTCAATAGATAAAGCCAATTTCTTGCAGCGCAGTTTGCAGTTAATTCGACGCTACCAGATAATGACATCACTCCGCCTGTACTTTGAGCGTAAACGATTTTATTCTGATCTTGACAGGATTGCCCAAGGGGGAATCAAAAATCGTGTAGAATTTAATGCTTCGAAAACTCAATGCTACGAGTATTTACTGTCGCTAAAGAGAAACCGTCCCCCAATTCCACTTTCTATGAGTGGCACTTGCATCGAGAAGACTGAACAGCTTTCAGTTCTAGGTATGTGCATCACATACCATCTTTTGTGGAGTGATCACATATTTGACGTCGCCAAAAACGCTGCTAAGTGTTTAGGTTTTCTCTGCCGATGCATGAAGTTTCTTACCCCATCTGATCTGGTTATTATAAATAGGGCCATATACATATACCTACATATATCTGGCCATTGTTAGGAGTCAGGTTTCCACGGGGGACATCTTCGATATACCAGAGGTGGCTACGGCACGCTTGCGGTTGCTCGGCTTCGCTCGTCGCTTGGGGTGGTTCTTGCCACCTCTTAGTGCACCTCCTGCTCGACTAAACAAAAATTTATAATCGTGCCTAAAGTATGGATGGAAAAATTATGACACAAATCTAGAGACCATGACGACATCTGAGAGGAAAGATAGTTGGTGCTTCGATTTAATAAAGAAAAATGAAAGAAAATTAAAAAAAACTAACCCATCTAAACTAACTAACCTATTTAACAAAAAACCCAATACCAAAATTACTTTGAAGAAATTATAAATATAAAAAAAAATGAATTAAAAAAATTAAATAAATACTAAACTAATCCTAAAAACTAATACCCTATATCCTATATCTAAAGCACCTTCTTTTCATTACCCTCAGATACCGCCATACTGAATTCCAAACGTTCGTCTGATGTTGTTGACGAAGGTCTGGCCAACCCAACCAAGTATCAGAAAGATACTTCCTTCGCTATTTCCTTGGCCATATATTCCACGGAAATAGCCCCTAATGTAACCCAACTAGTCACGAATTAGTCGTTAGTGAAAATTCTGTTTTTGTCACGTCCTCAAACCATGATCACATCTGGACGGCTTTACCAAGCCTCCACACACCTTTAGCTAAAGAAATTAGAACTCCATTCTTTTAAACTTTTATCCTTCAAATCACAATTTTATAAAAGAGAGTAAACTGTGAGTGAGTAAAGACGTGTTTTTTAAGTCTTGTGAAAATTGTTGAAGGTATAGACTTAAAGCTGAAATAGTAATCATAAAATAAGTCAAGTTTCGATACAGTATTGAACCATTGGGTGAGCCAATCAAGTTTTCACAGTGAATTTATATTGAAATTTCCATTTAAAATAAAAATCAAAGCAAATCCACTCAAAACTTGGCTGACGAAAAACTAATACAAAAACATCTGTAAATCCGTTTAAAAATGCCGCTTAATCGAACACCACCCGCAACTTCAAACAATAAAACCGTCGACGAAAAAACACAAACTTGCTCGAATAAAAGAGTTTTATCTTGCACTTCGCCAGAGGTTTTTCCGCCACCAAAACAAACTACTGAAAAATCCGGAATGTTCGTTGGAGAAATGAAAATCCCAGATCTTTTCGACCGTATGTCTGCACTTCTGGATGAAAAACTGAAAGACTTCGCTACTAAAGCAGACATGAATAAACTTAATACTGATATCGACCTTTTAAAACGAAACAATGCGCTTCTTCAAAATCAACTAGAGAAGGTTGAGACCCGATGTATTTCACTCGAGCGACAAGTAGAGTACCTGGCAAATAGAGTCAACGAAAAAAATTTGATTTTACACTTTCCCGCTGAGGCAGAGGTTCAAGCGACCGAAAAAGCAAAAACACTGTGCATGGACCTTCTTCAAACGCAAAATCAAAATGTAATCACCGATACGCGCATACTTCGCTCTAGCAATCAAAAAATTAAAAATGTTATCGAGCTCCAAAACAAACATGATGTCGGACGCATTCTGAAAGCAGCGACAAAGTTAAAAGGCACTGGCATTTCGATACACAAAGACTACCCGACAGCAGCTAGAGAAAGAAGGCGAAAACTCGTCGAAATCCGGTCGAAAATAATCTCGAAAAACAAAAATATAAAATCCTTGCTTCGTGGAGATACCCTACAAATCGAGGGAAAAACTTTTTATTACAACCGAAACAATGTTTTGACATGTGATGAAGATGGAGGTATGGAATGAATGAATGAATGAAAATTTTATTGAGTCTTTATATATCTATTACAAAGTTGTTTCATCTTATTCTATCTTTAACAAAAGTGGCTGTAGCGTATGGCCTTCTTTAACAATTTTTCTTTAACTAGGGTTAAGCCTCGTGGCATGTCATTTTTATATAAAAATATAGTTGTGTTCTGCTCTTGCTCATGAGCGTTATATATTGCATGAAACGGAAGTTTCGTTAACTATATACATATTTACATTTTTAATACACTAATACTAACTTAAAAACTAAATAACTAAATAGAGTGCGTAGCGCATATGTATCTTTTTCTTTTTTTTTACATTAAGTGTTGATGTTTCTTGTCTGTTTGTTGGAAATGAGAGCGAAAGCGCTCTATATATTTTAATATACCGTTTGTTCACTAGAGGAGTGAGAAAGTGAAAAAAGATAGTCAGTTATGAGCGATGGCTCTATACTGCTTACTAATATACATTTGGAAGTATAATAAAGAATACGATTACACTGATATCACTTGAAATAATAAGTGAAGAACGATGGCTCCAATACATATACAGATATGAATATACATTTAGGGGTAATGATGAAAAATACTACATATTACAAGTATATATTAAGTGTTTTGTAAACATTAATACAATATGTTTAGAACATAGAATATATGAAAAATATATGGGATATTATGAGTGTTTATCACGGATAATGTCAATTTATACTGACAAAGATAGTTTAAACATACTTGAAGTATCACAGAAAGATTTTGTACTAAATTTTGGATTGATAAATAATTTTTTATAAACTTATACTATGGGTGCGGGTACCGCGCTCCTATTTAGTGAAAAATGTGAATTAAGTTGATTATAGGATTATACCTAATTCAAGCGTTTCGGGTTGTTTAAGATAAAAGTAATTTATAATTGTAAACTTCACTAATTCGTAAGTAACGTTTTTCTTGACACTTACTGCCGTTCCCTGCAGTTCGTCTTTTCTAAGGACGTATGTAGTTGTCAAAGCCCACTTTGTTTCTACTGTTTAGATGGGTTTCTTGTACGAGAGCCCATGGTGTATTTGCTGGCTTGGAGAATTTTTGTAAGTTCTATTCTCCAAGCCTGGTTAATTAAGGACGAAATGGGAGATTTACAAATTTAATGGCCATTATTGAGGACTGACGAGCAGCTGATTGACCAGCTCAAGATAAGCTAATCGCTTACTAACGAGTGTCTGGAAGTTTCCCAGATTTGACATGAATTTATCTATTTTTGAGATAAGTTGGCTCATCTCGATTCCAAAAAGATCTTTAGAAAGATTTATAAAGTCGTTAAGGGCACTTGTGCAAGCTGCACCACCGGATTCTTTCGCGGAGGGAAGATTGCCAGACGGGCCAGGACCCCGTGGAGTGCGCTGGTGCGTTGGTTGGCGTATGAAACTCCAGGAATGACAAAGTTACCATTTGAGATAGCTTTGGAGAAGGCTTTTCTTTCGTTTTGTTTTTCTTTGGCATCTCGCAGTTTTAGTTTTCTGCTGGCCTCGAATCTTTTGTAGGATGCACATCCCTTGAAGTTAGCTGGGTGGTTCTCGCCACAGTTGACACAAGTGGCAAAACTTCCCTCCTGCTTAGTGACGGAGCAGTGGCCCGGCTCATGTGGGGCTATACATTTTACGCATTTGTATGTGCTGGCAGAATTTTTAGCCAAATGGCCGAACTTCTGGCACCGACGGCATTGCAGTGCGCCTTTATTGCCTCTGGGCTTCTCCCAGTGAACTCGCGTGTTAAAAATGTAGCGTATTTTCAGGAGCTCCTCGGGACCCGTACCCGGTTGGAGTTTGACTAGGAATAGATTATATCGAGTTTTGTTCGCTTTTGATCTTAAAGTTTCAAAAACCGAGACTTTGTCCACATTTGGGATTCTTATTTTCAATTCGTTTAGAATTTCAGACTCTGGGTAGGCAAGAGTGAGTCCTCTCAGGACGACGTTAGCGGTTCGATCCTCCTTCAAAGTGAAGGAGTGCGCCTCAAACTTGTTGGACCTCCTCAGAAGTTCCAGAAGATCACGGTGAACTTGACTATTATCAACAAAAAGTCTACTTACGTTACCACGATTAATCACTTTATAATTAAAAGGTACCGAATTTTCGGGGAAGTCTTTAATAAGTTTATTAATATTCACATTTTTCATGAAGATAGGAGGGCAGTACTTACCCCTCGAGCGCAAGGGCTCCGTTCCATTGATGCTGTCGTCTCGTGTTGAGTTTTCAGGTCCAACGCTGGCTTCATTTCTCCTGACATTGGAGGTATGGAGTTTTTAGAACAACTGACATTTGATGTGTCAACAAATAAAACTCCCACCACAGGCCCTCAAACTGTAGGTAGTCAGGTGCTGCCAAATTGTATTTAATAAAAATGCCGTCAGCCATGTTTATACTAGTAGTTTTTGTAAAGATTTTAAAAATGTTATTTCATGTAAAATATGTTCTTATAATGTATCAGGATTAGCCAACAAAACTGTTTTTAAAGATTTTTTTGATAGAATTAGACAAAACGATATTTTTTTTTTGTTATTTGAGACCTTCATCGAGGACCCAAAAGAAAAATACGACTACCTTTTTCCTGAATTCGTTCTGCATTGGATCCCAGCAACGAGAACTCATGCGCACGGAAGAGCAAGCGAAGGATGTCTTTACGGAATCAGAAAATCTTTTAAGAAATACACAAATTGTTTTTTTTTGTAGAAAAAATGGATAGGATAGTAGTTGAAATAACCGTTAAAAATGAACAATTTATGATCGTACCAGTGTATATAAACTGTAACAAATGGATAGATGAATATACAGAACTTTTTAATTTCCTTCTAGAAGAAGGCACGGAAAATTTAATGCTAATTGGAGACTGTAACGCGAGGGTTGGGGACTCGCAGATACTCCAAATGCCATCCGAATTTACCCCGCTATCGATTAACTCAACCAGATCAGCATGCGATGCAACGCTTGAAAGTGGCTTGAGTACACAAATGACTTAACGGTGGAACAACTGGTGTACTCAGACCATCTTCCATTGGTAATTTCTTGCGATTTCACAAAAAACCAACGAAAGTCTAAAACTGTTACCAAAGCTCCAGTGGTAGGAACGTTTTTTTGATGTCATACCAAACAAGCATTGACTCAAGTCTGAGTCTTGTTAACGATGATCAAATTCAGTCCGTTAGTGATGCTGAGTTATTAGTTACGTGTGTCGAATAAGCCGCTCAGCAATTCCAAACAAACAATAGGCAAAAGAACTGGAGGGACCCATGGTTTGATGCAGAATGTGAATCAGCTAGAAAAAAATCATTCAGGTTTCTTAAACTAGTCAGAGCAATCAATACAAACTCAGTAAAAATTATGTACCAAAACGCTAATCTAGCCTACAAAAAGCTCTGCAAGGAAAAACAAAAACAGTATTCCCTATGCCTCCTGATTAGGCTAAACGCAGTAAGAGACAGCAGTTCTTTTTGGAAATTAGCGAGAGAACTAAATAGGATACCTTTGGCTAGGAAAACAGAAATAAGTACGGGACTATTAGCAGATCACTTTCAACGGTTACTTGGTAATCCAGAAAGAATTTTCCAAATACAGTTTGCTCACCCTTGGGTCGAAAACGAAATTCTGCATCAACCATTCACAATTCAAGAAGTAGTGACTGTCCTTCATAGATGCAACAACAACAAAGCTCCAGGAGACGATCGCGTTCCCTATGAGTTCTATAAATACGCTTCAGAAAACTTTTTGGTAAAACTTACAGATGCATACAACTACATCTTCATGACCAATGAATTTCCGGAAAGCTTCCGAAGGAATATCATCTTCCCAATTTTCAAGAAAGGCGACGTGAACGAACCAACAAACTATCGTGGCATATCTTTTATGAACTCTATCATGAAAATCTTTACTGGTGTAATTCTAGACAGACTTACAGTATGGATTCAAGATAACAATCTGCTAAGCGAATACCAGGCTGGATTCAGAAAAGAATACTCAACGGTGGACAATATATTTTCCTTGACATGTATCGCCAGATCATTCCTAACGAAAGGAAAGAAGTTATATACTTTTTTTATTGACTTCAAGTCAGCTTTCGATTCAATCGATCGGAACGCATTGTTTTACAAGATAAGCTGCTTAGGTATATCCACAAAAATGTTGAATACGCTAAAAGGACTCTACGCGAACAACCAAACAGCGATATGGAATGAAACAGAAAGATCAGAATGGTTCCACACGACATCAAGGGTTAAACAAGGCTGTCTTCTGAGCCCAGTTCTCTTTTCTCTCTTCCTGGATGATCTTACTACGTTCTTACCCGGTGGTATTAGTTTTTCCGGTGTCACAATTAAAGCACTTGTATATGCTGATGATGTTATCATTTTTGCAGAGACTCCAAATATGCTGCAAATAATGATAAACAAACTCCAATTATATTGTAACATATGGAATCTGAATGCTAATACCAATAAATCGAAGGTAATGATTTTTCGCAACGGAACAGGACGATATGCAAGAGAAGAAAAATGGAAATGGGAAAATGTAGATCTTGAGGTGGTGCGGGAGTAATTATAACTTCATCGCTATCTTACAAAAAACACTTGAGGGTAAAACTAGCAGAAGCAAAAAAAGCTATCAACTGCAACTGGAGAGGAGTCTTAAGCAAGAAGCATATTGCCCCAAGCACAAAGTTTAAACTCTTTGAGGCCGTAATGCGATCGATCTTATGCTATGCTAGTATGGGGTTTTCAGCAGTATGATGAGGTTGAAAAACTTTTAAGATATTTTATAAAAAAAATGTTCTGGCTTCCTGAAAATACACCTAATTATTGGCTTCACCTAGAGACAGGAGTGGCACCACCCTATATCTTCACACTCAAGATGCATCTGCAGTATATATTAAAAGCTACAGAGCTACCAACTCATCGCCTACCTAACATAATCGTCAGACATCTACTTATTCAGAAATCCCAATTCTTTGAAAAGTGGATTCAACTCGGTCTTGAGCAAGACATCCAGTTACTTGAATCAGACATGGAGGATTGGAAAACTACATGCCCACTATAGCTTCGAAAAATTGAAGCATCCTTTTTTGCAAAATTTGCTGAATCGGCTCAACGAAGCGAATCCCGAATTTTATATAGGCAATTAAATCACGACATGGGTGTGAACAATTATTTTGACGACCGACATCCTATTAGTACAATATCCTTGATATTCAAAACAAGAGGGGAATTGCTACGTTTAAACTACCAACCACACGGTTCCAACGACGACACTCTGTGCACATTATGCAATCTTCAAGAAACCGAAAATGTAACGCATTTCCTAGGAACTTGCCCTATCCTTAAGACAATCCGACGCGCTTTCTTGGAAAAATACGTCCTCAATATAGATGATATCAACTTGATTCTCAATGGTGAAAACTGGATAGCATTGTACAATTTCGTCCACGCGGCGCTGAACTATAGAAAACAAATAATCAACCAAGCTTTTTAAAATTTTTAACCAAATTCCTCTTTCAATTTTCTTTTTGAGATAAAAACTATTATTAAAAAACATTTTTGTCTTTGTATAAATTATAATTCTCTTTTTCTGGCTGACGGCAAAAGCCAATGCTATATTTTATGAATTATTTAAAAAAAAAAACAAATATGTAAATCAATTTTCTGCTAAATAAAATCACACTTTTACTACTACTACTACTATATCTGGGTAGGTGTTCCAAAAATCCACTTTAGTCTCTTGAACAGAATCCGAAAGAGAGCTATAAAAATGATAGGCCACCGTTGTCTAACTGAAACATTTGTATCTCTCGAGCACCGCCGCAATTTTTCATGTTTATCATTATTTTTCCGCTATTTTTATAAACAGTGGTCTAATGAAATAGCCAGTTGCATTCCTTCCCTTAAACTATATAACCGTAATACTCACGATTTTAGGAATGCTCATCAATTTACTTTTGATCCCAATTTCGGACGTACAGAGATTCATTTTTAGCTGCACTACACCAATGTGGAATGCTTTCCCAATCATTGCAATGCGCGGACATTCAAAACCAATGTGCATCGGTATCTACTTTCTAATCCTATCCTACTTTTCTAATTGCTCGCACTGTGTTTATCATTATAAGGGTATTCATAACCCCTTGAGTGCGTGTATAATATAAAAAAAAAAAACATTTTACTTACTTTTACCAAATCTTAAGAAGCTCAAAAATTTGAAAATTTGTAATCTATCGCAAAATCATTCCAAACGAAAACTTAACAAAAAAACACTTGTTGCTAGCACGTTGCACAAATAGAAAAGAAAGTTTTGTCCGAGCCTCACTTTCACGAAAGACAAACAAATTACAAACAGACATACGTGATAAAACAGGAGAACTGCATCAACGTTGAACATATTTATAGCAACCTAATTTTTTCCACAATCAACGTGTCGAAAAATCAAATTCTAAACGCAAAGTCTTAGAGATTTAATTTATTTTATACATATTTTAAAAGCATTAAGAAAACATATGTATGTACATCTTTTTATTCTAAAAAATCGAATAAGCAAAATCGTCGGCTTTCTTTCAAAATCTCGTAAGTCGAAAATGGTAAATTTTCCAGGAGGCGCAAAAAACCGTTTTAAAAAATAAAAAAAGGCAACTGTGAAGGTTTTTTTGATTAATAATATTTTATTTATCATTTGTAATCATTATCATTTGTTGGTTTTTTCGGGCTTAAAATCGAAGCTTAGATCAGTTGAATAATAATGAATCATAATATTCGTGGTAGTCTTTGTGTAAAACAACCTTAAGTTGTTGCAAATGCAACCATTTTTCTTTTTTGATTTTAAGCTTTTCATTGTATAATTTTGGAATACAATTATATAATATGCCTGCAAAGTGCTTACTTCTTCGCTGAGGAAGATCTTTCCATACATCTTCGTGACTGAGTTTGTATTTTATATAACCGCTACTTTGATATTGCAAGGCTCTCAAATCGGTTACTTGTGGATCACCAGTTTTTTCTACGGGGCGGATTGATCTATAGAAGTTACATGCCGCACTGTAGTTCAGAAAAAAGTTGTAATTAAGGTATTCAACAGAATACGGCTCTGGCAGATTCCTTGCATGCTTGCATGCATTTATATACGAGCTAGGGAGATAAATATCTTGATTTCTTAAGCGTCGTTCAATGTTGGAATGCATTGAATCACACTCCATTTGTGTGTGACCTTTTTCCAGGTATTTTTGATTGATTGTAATGCAATGAGTATACGCAAGATTCACTAACGCATTGGAAAGAGTCATATTTCGGTTTCGGTAACCACAGCCATCGCTAAATATGATTATTTCATCACTTTCTTCAAACGGAACTTCTTTAGTTATAAAGTTGCAAATAATTGACGTGAATTAATTTACTATTAACGCCCCTTGCGACTCATCCCATAAATAGCAAAATCCTTTTTTAGTTTTAAGATCGTAGATTGTCAAATTGTGAACAGCCAACTTTGTTTTGTAATATAAAGCAGAAGCCTTCAAAGATGGTGTAGACGTGTTTTGCATGCATTTTATCACTGTCCTTTTCACGTCGTGCAGCTTCCTTCATCTTTTGGTGACGTACGTAATCTTCTTCTAATACATTACCTTCTTTACGTGCAATACAGAGATCACATTGGTCTTTTTTAGGTTTGAACAAGCTTATATTCATTTCATTCATAACATCATCGAATACCTTAAACTTCACTTGCTGGATATATTTTTCTGTTGAATACCTTTGGTATTCACGAAAAACGTTACATTTTGAGATCCAAAGGGACTCCAAGTAAACTTTTGAAGATGACTGCCTGCAATAATGGGACTCAACTTTTGGTAGTGAATTGAGAAAGTCCTTTACTCCTGCTCGCCCCGTTAAAAGTGTATTCTTTTTTTTGCTGGGAATGTTTAAGGTATTTTCGGAACTACCATCAAGGTCATTTTCTGTCTCTTTAGAACCAGTTTTGGCCCAATTGATTGCACTCCATTCATTGATATCAAGAGTGTGAAGGAACATTGTTTTACATACTCTAATTGCTTCTCCACACCCGGGCTTTTTGAGGTGGAAAAAAATAGTATTTTTCCTTCTGGATGTTACGTTCTTTTGGTTTTTTTTTTATCTTTTGGAGCGCTTTATTGTGTCAATAACTTAACTGTTACCTTTTTTTCTGCCCACGACAAGTCCCAAAAATACTTGAATATAGATTCCCTATCATCGCATGAAAACTCACCGCATTTGCTTTTTGAATAGATTTGACTATTTCGGCAATTGTATCTTGGCCTTAACTCACGTTGAGACTTCTGAGCTCCATAATGCCAATTCTTTTTACCATCGGAGCTCTCACTTTTTATAAGACCCTTATAAGGTAATCCTTTTTCCCTATAAAGTTGGTTTTTTTTCTGCAACCAATTTTCCGGATTCGCCTTATTTTTCTTGGCCCTTTTCCTAGCATGGCTTTCATTCGTATCTTAAAGAAGTTCAAAAGGTTCTGGGATCCTTGCTTCATCATCTGCGTCCCCTTTTAATATAAGTTCTGATTCAACTACTGGTCCCGAGATGATGACTTCATCTGTTCCATTCGGAGAAACGTCCTGCGCAACATTATTAGCAAGAATCAAGTTTAGTTGATCTTGCAGTTCAATCTCGTTAACTACAAAAAAAATAGAAACAGCTACCGGAATTCAAGCTAGTCTTTCAGTTTTTTACACATACCATCAACTGTTTTGCAAAGGGAATTGATTTATACGGCCCCTTTTCTCAGCAACCTTTACAACATTGCTCGTGTTTTGTACCAAGTAAAGTTATTTAATTTTTCTATTTTTATTGAAAATCTATTGAATACTTACGTGAGCAATCAGTACCTAAAACAGATTGCAGCATTTTCCAACCTCTAGTGTTTTTTGCAGTATCAAAAGAAAGCTTTCGCTTAGACATAACTAATATTTCTTTTAACAAAAGAAAATTCTTGAACAGTTTTCTTTTACTCAGCCATACAAATTTATTTTAAACCGTTATCAATGCGACTTTGTTTTCATTTTACTGTCAAAAAATAACTCTTACTATTCGCTTTAAAAACAGACATACGAGGTATTGTATATAAAGCGACCTATAAGCGAATATCAAAACCTCGTAAGACAGACATACGAGTTTTAAATGGACATTTAAACGCCAATAGACTTAGGAGGTTTTAAATCTGGTTGATAGAGACAAAAGGAATCACGTTGGAGTTACGAGGTATTGATATTTAGATTCAGTGATTTTTTTCATCAATATTGCATATAAATGTCATTTTTCATAATATTGGGACTTACGAGGTTTTGAAAGAAAGCCGACGAAATGTAATTTTGTGTTGTTGGTGTGTTTTGATAGAGTTTCGATCATTTTAGGTAGGTGTACAAAATCGAAAGGTAGGTAGTAGGGTGGGTCAAAAAATCAAGTATTGTTTTTTTTTGGATCCGACACATGAAAACTAGTTCCTAGGTACCTGTAGAAAGTACTTACCAAATATTAGCTCTTAATATTAACGGGAAGAATATGCTCATCATAGTTTTCCATTTTCAATTTAGTATCATATAAAAATGGTCATATCTTATCAACAATAGATCGTTTAACCCATTCTCTCCCATTGTACTTTTTAAAGTACAGTAAAATGAATTTTACAAATGGCCATTTAACAATATGCCATGAAATAAAAATCATCTTTTTGATTTTGTTTTCTCAAAAGCCAATATTATTTGAATTTTTCATATAGTTTTTTTATTATTTGATCACAATAGGTTATTGTCCAATTGTCTTTTCGTATAAAGCATTCTGAAATATTTCTCGTTTTGTGTCCTTCAAAAACATTTGTGGTCATATAAACTTCAATTGACAAAATACTAAAAATTATTCTTTGATTTTTATTTGAAACAAACATAAAGCTTACGAGTATACAAGTCCCTTCATATTTTTTTTATATATATACGGAGGTAAGCAATGCCAAAGTTTGATGTACTTTTAAAAGTACAATGGGATCATGCATGCATTATTTTTCTAGGGATTAGAATGGATATTCAAACTATCCCTGTCAAACACTTTTATGGTAAACGTTTTCAAAATCTTCACTCTGCTCTGGAAGAACTGCATAATAATGCACATATCGTCAACGCTGATATCGTCATGATTCCTCCACCGGTTGACTACGTGACGGATGAAGAGGATTTAGATGAAGACAATATGATAACAACGGAATTACCACTAGATGTTTCAGGTGAGGTGGAGGGTTTTGTGGAAGCTTAATTAGCGGCTGACGACGACGTATTCGACAGCGATTATGACATCCCATTAGCAGAGTTGAAGAAGTCGATTGCTCCACCGGTATGGAGAAAAAAATTTCCTCAGCCGAACGAACCGAACATTTCTTGCGTAGAATCCAAAACTACACTTCAGATTTATTCGGCCTGAACGAAATAGACATTTTTGAAAATTTGTTTGATCCCGAAGTATGACAACTTATTGCAAAAACACCAACACAACTTTTCATTCAATGACGAGGATTTGAAAATTTTAATTGGAATCTTACTGTTATTCCAATAAAATTCGAGACAAGAATTGATGGTGGAACATTTTCACCTCCATGTTTCCGTCCACTGTTTACAATGCCTGGAGGCTCCACAAGCTGACGAATAATTATAAAGGTGATCTACTCGAACTCACCAGAGCAATAACTCTTCACTACCTTAGGTTCCACACTCTGAATGCAGGACAAGGACAACCTAAACTAACTGTCAAGCATTGCGGAGAGTCCAGGATACCACTTCTCCAAAAAATTTCCAAATCAATTCAGATGTCGATAGTACCATCTACGATCAAAATGTGCAATGTAACATTGTGTATACATAAAAACTGTTTTAAAAATATCCATGTAAACTCAAATTAAAATGATATGTATAACCCTGTACTATATAAAGTACACCTTCATTACCAACAACATAATTTTTTTCAAAAACTTTTTTCGTATAAATGTTCTTATTTTAACCTCAATAAAGAGAAAATACCATAAAAATATGATTTTTCCAATTTTCAATACGGTTGGGAGTTAATGGGTTAACCAATCGCATAGTCAATAGAAAAATTGAACGCTCTACAAAAATGGTCTTACATACTTTTTTCATTAATCCAACCATTTAAAAGATATTCAACGTCAAAGATTGAAGTATTTTAAGGAAAGTAACTTTTTCGTTTTTAATTTTGTAACTTAATAAAAAATAATTATTGTCAAATGAGTTTCAATTATTTCTGTAGGAAATTGAACGCTCTACAAAAAAGATCTCTGTAGTTAATGGATTACTCAAGCCATTCAAAAGATATTCGCAGTAGAATTCCAATGCCTACTGATTTTAGTAGTTTTTCAATAAATATTCCCAATTTATCCAGTTAATTTATGAATTTTGACAATATTCATGAGAAATTGAGTTTATTTCGATAGAATGAGTTTGTTTTAACTTAAAAATAAAAATTTTATCAAAAATATACTTCTAGAATTACTTTTTTATTTGTGGTTTCTCAGTGTAACCACCAGGCCATAAGCACGTTTTTATTCTGAAATAAATCGAAAAATAATTCTGTAAATTAAATATGTGAATGTATTCTATTTATTTAGTGTGAAACTTAAAACAATTTTTCTTATTTGATAAGCATAAGGCTACTTGACAAATAGAGCAGCACCATTTTGAACGATGAGGCTGGGTTTTTGTACTGCAGTATGCACATCTTCTAGAAGAACCGTATATTCACCACACGAGCCAACGACCGTTAGCACTGCTCAAGCTGACGTAAATATCATAAATAATAATAAGAAAAAAAATTAGACCTAAGACACAAATGTTATTCAAATGTAAAAAGAAAACATAACCAACCTAACGAAGCAGAGCCCCTTTTGTGCTCGCAGATTTATATAATAGACTTAAGAAATTAATTATTGTAAATATCATATGAACATATTTTGAGTGTAATTAAAAATAAACTATTGTATATATATGAACCGTATATTGGCATGTGTGCGTATTAGTCCAGTCAACGCGTCATTTGACCTTGCGCGCAGAGGCATGGTCAATTTTTTTTTCACGGATCGATAGGTGCTTATGAGAAAAGCTGAAAACCAAATTTGCACCACATGACAACTTTTTTTACCAAAGTTATTGGTAAAAATGTATTTTGTGGCATTTTTTGGTCATTTGCGAATATCTCGGCTCCGCTATCTCGTACAAACAAAAATTAAACATGTATTTATTCCTAATAACATTATCTATTATGTTCTAAAAAAAACCATTTGTTTAAACAAATGAAAAAAAACTTATAGTACATTAAACAAATTTTTTGTTGTTTAAAAATCACTTTTTCGTGATTATTAAGAAAAAAGCTCATTTAACGATGAAATTTTTATTTTTTATTATTAAAGTTCTTGTAATTCCCTACAATTTAAAAAAAAAGTCAACACTCTACGATGAACAAAAGCCGAGTAAGAAATTATTGAACATAGGTAAGTCAGCGCACCCACGCATTTTATGATTTTATGTTTTAATTAATATCTCAGCCCCAGTATGTCGCAAAGTGAAAATAAAAACTGTATCGCCAATAACAATATTTTCTATCAACTTGCATTTAATTTAATATGTTTGAGCAAAAACATAAAAAGTTACCGTTGGTTTCAACGTTTTTTTTCTTATTTTTAATACCTTTTTTTCATAGTTATTGAGAAAAAAACTGTATTTCACGGTAAATACTTTTCAGTTTTGGATTTTTGTTTTATAGTCCTGCTAATTTTCTTCAAATTAAAAAAAAAATTAGTCTATTACGACAAACGGGAGCCAAGATATTCATGATTTAAAAACTTAGGAAAGCTTACAATTTAGTATTTTAACCTTGTAGCTTGCAATATTGGTGTCGCCAGCAACAAGATATATTGGTATCCTTCAAACACCCCACACACACTTACACATATTTGTTGCTTCTTGTTGCTGGCGACACCAAAATTACAAGCTACAAGGTTAATATACTAAATTGTAAGCTTTCCTAAGTTTTTAAATCATGGATATCTTGGCTCCCGTTTGTCGTAATGGACTAATTTTTTTTTTAATTTGAAGAAAATTAGCAGGACTATAAAACAAAAATCCAAAACTGAAAAGTATTTACCGTGAAATACAGTTTTTTTCTCAATAACTATGAAAAAAAGGTATTAAAAATAAGAAAAAAAACGTTGAAACCAACGGTAACTTTTTATGTTTTTGCTCAAACATATTAAATTAAATGCAAGTTGATAGAAAATATTGTTATTGGCGATACAGTTTTTATTTTCACTTTGCGACATACTGGGGCTGAGATATTAATTAAAACATAAAATCATAAAATGCGTGGGTGCGCTGACTTACCTATGTTCAATAATTTATTACTCGTTTTTTGTTCATCGTAGAGTGTTGACTTTTTTTTTAAATTGTAGGGAATTACAAGAACTTTCATAATAAAAAATAAAAATTTCATAATTAAATGAGCTTTTTTCTTAATAATCACAAAAAAGTGATTTTTAAACAACAACAAATTTGTTTAACTTACTATAAGTTTTTTTTTCATTTGTTTAAACAAATGTTTTTTTTAGAACATAATAGATAATGTTATTAGAAATAAATACATGTTTAATTTTTGTTTTTACGAGATAGTGGAGCCGAGATATTCGCAAATGACCAAAAAATGCCACAAAATACATTTTTACCAATAACTTTGGTAAAAAAAGTTGTCATGTGGTGCAAATTTGGTTTTAAACTTTTCTCATAAGCACCTATCGATCCGTGAAAAAAAAATTGACCATGCCTCTGCGCGCAAGGTCAGGCCCTTTTTCATGACGCTTTGACTGGACTATATTGGTCATATCGCACCTCCAAAGGAACATTTGGTTTGAAGTGGTTTGTATTCGAAAATTCTGATGAGCGGCGGCCTCTGCTGGTTGTGTGTGTATGAGCTCCTGCAAGTCCATTTGCTATTGCGATTCGGAACTCTTTCAATGTCAAAGACTTATCATTCTCAACTGATCTTTCTTTGAAAATAATAAATGAGTTCACAACAGAAACATCAAGGAAATGCCAGAAAATACGATGTCACAATTTTTTCGATTTCCGATCGATATCATAGCACGACTTCAACATATCGGCTTTATCAACGAATCCCATGTTTTTGTTGTATACTGCTATCATTTCTGGACAATTAATGGGTATCGAAGTACCATCTTTTTGCTTACGCATGGTGGTTGTATTTTGGGAAGGATCCATAAAGTTTCCTAAGATATGGACAGCTTTCGTATCCTTCCACTTCACGAACGCCATTCCGTCTCTGCTGACCCGCCAGTCGGAATTTCCTTTTGTCAAACACTTATCACTAAGAAGGTCAGTTTGAAGATTTTTTCTATTGGCTCGTACAGTTCCGCAAAAATAAATGGTTTGGTTTTTGAAATCTTTTTGAAGCTGGACGGAATTGAAAAATATGTCGAAGAACACATGGTGCCCTTTTCCTATTAATTTTTGAGTCAGGTCTTTGATAACACGAGCACCGAGATTAAGCTCCGCAGAATCCGACGATCTACCAGTGTAGATTTGAAATTCGGATATGTATGCAGATTCATTGGCTTGAATCCACACCTTATATCCGCGCTATATGGGCTTCATTGGCATATACTGACGCAAACTGCTACGTCCCTTGAACTTAATCATAGATTCATCGATTGATTGATGTTTTGAGGGCATATAGCATGACAAATAAGTTCTCGACAGTATATCGATCATTGGCCGGATTTTGAAAAGCTTGTCGAAGTTTGTACTTCCTCTGCTAGCTTGTTTGGTATTGTCATTCATGTGAATGTTTCCCAGAAGCCATAGAAATCTGTTCCTGCTCATTATTGAACTCAAATACTGATCACGCAATTCTGGCTGAGCTGACCAGTAGTCTCTGCAGCTTGGCAGTTTTTTTTATACCCATGAACAGATTTCTTGCCAAAAAAGTTTTGATCTCGACCATCCGTCGGAGTAAAAGATGAGACGCCTTCACCAGCTTTTTGTACTGCAAACAAGTTAGTTTGAAAAACAAGCAAGTCAATAAGCTCCTCTGGAAAGATTTGTAAAAAAATCTGAACAGGTGTTTCCAGATCACACGGAATATTTGGTCCAGTTTCTGCCCAAAATCCATCATATTATAGTTACAGAATCTGTTTTTTTGGTCCACACAGTATTATTATTTATTTGCGTAGCTCTTATTTCGCTAAGTAGAACTTCATCCTCAGAATCCCAATCCGATTCAGACACATGCGCAAGGCTCGAAGGGTCTCTTTCATTTTGATTACCAAGACACATAAATTCATCTTGATCATCATCATCAACATCTCCAATTTGGGAATCGAGATCGGACGGAATATTTTCAGGAAAAATGTCATCATAAGTTGAAATTCTTGCTTCTGATAAGGTTTTCACAAAAGAAAAAAAAAAAAAAAAAACTAGTTACATCCCAGTGGCTACGCACAAAAACCACCCACAAAAATATATACAAAAGCAATAAAAAAAAATTAATTTTATCAAAAAATTATAAGAAACACGTAAACTGTTCAAAGTTAAGGAAAAGACAACCAGTATATATGATGATTCAAGAGGAACTATAATTCAGATGTAAAGTATGACTTAACAATGCATAGCTTAATACTTAATATAAAACGTAAATAAGATGTAATTATGTGCATGAGTAAGTATGACATTTATGTAAAATAGGGTATTCTAGGAGACATAGTGAATTTTAAACATATCGGAAACAAATTATTTCAACACTCCCACTTTTACAAATGTTTAAAATTTCAATAATTCAAATAGATAAACAAATAATTAAAAATTATTTAACTTTAAATGCATTTAAGAAAAATTAATTCAATGCTACTATTCCCATCATGTATCGGAATCGAAAAAACTTATCCTTGGGAAGGGCCTTAGTTAATATATCGGCAATTTGGTTTAGACTAGGTACATACTCCAAATCGAACATCTTCTCTTCATATTTCTCCCGTATAAAATTGTAGCGAACATCTATGTGCTTTGTTCGTTTGTGGAATTCTGGGTTTTTTATGAGCCGGATAGCACCTTGGTTATCTACAAACAGAACTGGATTAGCACATTCATCCTTCAGTAAATCAGACAACAGTTGTTGAATCCAGATCAATTCTTTGACCGCCTGACATGCAGCAACAAACTCCGCTTCTGTAGTAGATAATGCTACGCATTTTCGACTTTGCGACGCCCAAGTGATACAGCTTGAACCCATAAAGTAGACGAAGCCACTGGTAGAACGTCTAGTTACAACGTCCCCAGCATAGTCTGCATCACTGAAACAAGATAAGGTATATTTAGATCTTTTGAAAATCATACCAAAGTCAGGAGTTCCCTTAATGTATCTCAAGATACGTCACATGAATCTCCCTGGGCTTATCCAAATATCGGCTTACATAACTAATGGCAAAAGCAATATCCGGTCGCGTTGCTACCATCAGGTACATGAGGCTTCCTACAGCTTGCCGGAAAGGGAACCTCAAATCTTCTGCCTTAACTTCCAGACCGCACGTTGAATTAATTGAAACATCAGCTGGAGTCGATACTGGCACTGCATCCTTCATACCGAATTTTTCAATCAATCTTTTGATATAAAGCGACAGGCTTACATGAATGGAACCATCCTGGAGTCTTCTCAGTTCCAATCCGAAAAAATGTCTTGCTGGAAAAACTTTGATCTTAAGATTTTGCTTAAGATACTCACAAAGTTCAATGATTTCAGTTTTATTAGTTGAAGCAACGAGTCCTTCATCTATGTATATAGATGGCTAAAATAGTTTTATTTTCATTTCTACGGCTCGTAAATACGCAAGGATCTGCATCGCAAACAGAAAACTGAAAGTCATTTAGTAATTCCTTGAAGGTCTGGTTCCAGCTCTGGAGGCTTGTTTGAGTCCGTATAAACTCTTTTTAAGTCTGCAAACCCGATCAGTTCCGTCCTTGTATCCTTTTGGCTGGCGGACATAAATCTCCTCATCTATATTCCCATTCAAAAAAGCAGTTTTCACATCAAATTGTTTTAAATGCAAATTTTCATAAGCCGAAATCGACAAAATTCCTCTTATGGATTAAAACTTTGCAACAGGACTAAAAGTTTCAAAATAGTCAACTCCAAATATTTGGCTAAATCCGCGTGCAACTAACCTTGCATTAAAACGCTCAGGTTCGTTTTGTGTTGCTCCCTTAACCTGGTACACCCAATTAGTATCAACCACCTTTCTATCGTATGGTAAATCAACCAATCTCCAGGTGTCACTTTCTTGGAGTGACTTCACTTCCGAATCCATTGCAGCTTTCCATTTGATATTGTCACCACACGTAATTACATCATTGTAATGAAGAGCAATATATGAGTCAGCCATAAATGCAAATCCTTCTTCGATACAAGAGTTAGCCTCACTTTCTCCTAAGACGATTTCTCCAATCTTTGGTATACTTTCCTTTATCTTGAAAACGATCTGCTTCTTCATAACCGACGGCACCATCAGCATCTTCGAATACGTCATCAGCAACTTCATCCTCAGCATCTTCTTCCTCTACTTCAGCTTCCTCTTCCTCAGGTATCTCTGGATCAGCTTTCACAAGATCATCAACATCTCCGATAGAGTTCAGCTTCTTGGAATCTTCAATAATTGGGGACGAATTTCGAACTGAAACCTTTACACCAGAACGTAAGATCATAGGCCTTGTAATTTTATCATCTGAACGTGCAAAAACTACATCCCTACAAACATCTACTTTATTCTCATCTGGAATGTACACTCTATAACCTTTAACACCATACTCGTAGCCAACGAATATTCCCTTCTTTGATTTGCGATCAAATTTTGTTCTTTTCTGGTGTGGGACGTGAACGAATACTTCACTACCAAAAACCTGTAGATTCGCAATTTCCGCTTCTTTTCCAAACCATAATTCGTATGGGGTTTTATCTTTTACAGAACTAGTACCTGTACGATTAAGTACGTAAACGGCTGTGTTGATAGCTTCAGCCCAATATTTTTGAGGTAAATCTTTAGCATGAATCATCGAACGTGCCGCTTCAACTATGGTTCGCATCTCACGTTCGGCGCTACCATTTTGTTCCGGTGTGTAGGGAACTGTCTTCTGATGAATAACGCTTCTCTGGCTCAATACGTTCTGAATAACCTTATTTGTATACTCTGTACCATTATCTGTTCTAAGAGTACGAACTTTCTTCCCAGTTTCATATAAGACTATATCAAGGTACTTTTCAGTATAAATTTTGCACTCAGTCTTTTCTTTAAGAAAGAAAACAGTTCTAAAATGTGAAAAGTCATCCTTGAAAAGCAAAAAATATTTAGAACCACCAATAGAGCTCTGAGACATCGGCCCGCACATGTCAGAGTGTACAAGTTCAGCTACATCACTAGACTTAGGTTAGGTTAGATTAGGTAAGTGGGCTGACAGTTGATCTTGTTACTGTCACACCCATTGTGATACCCTAGGGTTCGTTACCCCTTTTATTGAAACCTATGATAATCCTATGTCGATCAAACCCATTAAGGGTACGGATGGGTTACAGCAAGCTTTAGCCTGAAATGTCAGAGAGTATTTCTAAAGTGTTGAAATTTCTAACGTCACATAATAGCATGGCTAGGGAGAGGTATACGTATAATGCGGGGTATTCCTTTCCTTTACCTTCACTTAAAAAATCATTCCCCCCACCAGACCCGTAGGAGCATGTGGCTCCTTGCAACGCCTGGTAGATGAGTTTGAAAAGCCAGTTTTTAGTGTATATGTTCGTTTGTTTGGTCGTTAGTTAAGTCGAAGAGGTTGTTTCCATACGAAAGAGGATTTTACCAATCTTAGGCAGATGTGGCCCCATCGACCCATTGATGCTCGTGCTCAACTTAGGAGTGGCAACCGCAGGTGTATAGGCGAGGTGCCCATTCTCCGTTGGTGCTGCTTTCACAAGAAACACATGCGTCGTTGTCATTTACGTTCGTACTACACTGTCGTACTGTAGTTGAAGGCGGTTTTCATAGATCAGGAATTTTCAAGCCATTTGGTATCATTAACGAATTTTAACATGATTTTGCTTGGAATGTCAGAGAGCTCCTCTAAGTCGTTGAAGAAGTGCCTCCCTAGATGTCTGTTTCTTAGATTATATAGTGCAGGGCAGTGACACAGGTAGTGAGGAGTGTCCTCATGTATCTCTTCGTCACCGCATCCTCTGCATAAGTCGTCCATACTGAGTTTCATCTTTTTCTTGTGATAACCGAGTTGATTGTGACCTGTGATAATGCTCACGAGAAGAGAGAGACTTTGTATTCAGTTGGATGATAATTTCGGTCTTTTGTTTACTGAAACTAGGCCATAATTTTCTTGTTGTAAGACAGGAATCGAGAGACATCCTTCTCTTGTTTGCTAAGCAAGTTACAAGCTTCGATTTGATTTCAATGGCAGAAATCTCTTTTATTGCCGCTTGGCTATCAATGAAAAAGGTGATATCAGCTTGTGGTATTGCCATCATTGAGACTTGTTTCGCAGCTTTCGTCACTGCCAGGACCTCAGCTTGAAGGACACTGCTGTAGTCAGGAAGTCTGAATGAGCTGGATAGTCCAAGGGTTTCTGAAAAGAATCCTGCACCAACACCAGTTTCCATCTTCGAACCGTCGGTATATATAGATATCATCGATTCGTTGATTTTCCAGTCCTCTCTCCTAGGAAAGACGGTCTTGAACGGTTTGTAAAAGTCTAAGCGGGGTGTTATGTAGTCAGTACATACCCTATTTCCTATGTATTTCTGTAGAATCTGCGCATGACCTGTCGCACTATGTCGCCAGTTACACGTCTGGCTAAGTCGAAGTGCGCTATTGGCTGCCGATTCTTGTGTAAATAGATCTAGAGGTTTTAGATAGAGTATGGCTTCCAGCCCCGCTGTCGGGGTGGACCTCATTGCCCCAGTAATTCCAATACATGCCATTCTTTATACCTTGGTCATAATTTTAAGGATGGTAGGTTTGTCTAGTGCATTCCACCAGACTACGTTATCGTATGTTAGTACAGGTCTGACTATGGCCGTATACATCCACTTGATAATTTTAGGGCTTGGTCCCCAAGTTTTACCAAATATTCTCTTGCAGGAGTAGAAAGCGAATATGGCTTTATTTGTTCTATCCTTAATGTTGAGACTCCAGTTTAATTTCTTATCCAGGATCACGCCGAGATATTTAGCGTGATCGGAGATTTTGAGTTGGGTCCCTTCAATAGGGGAATTTTAAAGGTCGGTAGTTTCCTTTTGTTCGTAAAAAGAACCAGTTCGGCTTTTTGCGGACTAACCGCTAGACCGCAGTTTTTAGTCCATGCATTCACTATAGATAAGGCATTCTCTATCTGTTCGCTAATTGTGGAGGGAAATTTACCTGTCGCTAGTAATGCTAGGTCATCAGCATAAGCAATTACTTGGACTCCACTTTATTTAAGTCTCATTAGAACTGCGTTCATCACGAGTGTCCAGAGAAGCGTAGAAAGCACTCCACCTTGTGGAGTTCCTCTAGAAGTAGGCACTTTAATCTGTACTTCTCCTAGCTCCGAGTTGATCTGTCTGTTTTTTAACATACACATTATCCATCTGATGATGGTATTATGCACATTAAGATTTACGAGCGCTCCTTCAACGGCCTCGTTTCGGACATTGTTAAAAGCTCCTTCAATGTCTAAGAAGGCAGCAAGGGTGTATTCCTTGTTTTTGAGCGTTCGTGGAGACGACACTATGAAGTGCTGTCTCAACACTTTTTCCTTTAGTATAAGCATGCTGGGCTGGAGATATGACCTCCGGACTCAGTGTGCTACGTATATGTATGTCTATTAGTCTTTCAAACGTTTTTAAGAGAAAAGATGTTAGACTAATGGGTCTGAAGTCTTTAGCATTCGTGTGGCTAGGCTTTCCAAGTTTCGGAATAAATACCACTTTGACTTCTCGCCACGCTTTAAGCACATATCCCCAATTCAGGCTGCTTAGGAATATGTTTTTTAAGTGTGGGATGACATGATCTTCACATTTTTGTAACATCATGGGGAAGACACTATCCAAGCCAGGTGATTTATACGGTGAAAAGGAGTTTATAGCCCATTTTAACTTTTCTTCCGTAATCAGCTCCGCTGGTGTCGCGTTCTATGTGCAGAGCTCCATTTGTGGGTTGTAATTCAAGTTAGGGATGCAACCAGTAAAGTGAGCGTTTACTAGGAGTTCCAGTGTTTCGCTGCATGATTCTGTCCAATGTCCATTGGGTTCCTTAAGAGATCCCAGAACAATAGGTCCCTTAGCAAGTATTTTCCTGAGTCTTGCTGATTCGTTAGCACTCTTAACTTGACTGCAGAATGTTCTCCACGAGCTGCGCTTGGCTCTTTGTGTTTCCATCTTGAAATTCTTTTGACTGGACTTGTACGTTTCCCAGTCAGTTTCTGCTCTTGTGCGCTTGGCAACATTAAAAAGTCTCCTTGTTTCTTTCCTGATGTTGCCAAGTTCAGTTGTCCACCAGGGTGGTTTCTTCTTACCCTGTCCCATGGTTTCATTGGACAGCCTTTTTCCAATGCTTTACCAAGAATCTCTGTGAAACTATCAGTAGCTTTGTCTATATTCTCGGGTTTTTGTATCGCATTAGTATTCAGCTTTTGTATTCCGGTTACTACTTCCCTATTAAAAATGTCCCAGTTGGTTTTCCTGAGATTTCTAAATGGTTTTCGAGGATCTTTGGTGTCGGGTATTAGAAATTCTATGAGCATGTGGTCAGAGAAAGATTCGTCTTTTAATACCCTCCACTGGTCTATTGAAATAGTGTCCGAGTTGCTAATAAGAGTAACATGGAGCACTTCGTTACGATTGAAAGTGGGCTCGTTGCCCCTATTCGCTACTAAAATATCATTTTCTATAATAAATTCAAAAAGTAACTCACCTCTATCGTTGGTGTCGGTACTTTCCCACTGAGAATGGTGTGCGTTGGCATCACAACCCATAGCGATATCCCATTTCTCCAGTGCGGCACGTTGTATGATCTGCTTCGTCATCTCAGCTGGTGGTCCCTCTACTCCGTCACCCGGCATATAGCATGATATTATGATTAGTGGTGGGAGCCCAGCGCGTTCAAGTTTGACCGTCGTTTGGCCTAAAGAACTATATGTGGATAGAAGAAAGAGTTTAATCTGTTTTCTAACTACAATACATGTTCTAAATCTACTGTTAATGCCTACATTTGTAGTCTTGTACAGCGTCAGTTCTTTGGAGTGTAGGCTCTTTATTCTGCCACCTGATATCAAGGGTTCTTGAATCAGGGCAATGTCTATCTGTCTACTCTCCATGAGGTAGACCAAGTTGGCACTGGCGGCTTTACTGCGGTGGAGATTTATTTGAATTAACTTCATATTGTTTTTAAAACCACCACCTCCTTGTTTACCTTTTTCTTGGTTGATAACAGCCGCAGCTTGCATCGGTTTGTACCGACCCGCACCTTAAAATCAATCTTCCTTAGAAGCGGTACTGATTTATGATTTAAGATCACAACCACTTCTGTGCCATCTTTTGTTTTTTCACCCATCTCAGCTACTTCCCAATTTTGACTAAGTTGGTCAGTATTGAGTGATCTGAGGTATCTTTCAATACGATCCTTCGGGATAAGCGGTCCTTTCATAGTAAGCTTGGCTCTGGGTCTTGAAAAATCACTGATTTCCTTCCTTCCCATGAGGCGAAGGTCAGCGTTAGGCCACGGAGCTTCAGCTTTTTTTGTGAAATCTTGCAGCCATGTGAGAGTCTGTTCATCTTCACATGTCAGCATTTTGAATCCCTGGAAGGTACTGAGAGTACCGAAGAGAGGCGGTGACCGGCTCTTTACGATAGCCTCATTTACCTCATCAAGGATCCGAAGTTCCATTAGTTGCCATTGATCCTCCGTTAGTTTCCGTGCAGGATTACCATAGTCTACTATGACAACTTGTTGACCTACTACTGGAGATTTGACCTTGGAGATTTTGGCTTTCTTTAATATGTTTGTCGGTGATGTGTTCGATGGTGAACTAGTTTCTATTCTCGATCGCTTGGACGTACTTGCAATGGCTGGCGGGTCAGTGGATGGTACATGACTTTCCGCAGTAATCTCAGCGATCGGCTTTTTCATTTTGTTGTCGCGTTTGTCAGTAGTTTGTTTGTGTTTGTCAGTTGTTGATGTTGTTGTCGTTAGTTATTGTTTGGATATGTCCAGAGCCAGCCGTTCCTTAACCGTTAAGGTTTCCGGGTTTTTGTTTGTTAGGAACCGAACAGTCCTCGTATCGTTCCGTTTTTGTCGGCGTTGAAGTTCTTTGTCACTGAGGAGTCTCTTCCCCTTGCGCCGCACTGCAGGCACTGCCTTGCGTTGCAAGGTTGGGTTCTCCAAAACTGTCTTGTCAGTTCGCGACCTTAGGACAACAAGGTTCTAACTGACATTTTTACCAAAAATGAGTTATACAGGGTGATTGGCATAAGGTGTGACAAAAAGCTAGGGCGTGTAGGTTGGACTTAGACAAGAAAAAAATCGTATGGGAGGGGGGGGGTCTATTTCCCCCGGTTAAGGCGGGAGGGGCAATTTAAGAAAAAAATCACTTAAAACAGAAAAAAAATTATTAAAAAATAACGGTGATACCTACGGACTATTGCTATAGCATTTTGAAAAGCCAGAAATACACTCTTTAATCCTGTTTTTAAATAAAGTTGTTCGAGTGAATAGTTTTTGAAAAATTAATTTTCAAAATCAAAATTTTGAAAAAAAAATGAAAATTTTTTTTTTAAACAATTTTTTTTCAAAATTTTACGTAATTAAGTATAATTTTTTTATTCAATATTCAATGATCTTATTAATTTTTAATCAAACACAAAAAACCGGATGTCAAAATGTTTTGTAGTTTTTGAGAAAATCAAAAATAACAAAAACTACTTTTGTTCTAAGAAAAGCCTTTTATTTTAGTTTTAATACGTTTTTGGATTATTAGGTGAATTAACGATTGAAAGGATTAACTTTCTTTTTACTATTTTTTTAATTATCGTCTTATAAACATACAATAATGTGACAAAGTACTGGATTAACCATATTTCACACATTTTTTCATTGAGAACACCTGCGTGAGAGCATTGGTTTAAAATTGACCTGCCACTTTTTTATTATGGTGGGGTCGGCTTGGCGTAGGTGCATTTACGGAAAAAGGGATTAACTTTTTTTGTAAATTTTTTTTATTATCAGTCTTATAAGCATACAATAAAGTGACAAAGTACTGGATTAACACATTTTTTTATTGAGAACACCTGCGTGAGAGCATTGGATTAATATTGACCTGCGAATGTTTTTTAAATAATGCAACGTTACACGCCCTAACTAGTGACAGAAAAGTGCAATTGCGAAATAAGAACAAGAATGTTCCTGAATCTTGAAATCAATTAAAATAAGAAATACATGCATATTTAGATAAAATACATAATTACTGTTTATTTAAATTGTTAACTATTTTTTAACTAAAGCTTATTACAAAAAATTATTTAAAAAACATTCGCAGGTTAATATTAATCCAATGCTCTCACGCAGGTGTTCTCAATAAAAAAATGTGTTAATCCAGTACTTTGCCACTTTATTGTATGCTTATAAGACGATAATTAAAAAAATAGTAAAAAGAAAGTTAATCCTTTCAATCGTTAATTCACCTAAGAATCCAAAAACGTATTAAAACTAAAATAAAAGGCTTTTCTTAGAACAAAAGTAGTTTTTGTTATTTTTGATTTTCTCAAAAACTACAAAACATTTTGACATCCGGTTTTTTGTGTTTGATCAAAAATTAATAAGAGCATTGAATATTGAATAAAAAAATTATACTTAATTACGTAAAATTTTGAAAAAAAATTGTTTAAAAAAAAATTTTTCATTTTTTTTTTCAAAATTTTGATTTTGAAAATTAATTTTTCAAAAACTATTCACTCGAACAACTTTATTTAAAAACAGGATTAAAGAGTGTATTTCTGGCTTTTCAAAATGCTATAGCAATAGTCCGTAGGTATCACCGTTATTTTTTAATAATTTTTTTTCTGTTTTAAGTGATTTTTTTCTTAAATTGCCCCTCCCGCCTAAACGGGGGGAAATAGACCCCCCCCCCCTCCCATACGATTTTTTTCTTGTCTAAGTCCAACCTACACGCCCTAGCTTTTTGTCACACCTTATGCCAATCACCCTGTATATTGCATCGTACTAAAAAGAAGGCTATGCTCTTTCGATCCCTGTATTCCGTTCTTGGCTATCTTCTATGGTTTCTTAAATAATTGATTAAAATGCAGTCAACAAGGTTCTATCTACACATATTTAATTTGATTTTAAGTTCACAAAGTTCTAACAGCCACATAGAACCATGCGTCCTTGGAAAAAAATTTTAATTTTGTAGATAGAACCTTGTTGCAGTTTTAATTGCAGATAGAACCTTTTTGCTCCAGAAATTATTAAAATATGCTACCGTTAGAATTTAGTCTTTCTTGATAATTTTGTCAAATTTGAATTCATATGCGTGAACTCAAAGTGGTATCGAATGTTATTTGGTGGAAAAAATCATTGTACGAAGTCCTATTTGGTAAAAAGTGATAAAAATTATTTGTTTTAAGCTATACGTTTAATATCTGGATGTAAGTAAAACAGTTTCCGGTAATTAGATTTTTATAACACTGTTCTTGTTAGTGTATTAGCCTGTTTGAACAAATCTATGATGGATTCGCAAATACTTGCTCTTGAAGATGGAGACATTATAAATGTTGATAATACTCGTATATCGGTGTTTATTGAGGACTACATTATGTTGGGACCTGAAGTTGATGAAATAAACCAGGATGCAGAAGATCATCTCTTGCAACAAGAAGGTAATTCTGAAAAAAATAAAGGTGATGTAGGGCTAGAAGTAAACCAAGTGGATGTAAATGATCTAAGCCCTAAGCCACGTAAACGGTTACTTAATGAAAAAACATGAAAAAGAAACGTTAGGCAGAGAAAATATCAAGCAGGGGAGGCATATATTAGTTCTCAAGGAAAAGCGGTACACAAGAAAGATACGAGTATTAAGTCTACAAAGAACTGTCTCTTGCACTGCAAACTGCACTGTATCTGTCAAATTAAGGGTTGTTCAACGCAAATTCGCTTAGGTTCTGTTGTAAAACCCACATCAATTAGAAGAGTTGTCTAACGTGTTTAAAATTATGCAAAAGTTAAACGAAGTCTCCAAGCTAAACGACTGCGTTAAGTAGAGCCGGTTTTATTCCTTAAACGAGAACTGTTTAAAATTTTGCGCCATCGTTTTCAAAACTTAAAATCCTAAAATTTATACAAGCTGAATTTGAAATCGGATTTTCTTTGAACTACGATTCGGAAAACATTACTTGTGTCGTAATAAGACGGATGGCAACAAGATCACGCAAAGGTAAAGTTGTGGAACAGCAAACACCAACTCTGCAGGCAGAGATTGAAAGCGTTCCATTGAAAGACGGTATCTCTAAGGAGATAGAGAAGCATCTTCTATCTATGTTCAAGTACATGAGCTCTGCCCATAAGGCTTACTACAAAGTAATACTTAAACTAGGTATGATACACTTAAAAATACGTTTTAAAATTTTCTAACAAGTAAAATTTCCTTCTTTTTCAAGATGATCAAACTTTACCAAGTCCAAGAAATTCGATTTGAAGAACAAAATATTATTAACAATTAATGATATAAATTATAACGATTTATAACATATAACCCAAGTTAATTTAATTTTTTGTATATTTTTATTGAAAAGCCTAAAAACACCGATATGTTTAAATATTTTTTTTTTATTGAATTATCAGTATCTTAATAAATTGGCATATTTTTAACCCTAATGTCTAATATAACAAGGTTCTATCTGAACAAATATGTATCTTACAGTGAAACAAAGTTCTATAAGGCAGTTAGAACCTTGTTGTCCTACCTTTATGTACCCTATCGTTGAGCAACAAAGTTCTATCGATTTTTTTAATCTTAAATAACTATTCAATATATTTTAAGCAAATTAATTTGAATAAACTTCTTAAAGCAATAAAATGTATATAATTAGGTGCACGTCTAGATTAAAATCAATTTGTAAAAATTATACAACATCAAATATTCAACCTCTGTTTTCTCGAAAGTGATGTGAGTGCAGTTAGAACCTTGTTGTCCTAAGGTCGCGAGTTATGTCACTGTTTAGAGTATCGTTACCAATAAGTTCACCTGGTTTAGAGGATCAAGACACATTTAGGTCACATGTTGGGCTGAGGCCCAGGATGTTTCCCGTATGTCCCTTATTTCTTTCAACCTCCCCAGGAGCTTCCTTCGCACCGCCCAGGCCCGTAGGAGCAGGTGGCTCCATGCAGCGTCTGATTGGCGTGTCGGAAAGCTTCTTGGTTTGTTCCTTCATTGGGTCCGTAGCGTTCTGTTGCCCGGATAAAGAAGAGATAGACGCATTCAAGTTGCATTTGGGGCTGTGGTCCTGAATGTTCCTCATGTGCGTTACCCCTGCATTTACCTCTCCCGGAGATATCTTACCACTCTTCAAACCCGTAGGAGCGGAGTGCTCCATGCACAGTCAACTGATGAATCCATGTGAGATCACCCGGACGAAACGCCAATTTTTGTGGACTAAAGGCCAAAAAAACAATTTTGAATCAATAATTCAACAAGTCCATTAATAGTGCTAAGTCTTCTACTTGGCTGATTTATTTCAGTAGTGTTGTGTTTCCACAATAAAAACAATATAGTTTTAGAAAACACTTAATTTAATATAATAATTCTAATAAGTAATAATAGATAATAATTTGTATAATTCATTAATGTTATAGGTATGACTAATTAATAAGAGCGTGCACATGCGATGAGAGATGATAATGAACTGATGACACACTGGACTGTCGAGTTCTCAGATGAAACTTTTAATCCAGTTAAACGAGATGATGTTTCATTGCAGTTAGACGTTAGGGTACCTGTAGAGGTTTATGGTACATTCTCATCACTCCTCCCCCTCAATATTAGACAGCCTCAAGTCGTTTTATTATTAAGTTGAAAACGCACAACTGGCTTTCGTACTCGAGTCGATCGTCTGGGTATGACTGCTTCTGGGCTCGGAATACGAGTAGCTGAGGTTGCAATTTGAGGACTTATACTTGTGCTAGTTAGACTTGGTTCTTGGACTTCATTTTCTCTAGAAAATATAAAATTATCATTTAAGTTTTTTGAGTTACCTATTTCAACATGTGGTTGCTTAATTTCAGCTAATATTCTTGCTGTAGTAAAACTTTCGTTGTTGTCATCTTGTCTAGCTCTTAATTGATTCTGGTGACGTTTCCAAAGACCTTTTTCAGTTTGAACCAGATAGGTTATGGAACCAAGTTGTGACATCACAGTTCCCTTATACCACTTAGGACCTTTAGCAAAATTACGAACGAAAACTGGCTGGTTGACAGAGAACTTCAAACACACTGAACTACTTTGGTTGAATTTGCTGCTTGGTGCTAATTTAGATAGAATTGTTCTGTAAGACCGTCCATGTAAAATCTCAGCCGGAGTTTTCCCAGTTAAAGGATTGGGGGACGTCCTATACGTCATCAAATATTTTGAAACGGCTTCCTCAAGACACTTTTCTTCTTCGATGATTTTGCGCAGGTTCGTTTTAAAAGTGCGAACAAAACGCTCAGCTTCTCCGTTAGAAGATGGGTGAAATGGTGCAGTTCTTATGTGCTGTATTCCGTTGAAGGTACAATAACATTCAAATTCCTTCGAAGAAAACTGTGTACCGTTGTCGCTTACAATTGCTTCTGGTAATCCTTCAAGTGCAAAGATTCTTGAAAGAGCTTTTATGGTATTACTGGAAGTTGCATTTGTGAGTGGAATTGCAAACGGAAATTTTGAAAGTGCGTCCACACAAATCAACCACATTTGATTTAAAAATGGACCAGCAAAATCGATATGGATACGCTCCCAGGGTTTTTCTGGATGCGGCCAACTTTGAAATTCTTTAGGAGGATCAACTGCAAACGTTTGACAAATTGAGCACGTTTTTATGTTGGACTCTATGCTTAAGTCGATTTGAGGCCACCAACAGTAACGGCGTGCGAGTTGCTTCGTACGAACAATGCCCCAGTGACCATCATGCAGCATTTTAAGAATTTTATCTTGCAATTTTTTAGGAATCACGACCCTAGTGTAATCGGTTTGTAATAATATAATTCCTTGTTCCGTGGTGAGGGAAAATCTGCGGTTGAAGTAAGGCATTAAATGTTTTTCACCTGTTGGTAATTTTTCTGGCCATCCATATTCTATGTATTGCTTTACTTTGTACAACAATGCATCTTTTCGGGTTTCTTCAGCAACATCAGTAGCGTTCACAGGAAAATCATTTATTTTTTCTGACATTTCAGAGGTGATTTCCTGGCAAGATTCTTCCAAAGCGTCAAAATCTGTATCTGGGCCCACAGGTAAGCGCGAAAGTGCATCAGCGTTAGCGTGTTTGTTGGACGGCTTGTAGCGAATTTCATAAGAAAAACTCATTAGAGTTAACGCCCATCGTGTTAAACGACCAGTTGTTATCGTTGGAAGATTTTTTGTTGGATTGAACAACGAAATTAACGGCTTGTGGTCGGTATATAAAATAAAACGGCGGCCATATAAATACTGTCGAAATTTGGTTACACCAAAAATAATTGAGAACGCCTCTTTCTCGATTTGGCTACAATTGCGTTGCGAATCATTAAGCGTTTTTGATGCATGGGCTATGGGCTGTTCTGTACCATTTGGGTTAAGGTGAGAGATCACCGCACCTATTCCATAAAATGAAGCATCTGTTGCAAGGATTATAGGCAAATCTGGTTTAAAATGAGCGAGGTATGTTGCATCCACCACTTGCTGCTTCAGATTTTGAAATGCCTTTTCTTGTGCAGCTTTCCATTGGAACAAAACATCCTGTTTTCGAAGTTCATTCAGAGGGGCTGCTATTTGGGAAAAACTTTTAATAAAACTGTTGTAGTAGTTTATCTTACCCATGAATGACTGTAGCTCTTTCAGATTTGTTGGGTGTGGCAATTTTCGAATAGCTTCTACCTTGCTTTCAGCTGGACGCACACCTTTGGAGCTCACAACGTGACCTAAATATTCCACTTCAGGTTTCATAAATTCACATTTTTGTAGGTTCACTCGTAGGCCATTACTATTTAACCGTTCGAAAACAGCATCCAAATTCTGTAGGTGTTCTTGCATAGTTTTTCCTGTAACAAGGATATCATCCAAGTACACAGCACATTCTATACCATCTAGTACTGCTTCAAGTGTCCGTTGAAATATTGCAGGAGCACTTGCAATGCCAAAAGGCAGACGTTGGTATTGATATAATCCCAACGGCGTATTCACCACAGTACATTTCTTCGAATCTTCTTCTAGTTCGATTTGCAGGTATGCTTCAGACATATCTAATTTACTGAAAAATTGACCTTTCGATAGTTTGTGGAATAATTCCTCAGGTCGAGGAATTGGATACTGGTCAACTTCAAGCTGTGGGTTAATCGTTACCTTGAAATCACCACAAATGCGCAACTTTTTATTACGCTTCGGGACAATAACAATTGGCGCAGCCCACTCAATAAACCGAATGCGCTTCCAAATTCCTTCTTCCTCTAATCGATTAGCTTCCAACTTAAAATCATCAAGCTGTGCATAAGGAATCGGTCTAGCTTTGAAATATTTTGGTTTTGGGTAAGGTTTTAAATAAAGTTTTGCCTTCACAGAATTGCAGTGCCCGAGAGAAGATGCAAATAACTCGGTATATTTAGCACATAAAGCATCTACGTCATTTGATGACACACTCTCTAAGACTCTCGTGTCAGCACCACCATCGAACCTAACATGCAACCCAAAAGCTTCTGCCCAATTCCAACCAAAAATGTTGTCACCATGATCCATATTGGTGATAAGCAAAGGCAACTTTTTTGAAAACTATTAAACTTCACATCCACATCAACTTCTCCCAGCATAGGGACATCGACACCACCATATGCCTTCATTCTACGTGTCGATTCTGAATAATTTGGACAGCCGATCGCGTTATACCCAGATAAACCTATCATAGATTTGCTGGCGCCTGTGTCTAACAAAAATTTCACCTCATGGTTATTTATGTTCAAAGTCAAAAACATTTTATTGCCGATAACCTGCATTGAATCATCAACGGAAAATATGTTATCCTCGGATAATTTGTTCACATGATCGTTTCTAACGGATCCTTTTTGTTGATGATTGTAAAAAGAACCACGGTTGCTTCCAAACGAAAGACAAACCGGAGCTATGTGGCCTTTCTTCCCACACTTATTACAAGTGGCATTTAAAAATTTGCAATTCATTTTCGAATGGCGAATAGAACATCCAGAACAAGATTTTTGTTTAATGCTACTCTTGTGCTGCTGTTGCTGATGTTGTCGATTTTTACTGTTACTGCGCGATTTACTTCGCCCCCTCGATCCATATTTTTGGTTATTGAAATTCGACGAATAAGATAACTGATTAATTTCAACCGTTGGATCAATTCGTTCGCTTTTTATTAATTGAATAGACTTCTGCGTAGTCTCATAGGCTTCTGCAATCGCCTTAACCTCATCCAAAGTCGGATTTGTTTTTTGCAGAGCCGCTGTACGCACTGCATCGTGCGGCGTATGGAGAATAATTGAATCTCGAATCATCCCATCCTCGTCGCCAATTGTTGTGTTTCCACAATAAAAACAATATAGTTTTAGAAAACACTTAATTTAATATAATAATTCTAATAAGTAATAATAGATAATAATTTGTATAATTCATTAATGTTATAGGTATGACTAATTAATAAGAGCGTGCACATGCGATGAGAGATGATAATGAACTGATGACACACTGGACTGTCGAGTTCTCAGATGAAACTTTTAATCCAGTTAAACGAGATGATGTTTCATTGCAGTTAGACGTTAGGGTACCTGTAGAGGTTTATGGTACATTCTCATCAAGTAGTATATAGAATTTGTATTATATAAAACTAGGTAATGGTTGAAAAAAATTTTACAAAAAATTGTTATTTTTGGTAGCCCCCCTGGGTGAAATTTTTTCGTTTTTGATTTTCTCGAAAATGGTACAGCCGATATTATTTTTTTACGCTAAGGCTCCTCCAAAGTTTAAATATTTTTATACTGGGTGTCCCACAGTCACCGCCCCAAATGAAAACCATGGATTCCTGAGGTCATTTTAAGTCGAAAAACTTATTAGGTAATTTTCTCGTTTTCGTCCCGTTTTCGAGCTATAACGGTTTTTATTATTTTTCTTTTAACTGGCTTTATCTTTGCCAAACTGCGTCTGATTCGTAAAATTTTTTTTATAACCAATCAAGAATTTATTAGAGTTTTAGTTTGTCCAAAGACTTTTTTTTCTGCGGACAACCGTTTTTCCGCAATTTTGCATCAAACCCAATTTTTTCGTTTTTTAAGTAGTTTTTTCACTTTGATATAAATTTATTCAAAAAAACACGTTAATGAGTATTATTTTTTTTCACTTATTATTAAAGCCCAGTTCATTTTCTAAAATTAAATATTTTTTTTCTTAAAAAGAATACTAAATGTAATTAACAACAAATAAACAAACTGAGTGAATTAAAAAAAAAAATAAATTTTAAATACAAAATTACCTTTTTCTGAGCTATTGTGGTTAAGAAAAGGACAAATAGATAAAGTTTATAAGTAAGACCGTTAACTAATGTAAACAGTAAAGATTTGCATTATGATCTGAAGGTTGTAAATGTCTTTCTCGCATGAACTAGTGTCCGCGTCGTGTTCTTTCACTTTGGATTTGTTATTCAAGTTGTAGTTTTTTTTCAATTATTTGCGAACAATGGATTACACTAATCAAGAATATCTGGAAATGTTATTAATATAAGCTGAAATGGGTCAACTTTATCTAGTTGTACTTTTCTTAACCAAAATAGCTCAGAAAAAGTTAATTTTGTATTTAAATTTTTTTTTTTAAATTCACTCAGTTTGTTTATTTGTTGTTAATTACATTTAGTATTCTTTTCAAGGAAAAAAAAATATTTTTTTTTTTAAGAAAATGAACAAGGCTTTAATAATTAACGAAAAAAATTAATACTCATTAACGTGTTTTTTTGAAAAAAATGATATCAAAGTGAAAAAAACAACTTAAAAAACGAAACAAATTGGGTTTGATGCAAAATTGCGGAGAAACGGTTGCCCGCAGAAAAAAAAGTTCTGAGACAAACTAAAACTGTAATAAATTCTTGATTAGTTATAAAAAAAATTTTACGAATCGGACGTAGTTTGGCAAAGATAAAGCCAGTTAAGGGAAAAGAGAGCAAAAATAACTCGAAAACGGGACGAAAACGAGAAAATTACCTCATAAGTTTTTCGACTTAAAATTACCTCAGGAATCCATAGTTTTCGTTTGGGGGACTGTGGGACACCCTGTATATTCAAATTTTCAATTTTTTATTTTTTGGATTTTAAAAAAAAATCAAAATTTTTTTTTGGAAACTCAATATTTCGAAAACCTCATGCTCGATTTTTTTTCAAACTTGCCAAATAAAAGTTTCTCAACATAATCTACAAGATTTGAGAAAAAAAAAATTGTTTTATCTAAAATTAACGGTACCTTCCATACAAAAGTTAAGAAATGGTTTTCGAAAATCGTATTTTTCTTGAAAACGGTTCCGAGAATTTTGCTAAAATTTTTTTTCTTGATTTATTTTTACGATCTAAAATTTAAAATCTAGATATTACTGACTGTACCTACCATACAACGATTTTTTCGAATTTTGAATTTCTCATTATCGGCATAACGGATTTTAATGAAATTTTTATAAAGAAGCTCCTAAAAAGTTTAAAAAACATTGCATTTCAAAACTTAAAAAAAAACAGTTTTTTTTAATTTTTGGAAAAAAAAGTAATTTTTTTTTGGAAAATTCGATATCAAGAACGGCTTAATATTTTGCTTGGAAATTTAACTCTCATTCGTACAGTAACAAAAACTTAAGGTTGGTGTACCATTTTTTTTTTTAAATGTTTTAAAAATTTTGTGCATAAAAGCTTATTTTTTTAATGACTTATAATTTTTGTTCTTGCATAAATTCATATTTGCATAGCATTCTGTCTTTATCTCTTATGTACTACTAAAAGAATTAAAAAAATCCATTTTATCCTTATGAACAGTTTTCTTCAATAGCATGCGTTTTTAAAATTCCTAGTCTATTACATAGGAGCAAGTTCGTGCGACCCAGTCGTGCATTTTATTTAGGTAACACTAGGGTTTCAAACCTTGGTGTTCCACAAGGGTCGGTCCTTGGTCCTATCCTGTTTCTCGTCTATATAAACTCTGTGTTCAGCCTTCCATTCGTTCGTAAGGTAACGGCTTTTGCTGACGATATTGGTATAGCTTATGCCTCACCTAGCCCTTTTAGCCTTGTGGCTGATTTAAATTTTGATATCCACCTACTGCGTATCTGGTTTGCAAAACACAAACTTAATGTAAGCAACAAAACTAAATTGATGTATTTCAGTCTAAGAATACAAGCGATTCCTGATGTATAATATTATTCCATGCTCAAAACTGCCAACGTTGTAGAATGTTAAACTGTACATTTAATGGTGATGGTGCTCTATCGCGATTTGATGAAGGTGAAGTCGTTGTGGCAATTGTTTTAATGTTGAAATAGTTAATGACCTTAAATACCTAGGTATTTCGTTTGATCAAAATATGAGTTGGACAAATCACATTTCAACTTTGAAGCAATATCTACGTTCATCGATCCGTAGTCTTTACCACCTCAAAAAATTTTGGGATCACAAAACCTTAAAAACAGTCTATTTTGGAATTTTCCATTCTAAACTTCAGTATGGGATTAGTTGCTGGGGTGGTGCTTACCTAACTAAAATTCAGCCTCTGGTCATTTTGCAAAAGTGTGCTATCAGAAAAATCTGCGGGGTCAACCGGTTGTATCCTTCTATGGTGCTCTTTAGATCACTGAACATTCTACCTGTGAGACATTTATATTATTTTAAAGTTTCTAAAATATTCTTTATGAGATGTGGATATCTACAGAGTTTAAACTCTTAGGTCCGCAATTTGCGAAGCAACCTTGACAGCTATGTATCCGTCCGCTCATTTCGAACGACTCACTTTAGAAACTTCTACTCCATTGTGTCCTACAAGCTCTTTAATATGTTTCCTGAAAATATTCGTTGTATTTGACCCTTAAAATTATACTTGCAAAAAATTAAAATATGGCTTCTTGAAATTGATGATAACCAAATCGAAGTTTTGTTGATCTACATCAATTAGTTTTAAACTTAATTAATTGTCTTATATAACAAAAATAATGTTTATTTTTTCTTTTTTAATTCTTGTATTTAATTTTTGTATTTTCGTTATGTTAATTTTTCCTTAATATTCTTCACCCCACGTAAGTCATTTATTTATATTGAGTGTCATTTATCACTATTTAAATTGTTAAATATAATATGTCACTATAAGTATTCTTCATTATAATATTTCTTTTAAAATCATATAATAAAACGGCAAACATGTTTTTTGTGGTACACTTTTCTCCAAAAGTATTTAACCGATTTCGATAAATTGTATATGGTTGGAAAGCCACAGTTACGGAGATGTGCAGAATATACTTGAGATACGCATTTACACACTGTGGGTCATTTTTGTTTTTGCACTGTCGAACACTTTGCATATTACATAAAATAAAATAAAATTTAATTTAATAAATTTGCTTGAAAACACTGCCAATAATATAAATAATAAATAAATTGGCACTCGAATTTCGAGAGCTGGGTCGGCTAGTTTGTATAATTGTCCTTTGTTACTTTTATAAATGTATTATTATAATAAGAATAATGAAAATAAAAAAAAATATATACAAATATGATGAATGTCATACCACTTCAACACAAAATAAAAATAACGACAGATGATATAGAATCGCCTTCGCTCTTGCCCAATCCAAAATATCAATATTCTGAATTATAAATACGACTGCTTGTTATTCAGTCGAAGTATGTAGCTATTAAGAGTTATCCAACAAATATAATTATCCTTTTAGCTCACTAGGAATTTTTATTCAAATAAAGATACAACTAAATTTGATGTATCCATAAGAATCTAGCAAAAAGTGAAATATATTTTAATAAATACTTGTCCATATAAGGAGCTTAAGAGTAAAAGTGAATATAAAGTAATTTACCGTTAAAATAACGAAAGACGAACACTTTCAAAACAAACTGAAACGCAAATTTAGTGAAATACCAAACATTTTCTTGTAACTCAAGCTAACGCAAATAGATAATGTTACAAAGTTCGTAGAGAACGGCAAAAAGTTTAAACAACACATGAAAAAATTCAAAACATGAAATTAACTGAGAACAACATCAGTGAGAGCAGCATCAACGAAGAACAAAATAATATCGACGAAGTTTCAATCAGTCTGGACAAAAAATCATCATCCGAAGAAGATAATCATCTGCAGAGCATCAGGAATCAACAGATACCAGAAGAGTGTAAGAATTTTTTTAAGATTGAAGAAAATATATTAAGTAATGTAAGTAAAATACAGTGTAACAGTGAATTGAGTGAAAATATACAATTAAAAATGACAATTCCACCTACATTAAGTTTAAATCCGTTGAAATATTTTGAAAAGTTGTGTACTTTTGAAGGAATTATTCCTACAATAAAAAAGTATGATGACCAGTCACAATTAATGTGCATAAACGTACTTAAATCAAAATTATTATGAAAGGCTAAAAGATGTATTGAAATACATCCTCATCTACATACATGGGATGAAGTTACAAACATATTAGAAAATAATTTTGAAGGTTTCAAGAATAGTTTTACATTATATGACGATTTAAGGAATATAAATTTTAAAGGGAATGTCATGGGATTTTATAATGACATTCAAAAATTGCTATGCGAACTAAATCAAAAGACAATGCAAGAAGGTAAAACTCATGAGATTACGCATAATAACGCCACAACTCTAAATGTATTTAAGGAAAAACTACCTACTCACATGAGGACAGTACTATTCTCATTAAAACCGACAGACTTGCATTCAACTCTGAAGGAACTAATACAAGCAGGTTTTGTGACAGAAAATAACTATAAAGAAGACAGAAACGACAACTAAAATAACACAAAGTAGAGAACAAAAACCTTTTATACAACACAATAATAATTATAATCCGAATCACAATCGCGGATAAAATCCAAAGCCAATGAGTATAGATCCAAGATCTATTCAATTAAGAAAAGCTCAAGTGAATTATAATAAAAATGAAAAAAAAATGAAGAAGTTCCAGAACAAATTAATAACGATGACGCAAATTCGTTATTCAGCCTCGGATCCGAATTACCCTTTATTAGACTAAGAAAAAACGGGAATTAAATAAAAATGTTAATATAGATACAGGAGCTACTAACAGTTTAATTTGTAAAAAGGATATACCTCATATAATAACTAAAAGAGAAAATCCTTTAATAATTAAGACATTAGGAACGCCAGTAGTGATTGATGAAGAAATTATAGTGCCAAAGGAAAGATTTGCTTTAAAAGTTGATTGAAGATTGCCAATTTCAGATTTTAGACTTTAATCAGAATTTTAATGGAATCATTGGTAATATTATATTGATACCAAATAATAGTAAAATTGACTATAAAATGAGAACACTCGAACTCAATGGACATGTAATACTTATTTTCTTTAACGAAAATAAAGAATTAGAATATAACAATGAAATCCATCATTTTGAGACAGTCGAGCCTCATACACCAATTTTTGAAGAATTAGAAGAAAACAGATTAGATAATTTAAACTTTGAAGAGAAAAAAGAACTAATGAAAATTTTAAAAAATAATGAGCAAACATTTTATCATAAAAATGACAATTTAAGTTTTACATCGCATGTAAAACACAAGATCAGAACAATAAATGAAGATCTTCAAACGTATCTATAGGTATCCAGAGATACACAAAAACGAAGTTAACAAATAAATTCAAGAATTGTTAGAACAAAAAATAATTACTAAAAGTTCTAGTCCATATAATGCCCCGATATGGATAATCCCTAAAAAGGAACAATAAGTTAGGCAACAAAGAATGAAGAATCGTAATCGATTTTATCGTTAATAGAACAATGTAACAAAAGAAGACAAATTGGCCATCCCCATAATATGTTAGACAAAATGGACCGAGCAAACTATTTCTCAACTTAAGACTTAATTAAAGGTTTTTATCAAATCAAAGTGGATCCAAAAGATCGAGAAAAGACAGCCTTTTCAACCCTTTCTGGCCATTACGAGTTTGTAAGAATGCCATTAGGGCTAAAGAATACTCCAGCTACATTTCAGAGACTAATGAACGAAGTTCTAAAAGAATTCGTAGGAAAAATCTGCTACGTATATCTCGACGACATAATCGTGTTTAGTACAACACTAGAAGAACATGTTAGTTCATTAAATAAAATATTTAGGGCATAACAAAGAGTAAATTTGAAAGTAAATTTAAATAAATGCGATTTCATGAAGAAGGAATGAGAATTTTTAGGACATATCATAACTCCTAAAGGAATTAAGCCAAATCCTAACAAAATAGAAACGATTAAAAAATTTCCTATTCCAAAAACTGTTAAAGAAATTCAATCATTTCTCGGATTAACAGGATATTATCGTAAATTTATGCAAGATTATGCTAAAATAATAAACCTCTCACAATTTGCCTTAAGAAAGGACAAAAAAACAGATATTCAGAACAAAGAATATAAAGAAGCATTTGAATCATTAAAATTAGCATTGCAAGACACTTTACTTACCAAACATCCAGATTTTAACAAAGAACTCGTTTTAACAACAGATGCAAGTAATTTTGCATTAGACGCCGTACTTAGTCAAAGTCATGGACCATTAGCTTTTGCAAGTAGAACTTTAAATAAACATGAAATCAATTATTCACCGGTAGAAAAAGAATTATTAGCTATAGTTTGGGCTACAGCTCAATTCAGACATTACTTGCATGGAAGAAAATTCAAAATATTTACCGATCACAGGCCGTTAGTCTGGCTAAACAACTTAAAAGAGCCAAATAATAAATTACAAAGATGGAAAACCAAAATAAGCGAGCATAATTTTGATATAGAACATACAACAGGGAAAGAAAATAAAGTAGTAGATGCTTTATCAAGAGTAAAAATAAATATGATCGAAGAACAAGAAGATTTAGTAAGTACAAATAACAGAGAAAACACTAAATATATTCAATCGACAAATTATAGTTAAAAATGGTCAGTCTAACGATGAAATAATGTATCCATTTACAAATAAACATAGATTTATAATCACTAGAGAACAATTTAAAGATAAAGACTGTGAAATAATAATACCAGAATGCGACATAAAAATGAACAACGCAATTTAAGTATATACAGAAAAAAAAACAAGTTATTTTTAAAATTTCATTCACATTGGAAGTTTTCTCATAATAAAGAGACATTATACAGAACAATGAAAGTTTTAGAAGACATTACGTCACCTCAAGTAGAAGAAGTTATAAATAAAATACATTTAGATTTCAATCATTTAGGAATTGAAAAAACATACATAGAATTTCAGAGAAAATATTATTCACTGAACCTGAAAGAAATAATAACGAAAATTATTAACAAATGCCACATTTGTAATCTAAAGATAGAACATAATCCTATAAAGTTACCATACGAAAAAACTAACACTCCGATAGGACCGCACATTCACTATCACATAGACATTTGGATTCTACCAAATTTCTGATTTGGTCTGAAGTACGTAACATTTATTGATAAATTCAGCAAGTATATAGTTGTAGAAAAACTTAAAACAAAAAATCAAAAAGACGTACTCAACGCCTTAATATATTTAATATAATGTCGAGACATTTCAAACATACACGATCCAACAATACGTACGTGATAGAGTGGCAACACTGGTTTGAAAGTGTAATAACTTACTTGAAAGATTGTGTCCGGATTATATTAAAAATTTTAGTTATATTGAATTTTATTAGAGAAAAAGTATTCGAAAGATTTTTTTAATAATACACGCTTAAATTTCAAATAGAAATCAAAAGGCAAGTTTTCGTTTTTTCTTATAAGTTATCCTAGTTTAAGAAATCACTGTCGAGAACAAAGAAACCTACTGTCAGCGCAACAAAAGCAGTCATGTTTAAACGTCCAGTTTCTCAGATTTCACCAGAAAAGCTAGCTGAGATGAACAAAATCAGCAAACATTCAAATGTTCGTGTAGCAGATATGACGGTAGAGGACTTAAGTTTAATGTTTGAACATAAGCAAAAACACCTTGCGACCAAAACCGACATAGATGAATTACGTTTTGACATGGGGGCTCTTAAAAGAGAAAACGAAGAACTAAGAAATAATTTGAGTTCACTTAAAACGAAAATTAACTCACTAGAACAGCAAGTGGAAAACATGCAAAAACAACAGCTGGAAAAGAACCTGGTTATAAGAGTGGAAGCTAACCCGAACATCGAACAAAAACAACAAGTGGCTGATATTTGCTCGGACTTGTCAAATAATTCCATCAATACAATTAACACCAACGAAATAAGAGAAATAAAATCCTTTGATGCGAAGTAAAAGAACTTTATTGTTTAGTTAGACAGCAAACATGACGTGTTTGCAGTCTTAAAAAATACAACAAAACTTAAGAATACAAAAATTTCGATCCAAAAGACTATCCAGCGGGAATACAAAAACGAAGAACACGCTTGCTTCACGTCAGAAGAATCATTAAGCACGTCCGGCGAGATATCAAAGTGATTGTGCGGGAAGATAAGCTTTTGGTAGATGATATGCTTTTCACTTGGGATGATGTGAGTGGGTTAAAACACGGAGATTTATGCGGATATACGAAGCTTATTGAAAAACTAAATTTACCCGTAGATTTCTTTGATAGTTTCCGTAGCTTCAACAAATCCGACAATAACAACGCAGCAAACAAACTAACAGATGGAAATGTCAACATGACAAAAAGCACTATTGCTCAAACTTCAAAATCTGGCCAGTAGCACAGGGTTGTTAATGAGGCGCAATCTAATAAAAAAGAAAATTATATATGTAATCTTAGTATTGTCTCGTATAATGTTGGAGGGCTGAATAGTAAATGGATGTTCCCGGATTTCGTATCCTTTTTGTACGCTTTTGATATTATTTGTATATTGGAAACCCACATCAGTGATGAAAGAAGTGAAGGTTTTGAAAAACATTTTAATGCTTACAATTGTTTTTGGATTTCGGCTATAAAAACTACATCAAGAGGAAGAGCAAGTGGGGGTACACTGTTGGCGCTAAAAAAAGACATTCAAATTGATTACCAAGTACACCAGTCCGACAATTTTATATATGTAGAAATAAGAAATAACCCAACTTTTTTTATTATTCCCATTTATATAAATTGTACAAATTGGCAGCAAGACTTTGATAATATGTATGACTTGTTGTGCTCACTTAGAACTCATAATTTAATAATTTTAGGAGATAAAGGGTTTTCCAATAAGAGGTGTTATTTTGATATTCAAAGAAAAATGGCATTTTTGGAGATAAATGATCGGATGTTTATTTCATTATAAAGAGGAAGGTATGCCGTTAATAATGGAATACAACATCAGCCAAATGGCCGCCAAGACCACGCTTACAGGACCATATCCTTTTCATGAAATTTTCCATAACCAAATCGCAAAGTGGCTGCCCTATGTCCTCGATAGCCTCACGAATTTCATCTTTGAGGTCTTGAATCGACGCTGGGCTGTTGGCGTAGACCTTATCTTTCACGTGGCCCCAAAGGAAGAAGTCGCAAGGTGTTAAATCACAAGATCTCGGTGGCCAATTGTGATCACCTCTTCGAGAGATATCACGGTCCGGAAACTTTTCCCGTAAAAGATCGATGGTTTCATTGCTTGTGTGGCACGTAGCGCCGTCTTGTTGAAAGTAAACGTTGTCCAGATCAATACCATCCAATTCAGGCAATCCATTGACCGTAACTGTTGCTCCAGCCTCATTTTCGAAAAAGTAAGGTCCAATGACCCCGCGGGACCATAAACCGCACCAAACAGTCACGCGTTGAGGATGGAGAGGCTTTTCAACAATAACTCTTGGGTTTTCCGAGCCCCAGATGCGACAGTTTTGCTTGTTGACGTAGCCTCCGAGGTGGAAATGGGCCTCATCAGTCAAGATGATTTTTCGATGAAATTCCGGTTCATTTTCATGCATTTTTATAGTGAATTTTAATAATTTCAATGCGTTGTTGAAGCGTGTATCGTTCCATTTTTATTAATAGCGTAGTTTCTACTTGTCAAATGTCAAAAAATGACAGCTTCAAAAGTGACAGCTACCGAAATAGCGGGCTATTCAAAATAACACCTCTTATTGGAAAACCCTTTATAAATGCAAGAATCGCGGATTGTGAAGCTGCTAGTATGACAGGAATGCAAAAAAGGAGAGCTAAAGATATGAAATTAAACACGGAAGGGAAAAAACTCCTGGAAATGTGTAATGATTTTGGACTTGAAATCTTGAACGGGTCTGTATATGGCGATTTAGAAGGCGAGTTAACGTTTATAGGCAAGCAAGGTAGCTCAACAATCGATTATTGTCTTGTTGGAGGAGATCTACAACGGTCTATTAATTCTTTTGAAGTTGGAAATATTATCCACTCTGATCATCTCCCAATATCAGTGAAATTGGGAAGAGAGAATACATCCAGTCATACTAACGAAAGGAGTGTAAGCACGAAAAGGTTAAGATGGAAAAACTGTTATAAAAACGAGTTTCAGTCAAGAATAGATATACTTATTATACAAAAAGAATCTCTCTCATTTGGTAAATACTTTCCCTTATATGAATTAGAATTACTAATATTCGAAGCAGCGAAAGGGATGAATAGACCGGCTGTTGTAAGAAAAAAAAATGAATGGTATGATTTCCAGTGTGAAAAATTAAGAAAAAGATCTTTGGCATTGCTGAAATTGCTTAGAAATCATAATATTCAAAGTCTTAAATATGCTTATGTGGAAGCTAATAAAAATTTTAAAAAATGCTGTAAAGAAAAGAAAACTAACTAAATATGAGGAGAACTTAGCACTATCCCTTAGTCATTGTAGGGACTCAAAAGAATGTTGGGCTCTAAGAAGGAAGATAAGTGGCAATAAAACTAAAACTCATGGAAATCTAGACTTAAATGTTGCTCGTGAGCACTTTGCTAGTCTTTTGAGCGACCACGTAACAGAACAACTGTATTTCAAGTATGCTAGACCATATCAACACAATGAATTCTTAGATGCTGATGTATGCAAAGAAGAATTAGAGTCAGTGCTGAACTCCCTCAAAGATGGAAAAGCAGCAGGTTCCAATGGAATACCTGCAGAGTTTTTTAAATACAATTCAGGAAATTTTATGGAGAAACTGAGGGATGCTTTAAATATTATTTTTAAGTTCGGCTACCCGCCAGAACATTTTTATGAAGCGCTTATCCGACCAGTGTTGAAGAGGGGTGATCCTATGGACGTAGAAAATTATAGAGGAATTTCCTTTTTGAACTCTGCACTTAAAATATACACTGCGATTCTCTCCAATAGGCTTACATTTTGGGTTGAAGAAAATAAAAAGTTAAGTGAGTTCCAATCGGGTTTTCGCAAGACCTATTCAACGGTGGACAACATATTTATACTCTCAAATATAGCTCAAATAAAGATGAGAAACAACAAAAAGCTTAATGCGTTTTTTGTGGATTTTAAGGCAGCATTTGATAAGATTAATAGAAATGCATTATTTTATAAACTTCATAACTTAGGGGTGTCAACGAAGTTTGTATCTGCGTTAGAAAAACTATACCATGATACGAGTGCCCAAGTTGTCAACAACAAAGGAGTTTCTATAAAGTTTGAGATTAACAGAGGAGTGAGACAGGGCTGTAATCTAAGCCCATTGTTATTCGCCTTGTTTATTGATGATATTGTTGATTTCCTGCCTTGCGGAGTTTGGATTGGGAACACTAATATCAAGGTCATTATGTATGCCGATGACATAGTCATTTTTGCTAAGTCCCCTACATCGCTACAGCTGATGATAAATAGACTGGTAGATTACTGTAAGATCTGGAGCCTAGAAGTAAATACTCAAAAATCTAAAATAATGATTTTTCAAAATGGAAGTGGAAGAGCTTCGAGAGAAGATAGTTGGAAATTTGACGGAAACCGTATAGAGTTAGTCAAAGAGTACACGTATTTGGGGATGGTCTTCACTTATAATTTAAATCTTGAAAAACATCTCAAACAAAAAGTAAACAATGCCAAAAGTGCTTGTTCGCATTTGGTGAGCAGACGCTTTCGTTTCAAGGTACGTAAATATAAATATTACAAAAAAAACTTTTTAAAAATAATAAAAACCAAGAACTGGTAATTAAATTGAAACTGTTTATTTTTAAGAAGCGCAGCACACTTGTCGAAGTACGATCATTTTCCATTTTAATTGGAGTAAATCCACCTTCAGCCCAATAATTATGTAGCTTTTTGACCAGCCATTTTCACTTCGCTTATTAAAAATGAATAAGTCCAACTAACATACTCTCCAGAGCTAAGCTCTTGAAATCTGACAAAACAAAACTCCCATACAACTCTCTTATATCCCATTGTTATACCTAAGTATTAATATCTTTTTATGAAACTGAACTGGGTTTCATAACATTTTTATTTTAAGAGGTAAACACTTTTGCAGCTTAAAACTACTTACTCGTAAATCTACTTAAATCTTATAGCTAAACTATTTTCTCTTCTTGCAATAAGACTATATAAGCTTATAGTCTTGAAAGAATCCTTTTCTGAAAACTCAGCTCTAAATATGTCCACATAATCCGATAACAAGTCATGTTTAAGAGTTAAGATCATTTCATATTTCTATGAAAACCCTAAAAGAATTTGAGTTTAATGCCTCCTATATCAAGAAACAATCTGAAGTTCAAAAAATAAAAGCTTTGCAATAGGATCCGAATGAGATCTTTAATGCAAAAAACTTTACTTTTCTAAACTAGTAAATTAGTACTAGACGTAACAAATATTAAAAAGGTACAGTTCGACCAACCCTGTACTCGACACAAAAGAAAATAGATCAGCTGAAATGCCAGCTGTTCTTCAAAATTCCCCTTGGATAGTTTAGTATACCAAAAATTTTTGGATAGCTTTATGGCTAAAACAGATGTGCAGCAAGTCTGCACGCAGCGATGCATGCAGCGCTGCAGACAGAACACATGTGCATACTTCCTAACTTTAATGATGCCTAGTTCTGTTAAAACAAAAATGACATCTGCCAAATTTTCATTCTTTTTGTTTGCTTAAATTGTTTTGTGCTTAAAGTTTTATAAGTTTGTTTTAAATTAAATGGATATTTCAACAAACAAGGACAAAATTTTGATTTTGATTGCCGTGTATGAGAAATACCTCAAGTTTTTAAATGAATATAATTTGTTCCAGATCAAAACTTCAAGGCCGTGGACAAATTAAATTAATCAGAAAATGAAAGAGAATATCACCTATACTTTCAAAAATTGTTCCTGGTGATAAGTAGGAAAAGCAAAAGAAGATACAAACACAAATGAAAAACAAAACTATACTAGACATGTATTTTCGTATTATGCAAGTCAACTAAAATCAGTTGTAATGAAAAAATACGTTGCCGTCTTTTAGGAGTCGATTTGCTGTCAAAACCAGGTGCTCAACATGAAATACAAAAGCAAAAATAAGAAATTGTATGATGGAAAGTTCTTTGGATTTGTTTTTCGGTAATTTGGAGGATGAGAATTCCTTAATGTAGCAAAGTAAAAAAGAACGTATATTTAATAAACTTATGTATCTACACTTCTATTTCTAAAGTATGCATTTTTTTGGTTCGAAATAAAGTTTTCCTAAAACAACCAACGTTCCTCAGCGATTCCACCAATTGTTAAACTTGCTACTGCTCTTCGTTTCATGAGCGAAGGAAGTTGCCAAAAGTGTAGTGGCAATGATTTTAATTTAGGACTGACTCAATCGATAGTGTCATCATCATCATCATCATCGGCTCGACAACCAGGCTTCGGGCGTCCTGGTCTACGCCATCTCTTCAGCGCAAGCATGGTCTACCACGCTGTCGTCTACCATAGAATGTACCACAAAGAACTTTCCGAGCAGGTTCCTCTTCGCTCATGCGAGCTAGGTGCCCTGCCCACCGGAGTCTACCGAGCTTAATTTTTGTCACGATATCTGCTTCTAGGTAGATTGCGTACAATTCATGATTGTACCGTCTCCGGAATCGTCCTTCCTCACATATGGGGCCAACAATTCTCCTTAAGACTTTTCTCTCGAACGCAGCTAAGAGGTCGGAGTGCCTTTTGCTAAGCACCCAAGTCTCGGATCCATATGTGAGTACTGGCAGGTGAGATTTCTGGATTTGAAGAGCTTTGACAGACTATAGTAGGCTCTGTTGGATTTGAGAAGCCGCCCGCGTATTTCTTCTTCTATGTTGTTATCGGCTGCTACTATTGACCCAAGGTATTTAAAGGATTGCACCACTTCAAATTCGTGCTCCGCTACCTTGATTGTTTGACCAACTGTTCCTCTCGCATTCGACGCCACCATGTACTTTGTTTTACCTTCACTAATGTGCAGCCCCAGATTTTGTGCCGCCTGCTCGATCTGGATGAAGGAATCGTGTACAGCTTGTTCGGTTCTTCCGATGATGTCAATGTCGTCTGCGTAAGCCAGTAACTGGCTGGACCTGTTGACGATGGTCCCTCTTGTTGCCGTGCCAGAGTCACGGATTGCTTTCTCCAACGCCAGGTTGAAGAGGAGGCAGGCCAAACCGTCCCCTTGTCGGAGTCCATTAAAGATGTTGATTGGTCTGGATAGCAATCCGGCTATTTTTACTTGGCTTGTTACGTTGGTCATGGTCAACCTACATAGTCGTGTCAATTTATTTGGGATGCCGAATTCTCTCATGGCTTTGTAAAGTTCTACCCTGGCTATGCTATCATAGGCGGCCTTAAAGTCTATAAACAGATGGTATGTTGGGATGTTAAATTCTAGACATTTTTCCATCGCCTGCCTAAGGGTAAAGATCTGATCAGTTGTTGATTTGCCTGGAATGAAACCACACTGATATTGCCCGATGACGGTTTTAGCGTATGGGGTTATCCGGTCTTGTAGGATAGAGGAGAGTATCTTATAGGCGGTACTCAACAACGTGATACCTCTATAATTGCTGCACGTTGTGACATCTCCCTTCTTATGTATGGGGCATATTAAACCTTTTCGCCAGTCTTCTGGCATTTCTTCCTGCTCCCATACCTGTACTATAATATCATGAATTGCTTGACGTAAGGCTGGCCCGCCGTGATGGAATAATTCGGCTGGTATGCCATCGACTCCCGGGGCTTTGTTCTGTTTAAGACGGCCTATAGCCTTCTCAACCTCTTCTATGCTTGGTGGCGGCAACATAGGGTATTCTTCTTGAAGTAGTGGAGCCTCCACTTCTGCAGTGAGCTGACCATTTAGCAATTCATTAAAGTACGCTTCCCATCGCTCCAGTATGCTTTCAGGATCGGTGATCAGATTTCCCTCTCCGTCCTTGCAGTATGTGCAGCGTGGTGTGTACTGCGTCATGTTTCGGACGGATTGGTAGAACTTCCGCGCCTGGTGCGGACCTCGCTCTCGGCTGTTTTCTATTTCACAGATTAGGTTCTTCTCCCAGGCTGATTTCTTTTGTCTGTGAAGCCGTTTTTCTGTTCTTCTGAGCTCTTTATATTCCTCTTCGCGTGCCCGCGTTCTATGAGATTGTTGCATTGCTCGGTACGCAACATTCTTACGTTCAGTCGCTAGCTTGCATTCATCATCAAACCAGTCGTTCCGATTTTTACGACTGCTGCCTAAGATGGAGTTGGCAGTACTAATGACAGTATTTTTAAGACGTGTCCACTTCTCATTTACGCCCAGCATACTGGCTCCAGGACTTACTCTCCCTAAATTAGGCGAGTCCTAACGCATTACCAGAGGTGTTACTGGTGTTTTCATTGCGCAGGGCAGCCGTGTTGATTCGAACCTGATCGGCGGATGCAATGCGTCTTCGCAAGGCAATCCGCCCTCGGAAAACCATACCAACAAGATAGTGATCCGAGTCGATATTGGCACCTCGGTACGTTCGTACCGTCATCAAGTTCGAGTAGTGGCGACGGTCTATCAACACGTGGTCTATTTGGTTACGAGTGACTCCATCAGGTGATACCCAGGTGGCTTTGTAGATATCTTTACGCGGGAACCTGGTACTCGCAACGACCATGTTTTTCGATGCTGCCAATTCTAAGACTCGAAGTCCATTGTCATTAGTGTTCTCATGCAAACTATGGGTGCCTGCGTAATGCCTGAATACCGGCTCCCGACCTATTTTTGCGTTCAAATCCCCAAGGATGATTTTAACATCATACCTTGGACAGGCATTGAGGGCCCTCTCGACTTGTTCGTAGTAAGTCTCTTTTTCTTCGTCTGAGGACTCCTCCGTAGGTCCGTGAACGTTAATGAGGCTGATGTTCGTAAATTTGCCTCGCACGCGAAGGGTGCATAGCCTTTCGCTTATAGCGTTAAAGCCGATGATAGTAGACTTCATTTTTTCGCTGACTAGGAAGCCTACCTCGAGCACATGGTGTTTTGTATGACAGCTGTAGTATATGTCATATTCTTTCTTCTGTAAAACACCATTCCCTGTCCATCTGATTTCTTGAAGAGCTGTTATGTCAGCTTTATATTTTGACAGGGCATCGGCTAGCTGCTGAGCAGCTCGAGCTCTATAGAGCGATCGTACGTTCCATAAGAAAATTCGTAAATCGTTTTTCCTTTTTCTTTGCGTAGGTTGTCGTCGTGAAATCAGTCCGTTTCCGAGGCTTGTTGTCGTTCTCGAAATTCATTAAGTTTTACGGGACAGGGAATTAACCTGTCGCCAACCTGAGGAACCAGCCTGATCATATTAGCCAAACCTTTTTTAAAAGGCTTGTTTCTAGCGGCCGCCGCGAAGAGGCTATGATCACACTTCCACCAGTCCCGAATAGTTACGGCACGTGCATGTTTTCGTATGCTACATGTTGTTCCCCCTATTCGTCTGATGGCTGACCGCCAATCGATAGTGTCAGTTGTATTAAAAAAGTGGTAGATGAGATTGAGGAACTCATTTGTGGAAAATGGATAAAGGCTCAGCTAACATAATGCAACAAGTCGTTCAAATTGTGATGGCCATGTATAGTTTTCAAACTAAAATACACTCATTACATTCTATTTTTATTAAAATTATTGTTTAACTTACTGTTTTGTGTCCATATTTTTTATCCGAATGAAGATTTTTTCATTAAAATGTTCTACACAACTGCTTCGAACCAGTTGTTTGATTTTGACGCTTATTACAACCGAAACACAACTCAACTTACTTACATAATACAAAGAGACAACTGAAAAGTCAGCCATTTTGTTAGTTGTCTGCTAATCGACAACTGGTTGTGCTTTGACAGTCAACCAGTTGTGATTGATAATACCAATTCTAAGAATTACAACTAAACTATAGTTGAGTTGTCTTCCATAATAGGGGGGGTAGTTTCCCTCGCGTTGATGTTGCTATGTAAAGCTGAAGAAAATGTCCTTAGTTGGATACAATTTACCTATCCCAAACAGGAACTGGTGAGCAGTAACAATCTTTCATCTGTCTGAAAATAAACAAAAATACGAGTCGGAGACAAAACAAATTCTTTTCACTTCTTGTTCATTGTACGGATTTGTTTTGTCATAAATGAATTTGTTTTATTTTTCTTCCATTATTGTATCAATATCAAGTTTTCCACCAAAGACAAAAACAAACTTTTTTTTTGCAAATATGACATACAATGTCAACAATCTGTCAATATCAGTAATGCCAAATAGCAATTATTTGGAAATTTTTGTTTTACAATTATGGCTGCAATGAAACTAGGCAGCAAATTTAGGAATAGAGACATCGTGCAGCGCAGCGCTGCATGCAGACTTTCAATGATTCTGCTCCCATAAGAACCTGTGTAATTAAATTTCGCTGCAGGGAAAATGCTGCACATGTGTTTTAGCCATTGGTCGCGTTCGGGTACGTATCCAAAGGTATCCGGATTTGTTGGTGTTGTTGTAATCCCATAGGAAAAAACAACTGATTAACGAAACAGCTGATGTCAAGTAGAAATCTAAAGCTATCCAAAAATGGTCGCGTTCGGGTTCGTATCCAAAGGTATCCGGATTTGTTGGTGTTGTTGTAATCCCATAGGAAAAAACAACTGATTAACGAAACAGCTGATGTCAAGCAGAAATCTAAAGCTATCCAAAAATTTTTGGTATACTTAACTATCCAAGGGGAATTTTGAAGAACAGCTGACATTTCAGCTGATCTATTTTCTTTTGTGTCGAGTACAGGGTTGGCCGAACTATAACTTTTTAACATTTGTTGCGTCTAGTACTAATTTACTAATTGAGAAAAGTAAAGTTTGTTGCATTAAAGATCTCATTCGGATCCTACTGCAAAGCTTTTATTCTTTGAACTTCAGATTGTTTCTTGATATAGGAGGTATTAAACTCAAATTCTTTTAGGATTTTCATAGACATAGACATGACTTGTTATGGGATTATATGGACATATTTAGAGCAGAGTTTTCAGAAAAGGATTCTTTTAAGACTATAAGCTTATACAATCTTATTGCAAGAAGAGAAAATAGTTTTGCTATAAGATTTAAGTAAATTTAAGTAGTTTTAAGCAGCAAAAGTGTTTACCTCTTAAAATAAAAATGTTATGAAACCCAGGCTGGTCAAAAAGCTACATAATTATTGGGCTGAAGGTGGATTTACTACACAATTAAAATAGAAAATGATCGTACTGGAGCTCTCTTCGACAAGTGTGCTGCGCTCCTTAAAAATAAACAGTTTCAATATAATTACCAGTTCTTGGTTTTTATTATTTTTAAAAAGTTTTTTTGGTAATATTTATATGTATGTACGTACCTCGAAACGACAGCGTCTGCTCACCAAATGCGAACAAGCACTAAAATCTCAAAAAAAGAAACCTCGTTGGCGTGAGATGATTTGTGGTTAAAAAATCTGCCCTTTTCAATTTACCTTTCCTCATTGCAGGATTAAATTATCAAAAATTTGAATTAAAAACTTAATAGAGAATTGTCAGTTGTATATATTTATAAGGGCTATACCATATTATATTCTTCTTAAATATTTAATGAATTATTATAATAAAAAAAAATTCATAGGATTTGTAATCCAGTATACATACATATATGTATAATATTAATTGCTTGTTTTGCAGATTAGCAAATGGTCTCTTGCTGCAACTAAATCGTCGCAACATACCTTGTACAATAAGTTCAGCATTAAAAAATATCTTTAAATCATGTGTTCATAATCCAAATCCTTTGATCATGCCAAAGAAAATTGTTTGTCTCCAAAAATAAACTTCCCATCTATCATGTATCATTCCTACAATTCCTCATCTTTATGGTAAATGAAACATTTTCAGTTTTTGTACAAACCTTCATAAGATGTGCAAAATTGTTTGGTTTTCATTATTCTATTTTTTTTTATGAATTAACTACGTATGTAGCAGACGTAACAAATTGTAGTAAATTAGGCATGTAGTTGAATCGGCCAACCCTGGACGATTCACGTCTTTTTTTGACTTTGACAGTAAATGGTACCTATCCGGTTTTTGTCGTTCGACAAACGTATCGGATACTAAAGTATCTTAGATACCCTATCGGACTACGAGGTGAACGCGACCAATGTTTAATGTACTTAACTATCCAAGGGGAATTTTGAAGAACAGCTGACATTTCAGCTGATCTATTTTCTTTTGTGTCGAGTACAGGGTTGGCCGAACTGTAACTTTTTAACATTTGTTACGTCTAGTACTAATTTACTAATTGAGAAAAGTAAAGTTTGTTACATTAAAGATCTCATTCGGATCCTACTGCAAAGCTTTTATTCTTTGAACTTCAGATTGTTTTTTGATATAGGAGGTATTAAACTCAAATTCTTTTAGGGTTTTCATAGAAATATGAAATGATCTTAACTCTTAAACATGACTTGTTATGGGATTATATGGACATATTATTTAGAACTGAGTTTTCAGAAAAGGATTCTTTTAAGACTATAAGCTTATATAATCTTATTGTAAGAAGAGAAAATAGTTTAGCTATAAGATTTAAGTAGTTGTAAGCTGCAAAAGTGTTTACCTCTTAAAATAAAAATGTTATGAAACCCAGTTCAGTTTCATAACAAGATATTAATACTTAGGTATAACAATGGGATATAAGAGAGTTGTATGGGAGTTTTTTTTTTGTCAGATTTCAAGAGTTTAGCTCTGAATAGTATGTTAGTTGGACTTATTCATTTTTAATAAGCGAAGTGAAAATGACTGGTCAAAAAGCTACATAATTATTGGGCTAAAGGTGGATTTACTCCAATTAAAATAGAAAAAAATCCTACTGGAGTGCTGCGGTTCTTAAAAATAAACAGTTTCAACTTTAAATTTAATTACCAGTTCTTGGTTTTCATTATTTTTAAAAAGTTTTTTGGTAATATTTATATGTACGTACCTTGAAACGACAGCGTCTGCTCACCAAACGCGAACAAGCACTAAAAGAATTCGTAGCTTAACTCTGTCGGCTTAAAGCTCACCGCTCATTAAAATAACAAAAAAAAAAAAAAACCTTGTTGGCGTCAGATAATTTGTGGTTAAAAAATCTGCCCTTTTCAATTTACCTTTCCTCATTGCAGGATTAAATTATCAAAAAATTGAACTAAAAACTTAATAGAGACATTGTAAGTTGTATATATTTATAAGGGCTATACCATATTATATTTAAAAAAAAAATTCATAGGATTTGTAATCCAGTATATGTATAATATTATTTGTTTGCTTTGCGGATTAGCAAATGGTCTCTTGATGCAACTAACTCGTCGCAACATACCTTGTACAATAAATTCAGCATTAAAAAAATATCTTTTAATCATGTGTTAATAATCCAAGTCCTTTAATTATGCCAAAGAAAATTGTTTGTCCCCAAAAATAAACTTCCCATCTATCATGTATAATTCCTACAATTTCTCATCCTTATGGTAAATGAAACATTTTCAGTTTTTGTACAAACCTTCATAAGATTAAGATCATAAATGTGCAAAATTGTTTGGTTTCCATTATTCTATTTTTTTATGAATTAACTACGTATGTAGCAGACGTAACAAATTGTAGTAAATTAGGCATGTAGTTGATTCGGCCAACCCTGGTCGATTCACTTCGTTTTTTTGACTTTGACAGTAAATGTTACCTATCCGGTTTTGGTCGTTCGCCAACGTATCGGATACTAAAGTATCTTAGATACCCTATCGGACTACGAGGTGAACGCGACCATTAGATTTCTGCTTGACATCAGCTGTTTCGTTAATCAGTTGTTTTTTCCTATGGGATTACAACAACACCAACAAATCCGGATACCTTTGGATACGTACCCGAACGCGACCAGTGCTTCTGGTTTTGCTTCTGATTTCAAATCCAGAAGCAAATTTCTCTTCTTTTCAGAATCAGAACTGTCATTTTTTCCCAATTGAACACTTTCAGAAGAGTCCGGAAGGCTTCTGGATTGCCAAATAAAAACGACATTAGATTCAACTAAAACGCTGGAGTAGATAAAATTCTCCCATCTTATTGTCAAAATGTGCCTCATCACTTTGCAACGCATTAAAAAATATTTTCAATGTATCGTTTTCAAATAGCGTCTTTATTGAAGATTGGAAGGTATCTTTTGTAAATCCAATTTATAAAAGTGGCTTAAAACACCTAGTTAAGAATTACCGGATAATATTCAAACTTAAAAACAGCATGGGTTTATAAGCAGCCGCTCAACAACGAAAAATTTGACTATATTTTCCCATTTCTGTTTAAAAGTAAGTCGATGTTTTGACAGAGTTCGCCATGGACTTCTATTGCTAAAATTGTAAAAGCTAGGGTTTAATTACATTTTTTTGAATTGGTTGAAGTCGTACTTATCAAACCGAAAACAGGTCGTTCAGATTGATGGTTTCACATCAATTTTTATTGAGGTGAGGTCAGGTCTTCCTCAAGGAAACCATTTTGGACCAATTTTGTTTGATTTATTCGTAAATTATAAACCTGCTGTTCTTAAATTTTCAGGTTGTTTAATGTTCGTGGATGATGTCAAATTGTTAAGTCAAATATCTTCCACTATTGACTGTTTAAAATTTCAAAACAATATAAATTTATTTCTAAATTGGTGTATACATAATCATCTCGAACTAAATACGTCGAAATGCAAAATCTTAAGTGCCCACAGATCGTTGTCCCCGATGACTTTCACTTACAAATTTGGTAATAAACAATTGTCAAGAGTCAGTGAAGTGAAAGATCTTGATGTTATCGTTGACTCCAAATTCACTTTTTCGACCCACATGGACTATGTTATATGACAAGAAAATTCAATGTTAGGGTTCCTAAAACGAACTACAGTTGTCTTTAAGGATGTGTATACTCTAAAGTCAATCTATTTGTCATTAGCACTGCCTATCTTAGAGTATTGCTGTGTTGTTTTGACCCCTTTTTATGATAATTCTATTATTATAATAGAAAGAATACAGAAAAGTTCTTACGTTTTGCGCTAAGAAACTTGCGATGGACAGACAAAATGCCAAATTATCATTCCAGATGTGCTCTATTAGCTTTGAAAACTCTTGAAAGCCGCAGACAAGCTCAATACACTCTTTTTATAAAAGATGTTTTAACTTTCAATATAAAATCTAAAGAATTACTTGCTCTAGTTTTTTGGTATGTTCCAGAAAGAAATTTAAGAAATAGAATTGATATATTCTTTGTTCCCACTTATCGAACAAACTATGGCCTTAATAACCCAGTAACTCGTTCTCTAACATTGTATAATTCTGTTTTTAATGAAGTCGATATATCAATGAGTAGGTTAAATTTTAAAAATATTGTTCAAAATTTATTTCATTCTTAAGCTTATCCTAAATTGTATATAAAATAATATGTAATTGATGAATAATAAATAAATAAATAAACTATTGTATGAACTTATATTAAGGAAATTTTAGACCCACGCTAATAAATCAGCTCAAAATTAGGAAACTTATATTATTTGGATTTAACAAACTATGTTTGGTTTGCACATATGCATACCTATATATGTATATACATATATGTACATATCTGCTGTTAAAACCTATTGATAAAAAGTTTTTATAAGGATCCTAACTTCACAAACAATTTTTTTATAATAACGTACGCTTATGTATTATGGTTTTTGAAATATATATTTTAACGTGACTTCCTTGCAGATGAGTTCGTGAAACTAGGTGTTGTTTACAAACTTGCGACATTTGTGGACCCAGTAATAGGCTTTGATATGAAGACTGAAACTATTCTTTCTGCACTCTGTCTCCTCGCTCGATCAGAAGAAGGCAAATTTCATTTAAAAAAAACTGACATTTCAGATACATTGCAAAACATCATAGAAAAAAACCAAGGAAAGCCAGAATGCGAGGTTTGTTTACAAAAAATTGTTTATTTACTTATATATTTTTCAAAATAACTATATTTTATTCAGGAAATATTGAATGCCAGTAATATTCTATTGAATTGTATACGGAAGCAGAAGTAGAACTCGCAAAATGTATGTTACTAGTTTCAAACAAATTGAAAATATACATATAATAAGATCTTCATAACTAAAATATTTGCAAAGCAAAACGTTTTCAAATTCAAATTGATTTATGAACCATAAAACTTATCAAATGATTGACAATTATTTAATAAATTTTACTATTAATGTGAATATTGAATAAAACTAAACGATTATTTTACATTTCAGTTTTCAGGTATTAAATTTTTTTGTTTTTTATGCTTTTGTTAAAATTTGATTTTGCTATACTTAATTCAATTGCTTATAATAAAAGTGAAATCATAGCTGATTAATCAGTTTAGTTTGCTAATAATAAAAAAAAAATATTCAAATAAAGTGTTTTTTTTTCACACTCTCATAACTCTTACCACGACCCCGACTGTATAGCATCTCGGACACAATGGCTATCGCAACATCATTTTCTACAAACTAATCACTTCGCATAATGGTTAGTGCGTTGGACTGTCATGCGGAAGATTAAAAAAAAGTCATGGATTAAACTAGGAGAATCCAAATCCACAATCTGAATGAAAGTACTACAATTATTCAATTATATTATTTTATTCAAAAAAATAATTCCATTGTAATCATTAAAATATTAGATTTCATGCAAAAACAACATACAAATCTTAAAAAATAGTACTATAATTGCTAAAATTTTATAAGAGTGTTCCACAATAAATAAAATAGGTCTTCACAGTTTCGCGTTCAAATTACAACTCGCCTTCAGCCTTCTTAAGTCTAGGTATATACATATTGTTCGAGAAGAAATATCTACCAATGGAACTCGGGAGAAATCGAAATCCATATCAGTGCATTCTGTATAAACCTTTACGTTTTCGAATTTCGAACACTGATATCTGTTTCGATTCCTCCCGGCCCGAATTGACGATTGCATCATCGATGCATAGCATTCGACATTTTATTGTGGCCGTGTCCTGCTAATACAAAAATTTAATTTTGCTTGTCACCTCATGCAATTTTGTGACCCAGCGTTTAATGTACATTTTATATATATATAGTAAATTTTCTATTAAAAACAACATCGTTGTAAATAGAAATTTTAAACAAAAGTGTTTTCTACTATCTGGTCAAGTACGACTTAAAGTTCTGGCATCAAGAAAATTAAATATTTGAGAGCAGTCGATATAAACGTAACAAGAAGTACATATAATTGGAGCAGTGAACCAAATCAAAATCCAGCGACTCAAACATTGGTCCTTCGAGCCGGATTTATTGCAACGCACTTAATATTTTAACCAAAACCACGAGGCCACCGGTCTGGTACATTGCGGCCAACATTGGCGACAATATTTGAAAAGGGTGTTCCACTTACGTCATCAAGTCATCATCAGAGCTCATCAAGTCAAGTCTTCATCAGAGTTAGTCAAGTCAAGTCATCCTCAGTCAAGTCATCATCAGAGCTCCTCAAGTCAAGTCATCTTCAGTCAAGTCATCAAGTCTTCAGTCAAGTCATGATCAAGTCTTCAGTCAAGTCATCATCAAGTCTTCAATCAAGTCATCATCATATCTCATGAAGTCAAGTCTTCAACATCATCGTCATTGTTGCAGCCCTCGTAAATTTTTGGAGTTGTACAGGTACAATTACAATTTTTTTTGTTCTGCATTTGCTATAAAATAAATTTTTCAAAATAAAAATTAAATCTTATAGCGCTTGCATTTTCCTCCTTATCTGGCTGAGAACGGGCTCCATTTCCTCTTTCAGCTTGTCTAGTTGTTGCTGGTTGCTGGTATTTGTCGACCTCAGCTTTTTTGCCCCGAGGGCCTGCTCCAGCTCGCTTACAAGAGTGTCTTCTTGGGCACTTTGTTCCACTTCCAGCTCCCTATCGGTATACGGCTCGGGCTACGTACAATCCGTTGGACATTGGGTATCCATAACTCATAGCAGTTTATGGGTCTTGGTTTGTGTCGTACTTATGACGACTGATCGTTTTATGATTACGTAGTGCGGATTCATTTGTGGGTCAATATTTTATGGTTTTATATTGGTGGCGATAAATTGGTTCGAATTATCAGTGGTTGCAGTGTCTTTGGAAGATGCGTGGGAAAGGAATCAATTGTGTTAGGAGGGTACCATGTAGTGAGATCACTACATCCTTCCCCCCTTTGAAAAAGAAAATTGACCTTGAAGAGGTTAATTTTCTGTATAAAGGTTTAAAAGTGCAGGGAATTGTACAATTATTAAATTTTTGACAAAAATTTTTCAAATGGAATTTTCCTTACCATAATTATAATTTTTTTTTTTTTAAATAATAATGGTGATTAAGAGTTGTCTTTGAAGGGGTTACAATTTTTTTTTTTTTTTTTTTTTTTTTTTTTTTTTTAGTTAACAATATTTTAATCTTTTTTTTTCAATTTTTGATTTATCTTAGTAATAATGTTGTTGCTTTTTTTGTTTTTGTTTTTTTTTTTCTTTTTTATTACATACATATATCTATATTAACTTACGTAAATTGATATATTTTTTCTTTTTTTTGTGTATATAAGAGTTTTTTATATTTTACAAATGTTTTACATATTTTTTTTCTCTTTTTTTTTTTTAATATTATTCTTTGGGATGCGAACAACGTGAAGGATATTTTCTAGAACTTAGTCTTCTAGTGAAATCTAGTGCAAATTGTATTCTTCTTTTGTCTTTGTCTTTGTCTTTGTTTTTGTTATTGTTAGTCAGTCCAGTTGTATCAGTTAAAGTATGACTTAAGATTTTTTGCTTTAGTGGAGGAGGTACTATTTGTTGAGGCATAATCGTTTGTTTTACTGTATTAAGCACGGTTGTTTGTTTAGGTGGAGGAGGTGGCGTTATGTTCATCGTTTTTTTGTACGGGCTTAGAGTTTTCACGTAAAGTATTTTCTGGTTCTGCCGTACATTTAGTGGCATTTACATAAAAATATAAAAAAATAATAATTCTATTAACAAAATACTAGCGAGTACATTTCATATACAATATATTTTTCACTGCTGATTTGATGTACTGGAACCTAAGAAGCTTCATTTTTTGCTTGATCTGCAATGTGTTTTTTTCGGACAATTTCTTAGCAGATTCAAGCAGTAATCTGCCATCATATGCGTATCCCACTTGCCCTGTGGTATCGTTCTTCCATTGTCCTTACATCCTGGTGAAATCGTTCACCTTGCTCTTCACTCAAGTCTTACAAGTTTTCAGGAAACCGGTCCAAATAGTTGTGCAAGTTGTGCACCTTGATGCTCATGTTGCATCCAAGCTCACGAAAAGCAGTCAGCATGTTCTGAACTAAATCCTTATAATTTGAAGCCTTCTTGTTACCTAGAAAGTTTTCGACAACTGACACAAATGATGTTTACGCTTTTCGCTCTTTTTCATTCATAGATTCAACAAAACTGGTGTCCTTTATTAACCGTCTGATTTGAGGTCCATCAAATATGCCAGCTTTTATTTTTTCGATGCTTAATCCTTGCATCTTTGTAGATATAAATTTAAAACATGATGAATCCTTATCTAGAGCCTTAACAAATTGCATCATTAAGCCAAGTTTTATATGAAGTGGAGGCAGGATTATTTTATTCCGATCAACCAAAGGCTCATTAATAACATTTTTTCCTCCAACAACCATGTTCTCTCTTTCAGGCCAGTCTATTTTTACCCAGTGATCTTGTTTAGCTCTGCTATCCGAAAGGCACAAGAAGCAGGGATATTTTGTATATCCACCTTGCTGGCCAAGGAGAAAGTTAACCATTTTCAAGTCAACACAAATGACCCACCCATGTTCGTGATACTTAATCTTTTCCAAGACTATAGCTATATTCTTGTACCCTTCTTTCATTTGTGTTGCGTGAGCACACACTTCAAACTTCGCTTGGAACTGTCAATAAACAGACGCCAACGATCTGGATCATACTTCGGAAGGCCCATTTTTCTTAAGAGACCTTTAACATCCTGACAGAAAACGAAATCTTCTTCCTGAGAGTAGAATGTTAGCCACTCTGGTTCCCTTTTACGATAGAATGTTATTGTTGTTCCTTCATCAAGAAGATTTTTTTCTTTCAGCCGGGATGCCAGTAACTTAGAAGATTGTTTTAAGAGGTTAAGATCCCTGATGAGATCACTTAACTCACTTTGGTTAAATCGTTGGGAACTTTATGCATTTTCCTCATATTCACTGTCTTTATCTATATCGCAGTGGGTTATTTCATCCTACGAAAGATCTGTAGCTGATGAAATGTTGGTATGGGAACTTCATCGGAAAGAGGGATGGGTCGTCGAGCAGAATCTAAATCAGGATACGTCCACTTGCTTCGGTTTTTACTATTGATGCCTCTGATATTCACTAGACAAAAATAACAGTCTTCATAGTGATTTTTTGGATCTCTCCAAACCATAAGCACACCAAATTTCAGACTCCTTTTCCCATTAGTCCACTAATGTAGATGTTCAGTACATGTTTTGCAAACTACATGTGGTGCCCAAGATTTATCTTGATCACCAAGTTAGAAACCAAAATAAGCATTGTATGCTTTCTTCACAAATTCAGTAATGGATTTTCTGTTCTGATTTGTCGTGTATTCACCACATACATAACAAAATTGCTCGGAATCATTTACACAGATTCTGCGGCTAGATGACATTTTTGAAAATTAGCTCTTAATCACTTAAAGTATTGTAATGTTTTACCAAGGGCTCGTAATAAATAAAACCTATTTACTTTGTTTAAAACTTTCACTTATTTATTTCGTAAATAAAACACTTCACTTTCTTACAACCAAAAAATTTATTATTATTTTCGCGAAGGTTCTCGTATTTGCTTCTCGATCTTTCTATGACAGGTAGAGGGGGTAATAATTCCCCTTCGAACATTCTTTCATATGAATTTCTTGCATATGAATTTTTTTAAATTAGGGTAAATTGAATATTTCTGTAACTCAAAAACTAGAGCTGCTAGGGAAAAATGGTTTTCAGTTTTGAAATCAGCGTTAGAAGTACAAATAAAATCAGCTGCAAAACTCAAGGCACCAAAAAATTATTTTTTTGTTTGTAGATCTGTGTTATCATTAAGAGAATTATAAGTAGTATTTTTTATTGGGAATAAATGTAATTGGAAAATATCAAAGGTATCTGAATTGCATAGTAGGATCGTGGGTTTAATTAGAATCTGGTCTTGGAACTCAATTGAGTTAACGGTAGTAATTTGTGTTGTTGTAAGGAGTTGATCAGGGTGAAAAATCTTAATAAGATTGTTTGAAGTTGGCTAAACATCTTAGCGACGATCTCGTTAATTTGTATTTGTGCTAAATTGTCGCTGCTAATGTACCTAGACTTGTGAATTTTTCTTTAACAGTTTTCGAAAAATTATTTACCTCTAGTGCCAATGTCTCATGCTCCGATTGGATCTTGTCAATTGGTTCACTGATCATATCAAAATTTGATTATGTTAATGTTAATTGTCTTTTTAAGTACTGAACGTTTTGTTCACGAAATAAAGTCAAATTTGGTAATTGTCCGTGGATTTGTTCGGCGTCCTCGTCATCCATGGTTCCGAAAACGAACTTGCTTATTCTGCCAACTATATTCACCAGACCTCTCTTAGAACGGTGACTACCAAAGACTCTTAGTTCATTTATGTCTTCCTTCAGGTCACTAGTAGTCATATTTATGATTGATGACCAACTTTGAATTCTTTTTCCTTAACATTCTTGTCATACATAATAAACTTTGTTTTTCTTTTTTTCTCGTGAATAGTGTCTCTCACAATTTCGTAACCATGTTGGAGTCTGCTTTTTAGTTCGTTGGCGTAATTGTCGTAACTATAGAAAGTTTGTGGTTTCCTACTTATTGAATTTGGAATCCGTGCAGGATAACCATACAACAATTCAAATGGAGTATAATTTGTGCTACTATGTGGAGTTGTGTTATATACAAACAGCGCATGGAAGCCATGTGTCCCAAGAGAAAGGATCTTTGTCAATGTAATGACGTAAATATTCCGCAAGTGTCCTGTGACTACGCTCTAATGCGCCGTTGGTTTAGGGGTGGTATGGAGTTGTTTGTAATTTCCTTGTTTTGAGGACCTTGCATACCTCTTTAAACAAAATGCTTCGAAAATTTGATCCCTGATACGAGGATCGAGTCGGGTATCCCAAATCGACGTACCAGCCGTTCTACTAACATTCGTGCTATAGTTGAAGCCTCGGCGTTCGGTACAGGTATTGCTTCGGAAAACTTGGTTAAGTCATCCTGAATTTCAGAATATACATATTTGTTATTTTCATAACTGACGGGCAGCGGACCTACTATGTCCAGTGCTATACGCTGGAATGGGGATTTACAGGTGGTGGTAAGTTTCATGGGTATTTTGTTGTTACGAGCTAATTTATTTTTCTGACATGACTCGCATTTACGTATATGGTTTTTGACGTCTTTCGATATAGTTGGCTAGTAATAATACTGCTTAATTCGTTTAGAAGTTCTTGTAACTCCTTGATGCCTTGATGCCCGCCAAATGGTGACTCGTGGTTTTCATGTAGAATGTTTGATATTATCTTCTTGCTTTTCTATTAGTATCCTTGTATCAATATGGAGATATGTGTTAAATTTTGCTTGTTTGAAAACTTCAAGTATTAATGTTTTTAAGTCGTTTTGAGGCTGATTACTTACGGGTATTGACAATGCAATTGATGATAAATTGTTTTATTACATTCATTTATGATGTCGTTCATGCATTTCTTAATGTTTTCTCGACCTGAAGGACTTCTTATTGGTAAAGGTAATGTAACTATATAATAAAAGACATTTGAGAGTTGGAATTTTTGAATCCAGACTTGACATATATCGGATTTCTTGAAATCAGGTAGACGATATTTTAATATTTTCTCTTCTGCGGTTTCTACTAGGGGCAATATAATTACTTTAAAGGTGACTTTATTATTTAAAAATATGGATTCTTTTTTTTTTCGATAATTTTAAACTTTGATTGAGGTTCTGTTATTATTCCATTACTTACGGACGCTGTGTCGTCTCTCTCTTCTTGTCGGTCGTCTCTTTCTTGTGCCCGTTTTTGACTTCGAGTAGTCACCGGCTTGAATGCGGCTTAAAGCATCAGCATTAGTGTTTAATTTTCCCTTTCTGTGTATTCGTATTCTTCTAACAGGATTCTCCATCGCATAAGTCTAGACGTAGGCAAGAAGTTCCTTTTCAGAGGTTGTGTATCTTGTTTCACTCTCGTTTAGAGTACGACTTGCAAAGAAAATCGGTTTGTCTTTGCCAATAGGACCTTGTGACAAAACGGCGCCTAATGCAATATCGCTGGCATCAGTGGTAATTGAAAATTTTTCATTAAAATCTGGGTATGTCAGGATAGGAGGGTTAATGACTTTTTCCTTTAAAATCCTGAAAGCTTCGTCACAAAAAGCGTCCCAAAGAAAGGTTACATTTTTCTTTAACAAATTTGTCAATGGCTTCGCAATTTCAACAAAGTAAGGGATAAATTTTCGATAATAACATACGAATCCAAGGAAGGATTTGATATCTTTCGGTTTCTTGGGAACAGGGAACGTTTTTACAGCTTTTGTTTTCTCAGGATTTGGTTTTATTCCTTCCTCTGAGATGACATGCCCCAGGTAAGTGAGCTTCTTTCTGATGAAATGACATTTTTCGGGCTGTAGTTTGAGGTTATTTTCTCTAAGACCTTTATCAATCTGGTATTATGATCGTTTAAATCATAGCCATAAATAACTTTGTCATCCACATAGATATAAAACATTCAATTCCTTGAAGTCCCATTAGTACATTATTCATAAGACGCTGGAAAGTAGCCGGGGCGTTTTTAAGTCCGAACGGCATGCGATTGTATTCATAATGGCTAAATGGAGTACTGAAAGCTGTTTCTGATTTGTCAGTTTCATCCATGAGGATTTGATGAAAGCCCTTTGTAAGGTCGAGAGTACTGAAATACTTAGCTCTTCCCAATTGATCTAGAATGTCAGTTATATTGGGTAAGGGGTAAGCATCTCCGACGGTGATGTCATTCAATTTCCTAAAGTCAACTACCACTCTCCATCGTTTAGTTCCATCTTGGCCTGATGTTTTCGGAACTAGTAGTAGCGGAGAATTCCATGGACTATGTCATTCAATTTCCTAAAGTCAACTACCACTCTCCATCGTTTAGTTCCATCTTGACCTGATGTTTTCGGAACTAGTAGTAGCGGAGGATTCCATGGATTATTGCTTGGTTGTACCACACCATCTTCTAACATTTCATTCACTTGTTTGTGAATTTACTATATTTCTATTTGAATTAGTATGACCGTTTTACATTTTTTTTGTTTCTAAACATTTTATAGATGTTGGATAAATAATCAAGAAACAAAATAATTAATACACTTTTTCATTATAAAGTAAAGTTTAACCGTAAAGAACTACATATTTATTACATTTTTTGTGTCAACTCAGCTGTTTTGAAACTATTCTTAAAAAAAATAAGTTGTTCATGACGCGTTCTAAATTTTTATTTTTTTTTTCGTATACACTTGGTCACACTAAAATATCAAAAACAAGAGAAGTGTTTGTGAAATGTCAAAACCAAAAGGTGAAATTTTTGTTTATTTGTAATTGTTTTGTTTATTGCTTAATAATTTAAATTTCTTGGATAAAAACATAAAATAATAAATAAAAATATGGCATTTGTGTTGTTTATAAATTAAGATGGTGTTGAACAAGTGCAGAGGAGAAGGATAGTGGATGCTTTCTTTCTTTCAACGCGGGTGGTAAAAAAAAACCCTTTGCTACCTCCGGGTTTTCTTCCATTATTTAAATTAACTTTTGCTTTTGTTCGCGGTTTGTCCAGTTGGAATGCGACCTTTTAACATAAAAAATAGTAAAAGTAATTTATTTTCCATGAAATAATTAAAAACTTACATGTTTTGTTGTTTACTCGACAGAAAAATTCAAACGACACAAAAATGACATTTAATTCTATTCTTTCGAATGTCAAAATTGAATTAGCTTTCGCAAATGAATGAACTTTCTATGGATTGGGTGAACTTTCGATTTGTTCGATTAACATTCTAATCGCCGAGTCTCAAAATTAAGTTTCAACGAATTCGACTCACTTTCTAACGAAAGAGAATGTCAAAATAAGCACCAATATGCTTGTTAAATTTTGCTTGTTTGAAAACTTCAAGTATTAATATTTTTAAGTCATTTTGAGGCTGATTACTTACGGGTACTGACAATGCAATTGATGATAAATTGTTTTTATTACATTCATTTATGATGTCTTTCATGCATTTCCTAATGTTTTCTCGATCTGAAGGACTTCTTATTGGTAAAGGTAATTGTTTGGAAACCAACACACTATAACACAGGTATACACACATTTTGGTGCCGATACTTTTTGAACTGTTCTTTAGTAAATTTGACCTACTGAAAACGAATCTGCAATCGGTTTTTGCCTAGCAGCTCCCGTTTTCATGTTATGGGGTAGGGTGTTTCAAACCTGACACCACTTAGAAATACCCAAAATAATCGGGAAAAGAAGAAAGTAAAACATTTTTTCTTTGAAAATCCAAGCTCATTTAGTGATATTTACATATAAATATAAAAAAATAATAAAATAATAATTTTATTAACAAGATACTAGCGAGTACATTTTATATACAATATATTTTTCACTGCTGATTTGATGTACTGGAACCCAAGAAGCTTCGTTTTTTGCTTGATCTGCAATGTGTTTTTTTCGGACAATCTCTTAGCAGATTCCAGCAGTAATCTGTCATCATATGCGTATCCCACTTGCCCTGGTATCGTTCTTCCATTGTCCTTATATCCTGGTGAAATCGTTCACCTTGCTCTTCACTCAAGTCTCCCAAGTTTTCAGGAAACCGGTCCAAATGGTTTTGCAAGTAATGCACCTTGATGCTCATGTTGCATCCAAGCTCACGAAAAGCAGTCAGCATGTTCTGAACTAAATCCTTATAATTTAAAGCCTTCTTGTTGCCTAGAAAGTTTTCGACAACTGACACAAATGATGTCCACACTTTTCGCTCTTTTTCATTCATAGATTCAACAAAATTGGTGTCCTTTATTAACCGTCTGATTTGAGGTCCATCGAATATGCCAGCTTTTATTTTTTCAATGCTTAATCCTTGCATCTTTGTAGATATGAATTTAAAACATGATGAATCCTTATCTAGAGCCTTAACAAATTGCTTCATTAAGCCAAGTTTTATATGAAGTGGAGGCAGGATTATTTTATTCCGATCAACCAAAGGCTCATTAATAACATTTTTTCCTCCAACAACCATGTTCTCTCTTTCAGGTCAATCTATATTTACCCAGTGATCTTGTTTAGCTCTGCTATCCGAAAGGCACAAGAAGCAGGGATATTTTGTATATCCACCTTGCTGGCCAAGCAGAAAGTTAACCATTTTCAAGTCAACACAAATGACCCACCCATGTTCGTGATACTTAATCTTTTCCAAGACTATAGCTATATTCTTGTACCCTTCTTTCATTTGTGTTGCGTGAGCACACACTTCAAACTTCGCTTGGAACTGTCAATAAACAGACGCCAACGATCTGGATCATACTTCGGAAGGCCCATTTTTCTTAAGAGACCTTTAACATCCTGACAGAAAACGAAATCTTCTTCCTGAGAGTAGAATGTTAGCCACTCTGGTTCCCTTTTACGATAGAATGTTATTGTTGTTCCTTCATCAAGAAGATTTTTTTCTTTCAGCCGGGATGCCAGTAACTTAGAAGATTGTTTTAAGAGGTTAAGATCCCTGATGAGATCACTTAACTCACTTTGGTTAAATCGTTGGGAACTTTATGCATTTTCCTCATATTCACTGTCTTTATCTATATCGCAGTGGGTTATTTCATCCTACGAAAGATCTGTAGCTGATGAAATGTTGGTATGGGAACTTCATCGGAAAGAGGGATGGGTCGTCGAGCAGAATCTAAATCAGGATACGTCCACTTGCTTCGGTTTTTACTATTGATGCCTCTGATATTCACTAGACAAAAATAACAGTCTTCATAGTGATTTTTTGGATCTCTCCAAACCATAAGCACACCAAATTTCAGACTCCTTTTCCCATTAGTCCACTAATGTAGATGTTCAGTACATGTTTTGCAAACTACATGTGGTGCCCAAGATTTATCTTGATCACCAAGTTAGAAACCAAAATAAGCATTGTATGCTTTCTTCACAAATTCAGTAATGGATTTTCTGTTCTGATTTGTCGTGTATTCACCACATACATAACAAAATTGCTCGGAATCATTTACACAGATTCTGCGGCTAGATGACATTTTTGAAAATTAGCTCTTAATCACTTAAAGTATTGTAATGTTTTACCAAGGGCTCGTAATAAATAAAACCTATTTACTTTGTTTAAAACTTTCACTTATTTATTTCGTAAATAAAACACTTCACTTTCTTACAACCAAAAAATTTATTATTATTTTCGCGAAGGGTCTCGTATTTGCTTCTCGATCTTTCTATGACAGGTAGAGGGGGTAATAATTCCCCTTCGAACATTCTTTCATATGAATTTCTTGCATATGCATTTTTTTAAATTAGGGTAAATTGAATATTTCTGTAACTCAAAAACTAGAGCTGCTAGGGAAAAATGGTTTTCAGTTTTGAAATCAGCGTTAGAAGTACAAATAAAATCAGCTGCAAAACTCAAGGCACCAAAAAATTATTTTTTTGTTTGTAGACCTGTGTTATCATTAAGAGAATTATAAGTAGTATTTTTTATTGGGAATAAATGTAATTGGAAAATATCAAAGGTATCTGAATTGCATAGTAGGATCGTGGGTTTAATTAGAATCTGGTCTTGGAACTCAATTGAGTTAACGGTAGTAATTTGTGTTGTTGTAAGGAGTTGATCAGGGTGAAAAATCTTGATAAGATTGTGTGAAGTTGGCTAAACATCTTAGCGACGGACTCGTTAATTTGTATTTGTGCTAAATTGTCGCTGCTAATGTACCTAGACTTGTGAATTTTTCTTTAACAGTTTTCGAAAAATTATTTACTTCTAGTGCCAATGTCTCATGCTCCGATTGGATCTTGTCAATTGGTTCACTGATAATATCAAAATTAGATTTCATTAATGTTAATTGTCTTTTTAAGTACTGAACGTTTTGTTCACGAAATAAAGTCAAATTTGGTAATTGTCCGTGGATTTGTTCGGCGTCCTCGTCATCCATGGTTCCGAAAACGAACTTGCTTATTCTGCCAACTATATTCACCAGACCTCTCTTAGAACGGTGACTACCAAAGACTCTTAGTTCATTTATGTCTTCCTTCAGGTCACTAGTAGTCATATTTATGATTGATGACCAACTTTGAATTCTTTTTCCTTAACATTCTTGTCATACATAATAAACTTTGTTTTTCTTTTCTTCTCGTGAATAGTGTCTCTCACAATTTTGTAACCATGTTGGAGTCTGCTTTTTAGTTCGTTGGCGTAATTGTCGTAACTATAGAAAGTTTGTGGTTTCCTACTTATTGAATTTGGAATCCGTGCAGGATAACCATACAACAATTCAAATGGAGTATAATTTGTGCTACTATGTGGAGTTGTGTTATATACAAACAGCGTATGGAAGCCATGTGTCCCAAGAGAAAGGATCTTTGTCAATGTAATGACGTAAATATTCCGCAAGTGTCCTGTGACTACGCTCTAATGCGCCGTTGGTTTAGGGGTGGTATGGAGTTGTTTGTAATTTCCTTGTTTTGAGGACCTTGCATACCTCTTTAAACAAAATGCTTCGAAAATTTGATCCCTGATACGAGGATCGAGTCGGGTATCCCAAATCGACGTACCAGCCGTTCTACTAACATTCGTGCTATAGTTGAAGCCTCGGCGTTCGGTACAGGTATTGCTTCGGAAAACTTGGTTAAGTCATCCTGAATTTCAGAATATACATATTTGTTATTTTCATAACTGACGGGCAGCGGACCTACTATGTCCAGTGCTATACGCTGGAATGGGGATTTACAGGTGGTGGTAAGTTTCATGGGTATTTTGTTGTTACGAGCTAATTTATTTTTCTGACATGAATCGCATTTACGTATATGGTTTTTGACGTCTTTCGATATAGTTGGCTAGTAATAATACTGCTTAATTCGTTTAGAAGTTCTTGTAACTCCTTGATGCCTTGATGCCCGCCAAATGGTGACTCGTGGTTTTCATGTAGAATGTTTGATATTATCTTCTTGCTTTTCTATTAGTATCCTTGTATCAATATGGAGATATGTGTTAAATTTTGCTTGTTTGAAAACTTCAAGTATTAATGTTTTAAAGTCGTTTTGAGGCTGATTACTTACGGGTATTGACAATGCAATTGATGATAAATTGTTTTATTACATTCATTTATGATGTCGTTCATGCATTTCTTAATGTTTTCTCGACCTGAAGGACTTCTTATTGGTAAAGGTAATGTAACTATATAATAAAAGACATTTGAGAGTTGGAATTTTTGAATCCAGACTTGACATATATCGGATTTCTTGAAATCAGGTAGACGATATTTTAATATTTTCTCTTCTGCGGTTTCTACTAGGGGCAATATAATTACTTTAAAGGTGACTTTATTATTTAAAAATATGGATTCTTTTTTTTTTTCGATGATTTTAAACTTTGATTGAGGTTCTGTTATTATTCCATTACTTACGGACGCTGTGTCGTCTCTCTCTTCTTGTCGGTCGTCTCTTTCTTGTGCCCGTTTTTGACTTCGAGTAGTCACCGGCTTGAATGCGGCTTAAAGCATCAGCATTAGTGTTTAATTTTCCCTTTCTGTGTATTCGTATTCTTCTAACAGGATTCTCCATCGCATAAGTCTAGACGTAGGCAAGAAGTTCCTTTTCAGAGGTTGTGTATCTTGTTTCACTCTCGTTTAGAGTACGACTTGCAAAGAAAATCGGTTTGTCTTTGCCAATAGGACCTTGTGACAAAACGGCGCCTAATGCAATATCGCTGGCATCAGTGGTAATTGAAAATTTTTCATTAAAATCTGGGTATGTCAGGATAGGAGGGTTAATGACTTTTTCCTTTAAAATCCTGAAAGCTTCGTCACAAAAAGCGTCCCAAAGAAAGGTTACATTTTTCTTTAACAAATTTGTCAATGGCTTCGCAATTTCAACAAAGTAAGGGATAAATTTTCGATAATAACATACGAATCCAAGGAAGGATTTGATATCTTTCGGTTTCTTGGGAACAGGGAACGTTTTTACAGCTTTTGTTTTCTCAGGATTTGGTTTTATTCCTTCCTCTGAGATGACATGCCCCAGGTAAGTGAGCTTCTTTCTGATGAAATGACATTTTTCGGGCTGTAGTTTGAGGTTATTTTCTCTAAGACCTTTATCAATCTGGTATTATGATCGTTTAAATCATAGCCATAAATAACTTTGTCATCCACATAGATATAAAACATTCAATTCCTTGAAGTCCCATTAGTACATTATTCATAAGACGCTGGAAAGTAGCCGGGGCGTTTTTAAGTCCGAACGGCATGCGATTGTATTCATAATGGCTAAATGGAGTACTGAAAGCTGTTTCTGATTTGTCAGTTTCATCCATGAGGATTTGATGAAAGCCCTTTGTAAGGTCGAGAGTACTGAAATACTTAGCTCTTCCCAATTGATCTAGAATGTCAGTTATATTGGGTAAGGGGTAAGCATCTCCGACGGTGATGTCATTCAATTTCCTAAAGTCAACTACCACTCTCCATCGTTTAGTTCCATCTTGGCCTGATGTTTTCGGAACTAGTAGTAGCGGAGAATTCCATGGACTATGTCATTCAATTTCCTAAAGTCAACTACCACTCTCCATCGTTTAGTTCCATCTTGACCTGATGTTTTCGGAACTAGTAGTAGCGGAGGATTCCATGGATTATTGCTTGGTTGTACCACACCATCTTCTAACATTTCATTCACTTGTTTGTGAATTTACTATATTTCTATTTGAATTAGTATGACCGTTTTACATTTTTTTTGTTTCTAAACATTTTATAGATGTTGGATAAATAATCAAGAAACAAAATAATTAATACACTTTTTCATTATAAAGTAAAGTTTAACCGTAAAGAACTACATATTTATTACATTTTTTGTGTCAACTCAGCTGTTTTGAAACTATTCTTAAAAAAAATAAGTTGTTCATGACGCGTTCTAAATTTTTATTTTTTTTTTCGTATACACTTGGTCACACTAAAATATCAAAAACAAGAGAAGTGTTTGTGAAATGTCAAAACCAAAAGGTGAAATTTTTGTTTATTTGTAATTGTTTTGTTTATTGCTTAATAATTTAAATTTCTTGGATAAAAACATAAAATAATAAATAAAAATATGGCATTTGTGTTGTTTATAAATTAAGATGGTGTTGAACAAGTGCAGAGGAGAAGGATAGTGGATGCTTTCTTTCTTTCAACGCGGGTGGTAAAAAAAAACCCTTTGCTACCTCCGGGTTTTCTTCCATTATTTAAATTAACTTTTGCTTTTGTTCGCGGTTTGTCCAGTTGGAATGCGACCTTTTAACATAAAAAATAGTAAAAGTAATTTATTTTCCATGAAATAATTAAAAACTTACATGTTTTGTTGTTTACTCGACAGAAAAATTCAAACGACACAAAAATGACATTTAATTCTATTCTTTCGAATGTCAAAATTGAATTAGCTTTCGCAAATGAATGAACTTTCTATGGATTGGGTGAACTTTCGATTTGTTCGATTAACATTCTAATCGCCGAGTCTCAAAATTAAGTTTCAACGAATTCGACTCACTTTCTAACGAAAGAGAATGTCAAAATAAGCACCAATATGCTTGTTAAATTTTGCTTGTTTGAAAACTTCAAGTATTAATATTTTTAAGTCATTTTGAGGCTGATTACTTACGGGTACTGACAATGCAATTGATGATAAATTGTTTTTATTACATTCATTTATGATGTCTTTCATGCATTTCCTAATGTTTTCTCGATCTGAAGGACTTCTTATTGGTAAAGGTAATTGTTTGGAAACCAACACACTATAACACAGGTATACACACATTTTGGTGCCGATACTTTTTGAACTGTTCTTTAGTAAATTTGACCTACTGAAAACGAATCTGCAATCGGTTTTTGCCTAGCAGCTCCCGTTTTCATGTTATGGGGTAGGGTGTTTCAAACCTGACACCACTTAGAAATACCCAAAATAATCGGGAAAAGAAGAAAGTAAAACATTTTTTCTTTGAAAATCCAAGCTCATTTAGTGATATTTACATATAAATATAAAAAAATAATAAAATAATAATTTTATTAACAAGATACTAGCGAGTACATTTCATATACAATATATTTTTCACTGCTGATTTGATGTACAGGAAACCCAAGAAGCTTCGTTTTTTGCTTGATCTGCAATGTGTTTTTTTCGGACAATCTCTTAGCAGATTCCAGCAGTAATCTGTCATCATATGCGTATCCCACTTGCCCTGGTATCGTTCTTCCATTGTCCTTATATCCTGGTGAAATCGTTCACCTTGCTCTTCACTCAAGTCTCCCAAGTTTTCAGGAAACCGGTCCAAATGGTTTTGCAAGTAATGCACCTTGATGCTCATGTTGCATCCAAGCTCACGAAAAGCAGTCAGCATGTTCTGAACTAAATCCTTATAATTTAAAGCCTTCTTGTTGCCTAGAAAGTTTTCGACAACTGACACAAATGATGTCCACGCTTTTCGCTCTTTTTCATTCATAGATTCAACAAAATTGGTGTCCTTTATTAACCGTCTGATTTGAGGTCCATCGAATATGCCAGCTTTTATTTTTTCAATGCTTAATCCTTGCATCTTTGTAGATATGAATTTAAAACATGATGAATCCTTATCTAGAGTCTTAACAAATTGCTTCATTAAGCCAAGTTTTATATGAAGTGGAGGCAGGATTATTTTATTCCGATCAACCAAAGGCTCATTAATAACATTTTTTCCTCCAACAACCATGTTCTCTCTTTCAGGCCAGTCTTTTTTTTACCCAGTGATCTTGTTTAGCTCTGCTATCCCAAAGGCACAAGAAGCAGGGATATTTTGTGTATCCACCTTGCTGTCCAAGGAGAAAGTTAACCATTTTCAAGTCAACACAAATGACCCACCCATGTTCGTGATACTTAATCTTTTCCAAGACTATAGCTGTATTCTTTCTTCACAAATTCAGTAATGGATTTTCTGTTCTGATTTGCCGTGTATTCACAATATACATAACAAAATTGCTCGGGATGATTTACACAGATTCTGCGGCTAGATGACATTTTTGAAAATTAGCTCTTAATCACTTAAAGTATTGTAATGTTTTACCAAGGGTTCGTAATAAATAAAACTTATTCACTTTGTTTAAAACTTTCACTTATTTATTTCGTAAATAAAACACTTCACTTTTTTACAACCAAACAATTTATTGTTCAACATACAAATATACCGAAACTAATTTTCGAAAACAATTTACTTATCTCTTTACAACCAACTTTACCCTTTAACTACTAAAAACAAACTTTGTCCAGGTCGGCAACACAGTTGTCTTATATAGCAAAATTTAGGTTCTATTATTTTAATTATATAATTATCTTTCTATGGCAGGTAGAGGGGGTCATAATTACCCTTCTATGACAGGTAGAGGGGCTAATAATTCCCCTTCCAAGATTCTTTCAATTGAATTTCTTGCATATGAATTTTTTAAATTAGCGTAAATTGAATATTTCTGTAACTCAAAAACTAGAGCTGCTAGGGAAAAATGGTTTTCAGTTTTGAAATCAGCGTAGAAGTATAAATAAAAGCTGCAAAACTCAAGGCACCAAAAAAATTTTTTTTTTTGTAGACCTGTGTAATCAATCATCTTAATATCTTGTTCGTTATTTAAATTAATTTGCATTTTTTTAACTTAAAATCAATTAACTAAATTTAACTTACCTAATATTTCGTACAGTGTACATAATCTTATACATTTAACTTCATTATTATCACTTGCGCTAATCTTAATACTTACTTCTTAGTTTAAATTCTTCTCAATTTGCTTATTAATTTTTATCAATTCTAGTTTTTTATCTATTAATATTCGGCACTTGTACTGGTCAATCGTGTGGTGAATTCTCTATCTGCTCTTGGTTTGCAACAGCATCCACAGATCTCAACATCGAAGCACTCTTGTGCGAATATGCGTGGGTGGAAATTCTGCGATTATAGCAATCTTCACTGCTATCGATTGCTTATCTCGTTCACTTTTGATCGAGACCCTTGAAGGAACCACGCCATTGACCATTTGGATAAGTATAGCTTTGCTGAACAAACAAATTAATTTTCATTAAATACTTATATAATAACGTGGTTGAAAATTTGGTGTTTTCGTTGTTTTAATAGATTTGGGTATTATCCGTTCGTCTTAAGATTACTGGAATTGCAATCTCTAAAATTTACAGTCTTCTAGAAATTCGAAAACAGTAATCTAACTGTATAATAAAAGACATTTGAGGGTTGGAATTTTTGGATCCAGACTTAACATATATCGGGTTTCTTGAAATCAGGTAGACGATGTTTTAATATTTTCTCTTCTGCGGTTTCTACGAGGGGCAATATAATTACTTTAAAGGTGACTTTATTATTTAAAAATATGAATTCTTTTTTTCGATAATTTTAAACTTTGATTGAGGTTCTGTTATTATTCCATTACTTACGGACGCTGTGTCGTCTCTCTGTTCTTGTCGGTCGTTTCTTTCCTGTGCCCGTTTTTGACTTCAAGTAGTCACCGGCTTGAATGCGGCTTAAAGCATCAGCATTAGTGTTTAATTTTCCCTTTTTGTGGATAATCTTGTATTCGTATTCTTCTAACAGGATTCTCCATCGCAAGTCTAGACGTAGGATCTTTTCGTCCTATCAACCATTGTAACGAACTATGATCAGTAACGATCGTAAATTTTCTTCCGTAAACATACGGTCGAAATTGTGTCAGGTAAATTACGGCAAGAAGTTCCTTTTCAGAGGTTGTGTATCTTGTTTCACTCTCGTTTAGAGTACGACTTGCAAAGAAAATCGGTTTGTCTTTGCCAATAGTACCTTGTGACAAAACGGCGCCTATTATTATTATTATTATTATTATCTTTATTTTTTCAACATATAAATTACAAACATTTAAATACAAAAAGATTTACAAGCATGGCTATAAAGCCGTCTGCCGGTATGCAATATCGCTGGCATCAGTGGTAATTAAAAATTCTTCATTAAAATCTGGTTATGTCAGGATAGGAGGGTTAATGACCTTTTCCTTTAAAATCCTGAAAGCTTCGTCGCAAAAAGCGTCCCAACGAAAGGTTACATTTTTTTTAACAAATTTGTCAATGGCTTCGCAATTTCAGCAAAGTTAGGGATAAATTTTCGATAATAATCTACGAATCCAAGGAAGGATTTGATATCTTTCGTTTTCTTGGGAACAGGGAACGTTTTTACAGCTTTTGTTTTATCAGGATTTGGTTTTATTCCTTCCTCTGAGATGACATGCCCCAGGTAAGTGAGCTCCTTTCTGATGAAATGACATTTTTCGGGCTGTAGTTTGAGGTTATTTTCTCTAAGACTTTTAAGACCTTTATCAATCTGGTATTATGATCGTTTAAATCATAGCCATAAATAACTATGTCATCCACATAGATAAAACATTCAATTCCTTGAAGTCCCATTAGTACATTATTCATAAGACGCTGGAAAGTAGCCGGGGCGTTTTTAAGTCCGAACGGCATGCGATTGTATTCATAATGGCCAAATGGAGTACTGAAAGCTGTTTCTGATTTGTCAGTTTCGTCCATGAGGATTTGATGAAAGCCCTTTGTAAGGTCGAGAGTACTGAAATACTTAGCTCTTCCCAATTGATCTAGAATGTAAGTTATATTGGGTAAGGGGTAAGCATCTCCGACGGTGATGTCATTCAATTTCCTAAAGTCAACTACCACTCTCCATCGTTTAGTTCCATCTTGACCTGATGTTTTCGGAACTAGTAGTAGCGGAGAATTCCATGGACTATGTCATTCAATTTCCTAAAGTCAACTACCACTCTCCATCGTTTATTTCTTGGTTTGAATCTAAAATTTTCATTAGAAGTACCTTTATTCTGAAATTTTTGTTTTGGGTAATTGTTTCGCCCAAGTAAATTCTTGGTGCTACCTCACCTTTTTTGCGTAACAATGTAATTTAAATTCTCTTCTTCAAATGGTATCTCTGTTATTTGTTGTGTTCTTGGCCTTAGAATATTTTTTTCTTTTTGTTCATTAAATTTTTTATTTTCCTCAGTCTTATTTTCTGCTGGGTTTTCATTTTGTTTTAATTGTTTTGTTTTATCTTTTACATTCATTTTGTTTTTTGGTTTCATATCGTCCTTGTCATAACTAGAGATTTCTTTTTTTGATTTTTCCGGATAGCCATGTGAGATTTTTGAGAAAATTGGGTTGCAAGCTTTTGTACGATTTCGGTCGAGTTTGAATTTTAATGAAGCTCTTATATCTGAAACGTCAGTAGATTCACATGGTGTTTTGTCAGTATTCATCCCGGTGTATAAAGATACATCTGGGGATTTTGAATTACTGTACCAATGTAATTCAGTTCTTCCTTCTCATACTTAGTTTTTTCGAGACGTTTTTCACCCGTAGATGGTATCTCGTAAGATATTTTACGGTCTCCCTTCTTCTCATTAGCTTCACATTTCGCTATCTTTTTTTTCCTTTGAAGTATACAAACATTTTTGTTGTCGCATTGGCGTATTATTGCAGAGGCTTTTACTTCTAATTGTCTTTTTTCATAATTTACCTTACACTTAAACCTATCGAGAAAATCGTTCCCAAGAATTCCATCATATTCCAAGTGAGTTTTGCGTGACAACACTTGGAATGGATGTTCTAAGAATGATGTGCTTTTAATTTTAAGATCATCCATTTCTAATGTTCCTGTAATTCACCCATAGCTTGGATAGGTTCCCCAGCTATGGTTAAAATTTCACAACAATTTTTAGTTTAATATAAGGCAAATTATTGTCTTTTAGAAGGCAAATGTCGGCGCCTGTATCTATTAATAAAGTTGAACAGTCTTGTGTTATCCTGTGTAATTCCTCCTCGCCGGGTTTCCACCTTGTTGCGGTGGGGAGGCTTACGTTTGAAGCTTCAGCTGATCGGCTTTAGATTTATATTTATTAAATCCTCAATCGATCTGCTCAGGTTTTAAGCCAACTAAGAGGAACCCACAACGATAAAACTTCGGACTTGTCACAACAAACGAACAAAACACCAGCGGGGATATACGCTGAAACGTCGACAGAAGTCACGGCTGCCGGCGCGGGCTTGGCCTCTCCAACAGGAGGAGGGGATAAGTCGCCAGTGACAAATAAAAACGAACAACAACAACAAGACAAGACGACAAAGACAACGACAACGACAATTACAACACAAGAGGAAGAAGACCTTCTCCTCACCCCTTCAGACGACGACGCGTGTTCCGTTGCCAGCTCCGCCTTCTCAGGGTTGTCGACCACTTCAGTTCGTAGTAGAATCTCCAACTGTAAGAAGACGGTCAAACGACTTTGAAGTCGGAATTGGAAGGAACTCAACGACATTGAACGAAGACGTCTTCAAAACGCTCGTGCTTTTCTGGCGAATGATCCTAAGAAGACAGGAAGGGTACTTTCCAGCCGTCCAAAGAGGTGAATTCTACAGAGGGTACGAGCGTGAATACTTTAATGGGACCGCCCAATCCGCCGACTGGTAAAATCCAATCAATGGAAAGTCCGATCTCATTGGAGATCCCCTCGACGAATACGCCTACGACGACGCTGCTGAAGCAAACAGCGGGACCACTTCTCCCAACCAGTCTTGGTATGGAGCCACTTGCTCCATCGGGCCTGGAAGGCGGGAAGGTGGAACCGTTGGAGATAGATATGGTGGGGCCGTGTGGGAGTGGCGCTAGGGGCACTAGCCCCATAGGCAACTCCGGCACGTCTCTTCCATCTCTATCGAGTGGAAGTAGTGTCATAGACTTAACAACAAACACGACAACGAACACGAAAATGAACACGACAAAGAACACCGTAATCGAGAAGAAGGCCTCACGGAGTGCTGGAAATCTCACCCAACGGGTTCTGAAAAAGAAACGACGGAACGCTGAGAGGATTGTCCGGCGTCTATCTAGCAAAAATCCCGAATCCTTAACGGCCAGGGAGAAGCTAGCGCTGGACAATGCTACTCAGAAACTAAAGACCTTGACGACCACTGACATAACGAACAACTCGACGAAAACAAAGACAAAGACAATAACTTTAGTCATAAAAGACATATTAAACTGAACAACGTGGAAACATATAACTCAAAAGAAAAAATGAAATTTATCAAATGGAAATGGAACTTTTAAACAAAGGTTTTAATTTTGCACCTGTGCCTAAAAAAGAACATTTACTGGACTTGGTGATTGACATTGAAACCATGCTTAAATACAAACCGTTTGATGTTCAAAAAAGTATAAGATCGGCAGCTGTTAGTTTAATATACTCTTACAATGTTAAAGAACGGAAAATTGTGAAAAACGTTTTCAATGATGCAATCAATTCAATAAAAAAGAAAGATTGTTTTTTCGTTAAGGCTGATAAAGGAAATAACTTAGTGATTCTTGATAAAGAGGATTATGATAATAGAATGCGGAAATTAATAGAAGAAGGAAATTATGAAAGAGTCGTTAAAAATCCTTTGCCAAAAATGATAGATGAAGTAAATAGTCTTAGAAAAGAAATTGGTGATGTTTTCGGTAAAAAACTACAGTTTTCTTTAATAATGCCGAATCCAAAAGTCGCTCGTATCCACGGTTTACCTAAAATCCACAAACCTGGAAATTCATTAAGACCAATAATTCCGAGCATAGATACGGCGGGTAACAAAGTGTCTAAGTGGTTAATTCGTGAAATGAATTGTTTGAATCCCATTCGTAGTACTTCGGTTAAAAATTCTTTTGAGTTCTGTAATAAGATTCAAGATATAGGATTTGAACCGGGTGAAAAAATGTTTTCGTTTGACGTTGTGTCTCTTTTCCCAAGTGTGCCTGTAGAAGATGCGATTGAAGCGTTTATTGAATATTTGATCGAAATTAGTGTGTCAAGTGAAAAAAGATCAATTTACATAAAAGCAGCTAGGATGTGTATGAATCACAATATTTTTTCCAATTTCGTGGTGAATTTTATAAGTCTACAAAAGGCACTAGTATTGGCAACCCACTAAGTCCGTTTATGGCGGAAATTTACATGGCCAAATTGGAAATGAAATTAAAGTCGGAAGGTAAATTACCAAAAGTATTCTATCGCTATGTTGATGATATTTTTACAGTGTTAAATGAGTCTGAAAGCGGAAGTTTTTTGAATGTGTTAAATAATCAATGTGAATCCATAAAATTCACAGTTGAAAAAGAGCTAGACCAAAAACTTGCTTTTTTAGATTTACAATTGACAAGGAAACCTGAAAAGATAGATATCGCAGTGTACCACAAACCCACCAGTACAAAACGAGTGATAACAAGTGATTCTTATTGTCCTATTCAACACAAACATGCTTCTTTTCATTCTATGGTACATCGTCTTGTTAATCTTCCACTTTCTTTAACAAACTATAAAAAAGAATATGATTATATAGTTGAAGTGGCTGGTTTAAATGGTTTTTCGAAGACTCTTATTGACTCGTTTGTTAAAAAACACGCGCGAAAAGTGTCTCAAAATACAATAACTACTTTATTTAGACAAAGTGTTTTAGAAGTGACAAGTGAAATGAAAAGAGAAGTCTTTAATTATGTTCCGGGAATAATGGACAAATTGAAAAATCGTTTAAAACAACACAATATAATGCCGGTTTTTTCTAATAATAAAAAACTTAAAAATATTTTTGCATCTACAAAAGACAAAGTTGTTGATGAACAAAAATCGGGCATATATGCTATAGAATGTGGAGTGTGCAATAGACGTTATACTGGCCAAACTAAACGCAGTATACAAGTGCGGTATAAAGAACATTGTTATTGTGCAAAAAAGAAAAAAATTAAAACAATCAGCTTTTGCCGATCATGTTGTAACTGAAGGTCATGGAATTGGTGAGAATGAACACAAAATTAGCTTGATTAAACAAGTTAACAAGTGCAACAGGCTGGATGCGTATGAGAGTTATTTTATTGAAAAAGAAAACAATAACTTAAATGCAGAAGAGGGCGAAATAAGATCACCGCTGTTCTCTTTGGTTTAGGCCGTGTCCGTTACTTCGCATATAAACTCTCTGATGTTTGACAAAACGATGCAATTATGGGAATCGAGTTAGTGCTGATGATGATCGCCAAAGAAGCGTTCGAAATGCATTCATGTTTAATGTAAGTCCTTTTTTATTGTTGTAATTTTTGGATTTTCAATTTTAATTTTGTGTGAAACAATAAGGTGTGTGAAAATTTAAAGTGCGATTTGATAAATTTCATTTTTTCTTTTGAAAGGCAAAGACCTTGAGAGCGGGAAAGGAGACGGTCGGCACTACGCCCCAACCTGAGCCAAACTCAACGGCGGCGTCTAAAAGAACGAGGCAGGATGATAAATCTTCGCCTACGAATCCTTCACACAAAACGAAGAGAAGAAAGACCTTGATCACGGAAGGGACTACGTAGAAGCGACAATTTGCCATTGCGGATTTCGGTACATGCTCCCGAAAACTCCGATGATCAATGGCAGTTGATGGAAGTCAGAATCCTGGACGAGGTGAACGACGTTATCGTTAAGAACGGGCAACCGCCTCTCTTCGGTAATCTCAGAACCGTCCACGGATTCAAGATGCTGACATGCGAAGACGATTATACTCTCGTGTGGCTGCAGGACTTCTTCAAAAGAACGATTGCTCCCTGGCCAAATGCAAACCTTCGCCTTATGGGGCTTAAGGAAATAAAAGACCTTAACAGAACCAAAGCGAAGATGATGATGCGAGGACCAACCATCTCTAGGGACCGCATTGAGAAGTACCTGCAATTCCTAAATACTGAGCAGCTCAGTGAGAACTGGAAAGTGCTTGAGATGGGAGAGCAGACGAAAGACGGCACAGAAGTGGTTGTGCAGCTCAGTCACAAGTCTATACCACTTTTGAGGAAAATTGGCTTCAAAGTTCGGATCGGGATAAACCGGTGCAAACTGCGACTAATAGCCAACAAGAACAAGCAAGTAAAAGCCACTTTACACGATATTATAAGTCATATGCTTTCTCATATGACCTGTCAAAAAAAAACAAATCAAATCGTTTGAACGCACCCATTAAACGCATATCACTTCTCAAACGAAAAAGCATATGACTTTTTTGACATTAGGACTGTAGCTAATTCCATTTGAGAAGTCATACGAGATTTTTTGTTTTCGTCGGAAACATTGAATGGAGTGTTGACATTTGAATACAAAATATGGTAAAATTCTGAAAAGGTAACTATGTATGCGGTTTTTTTTTTAAATATTTCAGATCTCATTAACATATATACTGTAAAACTTTGAATTAATACAGCTATCATTGTTGATAAAACCACTGCCATTGCTTTCTTTTTGTTCTCCATCATGGCATAACGACACAAATTTATTTCAGTTTATATTTTATATTTATTTTGTATTTTGGTACTCTGAAAATCAAAGGGGAAGTCATAGACGTGTAAAGCATAGATAAACCAAAACGGTATGACTTGACTAGAAATGACAGATTCAATCCCTTTAGGATCTCTTAAAACGCCCACTGGGTGCTGGACAGAATCCTGCAATGAGACTCTTGAGCACTTGATAGATACTCACTTCCCGGGTTCAATTCAATTCAATTCAATTAAGTTTATTGGATAATACAGTAAGACTGAGTCTTTTATAGTATTTTTACATTGGTTATACAAGAAAATTACGTAATAAAGTTATTGAGAAAATAAAATAAACTAAAATGAAATTATTCGTTTCAACAAAAATCTAAAATATACATTATACAATATAAATTTTTTTTTTTTTTTAAATCTTTCCTCTTTTTTTAAATCTTTTCTCTCTCATTTATGATAGCTTTAATAAATTTGTGAATGGTTAGAAAAGTGTTTGAAAACTGCACATTTGAAGCTTGTCGTTTCTCTAATTTGTTTGATGTTTTGAGGCAAAGAATTCCAAAGGCGAATGCTATTTACAAAAAACAACCGTGATGAGTTTAAATATTTAAAAGAAGGCACCATGATGTTTCCTGTTCTTGACGAAATACAAAATCGAATTTTTTCGTAAAGGTATTGAGGTGATCTGGTACTAATTATTTTATGGAGAAAGATGCAATTTCGAAAATTTGTATATTCCTGCAATGTACAATTAAGAACATTAGTTTTGTAGGGTGATATATGGTCATATCTTCGAAGGCCATAGACATATCTTGTCATATCGTTGAAAGCCACCCGGAGTTTATGTTCAGACAATGAATCTAATTTGGGATAAACAACTTCAGAGAAAGAAATTATTGGCATCAGTAACGTTTTGACTAAGCGAAATCTTGTTTCTTTAGGTGTGAAGCTGCTTGCAATGCAAAGTTTTCTAAGAGTACCATATATGCGTCCAATAACAGAATTAATGTGTTCCCTACAAGATAAATCTTTAGTTATTTTAAAACCAAGGCTGGTCACAGAGGTCACATAGGGTACCATTGCATTTTTTAAGAATATCGAGGGAAGATCATCATAACCATTCAATTTCTTAGATACCACTATTGCTTGGGTTTTCCCGGGATTAAGGGAAAGACCATTTTCTTCAACCCAGTTACAGATTTTATCCAGATCTTCATTGATATGAAAAACAAGATCGTCTATAAGGCCAATTCTTCGTGAAAGGTAAATTTGTATGTCATCAGCATACAGATGAAAAGAGACATGCTCGCAAACATACGGTAAGTCATTTATAAAGATACTGAAAAGAATTGGGCCTAAAATAGAGCCTTGTGGTACACCCATAGTCAGGAGTGTAGGTTGTGAAATATCGTTTTGAACCACCACGCGCTGTGTTTTATTAGACAAGTAGCTTTTAATGAGGTTAACAGCCAAATCAGAAAAGCCAAAGTAATATTTAAGTTTTTTACAAATGACCGTATGGTTGACTTTGTCAAAAGCCTTGGAAAAATCCAATAAACATAATACTGTTATATTATCTTGGTCGTACTGCAGTCGAATGTCTTCCAAAATCTTGACTACTGCTGTAGAACAAGAATGGTTCGATCTGAAGCCCGATTGATATGTAGACAATAGATTCTTTGAGGAAAGGTGTTCAAGTATTTGTTTCACAAGAATCTTTTCCAACACTTTTGACAAACAGGGCAGAATACTTATAGGTCGATAATCAGAAGGTTCAATTGATATAGTTTTTTTCGGGACAGGAGTTATCCTAGTTGCTTTCCAGGCAGTTGGAAAAGTTGAGGACGCACTACAATGGTTGTACAGATGCGTGAGTGGATGAATCAAGTATGGTAAAATTAATTTTATAAACCGTAGAGGAATTCCATCTTCTCCAATGGCTTCGGATTTAAGGGTCTTAAAGGTACTTACAACTTCATCATCAGGTACAACCTCGAAATTAAAAAGATCAATATATTTATAAAATAGATCAGCTTTGGGCTTGAAATATGAAGGTATTTGGGTAGAGGTGGTAAATTGGTTGTTGAGTACATTTGGGTCAATCACGTATTTAGAAATTTGCCGTTTACCAACACCAATTTCACGTAAGTTTGCCCAAAGCTGCTTAGGAGGAAGCTCAGTGTTGAATTTCGAGGCAAAGAAATTCCGTTTAGCTGAGCGGATGAGGAAAGTTGCCTGGTTACGGATACAGCAGTATTGTCGCCAAGTTTCAGGATTTGGTGATTTCCTCCATTTCAGGTAGTACTTTCTACGATTACTGATTGCATATTTAACTTCCGTATTATACCACGGACACTTTTTACTTTGTACAGCTACTGTTTTTAACGGGATATGTTTATCAAACAATCTTTTAATTAAGTTTTGTAAAAAATTGAGTTTATCATCGACGTGGGCAATGTTTAGACAATGATTCCAAGCCAAAGAACTTGCATCAGTGCACAGAGAATCAATATTGACTGCTTTAAAGTCTCTGTATGTAAAAGAGAGAGGGACTTGAGAATGAGAGAAGTCAATATCGTAAGTGCAAAATACAAGGTCATGGTCTGAAATTCCATCAAGAAATAATTGATCATTTAAAATCAAGTTATTTGGATCAGACACAATAATTAAATCTAAAAGACTTGGAGAGCAATTCGGCGCGTATCTAGTTGGGAAAGTGTTAACTACTTTAAGACCTGAAGCAGCAACTGAATCTAGAAGCTGAAGAGAGCGGGAATCAACCTTAAGGAGATCGGCGTTGAAGTCTCCACAAACTATAATGTGTTCGTGTGAAACTAAAAAAGGTTCTAATGCGGTGAAAAAAGGGACGGGGGAACAACTTCTGTTAGGATTATAGACGCAGGCTACAATACATTTCACATTTCCATCAAAGATTTCCAAAACTATAAATTCTATACCATTAGCATCCGATTTGGTTAAGATTTTAAACTTGAGAGTGGATCTACAATAAATTGCAACCCCACCACCAGTTGTCGTGGTATTTTTATCATTCCTTATAAGGTTGTAGTTAGTTAAGTTGCGTATACTATCCGGAATTTCATGAGAGAACCACGTTTCGCTCACACAAATAACATCGACATTCACACCATTGAAAATATCCTTAATGTTGTCAAATTTAGTATCGTTAAGACTTCTAGCATTGAAGTGACATACTTTGAAACCATCTTGTGCTTTAGTTAGATAGTTCATCACACAGTGTGCAGATTTGTAACTAGCATTGCCATAAATAGCGTCATAATGACATTTGATTTAAGGTTAAAGGCAATCACAAAAAGAGAAACAAAAACTAAAACATATGCATAACAACACACCACATATTCCTCATATAAGAGAAAATATAAAAGTATTAAGAAAAAATAAAAAGAAAAAGAGAAAAATAAAAATAAAAAAGAAGAAAGATTTTGAAATAAGAAAATATTATAATAAATAGAAGATTTCAAATAATTAATAAAAATATGTAATGTAAACAATATAAGATTAAGAATACTAATAGAAAATAATAATAGTATGAAAACAAATAGTTCAATATTAATTAGACAAAATATAAATTGGGAGCACTGGTATAGCTCCTTAATCAGTTTGTTTATTTTTATCAGTTTCATCTTGACGTATGATATGCTGTGATGAATCAAGGTTGGATGTGTCATATGAGTGTGTTGATGTTGATGCAATTTCATTCAGTTCTTGTAGGCTTCTAATACAAACAGCTGGTCCATTTTTATTTACTGTAATGTGTACCAAACCTCGAGTGGTGAAAGTGGAAGATAGTAAACGTTTTTTCTTTAACTGGACAGTATGACGAAAAATCTCTCTATTTTCGCTGGTTAAACTTTCGTGAATATAAATCGGTGTGTCTGTTTGAAAATTCGGATCAATTTCTTTCGAACACAGATGCCTGGACTTTGATTTACGGAAATCAGAGAGAGCTTTCATTGTACTTCGCTTGTCGCTGGCGCTTAAAAATTTTACTACTATGATTGAGTTTGTTTGTGGCTTTACTCTAAAAATTCCGGAAATTTGTGGTGGTTGAAAATTTATACAGTGACACAACAAATTAAGAGTGTTCTTAAGTTGTTCATTAGCTGTATACGGTATTCCAATTAGTATAGCATCCGCGGCTAAGTTATTGATGTTCATTGTTTGAAATTTTAAATTTAAGCTTTCTAGTTCAGAGTGCAATTTTTTCGTTTCATCGTCAGCTGCAGAAACAAGCGCGCAGTGTTCCATTTTTAAGTTGGCTTTATTTATATTCTCTCGGAGCTCGTCTATTTCTATGCAGAATTTCTCAAGTTTTGTAACCCTTTCTTCAAGATTTGTGTAGTCGCGAGTTATTTTGTCTATTTTATTGGACACATTTTTTTCTATGTCGTCCATTCTGCTCGTTAAATTTTGTTCAAGTGTTGTTAATCTACCCAAGATGGACTCACCTTGTTCATTTATTTTTCTAAGGAGTTCAATCTGGGTAGGTAAGAAAAGGACAGAGTCATTTAAGACATGCTTATCTGGAACAGCAGCATCAGAAACATCAGCAGGAACAACAGCAACAGCAACGGCAGCAGCGGAATCATTAGCAACAGGCAAAGTGCGGGGACCATTAGGAGAAGAAGAAGAAGAAGAACGTTGGGATGATATGGTTTTGGCAGAAGAGGTTTTCTCATTCTTTTTAAGAGCGGGTGAGTTTTTCTCGATGCAAGAAGTATTGGACGAAGATGATATTTTTTTGTTAGAAGAGTCTATCTCATTCCTTTTAAGAGCTTTTGCGTTAGTGTTTGTATCAAAACGTGAAGAAGTAGGTGTATTCATTTTAGCGCTCAGGAGTGGTTTTCTCGATCGAGTTCTTTCAGAAAGAGGCATTTATTCGAAAGAGATTACCTTTTATATATATATGTTATTAAAAAGAACAAAGAAAGAAATATATATATTCTTTTTTATTTTTATTTTTCACCAAAAAAAAAACAAAACACTTTCTCGACAAAAATTTTAAAATTAAAGTTCATAGTTCTTTCTCACTTTTATATTTACGATTAAACAGTCCAAATGAACTTAAAACAACACGACTGGGGTTATAAATTCTTAGACACCAACTATAACACGTCCTTTCACTAGCACATATAGTCAAATGACAGCAACCTGGAAACAGAACCCTACACAGAACACATTATACCATCGGATATTATAACGGAAGAAAAGATAATATGGGCAATCCATTCCTTTTCTCCGTATAAATCCCCTGGCCTTGATGGCATCTTCCCAATGATGCTACAGAAAAGCGAAATCCAAATAATACCGCTCCTGAAAAACATATTCCTTAACAGTCTAAAATGGGGATATGTTCCTTTATCATGGCGCGAAGTCAAAGTGGTTTTCATTCCAAAAGCTGGCAAGCCCAGTCATACACAAGCAAAAGAATCAGGCCAATTAGTCTGACATCGTTTATTCTTAAAACGTTTGAAAGACTGATAGACCTACATATTCGTGACACTCTGAAACTGGTTGATTTATCCCCAGCTCAGCACGCCTACACAAAGGGGAAGAGTGTAGAAACGGCACTTCACAGCGTCGTTAGCACGATTGAGAAGACATTGAGCGACAAAGAATATACCCTTGCTGCGTTTCTCGATATTGAAGGAGCCTTCAATAACGTGAACAATAAAGCGGTAAAGGCAGCTCTAGTAGACAATAAAATCGATAATTCGATAATACGTTGGGTTATGTGCATGCTAAAGAACAGGCAAATTAACTCGGAACTGGCAGGGATACAGATGAGAGTGTCCACATCCAGGGGCACCCCACAGGGGGGAGTTCTCTCACCACTCCTTTGGGTGCTGGTTATGAACACAATTCTCATTAATTTAAAACACTGTGGTGTAAAGATAGTAGCCTACGCTGACGATCTTGCTTTATTAGTTACAGGTAAATTCTTACCCACTATCAGTGAACAGATTGAATACGCCCTTTCTAAGGTTAATAGATGGACTAGAAAGTGCGGCCTGATGGTTAACCCGTCAAAAACAGAATTAGTCCTCTTCACAAATAAAAGGAAAAAACCAAACTTCAGAATACCTTCAATTGAAGGCACCCCGCTGAAGATTTCAGATCATGCAAAGTATCTTGGTGTGATTCTAGATAGGAAATTAAACTGGAGTCTTAACACTAAGGAAAGAGCGAAAAAAAAAGGAATGATTGCATTCTACTCCTGTAACAGAATCTTTGGGAAATCCTGGGGACCTAGTCCAAAAATTATAAGGTGGATGTATTTGGCGATAATCAGAACAATACTAACCTATAGTAATTTGGTATGGTGGAATGCAACGTAAAAAAGCACCAACCTCAAAACTCTGGCAAAAGTACAGAGACTCGCGTGCATTGGGATTACTGGTGCCATGAGATCCATATCAACTGCAGGGTTGGAGGCGATACTCAACCTGAAACTCCTAGACCTTTTCGTACAAGAATCCGCAACATATAGCGCCAGACTAATACCTGGAAAAACAGTGCAATAGGACATCCTCAAATTCTTCAGAAATACTTGGGTGATAGCATCATTACAGATTATACAACACCCGAGCTTGACTTTTATAAACCATTCCAAACTGCCCTTCCAAGCAGAGAAGAATGGCTGAACAACCAACCCTACACCAGTGAATCAGAAATAGCAATCTATACTGATGGCTCCAAAATGGACACAGGTGTTGGTGCAGGCTTTTTCTCAGAACCTCTTGAGCTAAACAACTCACTTAGGCTCCCAGATCATAGCAGTGTCTTCCAAGCGGAGGTCATGGCAGTGACAACAGCTGCTAGAGAGGTATCAATGATGGCGATACCACGGGTTGATATCACCTTTTACATTGACAGCCAATCTGCAATAAAATCGATTTCTGCCACTGTGATAAAATCGAAGCTTGTCTCCTGCTGCCGCGAAGAGCTTAAGGTTCTTGGCACGCAGCACAATATTAGACTCTGCTGGGTACCGGGACACAGCGGAATACCAGGTAATGAAAATGCCGATGAGTTGGCAAGACAGGGATCAGCGCTCGACGCTAGTCAAGCAGAGATGGTAAGCATCCCACTCTGTAACATTAAACAGAAAATTTCAGACATAATCCTAAGGAAATCCAATGAAAGGTGGAATCTACTTGACACCTGTGATACTACTAGGAAAATATGGCCCTGCTTTAACAAGCAGAGAACTGACAAAATTATACAACTTAGTAAGAAGTCCCTTCGCTCTCTTACGAGCATAATCACCGGACATAATTTATTGAAATACCATAAATTTAAAATGAAACTAAGTACAGATGACCTATGCAGAGGATGTGGTGATGAAGAGGTACATGAAGACACATCACACTTTCTCTGTCATTGCCCGTCACTATGAAGGAAATGGCTTGGTAGCTACTTCTTTGATAATCTAGAAGATATTTCTAATATTTCAGGAATACACATATTGAACTTCGTCAATGCCTCAAAATGGCTTGACTGATTAATAGAATACATAGAGTTTATCAGGAAAGAGTGATAACACTCACGGGTAACACAATGGATCTACATTGATCTAAGTGTGACAATAGCAACATCAATTGTCAGCCCAACAACCTAACCTAACCTATCCTGTGTAATTTAAGACAAATGACTGGGTCTTTAAATTCAGGACAGAAGGGTAAAATTATTTTTAAATTTATTGGGTCGGAATAGGATGTATGTCGGCAGCAGTTCTCTGCGTTCGGGCGGAGTTGCCGACTTGTTCCACCCTGCATTCGTTTTCCGACTCAATTTTATCGAGATCTTCTGGATGTTTATTTGAACAACAATGCCGCAATTCGTGACTTGAATTTCCTTTAAATTGGTTTGAATTGTGGGAAGTAGGAAAGTTTCTAGGTGGTCTAGATAGATTTTTAGAAGGTTCTAACCGTAACCGACAATCATTCTCGGTATGAAACATTTTTTGACAATAGTTGCACTTAAGGGCTGGTTCGTTCTTAATTTGGGGTCTAAAGTTAGGATAATTCGTGTTTCTGTAACACGTGGAAGAAGTATGACCTGTTTTGTTGCAGGTCTGACAAATAAGAGGGCGATTTTGATTGGATGCCCAAAGCACGATGCTGCTGTGTGTCCAAGTTTGGTACAATTCTGGCAACGGGATCTTGTGCCAAAATTCCTATATTCACCTTGTTCATTCTCTATCCGAGAAGATTGAGCAATGCCATATTCAATGGCTGCTTTCAGGTCCATTGCGTTAAAAGCTTTTATTAGCAATCTCAGGTTAGTGTTTTTAATTCCGTCTTCAAAAGAACGTAAGGTTGTCTGCTTGTTTTCAGCAATAATGTAAGCCCTTACCGCTTGGTCATTTGTGCTTTGGTATGTCGCCCTGTCTAACTTATGTAATAATTTAGTTAGTCGATCGCCGAAGTCCTTTACATTTGCCTTTTGGTTTTGTCGAGCTGAAATAAGCTCTGTCTGTGCGCTTGTGCGCGAAATACGTTCTCTGAATTGTCCCTCTAATTCGGCTATTAATTCAGACCATGTATTTAAAGTTTTGGTGTTTCGTCTTTTATGTATGAACATAGGATGTTGCCGCAAGCGAAAAATTATTTTATTCATCGGGATTCCCTCCGAACTCGGGGACGATGTTGTTCACGTCATTTAACGAAATTTTAACTTCCATTTTTGTCGCGGATAGATCAACACTTATGTAGTTTTTATTTGGACTGTAGTGGTACGGTAAAAGCTCAAATAACTCTACCAAGGACTCTTGTCTACGTGTACGCGGAATGTTGTTGTTGAAAGTCAAGGGAAACGGATATTAATTTGTCAAAAAAAAATTTTGTTTCACTTTAAGGAGAATAAGGGAGAAAGTTCCTAAGCGTTTCTCGTAAATTAAAGAAAATTTTGTTTTCAAAAGTAGGAGTAGGTATGTATATAAAATGTTTAGAAATGAATAATTTAAATAAAAAATAAAATTTACTTGTTGTTGTTGTTACTGCTGTTGTTGTTGTTGCTGTTGTTGTTGTTGTTGCTGCTGTTGTTGTTGTTGCTGTTATTTTTGTTGTTGTTGTTCAAAAATTTTTCACTTGCCAGGCAGGCTTCGCGCCCTAAAGTTGAAAATTACAACCTGGTCTTTTACACTACCTAATTTTTGCCTCCGCGTCCGCTTGGGATTTCGCCAGGTGTTACAGTTATAGGATTTTTTTTTTGTTGTTTTTACTTTTAGCACTTTTTCTGGTGCGTAGCCCCAGAACGCATCAAGAGAGAGGTCTCTTGTTTTTTCGGTAGCGATTTGTTGAGAGCAAATCCCACAGCTTGTAACGAAGCGTTCCATGCTTCTACCAATACTGAACATATTGGGTGATTTGATTTACCATGACTAAGCAGCCGCCGCCGCAGCACCGACCGACGACACCGTACAACGCTGCAGCTACCAACGACACCAGTTACCTCGCCAAGATAAAGGGATTTTATACCTCATCTTAATACAATATGCAGTCACTATAAGATCGTGACGTCACAGCCGGTTGAACATATTGGGTGATTTGCATTCGACCAGTATATAGTTCACACACAGTTTATACGAAAAATATAACAAGAGGACCTCCTTTTGGGAACGAAAATCACTTGTTTGCTACGGTCGAAGCTGACGAGCTAGATTTTAGTTTACAAGTCATCTGAAATTGTCCAGCTATTTCGTTCCATCAGTTTGGTTCGAAGAATAAAACGTCCTAATTGCCACCAGGGGCTTTAGTACCTGCTGATCTGTCGGTGTTTATACACTGGCCGTGCCTACCAGAGGCCTAAAATCTGCCGATCTAGTGCCTACCAGGGGCCTAAAACCTGCCGATCTAGCGCCTACCAGGGGCCTAAAACCTGCCGATCTAGTGTCTACCAGGGGCCTAAAACCTGCCGATCTAGTGCCTACCAGGGGCCTAAATCCTGCTGATCTAGCGCCTACCAGAGGCCTTAAACCTGCCGATCTCATGCCTAACAGGGGCCTAAAACCTGCCGATCTAGCGCCTACCAGGGGCCTAAAACCTGCCGATCTAGTGCCTACCAGGGGCCTAAAACCTGCCGATCTAGTACCTACCAGAGGCCTAAAACCTGCCGATCTAGTGCCTACCAGGGGCCTAAAACCTGCCGATCTAGCGCCTACCAGGGGCCTTAAACCTGCTGATCTTGTAAGCGCCAAGAGCGTAGTCCGTATTTATAAAAAAAAAATAAACTGATACCGAATGCCAGTTAACGAAGGAACCAGATGCCAGAACAAAGCTTTCTAGAGGAAACCAGCAGGACCCCGATACAAGGAGAATAACCGATGTACACCAGATACACCAGGCAGGGTGTAATTAATTAAAGTCAAGAATATTTAAGTTGTTATATGAATTTAAGATTTGTTTTCCAATAAAGATTTTGTATAAGGTTCTAAAGACCTTCCTACTGAGCAAAACCTCGGCTGGAAAGCAAAAACCACATCACAAATTGGCGGCCGAGCAGGGACTTATAAGGTCCATCCCCGTAATATACAAAATCGAAAAACATTCATATAACAAACAGACCGCAACGAAGATCCAGCTCATCATGTCCGAAAGCGAAGAGGAGTTTGATGTCTTCGCCAGCTTAGGAGCAATCTACCTTCTGAGAAAGCAGTAGCTAGTGGATCGTATGAGTCAATTGGGACTCGATACCGAAGGGTCTATAGCCGTTTTAAGAGCACGTCTCAGCGCTTACGTAAAGTCTCAAAGACAGAGGAAGTCTACACAGAATTTATGCGCAGAAATCCAGAAAGCAACAATTCAAAGGGAATATAAAGAGGAAGAAATGGTTACCGCACCAGGGAATACCAGAAGTGGTGAAAAATATACGGAAATATTTTTCCAAGTGCCGCCGATTACACGTTTTGTTCCCAACATGCAAGGCGCAGGCAAATTTATATCTAAGCCGTCCGAGTCACACCCTGTATTTACTTCCGAGCCAGGAGCCAATAACCTCAAAACGCATCATGAAGCGCAGCTTACAAACAGGTCAGCTGGAAGGCTTGTACTCAGCCATGAGGCAGAGGTTATGAATACGGTTAGAAAATGGGGATTGAAGTTTGACTCGTCAGGCAATGCATTGGAATTTATAGAACGACTCGAGGAGTTAACATGTTGCTACGATATCTGACCCACCGATGTGCTAAGAGCACTTCTAGAGATTTTTAGAGGAACAGCTCTTGAGTGGTTCCGCATAAACCGCGATAGATTAAAGACATGGGAAGATTTTTATAGGATTTTCCTTCAACATTTCCTGCCCGCCCGTTTTATTCACAAATTGGAGGATGAAATCATGAGAAGACGACAAGGTACAAGAGAAAAAGCTAAAGATTTTATCCAGGCCACTCAGTATCTAATACATAAACACCCCCGTATGAGTTTAGAGGAAAACGTAGATCGAATCTACGACAGTTTACGGCCAGAATATCATATGTATATCAAAAGACGGGATTTCGAAACTCTTGACAAGATTATGAAGCTAGCAGAAGAGTACGAATATATACAAAGTGAAGACCGAAACCGTCAGCAGACAATTACATGACCTTTGTTTGGGCATAATAGAATGCCACCACCAAACGGAATGATCTCGCATAACCGTCCACTGACACCACGAGTATCTTTTGAACGTAACAATTTGAACCGTCCAACTACCTCCTCTGCTCAATATGAGAGCAACGCATTGTTGGAATTGTAAGCAACGAGGACATAATAAGAATCAATGTCGTCGCCCCTACCGTATGTTTTGTTCATACTGCGGAGAAGATGGTCGACGAACCGAAGACTGTTCATGCCATCCACACCGTGTCGCATTGCTTTACGACAGGCGCAGTATTCTAGAGATGAGCCGAGTTCAACAAACAATAGTAGACTTGGAGAACGTCGAAGAGGTGTCCAAAGGAATAAAAAGAGTAGTAACTGACAAAAACGTAACGCACCCGGTAAACCTCACAATTCAGAGGAGAAGACTGACCACTGTGTGTCTGTTCGGAAGGAAGTCATGAAACAAGAAGATAGTCATCCACAGCCTGTTATACAGAGCGACTTAAGGGTAGGTCTACCTCAGAAGCAAACTCAAAGCTCATGTAAAAACGTGTACATGTATTGGTGCACAAATATGGCTCTCTTAGTTAAGAATTTTTGTGTTAAGAAAATAAATTTAGCTCGTCTCGTCTCTTCAGGATACCTCTTTTTTCGCATCACGCATAGAGATAGATAAAGATGGAATAGAATATCAAAAAAAAAATAACAGAAAACGGGAACAAGGCATGAGTGGCAAGCTGGCAAGCCACACAGGCAGCGCACAAGCATTTGATTTTGAATTGACTCGGATTGCGCACAAGATAAATGAAAGTTTTTTTTCCTTTTGTATTTTGGGTAGAAAAAATAATTTTTCGTGAATCGTGATTGTTTGAGGTTTAGGAAAGGCAAATTGAGTTTCTTGCATTCAGCGCTCACAATTAGACACAATAATAGACGGTTTGTTTTCTGTTTTATTTTTGGTTGCAGGTGAATTGAAACTTTTTGCATTTAGGTAGATAGCGTTTTTATTCTTTGCGTATTTATACAAGGTTAATCTGTTGGTTCTAGGACTTTTACTTTTCAGGATATTTTAAAAAATAAAGAAAAGGGAGCACAAATTTAGACATTAAGAACCCGGGGAATTTGCTCTGATATTCATAATTTATTTTTAATGTAGACAATTTTAGGAAAAAGTTCACAATTCAAAAATTGCTCAACTAAAAAAATTATTAAATTTCCTAACCCAAGTAAATTAATACACTTTCAAAAATAATAATGGTAACTATGTTAATATACCTATAAATGTTCTTTTGAGTCTTTTTCAAAGGCTGTAACTCTGTGAAAAGTGGTCGTATTGGGATGAAACCAAAAGCGTTTTAAATATTTCTTTTTCTTGTTTCAGAGTTTCTAAAAATAAAAAATATCCATAGTTAAACATTTTAAATTTTTATTTTTTAAAGAGCTTCATTGTCTTGAGATTATCTATGATTTAATAAAATTAATAAGTGCAAAAAAATATAGCTTCAGATTAAAAAGTGGTTCCGTCTTTGACTACTAATTTACATGTAAAAATTGACAACATAAAAGGTAAATTGGGCAGTTTTGAAAACATGAATAAATTCGTTATAGATAATGGATTCTTTGAAACAATTTATGGAGATACATAATTGATTTTTTACAATTGACCGTTCATTTAAGAAAAGTGGAGAACTGTTTTTTAAACAAATAGATTATCAATTTTCAAATTGGTTGATCAAACCGTTCGTTTATTATCTATTGTTCCTGAATATTATTTACCTAATCATCAAAATAAAAACAATGATAACAATTTTCATAGTTTTGCATTTGTTACACATCTTAGACTTGAAATCCCTATCAGCGTTACCACTTCCGGAAAAAAATTGAAGGAGATTTGAAGAAAAAAGTGAAGTAAATTGGGAAAAATCGAAGTAGATTTTAAAATGACTTTTTACTTGCTTTTAGACAAATTTGAACTGGGAATTTTCATAAGTTGACATTACAACACAAAAGAGCAATGATTCCGTCTATCTGCAACTCTGTACCTCAATCTGCAGCCTAGAAGAGAAATTGAAATGGTTTGTTTTACTATAGCTCGGTTCCTTCCATTATGAAATATTGTAATTATTTTGAAAACGGCTCTAATACTTTTTTTTTTTTAATTATGTATAGATAACTGTACCAACAATGCAGTCCACACTTTAGTAAAAAATAAATGTTATTATCGGTACCTGTCATAGAACCTTCTTTTTATTTTCTACTTTTTCATTTGCGACTCTTCCGATTTCGATCAAAATTTTTACATCGCAGATTCTTTGATTTTGAAATAATATTGTATACGACAAATGTTTTCCTTAAATGTATACTTTTAAATACTTAAAATTGTCAATACATTTCTTTTAATTTTAAAGAAAATTGTGTACAAAAATTTAATTTAATTTAATTAATAAAACATTCTTTTATAAAAAATAACATTAAAATTACTATATTTAAATATAGTTTAATTTTAAATTAAAAATACATATGCAAGCGAAATTTTCATACATAGGATTCATGTACACATCAGTGTGTTGAGTTCCTATGCTTTTAAATTTACTTATTTGTGTATTTTTATTGTTTTGATATTTTTTTTTTTTTGTAATTCGATGAATCTCTTCTTCGTTGGTTTAGAAATTATCTTTCGGACAGTTTACTAAAAGTAGTTTTGGACGGTTTCAAATCTGATATTAGGCATTCAATCCCTAGAATCACGACGTATTTATTTCGGTGTAATTCTTGTCAGAGATTTAATAAATTATAAAATCAATTGCCCTTACTTGCTTTCGTTGATTGGCTTTCATGTTCCTTGTCGTGAATTACGTAATAATCGTTTATTTTGTGTACCCTTTCATAGGGTCAATTATGGAATCAATGAACTCTTAACTCGCTGTTTAAGACAAGCTAATTCTGTTTGCAATGCTATTGATTTTAGTTTATATTTAAGTAGGGGCTGTTTTAAAAAAAATTGTTATTAATAATAAAGTTCGGTGGTTAATGTTAATTGTACATTCTATTTTTGTTTTGTTTTATTTATTATTATTTATATAAATTTACTATTGTTTTAAGTAGTCTTTAAGAGCTGTGTCTCTGCTGGATGAATAAATAAATAAATAAATAAATAAATAAATAAATAAATAAATGCTGGTGTGCCCCAGGGGTCCGTTTTGTCTCCGACAGTTTCTGTCTGTAACTGTTGCTCCGCTTAATTGTTTTGCTGACGACAGTAACCTCAGCTTTTCATATTCGTTTTTAGATTTACATCCTTGTCCTTCGGATGTGGACTACCAACGGCAGCGTATGATAAGCTCATTAAATTCTGATTTTGATAGCATTGTCCAATGGGGAATCAAAAAACGTATAGAATTTAAAGCTTCGAAAACTCAATGCTGATTGGCACTTGCATTGAGGAAACTGAACAACTCTCTGTGCTCGGTATGTGCATTACAGACCACCTTGTATGGAATGATCACATATTCGACATGGCCAAAAACGCTGCCAAGTGTTTAGGTTTCCTTCGACGTTGCAAGAAATTTTGTACACCTACTAATCTGGCTGTAATCTATAAGGCCTATATGCGTCCAAAGCTCGAGTGCAATTCCCACTAGGCAGGTGCTCTAAAAACCCTCTTTAGCCTCTTGTACAGAATTCAAAAGAGAGCTCTAAAAATTATAGGCGGGCGTTGTCTAACTGAAACATTTGAATCTCTCGAGCACCGCCGCAATTTTCATAAACAGTGCTCTAGTGAAGTAGCCAGTTGCGTTCTCCCCCTCAAACAATTCAACAGTAATACCCGTACTTCAAGAACCAATTTCGGACGTACTGTCAAGTACAGTGATTGATGTTTTAGCTGCACTACACGAATCTGGAATGCTTTACCCGACTCAATATTTCCCACTCATTGTAATGTGCAGACATTAAAAACCAATGTGTATATGTATTTCCTTTCTTATCCTATCCTACTTTCCTAATTTCTTGCACTGTGTTTAACATTTTAATTTTATTCATAACCCCTTGACCTTGAGTGCGCGTTTAATATAAAAAAAATACTACCTAGAGTGAAATAGAGAAAAAGAAGTAGATTTGGACTTTTTTTTGTAAAATTGAAGTAGATTGAAACAGAGATTGGCACGAGTACGATAACTTGGCTGCCAAGATTTGATGACGGATTTTTGTAGAGGGGTCAAAAATAAGCACTTTTTACTATGGGAGGGGGGGGTCTATCTCCCCCCGTTTAGGAGGTAGGTGCACTTTTAGAAAAAATGGTTTAAATTGAAAAAAAAAATATTAAAAAACTACGGCAACACCTACAATAAAGTGCTATACTGCGTTTGAAAGCCAGAAGATTGTTCTATAATTCTGCATTTAAATTTTATAACTCATATCAATAGTTTTTGAGAAATTCGCATTTAAATTCCAAATTTTGATAAAAAAACGTGAAAAAAAATGTTTAGACCGGTTGTTTTCAAAATTGTGAAATGAAATTGTAAATTAGCTGATATGTTTTTCATGTATCTATCAGTTTTAATCGAACACAAAAAACCGCATGGTTCTATGTCTTCTGCTTTTTGAGAAAACCTCCGTTTAGGAGGTAGGGGCACTTTTAGAAAAAATGGTTTAAATTAAAAAAAAAAATATATTAAAAAACAACGGCAATACTTGCAATAAAGTGCTATACTGCGTTTGAAAGCTAGAAGATTGTTCTATAATCCTGCATTTAAATTAAATTACTCATGTCAATGGTTTTTGAGAAATTCGCATTTAAAGTCCAAATTTTGATAAAATAACGTGAAAAAAAAAGTTTAGACCAATTGTTTTCAAAATTGTGAAATGAAATTGTAAATCAGCTTACATGTGTTTCATGTATCTATCAGTTCTTAATCGAACACAAAAAACCGCATGGTTCTATGTCTTCTGGTTTTTGAGAAAATCGAAAATAACTAAAACTACTTTTCTACAAAATGTTTGATATTTTTTGCTTCCTTACATAAATAAATTAGTGCTAGCTTCCAACATTACAATATATAAACAGTAAAGTATGTATGGGGGGGCATGCTGCCCCCCTGCAACCCCCCTGCTTGGGCACACTATAGGATTTGGGGTAGGTGCGAGGTTGGGTGCATGCAAAGTTTCTTTTGCATTCACAGAATCTGTATTTAAAAAAATTCAAATTTATTGTATTTATCCAATGTCCACTAAATACATATAAAATACAATAAACGATCTTGAAAACCAAAACAAACTTCTGACCGTGTTTACCAATACATGGCACTATTTTTCTATCGAAAATACTGCCTAGAAAAGAAATATAAGGACGACTGGGGTTCGCAAATAATAGAGTTTTTATCAGATGTAAAAAAAGTGTACCCTTGTTATACCGATGGTGATATATGTGAGGGTTTACAGTTAAAAGACATCGATCCTCCCACCCTTCAGAGCGAAAATTTAGAAAGTGTTTACCGCCAAAACATCCTCGGCTTCCCACCATAAAAGAGTAACTCAACGAACTCGACAGTTATAGTACGGACGATGGCTTTATTGACGAGACTTACACACCTTTTTAATACATTTTGACCATTTTTAACTAACTATGACTGACTAACTCATGACTAACTGACAAAATAAATGACCCAGATGCAATTCTACCTCCTCATGGTGCATTCTGGGTAACGCTAAATGAATTGCGGTACTGAACTAACAAAGATTCATTATGTTTATTAACATTAATCCTTAAAATGGAATCACCGTCACCACCAAAAATCAAAAAAAGTAGTTTTGGTAATTTTCGATTTTCTCAAAAACTAGAAGACATAGAACCATGCGGTTTTTTGAGTTCGATTAAGAACTGGTAGATACATGGATCACATATAAGTTAATTTACAATTTCATTTCAAAATTTTGAAAACAACCGGTCTAAACTTTTTTTTTTCACGTTATTTTATCAAAATTTGGACTTTAAATGCGAATTTCTCAAAAACCATTGACATGAGTAATTTAATTTAAATGCAGGATTATAGAACAATCTTCTGGCTTTCAAACGCAGTATAGCACTTTATTGTAAGTGTTGCCGTTGTTTTTTAATATTTTTTTTTTTCAATTTAAACCATTTTTTTTAAAAGTGCCCCTACCTCTTAAACGGAGGTTCTCTCAAAAACCAGAAAACATAGAACCATGCGGTTTTTTGTGTTCGATTAAAACTGATAGATACATGAAAAACATATCAGCTAATTTACAATTTCATTTCACAATTTTGAAAACAACCGGTCTAAACATTTTTTTTTCACGTTTTTTTATCAAAATTTGGAATTTAAATGCGAATTTCTCAAAAACTATTGATATGAGTAATAAAACTTAAATGCAGAATTATAGAACAATCTTCTGGCTTTCAAACGCAGTATAGCACTTTATTGTAGGTGTTGCCGTAGTTTTTTAATATTTTTTTTTTCAATTTAAACCATTTTTTCTAAAAGTGCCGCTACCTCCTAAACGGGGGGAGATAGACCCCCCCCTCCCATAGTAAAAAGTGCTTGTTTTTGACCCCCCTACAAAAATCCGTTATCAAATCTTGGCGGCCAAGTTATCGTACTCTCCCCCAGAGATTTTTAAAATGAGGTAGATTTCAGTTTTTGGCTGATGGTGCGAAGTAAGAAGTAGATTTTAAATATTTTGAAAAAAAAAACTATATCTACTATAATTGAAGTAAAATGGTGCCACTGGTTTCCATTAGCTGAAAAAAAATTTTGTAGAAAAAGTTTGTCAATTTTATTTCCAATAACATCATTGTATTTTAATTTTACTTTGTATACTAATATACTAATTTTGCTTCTATTTTATTAAGCAAAAACTAAAAATGCATTTTATATAAAAACTGATCTTATTAAAAAAAAACGAATTTCATTAAGTCATTTCGAAATTATTCACAATTTGTCACCTACCAACGTAACAATTGGTGGTCGTAAGTAAAACGTGTTAAACAAAAATGTTGATGGGCAGATATGGACAGATAACCTGCTAAGCTTTAATAAAAACGAACTTAATATTGGTTTTTCAAACATGTCAAAATCTTCATCGAAAAAAAAAACAAAAAATTTGCTCTTATTTTTATATCATATTTTAATTTTGACACCAACAACATTATTGGAAAACTAATACTTGTTTTTTTTTACAAATTAAAAACTAAGTGATAATGAATATATGAACATACATATGTATGTACGAGTATATTATATAAAGGTCGTTCTTATTAGAACTAGGCCAGATTTGCCTATTGTCCTTTTGTTAAAAATTATCTCATTTCGAAATTTTCAACGAAATTACATCATGTGGCCTAATGAAAACGAAGTAGGTATTACATGTATGTTTTTTCTATTTGCTTACTTTTTATCAATTTTTTTTTGCTTGAGTTTTTTGTTTCCTTTGTTTGTTTTTGGAGGCAGTTGTTGCAAAAAAATATTTATAGGTATGTACAAAATAGATTTGCACAATAAAAACACAACAGAAAATAACTGTAACGAGAGTATTATCTATCACCATGACATATTGAAACAAAGGAGACAACTCTTCCTATGTAAAACCAACAAAAATACATAAAAGAAGCGCACTTCCCATATTCTTTCTACATACTTTCACCATTCTTCTACCAGTGGAATACGTCACCACCGAAAACAAAAAGTGATCGAATTTTCCTTCTTAACTTATTTATATAAATATGTACATAGGTATTTAAATTAATAGATACCTGCATAATATTGAACATAATATTTTGGCGCCATCCACTTGCCATATCCCTTGGTTGTTGCGTATTCGCTTACAGTGAAATGCAATTTGCGTTCATTCACAGGATTAACATGTACTAATCTAATATATTTTTGATACATCCATTACCTACCTACGCAAAATTAAATCAAAACAATCCTTACGATACCAAATCAATACAAGGTGTTGCACCTCTACATTTCCTATGAACCTACCTATCGGAAAAAACAACACAAAATCTATTGTAGATACTTATATGCATAGTATCTTATTCTATACAGATACACAACATCGCAGATTTCCTTTTTTCCATCATGTACACACCCTTCGGCAAAAAAAAAATAAAGATCACTATGCATCGCAATTTATTACTATGTGTGTACCTAAAATGGCTTTCCATAGAAGAAACAAAAAAAAAAACCAGTAGAATGATGATAGATCGCAAATAAAAAAATACAAAAAAACAAAATTTATGACAGCGAATGTGTGATAACCTACTTATATTCTTTTTTATACATACACAAAAAACATTTTTCCGCCCTACCTCCGACCGATATACCTACTAAAAACAATCATTTCTCACACGTTTTTTTTATTTTTTCTGTTCTTGTAATACGAGATGCAAGATGACAAGTCATAAACAAGAATAAAAAACTAAATGAGCCCAGACAAAAAAAAAAAAGAATCAAGAGAGCGGATGGGCGGACAAAATTTTTTTGCACAGAGAATACGAAACCTTCTCTTTCAAAGCGCTGATATTGCAGTGGCATTCTTGTGAACTGAAAACTTACTTGTGTGCGTGTACAAAGGAACTTTTTGTTAAAAAATGCAAAATAGACCCCTTTTATAAAAATAAAATTAAATAAATATTGAGTGAAAAAAGCATTTTGTATTTTTGAATTTAGTAAATAAAATATCAAACAAAAATAAAAAAATATGTGAGAACTGTATTATTAATACTTTTCTTGCAAATGCATTACAAAAACTGTCATATTGAATTGCATTTTTTTGAACTTTAGATGAGTTTTATTAAATTTTTAAGAACGATACGCTGTTCAGGGAATATAAATCTTTGATTAAAAAATTATTTCCAAAAATTAAAAAATATAACTCTCAATTTCCCAGGGTAGAGAACAAAATATTTGTAAAAAAATGTATATTTTTTGACTTTTGTTAGTAAAAAGTTACTGTAAAAATAAAAAAACAAATAAAAAGAAAATTAACGTAATTGCACATACTTATTGGCTTTGTACAAGAGTGAATTTTACTTCGTTATCTTTTATACTTATGAAGTTTTATCCAGTAGAGCATTCATACCACTATGCGAATTTCCTTCGTTTTTCATAGTTTTATATATTTTTTTTTGAATAAATAATAAAACAGAATAAAAAACGAAGAACGATACGTGATTTGGGAATATGTTGTTTCTATAAAAAAAATATAAAAAAAATAAAAAAGTAATATTTTCGGAATTTCCCTATCATTTGAATAAGGACCTTATTAAAATGTATGATTTTTCCACTTGTGTGGTAGTTTCTGGGCACACAATTTTTTTATATTTTTTTTCAAAACTGCAAAAGTATTTTGAATAACATTTTTCTAATCGATGACCGTTTATTTCATTGAAATATTCGTAAAATTGTGAAAGTTATACAGCTTAGCGCAAAAGTCTAACCTATTTTTTCAATGGACACCTACCCTTAATCACTATGACCACTAGTCAAGAGGATTGGACTGAAAAACGCGCCAGACAAGTGCTGCAAAGACCAGAATGTTACTCGGAATATCGAGTCAATGAGGACCGTCTATTTCGGAGATTTGCCGTACATCCATTATCAAATCACGAAGATGATTGGAAGCTATGCGTTCCTACTGCTGAGAGAAGCAGAATTATTTTTGAAAACCACGACGTGGCCACCGCCGCCCTGTGGTCCGAAAAGGAAAATTTCGTGGCAAAAATACTTATTTCGATGTTTTATTTTTAAAGTTTTGTTTTTTATTTCTAATAGAAATATAAACGGAGCTTCAAAAACAGCAAACAATAAAATTTTCCGCTAACTAGTTTGACTTATAGAGCTTTTCAAAGTTGGTCAATTTCGTTCTAGAGTTAAAAAAAAAAAAAAAAAAAAAAAAAACAGAAAAAACTAACTTCTTTGTTTTCCTATTTGAAATGTTGGCATATTAAATGTAAAATATTAATTTTCTATAGTGTATTCTAGTTGTATTATTTGTCCGTAAATCAAAATTTTAATTAAAAAAAAAACAAAAAATATTTAGTATTTTTAATAAATAAAACAAAAAACACCCTTTTTTAGCAGATTTTTTCGGTTTGAATAGAGCTACAAAAAAATACTCGCGAGTTCGCGAGGAAAATTGACCATGATAGTTTACCCTAACTATTTCTTAAACTATATGCAAAATTGTAGCTGCAACTATTTGCAACCTTCAGAGAAATTGTAATTTGTTTAAAAAAAAAGTCGTGTTCCCAGTGCTGACCTTTTGGTCTTAAAAGCAAATTCCCTTATGGAAAATTTCAATTATTTTATTAATTAAAATATTTGAGAACGTGAAATTTTTTTTTTTAATTAAAAATCGTTTTATTACTATCTTGATTCTGACAAAAAAAAACGCCCACTTCTACGCCCGTTTTTATCAGTGTTGGTAAGTTACGCGAGTTTTACAAATTTTAATTAGTTACGCGTAACTAATGTAACTTATGTAACTAATGTAAGTTATTGAATTAGTTACGTAACTAATGTAACTAATGTAATTAATCTATGTTTTTGACATTTCTCCAGAAAAATCTTCACATCAAAATAAAATTCGAAGCAAAAAGTCACATTTTATAAGAGATTGTTTGCGAAGCTATAGATTTGGCTAAAAAGGACTTCAACGTTGATGTTTATGCCGTCGTTTCTGACAATGCAAGCAATATAGTGAAAATGGAAAAAAATTTGAAGCATGTCGTATGGCACTTAACTTGTAATAGCCATACTGGGAATTTGTTAGCAAAAGATGTGCTTGACGTTAAACTGAATGACAAAGTCACCACAATTTTAAAACAATTTAAAAAACCAGATCTTGAACAGGCGATAATCAATAAAAAAGGAACCAAAATAGAGCTACCGTGTGAAACTCGATGGTGTTCATACAGGTATTCCTACGTATGCCTTATTAATAATTTGATTCCAATGAAAATGGTCGCAGCGGAATTTAATAAAATGAAATCAGAAGTGCTCAAATTGTTATTTGACGAAGAATTTATCGAGAATGTAAAAAAAAACATTCAGGGCGGTATTCACCGAACGCTCATAACTTAAGAGGCTCACAAATCCATTCACCAAGCAATAATATTCATTATTTATGAGCGCTCGTAAAAGTTATGAGTGCTCCTGATCACTCATAAGTTACGAGTGCTCTCTTCGAAAACTTGTTCGAAAACATTCGAAGCAAACTGACTTTTTTTAAATTGTCACTGTCGGAATTTGATTTCTGAATTTAATTTGTGTTATTTTTTATTGCGGAATGTTCGGAAAGCTCAGAATGAAGAAAAAGGATTACGCTCAAAGATTTATAATTTATTTTATTTTTTTATAAGTGATGCCTTGCTCTGGGTCCGGTAGTGTTCTGTTGTTGAAGCTCTTGTTCTGTGCTGCGATCCTAAATTCCATGCGAAGCAATTCGTATTTTTCGGTCACAACCACCATTCATCAGGTGGTGATGATCACATGCTCTGTATACCAAAAGGTTGGCTTATGCGCGCAGGCTCTTTTCGGTTTCAACCTACGCTACTCAGGTGGCGATGATGGTGTTCATCGTCATAATAGTGCTTGGCCTTTGCAACAGATGTCATTCGATTGGTGCTTCTAAGGTACTGTAGTTGCCCAAGAAAACTGTTGCTACAGGCGATTTGCGGCTAAACGGAGCTTCGTAGACCCCCCAAAGTTGACATATTCTAACGTGATTTCTTGCTAACATAGGCATCTTAGAGGATTAAAAATTGCATATTCGTGGTCTAGGGAGAGCCACCTTTCAATCCACGTATCGCATGAAACGAAAAACAAATTTTTATCTTTAAACGCGATTTGCGGCTAAACGGAGCTCCGTAGACCCTCAAAGTTGACATCTTCTAACGTGATTTCTGGCTAAAATATTCATCTTAGAGAATTAAAAATTGCATATTCGTGATCTAGGGAGTGCCACCAAAATTTCTGTTGCCCAAGAAAACTGTTACTACATCACCCTGCCTATTAAAATGTATGAAACTATCTCTTTTCCATTTTTTTGGGCAATTCAAGACAAGAATTCCACTTTGCATTTCTGTGGTCTCCTCAAAACTACCTGCAATTTTTCATTCCGCTTCATTGCCAATGTGATTGGCGGCTCTTCTCCGCAAATTTTGTCGATGGCAAGCTTCTCGACGATCGACACTTTTCCCAGGTCGCCGATCAATTTGTAGAGCCCAGCATGGGCCTGACTTTATTAGATTCTCGTTGTTCCGCGTACGACCAACAACGAAAAACGTACAGAGAGCACAACACCGAAAGTCTAAAAGCAGCTTTATATCTCACATTTGACTTCTCGGGCTCTCGGCTGTCAATCTTGTTTGAATTCACAGTTTGAACATTCCTGGTTGAGAGAGAGAGGCTCTCATTTTCGAACTTCGAAAAACACTTATGAGAGGTTGGTGAATAGCACAAATAATTTCCAATTTATGAGCCTCTTAAATTTAAGAGCCATTTATGAGCCTTCGGTGAATACCGCCCTCAGTTGTTCGATCCAATTTTTCAATTAATAAATAATTGCCAACAGTCAACAACTTCATTGGCTGACGCTGTCAAGTTTTGGTTCGAACTAAAAGTTCCAGCACAGTTTGTAAATCTCTACAAATCTCGTCTTAATAATTCCCTTAATGTTTATGCACTAACATCTTATTATTTACATCCCCTTTACACTAACGATAAATTAGAGAATAGCTATCTTTTTCAAATTAATAATTTTCTTCTAAAAATTTTGAATTCTGATGGTCTCAACGAATGCGATTTTTTAAATCCAAAGACGGAGTTTTAAAACCTTAGGTATATGTAAAAAAAATGAAAATCCAATTTTGTTTTGGAAGACAGGCGACTTCTATACACCCAATCTTTCAAAGCTTGCAGTAAAATTGCTTAAAATTCCCGCATCGGTCGCAGAAATAGAACGTACCTACTTTTTCGAAATAGTCATTGATTCACACCCCTTTGAGGAATCGACTGTCTTTCGAACGTTCCAAAAAATTAATGTTTCTTTATGTAACTTTAAGAATGGAAGACATTAATCTATCTTTGACTTTGATGAGTTCAACTAATTTAATACCTATATGTGTTTGGGTTACATACATTTATTCTCTGAATTCCTTATAATCTTTCTTTATTTATTATTTGTTATTTTTTTTATTGAATAAATGTTTTTGTGTAGTTATAAATGTTATTGTTTATTTTTTAAATGTCGAGCCAGTAATTTAGCTGTATTAGTTACATTAGTTACATAAGTTACATTAGTTACGCGAAAAATGAGACGTAACTAATAACAAATAGTTACGCGTAAGTATATGGGTAACTTACTCGGAGTAACTTACGTTGCCAACACTGCTTTTTATACAAATGCCAATTATTATTATTAAAAAAATATAAAATATTGTACACAAACTATTGATTACTTTATTGAACTATAAATTTTTTAATCCGCCCACTTTAACGACCCTCTTTGAATAAATTCCCCTTAACTTAAATTATTGTAAATATTTATTGATCTTATTCTAATAGTACCTAAGCATAGATTAACTTTCCAAAAGAAAAGGATTAATAGCTTTATTGCCTACTCCATATACAAAGTTGAAAGAATTATTTAATTTTGGATTATTATTTTATGATCTAATAAAACAGGTAGGAATAATAATTTCCTTCCGATACCCCATATTGTTAAGCTTAAATTTCACAGGTTAAATAATCCTTGTGTATATACATTATGGAGGTATATATCAACTATGACAATGGATATATGTTGTTAGTTTTCAAGAGGCTTTACTGACGAGTGGAGTTTGCAAATTAAATACCAATATGAATATTTCAAACAGAATAATTTTTGAACATTTCATCAATGTTTCGAATTCTGAAGAATTTGTAATTCTGATCCAAAACCAATACGAAGATATAAGTGACAACGATGAAACGAAAAAGAAACTCCAAAGATTATACGCATCATTTAAAAATAAAATGCACGACTGGGTCGCACGAACTTGCTCCTAAGTATGTAATAGACTAGGAATTTTAAAAACGAATGTTATTAAAGAAAACTGTCCATAAGGATAAAATTAATTTTTTAAATTCTTTTAGTAGTAAGAGATAAAAACAGAATGCTATGCAAATATGAATTTATTCAAGAACAAAAATTATAAGTCGTTGTAGTGGTTCCTTAAAAAAATAAGCTTTTATGTACAAAATTTTTAAAACATTTTTAAGAAAAAATTTTGGTACGCCAACCTTAAGCTTTTATTATTGTACGAATAAAGGTCTAATTTCCAAAAAACAATAATAAGCCGTTCTTGAGATATCGAATTTTTCAAAACAAAAAACGACTTTTTTTTTCTAAAAATTGAAAAAATATTTTTTCTTAAGTTTTTAAATGCAATGTTTTTTAAACTTTTTTGGAGCTTTTTTATAAAAAATTTCATTAAAATCCGTTATGTCGATAATGAGAAATTCAAAATTCGAAAAAATCGTTCTATGGTAGGTACAGTCAGTAATATCTGGATTTAAAATTTTTTTTATTAAATTATAGATCGTAAAGATTAATCAAAAGAAAAAAATTTTTAGCAAAATTCTCGGAACCGTTTTCGAAAAAAATACGATTTTCGAAAACCATTTTTTAAAATTTGTATGGAAGGTACCGTTAGTTTTAGATGAAACAAAATTTTTTTTCTTAAATCTTGTAGATTATGTTAAAAAACTTTTTTTTGTCAAGTTTGAAAAAAATCAAGCATGGGGTTTTCGAAATATTGAGTTTTTTGATTTTTTTTTTAAAAATCCAAAAAAATAAAAATTGAAAATTTGAATATGCAATAATATTCAAACTTTGGAGGAGCTTTGGCATAAAAAAAATTATTTTAATCGGCTGTACCGTTTTCGAGAAAATCAAAAACAAAAAAAATGGACCCAGGGGGTCTACCAAAAATAACAATTTTTTGTAAAATTTTTTTCAACCATTAGCTAGTTTTAACCAAATGAAATTTTTCAATTTTTTTTTAAAAAATTCTGTGGGACAGTTTTTGAGAAAAAAAAAATATTTATAAAATTTCGAAAAAAAATCGTATGGCAGGTACCGTTATTTTTGGTCTTAAAATAAAAAAAAAAAAAACGTCCGGGGGTAAAAAATTAAAACCCATATCTACCAAGTTTGAAGAAAATCGGCCGAGCCGTTTAGGCTGTAGTCGAACCGACAGACAGACACAGACAGACAGACAGAATTGCGAGACCCACTTTTTTGGTCTTCGCTATCATCGTAATGTCAACTTTGATCAAAATCTCGAGTTCGATTTTTTTTACGAATGCATAACTTGCCTTATAGTACCTATAAGTCGCAAGTAAAAAATGGATTGACTGTTTTAGAGTTAAAACAAGATTTCTCTCAAAATATGAAGAATTTTTGAATGGAACATTTACAATCCAATGTAATGAAATTGAAGACAGTGACGTGCCAAGTACATCAAGAGGAAGGCCTTCGAAATCCTTAGATACATGTTCAGTATATACCAAAAGGAGGGATCTATTGGAAACTACGGGCCATATTTCGACTGAAAATGTTTCCACAGCTCTGAGTATAAAATATAAAAAGGAACACGAAAAGATAAAAGCGGATATCACAAAAGCAGTTTTTAATGCAAGCCCATTGCGAGTGCAACGGATAAAGGAGAGCATTCCCACACCTCAGTGGCGTAGCGTAGGGGGGGCGGGGGTGCGGTCCGCCCCGGGCGGCAGGCCTAGGGGGGCGGCAAAATGTCGCCGGTGATGCGGGTAGAGTAGAAATCATATGTTTCATGACAGATCGTTTGACAAGTCAACAAACAACAATGATGTAAATTTGAAATTTGCCACCCTATCTGTGGTTCGTCGTTGACCGCTTTCGTGAATTCGTAGACGGTGAGTAGGGCCGTAAGAGTGCATTCCGTATTGTCGCGCTGATCGCGAAACTAAAAAAGAGGCTGGGTGCGACCCACACTGATAACTTCCTATTTGTGGTCCTGAAAACTTTATATTTAGATAAAAACATATTGTGACGTTTTCTTCCATTTTACCATAGCTATTAATGGAATTTGAATATGTGGGACTTGGGTACAACTGAACAACCTTATTCATATACGTATGGTACAGTACATACATACTTCTAAAAACTAAGTTGATAATAAAATTATAAAATTATGTATTATATTATAGAAATTACTTTATTATTTCGGTTCCAAACATTTTAATTGAAAAAAAATTTAAAAACGAAATATTCAAATATAAAAGGTATGGTTTGGTTATTGATGGAAGGGTACTTACAAAATATATCCGCTCTAAAACTAGATATATGTCAAATATAAACCATTTGTTAGAAATTGTATTGTATAAAATTAAATAATGGCAAAGTCAATATCATTGCTCGTTCTCAAGATATTCTAGTGGAAAAACAAATATTACCACTTTTTAGTAGATTTTTTTTAATATTTTTGTTAAAACTGTCAATTCGATACTTGTCAAAATTTAACCATATGTTAATAATTGTATTATGTCGATACCTTCCCGTAAGAATGTACTAAGCGACACTTTTTTCGAAAATGACTTTTTGATGAGGAAATATACTATATGTTAAGGGCCACGTTTTGGCCTGAGTTTCACCAACCTATTATGCATGAAAAGGAAACTAGAGTACAAATAAAAAAATCTACAACTGCCATGTTTTCTCATTAAAATAATGTTGCCCCCTGAAATGAAATGTATTATCTGCCAAAAAATTATGCTAAGCGACATTAATAAAGATCTCATTGTCGTGAGCAACAAAAAATTTTGTTAGATGTCACTTAGTTTAACCAAAATTGTCTCTTAGCACACTTTGATTCAACTAGAACTTTCTTCGTTTTTTTCGTTTCCTGAACAATTTTAGAAATGTCGCTTAGCATACATTCTTAGGGGAAGGTATCGATTTATAAAACAACATACTTTAGAAGGCACTATCGGTGTTCATTCCCAAGAAATTCGACTTGAAATACAATTTTAACTAGTTTTCCTTAGAATTTTTAATAGTTTTCTTATTTAAAAAAAAAACTATTAATTCAATAGTTGTCAACATTTTATCAATTGTACAAAATTATACTATGTATAAAATAAACTAAATTAGAAGTCAATATCACTACTAGTTCTCGAGAAATTTGAGTCGAAAAACAATTTTTACCAATTTTTAATAGAATTTTATATAGTTTTTTATTTTTTGTAAAAAAACTGTAAACTGATTTTTTTTGAAATTTTCACCAGTTGTCAAACACATTATTTTTCGTAAAATAAAATTATTTTGAGTTTCAAATTGTTTTCCTGTTCTTAGAATATCTGGGTTATGAAATTTGTTTTTTCAGTTTTTTTTTATTAAAAAAATAACGGTATTTTCATTTTTTTCCAAATTCATACCAAATCTGTATGACCTTATAATGAGTACATTAAGGTATTTGAGGTATTTGAAACTAACCAAAATTTTTACTTGTAAACCGTTATAGTGAAAAAAACTACTCACTGAATTTTAATAAACGCCCTTTCAGCCTCTTTCGAGGTTATTATCTATTAAACAAAATTTATTTGAAGCCGATATCTTTACTCGTTCTTGAGATATCGACGACGAAAAATGGTACAAGAACGTACGGACGTACGAACGTACGTACACACACACACACAGATATCTCTCTAAAAATGATTGATATAGCCTCCAGGGACCTTGAAACGTCGAGAAATGTCAAAAATTCCAATTTGACAAATCGGACCGATTACAATAACTCCCTATGGGAAGTTAAAAAAACGTTCCGAAACTCTCGCGAAACTGAAGGGGAGTGTTCCGAAACATATGATATGTATATGCGAGATATGATAAGATAACTAGGATTCGACGGAAACGTTATTCTAGTCTCAGCCAGCTCAATGTTTTTGCTCCCTCCCGCATCACAGAAAGTTATTGTGTTGTTTATAGTTTAAATACTGTTGAATCTTCTAAAACTAAGCACTTAGTACTTCACTCAACCTTTGAACTAGTTTTTGAAAATGAAAAGAGATAAAGGAAGCGGCGCGGAATACCGCAAGAAAAAGGCTAAGAAAGAAGCAGACGCAAAGACGCGAAATATTTCAGTTATAGTTCTGGTTCAAAAGCTACGTTAACGTCTTCGGCGGCATCCAGCAGCAGCGGAAGTGATTCCAATGTAAGTAAGATTCCTCCATCTACAATCGTGAGTGGTCTAGAATTGTCCTCCGGCCAATATTCATGGGAATGCATAACTTATTTTACGGGCAGAAGAAGAAGACGTGCCTGCCGTCGAAGTTGGAAGTCGTTCTGGTCCCACCACAGAGCAGGGTCAAGACGAAGTCGACTCACCAGAAGTATCTAAAGGATCTAGTCACAAGCCTGCAGAAAAAGTGAACCTCGTGAAGCTGTAAAGACGCTTAAAAATAAGTTTGTGGAAGTTCTTGAGGTACTGGAAGAATTGACGGCTCGGTAGCCAGTCTTCTTCTGACAGTCATGCAGTCATTCAACTTCCTCACTTTTCTTAGCTTTTGAGCTGCAGAGCTACCTGAAGAAGATGACGCACAGATTTACCTGCAGCAATGTGGACTGAGTGTGGATAAGTGTGCTCAGAAACTCTGCGTTTTAAAAGCTCTCCTGGTGGAGAGACCGTTTAGTCCAAGCCGCAATCGACTTTTCTAAGACTTTTTGGAAAAAACTCGGAATCGATCTCAAAACGAGTACAATTCGCAGGAAAAAACGCATGCTCGTAAAATCCGTTTATGAAACCGCTAATTCTATTTTACTTTCAATAAAAGATACTTCATTGCCTGTGAAATGATGTCTCGAAATTTAATTTTAATTTAGTATTGAATGGGGGCGGCAAAATGGGTCTCCCGCCCCGGGCGCCGAGATGGTACGCTACGCCACTGCCACACCTCAAAGGGATCCAATAAAATACGATGGTCCCACTGAGCTAGCCTTGTTCTTGGATATGGGGCTTTCTAAAGAAAAATATAATTTGATGAGAAAATCATTAAGAAGCCATAACGTTGATGTGTTTCCGAGCTACAATTTTTTAATGGAAGCTAAAATACAAGCAACTCCATCAAATTTGATAGTAACAGAAACTTCTGTTGAAGTGAATCTCCAAGATTTGGTGGACCATACAGCAAAGAGGATTTTAAATAGCCTAGTCAATCAGGATCACGCTAGAATAAGATGTATGGAGTTCGTTCTTAAACTAGCTTATGGACTATACCAAGAAGATGAGACAACCGACAAGAAGTAAGCCAAAAGAAGAAGAAAAGCGGATATTCAAAAGGAATTTAGGGAACAACTCGGGTTAATCATTGATACGCCAAAACAAGGATTCGGTAACACAAATCATGGAAACATTTCACGAAGATTTTTTGAAAATCCAGAAGTTACGTCAGCTATAACCCGAGTAGACAAGGATCTTATAAAGAAACTGCAAGTTATTTTAAATGCGCTGTCATCTAAAGAATCTATTAATGTAGATAAATTCAACGAGTATATCAAAACCACTTCGGATCTTTTAAAAGCCAAATATAGCTACAAACTCCTGACACCAACTCTGCAAAAAATTTTGCACCATGGAGGAGAACTTATAAGACATCAAATTTTGCCAATCGGTAAGCTTTCAGAAGAAGCACAGGAATCAAGGAATAAAGACTACAAGCGATATCGATACTCAAATACATGCAAAGTCTCACGGAAACGACAAAATGAAGATTTATTTAATATGCTAGCTATATCATCAGATCCACTTGTTTCATCTTTAAGACACGTTAGATCAAAAAAAAGAGCTGAAAAAGAGTTACTGCCCAGAACTAATAGGTCTATTAATTCTTGAATATGATAACGATGCCGATGAATTTTTTTCTAAAAATTAGATCTATAGTAGTTAATTATAAACAAATATTTATAATGTATTCTATTTTATTGTGTTAATATTAATTTTATATTCTATTCTATTTTTTTTTTCGTCCGTTTACTTTTTTCCTACACTGTTTCATATAAAATATATCAGTCAAACAGTTTATAGAATAAACTGATGCCCCACAACATAAAAAAATACTGTTTTATAATACTCCTTAAAAAATATTTCTGAAATTGGTGCGTTAACTTTAAGCATCCACTGTTGTTATGAATTCACTTGAATAGTCAAAAACTTTTTTTTTACAAAGTTTTAAAAATTTAGGACTGATTTTAAAAGATTTACTTTCAGACTTTATTCTGTTAACTCCTTTTTCTAAGAAAATCTTACACCAACCAATTATTCTGAAACACCCTGTAAAGTAATTTTCTTAAAATTCACAATTTATATAGCCTTGGAAAGTACCTTTAAGGGAAAAAAAATTATTGCGATAGCTTAACGTGTTCAAAAGTTATGATTTTTGCAACGAAAAAAGTCATTTTGGACCACAGTGCGCCGGTCATTTGGGCATAGCCAAGACGACGTCCAGAGTTATGAAGTTGTATTATTGGCCAGGAATGTATAGAGATATATCAAAGTATTTGAGCAGGTGTCAGATATGCAGTGAATTTAAGGAATCTCAGCGAAAGCCGAGTGGGCTCATGCACACCAAAATAGCCGAAGGACACTACAACTTACGGAGAAGAGCATGGAAGCCAGGCATAGGTGAGCATGTAATTAAGAAGGTGAGAACACCCCCTGCAGCCGAAAGACGTTTTACTGAGAATTTCGCAATCAGTCATCCAGTAGCAGTCAAGCAAGCAACAACGATGTCACCGTCACAGGGTAACGACAAAGATTTTATCACGATCAGCGATGACGAAAGTGCCCATCCGTGGAAGCACCAACTGACCAGACCAGCAAGAATGAAGACAGTGATAAGATCCGTATTTCTGCCAGATTTGCCCAGTACTAGCCAAGCAGCACGCCAAAAACAAGAAAAGGCGAAATTAGCAACCGCTATGACACGTTCGCCTCTAGTAAAGGCCAAACGAAAAGATAAAAAGAGGATCGCGAACAAAAAAACATCAGTAAAGTCAGGAGCCGCACAACCGAGAGAGCGATACCTACGCGAACTCCTGGTAGAGGAATCAAGGCGAATGCAGGCGAATTGAGAAGGCCAGCGTCCGCGGCGCCTGCTGGTAATTAGCAAGCAACCTCCCACAAACCGCCCACGTCGACTGTAACGGCCCCAACTTCTCTTGTCACCAACATCCACCAGAGAAAGTTGATCAACGCAAAAGGTATTTCCGCTAAGCACCTGCCGACCCTGACTACAAAACTCCAAACCACCACACTAGCCGACGTCAATTTCCCCATTTTTGTGCGCACAACCGAACCTGCAATTAGCACCAGCCAGGAAAAAAGAAGAGTCCATAAGCCGAAGCCTGTAGATCCTTTCATTGGCATCAAAATAGTAGAGCATCGACTGTACAACCCGAAATACCGACGCCAACATTTTGAGTTTCAAATTGTTTTCCGTTCTTAGAATATCTGGGTTATGAAATTTGTTTTTTCAGTTTTTTTTATTTAAAAAATAACGGTATTTTCATTTTTTTCCAAATTCATACCAAATCTGTATGACCTTATAATGAGTACATTAAATTTTATTTGAAATCAATAGCATTATTTTTTCGTGAGGTATTTGAAACTAACCAAAATTTTTACTTGTAAACCGTTATAGTGAAAAAAACTACTCACTGAATTTGTCGCGCTGATCGCGAAACTAAAAAAGAGGCTGGGTGCGACCCACACTGATAACTTCCTATTTGTGGTCCTGAAAACTTTATATTTAGATAAAAACATATTGTGACGTTTTCTTCCATTTTACCATAGCTATTAATGGAATTTGAATATGTGGGACTTGGGTACAACTGAACAACCTTATTCATATACGTATGGTACAGTACATACATACTTCTAAAAACTAAGTTGATAATAAAATTATAAAATTATGTATTATATTATAGAAATTACTTTATTATTTCGGTTCCAAACATTTTAATTGAAAAAAAATTTAAAAACGAAATATTCAAATATAAAAGGTATGGTTTGGTTATTGATGGAAGGGTACTTACAAAATATATCCGCTCTAAAACTAGATATATGTCAAATATAAACCATTTGTTAGAAATTGTATTGTATAAAATTAAATAATGGCAAAGTCAATATCATTGCTCGTTCTCAAGATATTCTAGTGGAAAAACAAATATTACCACTTTTTAGTAGATTTTTTTTAATATTTTTGTTAAAACTGTCAAGTCGATACTTGTCAAAATTTAACCATATGTTAATAATTGTATTATGTCGATACCTTCCCGTAAGAATGTACTAAGCGACACTTTTTTCGAAAATGACTTTTTGATGAGGAAATATACTATATGTTAAGGGCCACGTTTTGGCCTGAGTTTCACCAACCTATTATGCATGAAAAGGAAACTAGAGTACAAATAAAAAAATCTACAACTGCCATGTTTTCTCATTAAAATAATGTTGCCCCCTGAAATGAAATGTATTATCTGCCAAAAAAATTATGCTAAGCGACATTAATAAAGATCTCATTGTCGTGAGCAACAAAAAATTTTGTTAGATGTCACTTAGTTTAACCAAAATTGTCTCTTAGCACACTTTGATTCAACTAGAACTTTCTTCGTTTTTTTCGTTTCCTGAACAATTTTAGAAATGTCGCTTAGCATACATTCTTAGGGGAAGGTATCGATTTATAAAACAACATACTTTAGAAGGCACTATCGGTGTTCATTCCCAAGAAATTCGACTTGAAATACAATTTTAACTAGTTTTCCTTAGAATTTTTAATAGTTTTCTTATTTAAAAAAAAAACTATTAATTCAATAGTTGTCAACATTTTATCAATTGTACAAAATTATACTATGTATAAAATAAACTAAATTAGAAGTCAATATCACTACTAGTTCTCGAGAAATTTGAGTCGAAAAACAATTTTTACCAATTTTTAATAGAATTTTATATAGTTTTTTATTTTTTGTAAAAAAACTGTAAACTGATTTTTTTTGAAATTTTCACCAGTTGTCAAACACATTATTTTTCGTAAAATAAAATTATTTTGAGTTTCAAATTGTTTTCCTGTTCTTAGAATATCTGGGTTATGAAATTTGTTTTTTCAGTTTTTTTTTATTAAAAAAATAACGGTATTTTCATTTTTTTCCAAATTCATACCAAATCTGTATGACCTTATAATGAGTACATTAAGGTATTTGAGGTATTTGAAACTAACCAAAATTTTTACTTGTAAACCGTTATAGTGAAAAAAACTACTCACTGAATTTTAATAAACGCCCTTTCAGCCTCTTTCGAGGTTATTATCTATTAAACAAAATTTATTTGAAGCCGATATCTTTACTCGTTCTTGAGATATCGACGACGAAAAATGGTACAAGAACGTACGGACGTACGAACGTACGCACGTACGAACGTACGAACGTACGAACGTACGAACGTACGAACGTACGAACGTACGTACACACACACACACAGACATCTCTCTAAAAATGATTGATATAGCCTCTAGGGACCTTGAAACGTCGAGAAATGTCAAAAATTCCAATTTGACAAATCGGACCGATTACAATAACTCCCTATGGGAAGTTAAAAAAACGTTCCGAAACTCTCGCGAAACTGAAGGGGAGTGTTCCGAAACATATGATATGTATATGCGAGATATGATAAGATAACTAGGATTCGACGGAAACGTTATTCTAGTCTCAGCCAGCTCAATGTTTTTGCTCCCTCCCGCATCACAGAAAGTTATTGTGTTGTTTATAGTTTAAATACTGTTGAATCTTCTAAAATTAAGCACTTAGTACTTCACTCAACCTTTGAACTAGTTTTTGAAAATGAAAAGAGATAAAGGAAGCGGCGCGGAATACCGCAAGAAAAAGGCTAAGAAAGAAGCAGACGCAAAGACGCGAAATATTTCAGTTATAGTTCTGGTTCAAAAGCTACGTTAACGTCTTCGGCGGCATCCAGCAGCAGCGGAAGTGATTCCAATGTAAGTAAGATTCCTCCATCTACAATCGTGAGTGGTCTAGAATTGTCCTCCGGCCAATATTCATGGGAATGCATAACTTATTTTACGGGCAGAAGAAGAAGACGTGCCTGCCGTCGAAGTTGGAAGTCGTTCTGGTCCCACCACAGAGCAGGGTCAAGACGAAGTCGACTCACCAGAAGTATCTAAAGGATCTAGTCACAAGCCTGCAGAAAAAGTGAACCTCGTGAAGCTGTAAAGACGCTTAAAAATAAGTTTGTGGAAGTTCTTGAGGTACTGGAAGAATTGACGGCTCGGTAGCCAGTCTTCTTCTGACAGTCATGCAGTCATTCAACTTCCTCACTTTTCTTAGCTTTTGAGCTGCAGAGCTACCTGAAGAAGATGACGCACAGATTTACCTGCAGCAATGTGGACTGAGTGTGGATAAGTGTGCTCAGAAACTCTGCGTTTTAAAAGCTCTCCTGGTGGAGAGACCGTTTAGTCCAAGCCGCAATCGACTTTTCTAAGACTTTTTGGAAAAAACTCGGAATCGATCTCAAAACGAGTACAATTCGCAGGAAAAAACGCATGCTCGTAAAATCCGTTTATGAAACCGCTAATTCTATTTTACTTTCAATAAAAGATACTTCATTGCCTGTGAAATGATGTCTCGAAATTTAATTTTAATTTAGTATTGAATGGGGGCGGCAAAATGGGTCTCCCGCCCCGGGCGCCGAGATGGTACGCTACGCCACTGCCACACCTCAAAGGGATCCAATAAAATACGATGGTCCCACTGAGCTAGCCTTGTTCTTGGATATGGGGCTTTCTAAAGAAAAATATAATTTGATGAGAAAATCATTAAGAAGCCATAACGTTGATGTGTTTCCGAGCTACAATTTTTTAATGGAAGCTAAAATACAAGCAACTCCATCAAATTTGATAGTAACAGAAACTTCTGTTGAAGTGAATCTCCAAGATTTGGTGGACCATACAGCAAAGAGGATTTTAAATAGCCTAGTCAATCAGGATCACGCTAGAATAAGATGTATGGAGTTCGTTCTTAAACTAGCTTATGGACTATACCAAGAAGATGAGACAACCGACAAGAAGTAAGCCGAAAGAAGAAGAAAAGCGGATATTCAAAAGGAATTTAGGGAACAACTCGGGTTAATCATTGATACGCCAAAACAAGGATTCGGTAACACAAATCATGGAAACATTTCACGAAGATTTTTTGAAAATCCAGAAGTTACGTCAGCTATAACCCGAGTAGACAAGGATCTTATAAAGAAACTGCAAGTTATTTTAAATGCGCTGTCATCTAAAGAATCTATTAATGTAGATAAATTCAACGAGTATATCAAAACCACTTCGGATCTTTTAAAAGCCAAATATAGCTACAAACTCCTGACACCAACTCTGCAAAAAATTTTGCACCATGGAGGAGAACTTATAAGACATCAAATTTTGCCAATCGGTAAGCTTTCAGAAGAAGCACAGGAATCAAGGAATAAAGACTACAAGCGATATCGATACTCAAATACATGCAAAGTCTCACGGAAACGACAAAATGAAGATTTATTTAATATGCTAGCTATATCATCAGATCCACTTGTTTCATCTTTAAGACACGTTAGATAAAAAAAAAGAGCTGAAAAAGAGTTACTGCCCAGAACTAATAGGTCTATTAATTCTTGAATATGATAACGATGCCGATGAATTTTTTTCTAAAAATTAGATCTATAGTAGTTAATTATAAACAAATATTTATAATGTATTCTATTTTATTGTGTTAATATTAATTTTATATTCTATTCTATTTTTTTTTTCGTCCGTTTACTTTTTTCCTACACTGTTTCATATAAAATATATCAGTCAAACAGTTTATAGAATAAACTGATGCCCCACAACATAAAAAAATACTGTTTTATAATACTCCTTAAAAAATATTTCTGAAATTGGTGCGTTAACTTTAAGCATCCACTGTTGTTATGAATTCACTTGAATAGTCAAAAACTTTTTTTTTACAAAGTTTTAAAAATTTAGGACTGATTTTAAAAGATTTACTTTCAGACTTTATTCTGTTAACTCCTTTTTCTAAGAAAATCTTACACCAACCAATTATTCTGAAACACCCTGTAAAGTAATTTTCTTAAAATTCACAATTTATATAGCCTTGGAAAGTACCTTTAAGGGAAAAAAAATTATTGCGATAGCTTCACGTGTTCAAAAGTTATGATTTTTGCAACGAAAAAAGTCATTTTGGACCACAGTGCGCCGGTCATTTGGGCATAGCCAAGACGACGTCCAGAGTTATGAAGTTGTATTATTGGCCAGGAATGTATAGAGATATATCAAAGTATTTGAGCAGGTGTCAGATATGCAGTGAATTTAAGGAATCTCAGCGAAAGCCGAGTGGGCTCATGCACACCAAAATAGCCGAAGGACACTACAACTTACGGAGAAGAGCATGGAAGCCAGGCATAGGTGAGCATGTAATTAAGAAGGTGAGAACACCCCCTGCAGCCGAAAGACGTTTTACTGAGAATTTCGCAATCAGTCATCCAGTAGCAGTCAAGCAAGCAACAACGATGTCACCGTCACAGGGTAACGACAAAGATTTTATCACGATCAGCGATGACGAAAGTGCCCATCCGTGGAAGCACCAACTGACCAGACCAGCAAGAATGAAGACAGTGATAAGATCCGTATTTCTGCCAGATTTGCCCAGTACTAGCCAAGCAGCACGCCAAAAACAAGAAAAGGCGAAATTAGCAACCGCTATGACACGTTCGCCTCTAGTAAAGGCCAAACGAAAAGATAAAAAGAGGATCGCGAACAAAAAAACATCAGTAAAGTCAGGAGCCGCACAACCGAGAGAGCGATACCTACGCGAACTCCTGGTAGAGGAATCAAGGCGAATGCAGGCGAATTGAGAAGGCCAGCGTCCGCGGCGCCTGCTGGTAATTAGCAAGCAACCTCCCACAAACCGCCCACGTCGACTGTAACGGCCCCAACTTCTCTTGTCACCAACATCCACCAGAGAAAGTTGATCAACGCAAAAGGTATTTCCGCTAAGCACCTGCCGACCCTGACTACAAAACTCCAAACCACCACACTAGCCGACGTCAATTTCCCCATTTTTGTGCGCACAACCGAACCTGCAATTAGCACCAGCCAGGAAAAAAGAAGAGTCCATAAGCCGAAGCCTGTAGATCCTTTCATTGGCATCAAAATAGTAGAGCATCGACTGTACAACCCGAAATACCGACGCCAACATTTTGAGTTTCAAATTGTTTTCCGTTCTTAGAATATCTGGGTTATGAAATTTGTTTTTTCAGTTTTTTTTATTTAAAAAATAACGGTATTTTCATTTTTTTCCAAATTCATACCAAATCTGTATGACCTTATAATGAGTACATTAAATTTTATTTGAAATCAATAGCATTATTATTTCGTGAGGTATTTGAAACTAACCAAAATTTTTACTTGTAAACCGTTATAGTGAAAAAAACTACTCACTGAATTTTAATAAACGCCCTTTCAGCCTCTTTCGAGGTTATTATCTATTAAACAAAATTTATTTGAAGCCGATATCTTTACTCGTTCTTGAGATATCGACGACGAAAAATGGTACAAGAACGTACGGACGTACGAACGTACGCACGTACGAACGTACGTACACACACACACACAGACATCTCTCTAAAAATGATTGATATAGCCTCTAGGGACCTTGAAACGTCGAGAAATGTCAAAAATTCCAATTTGACAAATCGGGCCGATTACAATAACTCCCTATGGGAAGTTAAAAAAACGTTCCGAAACTCTCGCGAAACTGAAGGGGAGTGTTCCGAAACATATGATATGTATATGCGAGATATGATAAGATAACTAGGATTCGACGGAAACGTTATTCTAGTCTCAGCCAGCTCAATGTTTTTGCTCCCTCCCGCATCACAGAAAGTTATTGTGTTGTTTATAGTTTAAATACTGTTGAATCTTCTAAAACTAAGCACTTAGTACTTCACTCAACCTTTGAACTAGTTTTTGAAAATGAAAAGAGATAAAGGAAGCGGCGCGGAATACCGCAAGAAAAAGGCTAAGAAAGAAGCAGACGCAAAGACGCGAAATATTTCAGTTATAGTTCTGGTTCAAAAGCTACGTTAACGTCTTCGGCGGCATCCAGCAGCAGCGGAAGTGATTCCAATGTAAGTAAGATTCCTCCATCTACAATCGTGAGTGGCCTAGAATTGTCCTCCGGCCAATATTCATGGGAATGCATAACTTATTTTACGGGCAGAAGAAGAAGACGTGCCTGCCGTCGAAGTTGGAAGTCGTTCTGGTCCCACCACAGAGCAGGGTCAAGACGAAGTCGACTCACCAGAAGTATCTAAAGGAGAAATTCTATTAAAGACGAGAAGGTTCTCGTGTCCGAAGGGGGAGTAGTATGTATCGAAGCGTTCCATGCTTCTACCAATACTGAACATATTGGGTGATTTGATTTACCATGACTAAGCAGCCGCCGCCGCAGCACCGACCGCAACACCATACAACTCTGCAGTTACCAACGACACCAGTTTCCTCGCCAAGATACAGGGATTTTATACCTTATCTTAATACAATATGCAGTCACTATAAGATCGTGACGTCACAGCCGGTTGAACATATTGGGTGATTTGCATTCGACCAGTATATAGTTCATACACACAGTTTATACGAAAAATATAACAAGAGGACCTCCTTTTGGGAAGGAAAGTCACTTGTTTGCTACGGTCGAAGCTGACGAGCTAGATTTTAGTTTACAAGTCATCTGAAATTGTCCAGCTATTTCGTTCCATCAGTTTGGTTCGAAGAATAAAACATCCTAATTGCCACCAGGGGCTTTGGTACCTGCTGATCTGTCGGTGTTTATATACTGGCCGTGCCTACCAGAGGCCTAAAACCTGCCAATCTAGTGCCTACCAGGGGCCTAAAACCTGCCGATCTAGCGCCTACCAGGGGCCTAAAACCTGCCGATCTAGTGCCTACCAGGAGCCTAAAACCTGCCGATCTAGTGCCTACCAGGGGCCTAAAGCCTGCTGATCTAGCGCCTACCAGAGGCCTAAAACCTGCCGATCTAGTGCCTACCAGGGTCCTAAAACCTGCCGATCTAGCGCCTACCAGGGGTCTAAAACCTGCCGATCTAGTGCCTACCAGAGGTCTATAAATCTGCCGATCTAGTGCCTACCAGGGGCCTAAAACCTGCCGATCTAGTGCCTACCAGAGGCCTAAAACCTGCCGATCTAGTGCCTACCAGGGACCCATAACCTGCCGATCTAGTGCCTACCAGGGGCCTTAAACCTGCTGATCTTGTAAGCGCCAAGAGCGTAGTCCGTATTTATAAAAAAAAAATAAACCGATACCGAATGCCAGTTAACGAAGGAACCAGATGCCAGAATAAAGCTTTCTAGAGGAAACCAGCAGGACCCCGATACAAGGAGAATAACCGATGTATACCAGATACACCAGGCAGAGTGTAATTAATTAAAGTCAAGAATATTTAAGTTGTCATATGAATTTAAGATTTGTTTTTCAATAAAGATTTTGTATAAGGTTCTTAAGACCTTCCTACTGAAGTTTAGTGTTTTTCTTCAGAGCAACCCTGGAAATCCGGCGAGCAAAACCTCGGCTGGAAAGCAAAAAGCAAATCACACGCTGCACACAGGTAAATTTTCCCAAAAACATGGCCAAAACTATAAAAGAAAAAAAAAACGATTTGTTGTTTTTTTTAATGCAAAGTTGTTTACGAATAGTGTGAGCTTCAAACCTCATTGATCATTCGATGCAAATTATAACGGTTTAATCAGATGATGCTTTTAAAGTGCAAACTTGAAATAGACTAGTGCAGTAGCAAGTTTGGGCTGTGTGTGAGGTTGTTTTGGTTTGTTTTTGTTTTTTTTTTTTTTGGTCGGATTCTAAAATAATTGAACATGGATTCTGCTGCTAGTGGTATGTAAAATTGAGGATGATTGTTTTTGTTTTTGAATATATTAAGGCCGGTATTCACCGAGCGCTCATAACTTAAGAAGCTCATAAACCTATTCACCAACCTATATTAGTGAAGATCTACGAGCGCTCTTAAAAGTCAGGAGTGGTCCCGACCACTTCTAACTTACGAGCGCTCTCTTCGAAAGTTTGTTCGCTTGTGCGTGTGCCACGCACGCATTTGACTCGAATCCATGTGAGCAATGCCAAGTAGAAAAGTATCCATTTGCTGTCAAGACCAACATTCCACAACATTTCACAGTTTGGGTATGCCTGAACAAGAGAGAGAGGCTCTCATTTTCGAACTTCGAAAAACACTTGCGAGTGGTTGGTGAATACCCCACAGAAATTTCAAGTTAAGAGCCTCGTAAAGTTAAGAGCCGTTTAGGAGCGCTCGGTGAATACGAGCCTAAGTGTATAGATAATTTGAAGCCAGTAAATGCAATGTATTTGATCACTTCCAAAAAACAAAAAAAAATATATTTAATAATGTAAAAGTTAATTCAATTTGAGTGTCAGAGTAATAAATATTGTCTTAAAATTTTGATTTCCTTTTCCCCAATGAGAAACAGTCAAAATGTATTGCGACTTTTTGCGACTTTTTTTAAATATTGACTCTTAAATTTGATAAGGAAGGGCATTTTTTATAATTTTAACTTTTTACTTTTTACACAGGATCGCGATCAAGTTTAATTTTACTGTCAAGAAATCAACTCTCTGATTATTTAAGAAGTTGCACGTCTCGTGACGTCGTGACATGACAGAAAAAATAAATTTTTTGAAAGAAAAAGTGCCTCCAAAAATTACAATAACTTTTTTAAGGCGAAATTTAAAATGGCTGCAAAGTGAAATTTAATTTTTTGTCCTTCATTGTTTTTTCCTTCAAAACTAGCTGTTTTTAATGTTTTCATGCAATAATATATTGAAAATACACAAAATAATAATTTGGCCATGTTTTTGGGAAAATTTACCTGTGTGCGCTGCCACCAAAATTTGTTGTAACGCCTAGGTCACCGTGCTTTCCACAAAGGGAGAAGAGTGACTTGTGCGGATAGAAAAGAATGAAAACAGATTTTTATTTTATTACTTATTGGCCCGCTGTCTCAAGCTAGGCTGCGACCAATAGTTTAATTTTATTATTTATTTTCCTTTTATTTATGATTTTACTTACTAAAATGGCCCGCTGTCTTAAGCTAGGCTGCGACCAAGTTAGTTGTTTTATTAATTCTATTCTATGCTATTTCTGAAATATTCCTGCCCTTTTATACTGTTTTAAAAATATTTTTCTATTCCAATACTTACGCAAATCATCCAAGTACATATATCCACCAACTGGTATTTCACAATTGATATTCCAATTGGTAATATTTCCTATATATTCGTCCAATTGGAATTACGAAGAATATTTACCAACCAAATTGTAACCTAGTTAATTGTTTTTCACAAATGTGCCGCCGCATCATATTTCATGATACACTTCTCTGATAGCGACACTCGCCCATGCTAAGATGCATTATCAGCATTTTGTTTTGGGATTCCCTCAATGCCAGCAATTAATGCTTTGGATTTGTTTACGTACAATCCGTTGGACATTGGGTATCCATTACTCATAGCAGTTTATGGGTCTTGGTTTGTGTCGTACTTATGACGAGTGATCGTTTTATGATTACGTAGTGCGGATTGATTTGTGGGTCAATATTTTATGGTTTTACATTTATATTGGTTTCGATAAATTGGTTCGAATTATCAGTGGTTGGAGTGTCTTTGGAAGATGCGTGGGAAAGGAATCAATTGTGTTAGGAGGGTACCATGTAGTGATATCACTACATCCTTCCCCCCTTCGAAAAAGAAAATTGACCTTGAAGAGGTTAATTTTCTGTATAAAGGTAGGTTTAAAAGTGCAGGGAATTGTACAATTATTAAATTTTTGACAAAAATTTTTCAAATGGAATTTTCCTTACAATAATTATAAAAAATAAATAATTATAAAAAATTTGGGGTGGCCGTGGCGCGATGGATGTGTGCTCGCCTGTGAACCTCATGATCACAGGTTCGATACCTGCCGTCGTCTATGTCGTTTTAATTTCATTAAAAACCTTCTAAAATTGTCATCAAGGTTGCTGGTTTACTCATTGCAGGTTGTTCAGGCATAACACTAACAACATGTAATTGAGTTAAACTAGTATGCCCAACAAGGATGAACACGAATAAAATAATGTGAATTATAAGCGACAGAGAAATAAGACACGGCATTCTCCGCTTTAGTTCAGCCGCCATTCCTGGAGATAAAATATCTGAGACAACAACCTTCAGTCTCAGAACATCGTGCCACACATCTTTCCTATCCTTCTTTCTCTTTAAGTAACCAAACAGTTTCGGAACTAAAAGTTGCTAGTGCGCGGCTAGCCTAAGAGTTGTCTTTGAAGAGGTTACAAATTTTTTTTTCTTTATTTAGTTAACAATATTTTAATCTTTTTTTTTCAATTTTTGATTTATCTTAGTAATAATGTTGTTGCTTTTTTTGTGTTTTTTTTTTTTTTTTTTATTATATCTATATTAACTTACGTAAATAGATATATTTTTTCTTTTTTTTTGTGTATATAAGAGTTTTTTATATTTTACAAATGTCTTACATATTTTTTTTCTCTTTTTTTTAATATTATTCTTTGGGATGCGAACAACGTGAAGGATATTTTCTAGAACATAGTCTTCTAGTGAAATCTAGTGCAAATTGTATGCTTCTTTTGTCTTTGTTTTTGTTATTGTTAGTCAGTCCAGTGTATCAGTTAAAGTATGACTTAAGATTTTTTGCTTTAGTGGAGGAGGTACTATTTGTTGAGTCATAATTGTTTGTTTTACTGTATTAAGCACGGTTGTTTGTTTAGGTACAGGGAGTGCACTTTCTTGTTTGAAAGAAGTTGAGGGACCCTTAGTGATAGTTGTTGGTAAAGCACTAGGTAATGGAGGTGGAGGAGGTGGCGTTATGTTCATCGTTTTTTTGTACGGGCTTAGAGTTTTCAGGTAAAGTATATTGGAAGAGAGTATCTATATAAATAATCTATACATATGTGGTATCTATATAAATAATCTATACATATAGATTATTTATATAGATACTCTCTTCCAATTGTCGTAAATTTTCATTGATTTTTATCCAGTTATTTTTAAATGTGGTTTGGGAGAGGTGAATGTTTGAAAAGTTTTCTAATGTAGTGGTATTAAAGTAGCTAATATTATTATTGGTTGTGTGTACTAGTGAGATTATTTTAATAAAATCGGGGATAGTAAAATCGGAATTTGATTCTGTTGGTAGCTTCCAATGTGCAACTGAATAGGTGCAATTTTTAAATAGGTGAAGTATTCCTATACTTTCTAAGTATTTCTGAGATATAGTTTCAGCACATTGAGAATAAATGATTTGTTTATTTTGGAACGCAAATAGCCAATTATTTGGAGCTCTTAGTTTGATAATATTGTTGAGGAAACTTGTGGACATTATGAACTTGCAAGGTGAGTGATTGTGCGTTTTTATACCAGGAATATTAAAGCAGAGAGAGTCTGAATTTTCGTAAATTGAAAACGGTTTGTCTCGATTACAGATGAAAAAATTTGAATCTTGATATGTATTAAATTTCAAACAAAGGTTGTGAAACGCTGTTGTTGTAAAAGTAAGATGGGTGTTTGTTCGGCTTGTCATGACGTATTCGAAATCTATATCCAACAGACCATAATTAGTTTTGTTGAATTTTATTGGGAATAAATGTAATTGGAAAATATCAAAGGTATCTGAATTGCATAGTGGGATCGTGAGTTTAATTAGAATCTGGTCTTTGAACTCAATTGAGTTAACGGTAGTTAACTCATTGATATTTTGTGGGTCTTGCAAGTGTAGATTAATATTAGTGTGTTGTGGAATGTTAAAATAAAGTTGTTTCAAATCTTTCGAACGAAGGAGGAAAGGGTGTAATTTGTGTTGTTGTAAGGAGTTGATAAGGGTGAAAAATCTTGATAAGATTGTTCGAATTGTTTGAAGTTGGCTAATAATCTTAGCGACGATCTCGTTTATTTGTATTTGTGCTAAATTGTCGTTTGCTAATGTACCTAGACTTGTGAATTTTTCTTTAACAGTTTTGGAAAAATTATTTACCTCTAGTGCCAATGTCTCATGCTCCGATTGGATCTTGTCAATTGGTTCACTGATAATATCAAAATTAGATTTCATTAATGTTTTTAAGTACTGAACGTTTTGTTCACGAAATAAAGTCAAATTTGTTAGTTGTCCGTGAATTTGTTCGGCGTCCTTGTCATCCATGGTTCCGAAAACGAACTTGCTTATTCTGCCAACTATATTCACCAGACCTCTCTTAGAACGGTGACTACCAAAGTTCATTTATTTCTTCCTTCAGGTCACTAGTAGTCTTATTTATGATTGATGACCAACTTTGAATTCTTTTTCCTTAACATTCTTGTCATAATAAACTTTGTTTTTCTTTTTTTTTCTCGTGAAAAGTGTCTCGCAATTTTGTAACCATGTTGGAGTCTGCTTTTTAGTTCGTTGGCGTAATTGTCGTAACTATAGAAAGTTTGTGGTTCCCTACTTATTGAATTTGGAATCCGTGCAGGATAACCATACAACAATTCAAATGGAGTATAATTTGTGCTACTATGTGGAGTTGTGTTATATACAAACATAGCGTATAGAAGCCATGTGTCCCAAGAGAAAGGATCTTTGTCAATGTAATGACGTAAATATTCTGCAAGTGTCTTGTGACTACGCTCTAATGCGCCGTTGGTTTGGGGGCGGTATGGAGTTGTTTGCAATTTCCTTGTTTTGAGGACCTTGCGTACCTCTTTAAATAAAATGCTGAGAAAATTTGATACCTGATCCGTTAGGATCGAGTCGGGTATCCCAAATCGACATACCAGCCGTTCAACTAACATTCGTGCTATAGTTGAAGCCTCTACGTTCGGTACAGGTATTGCTTCGGAAAACTTGGTTAAGTCATCCTGAAATGTCAGAATATATTTGTTATTATATGAATGACATTTCAACTGTCAAAAGTGAAAGTTTTAAATTTATGGTCTCTTGCGAATAATTAATTTTCTTTTTAAATTATAAGTTATTTTTGAACAAAAAGTTTACAAATCATCTCTTTTTATCGTATTTTAACTCAATAACGCAAAAATTCAACTGTTGCAACTTAAGGTACGAAGTTTTTCATAGATTTTATTATTGCAAAAATCCAATTTGGCCAGTACAGTATTTTTGTTGTGAACTTAGCCTTATGCTGTCACACATGCTCAATTATGTTTTCTTAACAAATGTCATTTTATATTTCCTTTTTACTTTTTTGTTTCTTCTTTGAATAAAACTACTTGTGTATAAGCTCTCAAATTGGTAGCACGTTTTTTCATTTTCAATAGGTTATGGGCCCAGTGATCGGAAAAATTAATTAAATTAAAAAGTTTATTTTTTTTCTTAAGAGTTGACATTTTGAAGGTTCGATTTTCGCATTTGTTGCTAAATTTTTTTGTAAAATTAAAATCGAAATGGCTTGTTCAACTAAATCCGAGTTTGGAATTGATAAGCTGAAAGGCAGTGAAAATTTTTATAACTGGTCCTTTGCAATTGGAAGTTTCTTGGAGCTAAAAAAATTGACTAATTGCATTAAACCACAAGAGGATGACCAAAAAAAAGCAATAGAAGTGGATGTGGACAAGTTGTCTTCTGCTAAAGCATATTTGGCTCTAAGTGTGGAATCTGATTTATTTGTTCACATCAGACCATGTAAAAGTGCACTTGAAATTTGGGAAAAATTACATGCTATGTACGAGGATCGAGGTTTAATGAGGAAGATTGGGTTGTTACGTACATTAATTTCAATTCGTTTGGAATCATGTGACAACATGCAGACGTACATCGATCAAATTACTACAACTGCAAGTAAATTGGTGAGTATCAATTTCAATATTGATGACGAATGGCTGGCAGCCATTTTGTTGGCTGGTCTAACAGATGAATTTAAGCCTCTTATATTGAGCTTTGAAGCAAGTACATCCAAGTTGAATGCAGATGAAATTAAGTTGAAATTGTTGGATACGCAATGTGGAGATGAAACAAAAGGGGGTGCATTCTATGGAAAAAAAATGTCGAAAACAGGCACAAATAATATGAAAACATATCGCCGTGGAATAAAGTGTTATTCATGTGGAGGCAGAAACCATATTAGTACTGAATGCAAAAAACGAGATAAAGAAAAGGATCCAAAGAAGAGCGGTGCTAACAGTTACAGTGAAGTAAAACGTGGTTTTACAGCCTTAATGTCTATGAAAATTGAACCAAATGAATGGATTATAGACAGTGGCGCCTCAAATCACATGACTCCAAATAAAGAATTGCTTTCTGCACATAGAACTTCGAGTGTTCGAGAAATTTTAACTGCAAACAACAATAAAATGGTGGTTAAATGTGCTGGAAATTCTAACCTCACTTTAAATGGTGAAGAAATTAAGGTGTCGAACGTTTTACACGTACCAGATGTGTCGGTGAATTTGTTATCGGTTTATAATGTGGTTCAAGCTGGAAATAAACTTGTTTTTGATAAAGATGGTTGTTCGATTTATGATGAAAATGATGAAAAATTTGTATGCTGTAAGCCTGAGAATGGTGTCTACAAAATAAAATCAGAAAATGGCTCATGTTTGCTATCAAGGACTGCGAAACTAAATGTGACTACATGGCACAGAAGATTTGGCCACTTGAGCTATGGAAACCTACGAAAAATGCGAGATGGTGTAGTTACTGGGATGGATTTCAAAGACGAGGAAATTGGCTTGAAAAATTGTATAGTTTGTGCTGAAGGAAAACAAACACGTGAAGTGTTCAATTCAAGCGAAACCCATAGCAATGATTTATTGGAAATTATTCATTCTGATTTGGTCGGACCGATGCAATCGAAATCTATTGGAGGAGCTAGATATCTCTTGACATTTATCGACGATTTTTCAAAAAAAATATTTGTTTACTTTTTAAAGGAGAAATCAGAAGTTCTCAGCTCATTCATCGATTTCAAGGTTTTTGTTGAAAAGCAAACAGGTAAAGCCATCAAAGTTTTCCGCACGGACAATGGAACCGAATACTGTTCACGTCAATTCCATAAATTTTGTCGGAAGAATGGCATCCAGCATCAAAGAACAACAATTTACACACCACAACAAAACGGCACAGCCGAACGGATGAACCGTACCATAATCGAACGTGCCAAGTGTATGTTATTCGATGCAAATTTGAAAAATGAGTTCTGGGCAGAAGCAGTATACATGGCATCTCATGTAATAAATCGTTCAGTCTGTGCTTCGTTAAAGGACAAAACACCAGAAGAAATTTGGACGGGTAAGAAAATTGATGTCTCACACTTGCGCATTTTTGGTTCTCCTGTCATGGTGCATGTTCCAAAGGAACATCGAAAGAAATTGGACAAAAAATCCAAAAAAATGATTTTTGTTGGCTACGACAGTGATAAGAAGGGGTATCGTTGCATAGATTTATGCACAAAAAATTTGGTTGTGAGCAGAGATGTCATTTTTCATGAGCTAATTGAACCATCAGTTATAAGTGTTGTCGAAAATGAAGCTGAAACAAGTCCTGAGCAAGTGAGAGAACCTTCCAAAATATTAGAATACGAGATGAAGACAGATGAAGCTGATGCAAGTTCAACATCTGAGGTGTTTGATGATGCTTTAGAAAGTGATATTTCGTCGTTGTATCAACCTGACAAAACCATCGTGTTAGACACATTATCTACGCCAAGAAGATCAGAACGCCCTCCAAAACCACGCCAATTTCATGACTATGTAACTTATTATACAACCGAAAATAATGATGAAATTGATCCAGTTACTGTCAAAGAAGCTATGCATCGGATCGAACATAATGCTTGGAAGAAGGCTATGGAAAGCGAAATGGATTCTTTGGATGAAAACAAAACATGGTGTTTGGTGGACTTGCCAGAAAATTACAAAGCCTTGAAAACAAAATGGGTCTTCACTACTAAGAGAGATATGGATGGGAACATTATTCGACACAAAGCCCGGCTAGTAGCAAAGGGCTGCAACCAAGTTTATGGAATGGACTATAGTGAAACATTCTCACCGGTAGTACGTCATCAGACTATTCGTTTTTTAGTAGCACTGGCTGTAAAAAAGGGAATGATGATTGATCAAATGGACGCCGTAACTGCATTTTTACAAGGTGAATTGCACGAACAAATATATATCGAACAGCCAGAAGGTTTTAAGGATGGATCTGGAAAAGTGTGCAAATTAAATCGTGCGATGTATGGACTGAAACAAGCAGGTCGGCAGTGGAGTCTCAAGTTGGAATCGGCACTGATGTCATTTGGATTGCAGAAATCGAAATTAGATCCGTGTGTCTACTTCAATAAAGATATATCGTTGATATTGGCAATCTACGTCGATGACATATTGATTTTTTGGAAAGACACAAAAATATTAAAAGAGATTAAAGAATCACTAAGCAATTCATTCAAAATGAAAGACTTGGGGCCAGTTAAGAGCTGCATCGGAATCCGAATAAATCAAAATGACAATGGTGTTGAATTAGATCAAACAAAATACATCAAAGAAATTTTGGTTCGTTTTTGTATGGCCGACTGTAAACCGGTTTCTACACCAAGTGATATCAATCAAAAGTTATCGGCTAATTTGCTAACGGATGAAGATCGAGAAGAAGAATTGGCCAAAATACCATATCAAGCAGCTGTAGGCAGTCTTTTATACTTGGCACAGTGTACAAGACCGGACATCGCATTCGCTGTTAATGACGTTAGTCGTTTTAATACAACATATGGCATGGCTCATTGGAAGGCCGTTAAACGCATCATGCGTTACTTAAAGGGAACTATGGACCTGAAACTAAAATATTCTGTCGATAATAAAACAGATCTACATGGATATAGTGATGCGGATTGGGCATCGGACTTAGACAAAAGGCGCTCATGTACTGGATACTTATTCAAAATGTCAAATGCAGCAGTGTCATGGGCAAGCAGAAGACAACCAACGATCGCCTTATCAACTACCGAAGCAGAATACATGGCAATGTCATCCGCCATTCAAGAAGCAATTTGGTTGCAACAATTATCAAATGAACTAAATGCAAACAAATCTTCAACAATTGAACTATTATGTGATAATCAAGGTGCCATCAAACTTGCGCAATCAGAAGGATTTCGACCAAGGACGAAACATATCGATATAAGATATCATGCAATCCGGGAACACATTGAAAATGGTGCAGTTAAACTTGGATACGTGCCAACTGATCATATGGTGGCTGATAGCCTAACTAAGGCTGTTACTAACGAAAAAAACAAATTTTGTACCAGCAATATGGGATTGTGTTGAATTTTTTTTTTGAATTAAATTGAAATACATAATACTATCTATATTTAAATATTCAACAAGTGAGGGTGTTGTGAACTTAGCCTTATGCTGTCACACATGCTCAATTATGTTTTCTTAACAAATGTCATTTTATATTTCCTTTTTACTTTTTTGTTTCTTCTTTGAATAAAACTACTTGTGTATAAGCTCTCAAATTGGTAGCACGTTTTTTCATTTTCAATAATTTTCCTTATGAAAAATATGTAAAAAGCGAAATATAACCGAAACTTCTCCTGAGCCTAACATCAATTGTAAAAAATATTCATTTCCTTTAAACGAACATAAGATGGAAGTAGGAAAGCTATCTACTAATGAGTTAAAAAACATCCTTAATGACATCCTTGCCGAAAAACTAAAGGATCTTGCTACAAGGGACGATCTAACGAGACTTTATAGCGAAATAAAATCTCTGAAAGCAGAAAACGCACAGCTTAACAACAATCTCAAGCTGATGTCAGAAAGATGTGATCTTCTGGAAAACCAGCTCGAAATCATTTCACGAAAGGCCAACGATTGTTCCATTGTAGTACACCTTCCTGTAAACGCAGAAACCAATGCAACTCACTTCGCTTTACAAACTTGCAAGGGGCTTCCTAAGCTACAGGAAGGTGATAATTTACATATAAAACGATCCCGTGAAATTCGCAACAACAACGCACAACGCAGAACTGTTATTATCGAGCTTCTTTCGGCAGAAATCGTGGACGAGATTATAGCCGCGGCGCACCAGCTTAAAAACACAGGGATCAGTATCTTTCGGGAACAATCTATTCTTTATAGAAAAAAGAGACAAACACTTATACAATACCGAAGCAAACTTCTTAAAATTAATCCGAACGCGAAAATCATTGTAAAAGGCGACAAAATGCAAATTAATAACCATACTTTTGTTTATAAATATTCACGAGGACTAAGTGTCAAAACTTCTACGGAATTGACGTTTATCAATCAGATGTTCGGTGACAGATCGTCTGAATTCTTTGACTGCGGCGAGGGAGTGAAGTTAGCATCAACCTCTAATCCGCCATCTTTTTCTGCTTCTTACTCTCAACCGATGCAAGCGCCACCTGTGAGTCAACCTCCACAAGCAGCAAGGGTGGGAACAAAATAGGGAGAATCTGTCGTCTGCCACAATACCAATAATTTTCAAAATATAAAAATTTTATCATATAATATTACAGGTCTTAGAAGTAAGCTCTTACAACCTGATTTTTTTAACTTTGTTCAGAATTTTGATGTTATAATTTTATTAGAAACCTTTTTCTAAGAAAAAAATGAAAATGATTTTTTTAAATATTTTAAAGATTTTAAAGTAATGTGTTCACCTGCAAGCAGATCAAATGTACACGGCAGAGCCAGTGGTGGAATGTTATGTGGGGTTAAAAAAAACTTTAAATTGTGATTTTGTGAAAATTATGAATGTAGAAAAGAGACTTATTTTCCAAATTTCAAATGCTAATTCAAAATATTCAATAGTTCCAGTATACTTAAACTGTAATAACTGGCAGATTGACTTTGATGGTTTAATAGACTTTATGAATAACTCGAATCTGGAGAATGCTATGATTATTGGAGACTTAAATGCTCGAATTGGCGGATATCAAAATCATTCTATTCAAAACCTACATTCGCAAGAAACACTTTATGCTATGAGGAACTCCAAAGATCAAAATTTTAACAGAAGTGGAAGACTCCTTACCGAATTCCTTGAAAACTTTGGATTATTCGTGCTGAATGGAGCAACTAAAGGCGATAACTCGGGTGAGTTTACATTTATAAGTGGCCAAGGACAGTCTGTAATTGACATTTGTGCAGTATCGGCAGAATGGTTGAAATTGTCTGGAGATTTCAAAGTGGGTATAGCGAATTTTTCAGCGCACTTACCATTACAAGTTGAAGTTATGTTTTCGAATGAAGGTATTCAAAGGACTTCAAGTAATTTTCTAAAACTAAAGTGGAAAGAGAGTAATGGTCACCTTTATAAATCTCTTTTAAATCGCCACTGCATTTCTCTACCTTCCCATCCAACAACCAGCATCGAACAATTGGATGAGGAAATAACAAGCGTGATTAAAATTTCAGCTCCATTTACTCATAATACCAACACTCATTCCTTTACTCCACGAAACATATGGTTCGATAATGAGTGTAAGAGCCTTCGCAAACTATCTTTTGTATATCTCAAACTATTCCGATCTACAGATGCCTTATTTTTCAAAAATATTTACCTACATGTGAACAAGGAATACAAAGTACTGTGTGCAGCAAAAAAAAAAGAGTACTTGAAAAATCTAGCAAAAAAACTAGCTGAATGTAAGAATTCGAAGACATTTTGGAATAATGTTCGTGAGCTGGGTGGACGTAATCGAAATGTGGTGAGTACTCTCGGAGCTGAGACACTAGCAGCACATTTTAAAACTCTTTTGTCAGCTGACGTGAATCACCATACTTTCTCTTACGCTCTACCCAACATTATTGTGGATGAACTGGATGCCCCAATATCTTTGTGTAAATTAGAATCAACTCTTCATAAGATGAAAAATAACAAAGCACCTGGCATAGATGGAATTCCAGTTGAATTCTACAAAAATAGCACTGATCAATTAAAGAATTATCTCCTGCTATACTTTAACAGATTATATTTCGAATCGTATGTGCCAAACAACCTCAACAAAGCAGTTATTTTTGCAATTTATAAGAGCGGAAATACAAATCTACCAGAAAACTACAGAGGAATTTCTATTCTAAGCACTTTGAGGAAGATTCTTACTTCAATTCTCTACGAGAGGCTTACCAAATGGATCGATGACAGAAACCTTCTAAGCATGTTTCAAGCCGGTTTTAGGTCGGGTTTCTCAACGTTGGACCATATCTTTGCATTGAAAAGTATTGCTAGAAAGTCAATCGAAAAAAAGAAAAAATTATACGCTTGCTTCGTAGACTTTAAAGCAGCATTCGATAATGTAAATAGACAGGCTTTGATGTACAAACTCTTGTGACGTAGCCGATCAAAAGAAAAGATGACACCCTTCAATACACCCTATATTCGGTAGTACGAGTATCTTAAAGTTCTACCATAACAATCCTCAAATTTGGATTGCAATTCGCACACACACAAACAACCACAAAACGAAAAAAAAAAAACACAACAGAAAAAAAAAGATTTAGAATGCATCACATAAGAAAACAAAAAATGCACTTTATTTTGTATATCTAGTGATTACTGATTACAATGGTCTTAAGTGCAAGTTACAATCGGCTGCAAACCAATGCGCTTCGCGATTATAGGTGTCCTCGGTTGTCAATAAAGAGAAGTATGAAGATTGTATATACATACGTACACACCTGAAAGGAAGGGGGAAAAAACGATATAATATCGATTAGTGTTTTTCACTAAAGAGTGGTTCAGGAACTACCCGAAAACAGGTGTTCTATGAGACAATCTTTAGTGACAAAACTAATAACTCACCTTTGTTGTTCTTGGGTTTAGTCTTCCGATTCGAATGGGCTATAGGTTATGAAGAATGAAACTAAAAGAAAAAAAGAAAAGAATCACGATCATAAGATCTTGTAGGCCCATACTTATGAAATATACTTACCAATAAAGTGTTCTAAGTTGTATATTTACTCTTATGTTTATTGTCCTCGGGTTTTTTTTATTATTTTTTTTTGTTTTTTTTATGTAAGTTAGTTGTTTTGGGAGATCGTGGAAAAGTTTACTGATGAAATATAAACAATACAAAATGACAACTGAGAATTGACATTTAGTCAAGGAGTATGATCAGAAAATGGCATTAGTAACAGTTTCGAAAATTCAAGACTTAAAGGAAACTGAAAGCTTTCAACTTGAGCTTTGTTTTTGGGTAATCAGTTGAGTTTAAATATGGTACAAGCTTTACAAGACTTAAAGAAAAGTGCAATAATTTTAGTTTTTAGATAGTATAAGTAGGAATTATGCTGAAATAGGTTATATATATATTGTAGAGTAATTTACATATTGTTATAGATTGATGTAATTTATTCTTTCGTCAATTGTGTTGCTGCAACAAAAGTCGTAAGCTCTACTCCGAAAACCCACACAAACACACATTACAAATTACAATACTAATATGAAGATGTAAATATTTGATTAGCCAGGTGTTAGTGATCGGGGAACACAATTTAGTTTTCCAATCTGCAGAGATTTGATGATGTAAGAGGAAAAAAATTGAAATATAGGCTATAGGGCAACGACCGATGGTCAAACGACAAAAACCCACATTCGATCCGTAGAAAGCACAGTAGAGTTGCTGTTTTTTTTAGACCGCTAAAGCAAAATATTAAACTGTTGGAAGAATAGCTATATAGCTTGTCAAGTTTGAGATTTTATATCGACTCGTATGGATATATCTGGTAAAACCAGAAAATTGATGTAAAATTTTTACTTAAAAATAAGACATATTTTATAAAGGAATACAAATCCAAGAGAGATAGTGTGAAATAGTATAGAGGGCATATCGCAGTGGAGAAAGCTAAACTCAATATACTACTATAGCAGAGGTTTAGGTCGTAGGACAGACAATCTTGCCTCAAGGGCACTTTTCATATATATGTATATTTATATATATATATATATATATATATATATATATATATATATATATATATATATATATATATATAGTATTATATATATCCTCCGTTGATGTAGAGAGCCTGTTTATAATTATTAAAGGCAATCGATCTAAGCCTCTGCTTAGCCTTTTTATCGAGAGTTTGCGAATTTGGAAGAAGTTGGATAAATCATTCCTCAAGAGACTCCTGGTGACGAGTTGAGGTCAAAACCAGGAAAACTGGAATTGCTGATTTGGTGTTCTGTTGGCGTATAAAAATCTATACCCTTCGAAAAGAACGCCTTAAAGATCACAAACCTGTCGCACCGAGTCGCGGATTAAAAGTTTTTTTATCCCTTCTGGATCTAAACTGTTATTCTGATATATATTCTTTTAAATTTTGATTTTTTTTATCTTTAATATCCATTTTTTTTTGTTTCATAAAGTCATTGGATTTTCTATAATTTTTTTATCGAAATCCTTGATTTTTTACTATAAAGATAATATTGAAATTAATCAAAGAAAAAAAAAAAAAAAAAAGAAAAAGAAAAAGGAAAAGGAAATGAATAGTGAAAAGTGAAAAAAGTGTATACCGTGTAATCAACATATAGTATATTTGGACAAATTCGGATTCAAAAATTAGCAGCTATCCTGAAAGTACCTGAGAATACTGCCGGCAGCACATCAAAGGACAACAAAAGGAAAAAGTAAAGAAAGGAAATTCAAATAAATAGTAAGTCTAATAATAATACTCGTAATAAAATAACGAAATAAACTATATTGAACTATATTTTGATTCATGATACACCACATTTAAATATATATATTTATACATATAAATATTTAAGTTGATACACTGGGTCAGAAGAAAAGAGTTTGTACACTCTGACGCTCTAAAACATATATACATTTCCTTTTTTTTTATTATTTGGTCCTTCTTTAAAAATTTAAAATCTTCGATAGGAAAACGAATTATAAGAAAAATAATAACTTTGATTTAAATTTTTTTTGTACAAAGAGACTTTTCAATTAGATTTTCTTAATAATTTTGGTAAATTTTAACCCAAATCAATTTTCCTTGTGAAATAAAGATCAATGTGTATGCTACAGATATATGAATTGAAATTTTCTTGTGAATGAGTGAAATAGATATCAACATGAAGTTCTAAATTCAAATTTAGGTGTGTGGAGGGTCGGCTGAGCCAGCGATTGGGCGGAAAGAATGACGAGGACGAGAACTAACGATACCACAGACAAGGACGATAGTTTCAGATAGTGACATTTTTTTTGAGTTCACTTGTGAATAAAAATAAAATGACTTGTCGATACATACTTATTTTCAGACATACATTTATACTGACATACACACTTACCTATACATACTACATACTTACATAACAACTTACCCACGTACTTAAAGACAGACTTACCTGTATTTTTGTTTTTTTTTGTACTTTACGTACAATGATAAGTTGTGACTAGTGTTGTGTTTTTTTTGGATTAGGGGTTATCTCCGAGATTCTGGCCAGGAGATAACTAAGGTTGTGTCATCCGACGCAAGGTTGGGCAGGCCAAAATATTACCAAAACATCTGGTAAATAAACCTTCTGCAGACTCGGCGAACCATTGTGTCTGAGAGACAGTGGGGTTAAGTTTAGTTTTGGGTGAAACAAAAAGTTTAGCTGTAGGTTTAGGGTTTTTAGTTTTAGGCTTAGATATAGGGTCATTTATATATATGTATATCTTCTTATATATATATATCTTCTTTATATATATACAGGACCGGCCCGAGCTAAATTAGAGCCCTGCGCAAGCTTTATCAGTGGCGCCTCTCATTTGGATTGGATTGGCGGAAAAAGTCATTTCCTCATTACCCAAGGGGTACCCTTTGCAATGCGTTTTTTTAACGAGGGATCCCCAAGAGGCCTATTCCTAGATAATACTTATATTTAATTAAAATAAATATGATTTTTATTAAAAACTAAGAAATCAAAAATATATCACAAAAATTTAGGAACTGAAAAAAGTATTTTTTGAAGTAAAAAATATTTAAAAACTTATTCAAAAACATAACAACATACAAATAAATAATGAACTCATTAATTGTTGTTCATGTAGGAAATAATAATAAGATTATTATTTTAACAAAAATAAATAGAACCGAATTTATTGCAATAGATTAACTTTTCTGGCTTCTGTTTTAGCAAACTCAGCTACCAGATCATCATAAAATAATGACTTGACAAGCTCTTTCTCTATAGCCATGATTGACTAGTCAACTTTTCTTTCCTGAGTCTTTGGGGTCCTGAAGTAGTTTTTTATTAATTTTAGTTTCAAAAAACTGTTATTTGAGGAAACTGTGATGGTATTTATAGATTTAGAGCTATGGCTTCAGCTGATTGCACGTTAGTGAATTGTTCTTCTGATCGCATTTCCACTAAAGAGTTTTTAGTAGCATATTTAGTAGATAAATTAGCAGACGGAGTTTGTAAATACTTACTAGTTATATTGGTTCAAAATTTTAAACAGCCTATTATTAAGGTATTAGTATGATACTACTTAACAATTTGCTAACTTTATAGTAGTTTACTAACTCATTCTTAATTTTAAACATTTTCTCACTAGTATCGTACTAAAAGAATTTCCTTAATAAATTGCTCTGACCACACCTAAAACAACGACATTTCGTTTAAAAAAATAAGTACAGGAACCTTTTTTGATGTCTGCAAATGTCAAAGTGTCATATGAAGCTAGCGCGATACTAAAAAAATAAAGTAGGTATTAGATGATTTTAACTTTAATAAAAGGGTAGAGAAGTATGATGCTATATTCGATTAAAATTATTGTTTTAACCTAGTATCATACTAAAACAGCTTTAGCATCGTACTAATTCAATTAAAATTTTGCGCCATTATTTTTTTCTTAAATATCAAACTAGATTAATATGCAACATATAAACTTTAAACTAAAATTTTACTTCCTAAGTACAGCATGTTTCTATTCTCAACGTTTCCAGCCTCAGATATTTCAATAAGAACTTCATATTATAGCTTCTAAGATTTTGAATGGTTTTAAAGCATTTATTCTACACCCATCTGGTTTCAGAAAGGGGTTTTAAGGTCCAACCAGCGAAATTTGTTGTATATATGTATGTCCCAACGCATTGTTAAACCTGATACAAAGTTTTATATGCATTGAGCAATGTCAAAAATCTTAACAGCTTCCAATGAACAGCAAGCTGAATCATTAACAACCAACAACAACCAAAAGGAATGCAAGCAGCCTGAACAAAATAAGCCCTTGGTTCAAAACACTTAATTTTGTTTTGAACACCAGCCTCATTTCCTTTCATGTTTGAACCATTATCATAACCTTATACATACTCGTATACACTACTGGAATAGTAGCGTAGCAAGTTTTATTGTAAATATAGATTCCCTATCCTTTCTTTTGTTTTGAGTTTTTTTTACCATAATACTCGTACATAGACAAATAACTCACTATGGGAAGTTAATAAAGTAATTAGACCAGTCAAAAAATCCCTTTTTAAATGTAAACAATAACTGGCAAGAACAAAAAAATAGAGAAAAGGAGAAATTGAATAAAACAGATTCACTCATTAATGACAAGCCTCAACATTAATCATCGCATCATTCATCACTCAAGTATTTCCATATTTCAACCCTTTGTCTCATTCTCGACACACGACAGTGATAAAATTTCACTCATAAACAGAGGCCAGTGCCAAACTAAAACAGTACAAGAAACACTCAACCGGAAGAGTTTAAATTCCTAGACGCAATTTTTAATTCTGCGCACTGACATGTCAATGAGTATGAATTTTGTACCTCAGAATTTCTATTTGAGTAACATTGCTGACTTCGATTTCATATAGAAGAATTGGCATCGTGCTCATGTTATCAACTTGCAAACTGTTAACTGTCTGTATTTGCTGTTGAAATTCTGTTTTATGTTACACTGCATAGGGGAGGGATAACAAAATAAAATAAAAATGCCTTCACTCATACAAGCGATGGTGAATGTGAAGAATAACGTAACAGTGGATAAAGAGAAAAATAGCAAATATGTAGGTATCTGTTGTTAAGCGAACAAAATTGTGCTCTTTGTAAAGATTTTGTGATGTAGTTTTTTTTACTGTGGGAATGGGGGTGTGTATAGGAAATTAAACATCGACTTATTTTTGGAAAACTTGATATGTATCTATATATATGTATATCTGTCTTTAAATTCAGAATCAGCTGTTAATTATATAATAAATACCAATATTGGAGTGAGCTATAAAAAGAAATGAAACTTAAAAAAGATGGTAGGTAGTGGTTATGAAGTAGTGGCTTTTTTAACGCTTGCCCAAGGCGCCTTTTGAGTTCAGCGCCCTGCGCATTTGCACAGCTTGCACGTATAGCTTGTCCGGCCCTGTATATATATACTAGATATATAAAATTTAGAAATTAGGGTTTTCAATTTTTTTTTAGTTCAGTTTTTTTAATTTTAATAAAAATAAAACTTCTTTTCACCTAAGACTATAATAACGCGTCATCCTCTCTCAGATACAGTGGCATAGGTAACTATGTTTGTGCGATTTCCTTTTTTTTGCATTCCTATTTTTTTTATCCAATCCATTCTTCCCATCCTTTCCCTATATAAAAGGCACGATTTTTTTGTTTGCTGAGAAGGAAGTGTTTGAAAAGGCAAAAAAACCACCCCAACCCGTCGAGCTGAGCCGTGCAATAAGCAAGCGTGCCTCTGCTCTTTTCAGCACAAAAGATGCCTCCGTGGCTTACCCTAGATTCGCAACAATGGCGCCCAACGTTTACGAACGGCTTTCAAGATCTATTGGGACTCCAAGGAGATGATTTTTTTTTGTTTAAGGTCATCCCCTTGGACTTACAATAATCTAACACAGTTTTATCCTATTTTAATCCTTTTCCTATCCTAAAATGCACAAGCATAGAGACCGGAGAAGCTCTATACTAGGTGAATGATGAAGTTTGGCTGTCCAATCCTACAGGTCTTGAACCAGTGGATTCAGTGAGGTAAGATGAATTCTTTCACAAAGCAGAGAGCGGAATAGTATTGAGAGGCAGGGTACTTACTGCTATCCTTATCAGTCAGGTTAAGCCAGAGGATAGGAGTGGCGTAAGTGGCTTGTCTAGCAATTCTATTCGTGTTGAGGGTTGTCTCAATTTCCTAGCCAACCTTCTTTTCAGGTTCATCACCAGAGAGTACGATGTGGTTGGAAATATGGGAAACCCAAAGCACTCGTCGAGTCACAGAAGCACTAGTCACAACTATGACTGACTGTTTGGGTTGGACATCAACAGAGACTAACTTTGACATCACCAGAGACTAACTTTTTACGAGACTTTTAACTATTGACAGTACTTTTCCTTTCAGATCGCTTTGGATACTCAGCTTTAACTTCACACACCTTAAATGAAATATATACAAGTTTCTCCAAGATAAATAAAACGAATTTTTTTTCAACAGATTTTGAGTTGAAAACTTTGATTTGTCTCATATCTATTATTTGATTTTTTTGAATTCCTTATTACACTTTTTTTGTTCAACATTTATTACTTTTTTTATATATTTTTTTTTTTTTGAATTCGTTATCTCAAAAAACTAGTTTAATTTTTGGAATTTTTTTTTTGTGATTTTGAAAATAACTCTATTGGCTACTTGGCATAACTCGAATTCTAGGAAATTTTAATCTTACACATTTGTGTATGTGTTTTCTTTATACACATACAAACATTTTTTTTTTGATTCGAATTCTGGTTGTTTTTACATTTTTTTTTGTTTATTCTTTTATTTTTGATTTTTTTTTTGAACTATCTTCGAACTTTTGAATTTTTTTAATTTTTTTTCTTTTGATTTTTTTTCTGAATTATTTTTGAATTTTTCTTTCTGAATTATTATTTTTTTTTTGAACTTTTGATATCATTTCTGAATTTGTTTTGAAATTTTGATTTCTTTTGAATTAAATTTTTTTATGAGTTTTGAATCCTTTATTTTTTTTTTGAAGTTTTATCTGAATTTTTTTTATTTATTTTATCTGAATTCTGATTTTAAAACAACTTAAAGAATAAAAATAAAGATTTAAAAGAAAGTTTCTTAACTAAGAGAAATGGATAAACGTTCGACTGGTGCTATAAAAAAAGGCTCCTTATCGAAACGGGTAAGAGGCAAAGGCCGAATCACTCGACAGGCCACCAGATCTCACCAAAGTCCAACTCTTTCAGAAGAAGAACTAAACCAAAGTTTACTACCAAATCCGTTTGATGACCTACTTAGGGGTGATGGTAATGACCATGAAATAGGGTTAGAGATAGAAGGGGCTGGAGCAATGCCCTTACCAATTTCAATGCCACTTGCTTCAAGTCATGTTACGTTACGAACTATCTTGATTCCAACAGAAGTAGACGAGGAAGAATCTAGGGATACTGTGAACAGGTTAACGAGGGAACTTGAAAAAGAAAAGAAAAGATTAGAAGAACTAGGTAAAGATAGGCAAGAGAAGGGAGATTACGAAACCTCCATGGTTGGAGAAAACTTGAATAAGGCAATTGAGTGTGCGGTATCTCGTTCAATAAACGAGACCCACAGCAAAACTATATTGCTTCTTGCAGAGCAGACTAAAAGTTTGAAGGTGATGCAGAAGATGGTACAAATGGTAACAGGGAACATTAATCTTTTGAGTGAACGTGTAGGGATAGTAGAAAAATCCGCCACCTATGCATTCGATCGAAAGGATCAACAGGAGGAAGTCCTTCTGTCTGACCCCGAAATAAGGCCTCCAAGAATTCCTTCTCGGACGAAAGTCCAATCAAGTTGCCACCCTAGTGGATCATGTCATGAACCTGGAAAGCGTGTTGACATTTATAAATGGGCAATAAAGTTCGATGGCACTTCAAAAAGTATGACTGTGGAGAGTTTCATTTTCAGGATAGAAACTTTGCAAAAGAAGAGTAACGTCTCCAACGAGCAAATTTTTGCGAATTTTCACCACCTAGTTACAGGTGCAGCGGAGCGTTGGTATTGGCAGTATCTCGAGGAGAATCAAGGAGATGAATATCTTAATTTTTATGATCTGAAAGCGGAACTACTTAGACAATTCCGAAATAGAAAGACTGATCATGAGATTCTCAGAGCCATGATGGATAGACGTCAACAACCTAATGAAACGTTTGACGAATTTTATGAAGAGGTTAGGAGTTTGATGCTTCAAATGAAGAATAAACCAAGTGAGAGAGATTTAGTGTCTTTGGTTAGGCAAAATATTAAAGACAAAGTAGCAACTCTCATCTTCGGTTGCACTATCAAAGATATAAGAGATCTAAGAGAGGAATGTAGGCGAGCTGAAAAGCATTTAGAGACAAGAGACTGGAAGTCAAGAAAACAAATAAACGAAATTGAAGATCGCGATTTATATCGTAGTAAAGTTACTACAGTAGATTCTGACGACGAATGGGAGGATATTGTTGCTGCTGTCCAGTATAACCGGACAGACAAACATCAGACAAAAACTAGAACAGACAAAAGACAACCTACGTGCACGAATAACGAACGTGACAAAAGACAACTTACTTACACGAACAACGAACGTGACAAAAAGGACTTTACGAAAGACTCGACTCCAGCAACATGTCCATCGACATTTCATGCCCTAACATGTTTTAGTTGTGGTCAAGGGAATCTAGCTTTTAACTGCGCTTCCTGTCAGGGAAACCTGAAGGTCGGCAGTGTTCCTGGGTCCACTCAACCGACAAAGACAGTAATCCCAGGGAACCAGGACCTGGAAAAATAAAAATTTTAAAGAGGAATCTCAAAACATGTAATGATAAGTCGGGGACAACAGAAGTGCAATATAAATCTCTTCATCAGCGAATGCAAGAGTATACAGAAGCAAGGAAGAGAATTTTTAATGAAGAAATTAACTGTGATATAGGTATTAAGAGTAGAAATTTTAAGAAAATTCGAAGGCTTAGGGATAAAATAGCAATTAAAAAGGGTAGGAAGCATAAAATAGAAGCGTCAGTATTAGCGGTCAATGATGACAACAGACCGTACGCAAAAGTAAAAATAGAAGGAGAAGAGTTCTTGGGGCTACTAGATAGTGGAGCCTCGATTAGTTGTATGGGTCGTGGTGCTTTAGATTTTGTTCATAGGCATTGTTTAAAAATGAGTACTATGAATGAAGATATACGTACTGCAGATGGACAACACCAACAAATTAACGGGCGAATTTCTACCAAGGTATCTTGGGGTACCAACACTCAAGAGATGGAACTGTACGTGGTTCCAAGCTTACAGCAGCAGCTCTATTTAGGGGTAGACTTCTGGAAGAACTTTAGAGTTGCTCCAAATATAATCAGTTCTCTACACATTCCATCCTCAACGGAACAGAATGAGTCTGATCCAATGCGACAGCTTACGCCAGCACAACATGAAGAGTTGGAGCGTGTTAAGCTTACGTTCCCTTCGTTCGCAGTTTTGGGATTGGGTAAGACCCATGTTGAAGAACATGTTATCGAAATGGAAGACGACACCATCCCCATAAAACAAAGGCATTACCCAATCTCACCTGTCGTTCAAAAGCTGATGTACGCTGAGCTTGATCGCATGTTGGAACTAGGTGTAATAGAGGAAAGGAACAGCGCTTACAGCTCTCCAGTTGTGCTGGTACGTAAGCCAGGCAAGAACAGGCTTTGCTTGGATTCACGGAAGGTGAACGCAGCCACGAAAAAATTTGCGTACCCTCTCCCTCATATAGAAGGGATTTTGAGTCGCCTACGCGATACGCATTTCATATTGAGTATCGATTTAAAAGATGCTTTTTGGCAGATTCCTCTGGAGAGGAAATCAAGAGAGAAGACGGCTTTCACAGTCCCTGGACGGCCGTTGTATCAGTTCGGATTGTGCAACGCTGCCCAGAGAATGTGTAAGCTGATGGACAAAGTCATTCCCGCTCGATTGAGAGAGAGTGTCTTTGTCTATTTAGATGATCTCTTGATTTGCTCTCCAGATTTTGAAACCCATATAAGTGTCCTTAAGGAGGTCTCGAGATGTTTGCGGGAGGCTGGGTTGACGATAAACGTGGAGAAAAGCAAGTTTTGTTTCAAGGAGATCAAGTACTTAGGCTATTTCGTTGGTGATGGGTGTCTGAGAACTGACCCCGACAAAGTATCTGCAGTGAAGGATTTTCCTGTACCGAAGACTCCTAAGCAGCTCCGTCGTTTCTTAGGGATGACGGGTTGGTATAGGCGCTTTATCCCAAATTTTGCGTCTATATCAGCCCCAATGACAGACTGTCTGAGGAAAGGGAAGAACTTTGAAATGACAAACGAAGCCCTGACAGCATTTGAGAACTTGAAGACGACCTTGGTCACAGCACCAATATTAACGAATCCGGACTTTACGAAACACTTCTACATACAATGCGACGCTTCAACTTCTGGCGTAGGGAGTGTTCTCTTCCAGATGGATGACGAAAACAACGAACGACCCATAGCATTCATGTCCCAAAAACTTAATCCCGCTCAACGGAATTATAGCGTAACGGAACTTGAATGCTATGCGGCCGTTCTGTCTGTTAAGAAGTTCCGGGCCTATATTGAAGGATTGCCTTTTACGATCATAACTGACCACGCGAGCCTTAAGTGGCTGATGACACAAAAGGACTTGAGTGGTCGGCTTGCTAGGTGGAGTTTTAAGTTGCAAGGCTTTGACTTCACCATAGAGCATCGAAAGGGAATTCTCAATGTGGTCCCGGATTCTCTTTCAAGAGTGCATATGGAGGAGATTGCGACCGAAATGCCGGAAGTTGACTTTAACTCACCATACTTTTCATCAGAGGAGTATGTTGAGTTGAAGAAGACAATAAACGAAAACAAAGACAAACTACCCGACATTTGTATTTCGGACGGCTTCGTTTACAAACGAACAGACCGACGGACTGGAGACCCAATCCAAGATGACAGGGCCTGGAAACTCTGGGTACCGAGGGAGTTGTCTAGGGGCCTTTTGGTAACAGCCCATGATTCTTTCAACGCTGGTCATGGAGGAATACATAAAACTCTGGCAAAGCTTCGCCAGAGGTATTTCTGGCCGAATATGACCACTGGCGTAAAAGATTATGTAGCTAGCTGTGATATATGTAAGTGCAATAAGCCAATGAACTCGATTTCAAGACCGCCCATGGGACAACAAATGATAACCGAACGACCTTTTCAAAGACTGTACATTGACTTTTTAGGACCCTACACACGAACGAAGAACGGACATACTCATATTTTTATAGTCTTAGACCATTTCAGCAAATTTGTTTTTCTTAAACCTATACGTAAAGCAACAGCAGCTGAGGTTGTGAAATATCTTGAAGAGAATGTATTCCATACGTTTGGAGTACGCGAACATATCCATTCTGACAATGGAAAACAATTAATTTCCGAATTGTTTTCAAGCTTTTTAAATAAATATGGAGTGAACCATATACGAACTGCATTTTACTCGCCCCAAGCGAACGCTTCCGAGCGTGTAAATCGGTCAGTTTTAACAAAAATTAGGTCTTACATTAAAGGTGACCAACGTACTTGGGACCTACACGTGAGCAACACAGCATTTTCTCTTCGTAGCGTATTGCACGATGCAACTAAATTCGAGCCATACTATGCAGTTTTCGGATCACAAATGGTCCAAAACGGCGAAACGTATGAACTCCTCAGAAGACTCGATGTGATAAAAGAATCAGATTTTGAAATCACGAACAAATCCGATAAACAAGCATTGTTAAGAAACAAAATATATGAAAATTTGAAATTAGCACATCAAAAAGCTAAGAAAACGTATAACACGAGAAGCAGAGACGTGAGCTATAAGGTAGGGCAAATTGTTTACCGACGAAATTTTAAGCAAAGTAACCTAAATGAAAAATATAACGCGAAACTAGGACCTAAGTTCTTAAAATCAGTAGTTATGAAAACGGTAGGGAATTCCCTCTATGAATTAGGTAATTTACGAGGCGATAAAGTTGGAGTGTATCATGCAAAAGATATCCACGCATAATAACTCACTCAGTTGCTGTTGCCTTACCAAAGATCTGTGATATAAATGTAGTCCTAAGTTAGTTTCTGGTTAGACTATGTATTTATGTTATTTATTTATTTATTACTTTATTTATTTCCTTGTTTGTTCGTTACAGAGATTTATAGATTTTATTTATTTACCTATAGATTTTATTTATATATTTTTATTTATTTACATAGAGATTTTATTTATTTACATAGATATTTTATTTATTTCATAGAGATTTTATTTATTTTATAGTTTATAGATTTTATCATCATCATCATCATCGGCTCGACAACCGGGTTCCGGTCCTGGCCTCTTTCAACAAGTCTCTCCACCTATCCCGGTCTCTAGCCGACGCCATCCAGTTGCGCACCCCAAGGCTTCGGGCGTCCTGGTCTACGCCATCTCTCCAGCGCAAGCATGGTCTACCACGCTGTCGTCTACCATAGAATGTACCACAAAGAACTTTCCGAGCAGGTTCCTCTTCGCTCATGCGAGCTAGGTGCCCTGCCCACCGGAGTCTACCGAGCTTAATTTTTGTCACGATATCTGCTTCTAGGTAGATTGCGTACAATTCATGATTGTACCGTCTCCGGAATCGTCCTTCCTCACATACGGGGCCAACAATTCTCCTTAAGACTTTTCTCTCGAACGCAGCTAAGAGGTCGGAGTGCCTTTTGCTAAGCACCCAAGTCTCGGATCCATATGTGAGTACTGGCAGGACCATGGTCCTGTACAGCAGCAGTTTTGAAGTTATGGTGAGATTTCTGGATTTGAAGAGCTTTGACAGACTATAGTAGGCTCTGTTGGATTTGAGAAGCCGCCCGCGTATTTCTTCTTCTATATTGTTATCGGCTGCTACTATTGACCCAAGGTATTTAAAGGATTGCACCACTTCAAATTCGTGCTCCGCAACCTTGATTGTTTGACCAACTGTTCCTCTCGCATTCGACGCCACCATGTACTTTGTTTTACCTTCACTAATGTGCAGCCCCAGATTAAAGATGTTGATTGGTCTGGATAGCAATCCGGCTATTTTTACTTGGCTTGTTACGTTGGTCATGGTCAACCTACATAGTCGTGTCAATTTATTTGGGATGCCGAATTCTCTCATGGCTTTGTAAAGTTCTACCCTGGCTATGCTATCATAGGCGGCCTTAAAGTCTATAAACAGATGGTATGTTGGGATGTTAAATTCTAGACATTTTTCCATCGCCTGCCTAAGGGTAAATATCTGATCAGTTGTTGATTTGCCTGGAATGAAACCACACTGATATTGTCCGATAACGGTTTTAGCGTATGGGGTTATCCGGTCTTGTAGGATAGAGGAGAGTATCTTATAGGCGGTACTCAACAACGTGATACCTCTATAATTGCTGCACGTTGTGACATTTCCCTTCTTATGTATGGGGCATATTAAACCTTTTCGCCAGTCTTCTGGCATTTCTCCCTGCTCCCATACGTGTACTATAATATCATGAATTGCTTGACGTAAGGCTGGCCCGCCGTGATGGAATAATTCGGCTGGTATGCCATCGGCTCCCGGGGATTTGTTCTGTTTAAGCCGGCCTATAGCCTTCTCAACCTCTTCTATGCTTGGTGGCGGCAACATAAAGTATTCTTCTTGAAGTAGTGGAGCCTCCACTTCTGCAGTGAGCTGACCATTTAGCAATTCATTAAAGTACACTTCCCATCGCTCCAGTATGCTTTCAGGATCGGTGATCAGATTTCCCTCTCCGTCCTTGCAGTATGTGCAGCGTGGTGTGTACTGCGTCATGTTTCGGACGGATTGGTAGAACTTCCGCGCCTGGTGCGGACCTCGCTCTCGGCTGTTTTCTATTTCACAGATTAGGTTCTTCTCCCAGGCTGATTTTTTTTGTCTGTGTAGCCGTTTTTCTATTCTTCTGAGCTCTTTATATTCCTCTTCGCGTGCCCGCGTTCTATGAGATTGTTGCATTGCTCGGTACGCAACATTCTTACGTTCAGTCGCTAGCTTGCATTCATCATCAAACCAGTCGTTCCGATTTTTACGACTGCTGCCTAAGATGGAGTTGGCAGTACTAATGACAATATTCTTAAGGCGTGTCCACTTCTCATTTACGCCCAGCATACTGGCTCCAGGACTTACTCTCCCTAAATCAAATGAGTCTAGGGCGAGTCCTAACGCATTACCAAAGGTGTTACTGGTGTTTTCATTGCGCAGGGCAGCCGTGTTGATTCGAACCTGATCGGCGGATGCAATGCGTCTTCGCAAGGCAATCCGCCCTCGGAAAACCATACCAACAAGATAGTGATCCGAGTCGATATTGGCACCTCGGTACGTTCGTACCGTCATCAAGTTCGAGTAGTGGCGACGGTCTATCAACACGTGGTCTATTTGGTTACGAGTGACTCCATCAGGTGATACCCAGGTGGCTTTGTAGATATCTTTACGCGGGAACCTGGTACTCGCAACGACCATGTTTTTCGATGCTGCCAATTCTAAGACTCGAAGTCCATTGTCATTAGTGTTCTCATGCAAACTATGGGTGCCTGCGTAATGCCTGAATACCGGCTCCCGACCTATTTTTGCGTTCAAATCCCCAAGGATGATTTTAACATCATACCTTGGACAGGCATTGAGGGCCCTCTCGACTTGTTCCTAGTAAGTTTCTTTTTCTTCGTCTGAGGACTCCTCCGTAGGTCCGTGAACGTTAATGAGGCTGATGTTCGTAAATTTGACTCGCACGCGAAGGGTGCATAGCCTTTCGCTTATAGCGTTAAAGCCGATGATGGTAGACTTCATTTTTTCGCTGACTAGGAAGCCTACCCCGAGCACATGGTGTTTTGTATGACAGCTATAGTATATGTCATATTCTTTCTTCTGTAGAACACCATTCCCTGTCCATCTGATTTCTTGAAGAGCTGTTATGTCAGCTTTATATTTTGACAGGGCATCGGCTAGCTGCTGAGCAGCTCGAGCTCTATAGAGCGATCGTACGTTCCATAAGAAAATTCGTAAATCGTTTTTCAGTTTTCGTTGCGTTGGTTGTCGTCGTGTGATCAGTCCGTTTCCGAGGCTTGTTGTCGGTCTCGTAATTCAAAAGTTTTACGGGACAGGGAATTAACCTGTCGCCAACCTGAGGAACCAGCCTGATCATATTAGCCAAACCTTTTTAAAGGCTTGTTTCTAGCGGCCGCCACGGAGAGGCTATGATCAGACTTCCACCAGTCCAAATAGTTACGGCACGTGCATGTTTTCGTATGCTACATGTTATTCCCCCTATTCGTCTGATGGCTGACCGCCTATAGATTTTATAGTTTTATTTATTTATACAGATTTTTATGTTATTTATATAGAGTTTTATTTATTTATTTTTGTTTGTCCCAGATAAAGATTTATTTTATTTATTTATTATTTGACACGCTTAGTTATTATATAGTAACAAAGTTAAATTATTTTTTTTTTGTAAGAGAATCAAAGACTGACTAGAATTACATTCTTGTAACAAAATACATGACAAACCTGACTTTGTACCTACCTACTTACTAGTTGACCTACCTGAGAAAGAACTGTGACACTAAAACTAACCACGGAAACATTAGGCAAATTCAGCCCGGACCTATATCGAAATGACTCAGGGAGTGGGACGTGCCACACGTCGTCACGAACGGCTTTTAATTCAAATATTTAAGAAAATCATATCAACTCGAATGATCGGCTTCCTTTTTTTTACGAGGTCAATTTCGTCGCGGCCACTCCAAAATCGCCGTCGAGCTTGTGACGTAGCCGATCAAAAGAAAAGATGACACCCTTCAATACACCCTATATTCGGTAGTACGAGTATCTTAAAGTTCTACCATAACAATCCTCAAATTTGGATTGCAATTCGCACACACACAAACAACCACAAAACGAAAAAAAAAAAAAAAAACACAACAGAAAAAAAAAAAGATTTAGAATGCATCACATAAGAAAACAAAAAATGCACTTTATTTTGATTGTATATACATACGTACACACCTGAAAGGAAGGGGGAAAAAACGATATAATATCGATTAGTGTTTTTCACTAAAGAGTGGTTCAGGAACTACCCGAAAACAGGTGTTCTATGAGACAATCTTTAGTGACAAAACTAATAACTCACCTTTGTTGTTCTTGGGTTTAGTCTTCCGATTCCAATGGGCTATAGGTTATGAAGAATGAAACTAAAAGAAAAAAGAAAAGAATCACGATCTTGTAGGCCCATACTTATGAAATATACTTACCAATAAAGTGTTCTAAGTTGTATATTTACTCTTATGTTTATTGTCCTCGGGTTTTTTTTTATTATTTTTTTTTGTTTTTTTTATGTAAGTTAGTTGTTTTGGGAGATCGTGGAAAAGTTTACTGATGAAATATAAACAATACAAAATGACAACTAAAAATTGACATTTAGTCAAGGAGTATGATCAGAAAATGGCATTAGTAACAGTTTCGAAAATTCAAGACTTAAAGGAAACTGAAAGCTTTCAACTTGAGCTTTGTTTTTGGGTAATCAGTTGAGTTTAAATATGGTACAAGCTTTAAAAGACTTAAAGAAAAGTGCAATAATTTTAGTTTTTAGATAGTATAAGTAGGAATTATGCTGAAATAGGTTATTTATATAGTATTGTAGAGTAATTTATTGTTATGGATTGATGTAATTTATTCTTTCGTCAATTGTGTTGCTGCAACAAAAGTCGTAAGCTCTACTCCGAAAACCCACACAAACACACATTACAAATTACAATACTAATATGAAGATGTAAATATTTGATTAGCCAGGTGTTAGTGATCGGGGAACACAATTTAGTTTTCCAATCTGCAGAGATTTGATGATGTAAGAGGAAAAAAATTGAAATATAGGCTATAGGGCAACGACCGATGGTCAAACGACAAAAACCTACATTCGATCCGTAGAAAGCACAGTAGAGTTGCTGTTTTTTTTAGACCGCTAAAGCAAAATATTAAACTGTTGGAAGAATAGCTATATAGCTTGTCAAGTTTGAGATTTTATATCGACTCGTATGGATATATCTGGTAAAACCAGAAAATTGATGTAAAATTTTAACTTAAAAATAAGACATATTTTATAAAGGAATACAAATCCAAGAGAGATAGTGTGAAATAGTATAGAGGGCATATCGCAGTGGAGAAAGCTAAACTCAATATACTACTATAGCAGAGGTTTAGGTCGTAGGACAGACAATCTTGCCTCAAGGGCACTTTTCATATATATGTATATATATATATATATATATATATATATATATATAGTATTATATATATCCTCCGTTGATGTAGAGAGCCTGTTTATAATTATTAAAGGCAATTGATCTAAGCCTCTGCTTAGCCTTTTTATCGAGAGTTTGCGAATTTGGAAGAAGTTGGATAAATCATTCCTCAAGAGACTCCTGGTGACGAGTTGAGGTCAAAACCAGGAAAACTGGAATTGCTGATTTGGTGACCTGTTGGCGTATAAAAATCTATACCCTTCGAAAAGAACGCCTTAAAGATCACAAACCTGTCGCACCGAGTCGCGGATTAAAAGTTTTTTTGTCCCTTCTGGATCTAAACTGTTATTCTGATATATTTTTTTAAATTTTGATTTTTTTTATATTTAATATCCATTTTTTTTTGTTTCATAAAGTCATCGGATGATACTCGTAATAAAATAACGAAATAAACTATATTGAACTATATTTTGATTCATGATACACCACATTTAAATATATATATTTATACATATAAATATTTAAGTTGATACACTGGGTCAGAAGAAAAGAGTTTGTACACTCTGACGCTCTAAAACATATATACATTTCCTTTTTTTTTATTATTTGGTCCTTCTTTAAAAATTTAAAATCTTCGATAGGAAAACGAATTATAAGAAAAATAATAACTTTGATTTAAATTTTTTTTGTACAAAGAGACTTTTCAATTAGATTTTCTTAATAATTTTGGTAAATTTTAACCCAAATCAATTTTCCTTGTGAAATAAAGATCAATGTGTATGCTACAGATGTATGAATTGAAATTTTCTTGTGAATGAGTGAAATAGATATCAACATGAAGTTCTAAATTCAAATTTAGGTGTGTGGAGGTTCGGCTGAGCCAGCGATTGGGCGGAAAGAATGACGAGGACGAGAACTAACGATACCACAGACAAGGACGATAGTTTCAGACAGTGACATTTTTTTTGAGTTCACTTGTGAATAAAAATAAAATGACTTGTCGATACATACTTATTTTCAGCCATACATTTATACTGACATACACACTTACCTATACATACTACATACTTACATAACAACTTACCCACGTACTTAAAGACAGACTTACCTGTATTTTTGTTTTTTTTGTACTTTACGTACAATGATAAGTTGTGACTAGTGTTGTGTTTTTTTTGGATTAGGGGTTATCTCCGAGATTCTGGCCAGGAGATAACTAAGGTTGTGTCATCCGACGCAAGGGTGGGCGGGCCAAAATATTACCAAAACATCTGGTAAATAAACCTTCAGCAGACTCGGCGAACCATTGTGTCTGAGAGACAGTGGGGTTAAGTTTAGTTTTGGGTGAAACAAAAAGTTTAGCTGTAGGTTTAGGGTTTTTAGTTTTAGGCTTAGATATAGGGTCATTTATATATATGTATATCTTCTTATATATATATATCTTCTTTATATATATACTAGATATATAAAATTTAGAAATTAGGGTTTTCAATTTTTTTTAGTTCAGTTTTTTTAATTTTAATAAAAATAAAACTTCTTTTCACCTAAGACTATAATAACGCGTCATCCTCTCTCAGATACAGTGGCATAGGTAACTATGTTTGTGCGATTTCCTTTTTTTTGCATTCCTATTTTTTTTATCCAATCCATTCTTCCCATCCTTTCCCTATATAAAAGGCACGATTTTTTTGTTTGCTGAGAAGGAAGTGTTTGAAAAGGCAAAAAAACCACCCCAACCCGTCGAGCTGAGCCGTGCAATAAGCAAGCGTGCCTTTGCTCTTTTCAGCACAAAAGATGCCTCCGTGTCTTACCCTAGACTCGCAACACTCTCAACGCTAGGAATCTCCCGGAAATTCTTGAGGATGTACTTCAACTTTCTTGTTTCTTCGAGTGCCTCTGTATGGGATGGGACGGATTTCTCAGAATGGTTTGAAACAACGACAGGTGTTCCTCAAGGCTGCATTTTAAGTCCATTACTTTTTGCTTTATTTATTGATGATATTTGTGATGTACTTCCAGGAGGAATACCTTATGCCGATATACAAGTGAAAGTCTTGCTCTACGCTGACGACTTAGTATTACTGGCTGACAACCCTTTCACCCTGCAGTTACAAATCAACAGGCTGAATACCTTTTGCGAGAAATGGGGGTTAGTCGTTAATACAAGCAAGACTAAGGTGATGATTTTTGAAGCGCGCCAAAGGAGAAGGCAGCCGGAAGAATATTGGTCCCTCAATAATGTGCATATTGAAGTTGTGCAAGAATATAAGTACCTGGGTGTTTTAATTACGCATAATCTGAATTTTTCGAAACACGCTAAACAAAAAAGCAATGAGTCCAAACTGGCTTTGAGCATAATGTGGCCTAAATTCTTTGCAAACCAGAACATTGATCTCGCGTCAAAATACCGTGTTTTTCAAGCAACGGTCAACACATGTATGTGCTATGGTGCCCTGGTTTTTGGTTATGTATTCTTTGAGGTGTTTGAAACGTTGCAGAGATACTTCTTTAAACGCTTATTCAGACTGCCTAATTCAACGCCAAACTATGCCATCTATGTGGAATCTGGTATAACGCCTCTGTACATACAAAATCTGAAAGCCAACTATAATTATTTGATAAGGGTGATGAAAAGAAGTGGCAGAAGTCTTCACAAGTCTATCATGGTAAGACTTCTGCAAACTAACGCCTCTCCGTTCAAGGAATGGAATGAAATGGCCCATTCCCATGAAGCTCATCTGTCACTAATGGAGTCTAACGTTGATGAATGGGAGGGTATGTTTGCAGATGTGACTGCAAAAATAGATGAGCAGATTTACACCCAGCATCTATCCAGAGCAACTTCTACATCGTCCGGGAATACATACAGGAACGTTAACCACCAGTTGTCTTCAGAAACGAACTATTTCAGCAACGAATTCTCTGTCGAAGTTATAAGCTACATTTTTAGAGCCCGAGTTGAAGTTTTTAACTTAAACTTTATGCCTCATCGAGCTGACCTACCCCAAATCTGTAATCTTTGCAACAGACGAGAAAATGAAGATATAAACCATTTTATTGCCATTTGTCCTATACTGCAGGAAATCCGCCGATTATATTTTGATGAGAGTTACCTTTCTCCAAGGCGACTTTATGAAATACTTAACGGAGAACTAGGATAGTCTACTCTATATAAGTATTGCAAACACGCCTTAACTTTTCGCAACAGTTTCGAAGCTTAAAACCTCTAGTTCCACCAGTGACTGCAGTTTAAGGCACTCTATTTTGTGTTTCAAACTTTGAGTATATATAATATGGAGGGCTCGTTTCTATTCCAAATGCGTGACTATCATAGGGGGCGCTACTCAAATTTGTGTAAGACAAAGATATTGCCGAGTGCTTCATATCTCATGTGACGGAGAACTATATGCGAGGAGAAGGTAAGCACAAATCGGAGGATACGGCTGTATCCTTAACTTACAGAAAGTGAGACAGCGACCCCTATCACAACTTCAAGTACTACAATGCATTAGGGATAGGAACGAGCCCTCCATATTATATATACTCAAAGGTTTCAAATCACTTTAAAATTGAAAAATTGTAAAATTTTAGTTGCAAATCATTTCAAAATTGTAAAATGTTTATGTTTCAAATCATTGCAAAATTGGTATCTTTTTGTGTTTCAAATCATTTCAAAATTGACAACCTTTTGTGTTTCAAATCATATTAAAATTGTGTAATTGTAAATTACTTAGAGAAAATTCTTATCATTAAGTAGAAATGTATCTTTTTGTTTCCCTTTAAAGTTTTGTATATTTTTAACTTATAATAATTATAATCATTGATTATTAATATTGGTATATTATTAGTTACTTTTAATTTATTATTGTTTTTTTTTATTTATTACTAAAATGAAATGTCATATCAGGCAGACGGCAGAAAAGCCATGTTCTTATTCTTAAGTAAAGAAATATTGTTAAACATTTTTTGATATAATAAAGAATTTATCTATCTATCTATCTATCTATTTGTTATTTTCATAACTGACGGGTAGTGGACCTACTATGTCTAGTGCTATACGCTCGAATGGGGAATTACAGGTGGTTATAACTTTCATGGGTATTTTGTTGTTACGTGATAATTTGTTTTTCTGACATGACTCGCATTTACGTATATGGTTTTTGACATCTTTCGATATAGTTGGCTAGTAATAATACTGCTTAATTCGTTTAGAAGTTCTTGTTACTCCTTGATGCCTTGATGCCCGCCAAATGGTGACTCGTGGTTTTCATGTAGAATGTTTGATATTATCTTCTTGCTTTTCTATTAGTATCCTTGTATCAATATGGAGGTATGTGTTAAATTTTGCTTGTTTGAAAACTTTAAGTATTAATGTTTTTAAGTCGTTTTGAGGCTGATTACTTACGGGTACTGACAATGCAATTGATGATAAATTGTTTTATTACATTCATTTATGATGTCGTTCATGCATTTCTTAATGTTTTCTCGACCTGAAGGACTTCTTATTGGTAAAGGTAATGTAACTATATAATAAAAGACACTTGAGGGTTGGAATTTTTGAATCCAGACTTGACATATATCGGATTTCTTGAAATCAGGTAGACGATATTTTAATATTTTCTCTTTTGCGGTTTCTACTAGGGGCAATATAATTACTTTAAAGGTGACTTTATTATTTAAAAATATGGATTCTTTTTTTTCGATAATTTTAAACTTTGATTGAGGTTCTGTTATTATTCCATTACTTACGGACGCTGTGTCGTCTCTCTCTTCTTGTCGGTCGTCTCTTTCTTGTGCCCGTTTTTGACTTCGAGTAGTCACCGGCTTGAATGCGGCTTAAAGCATCAGCATTAGTGTTTAATTTTCCCTTTTTGTGGATAATCTTGTATTCGTATTCTTCTAACAGGATTCTCCATCGCATAAGTCTAGACGTAGGATCTTTTCGTCCTATCAACCATTGTAACGAACTATGATCAGTAACGATCGTAAATTTTTTTCCGTAAACATACTGTTGTGAACGGAGCTTTATACTACTACAGCGCCATCTGCTGGAAAATTGCATATCTAATTTATGGAAGAAACAAAAAGCTCTTTTCCAATGTCAAATGTATTTCCCCTTATTCCAACCATCTAGAACATTCCAAGACAAGAACTTTCGAGAACAACTAATTTGAGTATATAAGGGAGTGTTCACGGTGAGCGAGACACAGTTGATTTTTGATTACGGAAGTGTGCAAAACTCTGCTTATTGGATTGTGTAAAGTGTAGAACAAGTGTGATTTTCAATTGAATAAAGTATTTGAGTTGATTATAAATTGAGATTTATTGTTGTGTTTTGGAAAGTAAAAATAAAGAAGAGATACTAGAAAGAGTAATAAGTTTTATTTAACGAACCTTGGAAAAATATTACAATACGGTCGAAATTGTGTCAGGTAAATTACGGCAAGAAGTTCCTTTTCAGAGGTTGTGTATCTTGTTTCACTCTCGTTTAGAGTACGACTTGAAATGAAAATCAGTTTGTCTTTGCCAATAGGACCTTGTGACAAAACGGCGCCTAATGCAATATCGCTGGCATCAGTGGTAATTCAAAATTCTTCATTAAAATCTGGGTATGTCAGGATTGGAGGGTTAATGACTTTTTCCTTTAAAATTCTGAAAGCTTCTTCGCAAAAAGCGTCCCAACGAAAGGTTATATTTTTCTTTAACAAATTTGTCAATGGCTTCGCAATTTCAGCAAAATAATAACATACGAATCCAAGGAAGGATTTGATATCTTTGGGTTTCTTGGGAACAGGGAACGATTTTACAGCTTTTGTTTTCTCAGGATTTGGTTTTATTCCTTCCTCTGAGATGACATGCCCCAGGTAAGTGAGCTCCTTTCTGATGAAATGACATTTTTCGGGCTGTAGCTTGAGGTTATTTTCTCTAAGACTTTTTAAAACCTTTATCAATCTGGTATTATGATCGTTTAAATCATAGCCATAAATAACTATGTCATCCACATAGATAAAACTTTCAATTCCTTGAAATCCCATTAGTACATTATTCATAAGACGCTGGAAAGTAGTCGGGGCGTTTTTAAGTCCGAACGGCATGCGATTCTATTCATAATGGCCAAATGGAGTATTGAAAGCTGTTTCTGATTTGTCAGTTTCGTCCATGATGATTTGATGAAAGCCCTTTGCAAGGTCGAGAGTACTGAAATACTTAGCTCTTCCCAATTGATTTAGAATGTCAGTTATATTGGGTAAGGGGTAAGCATCTCCGACGGTGATGTCATTCAATTTCCTAAAGTGAACTACCACTCTCCAACGTTTAGTTCCATCTTGACCTGATGTTTTCGGAACTAGTAGTAGCGGAAAATTCCATGGACTATTCCTTGGTTGTACCACGCCATCTTCTAACATTTCATTCGCTTGTTTGTGAATTTCGTGTCTAGAACTTTCTGGAAGTCGATATGGTCTAGTATACAGAGGGGGTTTGTCTTCACCTGTAATAATTTTATGTTTCAATCAGGGACGAAGCGTCCATATATTGAGTGGAATGAGTGCTTCCGTTGAATCATTTGAAAAAATCGTACCTAGCAAGGAATTAAATTCAAAATTCCAAATATTAATATTTTTATTATATTATTTGTATCTATTAATGAATCTTCATTTACTCTGTAAATTACATTCCAACATCATTATGACAACATTATCATCTTTTACTAAAATTACTAAAGGAAATCAAGATCTTTCTGGTTATTAAACTTAAAATGCCACACTGCAAACCAACTGAGAATGCTCAATATCACTCCATTATTTATAATGCTCAATCTCATGAAAGTTCTTGCTAAAATGCTTAACAGCTATGCATTCCTTATTATCGCCTCCTTAACTCAATTTCAAAATACCCTTCCACTCCAAGTCAACTGAAAATATACCTACAACATCACTCACCAATATTCACAAAATGCTCAAACAACAATGATTCTCAAATCTCAAACAATATATAGAATGCACAACAGCTGGGCATTCCATTATTTTGCATACTTAACTTGGATCTCAACCCAAAGTCAAAATAATTTTGGCTCGTTTCTTGCCTTTTGCCCAATGTGTGAAGAATGAGTTGAGTGAATGCATTATATCGAAAGTTCAGCTGGTAGAAGCACTGCTTTCATTAGCTCACTTAGCAATACCACAGCACACAACTCTAACCGTGGTATTGTCAATGTCTTAACTGGTGCCACTCGAGACCGAGAAGTTAGTAGTCTGCACATTGTTTCGGTACCTTGTTCAATTCTTACATAAATGACAGCCCCGTAAGCTACCTCAGATGCATCAGCAAATCCATGAAGAGTGAATCTGTGTGTTGGGGCGATTCCCAGCCAACGTGGAATTTGGATACGAGTAAGCTCCGGTAATTGAGATTCAAATTGCTTCCAATCATTAACTATCTTATCTGGTACTTGTGCATCCCATCCAATTCTCGCTTTCCATATGCATTGCATGATAATCTTTGCTCTGACAATGGCTGGACCTAAATATCCATTTGGATCAAACAATTGTGCTATTTGACTAAGAATATTTCTCATGGTCATTGTTTTATTTTCCTCTGGTGACTGCGGTTTAAATTTAAAGGTAAGCTCATCAGTAATGGGTAACCATCGCAACCCAAGCACCGTTGTGTCATTGAATTCTCCCAATCCGACTTCTTCTGTTAACTTCATTGCTTGCTTCGGAACTACGTTGACGCCATTAGAGTGCCATTTACTCAACGGGAACCCACCATTGTGAAGAATTGTTTGCATCTCAACACATAGTGTGCGCGCTTCTTCTTCATTATCAGCGCCGGTGATTCCATCGTCCATATAGAAATCCTGCTCTATTACTCGTGCACCTCGTGGGAACTCATCTTGTTGGTTTCGCGCACACTGAATCATCGCACGAACAGCGCAGTGTGGTGCAGAAGACATTCCAAAAGTTACTCTTGTCAACCAGTATTCCTTCACGTCAACCTTTGGATCTGTTCGCCAAACTATTCGTTGTACATCCCACTGTTCCTCAATGACCCCAACCTGGAGATACATGTTCTTAATATCGGTCGTTATTCCGATTCTATGTGTGCGGAATCGCAGAATTAGATCGAACAAATCGTCTTGCAATTTTTCTCCAATCATCTGAGCCTCGTTCAGAGAGATTCCGTGGTTCGTCTTACATGATGCATCAAAAACAACGCGAAACTTACGTGTGACTGCATGATGTGGGATATAGTAGCACCATCCTCTTGGCTCGCGGTCCACTTGGAGTAAATGACCTTCTTCCAACATCTCATTGATACTAGTAATGTACTTTTCCCGCAATGCTGGTTCTCGTTCAAATCGACGCTCCAAAGCATACAAACGACGCAATGCAATATCGCGCGATGAACCTATGTCGTCTATATCGCTGCGAAATGGAATGCCCACGACATACCTGCCGCTTGACGTTCGATAATGATGATCCATAAAAAATTGCTCACATTCTTCCTGTTCCTTTGTTTTTAATCGACACGAAGGAATTTCTTCAACTTCCCAGAATTTATGCAATATAGTTGAAAGGTGGTCCTCCTTTGCATGCACGAAAGTCACGTGTGCTTCTTTTATTGGGCGTACACCACCATTAAAAAATAACCATCCTAGTCGGGTGCTTTGCGAAATGACACCAAACTCATTAATTAAACTCATATTATGTAAAATAGTTGCCCAAACACCGGCACCAAGCAGTATGTCTACATTTGCTGGTATATGGAACACTGGATCTGCTAATTGATCTCGAATTCTTTTTGAAGCCAAATCCACACTTAAAGGTAATTTTGGTAGTAAGTCAACAGATAATACTGGTACTACCAGCAACTCAATCTCAGCAATTGGATTTTCACTGAAATGTGGAAGCAATTGACAGCAAACTTTCCTTGTAATTGGATGCTTTGAAACGCTGTTGACTCCCGCAATTCGTATATTGCATTGCTTCGTTGGTAAAAATTCCGTCTGCACCACTGACTTACCAATAAGATTAACTTGCGACCCAGAATCGCACATTGCTCTGATCATCCGTGTTGTAAATGGATCGACTTTCAAACGCACTTGAGCTGTTGCCAGCAGGGCCAAGCTTATATTTAGGTCCTTGTCTTGATAATTTTTTGTTAACAGTGAGTTGGAAACAGAATGGTTAGATACAGTAAGGTCATTGTATCCATCCAGATGTATTGGTTGTTATTGCGTTTTTGTGGAGGTATTTGTCTGAATGCGTGAACTTTCTGATTGGGATCGATTTTTTACTGGACATATAATGCTGTTATGCCTCTGTCCTGGACATCGAGGACACGACTCTCGAGGACAGTTATTTTCTAAATGGTTTGGGCTAAAACACGATTCACATAAACGCTTCTCCTGCACGAATTCTCGTCTTTTGTTTATTGACATTGCCTTAAATTTGTCAATGAAAGAGTGCATGGCCAGGTAAATCGCATTTGAAGCACTTGCGCTTATCGGACAGGCGTTTGCCTTCAACGAACTGTGCTACTGGGCATCGACCTTGGTCATTTACTGACTTCGATTGCGATTGGCCTAAAGTGCGCTGTGTTGCATTGCCTGATGATTTAAGAATGTTGCGAGTATCTTCCTGTGAACTAACAGCTATTACTCGGGGGTTAATTTTTCCCATTTCCAAACTGGCAAGACAATTTGCGCGCTGTTCCAAAAATGCAAACATCTCCGTCAATGTGGGTAGCTCATTTATTTGGTGGCGCATTTCCCAATCACGTCTTCCCTCTGTGTCTAAAAGTCGTACGATTTGATGAATGAGTTGATAGTCAACCAGCTGCTCGGGTGACAGCAATGATAATAAATGCCGACGATTCACCCGTACAATATCCAAAACTTCCCGTAAATCCTCAAAAGATCGTTGACGTACTGGAAGCAACGCATTAATTTCTTGCATGTGAGCTCTAATGGTTTGGTGGTTGTTGTCAAACTGTTGTCGCAATGAAGACCACGCCAACAAATAATTATCATCATTGGCAACTGACCATTCACCAACTGCACGCTTAGCCGGGCCTTCCAAAGCAGCCAGTAACTTCCTTAAGCGCTGCGCATTTGTGAAACTTGTATTATTGTGCACCTCTTCAATAAATGCATCTCGAAAAGGTGCCCACTTGGCGAAATCTCCAGTAAATATTGGCAATTTAATATTACTCGGAATATCACTCCACTGAATTCGCAATACATTATCCAACTGATTTGTCTGCTGTACTACTCGCGGCACCAAATCAGCCAACCGCGATCGCAAAGTTGCCTTGGCAGTGAAATAAATGTCTTCACCCTGCTCTAGGTACGAATTTCCACCAGCGTTTCCCATTGACGTCCATTGGTTACACGCGTTATTGTACTCCTCCCAACAATTATCCAGCATCTCTAGTTTCGTCTGAATTGCATGTTGATCAGCGTCTAAGAACTCGGTTTGGTGTGTAAAATCTGATATTCGAAGAAGAGCTGATAATTTTACTTCACACCAGTTGAACGACTCCTTCTCATTGCTGGTAGATGATGACCTGTACAGTTTTGTTCGTTTGGTGCGACAATTTTGTAGATCTTTCGCCAATCTTGAATTGCTATTGTTCTGACCCTGTTCAAATTCATGAAAGGGAGCCCATGGTTCAGCATATGCAGGCTCAATTAAAAGATCTTCAACGCCAGATTCCGAAACACGCTTGCAAATGCCTTGCTGCTTCGGTTTTGAATGTCTGATTTTTCCTGTAAAATAATACTTTAGTTAATTTTCATTAATAATGCCAAAACATGGACTTGTTTGTGGTCACGCATATTGTGACCCACAAACTATTCTGTATTATGGTAGCGTTCACGCCAAATGTGACCCACTAGCAATTTTCATTTGGTTATAGCCACGCATATAATGACTCATAACCTTTGCTGCATTATGGTTATGGCCACGCCTATTGTGCCCCATAAGCCATCTTATAAACATGTGTGCGATCACGCCAATTGTGATCCGCAAACAATTCTGTATTTGATTATAGCCACGCATATTGTGACTCATAATCCTTGGTAAAGTCATAGCCGCGCCAATTGCGACTCATAACCCATAACTACTAACACATGTTATCACATACCTGACATTCCAGCTCTTGTGGACTTGACAACCAACTTTTTCTTGCGGAATATTTCAATCAAACTCTTCTTTGGTGGAGAAAAAACTTTGTTTTCAATTGTTAAGCATCGTTTTCGCTTTAGTTTCTACAGAAATTCAAATTGTTATACATATGCATTATATATATTAATTAAGCCATTTGAAAACAAATAAAAAATCAACGCGTCAACTCGCACCATCCCCATATAACCATAGGTGCACTGATTCAATCCGGCTCGAGGGACCATATCGAAAGTTCAGCTGGTAGAAGCATGGACTGTACTTACAAATAAACTTACTCTATCTTTCGTCGAGGAAGCCATCTCTTTGAAGGAAACAAATTCTTTGATTTAAATTTGTTTTTTTTTTTTGTATTTTTTAAGAACCTTTTTTTAGTTGTTTGTTTGTTCACAGATTTTTTTAAATTAAATAAATAAGTTTGTAAATTGAACATAAAAAGCTGACAACTTCAAAGGAAAAAATAACAACAAGTATAGTAAAGTAACAATTAACAAAAACGCTGTCTTATGGAACATCGCATTTTGCAGCTGCCGTTTGGAAACACATTACGAGAATTTCCTACAAGAGATAGATAAAAAACAAAGATGTATCTATTGAGTTGCTTATTGTCTCAATGAGTTTAATTTCATAATGAGTTTAATTTCATGGACAAAAGGGGTAGAAAAGTTTTATTTTAATATAATGTGTGTGCAAATTTAGGTGCAATTCATAACTATCAGAAAACAAACAAATATGAATTTAAAAGGTGGTAGTTTTTCAATTATTTTCGTGGCGATAAATACAATCCACCTGTTTTCTGTTTATTTTTTGTTATTATAAAAGAAAGTGGTCAACAATAGTATTTCTAATATTCATATCTGAGGTTTCTTGACATTCTAGCAGAAATACGAGTATAACTAATGGTTATTTTCAATTATGAGAATTTTAAATCAAAAAAAAACTTCAAGGAATCTTAAGATTTTTAATATTCCGTAATAATGGCATCTGTAGAGAGATCATATTCATGTTTTAAGAGAATTAAATATTTTTTAGAAATAAATGTGGACAAGAAAGGTTATCTACTCGTAGCTTAGTTCTCATCAAATCGTACTTAAAAAGGATAAATCTTTGCGCAAGGCATCAAACTCTTTTTTTTTTTTTAATTAGACTTTACTGTAGTTTATTATCTATGTATATTATTTTATGTGTATTATCATTTAGTGGAATTTAAAAGGTTGGATCTCAAAGGTTTTTCATTTTCGGTTTTATGTTCAGTGCTTCCGCTATCGAAAAAGTCACGCCTCGTGCCTGGTTTCAATGTATTTGTATGAGTGAGGTGATCTCCCTCTAGATAAAAGAGATCGTTGAATTCGCGGCATATACTTAGAATGGTTTTTTTTTATCAATATTACAATGTTCAAGTTCTAAGAGTGACTCTAATTTCTTTATTCTATTATTTACCGAATCTTTAAGACTAGAGAGTTAGCGTTGTATTTATCGAGTTTTTCGTATTTAATTTTAATATTATTGATATTTATTTCTTGGTTTGAATCTAAAATATTCATTAGAAGTACCATACCTTTATTCGGAAATGTTTGTTTTGGGTAATTGTTTCGCCCAAGTAAATTCCTGGTGCTACATCACCTTTTTTGCGTGACAATGTAATTTAAATTCTCTTTTTCAAATGGTATCTCTGTTATTTGTTGTGTTCTTGGCCTTAGAATATTTTTTTTTTATTTTCCTCAGTCTTATTTTCTGCTGGGTTTTCTTTTTCTTTTAATTGTTTTGTTTTATCTTTTACATTCATTTTGTTTTTTTGTTTTCATATCGGCCTTGTCATAACAAGAGATTTCTTTTTTTGATTTTTCCGGATAGCCATGTGAGATTTTTGAGAAAATTGGGTTGCAAGCTTTTGTACGATTTCGGTCGAGTTTGAATTTTAATGAATCTCTTTTATCTGAAACGTCAGTAGATTCACATGGTGTTTTGTCAGTATTCATCCCGGTGTATGAAGATACATCTGGGGATTTTGAATTACTGTACCAATGTAATTCAGTTCTTCCTTCTCATACTTAGTTTTTTCGAGACGTTTTTCACCCGTAGATGGTATCTCGTAAGATATTTTACGGTCTCCCTTCTTCTCATTAGCTTCACATTTCCCTATCTTTTTTTTCCTTTGAAGTATACAAAAATTTTTGTTGTCGCATTGGCGTATTATTGCAGAGGCTTTTACTTCTAATTGTCTTTTTTCATAATTTACCTTACACTCAAACCTATCGAGAAAATCGTCCCCAAGAATTCCATCAAATCCCAAGTGAGTTTTGTGTGACAACACTTGGAATGGATGTTCTAAGAATGATGTGCTTTTAATTTTAAGATCATCCATTTCTAATGTTCCTGTAATTCACCCATAGCTTGGATAGGTTCCCCAGCTATGGTTAAAATTTCACAACAATTTTTAGGTTTAATATAAGGCAAATTATTGTATTTTAGCAGGCAAATGTTGGCGCCTGTATCTATTAATAAAGTTGAACAGTCTTTTGTTATCCTGTGTAATTTAAGACAAATGACTGGGTCTTTAAATTCAGGACAGAAGGGTAAAATTATTTTTAAATTTATTGGGTCGGAATAGGATGTATGTCGGCAGCAGTTCTCTGCGTTCGGGCGGAGTTGCCGACTTGTTCCATCCTGCATTCGTTTTTCGACTCAATTTTATCGAGATCTTCTGGATGTTTATTTGAACAACAATGCCGTAATTCGTGACCTGAATTTTCTTTAAATGGGTTTGAATTGTGGGAAGTAGGAAAGTTTCTAGATTTTTAGAATGTTCTAACCGTAACCGACAATCATTCTCGGTATGAAACATTTTTTGGCAATAGGTGCACTTAGGGGCTGGTTCGTTCTTAATTTGGGGTCTAAAGTTAGGATAATTCGTGTTTCGGTAACACGTAAAAGAAGTATGACCTGTTTTGTTGCAGGTCTGACAAATAAGAGGGCGATTTTGATTGGATGCCCAAAGCACGATGCTGCTGTGTGTCCAAGTTTGTTACAATTCTGGCAACGGGATCTTGTGCCAAAATTCCTATATTCACCTTGTTCATTCTCTATCCGAGAAGATTGAGCAATGCCATATTCAATGGCTGCTTTCAGGTCCACTGCGTTAAAAGCTTTTATTAGCAATCTCAGGTTAGGGTTTTTAATTCCGTCTTCAAAAGAACGTAAGGCTGTCTGCTTGTTTTCAGCAATAAGGTAAGCCCTTACCGCTTGGTCATTTGTGCTTTGGTATGTCGCCCTGTCTAACTTATGTAATAATTTAGTTAGTCGATCACCGAAGTCCTTTACATTTTCCTTTTGGTTTTGTCGAGCTGAAATAAGCTCTGTATGTGCGCTTGTGCGCGAAATACGTTCTCTGAATTGTCCCTCTAATTCGGCTATTAATTCAGACCTTGTATTTAAAGTTTTGTATTGGGTAAGCTCGAATGCTACCCCTTGTAATCTTGTTTTTACTATGTTTCAAAACAAGGAATGTTGTGTTTCAGTGTTTCGTCTTTTATGTATGAACATAGGATGTTGCCGCAAGCGAAAAATTATTTAATTCATCGGGATTCCCTCCGAACTCGGGGACGATGTTGTTCACGTCATTTAATGAAATTTTAACTTCCATTTTTATCGCGGATAGATCAACACTTATGTAGTTTTTATTTGGACTGTAGTGGTATGGTAAAAGCTCAAATAACTCTACCAAGGACTCTTGTCTACGTGTAAGCGGAATGTTGTTGAAAGTCAAGGGAAACGGATATTAATTTGTCAAACAAAAATGTTTGTTTCACTTTAAGGAGAATAAGGGAAAAAGTTCCTAAGCGTTGCTCGTAAATTAAAGAAAATTTTGTTTTCAAAAGTAGGAGTAGGTATGTATATAAAATGTTTAGTAATGAATAATTTAAATAAAAAAATAAAATTTACTTCTTGTTGTTGTTGTTACTGCTGTTGTTGTTGTTGCTGTTGTTGTTGTTGTTGCTGCTGCTGTTGTTGTTGCTGTTATTGTTGTTGTTCAAAAATTTTTCACTTGCCAGGCAGGCTTCGCGCCCTAAAGTTGAAAATTACAACCTGGTCTTTTACACTACCTAATTTTTGCCTCCGCGTCCGCTCGGGATTTCGCCAGGTCTTACAGTTATAGTATTTTTGTTTTGTTGTTTTTACTTTTAGCACTTTTTCTGGTGTGTAGCCCCAGAACGCATCAAGAGAGAGCTCTCTTGTTTTTTCGGTAGCGAGATTTTGAGAAAAAATCACACCGCTGCACACAGGTAAATTTTCCCAAAAACATGGCCAAAACTATAAGAAAAAAAAAATCCGATTTGTTGTTTTTTTTTTAATGCAAAGTTGTTTACAAATAGTGTGAGCTTCAAACCTCATTGATCATTCGATGCAAATTATAACGGTTTAATCAGATGATGCTTTTAAAGGGCAAACTTGAAATAGACTAGTGCAGTAGCAAGTTTGGGCTGTGATGTGAGGTTGTTTTGGTTTGTTTTTGTTTTTTTTGGTCGGTTTCTAAAATAATTGAACATGGATTCTGCTGCTAGTGGTATGTAAAATTGAGGATGATTGTTTTTTTATTGAATATATTAAGTGTATAGTAAATGCAATGTGTTAGGGTGCGATTAATTAGACCCTGGTTTGCTGGCTTATGGATCCAGTATGCGATACTCGCAATAAAGTTGTGGGTATGAAATTTAAATAAAAAGAAAAGATTTCAAATAATCTTACAAAATGTGTTTTATTAACAATAAGGTCTTACCTCGTCGAGGGTTAGTAAAAGAAGAAGGATATACAAAAAAGGAAATGTATAAATTTAAAATGTCTTTAGTTTCATACATATCATAGAGCGACATCTTACATGAAATTAAATGCTAATTCTAGTACAATTTTACTTTAGGCTGATTGCACATGAACATTGCCGCCCGCCTTGCAACAATAGTTGCAAAGATACAAAAAAAAGATACTTTTATAAAAGATTAAGGGAAACCTCTTGATAGCGGAGGGGATTCACTCACTCCGGTTGGATAGGAAAAGTTAGTATGGGAAAAAATAATAATATAGCCATAACGATATAATAAATTGTATTCATGATATGTAGTTCAAAAAGTAAATGTATTTCAAGTCTAAAAAATACATGAACGTTAATAATTTCATTCAGTACATATTTTTTAATATATGTTTCGTATTAATATGTAAGCAATTTAAAACCGAAAGAGCAGCGAACGAAATAAAATTGGCCTTTTAAGAGTCCTTTGAGCAGATTGCTCTTATTTATAGTTATATACTAATATTATTCAGATGTCAGAACACAAAGCTTAACGATGGGTCTTTTAAGGATTCCAGATTGTGTTTTGACATCTGCAACGCGAATAAATCCATCCGAACCCCGGTACACCTTAATCACACGACCCCGACACCATTCATTTGGAGAAAGCCTCTCATCGACGATGACAACAATATCATCTACTGAAACATTTCGTTCGGGATGTTTCCATTTATAACGTTGATGCAAACCCTTAAGGTACTCCTGCTTCCAACGATCGCAAAATTGATGGTGCAAAATTTTTAATTTTTCCCATCGTTTTATGCAGCTTAGAGACTGTGTCGAAAGATCAGGTTCGGGAATAGCTAGAAGTGGGCCACCGCGAAGAAAGTGGCCTGGGGTCAGTGGAGGTAAATCAGAAGAATTTTCTGATATCGTAGAGATCGGTCGAGAGTTCAAACAAGACTCTATGCGTGCCAGGAGGGTAGCGAACTCTTCAAATGTGAATTTATGATCACCGACAACCTTATTAAAATGCTTTTTAAAGCTCTTAACCGCAGCTTCCCAAAGACCACCCATATGAGGGGCTCCAGGAGGAATGAATTTCCATTCAAGGCCTAGGTCAGAATAATGTTCAGAGGTGTTGACAGAAAAGGTTTTCAAAAATTCCTTAAAATCCTTTGCAATAACTCTACTGGCACCAACAAGGTTTGTGCCGTTATCGGAATAAAGAACTTTGGGAGCTCCACGTCGGGCAACAAATCGATTGAGGGCTGCCATAAAAGATGGAGTTGATAAGTCACTCGTGGCTTCCAAATGAATTGCCTTAGTGGCAAAACACACAAATACGCAAACATATCCTTTGGATAGTTTACAATTTTGCCCTGAAAAGCTCCTAATCGTAAAAGGACCCGCAAAATCAAGGCCAGTATGAGTGAAAGGCAAAGAGAATGAAGTTCTTTCAGGGGGTAACGCTGCCATAATTTGAGTTCGGCGTTGCCAATTATGCTTCCTACAGTCGCTACACTGTCGTTCACACCTTTTAATTAAGTTTTTTATTCTTGGAATCCAAAACTCGCACCTTATCAAACGCATAACGAGTTGGACTCCACCATGAAGAGTTAGCTTATGATAGAATTTTACAAGGAGAGGAGAAATGCAAGCTTGGTATGGTAAAAGTATAGGAAACCTTTCATTAAAAGAAAGAGACGAACAAACTAACCTTCCGTTTGAACGGATAATTTGATCTCTTTCGTCAATCATTGGGTTGAAGCTTAGAGGAGTGCTTTTCTTTGAAAGTGGCTGAGATCGGGTTAAAGATGAATATTCTTTAGGGTAGTAAAGAATTTGTGTCTGTCGTATTAACAGCATTTTAGTTTTTCGTATTTCTTCGTGAGACAGACTAACCGATGGATATATAAAATGTTCTCTATAGCAGGGATGAGTTCTGTGTACAAAACGTAACACATACGACATGACATGAACCGTTTTTGGCCAAGAATCAAACCTTTCAATAATGGTTTCAATATTTGGAACCATCATTGTTATATTCGCCTTTATTGGTCTCTGTTCTAGGTCAGTTTCTTTTAGTTTATGGGGAATTTCTTGGGGCCATGTAGACTCGCATTGCCTAAGCCAAGAAGGTCAATTGCACCATAGCTTATCTTTTTGGAGTTCATTGGGGAGCATCCCTCGCGTTGCAAGATCAGCAGGATTGTCTGCTGAACGGACGTGCCGCCATTTAGAACCTAGATTTGAAGTTTGAATTTCAGAAACCCTATTACCAATAAAAGTTTTCCAAGTATTTGGAGGTTTATCTAGCCATGCTAGAACTATTGAACTGTCAGTCCAAAGAATTATGTTATAGTTTGAAATGCTATGTAATTGTGGTAGTACATGGTTAATTAATTTAGATAAAAGTACTGCGGCGCAGAGTTCAAGTCTTGGTAAAACAATCTGTTTAAGAGGAGCTACCCTGCTTTTGGCGCAGAGTAAATGCGAAGACCAGCTGTCTGGGCTGTGTTGGAGTCTGATATATAATGTGGCAGCGTATGCCTTCTCGGAGGCATCGCAAAACCCATGTATTTGAATAGCATTATCTGGCGTATATTGAATCCAACGCGGAATTCGAATTGTTTGAATGTCAGGTAAAGCAGCGAAGTAGTTTTTCCAGCGATGACACGTCTGTGGCATGAGCGGTATGTCCCATGACGTCCCATCTTGCCAGATTTGCTGCATAAGTATCTTCGCAGTAACTATTACAGGGGCCAACCACCCTGCTGGGTCAAATAATCGTGCGACTACCGAGAGAACAGCGCGTTTGGTTAAGCGATGATCTCGTTCCTCAAATTTTAAAAAGAAACAGAATGAATCTAATTTTGCGTTCCAGATTATACCCAGAGTCTTGGTAACGCTGGAGTCTTCGAATTGTAGAAAATCTTTATTGTAAAGAAAAGATTGTGGAATAGTTTTGAGAAAATCAATGCTATTAGAAGTCCACTTGCGTAAACAGAATCCACCTGAACTTAACGCAAGGGATAATTGTTTCTGCGCTTCTAGCGCTGAGTCGAAAGTATGAGAACCTGACAAAACATCATCAACATAAAAATCGTTTTTTAATATTGATGAAGCGATAGGAAACTGTTGGCTAACGTCATCGGCCAGTTGTTTTATCGTACGTATAGCTAGATATGGTGCGCAGTTTACGCCAAATGTAACTGTATTTAGCTCGTAGTCTTGAAATTCGTCTGAATTGGAATTCCTAAAAAGAATCCTCTGATAGGGACTGTGTTCAGGATGAACCAAAATTTGTCGATACATTTTGTCGACGTCGGCACAAAAAACATATCGATAAAATCTCCATCGTAAAACAAGAGACATTAGATCTGCCTGTAGGACTGGACCTGAATGTAAAATGGAGTTTAAACTGACGCCATTTCCAGAGGGACTTGAAGCGTTGAAAACTACTCTAAGTTTTGTTGTTGTACTTTCAGGCTTCAGAACCACATGATGCGGTAGATAATAAGAAGAAGCAGGATAGATTTGAAGGGAATCATCGGGAGTAACTAAGCTCATATGTCCGAGCGTAGAATATTCTTGAAGAACTGCATTGTATTTAGACTGAAAATCTGGATTTTTTGACAAGTTCCTTTCCATTCGAACAAGTTGTTTCATAGCGATATCTCTAGATGGACCCAGTGATGGTGAGGGGTCTTTAAAAGGCAGTCGGACAGTATAGCGACCATTTTTATCTCGGGTTGTTGTTTGAGAATAAAGCTGTTCGCAAAAATAATCTTCAGGAGAAAGATGTCTTACATTAGGCAACTCTTCAATTTCCCAAAATTTCGATATTTGTTCATCTATTGAGATTTCAGAATAATACGAAACAAATGTAGAAAACGATTGAACGTTTGTTTTCGGTAAGGGGCCTGATAGGACCCAACCAAACACTGTTTGTTGAGCGACTAAAGTATTAAAAATATTTTGTTTTACACCTTGTAAAATAATTGAAGGATATAAGTCTGCTCCTAACACAAAGTCTATGTTAGAGCTTTCATAAAAGAATGGATCAGCTAATTGTATATCTATTTTATCTGAAAGTTCGTTAGGGCTTATATCGCATGAAGGTAAGTAACCTGTGAGCCGCTTTAAGACGAAAGCGCTAGTAGGAATAGAAAAAGAATCCATATATTTAGATCCTATGATGAATGAACAAATTTTCGATGAAGATGTTGTAACAACCGCGCTTATACCTGAAATATCAGCTTGTATTGGCTTCACCGGAAGACGTAATCGCTGTTGAGCTTCTTCAGAAATGAAGCTGGCTTCTGACCCCGGATCCAAGAGTGCACGTAATGTAAACTTATAACCCAGGTGGTGAAGCTCGATTAATGCAGTTGCTAAAAGAATGCGTTTTTTACTTTGAGTAAAAAAGGTTTTGACTTGAGGGTTTGGGTTTGGAGTGGACTGTATTTGATTTAGAGGCGAGATGGTCGTTTCATTTGGATTTCTTGCATTGGGATTTGTAGACATACCTGGAGTGTGAAAGGTTGTTGATTGATCTGTTTGAAATTTTGAAGGAAAATGAAGTAGTGTATGATGCTTTCAGCCACAATGCATACACGTGTGAACACTCTGGCAATCTGTAGCCTTATGCGGAGGTGATAGGCAGTTATTGCATAATTTCAGAAAGTTCACTTTTGAGACTCTGTCAGAGATTGAAAGTGTTAAGAATTTTGAACAAAATCGAATAGGATGTGAGCCTTTACACAGTGGGCAACAAAAGCTGGCAGCCTTTGTGTGAAACGAACGGTGCTGTTGGTTCTGTTTGGTAGAAGCAGAAGTGGAATATGTATGAGCAGGTTTACAATCCTTCAAGCTAGAATGCTTGAGGTCATTTACAGTTTCTAGGATTTGATACTGACTCGTTAAAAACTTGTCCATTTCTGACCAAGTCGCAATATCACGGGGTTTTTGAAGCGATTGTTCCCACATGGATAACGTTTTATCGGGAAGACGACTGGAACACAAGAAGACGAGAAATGGATCCCAAGACGTTGTGTCAATTTTATACGAATTTAGTATGGAAATACAATCATTAATATCACCTTGAAGTTTCTTTATACCTTTTCCAGATTCAACATTAACTATCGGTAAACTGAAAAGAATTTTCAGTTGACTATTAACGAGAATTCTTTTATTATCCTATTGGTCAGATAAAGCTTTCCAAGCAAGAGCAAAACTATCGGAAGTAAGTGGAAATTTGCTCACTATATTATAAGCTTCAACCTTTGTTTTGGACACAGCATAGTTTCGGATGATTGATATAAACAGCTGTAAATAAATCCCTGAATGAAGGCCATCCCAAATAATCACCATGAAAGTTCTCTGTGTCACAGGGAGGAACCTTTATAGAAGATAAAGATTGCGTATTACTGAAGTTTATGTTTGTAGGGAAGGAACTAGGAACTTCTGGCAAATCAGATTTAATGATTTCAAGTTTGCGAATTCCATCTATTATTTCACTTAGACATGAAACATAAACTGTTGAAGAATAGTTGTATTTATGCTTAATCGATTGTAAATCATCGTCAGAAGGTTCCTCGTTAGAAGTTAAGCAAAAATTATATGCGTTTTTTATTTCAGACCACATATCTTTGACCTCAGTTTTAGTGGTCTGTAACGATTGAATAGTCTGATCTACTAATGGAATTTCTTGAAAACTCTTACAAAATTCGGTTAGAAGATCGGTAGCGATAATAAACTCATCTATTCCAATCATTTTGTAGGTATAGTTTTATCAATATAAATAGGTTCTTATATAAGATATTATTGATTTTTATGTAAACGAAAACAACTCACCAGAGAAATTCGTCCGTTTAACGAATTTATAAAAATATCCGTTTTAGAAAAAATTGTTTTTTAATAAGATTGACTGGAAAATAAGACTTATAGAACTCGATTACTGTTATAATCTATAACTGCACATTGATAAGGGTTGGAGCATTAACTAATATCATAGCTAACCTCAAATCCATATGCACTTTTTCATGAACTGATAACTTTACAACATTCGTTGAATGAAAAATTAATATTAATTCACTTATTTAAGGATTACTTAATGCACAGATTTGTTGGTATTGCCAATAAAATGAAACTAACTGCAAAAGAATGAATCAGGGAAGCTTCAATTTAACGGTACCAGAATTCCGAAAAGAAATACATATATCACGAAACAGATTTAATTTTTTATTTTTACGAGAATAAGAAATCTTATAAGTTTTTAAATCGTTAAGTGCTCTTTTTACCGAAATTTATATGTTCTTTTAAATTTATATACGTTTTTTATACGAGAACGAAATTTACTTTTAATTGACCGACTGGACTGATAGAAAACCAACGTTCACATACCTGTTAGACAATGACTACTGATGAAGTTGTTGTTAAACCAGATTTTAAGCGGTACTTTCTTCTGTGCTGTGCTTATTTCTCTTTGATGTACTGTTGCTGAGATTTACTGAACTCCTGTATAATGTACTCGTATGTTTTTTATGGATCTTGATTTACAGGTGCTGTAAGAGAGTTTTGGCTCCTTCGGTTGATAAGAGCGTGAGACTGGAATGAATGATAACGATGATGATGATGTGATGACTTTGATTAACGGGTTGAGGATTGTGTAAGTGTGTGGGTGCTTGGAGATTGGTGATCGATGATCATGATAAGCGGTGTGAGATTTGTTTTTGTAGACTTTTTTATGAGAATTAAAGGCTACAAGATCTTTTAGTGTCGTATGATTTGATCGTTGAGAATTTTGTGGTACTCGTCGTACGATGTTGCTGCTAGATAAAAATTCTGTTTTTAGTGATGATCGGTGATCGTCGTTCCTTGATGAGATATAGGGATCTTTTCAGATAGATTTTGTTGCCTGGATGATGATCGTTGATCAGCTCGTAGTTGCTTAAGGATCTCAAGATATAGGGATCTTGAATTTAATGAATATTTAAGTATCGAAATAAAAGATCCAATTATCCGGTTCGTTTGGACCAAAATGTTAGGGTGCGATTAATTAGACCCTGGTTTGCTGGCTTATGGATCCAGTATGCGATACTCGCAATAAAGTAGTGGGTATGAAATTTAAAAAAAAAGAAAAGATTTCAAATAATCTTACAAAATGTGTTTTATTAACAATAAGGTCTTACCTCGTCGAGGGTTAGTAAAAGAAGAAGGATATACAAAAAAGGAAATGTATAAATTTAAAATGTCTTTAGTTTCATACATATCATAGAGCGACATCTTACATGAAATTAAATGCTAATTCTAGTACAATTTTACTTTAGGCTGATTGCACATGAACATTGCCGCCCGCCTTGCAACAATAGTTGCAAAGATACAAAAAAAAGATACTTTTATAAAAGATTAAGGGAAACCTCTTGATAGCGGAGGGGATTCACTCACTCCGGTTGGATAGGAAAAGTTAGTATGGGAAAAAATAATAATATAGCCATAACGATATAATAAATTGTATTCATGATATGTAGTTCAAAAAGTAAATGTATTTCAAGTCTAAAAAATACATGAACGTTAATAATTTCATTCAGTACATATTTTTTAATATATGTTTCGTATTAATATGTAAGCAATTTAAAACCGAAAGAGCAGCGAACGAAATAAAATTGGCCTTTTAAGAGTCCTTTGAGCAGATTGCTCTTATTTATAGTTATATACTAATATTATTCAGATGTCAGAACACAAAGCTTAACGATGGGTCTTTTAAGGATTCCAGATTGTGTTTTGACATCTGCAACGCGAATAAATCCATCCGAACCCCGGTACACCTTAATCACACGACCCCGACACCATTCATTTGGAGAAAGCCTCTCATCGACGATGACAACAATATCATCTACTGAAACATTTCGTTCGGGATGTTTCCATTTATAACGTTGATGCAAACCCTTAAAGTACTCCTGCTTCCAACGATCGCAAAATTGATGGTGCAAAATTTTTAATTTTTCCCATCGTTTTATGCAGCTTAGAGACTGTGTCGAAAGATCAGGTTCGGGAATAGCTAGAAGTGGGCCACCGCGAAGAAAGTGGCCTGGGGTCAGTGGAGGTAAATCAGAAGAATTTTCTGATATCGTAGAGATCGGTCGAGAGTTCAAACAAGACTCTATGCGTGCCAGGAGGGTAGCGAACTCTTCAAATGTGAATTTATGATCACCGACAACCTTATTAAAATGCTTTTTAAAGCTCTTAACCGCAGCTTCCCAAAGACCACCCATATGAGGGGCTCCAGGAGGAATGAATTTCCATTCAAGGCCTAGGTCAGAATAATGTTCAGAGGTGTTGACAGAAAAGGTTTTCAAAAATTCCTTAAAATCCTTTGCAATAACTCTACTGGCACCAACAAGGTTTGTGCCGTTATCGGAATAAAGAACTTTGGGAACTCCACGTCGGGCAACAAATCGATTGAGGGCTGCCATAAAAGATGGAGTTGATAAGTCACTCGTGGCTTCCAAATGAATTGCCTTAGTGGCAAAACACACAAATACGCAAACATATCCTTTGGATAGTTTACAATTTTGCCCTGAAAAGCTCCTAATCGTAAAAGGACCCGCAAAATCAAGGCCAGTATGAGTGAAAGGCAAAGAGAATGAAGTTCTTTCAGGGGGTAACGCTGCCATAATTTGAGTTCGGCGTTGCCAATTATGCTTCCTACAGTCGCTACACTGTCGTTCACACCTTTTAATTAAGTTTTTTATTCTTGGAATCCAAAACTCGCACCTTATCAAACGCATAACGAGTTGGACTCCACCATGAAGAGTTAGCTTATGATAGAATTTGTAACGTATCTGTCCCACGAGAGAAGCTAAGGGTCCACTTAACACCCACCTACAAGGAAAAACTCCGGACTTCTCTCTCTTCCCTCCTAATGCCACCTTTATGACCTCAGGCTACAGGACTCCTGGGGCCAGTCCAGGCGGCAAGAGAGAAGGGTATCCTGGACAAAGCAGAAGGCATGCTAGCGGCACGCTCGTCCTAGCTCGTCGGAAGGGGGGGTTCTTTCCACCATGCCACAGGAACTGGTTACGTGTAATCATGCCAAGACTATGGTGTAGTTTGTCTTAGTTAATCTTGTCTAAGTTGAGGAACGAACTGTCACCTATCTGACACAAGCAAAGAAGAAATTGAGCAGACCTCAACAGACCTAAAACATTCTCAAGCTTCAGTGGGTTGGGGATCTTAGCTGACATTCATCCCCATTATTGCCCACCCTCGCATACAAAATGTATGCCACCATATGGTTAGCACCCGACATCTTTTTTTGGTGTTAACCCCTTAAGCAACCGAACCCACCATCTCGAATTGTACTTACTTCATCAACAAAACCAGCCACATCCCTCCTATCTCATATTTTAAGCCCTACTAATCATTATTTTTCGGATTATTCTCATCTTCCAAATGAAACTATCTCAATCCAAGAGCCATCAAAAAAAAAACACAAGGTAGACTGAATCGAATTTCATTAATTTCAATTTTCCTTTATTGCTATGTTAATCCTAATCTGATAAGACTAAAAAGAAAGGAAATATAATTCAGATCTTATTCCTAAGATTATGTTCAATAAAAAAAATTTCCGTAAATCATGTTTACTTTTTAACATTTCTCTCTTTTAATATAAACATAAATACATTAGTCTCTTCTTCTCTCTATTTAAATTCACTCCCGCAATCAATTGTTTTAAAAGTCTAAGCTGCTCTTAATCTGGGTAGAAGTCAAGGTTAATACAAAGTTCATCAACATCATAAAGGTAATAACTTTTAATAAATTCTCAGAGCAATATCATTGATTAAAAATTCTTACTTAATAATTGTGTAAGAGCACTGACTTAAGGAAAATATCACGAATTGTCCCCATCTCCTACTTTATTAATCTCTCTCCTTCTACTCCTCTTCAGAGCTAATTTCCTCACTTCTCTTTCTCTGTGATATAATCTCAATTACGATCTAAACATTGCAATCTTACAAGAATTTTTGAACTTCGGCTTCCTATAGCCTCACACACAGATTTCATAATTTTATCTAGTGATCACAGTCACTTACCGATCTTTTTCTTGATGAAACTCCAACAATTCGCGGTGATGGGTGATGAGCTCAACACTCCAGTCCGGGTATGATGGTCTCTGCAAATTTGAATTTTTGTTCTCTTTTTTCTTTTGATATTCTCATTACCTTTTTTTTTTTTTTTTTTTTTTTGATTGCGCGGTTCTAGCTGTGCGTGATGCTTTACAACGTATAATAGTTTATCTAGCACCGATATACACTTTCTTTAATTAAACTTTTTTTTCTTTGCTTTCCTCGTTTCTTCTTAACTTATCTACTTCATTATTTTTCTCTGGTTTAATATTTACAAAATCAAAGACTTTTAACTTGGGAGAGAGATTAAATTGTCATTATTAACAATTTTCACCTTCTCTTTCTCTTTTTTTTTCTATTTTTTTTTTCTACGTAATAACCTAACCTCTCTCTGAATTAAGTTTATTTAGTAACAACAAAAATAAGAATAAGAGTTTGATTTGATGCTGCGAACATGCAAAAGATAGTGTAAAGATGCTGATGTGCTGGATTGAGGATGGCCAGAATGATGATGATGACCATGTGGAGCTTCCCTTAGCATTGAGTGCATGATAAATTAGACGATGTGGTCCAGGCTTCGGTTATGGATTAATGAGTTTATCTCAGCACATGTGGGACTTTTCGTGCTGTTTTGTTGTTTTGGGCATGGGGTGGACACTTTTAACTTGAACTTCACTTGATCACTTGGGAATGTTTCGGGTTTTCTCTTTTTGCACACATGTATATTTTGTATGCATATATATAGATATATCACTATGAAAAGGGTATATTGTATATAACAAACAAGTCCTTTTTCTTTTTTTTTATTTAAGAGGATAGCAAGCCACTAAGAGGGACTTAAACGGTGTTCCTTCATATCGTTTCATACGTGATCACTTTACATACGCACAGCGGAATCTTTAATGAAATTACTAGTTTTGAAACTTCTTTTTTTTTTGTTGCTTTCTCTATTCGATCTCGTCGCGGTTTTACTTTTTAGAGAAACTTTTAGGAAGAAAGCATTCTGCGAACAAGCCGTGTCACCACCTAACTCGCCACTGACTACAAAAATCCCGTGCAATACATTTTGTTGCCCTTGATAGACAGTATTCATCATCTTCTCACCTGACTTCACCGCTATATCACGCCATCAAGTAGGTACATAATAAGCATTACACTCCACCACTCCTCTACGAGTAGCTACGTTTGGTCCACTCTCATCTTTATACCATTCACAGCATCATCCTCATCTCAACGCTCTTGGATCAAAAATGCTAGTTTGTAATTTTAGCGTTGCCAAATATTTGGAATTAATTTCCTCTTTTTTTTTTTCTCTATTTTTGTTATCATTTCCTACAAAACTTATTCCTTTTTACAGGTTGTCTGATAAAAAGGAGGAAGAAAAGAAAGAATAACAAAAATTACCTTAACTATAATCATGAGTCACATGCACAGACTGACTAGCCAGGCCTATTCACCTACCTCCGAATATCCTTGCAATGGAACACCCCCAAGCTCTTCCCTTGTAGATTCTCTAGTTCATAGAGATTGTTTCCTATGGATCTTTTGATTCGCATTTTAATGAACTTGGGACTTAATTTTGAACTTATTCCCTTAGCTGCATCGCTCAACACAAAATTCCTACGGTACACTATTTCACCGGGTGAATACCTTACTGTCCTACTCCTTGTGTTATAAACCTTCTCATAGGTATTGTGAGCCTTTTCAAGCGATTCCTTAATAAATGAATGCAGGATGTTCATTCGACTAACCTTTGGGATTAAATTTACCTCAGAATTGTTAATAGCATCCAATTGCTTCAATAATCTATAGCTAGACCCATGCTCCACCATTCGCTGCCCAAACAAGGCTTCGTATGGCGACATCCCTATTGCGGAGTGAATAGCAGTGCGCAAGGCACAAGCAATTGAAGACAAATGGACATCCCAATTCGTCTGACCGGGATCAATGTATGACCGTATAGCTGCTAGCACCGACCTGTTAACACGCTCGCTGGCGTTAGCCTGAGGTGAGTAAGCTGCAGTTCTCACATGCGTAACACCGTACGCTTCTATGAACTTCTTGAAATCAGTACTGATGAACTGCCTACCATTATCAGACAATATCGTTTCAGGAACCCCAAACACACTAAATACCTGCCCCTGCAAAAATTTCAGAACGTTGGCTGTGGTTGCGGTCCTCATTGGTTGAATAAAAACAAATTTAGTTAATTGATCCAGTGCTACAAATATAAAGGTATTGCCATTTCGTGATCTGGGATACGGTCCCAAAAAATCAATATATAAAAATTGGAAAGGCCTTTCCACAATAAAAGCTTGACCCATTGTTGGTCTTAATATAGTGTTTGGAGCCTTAGTGGTCTTACAAATCTCACATCTGGATACAACGGTGCTGACCTGTGCAGCCATCTTGGGCCAATAGAATTGGTCACGTAGACGGTGGAGTGTCTTTACTATGCCCCCATGCGAAGCTCGCGGTGGCTGATGTGCCAAGAAAATCAAGCCTTCGGTGAGCTCTTCAGGAACCCATAATTTCCAGGCGAGGTCATCCTCAACTGGATTGCCTGTGCAATGCCTGACTTTTTTGTAGACGAATCCATTCGAAACTTGTAAGTCAGGCAGCTGCTCTTTTTGATCTTCGATAGTAGCTATAATCTTAAGGTAGCTCTCAGACTTGAAACTGGGATCCTCAAGATCAATGTGGAACACATCGTGAGGATTTGATTTTAACACTGAAACATCATTTACCTGCAAAGCGTCAACCTCAAAGACTCTTGAAAGAGCATCTGGTACGACGTTTTGAGAGCCTTTGCGATGCTCAATGGCAAAATCAAAGCCTTGTAATTTCAGGCTCCATCGAGCTAGGCGACCGCTGAGATCCTTTTGGCTCATCAGCCACTTTAAGCTCGCATGGTCCGTCACGATCTTAAAGGGTTGGCACTCTACATAAGCCCTAAACTTCTTAACCCCCATTACTGCTGCCAGACATTCCCTCTCTGTTACGCTATAGTTTCTCTGCGCTGCATTTAGCTTGTGCGAATAATAACAGATTGGGAGCTCCACACCCTTCTCATCCTTTTGAGCCAACACACAACCTATGCCAGTTGCCGACGCGTCGCACAGTATTATAAATTCCTTTTCAAAATCAGGATTTATCAACACTGGAGCAGAGGTCAGAACAGCCTTAATCTTAGTGAACGACTCAAGCGCCTTTTCATCAAAGTGGAACTTCTTTCCCTTTTTTAACGTGTCCGTGAGGGGTGCGGAAAGATCGGAGAAGTCCTTAACAAACCTTCTGTACCACCCCGCTACACCCAAAAAGCGTCTCACCTGACGGGCAGTATTAGGAATGGGAAATTCAGCAATTCCAGAGATCTTATCAGGGTCAGTTTTAAGAACACCCTGTCCTACTATAAACCCTAGGTATTTCAGCTCTTTGAAACAGAACATAGATTTAGAGATGTTGATCGTAAGTCCTGCCTCTCTCAACCTAGCAGCCAGAATTTTCAAAAGACGAATATGTTCCTCAAACGTGCGAGAAATTACCAGCAGATCATCGACATAGGGAAAGATGTTTTCTCTTAGTTCATGGGGTACCACTTTGTCCATCAATTTGCACATACGTTGAGTCGCATCGCAGAGACCAAATGGCATGACCGTGAACTGCATCAAGGGTCTACCAGGCACTGTAAAGGCGGTCTTTTCTCGCGAACTTCTCTCCAGCGGTATCTGCCAAAACGCGTCTTTCAGATCCACACTAGATATGTATTGCGTATCTGGAAGACGAGCTAGCATTCCTTCTATATGCGAAAGTGGATACGCACTCTTCTTCGTTTTGGCGTTCAGTTTTCGGAAGTCAATGCAGAGTCGGTTTTTTCCCGGCTTGCGAACCAGCACTACTGGAGAACTCCATGCACTTGAGCTTTCTTCAATGACTCCTTGCGCCAACATGCGATCCAGTTCCGCATATAGAAGTTTTTGGACCGCTGGAGAAACCGGATAATGCCGCTGCTTTATGGGCTCGGCATCCCCTGTATCTATAACATGTTCCTCTAGTGATGTTCTTCCTAGACCAAGTGTGGCCGAGGACGGAAACATACTGACGGCTCTCTTCAGTTCCCTTTGCTCATCTGCCGTTAATTCGTGCGCGTTTGGGTCAGGCTTTCTAACATTCTCAATAGAAGAGACCTCAGAAAGTAGAAATGGTGCTACATCAAACTCCTTCCAAAAATCTATTCCGAGGTACAGACTCTGTTCTAATGACGGAACTATAAACAAACAAATAGACTTTTTGCAACCTTTATAAACTATTTCGGCTTCAAACTTCCCTACAATATCCTGCCCCTTTCCATCTGCAGTCTTTACTTTTGAAGAAAACCTAGCAAACTTGACATTTTTTTTTTTCAAGAAGTCTAAGCTTCCACCACCAAGACAGCTGATACTGGCTCCGCTATCCAGAAGTCCCAACATTGGTTCACCACAGACGGACACAGAGGCATAAGGCCTTGGATCATCTGATTTTGAGAAGGTAGTTGCCTCAATGGCCCTAAAAATACGTTTCTTGTTCTTGAATTTTTCCCGAATCCTTAGTATCCTGTCTGAAACACGACTTTTCTGAAGACCAAAAATCTTTTCTCTAACTTCATAGTAGTTCTTGAGCCGTTCGTGTAGTGTCTTTGGTGGAGTTTTACTCTTAACTTCAGTTTGAGGAGTACCTGGTTGTCTATCGTCAATGGTGCGCTTTAAGATCTGTACATTATAATCTGATGGTGGATTCATGCCAAGCTTGTCTGAGTAAGAAGTATGAGAGGTGGAATGGTTACTAGCTGGCAAAGGGATGAGTCAGGGACTTATTGAGGTTGAGCCGGATTTGTTCTCCAAGAGCAATTTCTCGCGGCCACAAAATTGCTCCTCCCATAGTTTCCCGAGCAGTTGGGACAGTTTGGAACGGTTGTATCTTCCTTGCCACACCTAAAGCAGAACAGGGATCTCTGAGGCGCTGGACAATCAAAATAGCCATGGCCAGTCTCCTTACAGTTCCAACATCTCCTATCTTCTCTAGAGGATTGAATGGCATCAACAGCTGTGACACTGTTTTGTTGCGAATCAAAATTCCCTGCAACCTCGGACACTACATTCCTCCTAGCTGAAGGAATAAAATGATTCCTCAGTTTCTGTTGCTCTCGATCACTCAGATGCTTCTCTAGGTTACGGCACATATACACCATCTCTGGCAAACTTTCAGTCTGAAATGTTATTAAAAGTTCTCCCATTCTTCTTTTGACATTCAGCTTAAGAAGTTCTATAATTTCTCTGTCAGACTTTGGTTTTCTTAGCCTGCTGTTCATCTGCTGAATGGTTGCGTAGAACTCATCGAAAGACTCTGTCGAGTTCTGCATCCTATCTGACATTTTGCGAGTTAATTCGGAATCAGTTTCCAAGCTACGAAACTGCTCAATCAAGGCTAATCGAAAGGTCAACCAATCTACTGAGGGATTTGACTTCAAGTACACCCATAGCCAACTTTCCACCTGACCACTAACAAAATGATGGAAATTCAACAAAACCTCGCTCCAAGTAACATTGTTGCAGACTTTCAATCGCTCTAACCTAAAGAGGAAATCATCAACCGACATATTGCGGTTGTCAAATTTAATGCCCCACTTATGAAAATTTTGAACATGGTACCTATGGTTGGGAGTGGGGTGTGGTGGACTGAACGGTAGACTAGGATCACTAAAGGTCAGATTGTTCAAACGCCTAATAAAATCATCTGCATTTTGGTTAGGGTTCACCCTATCCGACTGAGCTGCTATTGGGGGCTGGGTAGATGAGTGAGGCTGTGGATGACTTCCCATCTCGGTATCTCTACTTGGACTTTGACGAGTTTCCTGGTGACTATTATTCGGCGTGTCCGCTAGCAAAGCCTGTCTAACTAAGGCTGGGATTTCTCTTTGTAGAGTTGAGCGACTTCTATCTAACTCCTCTCTAATCAATCGGATCTCTTCAGTATGCGATAAACCCATGGTAGCCTGAACAACCTCTTTTATGTATGCTGCTATCTTCGCCTGCTCATCCGATAAATTTTTCGCGGAGTTGACACCCGAGCCTGATGCAATGTCATCGCTTTCACTCTGACCATTGTCTCTTGTTTGCTGCGACTCCATATCTGCAGCAGCTAATTTACTGGCAACGCTTTTTCGACCTACTCTTTTACGCAGGTTGTGTTGCTTACTGTGGATTGGATATCTGGCAGAAGACATAACCCGGTATAAATATATTTAGATTCTAACCACCTAATTTGAGCAATACAACAAAAGGGATAATTCAAATTAAAACTCAAAACTTCTAAACAAGGTATGACTCAATCAATCCCCTTTTTATGTAATAATGCATAACCAGTTTAAGTGTAAATGATAGAGTAATATAATAAAAATAATAAAAAAAATCAAAATAGATAAACGAAAAAAAAACTCAAAATCAAAATTAATCAAAAAAAAAAATATTTTTAAACGTTTCCAACTTTTTCAAGAAAAACTAACTCTCTTTTTACAACTCTCTTTTCATTTTAAGGAAGGGATGTGGCTGATCTCAATGACGGTCACAAGCATACAAATGACAGTCAGTTCGCATACATAAATCCCACTATCGAATCTTGCGAATAAATTTTCAGTTCTGTTCCTTTTTTTTTTTCTTCTTTTGTTTTATTCTAGCGTAGAGATAATAGTTTAATGACGCTGCAACTGAACATTGCTAGGAGCAAATGTTGTAGGACAACATCTAATAATCTCAAAATCTTGGTTTTGGAATTTCTAATATCTCTTATTAGTATACAGTCTGTGCAGCAGACATGAGTGCGGACTATTTACCCACCCACCGGTCACAAACTCAACCCTAAGATACTACTATCTTACTCCATTGTTAAAATGTTTACATTTGCGCACAAACTTTTTAAGATTCCTCAAGCTAGTCCAGGCAGCACTACCACCTTTATAACCCAAGGAATGAATTTGTGGGATAAACAAACTAACCATGCAAAGTAATTGTTGAACTGCAAAAAAAGGAATACCCTGTGGCTTCACAGCATTAGCAGCTAGTAACAGCTGCACAAAGGAAAAAACTACACGGTATATGCTCTCTGCAACAATACAAAACCTAATACTGATGTCAAACAAAAAAGTTTTAAACCCTATGTTTTCAAAAATATATCTCTCTTATTTATTCTTGCTTGTGTCAAATTAAGGTCACAATTTCGGGCCCCACGTTGGGCGCCACCTGTAACGTATCTGTCCCACGAGAGAAGCTAAGGGTCCACTTAACACCCACCTACAAGGAAAAACTCCGGACTTCTCTCTCTTCCCTCCTAATGCCACCTTTATGACCTCAGGCTACAGGACTCCTGGGGCCAGTCCAGGCGGCAAGAGAGAAGGGTATCCTGGACAAAGCAGAAGGCATGCTAGCGGCACGCTCGTCCTAGCTCGTCGGAAGGGGGGGTTCTTTCCACCATGCCACAGGAACTGGTTACGTGTAATCATGCCAAGACTATGGTGTAGTTTGTCTTAGTTAATCTTGTCTAAGTTGAGGAACGAACTGTCACCTATCTGACACAAGCAAAGAAGAAATTGAGCAGACCTCAACAGACCTAAAACATTCTCAAGCTTCAGTGGGTTGGGGATCTTAGCTGACATTCATCCCCATTATTGCCCACCCTCGCATACAAAATGTATGCCACCATATGGTTAGCACCCGACATCTTTTTTTGGTGTTAACCCCTTAAGCAACCGAACCCACCATCTCGAATTGTACTTACTTCATCAACAAAACCAGCCACATCCCTCCTATCTCATATTTTAAGCCCTACTAATCATTATTTTTCGGATTATTCTCATCTTCCAAATGAAACTATCTCAATCCAAGAGCCATCAAAAAAAAAACACAAGGTAGACTGAATCGAATTTCATTAATTTCAATTTTCCTTTATTGCTATGTTAATCCTAATCTGATAAGACTAAAAAGAAAGGAAATATAATTCAGATCTTATTCCTAAGATTATGTTCAATAAAAAAAATTTCCGTAAATCATGTTTACTTTTTAACATTTCTCTCTTTTAATATAAACATAAATACATTAGTCTCTTCTTCTCTCTATTTAAATTCACTCCCGCAATCAATTGTTTTAAAAGTCTAAGCTGCTCTTAATCTGGGTAGAAGTCAAGGTTAATACAAAGTTCATCAACATCATAAAGGTAATAACTTTTAATAAATTCTCAGAGCAATATCATTGATTAAAAATTCTTACTTAATAATTGTGTAAGAGCACTGACTTAAGGAAAATATCACGAATTGTCCCCATCTCCTACTTTATTAATCTCTCTCCTTCTACTCCTCTTCAGAGCTAATTTCCTCACTTCTCTTTCTCTGTGATATAATCTCAATTACGATCTAAACATTGCAATCTTACAAGAATTTTTGAACTTCGGCTTCCTATAGCCTCACACACAGATTTCATAATTTTATCTAGTGATCACAGTCACTTACCGATCTTTTTCTTGATGAAACTCCAACAATTCGCGGTGATGGGTGATGAGCTCAACACTCCAGTCCGGGTATGATGGTCTCTGCAAATTTAAATTTTTGTTCTCTTTTTTCTTTTGATATTCTCATTACCTTTTTTTTTTTTTTTTTTTTTTTTGATTGCGCGGTTCTAGCTGTGCGTGATGCTTTACAACGTATAATAGTTTATCTAGCACCGATATACACTTTCTTTAATTAAACTTTTTTTTCTTTGCTTTCCTCGTTTCTTCTTAACTTATCTACTTCATTATTTTTCTCTTGTTTAATATTTACAAAATCAAAGACTTTTAACTTGGGAGAGAGATTAAATTGTCATTATTAACAATTTTCACCTTCTCTTTCTCTTTTTTTTTCTATTTTTTTTTCTACGTAATAACCTAACCTCTCTCTGAATTAAGTTTATTTAGTAACAACAAAAATAAGAATAAGAGTTTGATTTGATGCTGCGAACATGCAAAAGATAGTGTAAAGATGCTGATGTGCTGGATTGAGGATGGCCAGAATGATGATGATGACCATGTGGAGCTTCCCTTAGCATTGAGTGGATGATAAATTAGACGATGTGGTCCAGGCTTCGGTTATGGATTAATGAGTTTATCTCAGCACATGTGGGACTTTTCGTGCTGTTTTGTTGTTTTGGGCATGGGGTGGACACTTTTAACTTGAACTTCACTTGATCACTTGGGAATGTTTCGGGTTTTCTCTTTTTGCACACATGTATATTTTGTATGCATATATATAGATATATCACTATGAAAAGGGTATATTGTATATAACAAACAAGTCCTTTTTCTTTTTTTTTATTTAAGAGGATAGCAAGCCACTAAGAGGGACTTAAACGGTGTTCCTTCATATCGTTTCATACGTGATCACTTTACATACGCACAGCGGAATCTTTAATGAAATTACTAGTTTTGAAACTTCTTTTTTTTTTGTTGCTTTCTCTATTCGATCTCGTCGCGGTTTTACTTTTTAGAGAAACTTTTAGGAAGAAAGCATTCTGCGAACAAGCCGTGTCACCACCTAACTCGCCACTGACTACAAAAATCCCGTGCAATACATTTTGTTGCCCTTGATAGACAGTATTCATCATCTTCTCACCTGACTTCACCGCTATATCACGCCATCAAGTAGGTACATAATAAGCATTACACTCCACCACTCCTCTACGAGTAGCTACGTTTGGTCCACTCTCATCTTTATACCATTCACAGCATCATCCTCATCTCAACGCTCTTGGATCAAAAATGCTAGTTTGTAATTTTAGCGTTGCCAAATATTTGGAATTAATTTCCTCTTTTTTTTTTTCTCTATTTTTGTTATCATTTCCTACAAATTTTACAAGGAGAGGAGAAATGCAAGCTTGGTATGGTAAAAGTATAGGAAACCTTTCATTAAAAGAAAGAGACGAACAAACTAACCTTCCGTTTGAACGGATAATTTGATCTCTTTCGTCAATCATTGGGTTGAAGCTTAGAAGAGTGCTTTTCTTTGAAAGTGGCTGAGATCGGGTTAAAGATGAATATTCTTTAGGGTAGTAAAGAATTTGTGTCTGTCGTATTAACAGCATTTTAGTTTTTCGTATTTCTTCGTGAGACAGACTAACCGATGGATATATAAAATGTTCTCTATAGCAGGGATGAGTTCTGTGTACAAAACGTAACACATACGACATGACATGAACCGTTTTTGGCCAAGAATCAAACCTTTCAATAATGGTTTCAATATTTGGAACCATCATTGTTATATTCGCCTTTATTGGTCTCTGTTCTAGGTCAGTTTCTTTTAGTTTATGGGGAATTTCTTGGGGCCATGTAGACTCGCATTTCCTAAGCCAAGAAGGTCAATTGCACCATAGCTTATCTTTTTGGAGTTCATTGGGGAGCATCCCTCGCGTTGCAAGATCAGCAGGATTGTCTGCTGAACGGACGTGCCGCCATTTAGAACCTAGATTTGAAGTTTGAATTTCAGAAACCCTATTACCAATAAAAGTTTTCCAAGTATTTGGAGGTTTATCTAGCCATGCTAGAACTATTGAACTGTCAGTCCAAAGAATTATGTTATAGTTTGAAATGCTATGTAATTGTGGTAGTACATGGTTAATTAATTTAGATAAAAGTACTGCGGCGCAGAGTTCAAGTCTTGGTAAAACAATCTGTTTAAGAGGAGCTACCCTGCTTTTGGCGCAGAGTAAATGCGAAGACCAGCTGTCTGGGCTGTGTTGGAGTCTGATATATAATGTGGCAGCGTATGCCTTCTCGGAGGCATCGCAAAACCCATGTATTTGAATAGCATTATCTGGCGTATATTGAATCCAACGCGGAATTCGAATTGTTTGAATGTCAGGTAAAGCAGCGAAGTAGTTTTTCCAGCGATGACACGTCTGTGGCATGAGCGGTATGTCCCATGACGTCCCATCTTGCCAGATTTGCTGCATAAGTATCTTCGCAGTAACTATTACAGGGGCCAACCACCCTGCTGGGTCAAATAATCGTGCGACTACCGAGAGAACAGCGCGTTTGGTTAAGCGATGATCTCGTTCCTCAAATTTTAAAAAGAAACAGAATGAATCTAATTTTGCGTTCCAGATTATACCCAGAGTCTTGGTAACGCTGGAGTCTTCGAATTGTAGAAAATCTTTATTGTAAAGAAAAGATTGTGGAATAGTTTTGAGAAAATCAATGCTATTAGAAGTCCACTTGCGTAAACAGAATCCACCTGAACTTAACGCAAGGGATAATTGTTTCTGCGCTTCTAGCGCTGAGTCGAAAGTATGAGAACCTGACAAAACATCATCAACATAAAAATCGTTTTTTAATATTGATGAAGCGATAGGAAACTGTTGGCTAACGTCATCGGCCAGTTGTTTTATCGTACGTATAGCTAGATATGGTGCGCAGTTTACGCCAAATGTAACTGTATTTAGCTCGTAGTCTTGAAATTCGTCTGAATTGGAATTCCTAAAAAGAATCCTCTGATAGGGACTGTGTTCAGGATGAACCAAAATTTGTCGATACATTTTGTCGACGTCGGCACAAAAAACATATCGATAAAATCTCCATCGTAAAACAAGAGACATTAGATCTGCCTGTAGGACTGGACCTGAATGTAAAATGGAGTTTAAACTGACGCCATTTCCAGAGGGACTTGAAGCGTTGAAAACTACTCTAAGTTTTGTTGTTGTACTTTCAGGCTTCAGAACCACATGATGCGGTGGATAATAAGAAGAAGCAGGATAGATTTGAAGGGAATCATCGGGAGTAACTAAGCTCATATGTCCGAGCGTAGAATATTCTTGAAGAACTGCATTGTATTTAGACTGAAAATCTGGATTTTTTGACAAGTTCCTTTCCATTCGAACAAGTTGTTTCATAGCGATATCTCTAGATGGACCCAGTGATGGTGAGGGGTCTTTAAAAGGCAGTCGGACAGTATAGCGACCATTTTTATCTCGGGTTGTTGTTTGAGAATAAAGCTGTTCGCAAAAATAATCTTCAGGAGAAAGATGTCTTACATTAGGCAACTCTTCAATTTCCCAAAATTTCGATATTTGTTCATCTATTGAGATTTCAGAATAATACGAAACAAATGTAGAAAACGATTGAACGTTTGTTTTCGGTAAGGGGCCTGATAGGACCCAACCAAACACTGTTTGTTGAGCGACTAAAGTATTAAAAATATTTTGTTTTACACCTTGTAAAATAATTGAAGGATATAAGTCTGCTCCTAACACAAAGTCTATGTTAGAGCTTTCATAAAAGAATGGATCAGCTAATTGTATATCTATTTTATCTGAAAGTTCGTTAGGGCTTATATCGCATGAAGGTAAGTAACCTGTGAGCCGCTTTAAGACGAAAGCGCTAGTAGGAATAGAAAAAGAATCCATATATTTAGATCCTATGATGAATGAACAAATTTTCGATGAAGATGTTGTAACAACCGCGCTTATACCTGAAATATCAGCTTGTATTGGCTTCACCGGAAGACGTAATCGCTGTTGAGCTTCTTCAGAAATGAAGCTGGCTTCTGACCCCGGATCCAAGAGTGCACGTAATGTAAACTTATAACCCAGGTGGTGAAGCTCGATTAATGCAGTTGCTAAAAGAATGCGTTTTTTACTTTGAGTAAAAAAGGTTTTGACTTGAGGGTTTGGGTTTGGAGTGGACTGTATTTGATTTAGAGGCGAGATGGTCGTTTCATTTGGATTTCTTGCATTGGGATTTGTAGACATACCTGGAGTGTGAAAGGTTGTTGATTGATCTGTTTGAAATTTTGAAGGAAAATGAAGTAGTGTATGATGCTTTCAGCCACAATGCATACACGTGTGAACACTCTGGCAATCTGTAGCCTTATGCGGAGGTGATAGGCAGTTATTGCATAATTTCAGAAAGTTCACTTTTGAGACTCTGTCAGAGATTGAAAGTGTTAAGAATTTTGAACAAAATCGAATAGGATGTGAGCCTTTACACAGTGGGCAACAAAAGCTGGCAGCCTTTGTGTGAAACGAACGGTGCTGTTGGTTCTGTTTGGTAGAAGCAGAAGTGGAATATGTATGAGCAGGTTTACAATCCTTCAAGCTAGAATGCTTGAGGTCATTTACAGTTTCTAGGATTTGATACTGACTCGTTAAAAACTTGTCCATTTCTGACCAAGTCGCAATATCACGGGGTTTTTGAAGCGATTGTTCCCACATGGATAACGTTTTATCGGGAAGACGACTGGAACACAAGAAGACGAGAAATGGATCCCAAGACGTTGTGTCAATTTTATACGAATTTAGTATGGAAATACAATCATTAATATCACCTTGAAGTTTCTTTATACCTTTTCCAGATTCAACATTAACTATCGGTAAACTGAAAAGAATTTTCAGTTGACTATTAACGAGAATTCTTTTATTATCCTATTGGTCAGATAAAGCTTTCCAAGCAAGAGCAAAACTATCGGAAGTAAGTGGAAATTTGCTCACTATATTATAAGCTTCAACCTTTGTTTTGGACACAGCATAGTTTCGGATGATTGATATAAACAGCTGTAAATAAATCCCTGAATGAAGGCCATCCCAAATAATCACCATGAAAGTTCTCTGTGTCACAGGGAGGAACCTTTATAGAAGATAAAGATTGCGTATTACTGAAGTTTATGTTTGTAGGGAAGGAACTAGGAACTTCTGGCAAATCAGATTTAATGATTTCAAGTTTGCGAATTCCATCTATTATTTCACTTAGACATGAAACATAAACTGTTGAAGAATAGTTGTATTTATGCTTAATCGATTGTAAATCATCGTCAGAAGGTTCCTCGTTAGAAGTTAAGCAAAAATTATATGCGTTTTTTATTTCAGACCACATATCTTTGACCTCAGTTTTAGTGGTCTGTAACGATTGAATAGTCTGATCTACTAATGGAATTTCTTGAAAACTCTTACAAAATTCGGTTAGAAGATCGGTAGCGATAATAAACTCATCTATTCCAATCATTTTGTAGGTATAGTTTTATCAATATAAATAGGTTCTTATATAAGATATTATTGATTTTTATGTAAACGAAAACAACTCACCAGAGAAATTCGTCCGTTTAACGAATTTATAAAAATATCCGTTTTAGAAAAAATTGTTTTTTAATAAGATTGACTGGAAAATAAGACTTATAGAACTCGATTACTGTTATAATCTATAACTGCACATTGATAAGGGTTGGAGCATTAACTAATATCATAGCTAACCTCAAATCCATATGCACTTTTTCATGAACTGATAACTTTACAACATTCGTTGAATGAAAAATTAATATTAATTCACTTATTTAAGGATTACTTAATGCACAGATTTTTTGGTATTGCCAATAAAATGAAACTAACTGCAAAAGAATGAATCAGGGAAGCTTCAATTTAACGGTACCAGAATTCCGAAAAGAAATACATATATCACGAAACAGATTTAATTTTTTATTTTTACGAGAATAAGAAATCTTATAAGTTTTTAAATCGTTAAGTGCTCTTTTTACCGAAATTTATATGTTCTTTTAAATTTATATACGTTTTTTATACGAGAACGAAATTTACTTTTAATTGACCGACTGGACTGATAGAAAACCAACGTTCACATACCTGTTAGACAATGACTACTGATGAAGTTGTTGTTAAACCAGATTTTAAGCGGTACTTTCTTCTGTGCTGTGCTTATTTCTCTTTGATGTACTGTTGCTGAGATTTACTGAACTTCTGTATAATGTACTCGTATGTTTTTTATGGATCTTGATTTACAGGTGCTGTAAGAGAGTTTTGGCTCCTTCGGTTGATAAGAGCGTGAGACTGGAATGAATGATAACGATGATGATGATGTGATGACTTTGATTAACGGGTTGAGGATTGTGTAAGTGTGTGGGTGCTTGGAGATTGGTGATCGATGATCATGATAAGCGGTGTGAGATTTGTTTTTGTAGACTTTTTTATGAGAATTAAAGGCTACAAGATCTTTTAGTGTCGTATGATTTGATCGTTGAGAATTTTGTGGTACTCGTCGTACGATGTTGCTGCTAGATAAAAATTCTGTTTTTAGTGATGATCGGTGATCGTCGTTCCTTGATGAGATATAGGGATCTTTTCAGATAGATTTTGTTGCCTGGATGATGATCGTTGATCAGCTCGTGGTTGCTTAAGGATCTCAAGATATAGGGATCTTGAATTTAATGAATATTTAAGTATCGAAATAAAAGATCCAATTATCCGGTTCGTTTGGACCAAAATGTTAGGGTGCGATTAATTAGACCCTGGTTTGCTGGCTTATGGATCCAGTATGCGATACTCGCAATAAAGTAGTGGGTATGAAATTTAAAAAAAAAGAAAAGATTTCAAATAATCTTACAAAATGTGTTTTATTAACAATAAGGTCTTACCTCGTCGAGGGTTAGTAAAAGAAGAAGGATATACAAAAAAGGAAATGTATAAATTTAAAATGTCTTTAGTTTCATACATATCATAGAGCGACATCTTACATGAAATTAAATGCTAATTCTAGTACAATTTTACTTTAGGCTGATTGCACATGAACACAATGTATTTGATCACTTCCAAAAAACAAAAAATATATATTTAATAATGTAAAAGTTAATTCAATTTGAGTGTCGGAGTAATAAATATAGTCTTAAAATTTTGATTTCCTTTTCCCCAATGAGAAACAGTCAAAATGTATTGCGACTTTTTTAAATATTGACTCTTAAATTTGATAAGGAAGGGCATTTTTTATAATTTTAACTTTTTACACAGGATCGCGATCAAGTTTAATTTTACTGTCAAGAAATCAACTCTCTGATTATTTAAGAAGTTGCACGTCTCTTCACATGACAGAAAAAATCAATTTTTTGAAAAAAAAAGTGCCTCCAGAAATTCCAATAACTTTTTTAAGGCGAAATTTAAAATGGCTGCAAAGTGAAATTTAATTTTTTGTCCTTCATTGTTTTTTCCTTCACAACTAGCTGTTTTTAATGTTTTCATGCAATAATATATTGAAAATACACAAAAAAAATAATTTGGTCATGTTTTTGTGAAAATTTACCTGTGTGCGCTGCCACCAAAATTTGTTGTGAGGATAGAAAAGAATGAAAACAGATTTTTATTTTATTACTTATTGGCCCGCTGTCTCAAGCTAGGCTGCGACCAATAGTTTAATTTTATTATTTATTTTCCTTTTATTTATGATTTTACTTACTAAAATGGCCCGCTGTCTTAAGCTAGGCTGCGACCAAGTTAGTTGTTTTATTAATTCTATTCTATGCTATTTCTGAAATATTCCTGCCCTTTTATACTGTTTTAAAAATATTTTTCTATTCCAATACTTACGCAAATCATCATAAATATCCACCAACTGGTATTTCACAATCGATATTCCAATTGGTAATATTTCCTATATATTCGTCCAATTGGAATTACGAAGAATATTTACCAACCAAATTGTAACCTAGTTAATTGTTTTTCACAAATGTGCCGCCGCATCATATTTCACGATACACTTCTCTCATAGTGACACTCGCCCATGCTAAGATGCATTATCAGCATTTTGTTTTGGGATTCCCTCAATGCCAGCAATTAATGCTTTGGATTTGTTTACGTATAATCCGTTGGACATTGGGTATCCATTACTCATAGCAGTTTATGGGTCTTGGTTTGTGTCGTACTTATGACGAGTGATCGTTTTATGATTACGTAGTGCGGATTCATTTGTGTGTCAATATTTTATGGTTTTATATTGGTGGCGATAAATTGATTCGAATTATCGGTGGTTGGAGTCAGTGCCGGATTAGCCACGAAGCAAGAGTAGCAAATGCTACGGGCGCCGCGCATTTGGGGGCCCCGCGCTCTAACCTTTTCTGACCATAAAAAAGTATTATTTACATATTACTTATTTACATACACTGCTTTAGGTAAACGTATATGAACAGTTATCATAAAATTGCTGGCATTTTCGGAATATTCCGAGAGCTAAAATCTCTTCCTGATTCAAAATAGCTTTTTTGGCCTTTAGTCCACAAAAACTGGCGTTTCGTCCGGGTGATCGCACATGGACTCATCAGTTGGCTGTGAGGACCTAGTCAATACGCAATTTTTATTGAATTCAGTTCATCTTACATCGATTTTTTGGCAAAAATCCAATGTGAACTATATCCAACCAAGATTAAAATTATAATCATTAACGTTGGAATATTTTGCCCGTGGCCGAGCATTGATTCTATATGAAGGTTTTTATAATACAAATTCTATATACTACTGAAATAAATCAGCCTAGTAGAAGACTTAGCACTATTAATGGATTTGTTGAATTTGTTGAAAATAGCAAAATATTTCAACGTTAATGATTACAATTTTAATCTTGGTTGGATATACAGTTATGGACAGAGAAATAGCACACTTATGAGAAAAATCTCGCGATTAAAATATCCGTTATGTCCAATGTTTGTGGTAAGTTTGTTCTCAAGGCATAATGGTCTACATTAATTGATGTAAACAAAAAAGTCTTAATAGTCCCGTTACCTTTGATAGATTCTTGCATTTGCCTTTTGATTATATTCTTTTCACTTTTACTCCTGGACACAGAAATAGCACATATTATTTTAACCGTTGAATTTTTATTTCGCGATCGAAATTTATGAGAGATAGTGCTTATTTTGTGTTGTTTATACATAGTTTCATAAAAAAGGTTTTTAACAAAATGGGCCGAGGAGCGCATTGTACTCCCGAAAAGAGGAAAATTATTTTCGATCTTCATACACAAGGTAAAAATCCTACCAAATAGCCAAAACACTAAATTGTTCCCGTAAAATGGTTTATAATGCCATTGGTTTAGTGAGAGCAAATCGAGATATGACAACAGAAAATAAAATTCGTAAGCAACCACCCCGCAAAACTTCGTTACGAATTGACAGAGCCATTGCTAGAAAGTGCAAATGTGACCCTTTTAAGTCATCTCGAGACATCATGGCGGAAGTAAATGAAGAATTTGGTGTTGATGTCTCAAGCAGATTGATAAGAAGAAGACTCAACGATGCTGGGTTGTTTGGACGTGTGAGCAGGAAAAAACCGTTACTTTCCAAGAAGAACATAAAAGCTCGTTTGACTTTTGCTATTAGGGCTCATAAAAACAAAAACGTGCAGTTTTGGAAACCAAAGTTAATCGAATTGGTCCAGATGGTAAAATATTTGTCCATCGCCCAAAGTACCAAGCATACAACCACAGGTACACTCTTAAGACTGTGAAACACGGAGGGGGCAACTTGATGGTCTGGGGAGCATTTTCATGGCATGGAGTTGGTCCACTGGTGAGGATTGATGGCAGAATGGATAAATTTTCTCATCTCAATATTCTTAAGAATACCATGGAACCATTTTCCTTTGAGTCTATGCCAGTAAATTGGATATTCATGCATGACAATGATCCCAAACATGCATCAAACATAGCCAAAGATTGGCTTTTGGACGAACAAATTGATATACTGACCTAGCCAGCTCAAAGTCTCGATCTTTAGCCCATAGAACATCTACGAATTAATGTTAAGGTTAAGATTGGGCAGAAAAAATTCAAAAATTCGAACGATCTTTGGGCCGGTATCAAGGAAACGTGGTATTCTATCCCACAAAGTAGATGCCAAAAATTATTTGAGAGTTTACCAAGAAGATGCCAGGAAACTTTGAAAAATCGTGGTCACCCAACAAAGTAACAAAGTACTAACTTGGTAATATTGTAAGATTTGAAATTTTAAGAATTTTTCGCTAAAAGGGTGATTTTTTTACAATTCTAGGAATGTGTGCTATTTCTTTGTCCACAAGAAATTACGTCACCACAAATTAAAATAATTTTTAAAAATCTCCTTTATAGCTTATAATTTTAAATTAATATTTAGATGAAGCTTTATTTTTTGTAAGAGGTCCTGAAATAAAAATGAAAATGTTTTAGTTCATAAGTATAAAATAAAACTAGTATTCATACAAAACATCATAAGTGTGCTATTTCTTTGTCCATAGCTGTAGTTCACATTGGATTTTTGTCAAAAAATCAATGTAAGATGAACTGAATTCAATAAAAATTGCGTATTGACAAGGTCCTCATAGCCAACTGATGAGTCCATGTGCGATCACCCGGACGAAACGCCAATTTTTGTGGACTAAAAGCCATAAAAGCTATTTTGAATCAATATTTCAACAGGTCCATTAATAGTGCTAAGTCTTCTACTTGGCTGATTTATTTCAGTAGTATATAGAATTTGTATTATAAAAACCTTCATATAAAATCTCTTCCACCAGAAGAAATTAAAAATCTGCAACCATAACCCAAACGCAAAATAGTTGGCCTACTCATCAATTAACAAATTAACATTTTTTATGTGCCTATATTTTCTGGTCCCCAAGCAGTTTTTTTTAAATTTTTTTTTGTCGATGTAATAAATTACATTTAATAAGTAAATTAGACCAAACAGAACTAAATTCGAGAAAGCACATATGGCTCCAGTTTGCATTCTATCAAACAAAGATAGTGCATAATAGTTGGACTACTCTCTCTGGGATGCAAAATAGATTTAGATTTTAGATTTAGATTTAGATTTATTTGGTATAATTTACTCAGTAAGATACAGTACCTTATAAATTAGAGTAAACATCAGTAATTTAATACTATATAAGTGTATTCAATATATGCAATTGCTTAAAGTGGCATTAAGTGTAAAATTAATGAAAAAAGAAAGAATAGCTTATTAATTGGTATTTAAACATATGTTGTAAGTTCTTGAACATCAATATACAAAATAAAAATTAATGCAATTAACCTTATACTAAAAATAATAAAAATTGAAATAAAAGGAAGAGGAAAAAAAAGAACATCATCAACATCATCAAGATCTCTCGAGAAATTCTTTTAGCATTCCTCGAAACCGTGTCGTACAGCTTAACATCCTAATAGAGCGAGGGAGTGAATTCCATAATCGAGTAGCATACACATAAAACTGTCGTTCGGATACTAAATATGAGCAGCGTATTGGGATAAGGTCATAAGATCTACTAGATTGTGGGAACTTGATTTTTTTATATAGGTATTCCGGTTGACGTGATTGTAACACATTGTGAAGAAGGGTTAGAGTTCTGTGTTTAAATAGGTTTTCAAGAGTGGCACCATACAAGGATTTAGAGAAATATGAGATGTGGTCAAATTTCCTTAGCCCATAGACATAACGTGCTATGCTGTTGAACGCAACATTAAGTCTTCGCTTGTGCTCATAGTCACAATTGCAGAAAACTTCACAACAAAAAAGCATAATTGGTACGATTAAGGTTTTAGCCAAAATAGATCGGGTCTTCAAGGGTATCAGATGATGAGAAGTCCAAAGCATTCGAAGACCACCATAGATCTTTCCTAGTGTAAGTCTTATATGGTCATCCCAGGTTAATGTTTTATTAAATGTTAATCCCAGATTTTTCGCAGAATCAACAAAACCAATAACTGTATTGTTCAAATAAATTTGAGGGAAATAGGAAGTGTCAACATTGATCCTGGAAATCAGTAAGCACTTCGACTTCTTTGGGTTCAAACAAAGATCGTTTTTACGGGACCAGGCTACTATTTTATTCAAATCCTCATTGACTTCATACACGCCATTCTCAAGCATACCAAGTGGAAAACTATTATATAATTGGACATCATCTGCATACATATGCAGGGAAGAGTTCAACGAGCAAGAAGGTAAATCATTAATATACATAGAAAACAACAGAGGGCCCAAAATAGAGCCCTGAGGAACACCTCTACATAAAGGAAGAAATGAAGACATCGACTCGTTAGCATAAACTGCCTGGGATCTATTTGTTAAATAAGAAAGAATAAGTCTAGCTGATTGTAATGTGAAACTAAACTTATTTTTAAGCTTTTCATAAAGTGTGATAGGATTGACAGTGTCGAAAGCCTTAGAGAAATCTAAGAGAGTGAGAATAGTAACCCTATTATCATCTACAGCAACTCTAATGTTTTCCACAACCTCAATTAAGGCTGTTGTACAACTGTGTCTAGATCTAAAACCTGATTGATTGATACATATCATTCCATTGGCATTAAGATACAACCTTATTTGTTTATTCATTAGTCTTTCCAAAGCTTTTGAAAGAAAAGGCAACATAGATATGGGTCGGAAATCATTACATTCACGATTTTTAGGAATAGGTATAATCTTGGCTCGTTTCCAAGCCGCGGGAAATGTACTGGTCATAAGAATAGAGTTAAATATATGTGTTATGTATTTAAGTACATAAGGCAGTATGGCTTTAAGAAAAATAGGATGCAATTCATCAACACCAACGGAGTTAGACTTTATGGCTAAAAGGCTTTCTAGGACATCAGCCTCGTTAACGGAGGAGAAACTAAAACCAGTCCAAGTAACTTCATTTAACTGATCTTCAAATAGTTGTGAATCATCAATTTGATTTTCAGAATTTAAAAAATTTAATGTAGTGAAACTTTTGTTAAGTTGATTACAATCAATAGATGGAGTATTGTTATTTATTTGCTTACCCACACCAATTTCCTTGAGATTCTTCCAGAGCTTCTCTTTGGCAAGAGAAGGGTTTAATTTAGGAGCATAAAAACGTTTTTTAGATTCTCGTATCTTAGAAATAACTTTATTTCTCAAAACTTTGTAAATATTATACAATTCATCAAGCCTAAAAGTCTTCCAGCGTCTGTATGCTAGGTTACGTTCTTTTACTAGAGACTTAATATTGTTATCAAACCAAGACTGATTTTTATTTCGACAAACTTTTGTAATGAGAGGGACATATGAATTAAAAAGATTATTTATATTAGTTTGAAGAAATTGTACTTGGTCATCAACAGATAACATACCATATATTTGAAACCATTCAATTGAATTCAAATCTGCTTCTAGCTGCAGTATGTCGACATTTTTAAAATCTCTATAGCTATACGTAGAAGATGATTGCAAAGGCCAACATTCAAACGTAAGATAAATTAGATCGTGATGAGAAAAACAAGAAGCAGAAAGTTGGTCATAGAGAAGAACTTTATATAAATGACTCACAAAAAACATATCTAGCAAGGTACTGTTGTCCCTGGTAAAATGTGTTGGGGTTATTGTGTTAACAGGAAATAAGTTAAGTGATTTCATGCTATCCGTGAGCTCAGAGCTTCTAAGTACGTTATTATTAAAATCTCCTGCAACAATTATGAAAGGTGATACAAAAGATAACTCATCTATGACTGATAGCAATGGTGTTAAATCAATATTACGATGTGGACGATAGACTGATCCCAACAGTATTTTATTGTTGTTACATTTTATCTGAATGAATAAATATTCAACTGCACTACCTGGGGGACTTTTACGCATTAACCTGCAATTTAAACGATTGTGTGTGAAAATTGCAACACCACCACCTATACGACTACTTCTATCGCAACGAAAGACATTATATCCCTCCATATAAGATACAGAATTAGTAGAAAACCATGTTTCACAAACACAAATCACGTCAATTTTAGAATTCACGAACAAATATCGAAATTCGTCCAACTTAGGACTCAAACTCTGAGCATTAATGTGGCAGACCTTCAACCCACTATACTGCCCACTCAAAACGCGAATCATTGACCTTGTAGAATCATTACAACCATCGAAAACAAACTCCCTATTACCATTATCAGAATGAGGATTAATCATTATTAAAAAAGCTTAAATGACAAGGACCCAAAGTAGTCCAGTACAAGGGAAAAGCCTTAAACTGCATGACCAGATCAAGAGGAAATTTCAGAGACGGAGAGACGAAGATGATGATGATGAGAAATTTATATTTTACAATATTGAAATTCATTATTTACAAAAGTATTGTTAAAAAAATTGACGAAAATAAAATAATTATAAGAAAGAAATAATAGATAATGAAAAAGAAATAAGTTATAAGCGAAGCTTCAGAAAAAATACAAAAAAAAAAAAAAATTTACTATCGATGATTAAAGTTCGTCTTGTTAATCAGCTGTTCTTGTTGTCAACAATGATTTCGTAGCAATATCAGTCAGAGCATCAATGTTCTCCACTAAAAGAGCTTTTGCATTCCGGTGCTTTTTAACGTAAACAAATCCCCTCATTGTAAAGGCCGAAAACAATTTACCATCATTTTTTATTTTTATTGCGCTCTGCAAAAGCGATCTGTTTTTAGTTGTGAGACATTCATGCATAAACACAGGGCAATCGGAGGGATGTCCAAGGTCGCGGAGACTCAGTGCTTTTCTTGTTTTAGTGCGGTGGTTGGAAATCGATCTCAGTACAGTACCTTTGTCGCGGGGTGAAAGAAATTTTACTATCACGGGTGGATTCGAGGTTTCATTTTTAGTTTTGAGACGGAAAATATCCCGAATATTTAATGGTTTTAAATCCACACGCTCACACAAGTGATTAAAAGCCAATTTTAAGTTCTCGTTCGGTAGCAAGGGAAGACCATGTATTAAAGCATCGCTCTCAGTTTTCCTATATTGCTGCAGTTCTTCATTTCGATCAATGCGGGCGATAATCTGTTGAAGTGCGTCATCATGTTGTTTAAGTTGTACTTTAAGTGCATTGTTTTCTTTTTTAATGATATCAACTTCGCTGAGCTTAATCTCCAGTGTTTTTATGCGGTTATTTACGTCATCAATTGAGCTCTTAATTTTAGATATATCGGTTTCAATTTTCGCCGTTATTCTCTCTTCGGAGTCATGTATTTTTGTTGAAATAAGCGATATGATATATTCGCTTTGTTTACGAAGTGTTTCTTCTGAAAGTGACATTTCAACAAAGTTTTTTTCCAAAGTGAAATCGATCGATTGTTTCGGTGTGATTTGTGTGGTGTTAACCAGAGAAGAATTTTTTGGCTGTTTCGGATCTGGACTCTGCTGCTTTTTACCTGGAGATGATGATAAGAGTTTTCTGTTTCGTTTTGCAGACATGTACTCGTTTGAAATGTATGTATGTATATATAATCCAAGAGCTGTCAGTTGTGATATTGTGGTTGTGAGGTTTTATTTATTAATTCAGCGGTAAAGAGAAGTTAAATTCTAAAATTTTAAGAGAACAAGTTACTTATAGTTTTTCCCGCAATATTTCGATTTAAATGTCAGATTCAGGGAAAATGATTTAGAACTATTTCGGTTTAAGAAAACTTCTATTAGTTTTATGTATTTTATTTCAGTTTTTTCTTTTTTAACACTTAAAAAAAAAAAAAAAATTAAGAGTACTCTTTTATAGAAGAAAAACTTGGTACGTTGAAAATTAACGCTTGAAAAACTTGATTGATAATTGCCACTTGATCACGCACGTCCACTCAGCAACACATCTCTGTCACAACTTGTATAAATAGTTGGCCTATGAAGATTTAAATAGATTTTCAGTTAACCGTTATTAAAAAAATGAAATGCACTTGTTTTGTTGTTTATTGATCTCCTGTTTTATGCAAGCCAGCAATAGTTTAATGTTAACCATGGTGCGTGGCGTTGCATTATCAAGAGACCTTAGGGAATCCATAAATAAAGCCTTCGAAACGGGATTATTGAGCTATAAAATCGCAAAACAATTGAATTTACCGCGCTCATCAATTCGAAACATTATCTCAAAGTTCAAAAATAGTGGAAATGTGGAGATCGGTTAAAAAACGGGACGCCCACCAATTGCAAAACCTCGAAATTGCCGAGTTTTAAAAAAAATAATAAAAGAAAATCGACGTCAAACGGCCGCTGCAATAACTGTTCAATGGAGGGAAAGAATAAAAAAAAAAGTGTTTCGGTCGACACTTGCCAACGGACCATGAAAAAAATTGGATACAAATTTTGTAAGGTTTTGTTTTAGATTTATTTAAATTAGAGCAATTTTAATTCGTTAAAAACATAGGCCAAAGAAAAACCACTTTAAACACCTAAACAAAAGAAAAAGCGGCTAGATTGGGCCAAACAACGTAAAAACTGGACTTTAAGTCAATGGCGGTCCGTTATTTGGAGTGGTGAGTCCAGGTTTGAAGTTAGCGTGGGCGACGAACGAAAACGAGTCATTAGAAATTCAAGAGGTTTTTCACAAAGATTGCCTTAAAAAAACGGTCAAGTTTCCAGCATCTCTAATGATATGGGGATGCATGTCGGGGCGGGGTTTGGGCAATTTACATTTTGTAAATGGAATTGTCAATGCTTCCAAGTACAGGATATTCTGGAAAATGAGCTTCTCCCATCAATACCACGACTTCAAACCAGTGATGGAGACTATATTTTCCAACAGGATGGAGCTTCTTGTCATACTGCAAGGTCTACAATGGCGTGGTTATCTACTGAAGCTATTCCTTTACTGGAATGGCCTTCCAGCAGCCCTGATCTTTCACCAATTGAAACTGGCTGGCATAAAATCAATTAAAAACCATGCCGGACTCTTCAAGTCCTTAAAGCTAAAATCATAAATATTTGGGAGTCTTTTGGTACGAAAAATGTCAAAAATTAGTTGACACAATGCCACGACGCATAGAAGCAGTTATCAAGGCCAAAGGCGACGTAGCACCATGGTAAAATAAAAATTAAGACTCATAGGCCAACTATTTTGCACTTAAAAAAATGCTTAAATCGTTATTTTATTTTGTAAGATTGCTCTATACCGTTATTTAATTGAAGTAATTTTGTTTTTGTTACTTATTCCTATTCAAAATAAATATATCTTAAGAAAAATACTAAAATATTGATTTTATTTCCGATGGAATTTAAGAATCAGCATATTTTTGTTTTTTATCATAGGTAGTCCAACTATTTTGCATTTGGGCTCGTAGTAAGTGCTTACGCAGATGATTTGGAGGACTGTCTGGGCAACGAATTAGTGCAATTTGCTTCAATGCTCAATTCTGATGTGGCTGGTATTATTGACAGCAGGAATCATGAGGCTCTGGAAATGCAGGTTTACAAGCTGTTGATAAATAATTCTTTACAATCTTGTTTGCCGAACGTTGAAATTGCTTTGCGCATTTATTTGTCTCTCATGATCACCAACTGCAGTGGTGAACGATCTTTCTCAACACTAAAACGTGTTAAAAATGAATTGAGGAACACGATGAGCCAACAACGTCTTAATCTCCTCACTTTAATGAATATTGAACATGATTTACTCCGAGAAGTCGATATCAACAGCATTATTTATAAATTTTCCCAAATTAAATCAAGAAAAGTTTGTTTGTTACAGTTTTGTTTTATTTAATACTCGTACCATAAACTTGATAAGTGCCTAACCTAAAACAGTCTAAGGGCCCCTTGATAGAATTTGCTACAGGCCCCGTGCTGGCTTAATCCGGCACTGGTTGGAGTGTCTTTGGAAGATGCGTGGGAAAGGAATCAATTGTGTTAGGAGGGTACCATGTAGTGAGATCACTACATCCTTCCCCCCTTCGAAAATGAAAATTGACCTTGAAGAGGTTAATTTTCTGTATAAAGGTTTAAAAGTGCAGGGAATTGTACAATTATTAAATTTTTGACAAAAATTTTTCAAATGGAATTTTCCTTACAATAATTATAAAAAAAAAAAATTTATTTTTTTTTTTTTAATAATAATGGTGATTAAGAGTTGTCCTTGAAGAGGTTACAATTTTTTTTTTTTTTTTTATTTAGTTTATTTAGTTAACAATATTTTAATCTTTTTTTTTCAATTTTTGATTTATCTTAGTAATAATGTTGCTTTTTTTGTTTTTTTGTTTTTTGTTTTTTTTTTTTTTATTATATCTAAGTATATTAACTTACGTAAATAGATATATTTTTTCTTTTTTTTTGTGTATATAAGAGTTTTTTATATTTTACAAATGTTTTGCATATTTTGTTCTCTTTTTTTTAATATTATTCTTTGGGATGCGAACAATGTGAAGGATATTTTCTAGAACTTAGTCTTCTAGTGAAATCTAGTGCAAATTGTATGCTTCTTTTGTCTTTGTTTTTGTTATTGTTAGTCAGTCCAGTTGTAACAGTTAAAGTATGACTTAAGATTTATTGCTTTAGTGGAGCAGGTACTATTTGTTGAGGCATAATTTTTTGTTTTACTGTATTAAGCACGGTTGTTTGTTTAGGTACAGGGGGTGCACTTTCTTGTTTGAAAGAAGTTGAGGGACCCTTAGTGATAGTATTTGGTAAAGCACTAGGTAATGGAGGTGGCGTTATGTTTATCATTTTTTTGTACGGGCTTAGAGTTTTCAGGTAAAGTATTTTCTGGTTCTGCCGTACATATTTTGATTGATGTAACTGGCGCATCATTAGGACTCTGTTATTTTTGTTCTGAATTTTATAAATATTATGATTAAGAGAATTATAAGTAGTATTAATACTCCTGAGTTTGTATAGGATATTAATTCAGGGGAAAACATAGTATATAGTTTATTTATAGAGATGCTGTCTTCCAATTGTCGTAAATTTTCATTGATTTTTATCCAGTTATTTTTAAATGAGGTTTGGGAGAGGTGAATGCTTGGAAAGTTTTCTAATGTAGTGGTATTAAAGTAGGTAATATTATTATTGGTTGTGTGTACTAGTGAGATTATTTTAATAAAATCGGGGATAGTAAAATCGGAATTTGATTCTGTTGGTAGCTTCCAATGTGCAACTGAATAGGTACAATTTTTAAATAGGTGAAGTATTCCTATACTTTCTAAGTATTTCTATTCCTATACTTTCTAAGTATTTCTGAGATATAGTTTCAGCATATTGAGAATAAATGATTTGTTTATTTTGGAACGCAAATAGCCAATTATTTGGAGCTCTTAGTTTGATAATATTGTTGGGGAAACTTGTGGACATTATGAACTTGCAAGGTGAGTGATTGTGCGTTTTTATACCAGGAATATTAAAGCAGAGAGAGTTTGAATTTTCGTAAATTGAAAACGGTTTGTCTCGATTACAGATGAAAAAATGTGAATCTTGATATGTATTAAATTTCAAACAAAGGTTGTGAAACTCTGTTGTTGTAAAAGTAAGATGGGTGTTTGTTCGGCTTGTCATGACGTATTCGAAATCTATATCCAACAGACCATAATTAGTTTTGTTGAATTTTATTGGAAATAAATGTAATTGGAAAATATCAAAGGTATCTGAATTGCATAGTGGGATCGTGAGTTTAATTAGAATCTGGTCTTGGAACTAAATTGAGTTAACGGTAGTTAACTCATTGATATTTTGTGGGTCTTGCAAGTTAATATTAGTGTGTTATGGAATGTTAAAATAAAGTTGTTTCAAATCTTTCGAACGAAGGAGGAAAGGGTGTAATTTGTGTTGTTGTAAGGAGTTGATAAGGGTGAAAAATCTTGATAAGATTGTTCGAATTGTTTGAAGTTGGCTAAACATCTTAGCGACGATCTCGTTTATTTGTATTTGTGCTAAATTGTCGTTTGCTAATGTACCTAGACTTGTGAATTTTTCTTTAACAGTTTTGGAAAAATTATTTACTTCTAGTGCCAATGTCTCATGCTCCGATTGGATCTTGTCAATTGGTTCACTGATAATATCAAAATTAGATTTCATTAATGTTAATTGTCTTTTTAAGTACTGAACGTTTTGTTCACGAAAATAAAGTCAAATTTGTTAGTTGTCCGTGAATTTGTTCGGCGTCCTTGTCATCCATGGTTCCGAAAACGAACTTGCTTATTCTGCCAACTATATTCACCAGACCTCTCTTAGAACGGTGACTACCAAAGTTCATTTATTTCTTCCTTCAGGTCACTAGTAGTCTTATTTATGATTGATGACCAACTTTGAATTTTTTTTCCTTAACATTCTTGTCATAATAAACATTGTTTTTCTTTTTTTTTCTCGTGAAAAGTGTCTCGCAATTTTGTAACCATGTTGGAGTCTGCTTTTTAGTTCGTTGGCGTAATTGTCGTAACTATAGAAAGTTTGTGGTTCCCTACTTATTGAGTTTGGAATCCGTGCAGGATAACCATACAACAATTCAAATGGAGTATAATTTGTGCTACTATGTGGAGTTGTGTTATATACAAACATAGCGTATAGAAGCCATGTGTCCCAAGAGAAAGGATCTTTGTCAATGTAATGACGTAAATATTCTGCAAGCGTCCTGTGACTACGCTCTAATGCGCCGTTGGTTTGGGGGCGGTATGTTGTTTGCAATTTCCTTGTTTTGAGGACCTTGCGTACCTCTTTAAACAAAATGCTGAGAAAATTTGATCCCTGATCCGTTAGGATCGAGTCGGGTATCCCAAATCGACATACCAGCCGTTCAACTAACATTCGTGCTATAGTTCATAGAGGAAATATATTACCTAGAGTCACGACCGGTACCCCTCTTGCCTGAAACACCATCAAATTTTTTTTGAGGTGAGTAAGAGAAAACTCTCTTAAATTCCCTATCCGTGAATACGTGTGAATGGTGGATTAAAATACAAAATGAAGTCAGTAGCTCAAAATTTGAAGTTTTGTTTTTTTTTTGTGAATATCAAAATGACAGTTCTCAAAACAAATATTTTAGAATTGTAAGTAGACCTTGATTATAAATATTCGTGATAAACATTAATTGTTTTTATACTTAGGCTTATGTTAATTACTTAAATTAGAATATAGTTCAACAAAATACGCAAAACGCAAATAACCAACAGCGAATAGTCTCATCAGACAGTAAGTGCACCTACAAAGACCATTCAACAACACCGACCAGCAGCGGGCATTACAAAAGCAGATTTACTAAATTAACTCCCAAAATAAATCTTACCACCAGCCTAAATCATCCAGAAAGCACCACGATTACAAATGGAGAAGTTAATAGTCATGAGGATACAACCGAAAATAAAGATCAGCCAGATAGTTCAACGACAAGTGGTCAACAAAAAGTACAACAACAACTCGATCCAGAAGCACGTAATCCTGGTCCGGAATCAGTCTCATCAGCAGTCACGGATTCATCTTCATCGCGGCTAAATCTACGAACAACACTCCATGATAATCTAGCCAAAAAGCTTGTTGAAATTCTATCGAATCCCAATTCAAATGAAAGTCTATCGGAGCATTCGTTCAATACCTCATCCAGTCATTCCCTGTCACGTTTATCCAAACATACACAGCCAATAGTATGCCTTAGTTCCGAAGAAGAAATCGTCAAGAAAGCTAGAGAGAGAGAGACTTTATTTCTCTTCTGCCACGTGAACTGGCGCTACAAGTGTTGGCCTATTTGGAATGGATCGAACCGATCTTTGTTCTACAAAACCCTAACTTGCTTAGGAATTCTTCAGGCACGGTAATAACTTTGATAATGGCCGATAAGAAGACAAAATCAGCTTCTATTGATATTTTGATTGTAATTGTCGAGTTTTCGACATTGGTTGTTCGCAATTACACATTGCAAAAAGTGAGCCGGACGGACGGGGTAAGTGTTGCGAACTAATACAAATATAATAGTTTTAAATGCATGTTTTTTTGGTTTTTTTTTTTTTTTTCTGCAGGGATGAATGCCACTTACCTAATATAGCTAGTGAACAAATGTTGACTGATTCCGAACCAAAGAACATGCTCACCGAGAAGGGGGACTTCCTAAATTTCTTTTACAAGAATAGTATTCAAGCCTTAATTGGTAAAATCATTTTTATTTGGTTTATACAAGAAACTTAATTATTGTCTTTATCGACAGCTCCAGTTTTAATGAATACCATTGGTGATAGACTACAAAACGAAGATTATTAAACGGTGCAGTTGTTGGGTCTAGTTTTGGACATTCTATCATTCTGTGTATAACATCACACGCATCACATTAAGAATTTTACTATACAAAAAGATCTCCTCAAGAGAATACTAGTGCTAATGAAAAACACACATACGTTACTCGTTCTTGGCGCCATTAAAAAATTGATAACTGTGACAAATTGATTTTAAATCTAATTTTAATTTAGCTATCCAAATATTTAAACAAGGAATACCTGCGTGAAATGGGAATCACATTGATGGGCGATATTAAGCCACAAGTACAAAGTTAAACTTCCCTCTGGCACCACCGAACGCAACAAAGAAATTTTGGCCAAGAAAGCGATGCTCTATTCGGACGAAGAAACTTCGGCGATGCCACGAATTTTCGAACGACTCTCGCGGAGCATAAATATCGATTTGGAAGACCTGACTAAGTCAAACAAGAAAAAAGTTAACAAAGACCCGAAAATTAGGATCACGGGAGTTGGCAGCAACTCGATATTTTCCCGTCTGGGAGGCAAAAGAGAACCAGATTATGCAATTGCGTCCTCAGATCAGCATATCAATCCAATTCTCAAAAAGTCGTCAAAAATTGTAAGATTTCTTTTTCCCCACTTTCCTTGCATTTTTTAAATGATTTTTTCGTTTTCAGAGTTCGTCTAGCGTTGTCGTGCCCGTCTCGAAGACATCACAGAAAGTCCTGCTGGTCAAGAAAGTCCCTATCAAGATAGACTCGGATTACTCCTACGACTCAGACGATGATGATGTCCGAATGGACACTAGCGGGGATAAGTATGTCTCGTTTGCATCAGAAACTGAGGTTCGCGAGATTGCTCCTCCTATTGTCAGTATCAAGGCAAAATCAAATAATCGATTGTCTGCGTCTAACATGAGGTCTCCAATTGGCTCTGGAATGCACGGTAAGATTTTTTCAATTCTTTCCCAATCTAATAATCCTCATTCTTCTATTCGTGATTTTCCTTCTCTTGAAGTTTTGTATTTTCGTCAAACTAATCGTAGTCATCTTTTTTCTTACACAGCGGATAGAATCCATCGGACAGCAAAACCCGTGAAACTGAAATCATCGCCGCCACACACCAAAATTAGTCCAAGTAAAGCTCAACCTATTCGTATGAAATCCGAAGAGCTGCTCAGGTCAGAAAAACCAGTCTATAGCCGATTAGGAATGAATCCCGTGGGGAGTGGACTCTCGAAGCTAACAAACCGTATAGGTCGAGTGGCTCTGACAAGTGGTTCTAAATCAGCCACTTCAACGGGGACCTCTCCCTCGACACGTAAGAAGACTCCAAGCAATAAAAGTGGAAGTGTCTGCGAGAGATTAGGCTTTGCCCGTTAAATAATGAATAGGTCATCTAGGTCATTAGTTTTAAATTTTATGAAAGAAGAACCCTGACTTCTAAATATTGCAGTTGATTTAAAGGCGGAGCGGGATCAATATATGAAACCCTGTTTCCATCAGTGTTTGCATAAATAATGCTTTTTTTATAATATAATAAACATTTAACTCAAATAACGTGTGAAAAAGAACAATCAAGATTTCAAAATTAAGAAACAATATTAAAAAAAAATAATGAAATAAAAAAGATTTTTCTTTTTAATAAAATAAGTGCAATAGATTTTCAGAAAATGATGATAATAGAGATGTAAACCAGATGCAGATAGTTCAATTTTCATTTCATATCGTGGTTTATTGATCACTTCTAAGAAAATCCTACGATTTTTCATTATATTCTTCAAAATAGTGTATAAATCATCCTGTCATTCCTAAACTACTTGCTCGATTCCAACGATTTAAATGGTCTTTAGTGTTGTTTTTAATCCTCTAGGTGATTCTGAAACCCATTTTAAAATCTAACCAGAACATCGAAAAAATGTCATGCCAGAGACGTTTCAACATTTTCGAATTCATACTGAAATTCTTGAAACGATACCCATATGCAAATTTTTCGAAGTTTTTGATAAAATTAAAGTTGGTTTTCAGTTCTACTTAGAGGACTTAAAGCAAAACTCGAAACCATTTCAATATTCCAAATGAAGCAACTAGTTTAGAAACGACAACATAATGTATCGATCACTTCCAAGAAAATCATATAATTTTTCATAAAATTCTTGAAAATGGTAGATAAAAAATCCCGTCATTTCCAAACTACTTGCTCGGTTCGGATGATTTGAACGGTCTTCGGCGTTGTTTTTAATCCTCTAGGTGATTCTAAAAACTAATTTTAATTTAAACAAAAACTTCGAAAAATTTTCATATGGGGAACGTTTTAGCAATTTCAATATTCAGTATTCATATTGAACTTGTTAAAACGTTCCCGATATGAAAATTTTTCGAAGTTTTTGTTAAAATTAAAATTAGTTTTTGAAATCACCTAGGGGATTAAAAACAACACTCAAAACCGTTTCAACCATCCAAATGAAGCAAGTAGTTTGGAAATGTCGACATGGTTTATTGATCAATTTTAAGAAAATCATATAATTTTCCATGAAATTCTTGAAAATGGTAGATAAACCATCCTCTGTCATTTCCAAACTACTTGCTCCATTCAGATGATTCAAACGGTTTCGAGTATTGATTTAAGTTCTCTAGATGGTTGTGAAAACCATTTTTAAATCTGATAAGAATATCGAAAAAAGTTCATGCCAGAGACGTTTGAACATTTTCATATTCGTATCGAAATTATTGAAACGTTCCTCATATGAAAATTTTTCGAAGTTTTTGTTAAAATTAAAATTGGTTTTCAGATTTACCTAGAGGACTTAAATCAACACTCGAGACCGTTTAAATCATCCGAATGAAGCAAGTAGTTCAGAAATGACAAGATCGTTTATCTAGTATGTTCAAGAATTTCATGAAAAATCATATGATATTTTCGAAAGAGATCTATAAACCATGTTGTCATTTCCAAACTACTTGCTTCATTTAGATGATTGGAACGGTTTTGACTTCCAATTTAAATTTATTAACTTATTCTGAAAACCATTTTCAATTCGAACAAATATTTCAAAAATTGCCTATCTAAAAGAAATGTTGACATGTTTCATTTCTCAGAAACATAATAAGATTACTTTTACATTGAATTATTTTGAAACCTTTGTTTGGAACACATGCCTTTTATTATCTTAATTTTCATAAAAAAAATGATATTGATATTTTTATTCCAATTCTAGCGATAGCTAAAGTAGACTAAAGTGGCTATAATGTAGTGCCTTCTTTTTCGATTACATATTAGGAATAGCCTCGTGGCAGTCATTTGGTATATAATATAAAATATATTGTTGAACTGCTTTTGCTCATAAGAATTTGTATTTATCTTGCGACAGTTGTTACTAATACATATTTCTATAAATTATAATTATGTTTTAACAATACTTTATATGGAAGAAGGCGAAGTTCTTTTTACCGCTTCTTCCAGGTGTACTTTTTGCGAGCGCCTTCTTGGCCAAACTTCTTTCTCTCACGGCGACGGTAGTCCCGGGTGAGTAAGCCAGCTAATTGCATTTCTTCAATCATGTCCTGATCGACGAAACTTCTTAAACTCATTGCGCTACCCCATCGAATAGCGCCTGCTTGACCAGAAGGACCACCATTCAATATCAACCTTTCCGAGCATCTGGGTGAAAATCAAAGGGAATATTATCTGTTCTCTACTTTGTGCATGTTCAAAGTATGTTATATCTTCTCCATTTATCTTGATCTGGCCCGACCCTGGAAATCGAAGTGTCACATCGGCGCGAGCTCTTTTCCTTAAACATTTATAAGTGGTAATATACACTCGGTCTTGTTCATCGATTTGTAGTTTTGGAATTTCGGGCTGCTTGCTCTGATCCAGCAAAGGTTTTGTGAATTTATATATAAAATCTTTTCATTTATACGAATACGGATGAGCAACAAGACGATCCATTGCATTTACAAAATTGCTGTACTCTATGTCAGCAATCATTTCGACTAATTGTTTTTCCGATTGGTCTTTTGGAATCCACTGAAATCCCCTCAGATCACTGGAAAATAAAAATTCCATATTACTTTTGTATAAGAATCATGGCAAACCAATATATCTAATATTAATATTGACTTGTTAGAAAATTGGTGGTGACAACAAGCATACGGAAACATTATGTAATTAGAGTTGTAAGTCACTAGCGCCTGGTTAGCCATTACCTGTTTTGTATTCTTTAAAACAACTTGATTTAAAATGAAAATATATTTTCCAGCTTTATAGCAATATTTAAAAAACAAAATTTATTTGGACTGCTTTTCCAAATTCATTTCGGGTTTGACATAGAAGACAAACCATATGCCAAGAGCGTTCACGTTCAAATGGTATCGTACATAAGATAACAGCGTCAAACACACCTGAAGAGAACATTTAAAAATCATTTTATCCACCGGCTTCACTCATATTCTTCAGCCCAAGGAGCAAGACAACACACAGGAAGATAGTTAAAGGATACCTCCTGGAATATGAGATTTGAAGCAAAGGAAAAAGTTATAGGAAAATTCAAACATAATAAAACTACATTTTCGAGCCATTGGATCTAGAAGTAAAAAAAATAAAATGCACGACTGGATCGCACGAACTTGCTCTTATGTATAAGTACTTTGGAATGAGGACAAAAATTGATAAATTTTATGCTGCCGTTGCTGATAATTGCTATCCTGTGTTTGCCTTAACTGAGACATGGTTGACCAAAGGGATATATTCGTCAGAACTGTTTTCCAGTAATTACCATGTCTACAGAAGAGATCGGTATGTGGATAGTGAAAACAGAGGAGGAGGCGTTGTTTTATCCGTGAGTTCTAAGCTCATAAGCTTTCAAATATCATTATACAATCAAAATATTGAGCAAATATGTGTTAAAATTGAAGTACCTTTTGCTTGTGTAAATTTATATATCTTTGTTTCGTATATACCACCTGGTAGCGATATAATTACATATTCATTGCATTTACAAAATATAAAAAAAGTATTTGACAATCTTGATAAAAAATCATTTTTAGTTATATTGGGAGATTTTAATCTCTCACAAATAAATTGGATTTATTCTGATGAGGACAAAAGTTTATATCCATCCAATGTAACCTCTAAAATAGAATATGATACCTTAGATTTGCTCTCATCTATGAATTTAAATCAAATTAATAGTATACAAAACGATTATGGACGTATTCTTGATTTAGTTCTTTTAAGTAATGAGCTTGAAGCAGTAGTTTCTGAAATAATTGAACCTCTGTTTTTAAAAATGTGTAAGGAAAGTTTAACTAAACCTTTAAGGATGTTATTTAACTTATCACTAGCCCAAGGAGTATTTCTTGATGAATGGAAGACCTCGGTCATAACACCAATACATAAAGCCGGCTCCAGGCAAGATATTACAAACTATAGACCCATTACTATGTTACAAACAATTCCAAAACTGTTTGAAGCCGTGGTTAAAAAACGTGTGTATGCAAACATAAACCGTGGAATCTCCGAAAACCAACATGGATTCGTTAGTGGTAGATCAACTACTACCAACTTATCTCTTTTTTCGCAATTTTGTACTAAGGGTATGGAGCGTGGTGGTCAGGTCGACGTGATTTATACGGATTTTTCGAAAGCGTTTGACCGAGTTCAACACATTATTCTATTGAAGAAGTTAGAAGCTTTTGGATTTCACTCTAATTTATTAAAGTGGTTTCATCAGTATCTTATTGATCGAATACAATATGTAAAGATAGGTAATAATTTATCTAAGCAAATTAAAAACTTTTCGGGAGTTCCTCAAGGAAGTCACCTTGGGCCTCTCTTTTTTGATCTTTTTATAAATGATCTTCCTTCTTGGGTGAAATTTTCTGGAAATTTGCTGTTTGCAGATGACTTTAAAATGTTCAAACTTATAAAATCTGCAACCGATTGCGAACTTCTACAATACGACCTTAATAGAGTGTCTAAGTGGTGTGAAGATAATTGCTTGCAATTGAATATTTCTAAATGTAAGTTCGTTTCTTTTACTCGATCTCCTCGAACTGTTCAGTATTCGTACAACATTAATGGTATTGAACTAGAAAGAGTTGATAGCATAAAAGATCTGGGCGTTGTCTTTGACAGTAAATTAAATTTTAATCGCCATTATGATTACATTGTCTCTAAAGCAAATAAATTGTTAGGCTTTCTAAAGAGAAATTCTAAGGATTTTAAAGATCCACATACTTTGAAATCCCTATATATTAGTTTAGTTAGGTCAAATCTAGAATATGCTTGTTGTATTTGGAATCCATCATATGAAGTAAGCGTAAATAGAATAGAAGCAATCCAGCGCAAATTCACGCGGTATGCTTTAAGAAAACTGAATTGGATCGATAATATTATGCCTCCATATAAGCGAAGATGTCTCCTGTTAGGGATGCAAACTCTAGAATCCAGGCGTAAGCATTATCTTGTTATGTTGGCAAGAGATGTCCTATGTTCGCATATTGATTGCTCCGCTCTTCTTGCTTCTTTTCCGATCTTTGCTCCTTCAAGACCCTTAAGAGAAAGAAAAATGTTTTTTTACGTGCCACGTTTTTATACAAATTATGGTAAAAGTGACCCAGTATCCAGCTCTTGCACATTATTCAACTCTGTTTGTGACATAATCGACCTAAATTTAAGCAGATTTTTATTTAAAAAGACATTAATGCTTGTGATATGCTAAATTATTTAGTCCTGTTAGTAAGACATTAAATTTCAACATTAAACTTTTATTGACTAAGGATATTAATCCCATAATTTTATGTACATAATATACGTATTTATAAATATATTGTTAAGTCTAAAAGAGATTGTAAGCTCGATAGATACAAATAAATAAATAAATAAATAAAATACATTTTATAAATATAAAAATGTAAATATAAAATTGCCGTTTGATTTCCGGAAAAGTATGAATTTATGCAAACAAAGTTTAAAAATCGTTTTATTATTAAAGTAATTTTTTATATAAGAAATTTCTTTAAAGTTTTTCGAGAACAAAATTTGGGATGCAAATTTTAAGTATTTAGTAGTATAGATTTTAGGAAATAATTTCAAAAAATAATTGTTCACACGTTTTAAAGACTTTTCAAAAAAAAAACTGGAATTTTTTTTTTCAAGAAACCTAAAAAATATTTTTATATGCAATATAATTTCAAACTTAAGAGGGCTATTGCTGAAATTTTTTGGTTAAAATCGTTAGAGCCGTTAATGAGAAAGTCGAAAATAAAAAAAAAATGGTTCTATGACAGGTACCATTAATAACATTTTGCCTCAAAAAAATTTTTTTTTACAAAAATGTAGTCCATGTCCATAATATCACACATAATTTTTTTTTTATCAAAATCGTTGAGCCGTTTTCGAGATAAATAAGATTATGCATTAAGGGTGTATGGGGGGTACCGTTAGTTTTGGAGCTAAAAAAAAATTGTTTAAAAAAATAGGTCCAGTGGCTTGGGCTCTACATCGAGGTACAGACATACAGACAGACAGACGGAAGTGTCGGACCCACTTTATTCGTCTTCGCTATCATCGTAATGTCAACTTTGATCAAAATATTTTTTTTTCAAATGCAGAACTTGCCCTGTAGTACCTATGTATGCACATACATACATACATATGTATACCGCAAGTAAAATATTTTGAAATGCAATATTTTTCAAACTTTTTTTTCAAATTTTTAGAAGCTTCTCGATAAAAAAAAATTTCATTAAAATCCATTATGACGATATAAGAATTTCAAAATTCGAAAAAATAGTTCTATGGTAGGTATTGGGTACGAGAAGAAATAACCACACCCTCGAAACAAATACCATCAAGAGGTACACTGATGGATCGATAACAAGCGAAGGGACTGGTGTATGAATTTTTGGGCCTAGAACCAAACTTTACATGCATTTTCCAAGCGGAGGTAACCGCCATAAGGAAATGCGTGGATCGAAATCTCGAAAGGAACTATCGTAACAAGAATATTGCCATCATGTCAGATAGCCAAGCTGCACTCAAGGCGCTGAACTCATATTCCATCAGCTCTAAATTAGTGTGGGAGTGCACAAACAGGCTAAACAAACTTGGCAAACAAAACAGGGTTACACTTCTCTGGGTTGGTGTTTGTGGAAACGAAGAGGCAGACTTCTTAGCAAAAATAGGCCATCGACCCCTTTAATAGTGCCAGAGTCCTATTGCGGAATAGGAGAAAATGTTATCAAAACCAAATTAAACAAGAAAAGGAGGCAAGTGGATCCAAGAATTAGAAAGAACTCCCAAAGCTAAGGCAGGCGAAACTATTACTGGGTAACTACAACTAGGAACGTTTTACTGCATAAACTTAAGTAGAAATATTCTGAAAATAAAAACAGATATCCCAACTTGACACTAAAAAATTAGAAGACACCTAGGTTTACTTGGTGTGGTAAGCAGTACCACATGTAGATTCTGCAACATGCATGAGGAAACACTGTACCACATACTAGGAAATTGTTGTCCACTCATGCAATACCCCTAATACATAATTCATTCGTTCATTCATGGTAGGTACAGTCAGCAATATTTTATTTTAAAAATTTCTGTATTGAATAATAAATCGTAAAAATTAATCGAAAGAAAAAAAATTTATAAACAAAGAAAAAAACGTTTGGGGGTGAAAATTAAAAAAAAAAAAAACGCTCTCTACGCTCTCTAGTTTAAAGGCTGTAGTCGACCAAACAGACAAACAGACAAACAGACAAACAGAATTGCAACACCCACTTTTTTCGTGTTCTCTATCATAGCAATGTCAACTTTGATCAAAATCTCGAGTTCGATTTTGTTTACGAATTCATAACTTCCTATATAGTACTCGTACCTTGTATATGTCGCAAGTAAAAACTAGATTTAGAAAATTCAAGGAGCATGATACAATACTCCAAAACCAATTTTCAAAAGCAGCTAGACCCCAAAATCTTAACGATTCTATAACAGCAGCGTAGCATTATGTCAACTCTTCATCAAAGCGTGAAACTTTTTTGGAATAAACTACCACCAAAAGTAAAACTAAGTGGAGAAAATCATTGGGTAGTGAAATTAGTACATCATTTAATGAAAATAGATGCATCTTATCCATTTTGGCGTCTAAGGCTTCTTCTAATAGACCGAGAGCCCACAGCAATTTTTGGATGTGATTGATAACAAAAACTAATTAGCATAATTAGATAGGCCCTTAGTAGTTATTTACAAATGCGAGCGCCTTGCATGCTCAAGTGGAAGTGCATAATAGTGCATGATATATGCAGTTCTTTCCAAGTCTAAATAATTATGTAATCAAAAAATGCCAAAATGTAGAGTTAAGCCCTCTGATTGAAAATATAGAGGTCCAAGACGTTTTGCAGACAGCCTTCTGCCTGCCAGACGCGATAAGAATACGGTACTTCTTAGTTGCACGAAGAAGGCCGCTTTCAAAACGTCGTGGATCTCGATATTTGCAAGTTATGGCAAATTTCTTATCACAATTTTTTAGACTTTGGAAAAACTACATACCTGATGCACTCTTGCTCCCACTAGAGAATGCAAGACGTTTCCGAACTGAAAAATCTGCCTTATGGATCGAATCTAAAAGTGAACATTTTGAGATACTTACACTTTCTGGGCAGCCTTTATACCGCGACGCAGCATTCTTTCCTCCAAGTCGTTCAACTTGTTGGTTTCTTCAACAATGTCCTTAAATTAATACAAAATAATTTTTCTGTCTTTCAGTTATTGTTCACTGCAAACTTACATAAAGCAATTTAAAAAAGTTAGGTCTGCCATTGTAGAACATGCTGTATCCGAAAGGACGTCCAGTTTCATCGAATTCAGCCGCTTTCCGTGCTGGAAACACTTGATCGGGACTTTTCATAGCGGGTCCGATGGAAAAATGGCATCATCAACGTCCTCTTGAGTGAATGTTTCACGATCTTCTCCCATCATATTGGCCAAATGTCTTTTACCGATTTCATACTCAATGTGTTGCGTTTTCATGAATTGATCGTGCTCTTGAGCCCGTTGTAGATAATAGGCTTTCATGGCTTTGCTTACTTTTTGTTTGTTGACAGCCATAAGAGTAGCGTGCACTGTAACTTCTGTACTGTAAGGAATTGCAATTGATTTTAATCCGGTATTACTTATACTTTTAAGAAAAACATTGTTTTTTGTTTTTAACAAATTTAAAATTGATAAACTTCGAAGGGCTATCCTGGGAATTTATTAAAACAAACTTGCCTCGGAAATTTAACAATTGTTTGTGCTGGCTTTCTCGAGTTTTGTTTTTATGACATTTGTTTTTTTTATCGATTTGCTTACTTGTCAAAATTTTCACCTTATTTGAGCTAAAATGTCTATTTTCCGTGGTCAATGTTGGGCACTATACGCATTGAATTTCTAGGGTGCGCTTCTACTTTTGCTTGGAATTTCTTAGTTTTTAACTGAAATATACATAAATATTAAGGAAATTGTATCCCAGAAGCAATAAAACTAATATTTAATACAGTTTTTATTAATAAAGAGATAAAAAAAGCAAAATTAATAAAAAAATATTTGTATTTTAAAATTTTTGAATTTAACGGATTCCATTTTTGAATATTCAAACGCACTTAGTCAACTCTTTTGCGCATTGAGCAAAAACCCACAAAATTTGAACAAAGCTGTGTTTGTTCCCATTTAAAATGCATGGGGCAACTAACACATCTTTGGACTGTGGGTTTTTTCCTCTCAATTCAGCTTGTAGGGTTAAAGAGAGCAAACCCCCGAAGTCGTGACTCTAGGTAATATATTTCCTCTATGCTATAGTTGAAGCCTCGGCGTTCGGTACAGGTATTGCTTCGAAAAACTTGGTTAAGTCATCCTGAAATGTCAGAATATATTTGTTAGTTTCATAACTGACGGTTAGTGGACCTACTATGTCTAGTGCTATACGCTCGAATGGGGATTTACAGGTGGTGGTAACTTTCATGGGTATTTTGTTGTTACGTGATAATTTGTTTTTCTGACATGACTCGCATTTACGTATATGGTTTTTGACATCTTTCGATATAGTTGGCTAGTAATAATACTGCTTAATTCGTTTAGAAGTTCTTGTTACTCCTTGATGCCTTGATGCCCGCCAAATGGTGACTCGTGGTTTTCATGTAGAATGTTTGATATTATCTTCTTGCTTTTCTATTAGTATCCTTGTATCAATATGGAGGTATGTGTTAAATTTTGCTTGTTTGAAAACTTTAAGTATTAATGTTTTTAAGTCGTTTTGAGGCTGATTACTTACGGGTACTGACAATGCAATTGATGATAAATTGTTTTATTACATTCATTTATGATGTCGTTCATGCATTTCTTAATGTTTTCTCGACCTGAAGGACTTCTTATTGGTAAAGGTAATGTAACTATATAATAAAAGACATTTGAGAGTTGGAATTTTTGAATCCAGACTTGACATATATCGGATTTCTTGAAATCAGGTAGACGATATTTTAATATTTTCTCTTCTGCGGTTTCTACTAGGGGCAATATAATTACTTTGAAGGTGACTTTATTATTTAAAAATATGGATTCTTTTTTTTTCGATAATTTTAATCTTTGATTGAGGTTCTGTTATTATTCCATTTCTTACGGACGCTGTGTCGTCTCTCTCTTCTTGTCGGTCGTCTCTTTCTTGTGCCCGTTTTTGACTTCAAGTAGTCACCGGCTTGAATGCGGCTTAAAGCATCAGCATTAGTGTTTAATTTTCCCTTTCTGTGTATTCGTATTCCCATTCCATTCCATTCCATCGCATAAGTCTAGACGTAGGCAAGAAGTTCCTTTTCAGAGGTTGTGTATCTTGTTTCACTCTCGTTTAAAGTACGACTTGCAAAGAAAATCGGTTTGTCTTTGCCAATAGGACCTTGTGACAAAACGGCGCCTAATGCAATATCGCTGGCATCAGTGGTAATTGAAAATTTTTCATTAAAATCTGGGTATGTCAGGATAGGAGGGTTCATGACTTTTTCCTTTAAAATCCTGAAAGCTTCGTCGCAAAAAGCGTTCCAAAGAAAGGTTACATTTTTCTTTAACAAATTTGTCAATGGCTTCGCAATTTCAACAAAGTAAGGGATAAATTTTCGATAATAACATACGAATCCAAAAAAGGATTTGATATCTTTCGGTTTCTTGGGAACAGGGAACGTTTTTACAGCTTTTGTTTTCTCAGGATTTGGTTTTATTCCTTCCTCTGAGATGACATGCCCCAGGTAAGTGAGCTTCTTTCTGATGAAATAACATTTTTCGGGCTGTAGTTTGAGGTTATTTTCTCTAAGACCTTTATCAATCTGGTATTATGATCGTTTAAATCATAGCCATAAATAACTATGTCATCCACATAGATAAAACATTCAATTCCTTGAAGTCCCATTAGTACATTATTCATAAGACGCTGGAAAGTAGCCGGGGCGTTTTTAAATCCGAACGGCATGCGATTGTATTCATAATGGCCAAATGGAGTACTGAAAGCTGTTTCTGATTTGTCAGTTTCTGATTTGAGGATTTGATGAAAGCCCTTTGTAAGGTCGAGAGTACTGAAATACTTAGCTCTTCCTAATTGATCTAGAATGTCAGTTATATTGGGTAAGGGGTAAGCATCTCCGACGGTGATGTCATTCAATTTCCTAAAGTCAACTACCACTCTCCATCGTTTAGTTCCATCTTGACCTGATGTTTTCGGAACTAGTAGTAGCGGAGAATTCCATGGACTATGTCATTCAATTTCCTAAAGTCAACTACCACTCTCCATCGTTTAGTTCCATCTTGACCTGATGTTTTCGGAACTAGTAGTAGCGGAGAATTCCATGGATTCTTGCTTGGTTGTACCACACCATCTTCTAACATTTCATTCACTTGTTTGTGAATTTCGTGTCTAGAACTTTCTGGAAGTCGATATGGTCTAGTATACAGTTTGTTTGTCTTCACCTGTAATAATTTTATGTTTCAATGTATTTGTATGAGTGAGGTGATCTCCCTCTAGATAAAAGAGATCGTTGAATTTGCGGCATATACTTAGAATGGTTTTTTTTCATCAATACGAGTATTACAATGTTTAAGTTCTAAGAGTGACTCTAATTTCTTTAACCTATTATTTACCGGATCTTTAAGACTATAGAGTTAGCGTTGTATTTATCGAGTTTTTCGTATTTTATTTTAATATTCATGCTTATTTTGACATTCTCATGAATAGTCTATTCGTTAGAATGATTCTATTCCTTCGAATGAACTTTCTTAATTTTGAGATTCGAACGAATAACATTCATTTGCGAAAGATAGCATAAAATGAACTTCAAATAAGATTCATTTTCATTGTCGGCTGTTTGACATTTACTATATTTCTATTTGAATTAGTATGACCGTTTTACATTTTTTTTTTGTTTCTAAACATTTTATAGATGGTGGATAAATAATCAAGAAACAAAATAATTAATACACTTTTTCATTATAAAGTAAAGTTTAACCGTAAAGAACTACATATTTATTACATTTTTTGTGTCAACTCAGCTGTTTTGAAACTATTCTTAAAAAAAATAAGTTGTTCATGACGCGTTCTAAATTTTTATTTTTTTTTCGTATACACTTGGTCACACTAAAATATCAAAAACAAAAGAGAAGTGTTTGTGAAATGTCAAAACCAAAACGTGAAATCTTTGTTTATTTGCAATTGTTTTGTTTATTGCTTAATAATTTAAATTTCTTGGATAAAAACATAAAATAATAAATAAAAATATGGCATTTGTGTTGTTTATAAATTAAGATGGTGTTGAAGAAGTGCAGAGGAGAAGGATAGTGGATGCTTTCTTTCTTTCAACGCGGGTGGTAAAAAAAACCCTTTGCTACCTCCGGGTTTTCTTCCATTATTTAAATTAACTTTTGCTTTTGTTCGCGGTTTGTCCAGTTGGAATGCGACCTTTTAACATAAAAAATAATAAAAGTAATTTATTTTCCATGAAATAATTAAAAACTTACATGTTTTGTTGTTTACTCGACAGAAAAATTCAAACGACACAAAAATGACATTTAATTCTATTCTTTCGAATGTCAAAATTGAATTAGCTTTCGCAAATGAATGAACTTTCTATGGATTGGGTGAACTTTCGATTTGTTCGATTAACATTCTAATCGCCGAGTCTCAAAATTAAGATTCAACGAATTCGACTCACTTTCTAACGAAAGAGAATGTCAAAATAAGCACCATTATTGATATTTATTTCTTGGTTTGAATCTAAAATATTCATTAGAAGTGCCTTTATTCTGAAATTTTTGTTTTGGGTAATTGTTTCGCCCAAGTAAATTCCTGGTGCTACCTCACCTTTTTTGCGTGACAATGTAATTTAAATTATCTTCTTCAAATGGTATCTCTGTTATTTGTTGTGTTCTTGGTCTTAGAATATTTTTTTTATTTTCCTCAGTCTTATTTTCTGCTGGGTTTTCTTTTCCTTTAATTGTTTTGTTTTATCTTTTACATTCATTTTGTTTTTTTATTTCCATATCGGCCTTGTCATTACTAGAGATTTCTTTTTTTGATTTTCCCGGATAGCCATGTGAGATTTTTGAGAAAATTGGGTTGCAAGCTTTTGTACGATTTCGGTCGAGTTTGAATTTTAATGAATCTCTTTTATCTGAAACGTCAGTAGATTCACATGGTGTTTTGTCAGTATTCATCCCGGTGTATAATGATACATCTGGGGATTTTGAATTACTGTACCAATGTAATTCAGTTCTTCCTTCTCATACTTAGTTTTTTCGAGACGTTTTTCACCCGTATATGGTATCTCGTAAGATATTTTACGGTCTCCCTTCTTCTCATTAGTTTCACATTTCGCTATCTTTTCTTTCCTTTGAGGTACACAAAATCTTTTTGCATGATTTACCTTACACTTAAACCTATCGAGAAAATCGTTTCCAAGAATTCCATCATATTCCAAGTGAGTTTTGCGTGACAACACTTGGAATGGATGTTCTAAGAATGATGTGCTTTTAATTTTAAGATCACCCATTTCTAATGTTCCTGTAATTCACCCATAGCTTGGATAGGTTCCCCAGATATGATTAAAATTTCACAACAATTTTTAGGTTTAATATAAGGCAAATTATTGTCTTTTAGAAGGCAAATGTCGGCGCCTGTATCTATTAATAAAGTTGAACAGTCTTTTGTTATCCTGTGTAATTTAAGACAAATGACTGGGTCTTTAAATTCAGGACAGAAGGGTAAAATTATTTTTAAATTTATTGGGTCGGAATAGGATGTATGTCGGCAGCAGTTCTCTGCGTTCGGGCGGAGTTGCCGACTTGTTCCACCCTGCATTCGTTTTTCGACTCAATTTTATCGAGATCTTCTGGATGTTTATTTGAACAACAATGCCGTAATTCGTGACTTGAATTTCCTTTAAATGGGTTTGAATTGTGGGAAGTAGGAAAGTTTCTAGGTGGTCTAGATAGATTTTTAGAATGTTCTAACCGTAACCGAAAATCATTCTCGGTATGAAACATTTTTTGGCAATAGTTGCACTTAGGGGCTCGTTCGTTCTTAATTTGGGGTCTAAAGTAAGGATAATTCGTGTTTCGGTAACACGTGGAAGAAGTATGACCTGTTTCGTTGCAGGTCTGACAAATAAGAGGGCGATTTTGATTGGATGCCCCAAAGCACGATGCTGCTGTGTGTCCAAGTTTGTTACAATTCTGGCAACGGGATCTTGTGCCAAAATTCCTTTATTCACCTTGTTCATTGTCTATCCGAGAAGAATGAGCAATGCCATATTCAATGGCTGCTTTCAGGTCCATTGCGTTAAAAGCTTTTATTAGCAATCTCAGGTTAGGGTTTTTAATTCCGTCTTCAAAAGAACGTAAGGCTATCTGCTTGTTTTCAGCAATAAGGTAAGCCCTTACTGCTTGGTCATTTGTGCTTTGGTATGTCGCCCTGTCTAACTTATGTAATAATTTAGTTAGTCGATCGCCGAAGTCCTTTACATTTTCCTTTTGGTTTTGTCGAGCTGAAATAAGCTCTGTCTGTGCGCTTGTGCGCGAAATACGTTCTCTAAATTGTCCCTCTAATTCGGTATTAATTCAGACCATGTATTTAAAGTTTTGTATTGGGTAAGCTCGAATGCTACCCCTTTTGTAATCTTGTTTTTACTATGTTTCAAAACAAGGAATGTTGTGTGTCGTCTTTTTTTTAATCAAGGCATTTTTTTCAACTGAATTGAACTTGAAGTTCAAGGACAAACAATTATTAAGTTGATTCAAGATCTAATTCGATGATGTTCGCCCATGTTCTGCATTTCACTTATTGTGAATTCACTTGGCGAAAGTGAATTTGGGTGTTCCACAATTCGTAATTGTGAATTGGAATTTCGAAAATGAAAATTGGTGTTCTGCATTTCGGTTCATTCCGATTTCTGAAGGGATTCAAATCACTTATTTTTTGTTTGTGAATTGTCTGTGAAATTTGTTAAAGTGCGGTTACTTTGTACATATTTCTTCGTCTGCCAGCAAAATGTAAGAGAAAAATATTTATTTTTGTCATTTTTTATTATTTATTTATTCTTTTTTTTAGGGGAAAACACAAAAGTATACGGCAGGAGAAGGTGTTCTTGAAGTGGATGGAGGAACCCTTGTATATATATTTTTTTTTATTTTTGATTATATAAATACCTATTAACGAATACAAATATTTTTTTTGTAATCAAAATTATTTTCTACCATACCATATTTTATACAGTTATGTACATATGTAAAAGCTATTTTCTTTAATAAAATTATAGGTATACGTACCTATTAGATTTGCTTAAAGAAATAGTTTTATACCTATATACCATATGTACATAATTACCTATATTAATTGCAAAAAAAACAATTTCCGCTACCTAACCACCCACTGCATCTAATGTAGGCATTTAACCTAGTTCTTCAAAATTACACCAATTATTATACTTTTGAATAGCAACAATAATAATAATTGCAATCAACATAGGTACGTTACCTAATATATTAAGATAAAGTTTCTATGAAGATATACTAAAATTCAAAAAAGCCTAATCCTATCAAGAATCAATTTTCAAAATTATTCCTACTCAAATCTATTCAAATAGGTATGTGTGTCCATACAAATAAAAAGCAACGTTTTATTTTGGTTAGATATGCCGAAATTGAACAACGTTGCTTTGTTGCGTATGAAATAGCCAAAACAAAACAAATATTCTTGACAAAAAAATATAACAACAAAACACACAGAAGATCCCTCAAAAGAAAAATGCTACAAAACAAATTTCATTTTCTCATTCTCGTCTTTCTCATTGCCACGTGGCTAAAAAAATTTCCTCAATTACCACCCCACCCTAAATCAAAAGTCTCCACGAAATTTTTTCCTCCGACAGCGCCCTCGGTAGAGTGTATTCCATAACATTTTTTTCTGTTCCATGAGAGTACTATAGTTTTTATATCCAAGGGAAAATCCTTCCGGATTTCTATGGTAATGCAGACGACCTGCAAAGCTTCTTAGCTACTTTAGAATTGATAAATAGTATAAACGATGGCAACGACATCGTTGCTATTAATCTAATTTAAACAAAGCTGAAAGGAATTGCTATAAATCTGATATCTGGTTCAGAAACAACAGTAACGGAAGTAGTTCAAAAATTAAAAACTACAGTAAAAGGCGAATCGGTAGACGTTATCACTGCAAAGTTGATGAACGTCCGCCAAAGTTCCAAACCAGCGAATGCATATGCAAAAGAGGTTGAAGACCTCACAAAAAAATTACAGAGCGCTTATATTTCTGACGGACTAATCCCTCAATTAGCTGAGACATACTCCACCAAGGCTGCCATAAAAGCCATGATCAAGAACTCTAACAATGATAAGGTTAAACTTATTATGGAGTCCGGTCAATTCAACAACATGAATGAAGCAGTGGCGAAATTTGTGAACGGTTGCACTGAAGCTTATGGCCAACCAAATGCAATACTGCACTTAAGAAATAATCGAGATAGACAAAACTATTATTATAATAATAATCAAAATAATAACTTTCGTGAACACGGACGAGGTCGTGGACGTAGACGCGGAAACTATAATAACCGCTATCATAGAAATTATTATAACCGGTCCAGAAATAACAACGAAATTGCAAACAACAGCAATAGAAATGTCAGAATGTCACAAGAGATTACGGAAAACGAACCAACCCCAAGTACTCATTAGAAAACACGAAAAGAAGCAGTAAAATCATATAATAAAACGGCAAACATGTTTTTTGTGGTACACTTTTCTCCAAAAGTATTTAACCGATTTCGATAAATTTTATATGGCTGGAAAGCCACAGTTACTGAGATGTGCAGAATATACTTGAGACACGCATTTACACACTGTGGGTCATTTTTGTTTTTGCACTGTCGAACACTTTGCATATTACATAAAATGAAATTTAATTTAATAAATTTGCTTGAAAACACTGCCAATAATATAAATAATAAATAATAAATAAATTGACACTCGAATTTCGAGAGCTGGGTCGGCTAGTCTATATTATTAGACTAAGCTTAACATCATTCGTAGCATTAAATACTTCATCAAATAATGATATAACATCATTTATAGTAGATACGGGCGCGGACATTTCTATAGTAAAGAAAGGACAAATTGATCAATTACATACCATTAACACATATAAAACGACAAGCCTACACAGCATAGGCAAGGGAATAACTAATACCATAGGAAAGGTTCACATCGATTTAAAATTTGAAAATCTACTAATAGGTCATGAATTTCATGTCGTTAGTGATGATTTCCCAATTCCATCCGATGGAATAACTGAGCTTGATTTTGTCAAGAGATATAATTGTACACTTAACTATGATAGAAACCAAGATTTTCTAGTACTAAGACCAGATAATTTTAGCGAAATTGAAATATCAATGTCCTGCTCACCCACTAATAATGCAATAGCAATACCGGCAAGATCCAAAGTTATTAGACAGCTAAAACTCCAATGCCAGGAAGAAGAAGTGCTTATAGTTACCACAACAACAACTTAAAGACGGTGTATATGTGGCAAATACAATTGCAAATAGCACAATGGCATTTGTCCGTGTAATTAACACAACAAATAAAGATACATATATTAATACACAATGTTACATTGAAAACAGAGTCTAAACGACTATGAAAATCTATCAATGCAAAACTTCCAAAACAATGACATTAAGGGTAGGTGTCCATTGAAAAAATAGGTTAGACTTTTGCGCTAAGTTGTATAACTTTCACAATTTTACGAATATTTCAATGAAATAAACGGTCATCGATTAGAAAAATGTTAGTCAAAATACTTTTGCAGTTTTGAAAAAAATATAAAAATATTGTGTGCCTTAAAACTGCCACACAAGTGGAAAAATCATACATTTTAGTAAGGTCCTTATTCAAATGATAGGGAAATTCCGAAAATATTACCTTTTTATTTTTTTTATATTTTTTTTATAGAAACAACATATTCCCAAATCATGTATCGGTCTTCTTTTTTTATTCTGTTTTATTATTTATTCAAAAAAAATATACAAAACTATGAAAAACGAAGGAAATTTGCATAGTGGTATGAATGCTCTACTGGATAAAACTTCATAAGTATAAAAGATAACGAAGTAAAATTCACTCTTATATAAAGCCAATAAGTATGTGCAATTACGTTAATATTTTTTTTTTATTTTTTTTTTATTTTTTATTTATTTTTACAGTAACTTTTTACTAACAAAAGTCAAAAAATATACATTTTTTTACAAATATTTTGTTCTCTACCCTGGGAAATTGAGAGTTATATTTTTTAATTTTTGGAAATAATTTTTTAATCAAAGATTTATATTCTCTGAACAGCGTATCGGTCTAAAAAATTTAATTAAACTCATCTAAAGTTCATAAAAATGCAATTCAATATGACAGTATTTGTAATGCATTTGCAAGAAAAGTATTGACAATACAGTTCTCACATATTTTTTTTATTTTTGTTTGATATTTTATTTACTAAATTCAAAAATACAAAATACTTTTTTCACTCAATATTTATTTAATTTTATTTTTATAAAAGAGGTCTATTTTGCATTTTTTAACAAAAAGTTTCTTTGCACACGCACACAAGTAAGTTTTCAGTTCACAAGAATGCCACTGCAATATCAGCGCAGCGCTTTGAAAGAGAAGGTTTCGTATTCTCTGTGCAAAAGAATTTTGTCCGCCCATCCGCTCTCTTGATTCTTTTTTTTTTTGTCTGGGCTCATTTAGTTTTTTATTCCTGTTTATGACTTGTCATCTTGCATCTCGTGTTACAAGAACAGAAAAAATAAAAAAAAAAAACGTGTTAGAAATGATTGTTTTTAGTAGGTATATGATGCAATGACCATTCCACATTGTCGGAGGTAGGGTGGAAAAATGTTCTTTGTGTATGTATAAAAAAGAATATAAGTAGGTTATCACACATTCGCTGTCATAAATTTTGTTTTTTTGTATTTTTTTATTTGCGATCTATCATCATTCTACTGGGTTTTTTTTTTGTTTCTTCTATGGAAAGCCATTTTAGGTACACATAGTAATCAATTGCGATGCATAGTGATCTTCATCTTTTTTTTTTTTATTTGCCAAAGGGTGTGTACATGATGGAAGAGAGGAAATCTGCGATGTTGTGTATAGAATAAGATACATATGCATATAAGTATCTACAATAGATTTTGTGTTGTTTTTTCCGATAGGTAGGTTCATAGGTAATGTAGAGGTGCAACGCCTTGTATTGATTTGGGTATCGTAAGGATTGTTTTGATTTAATTTTGCGTAAGTAGGTAATGGATGTATCAAAAATATATTAGATTAGTACATGTTAATCCTGTGAATGAACGCAAATTGCATTTCACTGTAAGCGAATACGCAACAACCAAGGGATATGGCAAGTGGATGGCGCCAAAATATTATGTAAAATATTATGCAGGTATCTATTAATCTAAATACCTATGTACATATTTATATAAATAAGTTAAGAAGGAAAATTCGATCACTTTTTGTTTTCGGTGTTGACGTATTCCGCTGGTAGAAGAATGGTGAAAGTATGTAGAAAGAATATGGGAAGTGCGGTTCTTTTATGTATTTTTGTTGGTTTTACATAGGAAGAGTTGTCTCCTTTATTTCAATATGTCATGGTGATAGATAATACTCTCGTTACAGTTATTTTCTGTTGTGTTTTTATTGTGCAAATCTATTTTCTACATACCTATAAATATTTTTTAGCAACAACTGCCTCCAAAAACAAACAACGGAAACAAAAAACTCAAGCAAAAAAAATTGATAAAAAGTAAGCAAATAGAAAATACATACATTACATATGTAATACCTACTTCGTTTTCATTAGGCCACATGATGTAATTTCGTTCAAAATTTCGAAATGAGATAATTTTTAAAAAAGGACAATAGGCAAATCTGGCCTAGTTCTAATAAGAACGACCTTTATATAATATACATATGTATGTTCATATATTCATTATCACTTAGTTTTTAATTTGTAAAAAAAAAACAAGTATTAGTTTTCCAATAATGTTGTTGGTGTCAAAATTAAAAAATGATATAAAAATAAGAGCATATTTTTTGATTTTTTTTTCGATGAAGATTTTGACATGTTTGAAAAACCAATATTAAGTTCGTTTTTATTAAAGCTTAGCCGGTTATCTGTACATATCTGCCCATCAACATTTTTTTCTAACACGTTTTACTTACGACCACCAATTGTTATGTTGGTAGTTGACAAATTGTGAATAATTTCGAAATGACTAAATGAAATTCGTTTTTTTTTTTTTTGAATAAGATCGGTTTTTATATAAAATGCATTTTTAGTTTTTGCTTAACAACATAGAAGCTTAAAATTACTCTACTACGCGGGTAGAAAATTATCTAGGAAACACTATCGAATAGCGTGGCCCTAGCTAGATTGGCCATTATATAGTAAATCCTATGCTGGGCCTAGACAGATGCAAGCCTGGCGGATCTTGACTAATTTATGCTTATCCTGGCTTTATATTGAACCTGGCTAGAACTGCCTATTTATTGGCTTTTCCAGGAGTATCTTAGACTGGGCCTAGATATTTTTAACTTGATGTAGCCTAGATATGAAACTTTTCCTTGGCGATATATTGGCCGTAGATAGTATCGCCTCTTTATTGACATTGTAACATATAAACTTCAAGGGACCTGGATAGTTTTTACTTGGTGTAGCCTGGATAAGGAATTGTGTCTGGGCGTTATATTGGCCTTAGCTAGTTTCGCATCTTTATAGGTATTCTCAGATGTTACTTATACTGGGGCTATATAGTTTTTACTTGTTGTATCCTAGATGTGCCTATATATATATGTCTCTATAAAAGGCTATCCATTATCCTTCTAAAAACATAACTTTTTTGTTTTGGTCCTAAATCGGTATTTTTCAGATTCTTTAATACGTATTTAAGTCTTCTTAAACAGTATAATTAAATGAGAGTAATTTGAGTAGCACTTTGAGACACGCTATTTTATATATCACAGTGGCGCAATAGGTAGCGCACAAGCACGGCAAACGAGAGGACTCGGGTTCGAATCTCAGTGGAGGTAAATTAAAAAAAAAAAAAAATTATTTCATTCCAGAAAAAAATCACTTAAAGAGTCGAATATAGGGAGGCAAAGAAAAAATGAAAATAAACAACAATAATAAAAAAAAAATTTTTTTTTTTTTGTTTCTAATAATTTTTTAAGAATTGCCGTAGCTCTTGTGCTACTTGTGAAGACCCATCTAGGGTCCATATAGGAACATCTAGCAAGGCCCATTATATACAGAGCATTAACAAATTAGCGAGGGACAAGCTAGATACTGCTCGGTAGGGCCATGATTGATCGAGTCGAAAATTCTACCCGGGTAGTATACAAAGTAAAATTAAAATACAATGATGTTATTGGAAATAAAATTGACAAACTTTTTCTACAAAATTTGTTTCAGTTAATGGGAACCAGTGGCACCATTTTACTTCAATAATAGTAGATCTAGTTTTTTTTTTTTAAATATTTAAAATCTAGTTCTTACTTCGCACCATCAGCCAAATACTGAAATCTACCTCATTTTAAAAATCTCTGTTTTAACCTACCTCATTTTTACAAAAAAAAAATCCAAATCTACTTCTTTTTCTCTATTTCACTCTAGGTAGTATTTTTTTTATATTAAACGCGCACTCAAGGTCAAGGGGTTATGAATAAAAGCAAAATGTTAAACACAGTGCAAGAAATTAGGAAAGTAGGATTAGATGAGAAAGGAAATACCGATACACATTGGTTTTTAATGTCTGCACATTACAATGAGTGGGAAATATTGAGCCGCGTAAAGCATTCCAGATTCGTGTAGTGCGGCTAAAAAAGGAATCACTGTACTTGACAGTACGTCATAAATTGGACGAAAAAGATGAGCAGTCCTAGAAGTATGGGTATTACGGTTGAATTGTTTGAGGGGGAGAACGCAACTGGCTACTTCACTAGAGCACTATTTATGAAAATTGCGGCGGTGCTCGAGAGATTCAAATGTTTCAGTTAGAAAACGGTCGCCTATAATTTTTAGAGCACTCTTTTGAATTCTGTGCAAGAGACTAAGGAGGGTTTTTAGAGCACCTGCCTAGTGGGAATTGCACTCGAGCTTTGGACGAATATAGGCCTTATAGATTACAGCCAGATTAGTAGGTGTAAAAAACTTCTTGCATCGGCGGAGAAAAGCTGAGGTTACTGTCGTCAGCAAAACAATTAAGCGGAGCAACAGTTATAGACAGAAACTGTCGGAGACAAAACGGACCCCTGGGGCACACCAGCATTTATTTATTTATTTATTTATTTATTTATTTATTTATTTATTTATTCATCAAGCAGAGACACAGCTCTTAAAGACTACTTAGAACAATAGTAAATTTATATAAATAATAATAAATAAAACAAAACAAAAATAGAATGTACAATTGACATTAACCACCGAAGTTTATTATTAATAACAATTTTTTTTTTTAAACAGTCCCTACTTACATATAAATTAAAATCAAAAGCATTACAAACAGAATTAGCTTGTCTTAAACAGCGAGTTAAGGGTTCATTGATTCCACAATTGACCCTATGAAAGGGTACACAAAATAAATAATTCACGACAAGGAACATGAAAGCCAATCAACGAAAGCAAGTAAGGGCAATTGATTTTATAATTTATTAAATCTCTGACAAGCATTACACCGAAATAAATACGTCGTGATTCTAGGGATTGAATGCCCAATATCAGATTTGAAACCGTCCAAAACTACTTTTAGTAAACGGTCCGAAAGGTAATTTCTAATCCAACGAAGAAGAGATTCATCGAATTACAAAAAAAAAGACTATCAAAACAATAAAAATACACAAGTAAGTAAGTTTAAAAGCATAGGAACTCAACACACTGATGTGTACACGAATCCTATGTATAAAAATTTCGCTTGCATATGTGTTTTTAATTTAAAATTAAACTATATTTAAATATAGTAATTTTAATGTTATTTTTTATAAAAGAATGTTTTATTAATTAAATTAAATTAAATATTTATAGAAGAATGTTTTATTAATTAAATTAAATTAAATATTTATACACAATTTTCTTTAAAATTAAAAGAAATGTATTGTGAATTTTAAGTATTTAAAAGTATACAATTAGGGAAACATTTGTCGTATACAATATTATTTCAAAATCAAAGAATCTGCGATGTAAAAATTTTGATCGAAATTGGAAGAGTCGCAAATGAAAAAGTAGGAAATAAAAAGAAGGTTCTATGACAGGTACCGATAATAACATTTATTTTTTACCAAAGTGTGGACTGCATTGTTGGTACAGTTATCTATACATAATTTAAAAAAAAAGCATTAGAGCCGTTTTCAAAATAATTATAATATTTCATAATGGCTGTATGGAATGAACCGAGCTAAAGTAAAACAAACCATTTCAATTTCTCCTCTAGGCTGCAGATTGAGGTACAGAGTTGCAGATAGACGGAATCATTACTCTTTTGTGTTGTAATGTCAACTTATGAAAATTCCCAGTTCAAATTTGTCTAAAAGCAAGTAAAAAGTCATTTTAAAATCTACTTCGATTTTTCCCAATTTACTTCACTTTTTTCTTCAAATCTCGTTCTTTTTTTTCCGAAAGTGGTAACGCTGATAGGGATTTCAAGTCTAAGATATGTAATAAATGCAAAACTATGAAAATTGTTATCATTGTTTTTATTTTGATGATTAGGTACATAATATTCAGGAACAATAGATAATAAACGAACGGTTTGATCAACCAATTTCAAAATTGATAATCTGTTTGTTTAAAAAACAGTTCTCCACTTTTCTTAAATGAACGGTCAATTGTAAAAAATCAATTATGTATCTCCATAAATTGTTTCAAAGAATCCATTATCTATAACGAATTTATTCATGTTTTCAAAACTGCCCAATTTACCTTTTATGTTGTCAATTTTTACATGTAAATTAGTAGTCAAAGACGGAACCACTTTTTTAATCTGAAGCTATATTTTTGTGCACTTATTAATTTTATTAAATCATAAATAATCTCAAGACAATGAAGCTCTTTAAAAAATAAAAGTTTAAAATGTTTAACTATGGATATTTTTTATTTTTAGAAACTCTGAAACAAGAAAAAGAAATATTTAAAACGCTTTTAGTTCAACCCAATACGACCACTTTTCGCAGAGTTACAGCCCTTTGAAAAAGACTCAAAAGAACATTTATAGGTATAGGTACATAGTTACCATACCATTATTATTTTTGAAAGTGTATTAATTTACTTGGGTTAGGAAATTTAATAATTTTTTTAGTTGAGCAATTTTTGAATTGTGAACTTTTTCCTAAAATTAATTGTCTACATTAAAAATAAATTAGATATAAATATCAGAGCAAATTCCCCGGGCTCCTAATGTCTAAATCTGTTTTCCCTTTTCTTTATTTTTTAAAATATCCTGAAAAGTAAAAGTCCTAGAACCAACAGATTAACCTTGTATAAATACGCAAAGAATAAAAACGCTATCTACCTAAATGCAAAAAGTTTCAATTCACCTGCAACCAAAAATAAAACAGAAAACAAACCGTCTATTATTGTGTCTAATTGTGAGCGCTGAATGCAAAAACTCAATTTGCCTTTTCTAAACCTCAAACAATCACGATTCACGAAAAATTATTTTTTCTACCCAAAATACAAAAGGAAAAAAAACTTTCATTTATCTTGTGCGCAATCCGAGTCAATTCCAAATCAAATGCTTGTGCGCTGCCTGTGCGGCTTGCCAGCTTGCCACTCGTGCCTTGTTCCCGTTTTCTGTTATTTTTTTTTTATATTCTATTCCATCTTTCTCTATCTCTATGCGTGATGCGAAAAAAGAGGTATCCTGAAGAGACGAGACGAGCTAAATTTATTTTCTTAACACAAAAATTCTTAACTAAGAGAGCCATATTTGTACCTACCCTTAAGGGTAGGTCTACCTCAAAAGCAAACTCAAATCTCATGTAAAAACGTGTACATGTATTGGTGCACAAATATGTTGGCTCTCTTAGTTAAGAATTTTTGTGTTAAGAAAATAAATTTAGCTCGTCTCGTCTCTTCAGGATACCTCTTTTTTCGCATCACGCATAGAGATAGAGAAAGATGGAATAGAATATCAAAAAAAAATAATAGAAAACGGGAACAAGGCACGAGTGGCAAGCCGCACAGGTAGCGCACAAGCATTTGATTTTGAATTGACTCGTATTGCGCACAAGATAAATGACAGTTTTTTTTCCTTTTGTATTTTGGGTAGAAAAAATAATTTTTTCGTGAATCGTGATTGTTTGAGGTTTAGAAAAGGCAAATTGAGTTTTTTGTATTCAGCGCTCACAATTAGACACAATAATAGACGGTTTGTTTTCTGTTTTATTTTTGGTTGCAGGTGAATTGAAACTTTTCGCATTTAGGTAGATAGCGTTTTTGTTCTTTGCGTATTTATACAAGGTTAATCTATTGGTTCTAGGACTTTTACTTTTCAGGATATTTTAAAAAATAAAGAAAAGGGAGCACAGATTTAGACATTAGGAACCCGGGGAATTTGCTCTGATATTCATAATTTATTTTTAATGTAGACAATGAATTTTAGGAAAAAGTTCACAATTTAAAAATTGCTCAACTAAAAAAATTATTAAATTTCCTAACCTAAGTAAATTAATACACTTTCAAAAATAATAATGGTAACTATGTACCTATACCTATAAATGTTCTTTTGAGTCTTTTTCAAAGGGCTGTAACTCTGCGAAAAGTGGTCGTATTGGGATGAAACCAAAAGCGTTTTAAATATTTCTTTTTCTTGTTTCAGAGTTTCTAAAAATAAAAAATATCCATAGTTAAACATTTTAAATTTTTATTTTTTAAATAGCTTCATTGTCTTGAGATTATTTATGATTCAATAAAATTAATAAGTGCAAAAAAATATAGCCTCAGATTAAAAAGTGGTTCCGTCTTTGACCACTAATTTACATGTAAAAATTGACAACATAAAAGGTAAATTGGGCAGTTTTGAAAACATGAATAAATTCGTTATAAATAATGGATTCTTTGAAACAATTTATGGAAATACATAATTGATTTTTTACAATTGACCGTTCATTTAAGAAAAGTGGAAAAGTGTTTTTTAAACAAACAGATTATCAATTTTGATATTGGTTGATCAAACCGTTCGTTTATTATCTATTGTTCCTGAATATTATGTACCTAATCATCAAAATAAAAACAATGATAACAATTTTCATAGTTTTGCATTTGTAACATATCTTAGACTTGAAGTCCCTATCAGCGTACTTAAATTGGGAAAAATCGAAGTAGATTTTAAAATGACTTTTTACTTGCTTTTAGACAAATTTGAACTGGGAATTTTCATAAGTTGACATTACAACACAAAAGAGTAATGATTCCGTCTATCTGCAACTCTGTACCGCAATCTGCAGCCTAGAGGAGAAATTGAAATGGTTGTTTTACTTTAGCTCGGTTCCTTCCATACAGCCATTATGAAATATTATAACTATTTTGAAAACGGCTCTCATGCTTTTTTTTTTAATTATGTATAGATAACTGTACCAACAATGCAGTCCACACTTTGGTAAAAAATAAATGTTATTATCGGTACCTGTCATAGAACCTTCTTTTTATTTTCTACTTTTTCATTTGCGACTCTTCCGATTTCCATCAAAATTTTTACATCGCAGACTCTTTGATTTTGAAATAATATTGTATACGACAAATGTTTTCCTAAAATGTATACTTTTAAATACTTAAAATTGTCAATACATTTCTTTAAATTTTAAAGAAAATTGTGTACAAAAATTTAATTTAATTTAATTAATAAAACATTCTTTTATAAAAAATAACATTTAAATTACTATATTTAAATATAGTTTAATTTTAAATTAAAAACACATATGCAAGCGAAATTTTCATACATAGAATTCGTGTACACATCAGTGTTATGAGTTCCTATGCTTTTAAACTTACTTATTTGTGTATTTTTATTGTTTTGATATTCTTTTTTTTGGTAATTCGATGAATCTCTTCTTCGTTGGATTAGAAATTACCTTTCGGACCGTTTACTAAAAGTAGTTTTGGACGGTTTCAAATCTGATATTGGGCCTTCAATCCCTAGAATCACAACGTATTTATTTAGGTGTAATGCTTGTCAGAGATTTAATAAATTATAAAATCAATTGCCCTTACTTGCTTTCGTTGATTGACTTTCATGTTCCTTTTCGTGAATTACGTAATAATCGTTTATTTTGTGTACCCTTTCATAGGGTCAATTGTGGAATCAATGAACTCTTAACTCGCTATTTAAGACAAGCTAATTCTGTTTGTAATGCTATTGATTTTAATTTATATTTAAGTAGGGACTGTTTTAAAAAAAATTGTTATTAATAATAAACTTCGGTGGTTAATGTTAATTGTACATTCTATTTTTGTTTTGTTTTATTTATTATTATTTATATAAATTTACTACTGTTCTAAGTAGTCTTTAAGAGCTGTGTCTCTGCTTGATGAATAAATAAATAAATAAATGCTGGTGTGCCCCAGGGGTCCGTTTTGTCTCCGACAGTTTCTGAATATTATTCCGCTTAATTGTTTTGCTGACGACAATAACCTCAGCTTTTCATATTCGTTTTTAGATTCACATCCTTCTCCTTCGGATGTGGACTACCAACGGCAACGTATGATAAGCTCATTAAATTCTGATCTTGATAGCATTGTCCAATGGGGAATCAAAAAACGTATAGAATTTCAAGCTTCGAAAACTCAATGCTGTTTGGCACTTGCATTGAGGAAACTGAATAACTCTCTGTGCTCGGTATGTGCATTACAGACCACCTTGTATGGAATGATCACATATTCGATGTTGGCAAAAACGCTGCCAAGTGTTTAGTGCTTACACATGAGACACGAACTGCGAACTGCGAATTGCGAATGGTCGCGAATTTTGACATTTCTTTCACATGAGTAATTTTTTTGGTTGCCGAACAGTGCGAATAGTCAACAAAACAAAACCAAAAGTAAATAAATTAAAGTAAAATGAGTGCTAAGAAAAAATATTTAAAGAAAAGGTGGCTTTTATGCAGTTTCATTTGTTACCAATTATATTATTTTAAATTATTTTACCCTTTTTTCCATAGATTCACTCATTTTTTTTTAATTTCCGTCTAGCAAAGTAGAGATGTTATACATTTGAGGTTAGGTTCGAACGAATTTTTTAGTCGCCGGTTTGTGGAATGCGTTCACTAGTTGTGGATTGCGAATTTACATTTGACAGTTCGCAGAAGATACGTTGTTGGTCGCGTAAAAAATATTAAAATACAAAATATTTCAATTTATAGTTATTTTATGCAGTGTTTTCCTTTTAAATCGTTGATTCGATCATTAATTCACTTCGTACTAAAGTTAGAACAAAACAAAAATTGATATTAGCTGTGAAAATTGCTTAAAAAGATTTATTCGCATTCGCAGTTCGCAGCTCATGTGTAAAGCACTTTTAGGTTTCCTTCGACGTTGCAAGAAATTTTTCAGACCTACTAATCTGGCTGTAATTTTCATAAACATTGCTCTAGTGAAGTAGCCAGTTGCGTTCTCCCCCTCAAACAATTCAACCGTAATACCCGTACTTCTAGGACTGCTCATCATTTTCGCCCAATTGCGGACGTACTGTCAAGTACAGTGATTCTTTTTTTAGCCGCACTACACGAATCTGGAATGCTTTACCCGGCTCAATATTTCCCACTCATTGTAATGTGCAGACATTAAAAACCAATGTGTATCGGTATTTCCTTTCTCATCTTATCCTACTTTCCTAATTTCTTGCACTGTGTTTAACATTTTAATTTTATTCATAACCCCTTGACCTTGAGTGCGCGTTTAATATAAAAAAAAATACTACCTAGAGTGAAATAGAGAAAAAGAAATAGATTTGGACTTTTTTTTGTAAAATTGAAGTAGGTTGAAACAGAGATTTTTAAAATGCGATAGATTTCAGTATTTGGCTGATGGTGCGAAGTAAGAAGTAGATTTTAAATATTTTGAAAAAAAGATCTATATCTACTATAATTGAAGTAAAATGGTGCCACTGGTTCCCATTTGCTGAAACAAATTTTGTAGAAAAAGTTTGTCAATTTTATTTCCAATAACATCATTGTATTTTAATTTTACTTTGTATACTAATATACTAATTTTAAGCTTCTATTTTATTAAGCAAAAACTAAAAATGCATTTTATATAAAAACTGATCTTATTAAAAAAAAAACGAATTTCATTAAGTCATTTCGAAATTATTCACAATTTGTCAACTACCAACGTAACAATTGGTGGTCGTAAGTAAAACGTGTTAGAAAAAAATGTTGATTGGCAGATATGTACAGATAACCGGCTAAGCTTTAATAAAAACGAACTTAATATTGGTTTTTCAAACATGTCAAAATCTTCATCGAAAAAAAAAAACAAAAAATGTGCTCTTATTTTTATATCATTTTTTAATTTTGACACCAACAACATTATTGGAAAACTAATACTTGTTTTTGTTTTACAAATTAAAAACTAAGTGATAATGAATATATGTATGAACATACATATGTATATTATATAAAGGTCGTTCTTATTAGAACTAGGCCAGATTTGCCTATTGTCCTTTTTTAAAAATTATCTCATTTCGAAATTTTCAACGAAATTACATCATGTGGCCTAATGAAAACGAAGTAGGTAGTACATATTTTCTATTTGCTTACTTTTTATCAATTTTTTTTTGCTTGAGTTTTTTGTTTCCTTTGTTTGTTTTTGGAGGCAGTTGTTGCAAAAAAAATATTTATAGGTATGTACAAAATAGATTTGCACAATAAAACACAACAGAAAATAACTGTAACGAGAGTATTATCTATCACCATGACATATTGAAATAAAGGAGACAAATCTTCCTATGTAAAACCAACAAAAATACATAAAAGAAGCGCACTTCCCATATTCTTTCTATATACTTTCACCATTGTTCTACCAGTGGAATACGTCACCACCGAAAACAAAAAGTGATCGAATTTTCCTTCTTAACTTATTTAGATAAATATGTACATACATAGGTATTTAGATTAATAGATACCTGCATAATATTGTACATAACATTTTGGCGCCATCTACTTGTCATATCCCTTGGTTGTTGCGTATTCGCTTACAGTGAAATGCAATTTGCGTTCATTCACAGGATTAACATGTACTAATCTAATATATTTTTGATACATCCATTACCTACCTACGCAAAATGAAATCAAAACAATCCTTATGATACCAAATCAATACAAGGCGTTGCACCTCTACATTACCTATGAACCTACCTATCGGAAAAAACAACACAAAATCTATTGTAGATACTTATATGCATATATATCTTATTCTATACACAACATCGCAGATTTCCTTTCTTCCATCATGTACACACCCTCTGGCAAAAAAAAAATGAAGATCACTATGCATCGCAATTTATTACTATGTGTGTACCTAAAATGGCTTTTTATAGAAGAAACAAAAAAAAAAAAACAGTAGAATGATGATAGATCGCAAATAAAAAAATACAAAAAAATAAAATGCACGACTGGGTCGCACGAACTTGCTCCTATGTAATAGACTAGGAATTTTAAAAACGAATTTTATTAGAGAAAACTGTTCATAAGGATAAAATGATTTTTTTTTTAATTCTTTAAGTAGTAAGAGATAAAAACAGAATGATATGCAAATATGAATTTATGCAGGAACAAAAATTATAAGTCTTTGTAGTGGTTCCTTAAAAAAATAAGCTTTTATGCACAAAATTTTTAAAACATTTTTAAGAAAAAATTTTGGTACGCCAACCTTAAGTTTTTATTATTGTACGAATAAAAGTCTAATTTCCAAAAAAAAATACTAAGTCGTTCTTGAGATATCGAATTTTTCAAAAAAAAAAATTACTTTTTTTTCTAAAAATTGAAAAAATATTTTTTCTTAAGTTTTTAAATGCAATGTTTTTTAGACTTTTTAGGAGCTTTTCTATAAAAAATTTCATTAAAATCCGTTAAGTCGATAATGAGAAATTCAAAATTCGAAAAAATCGTTCTATGGTAGGTACAGTCAGTAATATCTAGATTTAAAATTTTTTTTTATTAAATTATAAATTGTAAAGATTAATCAAAAGAAAAAAAATTTTAGCAAAATTCTCGGAACCGTTTTCGAGAAAAATGCGATTTTCGAAAACCATTTTTTAAAATTTGTATGGAAGGTACCGTTAGTTTTAAATAAAACAATTTTTTTTTTCTCAAATCTTGTAGATTATATTAAGAAACTTTTATTTGCCAAGTTTGAAAAAAATCGAGCATGGGGTTTTCGAAATATTGAGATTCCAAAAAAAAATTTTGAATTTTTTTTTAAAAATCCAAAAAATTAAAAATTAAAAATTTGAATATGTAATAATATTCAAACTTGGGAGGAGCTTTGGCATAAAAAAAATTATTAAAATCGGCTGTACCGTTTTCGAGAAAATCAAAAACAAAAAAAATGGACCCAGGGGGGCTACCGAAAATAACAATTTTTTGTAAAATTTTTTTCAACCATTAGCTAGTTTTTACCAAATGAAATTTTTGGAATTTTTTTTAAAAAATTCTGTGGGACAGTTTTTGAGAAAAAAAAATATTTATAAAATTTCGAAAAAAAATCGTATGGCAGGTACCGTTATTTTTGGTCTTAAAAAAAAATAGAAAAAAACGTCCGGGGGTAAAAAATTAAAACCCATATCTACCAAGTTTGAAGAAAATCGGCCGAGCCGTTTAGGCTGTAGTCGAACCGACAGACAGACAGACAGACAGACAGACAGACAGACAGACAGACAGACAGAATTGCGAGACCCACTTTTTTGGTCTTCGCTATCATCGTAATGTCAACTTTGATCAAAATCTCGAGTTCGATTTTTTTTACGAATGCATAACTTGCCTTATAGTACCTATAAGTCGCAAGTAACAAAATTTATGACAGCGAATGTGTGATAACCTACTTATATTCTTTTTTATACATACACAAAGAACATTTTTCCACCCTACCTCCGACAATGTGGAATGGTCATTGCATCATATACGATATACCTACTAAAAACAATCATTTCTCACACGTTTTTATAAAAATAAAATTAAATAAATATTGAGTGAAAAAAGTATTTTGTATTTTTGAATTTAGTAAATAAAATATCAAACAAAAATAAAAAAAAATAGACCGATATGCTGTTCAGAGAATATAAATCTTTGATTAAAAAATTATTTCCAAAAATTAAAAAATATAACTCTCAATTTCCCAGGGTAGAGAACAAAATATTTGTAAAAAAATTTATATTTTTTGACTTTTGTTAGTAAAAAGTTACTGTAAAAATAAAAAAAAATAAAAAAAAATATTAACGTAATTGCACATACTTATTGGCTTTATATAAGAGTGAATTTTACTTCGTTATCTTTTATACTTATGAAGTTTTGTCCAGTAGAGCATTCATACCACTATGCAAATTTCCTTCGTTTTTCATAGTTTTGTATATTTTTTTTGAATAAATAATAAAACAGAATAAAAAAAGAAGACCGATACATGATTTGGGGGATCATGACGTTATCTCGAATGACAAAAATCTCGAATGCAAAAAATCTCGAAAAAACAAATTTTTAATCTAGAATGCAAAAATCTCGAATGCACAATAATCTCGAATGAACAAAAATCTCGAAAGACAATATCTCGAAAAAAATCTCGAAAAAAAATATAAATTCGAGATTTTTTTTTAACCTATTTAAAGAGTTCACACTTTAATTAAACGCATAACATATTTAGTTTATTCAACAATTTATTCCTTGTTTGAGAAAATAAACAATAAAAAATATTTAAAATATTTAACAAAAAAAATCATTAGGTATCATAATAAAATTATAAAAAATATCAAAAACAAAGAAAAAGTTATAAATTCATAAACATACCTATAAAGGCATATGTAGGTATAACAAAAAAGTATGAATTATTTTGAGTTGTACGCAAGACTCCTAAGGTACACCACATAACTCCTCTCGGGCGAGGGAGAAATTAGCAGGGGAGAGAAAGGAGGTGTCGATGAACATTGGTTTAGAATGTTTTCAAATTGAAATGGCAAGGGGAAACTGTGCCGGGTAAGGTATTCCATAATCGTGTTGTGCGACTAAAAAACGAATCTCTATATTTGACGGTACGACGTAATACTTAAGTTAAACTCCAGATCTTCCTGAACTCGTTATCTCAACATTTTTAAAGATATCATTTTTTCCTCCTGGTGGAAGTTGTGCATTATACGCCCAATAGCTGCGATGTCAAATTCGTCTAGTCCAGTTTTCCACTTCGTATGCTGCACTTTTTTATTTAGTGACTGCACAACTCCTGTCTCTTCGTATTCCTTAATAATCCTTCTAATTGAACGTTCAGAAATTCCAGTAGTTTTCACTGTTTGCGTTTGTTGCGTAACTCACAGGATTTTCAAGAAACGAATTCTTTGCTTCTTCCAGTTTGTCATTATATTATATCTTAACAACTATCTTACGCGCCTGGCTTCCAATAGGATTTCCTTTTCTAAATGGATCCATTAAAATTTATCTTTTAAATGTATTTCAATATATTATTCTTGGTTGTTTTTTTAAACTGAATTGCAAAGCAAAGCAAATATCATTTAAATACCTTAATTCCCTCTGATGCAAAAATTCATTCTTAAAAACTCGTAGTTAAAAATTGTTCAAACTCGTAAACACTAATCTAACTAATTAACACTAATCTACAATTAATCCCAACCCCACAGGTCAAAAAAAAAAATATATCAAACAACACTAACGCCAAAAAATAAATATAAACACAACGCCCCCGGAACCTTTCTGTTACTAAGCCACAAATCATAAAACATAGAAATAAACAATAATCCCTAAACTAACATTAATCCTATGTCGCAGCTTGCAGGTAGTTTTTCTTGTATTTTGCAATAGACTTATTTTTTTATTATAGGTGCACTGAAATTTGTCCCAGTAATAAAAACAAAAATTATTAATTTTATTTTTTCGAAGTAACGTTTACACCTATGTAAAAATCTTTTCCTTTTATCTCACCAGAGATGAAATAGTTTTTTAGACATCAAGCTATGAAAGAAAAGTAAACCATGATCATATCTGTATTTGTATTTGTATTTGTATTTTATTGTAGCTCAAATTATAAACATTTTATCTTAAATAATACTTATATTGCACACTTTACAGAGATATGGTATAACTCTACCATACAACTGAACAAATATTATTATTATTACAAATATCACAGATTAATTAGAGAAAATTAGAAGGAAAAGCTACAAGAAAAACCTTCATAATTTTAGTTTGGGATTTCCATGAGAGAGGATAAAAGGGGTGACAGACGTACTTAATCTCAAATATTAACATTGACTTAACGTTGATAAATTGACAAACATATAAAAAATTAATAAGTAAATTAACATTTAATCACAGAGAATAAATAAATACAGGAAGTAATTAACAGATAATAAATAAATAAATAAATAAATTAATAAATAACTAAATAAATAAAAAAATAAATAAATAAATAAATAGATAAATAAATAAATAAATAAATAAATAAATAAATAAATAAATAAATAAATAAATAAATAAATAAATAAACAAATAAATAAATAAATAAAGAAACAAATAAATAAATTAAATATATGAATAAATGAATAAATAAATAAATTAATGATTTTTTTTTTTTTTTTTTTTTATTTTATATATATATATGTGTATTTTAAAGAGCCAAGTTTGAGATTAAGTAGTTTTCAGACATACTACATGAATGATTATAGCGCTGAAACAAATAAGAGATTCTACTCGAAATCTTATCGATGCCAGCCAATGCATGAAGATTATCAGTCGAATAGTGCCAAGGCAGCTTAAGCATTATTTTTAAAACTTTATTTTGGGTTCTTTGTAATCTAAGTAGGTGGGCCTTGGCGCAAGTACCCCAAACAGGCGAACCATAAAGAATAATGCTCTGAAATATTACTTTATAAATTATAAGTTTGTTTTCAATAGATAGTTCCGATTTCCTGTTTATGAAGGGATATAGAATTTTAACAACTAAGTTTACTTTATTAATTATCTCCTGGATATGAACTCCAAAGGTCAACGTTTTATCTAGAGTTATTCCTAAGTATTTTACACTTGATTTCCATTCTGTTTGTACACCATTTATTTGAAGCGTATTACTGGGTAAAAAGTAAGCTTTTCTTTTACGTGTGAAAAAGACAGCTTGAGTTTTCCCAGCATTAATTTTTATTTTCCAGTCGTTAAAATAATTTTGTACTGTATACAATGCAGATTGCAAGTTAGTTTCAATTCTAAAACCAACCGAATCAGATGAATACAAACAGGTATCGTCCGCGAAAATTGCAGATTGACATTCCGTAAAATGTGGAAAGTCGTAGGTGTATATTGTATATAAGATGGGACCAAGGACTGATCCCTGAGGTACACCCGCAACGACTGAATGGATATCAGAAAAACAGTTGTTTACAAAGACTTTAAAAAATCTATCACTCAAAAACGAATGAATTAATTTAACAATATTGATTGGAAAATCAAGAACCATAAGTTTGTGAACCAAACCATGATGCCATACTGTGTCGAATGCTTTTTCAACATCTAAAAGTATCATTCCAGTACTCTTGCCTAAATCTAAATTGCTTTTGATGTCTTTTGTTATTCGATGTACCTGTTGAACCGTACTATGATGGCTTCTGAACCCGAACTGTTCTGCAGGAAGGATATCATGAGTATTTAAATGCATAATAATTTTATTTTTGATAAGTTTTTCAAAGCATTTGCTTAAAGAGCTAAGCAAACTGATTGGCCTATAACTGCAAGGTAAGGCATGATTTTTCCCAGGTTTTGGAATTGGGATGATTTTAGCTGTTTTCCATTCGTTAGGAAAATAGCTTGTTTTAAAACAAGCTACAAAAATGATTTGAAGAAACCTTATAGCTGTTTCGGGCAGTTTTTTTAAAACGATATTTTTCAATCCATCTAACCCTGGGCTCTTAGAACTTCTTAAATTATTGAGAACTGTTTTGACATCTTCCAATGAGACTACAACATCATCAACTTGAACCTGCTGAGTACTTAAGAATGACATTGATCGATGCACAGTTTCTTCAACATATCTACTGGTTGCAATGTTATTTAAAGCTAGGTGATTGGAAGAAAATTCATTCGCAAGAGCATTCGCTTTTTCATTATTTGTCAAACAGATCGAGGTCCCAATTTTGAACGCTGGGATTTGAAAATTCTTTTTTTTAACAATTTTGACAAGATTCCAGAATGGTTTGCTAGCTTTATTTAAAGTTTGGAGTTTTTTGTTCCAAGTAATGTTTTTTAGATTATTGGTTGCAATTTTTATTATATTAGTAAGCAATTTTGCTTCTGATAAAAATATATAATTTCTTGTTCGCATCCATAACGATCTGTTCTTATTTCTTCGTTTAATCAACTCCACAAGTTTAGATGGAAGGCAATTCGAAATTTCAGTGGTTGATTTTTTTTTAGGAACAGACTCAGCAACACTATCCAGAGTCACACTTGTAAAATAATCAACGGCTTCATTAATATCTTCTTTGCAGACATCATTGAGGTCTATTAACGATGCATTTTCTAATTTTAGCCTTACTTTTTTTTTGAATCTCCCCCACTTAGCGTTTTTGAAATCTAAAACCCAGTTTTGATTTTGAATAGGTGAACAATAAACACTACATAAAACAGGCAAATGGTTTGAACTTAGTTCATTAATTGTAACAGGCTGGCTAAAAAGAGCTGGCATGTTTGTTAAAAAAAGATCGATTGTTGAAGGATTTGTTCTATCATTAGGTGGAATACATGTAGGATTTGGAGGATATAAAATATGAAAAGGATGTCTAGAATTAAGGTCTGACAAAATGTTTCCCCATGCATTGGCTCTGACACATCCCCAGTTTCGGTGTCTACAATTAAGATCACCACCGATCAAAAAAACATCATTTAATGAAACCAATCTTCTAAGGTCATTTTTAAAATTATATCTTTTACTCGCAGAAGTATTACCTCCTGGAAAGTAAACTGAAAATATTTTGAGTGAATTACCATTAGAAAATGGTATTTCAACTCCTATATTTTCTATTACTTTTGTGTTTACAACGGATAGTAGTTTGTGTTTAATATTTCTGTTTATAACCACGGCAACACCGCCTCCCCTTTTATCCTCTCTGTCTAATCGATAACATTTGTATTCTTTATTTGAAATGTTTACATTTTTGTCTAGCCACGTTTCACTAACAAGACATACATCAATGTTATATTTGCTTAAGAAAGCAAAAAATTCTAAAGATTTATTCCGAATGTCTCTAGCATTCCAACATGTTATATTTAAGCTAGTGTAAATCATCATTTATCTGAATATAGATACTTAATTGCTAACTGAGCAATACAATTAAATTGATCTGCTTTTGAATTACATTGCCCCAGAAGGGTAATCATCAGGGTTCGGACTTTACTTCGATCGAAGTAGATCTACTTCGATTTTGAGAAAAAAATTTAATCTACTTCCCTACTTCTCTTTTTTATGATCTACTTCTCTTTGAAATTCTAAACCAACATATTTAAACACAGCGTTTATCACTCTGTATCACATAAAAAACAAGTTAAGGAATCATTTTAAACGTAAGCACTGTGGAAAATTTAATGTTTTTGAGATCACTTACAGAAAAACTTAAAGATATTTATGAGCCACCTATTTAATTGATAAAATTCGTACAAGTTCGTTGATGGAAAATTTACTTTAAAATAGGTATATTTAATTAAAATTTTTTTAAAAGTCTGAAATCAGAATTTACTTATATATGTTATGTTTATATAATTTAGTTTCCTAAAACTACTTCGAAAATTTTAGATCTACTTCAGTTTTTTTCCGTATCTACTTCGAAAATTGAAAACCTAAGTCCGAACCCTGGTAATCATCTCTGCCATGAGAGAATTAATTTCGTCCATCGAAAAGAGAACACCTGAGCTGGCTGTGTTGGGCTGCTTAAAACCGGTTTTGCTGCTTGACCAAAAGTTTGGGTTGACGTTTATTGTGCTTTCGTTGTTAGTTCTATTAGCTGCTGCTGATGATGAAGACACGTTGTTCTTTCGCGAGTTAAGAGCGGGAAACTCATCAATGTTTTGATAGAATGCTATCGGTTTTGGTTGGTGATTAATTCGTTTATTCATAGCACCAGATTTATTTCTCACAGATAGTTTATTTCTGATTTCAAAAAAACTTTTGCGACTAATGCATGAGGGATCAGACGATTTATGAGTTTCCATGCAGTTTGCACATTTAATTGTATTAGACTTACATTCTTTTGTCTCATGATTCTCGGAACAAATGCCACAGTGTGTTTTTATATGGCAATTTTTTTCGCCATGGCCATACAATTGACAATTGTAGCATTGTGTCACTTTGTTTCGTTGTCTTCGAGCGAAGTCCCATCGGACTTGTGTTTTAAAGATAGCACGATAGTTCTTTTTAAGATCGTTTAGTCTTATTGAACCAATATCTAAATATACTAAATAAAACACATCGATAAAGTTATCATAATTTTTCTTGATGGTTTTAACATTAATGCATTTAAGACCGTTTGAAACTAGTTCGTTTTTAAGATCAGTAGCACTAACTTCATGTAAACCATACAACATGACTTTGAATGACCTTTCTGAAGGCAAGTCATGAGTATAGAATTGCCAATTTTTTAATGATAATTCAGCACAAACTTTATGATATGATTCAAGGGTTTCACAATTTAGTTTTATTCCGATTGACATTTTTTTTAGGCTATAATTGTCGATATTTAATAGTTTGAACAAATTATGCACGTTTTCAATGGGTTGCTGTAGAACACATACCGAGGGGATTTTAGATTTCTTATTTGAAATCGGAGGTAAAGGTGATTCATCATCGATTTCAACATCAGTATCTTTGCCCGTATCAGGATGAGTCTGAAGGGGTATCCAATATTTTGGATGTTTTTTGTTGGAAGACATGGTGTCTTCACAACGGGAGGGATACGATTTTCTCTTTATTTTGATTGTTTTTTTTCTCTATACCGCACAGAAGATGAAACGTCGTGGGCGTTCGGCGTGCCGATCGGTACTGACATGATCATATCTTATTCAAAGAAAGTCCATCACTGGAAATTCATTTCTATTTTACTGTGAGCGAAGCTATAAACAAAACTCACCCTCCTAAGTGCTTCAGTATGATCGCAGCAGTGTCATTGACAATAACGCCAGCATGTACATCTTTTTTTTCTTTTTTTCAGTGATTTTTCTGTCTCTTTAAGAATTAAAGAGTAGAGCAAAGAAATTTAAAGAGACCTGCGCAGTAGAATTGCCAACTGAATTGGTTCAAGCTATAAGATTTCAGTTCACAAGAACTCCACTGCAATATCAGTGTCTCTGTGCAAAAGAATTTTGTCCGCCCATCCGCTCTCTTGATTATTTAATTTTTTTTGTCTGGGCTCATTTAGTTTTTTATTCTTGTTTATGACTTGTCATCTTGCATCTCTTATTACAAGAACAGAAAAAATAAAAAAAGAATATAAGAATAAGTAGGTATATCACACACATGGTGGGCAAAATCGCATCGTCACCTCCGCGCGGTGCCCGCTGGATAACCGAAAGGTGAACTAACGACGAGCGTTGGATCCATCGGATCCATAGGTTGTAGATACCTGAGTTCTCTTCTCAGGAACTAGGAGCAGGAGAAAAGATGCGCTCTGAAGATCCAACCACCAACACGATCTACACGTCATGCACAGGCCTCACTAGCCGGTCATGAAAGGGAAAATTTATTGTGATGAAAACCGCAAATTATGCCTCGGATGACAAAACCAATAACGTTGACGACCCCCCCCCCCCCCCCCGCAAACGAAAAACGGACAACGATTTACGCATTTGCACATGGAATGTGCGAACTCTAAACAGGCCGCGCAAAGCCGAACAACTAGCCGAGGCCCTCACCAGTCTACAAGCTGATATAACAGCCCTCCAGGAGATGCGATGGGATGGACCAGGCCTGAGAATTGCAGATGACTGTAACTTTTACTATGGGAAATGCCACCTTGATGGGGGATCGCGCCTGTTTGGGTGCGGATTTGCTGTCAGAGGAAGACTTAGGCAAAATGTCTTGAGCTTTCGTGAAGTCAGCGAAAGAGTGACAACAATCCGCATTAAGGCCAAATTACACAATATAAGCCTAATAAGCGCCCATGCCCCTACAGAAGAGAAAGATGACGCTACCAAAGAAAGCTTCTATGAGCTCCTCGCCAAAACCTATGAGCAGTGTCCCAAACATGACATTAAAATTCTCTTGGGAGACTTTAATGCCAAAATTGGGAGGGAGGACATCTTTGGTATGACGATCGGAAAACACAGCCTGCACGACACCACCTCCGATAACGGATTTAGGCTCATCGATTTTGCAGCGGGAAAAAACATGGTGCTGAGCAGCACACGATTCCCACGTCTCGACATCCACAAGGGCACATGGCGATCCCCAGATGGTCGAACCTGCAACCAAATCGACCACGTTGCGATTGATGGAAGACACTCCTCCAGCATTATGAATGTCCGTACTTTCCGAGGAGCAAACATCGACTCGGACCACTACCTAGTCGGTGCCAAACTTAGAGTACGAATCTCCATGGAAGTTCTTAGGCGAACACCGACTACGCCGAGGAAATTCAATGTTGGACGACTTCAATCGGAAGAGACCGCCGCTGCCTATGCCGACCGCGTATCCCTTGAGCTTGCGAGAAATCCTTCGACTGATGATATGAACCCGGAAGAACAATGGCAGCTATGTCAACAAGCTATAAGAAGTGCTGCGTCAGAGGTGTTGGGCTTCTCACGCCTTCCCGCCAGAAACTCCTGGTTCGACTCCGAATGTGCTCAGGCAAACAAAGCCAAAACGGAGGCATACAAGTCGTGGCTCCAGAGAGATACTAGAGCATCAAGAAATCTCTATGTTGAGCGAAGGAAAGAGGAGAAACGCCTACTCAGGAGGAAGAAAAAAGAACACCAGCAACGCGAAGTCGAGGAGATGCAGAGATGTTTTTGCAGAAAAGAGGTGCGGAACTTCTACAGAAAAGTAAAACAGTCTACATCAGGTTTCACAAACCGCCTGGGATGAACAAAGCAGCTGGATGCGATGGTCTACAAGCGGAGCTTTTTAAGCATGCTGGAGATGACCTGGTCAGGAGCATACACCAACTCATCTGCAAAATATGGTCGGAGGAAAGTATGCCCGATGAATGGAATCTCAGTACCATCTACCCGATCCACAAAAAAGGAGACCGCCTACTCTGCGCCAACTATAGAGGCATAAGTCTTTTAAGCATCGCCTATAAGATCCTGTCCAGCGTTTTATGTGAACGTCTCAAGCCCTTTGCTGATGATCTTATAGGTCCTTACCAATGCGGCTTCAGACCTGGAAAATCTACAACTGACCAAATATTCACATTGCGCCAGATCCTGGAAAAAACCCAAGAATATAACATCGACACCCACCACCTGTTTTTCGATTTTAAAGCAGCCTACGACAGTGTTAATAGAGCTGAACTTTATCGTACCATGTCCAACTTTGGAATCCCTGCTAAACTGATACGCCTTATCAGGATGACGTTGGAAAATGCTCGCTGTTCCGTCAAAGTTGGTAGGGACTTCACTGAATCCTTCGAAACCACCAGAGGGCTAAGACAAGGTGACGCACTGTCATGCAGCTGTTTTAACATTGTGCTTGAAAATGTCATACGAAACACCCATGCAAGCACATCAGGCACCATCTTCAATAAATCGACACAATTACTTGGGTTTGCGGACGACATGGACGTGATAGGAAGAACAAAGCGAGCAGTAACCGGTGCATTCACTACAATGGAGTCAGCAGCAAGCAGAATGGGACTGAAAATAAACGAGGGCAAGACGAAGTATATGCTTTCATCAACAAAAGTCCAATCCCACCACCGACTGGGTCAGAACGTGACCATTGATAGGTATAACTTCGAGGTAGTCAGTGAATTTGTCTACCTGGGCACTGCTGTAAACTCAGGCAACAACACCAGCGCCGAAATCAAACGCAGACTAACTCTTGCTAATCGCTGTTTCTTTGGGCTGAGTAATCAATTGAGGAATAAAACCCTATCGAGAAGAACCAAGGTGACACTCTATAAAACACTAATCATCCCGGTCCTGCTATATGGTGCAGAAGCATGGACCCTCTCCCAATCGGATGAAAAATCACTTGGAGTCTTCGAGAGAAAAGTTCTGCGTACGATCTATGGTCCTGTCTGCGTAAATCGAGAAAACAACATTTGGCGAAGAAGATACAACGACGAACTATACGAACTGTACAGCGACATAAGCCTAGCCAGAAAAATTCGAATTCAACGACTAAGATGGCTGGGCCATGTAGAGCGAATGGACAACGACGTTCCAGCTCGTAAAGTCTTCAACGCCAAACCCGAGGGAGTCAGAAGCCAAGGTAGACCTCATCTTCGATGGAGCGACCAAGTAGAAGGAGACCTCCGACAACTTGGAGTGCGAAATTGGAGACGGCAGGCTAGCGATCGAGTCGGCTGGAGGGGCATATGTAGTGTAGCTACTTAACCTACCTCAACCCTACGAGACAACCTAAACGAAAACATTACAAACAAATAAAATAAAACAAAAACAAACGAAAACGAAAACGAAACCTGCACACGATGCACACAATGACTTCGACGATGACTATGACTGACCCACCTAAACCTTAACTGCTGACACAAGCAAACAATGACTAACAGTATTGAACTCTAAGTAGTTCACCCAAATGTGTAACATATGACACTAGATATTAAGATACAATATTAAGTTCTATTATTATTATTTGTAAATAAAGTATTTGTAAATAATAAAGTATTTGTAAGCAATAAAATATTTGTAAGCAACTAGTATATAAGCATGTAAAATTTGAAAATAAAATCAGATTCATTTTAGTTATACAAAGTGTTTCTCATTTATGGCAGAAAACCTATGGCATTTTTATGCTCTGCCCGTCGAATAGATAATTAGATAGAAGGTACATTACATGGCGATCTTGCCATTTCATGGCGATCCTGACCAGATTCGAATATCTGAATCTCTGAATGTCTGAAAAATACATACCAGGTCCAGTTGTGGGAGCACCACAATACACTCCTACTCCAAAAATAAGTGGTCCGAAACGACTTAAATAAATAATACATTTTTTTATAATGGGAAATAATAACGTTAAGGAGAATGTCATAGTTAATGACAAAGAAGATCCCTTCAAAATCGCAGCTTTTACAGCAGCAATAATTTTATTTATTTTATACGTGGCAAACAAAATTAATAAATATTACAAAAACTATGTTAAGAACAAAGTAAGAATAAATAGTATAAATACAGTCTAAATTGGAAATATTATTTTAAAATGAACTGGAAAACACCTTTGGTAACCAAACTAAAAGAAAACAAAATTAAAGAAGGTTTAAATTTAGAACAAATTTTTATACTAATCATAATCATATTAACAGTAATAATATTTTTAGTGATAAAAATTCATAACTATTTAAAAAATTATGTAAAAAAAAAAAAAAAAAAAAAAAAAAAAAAAAAAAACAAAAATTGTAACAAGAAATAATTTAAATACAATATAAAACAAGAAATGCTTTTAAAATTAAACCAATGGAAGAGATAATTGAAGCACTAGAGAATATACACTTAAACATAAAAAAAAATGTAGGTAGAGTATACAAAGAAAACACTTGATTAAATAAAATAGAAGAAATAAAAACACTAAAGAAAGAATTTCTCATAGAAAATTCTAAAATAGAAAAATTAGATACAAGTCACAATTTACTTATAGACAAATTTACACAAAAATACCAATTAGTAAAAAATATAATAGAAACGAATATAAACAAACAAACAAAAATGTCGGATTTTAACATTGAATCTGCAATGAAAATTGTCCCAATTTTCACGGGAAATTTCAAAGAGCTTGATGCATTTTTAACACTAGCAAAGATAATGTATGATGCTCTGAAAGATACGGCAAAAATTGAATTTATAAATTTCATATTTCATGTAAAATTATCGCAAAACGTAAAAACTGCGTTAGGGTTTGCAACAAAATTTGAAACGTTGGACGCTCCTACTAAAAGCTTCAAAGAAAATACAAAAATACAACAGATATGTGAGAAATATGAAGACATTTTTCATCTCAAGGATGAATCGCTTACCATTAACGATTTCTACACTCAAAGACTTAATATTACTGATGAAAATCCAGTATACATCAAAAATTACAGACTCCCTCAGACACAAAATTTAGAAATAAAAAAACAGGTGAAAGAACTCTTGAATAATGATAGTATTGAACATTCAGTTAGTCCATACAACTCTCCTTTACTTTTAGTATCAAAGAAAAGTGATAAAGATGTAAAAAAAAAAAATGGTGTTTAGTAGTAGATTTCCGGAAATTGGACAACAAGATTGTTAATGATAAATTTCCACTGATAAGAATAGACGATGTTCTCGATAAACTAGGTAGAGCAAGGTATTTTTCCACACTTGACATGACAAGTTCTTTTCACCAAATACCATTAAAGGAGGAATCAAGGCCTTCGACTGCTTTTTCAACAACAGATGGACATTATCAGTTCAAAAGACTACCATTTGGACTAAAAATATCTTCAAATAGTTTCCAAAGAATATTAATTTTTTTAGACCTTATCTCTATTGAAGAAAATTCATAGTTGTAACAGATCACAGACAGTTATTTTCACATAAAAACCCATCGTCAAAATTAACGAGAATTAGAATAGATTTATCGGATTACGACTTTGAGATAGTTTATAAAAAAGGAACATCAAATACAAATGCCGATACACTCTCAAGGATAAAAATTGACAGTGATATTTTAAAATCCATGTTGGTAAACAATGATAATAATAAGAGCCAAAGTGATTGCGACTCCAAGGAGCGGATCATGGCAATAACAAGGGGTATGGCAAAGAATATTGCCACTAAGAATAATAATATTATAAAGGAGAACTACACATCTCAACAGAAGACTAGCTACCTTCATATGTGGGATTGTACGTTCATTTCTAACGTCAGAAATATGAAAAACTTAAGATTTGAAATAGCGAGAAATAATAAAAGAAAAAATACTAGTATTGAAATAAATGAAAAAGAAGTTATTGTGAGATGCAGCGATAATCCAGCGAAACAAGTTTCGACTCTGGAGAAGTTAGTATCAGAATTAAAAAGGGTACCCGTTGAAGAAATAGCGCTTAGTGAAGAAGATTTAATATTTAAATATGTAGAAAAAGAAAAATTAAAAGATATTTATAATAGGTTGCAACCTGATGAAAGACACTCGCCCATGAATATATTAATATATAAACCCCCTAAAAGAATAAATAATAATAAAGAAAAATTGAATATCATAAAAGATCACCACAACACACCATATGGAGGACATTTAGGCATACGAAAAACAATAACTAAACTTAAACAAAAATATGTTTGGAAAAATATGAGACAAATGGTTAAGAAATTTGTCAACGCTTGTGAGCTTTGTACTAAAAACAAACAGACACGACATAGTAAAGACAAAATGATCATAACACATACACCAACGACTAGTTTCGAAACTGTGCAAATAGATACAGTAGGACCTCTTAGGATATCAAATGGATATAGATATATATTGACAATGCAATGTGAACTAACCAAATATGTTGTTGCACACCCTATCGAAAGTAAAGACGCGAAAACCATAGCCAAAACATTGGTAGAACAATTCATTCTGAAATATGGCTGTTTTAAAATTCTCAAATCAGATAACGGAACTGAATTTAAAAATGAGTTAATGCAAAATATTTGTGAAATGTTAAAAATCAAACCAATCTATTCAGCTCCATATCATCATCAAAGTATAGGTTCACTAGAAAGAAACCATAGAACATTAAATGAATTTATTTTAAACTTTACCGAAGATCATGAATGGGACACCTGGGTTCCGTATTACACATTCTCATATAACACAACACCACATGTTGACACTAATTACACACCATACGAATTAATTTTTGGAAAACTATCCTACCTACCAAAAGATGTAATAAATTCAAATAATAAAGTGTATAACCTAGAAAACTATGTAAATGAACTCAAGATTAGACTTAAGCACGCAATAACAAAAACGAATAAAATTATTGAAAATGTTAAAAAGAAAAGAAAATTAGAATACGACAAAAGTACGAATGTTTCAAATTTTAAATTAGGAGATTTAGTGTTTGTAAGATTAGAAAGTAAAAAGAAATTGCAAAGTCCTTACCATGGACCATATAAGATAATTGAAACAAACAATGTCAATTCAGTAATAAATATAAATGGAGAACATAAAAAACTCCACAATAATAGCCTTAAGAAATATATTATATAAAAGAATAGAAATAGTTATCTGAGACAATATTAGATATTAACATGTACACACAAATTTTACTTCCATAATAACATAACCACGTCATATGTTGCAGCTTTTGAGACCAGTCCAATTAAAATTTTTTCTTGAAAAATTATTCTTCAAATAATTTTCCGCTTAAGGGTGATGGTGTAGTGTAGCTACTTAACCTACCTCAACCCTACGAGACAACCTAAACGAAAACATTACAAACAAATAAAATAAAACAAAAACAAACGAAAACGAAAACGAAACCTGCACACGATGCACACAATGACTTCGACGATGACTATGACTGACCCACCTAAACCTTAACTGCTGACACAAGCAAACAATGACTAACAGTATTGAACTCTAAGTAGTTCACCCAAATGTGTAACATATGACACTAGATATTAAGATACAATATTAAGTTCTATTATTATTATTTGTAAATAAAGTATTTGTAAATAATAAAGTATTTGTAAGCAATAAAATATTTGTAAGCAACTAGTATATAAGCATGTAAAATTTGAAAATAAAATCAGATTCATTTTAGTTATACAAAGTGTTTCTCATTTATGGCAGAAAACCTATGGCATTTTTATGCTCTGCCCGTCGAATAGATAATTAGATAGAAGGTACATTACATGGCGATCTTGCCATTTCACATACTAAGCAAGGCCCAGGAGCACCACGCTCTAGTGGCGCCATCGTAAGTAAGTAAGTAAGGTATATCACACATTCGCTGTCATAAATTTTGTTTTTTTTTGTATTTTTTTATTTGCGATCTACTCGTATCATCACTTCTACTGTTTTTTTTTTGTTTCTTCTATGGAAAGCCATTTGAGGTACACACATAAGGCGTGTTTTTTTTGGAAAAGTTATCCGTAGTACAGTAGGATTTTATATGAAAAACAAATACAACATCCGCAGTAAGATCACTGCCGATACTCGAATAAACGTCAAATCTCTATACGCAGCAGGATTTCACTTCTCTTTTTATCGGCAGTGATCCTACTGCGGATGTTATCGGCAGTGATCCTACGGCGGATGTTGTTATTCATATAAACTCCTACTGTACTACGGATAACTTTTCCAAAAAAACACGGCTATAGTAATAAATTGCGATGCATAGTGATCTTCATTTTTTTTGTCAAAGGGTGTGTACATGATGGAAGAAATGAAATTTGCGATGTTGTGTATAGAATAAGATACATACATATGCATATAAATATATAAATTAAACTTTATTAAGTTTTTTTTACTTTTTAAAAAAGATTTATTTTCAAACGGGCAGCGTTTCTGCCTATAAACACAAGAATGACAATGTTACTTAAAATATTCAAGCTTAAATACTAATTTTTGCACATTACCAAGCCAACTCATTCCCACAGATATCCAGGTATTTGGATTCCATTATTTTTCTCATCAAAGCACTAGACGCTGACACCTGCATTCCTCTTTCTCATATTCGGCTCGTGGAATACTGTTCGCCTACAGCTTCGGCGTCGTCATCGTTAACTCCTCCCGTCTTAAGATCGAACGTCCGCGTTCGACGTAGCTGGTCTCAAAAGATGAGAAAAGTCTTCCAGGCCCAAGGTGACAGTGGATGCTACGTTTTTAGGAACTTGATACGGTTCGCTTTTTCTTAGTTCTTTCCTTTGTATGAATCTGGATATGAGGTAAGCACCGAACAAGATGAATATTATTATGGTAAGTCCGATGTTGGTAGCGAAATTGATGTTGTTTTTTGTGGTTAATAAGCTTATCTGCGAAGTACCGTTTATGCTCAGTTCCTTCATCATCTCGAGAGATAGTTTCTCTTCCAGGGTTGCATTTTTTGATTAAGGTTGTAAAATAGCAGGCAACGGTTGATGCTTCGTGATCTCCATGGTTTCATATACCTTATTATTTACTTCGATTGGGGAGTTGAAATGCTTTATCAGGTAGGTACCATTTAACGTGATTAGTTCATTGTTGACTTTGAGAGGACCATTAAACTGGTTCAGGAACAGGACATCTGATGATATTTCCTCGACTGATGGAATGTGTTTGTTATTAAGTAATGGGCATGATGACATTTGACTCTTGAGCAGCTTGGGGGTGCATGGTGTGTTACTTATATCTATTATATTGTTAGAACTACAGATAGTATGTTTATTGAGAGTTTTACATTCGTTTATAATTCCATACAGTTTATCGTTACATTCTAAAACATTGATATACGGGATTTTATTGATTTTATTTCCAATTTTCACCGACTTAAGTAAAAAAGAGTTACATATGGTTGGGCTTGTGGTCGGTAAACTAATTACATAATATAAATAATATTTTTTCTATCAGACGCAATTCTTACGTTAGCAAATTCAAATGCCTCATCTATGTTCAAAAAAGGAATGTTTTTAAGAACTTGTTCAGCTTGTTTAATTTCAGAACTGGTTAAAATGTAAGAATTAATAATATTTGCTATAGCCCAATGAATAGCATAAGCGACATTCACAATTTCCTTTTTAATAATTTCGAGTTTATACTTTATTTCCCAAATTTCTTTGTCTTGATTTTTTTCATTTACAATTTTAAAAATTCTATTTGTCATATTAGTTATTTCATTAATTTTACTTATTGTGATTCTATTGATGACAGCTTATTTGTTGTTGTTCTTTAGTACATTATTAATTTTATTCTTAATAATTTCATGGTCATGGTGATCGGGATTTCCCGCTATCCATTTCCAAGCACTACCAATAAAATTCAAGGACCGTTTGTCTTTTGTTTTTAATTGAAGTCTTTGCAAATGACTCTTTATTCTTTGAATTTCGAATTGTAAAATTGGATAAAAGGAGTGATTGGGATTTGTTTTTAGCATTTCTTCCAATCTTATAATTAAGTCGCCATTTTCTTCCAATTCTATTATATGAACAATTTTGAAAGTACCATTCTGTACCTTTGCAGTTCCCGTGTTTATTTTTATCAGCTGAGAGCTGGAGTAATCTAATATTTGAACCTCCGCACCGCATAGGGTGAGTAATGCCCTGGTGAGAAAAGAAGTTAATTTTTTATCAGACTTTTATGAATTATTCTACCTGATTTAGTTCTTATTGTGGAATTATGATTCAAAGCTACTATCTCCTTTTTATACCTTAGATCTAATTTGTTTCCCACCCTTTTATTGGTCTTAACATAAATGATTTCTCCTATACTATAATTTTTTAAAAGTTTCTTTTTCTTATTATGATACTCTAGATCTGTTCGCTGTTTAACCTGTAATTGCTCCATGTTTTGTCGTCTTGCGTTCTCAAGCTCTTCGGGATTATTTAGAAGTCGCCTTCCGAAAAATATATCAATGGGTTTCTTATTAGTTGCTGAATGTAGGGATCGGTTATATTCATAGATACATCTGTCCAATAATTCGGAGAACGAGGAGTGGACGTTATCTGTTTTGAGGCAACGAATTAATTCCGACAGTGTTGAGTGAAATCTCTCAACTTGTCCATTTACGCAGCTGGTATAAGGTGGTGCTTTAAAAACATTTATTCCGAACATATTTTCTAACATAAATGTAATGGAGCTTGAACCAAGGGATTTCTCATTATCCATAACTACTGATTGCGGAACTCCGAATGCTAGTACCTCTACCTTAAGACCTCTAAGAGGCTCCTTAATATCTTCCGCAGATCTTGATTTAAGTATTTTCGCAAGGGCGTATTTTGAAAATTTATCAATTGTAGTTAAAATTACCTTTTTATCGGTAAAATAGATATCAATATGTATTATTTGCCCCGGATATTCTGGGATTAGGGTCGGTTGTAGTTCGGGTTTGTTTGGGTGTCTTTCATATTTATTTTCCTTGCAAATCTGACAGGATCTAGCAATTCTATCTACTTTTACTTTCATATTGGGAAAAAAGAAATTTGGATTCTGTTCTCGCGACCGTGTCCAGACCAGAGAAACATTTTTTGAAACATTTCAGAAACATTTAAGAAACATTTCAGAAACATTTAAAAAACATTTCTGAAACAGAGAAACATTTCTGAAATGTTTGACACTCGTTCCTCCTCCCCCCTTAAGAGGGCTGTCAAGGGTTTGGCTAGCTTTGCATAATCATTAACAAAGCGCCTATAATACCCTGAGAGACCGAGGAAGGAACGCAATTGTTTGAGAGTTTCCGGCATCGGGAAGTCAAGAATTGCTTGTACTTTTGCTGGATTTGTTTTTATGCCGTCAGCTGAGATGATAAATCCCAAGAACTCTACCTCCTTTTGGAAGAATTTACATTTGTCCAATTGGACTTTCATATTAGCTCTCCGTAAGGTGTCGAAAGTTATTTCGATGTGTTTGGCATGTTCAGTTTCACTTTTGCTGAAAATTATAATGTCGTCAATGTAAACTTGGCAAAACTTGCCAATGTGCTCATGAAGTATGTCATCAAGCGTTCGCTGAAATATTGCTGGGGCATTTTTCAACCCGAAGGGCAATCTCACGAATTCATACTTCCCATTATTTATTGAGAAAGAAGTTTTCTCAATATCGGATTTCTTTAACGGTATTTGGTGAAATCCGCTCTTCAAGTCTAGTACCGTGAATAAGGTATTTTTTCCCAATTGCGCGATTACTTCATTGATATCCGGTATCGGATATCTGTCTGCAATCGTTAAAGTATTGAGCTTCCGGTAATCTATAACCATACGGTATTGCTTGGTATCAGTGGAATCAGGCTTTTTTGGTACTGTTTATACTGGAGAATTATATGGTGACCGTGAAGGTCTTATTATACCATCATCGAGCAATTTTTGCACCTGATTTTCCACTTCGTCCTTTAGGGACATAGGAAATGGATAATGCCTGCTGTGAACGGGTTCCTCAGTGGATGTTCTAATCTCAGCAACAATTCTAGTTGTATAAGTCAGTTTCTCGTCCGGATCAGCAAATAAATCTAAATTATTTTGCATGATAGGACTTAATAAGTTTTTCTGTGGAGTTGTCATATAATTGATTTTTTCTGCAAGGGAATCTATATCGAGAGAGTTTACTGAATGTGATTTAAGTTGTTTAATCTTAATCTGGAATTGATTTAAAATTGACATATAACTGTCTTTGGTGTAGATAACTGCCGATAGCTGTTTTAAGCTATCATTACCTAATATCCCATGGAAAGTTCGTAGAGATGGTAACAAATAAAACTTAATCGGTATGTTTTTTAAACCGAATAAGCTTATAAGAGTGTGTTGGCTTACTTTGACGTCACCAGATATTGATTTTGCATAAATCACTTGTTGGTTACTGATGGACTTAGGAACAATGTCAGGCCTTATATAATTTTTACTAGAGCCTGTGTCGATAAGAAAATTTAGCATTTTCCCACTTCCCGTTCGACATTCGAAATATGGAAGTGAGAAATCACTTAGCCTAAAAAATGAATATCGGTGTAGTCGTTGGATTCTGGGGGCCTAGTATGTATTTCGATTCTACAATGAAACTGTTCGAATTCGGAAAATCGGTATTCCCTATTTCTATTCGCAAGTTTTTTTCAACGAAAGTCGAACAGGTCCAGTAGTGCCAACTTTTTCTTTTGTTTCTACTAGCAATTCGGGGAATTACCTAATCCGAAAGTCGATAGCAAAACAGTTCGATTTTGTTCTTATTCATTCGACATCAAAAGTGTTTGCGAGAAGGTTCTTAAATAATATTACGCATCAAAAATGTGAGTAAATATAGATAAAAATTCATTTATTGGATTTAAAATTATCATTTAATTATTTATCTTACTTTTTTTTTAACCAGGCAATCAACAAAAACAGTTAATACCAAACCATCGCAATATGAAATGTTGGTTGAATATCTTGAAAAACATCGTGACTTAAGCAAAGGCTATTTGAAAAACTCAGAAAAACGAGATGCAAAGGGATGGAAGAAGGTAAGAACTTCTAAGGCAACCAATAGGACAATGTTCAATGTTTTGCTTCTAGGTTTGGTCGGATTTTAAGCACAATGTGAAGGGGAAATTAAGGACAAATAAAGTAAACCTATCAGGAACTGGTGGCGGACCATCGAAGCAAAAACTTCTCACTCCACTAGAAAGTAAGGTGGCCGAAATACTTGATCTTACAACAGCCGTCGAGGGAATGTCTAATGTTGCTTGCTTTGGGGTTTCTACAATTACGTCACATCAAGATGATATAGAAATTCTTGACATCCAACATGATGGAGACATCTATGACTCAATGGTTGCGGATATAGAAAACGAAATAGTTGAAGAAAATAGTTCGAATCTCTGCAATACCTCTCAACGAAGAACTCAATCTAAAAAACGACACGAAACTCTTTTAGAAAGACAAGTTGAAAATCAAATTGTGTTCCAAAATAATTCAAATGATTTATTGAAGAACATCAATGAAAATTTAAATGGAATTTTAAAATATACAAAAAGACAAAACGAAACCAGCGAAAAGATGTACAAATTAAAAAAACAAAAACTCGAACTTAAGAAAGAAATATTCGAATTTAAAAAAAAAAGCAACATAGAAAAAACTAAAATACGAATTGCGAAGTTGCAGGCTAAGGACGAAATTTTAAAACTCCGCCAAAGAATGTAGTGTAGTGCCTATGCACATATTTTGATTTAAAATGAATTTTTTTTATTTATTTGATTTTATTACCAATTATCCTATTTTAAAATGTGTTACCTAATTTTCATTTCCAAAGACTGAATTAATTTTTATGTTTTATTAATTTATTTATTTATATTTTATTTAACATTACTGAAATAAAAAGATATGCATATCTTTTAATTGTTGAACAAATCATTTTTTATATTTTCTCTTGTTCTTTTGGCTAAATTTGAATAGTGTTCGTTTTCAAGCGAATGTTGTTCTAAATTAAAATTATTTACATCGTCCAAATTAACCTCTTGTGCTGGTTCAGGTAGTCGTACCTTGAACTTTAAACACAAATTGTGGAGGGCACAGCAGACATTTATAATTCGCGCAACCTTCTCGGGCGAATAGTGAAGCTCTCTTGCTGCCAAAAGGCATCGGAACCTTGCCTTTAAGACACCAAAAACCCTCTCGATAATTGATCTTGAAATTGAATGTTTTTCGTTGAATTTCGATTCCAAAGATCCTTCAGCTGCTGTTCTATATGGTGTCATGATCCAAGGCTCCAAGGGATATCCGGAATCTCCTATGAAAAGTATTGAATAATATAATGTAATATATTTATCTTAAATCTATTGTTTAACTTGCCTAATAACCAAGATGACGTGTCTCCATTTTCAAAGCGGCGTTTAAGCAATGCTCTTTCGGCACTGAGGGCCCATATATGGGAATCGTGTGATGCACCACCATATCGTGCATTTACCGACCTTATTACCATATTATAGTCACAAATCTAGATAACAGAATTTTAAAATAAAGATGTATTCATAATATGTTCATACTATGTACATACAAATATACGTATATTATATTTCTACTTACCACCATGGCATTAATGCTATGTTTGAGTTTCCTGTTGAAGAAAAGGTGTTCGTTGGTAGATGGACGAATAAGTTGAACATGTGTCCCATCTACAACTCCAAATATTCCTGGAATCCGCGACTTTTCCCAAAAAAATCTTTTTGATTTTCTTTTTTCTTCTTCAGACATCTCAAAATTTATTAAAAGGGGGCACATAACTCTTTCTATTGACCTTAAAACATCTGCCATAACCTTGGACATAGTTTCTTGTGCAAGTCCAGCATGCCTGTCACCACCAATTTGGTTTTGGTATCCACCTGTAGCCAAAAACTTTAATGTTGCCGATATCTTAATAATATTCGGGACAGAACTCTGCCTTCTGCGAATAGTCATATCCGAAGATATCTTATTAAATAAAAACATAAAAGCGGCTTTCGATAGGCGGTAGTTTCTAACAAAACTGAAAACAAAGTTTTACAATTAGATATATTTATGCATATATTGGAACAAGAATATATCCACATTATGTACCTTTTCTCGCTTAGTTCCATCACGTTGGATTTGTCTCTAATAATTCTGCGTTCTATTTGTGATGTTCTTTCTTCATTCTCATCATATTGAAGCCATATAGCGACACTATCCATTTTTTAATTTGATTTTCACCTTTAAAATAATTTATTTTCGTAGACTTTATTTGACTTTTTAATGTGAGCAGCAATTTCTATTGTTTGTTTTTTTTTTTTTTTTTTTTTTTTTTTGGATAAATATAATTCGAGGCTCGTTCGAAAATCGAAAATATTTGTATCACTTAATTGGCATTACTGCGATCCGATTCTACTTTCTTAGGTGGTACCATTTCAAAGTAGAATCGGAAATGACTTTCGAATAGAATTGAAAGAAGAATCGAAATACATACTAGGCCCCCTGAGTTAATGCATGGATCAGGGAAACTTTGAGCGTATTCCTCCAAAGATTGTTTATAGAGATTGTTGGCATCTGATATTGCTTGTTCATATTCTTCCTGGGTTACTTCAGAGTTTTCTGGAATTTCTGCATTGGATAGTTCAGGGTTTCCCGGAATTTCCGATATATGAAAATTTTGTTGCGGACTAACATAATTGCCACTTGGCCTGTATTGTGGGGATGAATTAAATTGACGAATGACGAGCTTGGTAATTATTACACCGTTGCTGGTTCTGCTGATGGATACGTTTTAATTGTGGAGAAGGACCTTGTGTCATTGGCTCTTTTTTTTATTTAGGGATTATTGTGGACCGGATTATAATTATTATTTATGGGTCTGGGGGTATTTTGTAAAGGATTATTGGGAACGTAGGCTTTTGGGTCTTGCCAGGGATAGGAACGTGAAATGTTAGGCTGGATAGAGTTCTGCTGGGGATAGGACCTTGATTGGTTAGATTGGAAAGCATTTCTCTTGAAGTTACTTCGGGGCCTTTCTTCGCACTACCTTGTTGTGGCTTTATATCTACAGATGAAAGCCAAAAAATTTTCCTTTTCACAATTTGTTCTTTTCTGTCTTTACCGCGGCTATTTAGGTCGATGGTTGACGGACCCAGGATTCATTACACTTATCGCGATTTATTTACCCGCGGCGAGCTTTTTAGGTTGACTTAGATCGGCATTTTTCTTATTTCACTTTTACGTGTTTATTTACTATACCACGGCGAGCTTCTTAAGGTCGGCTTAAGACAGTATACTATTTTATTCGCGACTGATAGTTTTTTTCCTGAGCCCCACGTGTTGGGCGCCAATTAAACTTTATTAAGTTTTTTTTACCTTTTAAAAAAGATTTATTTTCAAACGGGCAGCGTTTCTGCCTATAAACACAAGAATGACAATGTTACTTAAAATATTCAAGCTTAAATACTAATTTTTGCACATTACCAAGCCAACTCATTCCCACAGATATCCAGGTATTTGGATTTCATTATTTTTCTCATCAAAGCGCTAGACGCTGACACCTGCATTCCTCTTTCTCATATTCAGCTCGTGCAATACTGTTCGCCTACAGCTTCGGCGTCGTCATCGTTAACTTATACAATAGATTTTGTGTTGTTTTTTTTCCGATAGGTAGGTTCATAGGTAATGTAGAGGTGCAACGCCGTGATTTGATTTGGTATCGTAAGGATTGTTTTGATTTAATTTTGCGTAGGTAATGGATGTATCAAAAATGTTTTAGATAAGTACATGTTAATTCTGTGAATGAATGCAAATCGCATTTCACTGTAAGCGAATACGGAACAACCAATGGATATGGCAAGTGGATGGCGCCAAAATATTATGTATGTAGGTATTTATACCCAAAGAAAAACCTGTGTAAAATTAACCTAAATCGGGGTATAAACTAAGTTACTCCTAGGGCCATGCATTATATTTACTATTTTGCACATATGGGAACCGAAATATAAGTGCGGTTGAAATTGTATCTACTACATAATTTCAACATTTTACGTTGAAAAAACACAAAGCGCCTTCAAAATAATGCATATTTTAATTATTTTATTTATAACTTTTATCGGAAAAAGGGTTACCATATATTTTTTCGTAAGCAAATAAAATCCAAATTAACTTTTAAATCTGTTTTGTTTTTATTTCGGTCATGGGTCATTTGCGTGTGAGAGTTGATAGGAAAAAATTTGTTAACATTATTTGCCTTATTCCTAAGCAAAGTTATGCTAGGAAACTAACATCCATACAAAAAAATTTAACCTATTTTTTTAAGGCACGGTAGCCTATTCTAGGTTAATTTACCTTAGGATTTTCGAGCATAAATTGCCTTAGATCTAAGGCAAGTTATGCTCGAAAAATAACATCCATACAAAAAGTTTGCCTAAGGCGTTTAAGGCAATTTTACACAGATTTTTTCTCTGGGTGATATTTTAATTTCTATAAAAAAGTTAAGAAGGAAAATTCGATCACTTTTTGTTTTCGGTGGTGACGTATTCCACTGGTAGAAGAATGGTGAAATTGGGAGGTATGTCAAAGTATGTAGAAAGAATATGGGAAGTGCGGTTCTTTTATGTATTTTTGTTGGTTTTACATAGGTAGAGTTTTCTCCTTTATTTCAATATGTCATAATGATGGATTAAACTTTCGTTATTGTTATTTTCTGTTGTGCAAATCTATTTTTCACATACCTATAAATATTTTATTTCAATAACCTAGCTGCAAAGGTATAATGCTTTCAAAAACAATCAAAGGAAACAAAAAATCCAAGCAACAAAATTGATAAAAAGTAAGCAAATAGAAAATATATACCTATATGTAATACTATCTACTTCGTTTTCATTAGGCCGCATGATGTAATTTCGTTGAAAATTTCGAAATGAGATAATTTTTAACAAAGGACAATATGCAAATCTGGCCCAGTTGTAATAAGAACGACCTTTATATAATATACATAATCCCAAATTTTGTTCTTGAAAAATTTTAAAAAAATTTCTTATATAAAAAATGACTTATTAATTTTCTCTAAAATTCTGTTTTTTGTATTTTCAATTCTTTTGAATATTGTTTATAAGTATGTAGGCATATTTATTATCACTTCGTTTTTAATTTGTAAAAAAAACAAGTATTAGTTTTTAAAAAATGTTGGTGTCAAAATTAAAATTTTTATTAAAGCTTAGCCAGTTATCTGTACATATCTGCACATCAACATTTTTTTCTAACACGTTTTACGTACGACCACCAATTGTTCAATTGTTACGTTGGTAGTTGACAAATTGTGAATAATTTTGCAATTACTTGATAAAGTTCATTTTTTCCTTGAATAAGATTAGTTTTCATGAAAAATGTATTTTTAGTTTTTGCTTAATAAAATAGAAGCTTAAAAGTAGTATAGTAGTATACAAAGTAAAATTAAAATACAATGATATTATTGGAAATAAAATTGACAAACTTTTGGTACTGTCGTCAGCAAAACAATAAGGCAGATCAACAGTTTCAGACAGAAGATCATTTTTATGAACATAGGGAAGAATATCGGAGACAAAACGGAGCCCTGGGGCACACCAGCATTTATTTTGTGGATATCAGATTTGAAATCGTCCAAAACTACTTTTAGTGAATGATCCGAAAGGTAATTTCTAATCCAACGAAGAAGAGATTCATCGAATTACAAAAAAAAGAATGTCAACTTATCAACACAACAAAAATATACAAATAAGTAATTTTAAAAACATAGGAACTCAACACACTCATGTGTATACGAATCCTATTCAAATTTTGCTTGCATATGTATGTGTTTTTTATTTAAAACTAAATTACATTTAACTATAGTAATTTTCAATTTTGTTTAAAATTAAAGGAAATGTATTGACAATTTTAAGTATTTAAAAGTTTATATTTGTCGTTTACAATATTATTTCAAAATCAAAGAATCTGCGATGTAAAAATTTTGATCGAAATCGGTAGAGTCGCAAATGAGAAAGTAGAAAATAAAAGGAAGGTTCTATGACAGGTACCGATAAAAACATTTATTTTTTACCAAAATGTGGACTGCATTGTTGGTACAGTACCTATACACATAATTTTTTTTTTAAAATATAATATTTCATAATGGCTGTATGGAAGGAACCGAGCTAAAGTAAAACAAACTTTGTCTAAAAGCAAGTAAAAAGTCATTTTAAAATCTACCTCATTTTTTCTCAATTTACTTCACTTTTTTCTTTAAATCTCCTTCGACTTTTTTTCCGGAAGTGGTGACGCTGATGGGGACTTCAAGTCTAAGATATGTAACAAGTGCAAAACTACGAAAATTGTTATTAATGTTTTTATTTTGATAATTACATAATGTTCAGGAACAATAGATAGTAAACGAACGGTTTGATCAACCAATTTGAAAATTGATAATCTGTTTGTTAAAAAAAACCATACCAGTAGCCAACATTTATAAAACAAATATACAAAAAAATTATTTTCACCTAACTAAATAACGGTCAATTGTAAATTGTAAAAAATCAATTATGTATCTCCATAAATTGTTTCAAACAATCCATTATCTATAACGAATTTATTCATGTTTTCAAAACTGCCCAATGTATTATGTTGTCAATTTTTACGTGTAAATTAGTGGTCAAAGACGGAACTACTTTTTAATCCAAGGCTATATGTTTTTTGCACTAATTAATTTTATTGAATCATAAATAATCTGAAGACAATGAAGCCCTTTAAAAAAATAAAAATTGAAAATGTTTGACTATGGATATTTCTTATTTTTAGAAACTCTGAAACAATAAAAAGAAATATTTAAAACGATTTTGGTTTCATCCCAAAACGACCACTTTCGCAGAGTTACAGCCCTTTGAAAAAGACTCAAAAGAACTGCAAAACATTTATAGGTATACATACATAGGTACATAGTTACCATTATTATTTTGGAAAGAGTATTAATTTACTTGGGTTAGGACATTTAATAATTTTTTTGGTTGAGCAATTTTTGAATTGTGAACTTTTTCCTAAAATTAATTGTCTACATTAAAAATAAATTATTAATATCACAGCAAATTCCCCGGGTTCCTAATGTCTAAATCTGTGCTCCCTTTTCTTTATTTTTTAAAATATCCTTAAAAGTAAAAGTCCTAGAACCAACAGATTAACCTTGTATAAATACGCAAAGAATAAAAACGCTATCTACTCGTACCTAAATGCGAAAAGTTTCAATTCACCTGCGACCAAAAATAAAACAGAAAACAAACCGTCTATTATTGTGTCTAATTGTGAGCGCTGAATGCAAAAAACTCAATTTCCCTTTCCTAAACCTCACGATTCACGAAAAATTATTTTTTCTACCCAAAATACAAAAGGAAAAAAAAACTTTCATTTATCTTGTGCGCAATCCGAGTCAATTCAAAATCAAATGCTTGAGCGCTGCCTGTGCGGCTTGCCACTCGTGCCTTGTGCCAGTTTTCTGTTATTTTTTTTTTTTAACTTCCCATAGGGAGTTATTGTAATCGGTCCGATTTGTCAAATTGGAATTTTTGACATTTCTCGACGTTTCAAGGTCCCTAGAGGCTATATCAATCATTTTTAGAGAGATGTCTGTGTGTGTGTGTGTACGTACGTTCGTACGTTCGTACGTTCGTACGTTCGTACGTTCGTACGTTCGTACGTGCGTACGTTCGTACGTCCGTACGTTCTTGTACCATTTTTCGTCGTCGATATCTCAAGAACGAGTAAAGATATCGACTTCAAATAAATTTTGTTTAATAGATAATAACTTCGAAAGAGGCTGAAAGGGCGTTTATTAAAATTCAGTGAGTAGTTTTTTCACTATAACGGTTTGAAAAAAAGTAAAAATTTTGGTTAATTTCAAATATCTCACGAAAAAATAATGCTATTGATTTCAAATAAAATTTAATGTACTCATTATAAGGTCATACAGATTTGATATGAATTTAGAAAAAACTGAACATACCGTTATTTTTTTAAATAAAAAAAACTGAAAAAAAAAATTTCATAACCCAGATATTCTAAGAACGGAAAACAATTTGAAACTCAAAATAATTTTATTTTACGAAAAATAATGTGTTTGACAACTGGTGAAAATTTCAAAAAAAATCAGTTTACAGTTTTTTTTACAAAAAATAAAAAACTATATAAAATTCTATTGAAAATTGGTAAAAATTGTTTTTCGACTCAAATTTCTCGAGAACTAGTAGTGATATTGACTTCTAATTTAGTTTATTTTATAAATAGTATAATTTTGTACAATTGGTAAAATGTTGACAAATATTGAATAAATAGTTTTTTTTTTTAAATAAAAAAACTATTAAGAATTCTAGTGAAAACTAGTTAAAATTGTATTTCAAGTCGAATTTCTTGGGAATGAACACCGATAGTGCCTTCTAAAGTATGTTGTTTTATATATCGATACCTTTCCGTAAGAATGTATACTAAGCGACATTTCTAAAATTGTTCAGGAAACGAAAAAAACGAAGAAAGTTCTAGTTGAATCAATTTTGGTTAAACTAAGTGACATCTAACAAAATTTTTTGTTGCTCACGACAATGAGATCTTTATTAATGTCGCTTAGCATAATTTTTTTGGCGGATAATACAATTTTCAGGCAACATTATTTTAATGAGAAAACATGGCAGTTGATAAATTTTTTTATTTGTACTCTAGTTTCCTTTTCATGCATAATAGGTTGGCAAAACCCATGCCAAAACGTGGCCATTAACATATAGCATATTTCCTCATCAAAAAGTCATTTTCAAAAAAGGGTCGCTTAGTATATTCTTACGGGAAGGTATCGACATAATACAATTATTAACATATGGTTAAATTTTGACAAGTATCGAATTGACAGTTTTAACAAAAATATAAAAAAAAATTTACTAAAAAGTGGTAATATTTATTTTTCGACTAGAATATCTTGAGAACGAGCCATTATTTAATTTTATACATAATACAATTTCTAACAAATGGTTTATATTTGACATATATCTAGTTTTAGAGCGGACATAATTTGTAAGTACCCTTCCATCAATAACCAAACCATATCTTTTATATTTGAATATTTCGTTTTTAAATTTTTTTTCAATTTAAATGTTTGGAACCGAAATAATAAAGTAATTTCTATAATATAATACATAATTTTATAATTATATTATCAACTTAGTTCTTAGAAGAATGTATGTACTGTACATACGTATATGAATAAGGTTGTTCAGTTGTACCCAAGTCCCACATATTCAAATTCCATTAATAGCTATGGTAAAACTATGGTAAGCTATGAAGAAAACGTCACAATATGTTTTTATCTAAATATAAAGTTTTCAAGACCACAAATGGGAAGTTATCAGTGTGGGTCGCACCCAGCCTCTTTTTTTGATATTCTATTCTATTTTTCTCTATCTCTATGCGTGATGCGAAAAAAGAGGTATCATGAAGAGACGAGATGAGGTAAATTTATTTTCTTAACACAAAAATTCTTAACTAAGAGAGCCAAATTTGTACACCAATACATGTACACGTTTTTACATGAGATTTGAGTTTGCTTCTGCGGTAGACCTACCCTTAAATTACGAAAATTGTTAAAAAATTGTCCCGCCTTCATAAAGTCTGATTTACATAAACTCTGCTCAGAGTATATTGAAACAGATAAAAACACAGAAGCAAACTCAAATCTCATGTAAAAACGTGTACATGTATTGGTGCACAAATATGGCTCTCTTAGTTAAGAATTTTTGTGTTAAGAAAATAAATTTAGCTCGTCTCGTCTCTTCAGGATACCTCTTTTTTCGCATCACGCATAGAGATAGAGAAAGATGGAATAGAATATCAAAAAAAAATAATAGAAAACGGGAACAAGGCACGAGTGGCAATGGCAAGCCGCACAGGCAGCGCACAAGCATTTGATTTTGAATTGACTCGTATTGCGCACAAGATAAATTACAGTTTTTTTTCCTTTTGTATTTTGGGTAGAAAAAATAATTTTTCGTGAATCGTGATTGTTTGAGGTTTAGAAAAGGCAAATTGAGTTTTTTGCATTCAGCGCTCACAATTAGACACAATAATAGACGGTTTGTTTTCTGTTTTATTTTTGGTTGCAGGTGAATTGAAACTTTTCGCATTTAGGTAGATAGCGTTTTTGTTCTTTGCGTATTTATACAAGGTTAATCTATTGGTTCTAGGACTTTTACTTTTCAGGATATTTAAAAAAATAAAAAAAAGGGAGCACAGATTTAGACATTAGGAACCCGGGGAATTTGCTCTGATATTCATAATTTATTTTGAATGTAGACAATGAATTTTAGGAAAAAGTTCACAATTTAAAAATTGATCAACTAAAAAAATTATTAAATGTCCTAACCCAAGTAAATTAATACACTTTCAAAAATAATAATGGTAACTATGTACCTATACCTATAAATGTTCTTTTGAGTCTTTTTCAAAGGGCTGTAACTCTGCGAAAAGTGGTCGTATTGGGATGAAACCAAAAGCGTTTTAAATATTTCTTTTTCTTGTTTCAGAGTTTCTAAAAATAAAAAATATCCATAGTTAAACATTTTAAATTTTTATTTTTTAAATAGCTTCATTGTCTTGAGATTATTTATGATTCAATAAAATTAATAAGTGCAAAAAAATATAGCCTCAGATTAAAAAGTGGTTCCGTCTTTGACCACTAATTTACATGTAAAAATTGACAACATAAAAGGTAAATTGGGCAGTTTTAAAAACATGAATAAATTCGTTATAAATAATGGATTCTTTGAAACAATTTATAGAAATACATAATTGATTTTTTACAATTGACCGTTCATTTAAGAAAAGTGGAAAAGTGTTTTTTAAACAAACAGATTATCAATTTTGATATTGGTTGATCAAACCATTCGTTTATTATCTATTGTTCCTGAATATTATGTACCTAATCATCAAAATAAAAACAATGATAACAATTTTCATAGTTTTGCATTTGTAACATATCTTAGACTTGAAGTCCCTATCAGCGTACTTAAATTGGGAAAAATCGAAGTAGATTTTAAAATGACTTTTTACTTGCTTTTAGACAAATTTGAACTGGGAATTTTCATAAGTTGACATTACAACACAAAAGAGTAATGATTCCGTCTATCTGCAACTCTGTACCGCAATCTGCAGCCTAGAGGAGAAATTGAAATGGTTGTTTTACTTTAGCTCGGTTCCTTCCATACAGCCATTATGAAATATTATAACTATTTTGAAAACGGCTCTCATGCTTTTTTTTTTAATTATGTATAGATAACGAGCGAAAATGCAAACAAGTCGGTAGTGCTAAAAGTCTTGTCCGTAATCAGTCTCAATAATTTTTTACTTAACCCACTTTTTTCGCCTTGTTACACAAATTAACTTACGTAACTAAGATTAATTTTTCCTGTAATAAAGTTTCAATTTGTTGCTAATTCGGAAAGTCATTTTCTTTTTAATTTAAATATTCACAAAATCTTTTGTTAATATACAACCGGAGAAATGCCTGTGAATAGACGTGCCAACACAAAAGCAATCAACATACACACTCCGAATGTCAACTCTCCCAAAGTCACTTATACAAACACAGTAAGCGCTGACAAACTTTGGGACCGCATTGAAACAAAACTGCAAGAATGGGGAGACAATTTTAAACTAGAATTCTCTCAATTACTCGACTTAAAGATGTCGGAATTGGAACAGAAAATGGACACAAAACTCAAGGAAATAAATCTGGATTTTCAACAAAAAATAAAATCACTTTCCGAAAATCACAACCGTTTGGAGCTGGAAATTGATTCACTTCAACGTGAAAAGATAAGCGCCGATCTTATTATCTTTGGAATACCCGAAATCGTCAATGAAAATTTAACCGAAATAGTAAACAAAATATGCCAAATTATAAATGTGCCCGTTCCTCCGATACATGCCGTCTTCAGGGGAAAGTCCACTCGAGGCAACGAAACAACAATGACTGATGCGTGCATTGTTCTTAAACTTGATGATAAAAGAGATAAGATCAACATGTTGAAAGCAATCGTGACTCATTGTAAAAATACTAAATCATCACTCAAACTGAGTGATATTGGGTTTGAATCTCCTAAAAGTTTTTTTGTCAATGAGAGCCTGACTAAGCGCAATTACCATCTTCAGAGGGAAGCTATCAAATTGAAACGGCGAAAATTAATCTTCTCTTCACATACCATGAATGGCCAGCTTTATATTCGCATTAATCCCAACCAACCTGCGAAAATTATTCATTCAATGGATCATATGAGACATGCTATCGGTCTGACACCTGATGACAAGAATGAACTCAACAACATCAATACAGCAACTACACATACGCATCCGCCTGCGTATGACATCAATGGTGCAGCATCTTAAGTTCTTCAACATTTTTTATTGTAAATATTATTTTTTTGATATAACATGTAAAGGATTGTTCTATGATTGTTCTCTTATTCTTTTCCTACTAAATCTTCTTACTTTTTCTATGTTCAAATTTTCTCTATCTATTTTCTACACTTCCTCTAAACACCTTTAATGATGGGAATAGCGTGAACGAAAGCTCTCGTGTTATTTTAAATGTTACGTGCAAACAGCACGAGCGCAATGGCTTAAAACTTTGTCATATAAATGCTCAGAGTCTCGTTAATAAGTTCGATGAATTTAAATTAACCTTCAAGAAGAGCCTTGTAGATGTTATTTGTGTGTCTGAGTCGTGGTTTAAGCCTGCATTTAGGGATGAACAATTTATGCTTAATGGGTACAAACTCTTAAACTCTTTCGTGCAGACCGCGCAACGAGAGGAGGGGGCTCGGTTATATATGTTAGGAAAACTATACGGTGCAACATAATTAAACGATCTAGTGAAGCGTCAACTACTCAATTTTTATTCTTAGAAATTCCTAATGGGGTCGAAAAATGCATAATAGGAACCATTTACATGCCGCCGATTTCAGCCGACTCTACTGTAATCACTGAAATCTTAGAAGAATTTTGTCACATGTCGCCAAATGTTATTGTATTTGGTGACATAAACATCAATCTATTAAACCACCATCTAGGTAATCCCCTCCAATGTGCCATGAGCAGTTTAAACCTTTACTTTGCCAACCTTTCTGAACCTACTCACTATGGTACTCACAGCTTACCCTCTCTTATAGATATCCTCCTTTTAAGTAGTAATCACCTGTTAAAAGCTTACAGCCAGTTGTCCTTTCCAGCTTTCTCGCGACACGATCTTCTTTTTGCAGTCATAGATATCCACTATGGAAATATGCACACCGCAGATAAATTCTCGTTTTATGATTTCAAACATACAGATATTAACTCTCTCTTCTTTGAATGCGATTCTTTAAACAATATGTCTAATTCAACAAACAAACTTATTTTTTCTTACATGTCCAATCGTTCTCAAGCTGTTTCATGCAATGGTGAACTGTCCTCATTTTTGAAACTCAGTAAAGGAGTTCCTCAAGGGTCATTGCTTGGCCCTCTACTGTTTTCCATGTTTATTAACGACTTACCCTTGGTCTTATCAAATTGTAAATTTCATATATATGCCGATGATGTCCAGTTATACATTAGTTTTGAAAAAAGTCAAATTGAACATGCCGTAGGAAAATTAAACTCGGACTTAGCCGCCATCGCTGCATGGTCTCTTGAAAATAAACTTCTCATCAACCCTTCAAAATCCAAAGTTATCCCTATTTTCACACGAGAACCAGTCTTCGATAGTTTTCCTCCCATCCTCATCAATAACTCTTCCATAGAAATCGTGAACAAAATTAAAAACCTTGGCATTATCTTCAACAGCAGCATGACTTGGAACGATCATATAAACCATATTGTGGCAAACATTTATCGCTCCTTACGAAGTCTTTCAATCAGCAGGGGCTATTTACCAACACATATAAAAATGAAGTTAGTTAGGGCACTTATAGTACCAATTATATCTTATGGATGTGAAATTTTTGCCAATTCGGATGCTGAGTCTCATCGGAAACTCAAAGTAGCCTTTAATGCTACTACGCGATATATCTTCAACCTACGCAGGTATGACCACGTCTCTACATATGCTAGCCGTATACTTGGTTCCACTCTTGAGGTATTTTTGAAGTTCCGAACGTTAACCCTGCTCATTAAGCTTATTCTAAAAAAGAATCCCGAGTACTTATATGAAAACATAACTTTTTCGCGATCAACACGTAATTTAACAATTATACCACATATTTTCACTTGCTTGACTTCCTCCAGACAGTTTTTCGTTCATTCTATAACCCTGTGGAATAATATTCCACTTTCTATTAGGCGAAAATTTGAACATAGAGATTTTCTAATATCAGTCTTTTCTTATCTTAATAACGATCATTGAACAGTCCTCTTAAAGTATTATTTAGCTTCTAAGTAAATCCTATTTTTGAAATGTATTAACTTTTTATAACTATACCACCATAAGCCTGTACTAAATCTAAGAGTAATCTTCCATGTACAGTTGATAAATAAATTAAATAAATGAAATGAAAATGAAATGAAATAACTGTACCAACAATGCAGTCCACACTTTGGTAAAAAATAAATGTTATTATCGGTACCTGTCATAGAACCTTCTTTTTATTTTGTACTTTTTCATTTGCGACTCTTCCGATTTCGATCAAAATTTTTACATCGCAGACTCTTTGATTGTATACGACAAATGTTTTCCTAAAATGTATACTTTTAAATACTTAAAATTGTCAATACATTTCTTTAAATTTTAAAGAAAATTGTGTACAAAAATTTAATTTAATTTAATTAATAAAACATTCTTTTATAAAAAATAACATTTAAATTACTATATTTAAATATAGTTTAATTTTAAATTAAAAACACATATGCAAGCGAAATTTTCATACATAGAATTCGTGTACACATCAGTGTTATGAGTTCCTATGCTTTTAAACTTACTTATTTGTGTATTTTTATTGTTTTGATATTCTTTTTTTTGGTAATTCGATGAATCTCTTCTTCGTTGGATTAGAAATTACCTTTCGGACCGTTTACTAAAAGTAGTTTTGGACGGTTTCAAATCTGATATTGGGCCTTCAATCCCTAGAATCACAACGTATTTATTTAGATGTAATGCTTGTCAGAGATTTAATAAATTATAAAATCAATTGCCCTTACTTGCTTTCGTTGATTGACTTTCATGTTCCTTTTCGTGAATTACGTAATAATCGTTTATTTTGTGTACCCTTTCATAGGGTCAATTGTGGAATCAATGAACTCTTAACTCGCTGTTTAAGACAAGCTAATTCTGTTTGTAATGCTATTGATTTTAATTTATATTTAAGTAGGGACTGTTTTAAAAAAAATTGTCATTAATAATAAACTTCGGTGGTTAATGTTAATTGTACATTCTATTTTTGTTTTGTTTTATTTATTATTATTTATATAAATTTACTACTGTTCTAAGTAGTCTTTAAGAGCTGTGTCTCTGCTTGATGAATAAATAAATAAATAAATGCTGGTGTGCCCCAGGGGTCCGTTTTGTCTCCGACAGTTTCTGAATATTATTCCGCTTAATTGTTTTGCTGACGACAATAACCTCAGCTTTTCATATTCGTTTTTAGATTCACATCCTTCTCCTTCGGATGTGGACTACCAACGGCAACGTATGATAAGCTCATTAAATTCTGATCTTGATAGCATTGTCCAATGGGGAATCAAAAAACGTATAGAATTTCAAGCTTCGAAAACTCAATGCTGTTTGGCACTTGCATTGAGGAAACTGAATAACTCTCTGTGCTCGGTATGTGCATTACAGACCACCTTGTATGGAATGATCACATATTCGACGTTGGCAAAAACGCTGCCAAGTGTTTAGTGCTTACACATGAGACACGAACTGCGAACTGCGAATTGCGAATGGTCGCAAATTTTGACATTTCTTTCACATGAGTAATTTTTTTGGTTGCCGAACAGTGCGAATAGTCAACAAAACAAAACCAAAAGTAAATAAATTAAAGCAAAATGAGTGCTAAGAAAAAATATTTAAAGAAAAGGTGGCTTTTATGCAGTTTCATTTGTTACCAATTATATTATTTTAAATTATTTTACCCTTTTTTCCATAGATTCACTCATTTTTTTTTAATTTTCCGTCTAGCAACGAGCAACACAACACAGTAGAGATGTTATACATTTGAGGTTAGGTTCGAACGAATTTTTTAGTCGCCGGTTTGTGGAATGCGTTCACTAGTTGTGGATTGCGAATTTACATTTGACAGTTCGCAGAAGATACGTTGTTGGTCGCGTAAAAAATATTAAAATACAAAATATTTCAATTTATAGTTATTTTATGCAGTGTTTTCCTTTTAAATCGTTGATTCGATCATTAATTCACTTCGTACTAAAGTTAGAACAAAACAAAAATTGATATTAGCTGTGAAAATTGCTTAAAAAGATTTATTCGCATTCGCAGTTCGCATCTCATGTGTAAAGCACTTTTAGGTTTCCTTCGACGTTGCAAGAAATTTTTTAGACCTACTAATCTGGCTGTAATCTATAAGGCCTATATGCGTCCAAAGCTCGAGTGCAATTCCCACTAGGCAGGTGCTCTAAACCCCCTCTTTAGTCTCTTGCACAGAATTCAAAAGAGAGCTCTAAAAATTATAGGCGGCCGTTGTGTAACTGAAACTTTTGAATCTCTCGAGCACCGCCGCAATTTTCATAAACATTGCTCTAGTGAAGTAGCCAGTTGCGTTCTCCCCCTCAAACAATTCAACCGTAATACCCGTACTTCTAGGACTGCTCATCATTTTCACCCAATTGCGGACGTACTGTCAAGTACAGTGATTCTTTTTTTAGCCGCACTACACGAATCTGGAATGCTTTACCCGGCTCAATATTTCCCACTCATTGTAATGTGCAGACATTAAAAACCAATGTGTATCGGTATTTCCTTTCTCATCTTATCCTACTTTCCTAATTTCTTGCACTGTGTTTAACATTTTAATTTTATTCATAACCCCTTGACCTTGAGTGCGCGTTTAATATAAAAAAAAATACTACCTAGAGTGAAATAGAGAAAAAGAAATAGATTTGGACTTTTTTTTGTAAAATTGAAGTAGGTTGAAACAGAGATTTTTAAAATGCGATAGATTTCAGTATTTGGCTGATGGTGCGAAGTAAGAAGTAGATTTTAAATATTTTGAAAAAAAGATTTATATCTACTATAATTGAAGTAAAATGGTGCCACTGGTTCCCATTTGCTGAAACAAATTTTGTAGAAAAAGTTTGTCAATTTTATTTCCAATAACATCATTGTATTTTAATTTTACTTTGTATACTAATATACTAATTTTAAACTTCTATTTTATTAAGCAAAAACTAAAAATGCATTTTATATAAAAACTGATCTTATTAAAAAAAAAAACGAATTTCATTAAGTCATTTCGAAATTATTCACAATTTGTCAACTACCAACGTAACAATTGGTGGTCGTAAGTAAAACGTGTTAGAAAAAAATGTTGATTGGCAGATATGTACAGATAACCGGCTAAGCTTTAATAAAAACGAACTTAATATTGGTTTTTCAAACATGTCAAAATCTTCATCGAAAAAAAAACAAAAAATGTGCTCTTATTTTTATATCATTTTTTAATTTTGACACCAACAACATTATTGGAAAACTAATACTTGTTTTTGTTTTACAAATTAAAAACTATGGATAATGAATATATGAACATACATATGTATATTATATAAAGGTCGTTCTTATTAGAACTAGGCCAGATTTGCCTATTGTCCTTTGTTAAAAATTATCTCATTTCGAAATTTTCAACGAAATTACATCATGTGGCCTAATGAAAACGAAGTAGGTAGTACATATTTTCTATTTGCTTACTTTTTATCAATTTTTTTTGCTTGAGTTTTTTGTTTCCTTTGTTTGTTTTTGGAGGCAGTTGTTGCAAAAAAATATTTATAGGTATGTACAAAATAGATTTGCACAATAAAACACAACAGAAAATAACTGTAACGAGAGTATTATCTATCACCATGACATATTGAAATAAAGGAGACAAATCTTCCTATGTAAAACCAACAAAAATACGTAAAAGAAGCGCACTTCCCATATTCTTTCTATATACTTTCACCATTGTTCTACCAGTGGAATACGTCACCACCGAAAACAAAAAGTGATCGAATTTTCCTTCTTAATTTATTTAGATAAATATGTACATACATAGGTATTTAGATTAATAGATACCTGCATAATATTGTACATAACATTTTGGCGCCATCTACTTGCCATATCCCTTGGTTGTTGCGTATTCGCTTACAGTGAAATGCAATTTGCGTTCATTCACAGAATTAACATGTACTAATCTAATATATTTTTGATACATCCATTACCTACCTACGCAAAATGAAATCAAAACAATCCTTATGATACCAAATCAATACAAGGCGTTGCACCTCTACATTACCTATGAACCTACCTATCGGAAAAAACAACACAAAATCTATTGTAGATACTTATATGCATATGTATCTTATTCTATACACAACATCGCAAATTTCCTTTCTTCCATCATGTACACACCCTTTGGCAAAAAAAAAATGAAGATCACTATGCATCGCAATTTATTACTATGTGTGTACCTAAAATGGCTTTTTATAGAAGAAACAAAAAAAAAACAGTAGAATGATGATAGATCGCAAATAAAAAAATACAAAAAAACAAAATTTATGACAGCGAATGTGTGATAACCTACTTATATTCTTTTTTATACATACACAAAGAACATTTTTCCACCCTACCTCCGACAATGTGGAATGGTCATTGCATCATATACGATATACCTACTAAAAACAATCATTTCTCACACGTTTTTATAAAAATAAAATTAAATAAATATTGAGTGAAAAAAGTATTTTGTATTTTTGAATTTAGTAAATAAAATATCAAACAAAAATAAAAAAAATATGTGAGAACTGCATTGTCAATACTTTTCTTGCAAATGCATTACAAATACTGTCATATTGAATTGCATTTTTATGAACTTTAGATGAGTTTTATTAAATTTTAAAGACCGATATGCTGTTCAGAGAATATAAATCTTTGATTAAAAAATTATTTCCAAAAATTAAAAAATATAACTCTCAATTTCCCAGGGTAGAGAACAAAATATTTGTAAAAAAATTTATATTTTTTGACTTTTGTTAGTAAAAAGTTACTGTAAAAATAAAAAAAAAATAAAAAAAAATATTAACGTAATTGCACATACTTATTGGCTTTATATAAGAGTGAATTTTACTTCGTTATCTTTTATACTTATGAAGTTTTGTCCAGTAGAGCATTCATACCACTATGCAAATTTCCTCGTTTTTCATAGTTTTGTATATTTTTTTTTGAATAAATAATAAAACAGAATAAAAAAAGAAGACCGATACATGATTTGGGGGATCATGACGTTATCTCGAATGACAAAAATCTCGAATGCAAAAAATCTCGAAAAAAACAAATTTTTAATCTAGAATGCAAAAATCTCGAATGCACAATAATCTCGAATGAACAAAAATCTCGAAAGACAATATCTCGAAAAAAATCTCGAAAAAAAATATAAATTCGAGATTTTTTTTTAACCTATTTAAAGAGTTCACACTTTAATTAAACGCATAACATATTTAGTTTATTCAACAATTTATTCCTTGTTTGAGAAAATAAACAATAAAAAATATTTAAAATATTTAACAAAAAAAATCATTAGGTATCATAATAAAATTATAAAAAATATCAAAAACAAAGAAAAAGTTATAAATTCATAAACATACCTATAAAGGCATATGTAGGTATAACAAAAAAGTATGAATTATTTCGAGTTGTACGCAAGACTCCTAAGGTACACCACATAACTCCTCTCGGGCGAGGGAGAAATTAGCAGGGGAGAGAAAGGAGGTGTCGATGAACATTGGTTTAGAATGTTTTCAAATTGAAATGGCAAGGGGAAACTGTGCCGGGTAAGTTATTCCATAATCGTGTTGTGCGACTAAAAAACGAATCTCTATATTTGACGGTACGACGTAATACTTAAGTTAAACTCCAGATCTTCCTGAACTCGTTATCTCAACATTTTTAAAGATATCATTTTTTCCTCCTGGTGGAAGTTGTGCATTATACGCCGAATAGCTGCGATGTCAAATTCGTCTAGTCCAGTTTTCCACTTCGTATGCTGCACTTTTTAATTTAGTGACTGCACAACTCCTGTCTCTTCCTATTCCTTAATAATCCTTCTAATTGAACGTTCAGAAATTCCAGTAGTTTTCACTGTTTGCGTTTGTTGCGTAACTCACAGGATTTTCAAGAAACGAATTCTTTGCTTCTTCCAGTTTGTCATTATATATCTTAACAACTATCTTACGCGCCTGGCTTCCAATAGGATTTCCTTTTCTAAATGGATCCATTAAAATTTATCTTTTAAATGTATTTCAATATATTATTCTTGGTTGTTTTTTTAAACTGAATTGCAAAGCAAAGCAAATATCATTTAAATACCTTAATTCCCTCTGATGCAAAAATTCATTCTTAAAAACTCGTAGTTAAAAATTGTTCAAACTCGTAAACACTAATCTAACTAATTAACACTAATCTACAATTAATCCCAACCCCACAGGTCAAAAAAAAAAAATATATCAAACAACACTAACGCCAAAAAATAAATATAAACACAACGCCCCCGGAACCTTTCTGTTACTAAGCCACAAATCATAAAACATAGAAATAAACAATAATCCCTAAACTAACATTAATCCTATGTCGCAGCTTGCAGGTAGTTTTTCTTGTATTTTGCAATAGACTTATTTTTTTATTATAGGTGCACTGAAATTTGTCCCAGTAATAAAAACAAAAATTATTAATTTTATTTTTTCGAAGTAACGTTTACACCTATGTAAAAATCTTTTCCTTTTATCTCACCAGAGATGAAATAGTTTTTTAGACATCAAGCTATGAAAGAAAAGTAAACCATGATCATATCTTATTCAAAGAAAGTCCATCACTGGAAATTCATTTCTATTTTACTGTGAGCGAAGCTATAAACAAAACTCACCCTCCTAAGTGCTTCAGTATGATCGCAGCAGTATCATTGACAATAACGCCAGCATGTACATCTTTTTTTTCTTTTTTTCAGTGATTTTTCTGTCTCTTTAAGAATTAAAGAGTAGAGCAAAGAAATTTAAAGAGACCTGCGCAGTAGAATTGCCAACTGAATTGGTTCAAGCTATAAGATTTCAGTTCACAAGAACTCCACTGCAATATCAGTGTCTCTGTGCAAAAGAATTTTGTCCGCCCATCCGCTCTCTTGATTATTTAATTTTTTTTGTCTGGGCTCATTTAGTTTTTTATTCTTGTTTAAGACTTGTCATCTTGCATCTCTTATTACAAGAACAGAAAAAATAAAAAAAGAATATAAGAATAAGTAGGTATATCACACACATGGTGGGCAAAATCGCATCGTCACCTCCGCGCGGTGCCCGCTGGATAACCGAAAGGTGAACTAACGACGAGCGTTGGATCCATCGGATCCATAGGTTGTAGATACCTGAGTTCTCTTCTCAGGAACTAGGAGCAGGAGAAAAGATGCGCTCTGAAGATCCAACCACCAACACGATCTACACGTCATGCACAGGCCTCACTAGCCGGTCATGAAAGGGAAAATTTATTGTGATGAAAACCGCAAATTATGCCTCGGATGACAAAACCAATAACGTTGACGACCCCCCCCCCCCCCCCGCAAACGAAAAACGGACAACGATTTACGCATTTGCACATATAATGTGCGAACTCTAAACAGGCCGCGCAAAGCCGAACAACTAGCCGAGGCCCTCACCAGTCTACAAGCTGATATAACAGCCCTCCAGGAGATGCGATGGGATGGACCAGGCCTGAGAATTGCAGATGACTGTAACTTTTACTATGGGAAATGCCACCTTGATGGGGGATCGCGCCTGTTTGGGTGCGGATTTGCTGTCAGAGGAAGACTTAGGCAAAATGTCTTGAGCTTTCGTGAAGTCAGCGAAAGAGTGACAACAATCCGCATTAAGGCCAAATTACACAATATAAGCCTAATAAGCGCCCATGCCCCTACAGAAGAGAAAGATGACGCTACCAAAGAAAGCTTCTATGAGCTCCTCGCCAAAACCTATGAGCAGTGTCCCAAACATGACATTAAAATTCTCTTGGGAGACTTTAATGCCAAAATTGGGAGGGAGGACATCTTTGGTATGACGATCGGAAAACACAGCCTGCACGACACCACCTCTGATAACGAATTTAGGCTCATCGATTTTGCAGCGGGAAAAAACATGGTGCTGAGCAGCACACGATTCCCACGTCTCGACATCCACAAGGGCACATGGCGATCCCCAGATGGTCGAACCTGCAACCAAATCGACCACGTTGCGATTGATGGAAGACACTCCTCCAGCATTACGAATGTCCGTACTTTCCGAGGAGCAAACATCGACTCGGACCACTACCTAGTCGGTGCCAAACTTAGAGTACGAATCTCCATGGAAGTTCTTAGGCGAACACCGACTACGCCGAGGAAATTGAATGTTGGACGACTTCAATCGGAAGAGACCGCCGCTGCCTATGCCGACCGTGTATCCCTTGAGCTTGCGAGAAATCCTTCGACTGATGATATGAACCCGGAAGAACAATGGCAGCTATGTCAACAAGCTATAAGAAGTGCTGCGTCAGAGGTGTTGGGCTTCTCACGCCTTCCCGCCAGAAACTCCTGGTTCGACTCCGAATGTGCTCAGGCAAACAAAGCCAAAACGGAGGCATACAAGTCGTGGCTCCAGAGAGATACTAGAGCATCAAGAAATCTCTATGTTGAGCGAAGGAAAGAGGAGAAACGCCTACTCAGGAGGAAGAAAAAAGAACACCAGCAACGCGAAGTCGAGGAGATACAGAGATGTTTTTGCAGAAAAGAGGTGCGGAACTTCTACAGAAAAGTAAAACAGTCTACATCAGGTTTCACAAACCGCCCTGGGCCCTGCAAAGATCAGGATGGAAATACCATAGTGGAAACGCAGGCGATGTTAGCCATCTGGAGAGACTACTTTATGCTTAATGGCGATGACAGTCAAAATCCCGCCCAAAATCAACTTGTACCAGCGAATCTAGATGACGTCCATGAGTTACATCCACCCGACCAAAATGAAATCAAAGTAGCCATCAACAGACTAAAGATGAACAAAGCAGCTGGATGCGATGGTCTACAAGCGGAGCTTTTTAAGCATGCTGGAGATGACCTGGTCAGGAGCATACACCAACTCATCTGCAAAATATGGTCGGAGGAAAGTATGCCCGATGAATGGAATCTCAGTACCATCTACCCGATCCACAAAAAAGGAGACCGCCTACTCTGCGCCAACTATAGAGGCATAAGTCTTTTAAGCATCGCCTATAAGATCCTGTCCAGCGTTTTATGTGAACGTCTCAAGCCCTTTGCTGATGATCTTATAGGTCCTTACCAATGCGGCTTCAGACCTGGAAAATCTACAACTGACCAAATATTCACATTGCGCCAGATCCTGGAAAAAACCCAAGAATATAACATCGACACCCACCACCTGTTTGTCGATTTTAAAGCAGCCTACGACAGTGTTAATAGAGCTGAACTTTATCGTACCATGTCCAACTTTGGAATCCCTGCTAAACTGATACGCCTTATCAGGATGACGTTGGAAAATGCTCGCTGTTCCGTCAAAGTTGGTAGGGACTTCACTGAATCCTTCGAAACCACCAGAGGGCTAAGACAAGGTGACGCACTGTCATGCAGCTGTTTTAACATTGTGCTTGAAAATGTCATACGAAACACCCATGCAAGCACATCAGGCACCATCTTCAATAAATCGACACAATTACTTGGGTTTGCGGACGACATTGACGTGATAGGAAGAACAAAGCGAGCAGTAACCGGTGCATTCACTACAATGGAGTCAGCAGCAAGCAGAATGGGACTGAAAATAAACGAGGGCAAGACGAAGTATATGCTTTCATCAACAAAAGTCCAATCCCACCACCGACTGGGTCAGAACGTGACCATTGATAGGTATAACTTCGAGGTAGTCAGTGAATTTGTCTACCTGGGCACTGCTGTAAACTCAGGCAACAACATCAGCGCCGAAATCAAACGCAGACTAACTCTTGCTAATCGCTGTTTCTTTGGGCTGAGTAATCAATTGAGGAATAAAGCCCTATCGAGAAGAACCAAGGTGACACTCTATAAAACACTAATCATCCCGGTCCTGCTATATGGTGCAGAAGCATGGACCCTCTCCCAATCGGATGAAAAATCACTTGGAGTCTTCGAGAGAAAAGTTCTGCGTACGATCTATGGTCCTGTCTGCGTAAATCGAGAAAACAACATTTGGCGAAGAAGATACAACGACGAACTATACGAGCTGTACAGCGACATAAGCCTAGCCAGAAAAATTCGAATTCAACGACTAAGATGGCTGGGCCATGTAGAGCGAATGGACAACGACGTTCCAGCTCGTAAAGTCTTCAACGCCAAACCCGAGGGAGTCAGAAGCCAAGGTAGACCTCATCTTCGATGGAGCGACCAAGTAGAAGGAGACCTCCGACAACTTGGAGTGCGAAATTGGAGACGGCAGGCTAGCGATCGAGTCGGCTGGAGGGGCATACTAAGCAAGGCCCAGGAGCACCACGCTCTAGTGGCGCCATCGTAAGTAAGTAAGTAAGGTATATCACACATTCGCTGTCATAAATTTTGTTTTTTTTGTATTTTTTTATTTGCGATCTACTCGTATCATCACTTCTACTGTTTTTTTTTTGTTTCTTCTATGGAAAGCCATTTGAGGTACACACATAAGGCGTGTTTTTTTTGGAAAAGTTATCCGTAGTACAGTAGGATTTTATATGAAAAACAAATACAACATCCGCAGTAAGATCACTGCCGATACTCGAATAAACGTCAAATCTCTATACGCAGCAGGATTTCACTTCTCTTTTTATCGGCAGTGATCCTACTGCGGATGTTATCGGCAGTGATCCTACGGCGGATGTTGTTATTCATATAAAATCCTACTGTACTACGGATAACTTTTCCAAAAAAACACGGCTATAGTAATAAATTGCGATGCATAGTGATCTTCATTTTTTTTGTCAAAGGGTGTGTACATGATGGAAGAAATGAAATTTGCGATGTTGTGTATAGAATAAGATACATACATATGCATATAAATATATAAATTAAACTTTATTAAGTTTTTTTTACTTTTTAAAAAAGATTTATTTTCAAACGGGCAGCGTTTCTGCCTATAAACACAAGAATGACAATGTTACTTAAAATATTCAAGCTTAAATACTAATTTTTGCACATTACCAAGCCAACTCATTCCCACAGATATCCAGGTATTTGGATTCCATTATTTTTCTCATCAAAGCACTAGACGCTGACACCTGCATTCCTCTTTCTCATATTCGGCTCGTGGAATACTGTTCGCCTACAGCTTCGGCGTCGTCATCGTTAACTCCTCCCGTCTTAAGATCGAACGTCCGCGTTCGACGTAGCTGGTCTCAAAAGATGAGAAAAGTCTTCCAGGCCCAAGGTGACAGTGGATGCTACGTTTTTAGGAACTTGATACGGTTCGCTTTTTCTTAGTTCTTTCCTTTGTATGAATCTGGATATGAGGTAAGCACCGAACAAGATGAATATTATTATGGTAAGTCCGATGTTGGTAGCGAAATTGATGTTGTTTTTTGTGGTTAATAAGCTTATCTGCGAAGTACCGTTTATGCTCAGTTCCTTCATCATCTCGAGAGATAGTTTCTCTTCCAGGGTTGCATTTTTTGATTAAGGTTGTAAAATAGCAGGCAACGGTTGATGCTTCGTGATCTCCATGGTTTCATATACCTTATTATTTACTTCGATTGGGGAGTTGAAATGCTTTATCAGGTAGGTACCATTTAACGTGATTAGTTCATTGTTGACTTTGAGAGGACCATTAAACTGGTTCAGGAACAGGACATCTGATGATATTTCCTCGACTGATGGGATGTGTTTGTTATTAATTAATGGGCATGATGACATTTGACTCTTGAGCAGCTTGGGGGTGCATGGTGTGTTACTTATATCTATTATATTGTTAGAACTACAGATAGTATGTTTATTGAGAGTTTTACATTCGTTTATAATTCCATACAGTTTATCGTTACATTCTAAAACATTGATATACGGGATTTTATTGATTTTATTTCCAATTTTCACCGACTTAAGTAAAAAAGAGTTACATATGGTTGGGCTTGTGGTCGATAAACTAATTACATAATATAAATAATATTTTTTCTATCAGACGCAATTCTTACGTTAGCAAATTCAAATGCCTCATCTATGTTCAAAAAAGGAATGTTTTTAAGAACTTGTTCAGCTTGTTTAATTTCAGAACTGGTTAAAATGTAAGAATTAATAATATTTGCTATAGCCCAATGAATAGCATAAGCGACATTCACAATTTCCTTTTTAATAATTTCGAGTTTATACTTTATTTCCCAAATTTCTTTGTCTTGATTTTTTTCATTTACAATTTTAAAAATTCTATTTGTCATATTAGTTATTTCATTAATTTTACTTATTGTGATTCTATTGATGACAGCTTATTTGTTGTTGTTCTTTAGTACATTATTAATTTTATTCTTAATAATTTCATGGTCATGGTGATCGGGATTTCCCGCTATCCATTTCCAAGCACTACCAATAAAATTCAAGGACCGTTTGTCTTTTGTTTTTAATTGAAGTCTTTGCAAATGACTCTTTATTCTTTGAATTTCGAATTGTAAAATTGGATAAAAGGAGTGATTGGGATTTGTTTTTAGCATTTCTTCCAATCTTATAATTAAGTCGCCATTTTCTTCCAATTCTATTATATGAACAATTTTGAAAGTACCATTCTGTACCTTTGCAGTTCCCGTGTTTATTTTTATCAGCTGAGAGCTGGAGTAATCTAATATTTGAACCTCCGCACCGCATAGGGTGAGTAATGCCCTGGTGAGAAAAGAAGTTAATTTTTTATCAGACTTTTATGAATTATTCTACCTGATTTAGTTCTTATTGTGGAATTATGATTCAAAGCTACTATCTCCTTTTTATACCTTAGATCTAATTTGTTTCCCACCCTTTTATTGGTCTTAACATAAATGATTTCTCCTATACTATAATTTTTTAAAAGTTTCTTTTTCTTATTATGATACTCTAGATCTGTTCGCTGTTTAACCTGTAATTGCTCCATGTTTTGTCGTCTTGCGTTCTCAAGCTCTTCGGGATTATTTAGAAGTCGCCTTCCGAAAAATATATCAATGGGTTTCTTATTAGTTGCTGAATGTAGGGATCGGTTATATTCATAGATACATCTGTCCAATAATTCGGAGAACGAGGAGTGGACGTTATCTGTTTTGAGGCAACGAATTAATTCCGACAGTGTTGAGTGAAATCTCTCAACTTGTCCATTTACGCAGCTGGTATAAGGTGGTGCTTTAAAAACATTTATTCCGAACATATTTTCTAACATAAATGTAATGGAGCTTGAACCAAGGGATTTCTCATTATCCATAACTACTGATTGCGGAACTCCGAATGCTAGTACCTCTACCTTAAGACCTCTAAGAGGCTCCTTAATATCTTCCGCAGATCTTGATTTAAGTATTTTCGCAAGGGCGTATTTTGAAAATTTATCAATTGTAGTTAAAATTACCTTTTTATCGGTAAAATAGATATCAATATGTATTATTTGCCCCGGATATTCTGGGATTGGGGTCGGTTGTAGTTCGGGTTTGTTTGGGTGTCTTTCATATTTATTTTCCTTGCAAATCTGACAGGATCTGGCAATTCTATCTACTTTTACTTTCATATTGGGAAAAAAGAAATTTGGATTCTGTTCTCGCGACCGTGTCCAGACCAGAGAAACATTTTTTGAAACATTTCAGAAACATTTAAGAAACATTTCAGAAACATTTAAAAAACATTTCTGAAACAGAGAAACATTTCTGAAATGTTTGACACTCGTCCCTCCTCCCCCCTTAAGAGGGCTGTCAAGGGTTTGGCTAGCTTTGCATAATCATTAACAAAGCGCCTATAATACCCTGAGAGACCGAGGAAGGAACGCAATTGTTTGAGAGTTTCCGGCATCGGGAAGTCAAGAATTGCTTGTACTTTTGCTGGATTTGTTTTTATGCCGTCAGCTGAGATGATAAATCCCAAGAACTCTACCTCCTTTTGGAAGAATTTACATTTGTCCAATTGGACTTTCATATTAGCTCTGCGTAAGGTGTCGAAAGTTATTTCGATGTGTTTGGCATGTTCAGTTTCACTTTTGCTGAAAATTATAATGTCGTCAATGTAAACTTGGCAAAACTTGCCAATGTGCTCATGAAGTATGTCATCAAGCGTTCGCTGAAATATTGCTGGGGCATTTTTCAACCCGAAGCGCAATCTCACGAATTCATACTTCCCATTATTTATTGAGAAAGAAGTTTTCTCAATATCGGATTTCTTTAACGGTATTTGGTGAAATCCGCTCTTCAAGTCTAGTACCGTGAATAAGGTATTTTTTCCCAATTGCGCGATTACTTCATTGATATCCGGTATCGGATATCTGTCTGCAATCGTTAAAGTATTGAGCTTCCGGTAATCTATAACCATACGGTATTGCTTGGTATCAGTGGAATCAGGCTTTTTTGGTACTATTTATACTGGAGAATTATATGATGACCGTGAAGGTCTTATTATACCATCATCGAGCAATTTTGCACCTGATTTTCCACTTCGTCCTTTAGGGACATAGGAAATGGATAATGCCTGCTGTGAACGGGTTCCTCAGTGGATGTTCTAATCTCAGCAACAATTCTAGTTGTATAAGTCAGTTTCTCGTCCGGATCAGCAAATAAATCTAAATTATTTTGCATGATAGGACTTAATAAGTTTTTCTGTGGAGTTGTCATATAATTGATTTTTTCTGCAAGGGAATCTATATCGAGAGAGTTTACTGAATGTGATTTAAGTTGTTTAATCTTAATCTGGAATTGATTTAAAATTGACATATAACTGTCTTTGGTGTAGATAACTGCCGATAGCTGTTTTAAGCTATCATTACCTAATATCCAATGGAAAGTTCGTAGAGATGGTAACAAATAAAACTTAATCGGTATGTTTTTTAAACCGAATAAGCTTATAAGAGTGTGTTGGCTTACTTTGACGTCACCAGATATTGATTTTGCATAAATCACTTGTTGGTTACTGATGGACTTAGGAACAATGTCAGGCCTTATATAATTTTTACTAGAGCCTGTGTCGATAAGAAAATTTAGCATTTTCCCACTTCCCGTTCGACATTCGAAATATGGAAGTGAGAAATCACTTAGCCTAAAAAATGAATATCGGTGTAGTCGTTGGATTCTGAGTTAATGCATGGATCAGGGAAATTTTGAGCGTATTCCTCCAAAGATTGTTCATAGAGATTGTTGGCATCTGATATTGCTTGTTCATATTCTTCCTGGGTTACTTCAGAGTTTTCTGGAATTTCTGCATTGAATAGTTCAGGGTTTCCCGGAATTTCCGATATATGAAAATTTTGTTGCGGACTAACATAATTGCCACTTGGCCTGTATTGTGGGGATGAATTAAATTGACGAGCTTGGTAATTATTACACCGTTGCTGGTTCTGCTGATGGATACGTTTTAATTGTGGAGAAGGACCTTGTGTCATTGGCTCTTTTTTTTATTTAGGGATTATTGTGGACCGGATTATAATTATTATTTATGGGTCTGGGGGTATTTTGTAAAGGATTATTGGGAACGTAGGCTTTTGGGTCTTGCCAGGGATAGGAACGTGAAATGTTAGGCTGGATAGAGTTCTGCTGGGGATAGGACCGTGATTGGTTAGATTGGAAAGCATTTGTCTTGAAGTTACTTCGGGGCCTTTCTTCGCACTACCTCGTTGTGGCTTTATATCTACAGATGAAAGCCAAAAAAGTTTCCTTTTCACAATTTGTTCTTTTCTGTCTTTACCGCGGCTATTTAGGTCGATGGTTGACGGACCCAGGATTCATTACACTTATCGCGATTTATTTACCCGCGGCGAGCTTTTTAGGTTGACTTAGATCGGCATTTTTCTTATTTCACTTTTACGTGTTTATTTACTATACCGCGGCGAGCTTCTTAAGGTCGGCTTAAGACAGTATACTATTTTATTCGCGACTGATAGTTTTTTTCCTGAGCCCCACGTGTTGGGCGCCAATTAAACTTTATTAAGTTTTTTTTACCTTTTAAAAAAGATTTATTTTCAAACGGGCAGCGTTTCTGCCTATAAACACAAGAATGACAATGTTACTTAAAATATTCAAGCTTAAATACTAATTTTTGCACATTACCAAGCCAACTCATTCCCACAGATATCCAGGTATTTGGATTTCATTATTTTTCTCATCAAAGCGCTAGACGCTGACACCTGCATTCCTCTTTCTCATATTCAGCTCGTGCAATACTGTTCGCCTACAGCTTCGGCGTCGTCATCGTTAACTTATACAATAGATTTTGTGTTGTTTTTTTTCCGATAGGTAGGTTCATAGGTAATGTAGAGGTGCAACGCCGTGATTTGATTTGGTATCGTAAGGATTGTTTTGATTTAATTTTGCGTAGGTAATGGATGTATCAAAAATGTTTTAGATAAGTACATGTTAATTCTGTGAATGAATGCAAATCGCATTTCACTGTAAGCGAATACGCAACAACCAATGGATATGGCAAGTGGATGGCGCCAAAATATTATGTATGTAGGTATTTATACCCAAAGAAAAACCTGTGTAAAATTAACCTAAATCGGGGTATAAACTCCTAGGGCAGTTTTGAACTTGGTAAGTTCTAAGATAACATACCTTAAATTGCTAAGGCAAAACAAATTTACCATAGTTCTTTGGCTAAATGAAGCTTTCAGATAAGGTAAATCTAGCAGGAATAAGATAATTTTTACCTAGTTTCTCTTCCAATAAGAGGTGATAAAAAGAGAACAGAATATTTGTAAGCTTAATAAAGAAAGGAACAAAATACTTTTTAAGTTTGTGTGTATACATGATTTGCTATGCCAATAAAACTGATAGGCTGATAGTATTTATTTCGTAAGTCTATCAATTATTTTATTATAATGGCCATGCATTATATTTACTATTTTGCACATATGGGAACCGAAATATAAGTGCGGTTGAAATTGTATCTACTACATAATTTCAACATTTTACGTTGAAAAAACACAAAGCGCCTTCAAAATAATGCATATTTTAATTATTTTATTTATAACTTTTATCGGAAAAAGGGTTACCATATATTTTTTCGTAAGCAAATAAAATCCAAATTAACTTTTAAATCTGTTTTGTTTTTATTTCGGTCATGGGTCATTTGCGTGTGAGAGTTGATAGGAAAAAATTTTTTAACATTATTTGCCTTATTCCTAAGCAAAGTTATGCTAGGAAACTAACATCCATACAAAAAAATTTAACCTATTTTTTTAAGGCACGGTAGCCTATTCTAGGTTAATTTACCTTAGGATTTTCGAGCATAAATTGCCTTAGATCTAAGGCAAGTTATGCTCGAAAAATAACATCCATACAAAAAGTTTGCCTAAGGCGTTTAAGGCAATTTTACACAGATTTTTTCTCTGGGTGATATTTTAATTTCTATAAAAAAGTTAAGAAGGAAAATTCGATCACTTTTTGTTTTCGGTGGTGACGTATTCCACTGGTAGAAGAATGGTGAAATTGGGAGGTATGTCAAAGTATGTAGAAAGAATATGGGAAGTGCGGTTCTTTTATGTATTTTTGTTGGTTTTACATAGGTAGAGTTTTCTCCTTTATTTCAATATGTCATAATGATGGATTAAACTTTCGTTATTGTTATTTTCTGTTGTGCAAATCTATTTTTCACATACCTATAAATATTTTATTTCAACAACCTAGCTGCAAAGGTATAATGCTTTCAAAAACAATCAAAGGAAACAAAAAATCCAAGCAACAAAATTGATAAAAAGTAAGCAAATAGAAAATATATACCTATATGTAATACTATCTACTTCGTTTTCATTAGGCCGCATGATGTAATTTCGTTGAAAATTTCGAAATGAGATAATTTTTAACAAAGGACAATATGCAAATCTGGCCCAGTTGTAATAAGAACGACCTTTATATAATATACATAATCCCAAATTTTGTTCTTGAAAAATTTTAAAAAAATTTCTTATATAAAAAATGACTTATTAATTTTCTCTAAAATTCTGTTTTTTGTATTTTCAATTCTTTTGAATATTGTTTTTAAGTATGTAGGCATATTTATTATCACTTCGTTTTTAATTTGTAAAAAAAACAAGTATTAGTTTTTAAAAAATGTTGGTGTCAAAATTAAAAATTTTATTAAAGCTTAGCCAGTTATCTGTACATATCTGCACATCAACATTTTTTTCTAACACGATTTACGTACGACCACCAATTGTTCAATTGTTACGTTGGTAGTTGACAAATTGTGAATAATTTTGAAATTACTTGATAAAATTCATTTTTTCCTTGAATAAGATTAGTTTTCATGAAAAATGTATTTTTAGTTTTTGCTTAATAAAATAGAAGCTTAAAAGTAGTATAGTAGTATACAAAGTAAAATTAAAATACAATGATATTATTGGAAATAAAATTGACAAACTTTTTCTACAAAATTTGTTTCAGATAATGGGAACCAGTGGTACCATTTTACTTCAATTAAAGTAGATCTGCTTTTTTTTCCAAAATATTTAAAATCTACTTCTTACTTTGCACCATCAGCAAAATACTGAAATCTACTTCATTTTAAAAATCTCTGTTTCAACCTACTTCAATTTTACAAAAAAAAAGTCCAAATCTACTTCTTTTTCTCTATTTCACTCTAGGTAGTATTTTTTTGTTTGCTTATATTATACGCACACTCAAGGGGTTATGAATACCATTATAATGTTAAACATAGTGCGAGAAATTAGAAAAGTAGGATAGAATGAGAAAGGAAATACCGATACACATTGGTTTTTATTGTCTGCACATTGCAATGAGTGCGAAATATTGAGCCGGGTAAAGAATTCTACATTCGTGTAGTGCGACTAAAAAAAAGAATCACTGTATTTGACAGTACGTCCGAAATTGGGCCAAGGGTAAAATGATGAGCAGTCCTAGAAGTACGGGTATAACGGTTGAATTGTTTGAGGGGGGAACGCAACTGAACGCACTAGAGCACTGTTTATGCCAAACAGCATTGAGTTTTCAAAGCATTAAATTCTACACGGTTTTTGATTCCCCATTGGACAATGCTGTCAATATCAGAATAAAATGAGCTTACCATACGCTGCCGTTGGTAGTCCACATCCGAAGGACAAGGATGTGAATCTAAAAACGAATATGAAAAGCTAAGGGTACTGTCGTCAGCAAAACAATTAGGCAGATCAACAGTTTTAGACAGAAGATCATTTTTATGAACATAGGGAAGAATATCGGAGACAAAACGGAGCCCTGGGGCACACCAGCATTTATTTTGTGGATATCAGATTTGAAATCGTCCAAAACTACTTTTAGTGAATGATCCGAAAGGTAATTTCTAATCCAACGAAGAAGAGATTCATCGAATTACAAAAAAAAAGAATGTCAACTTATCAACACAACAAAAATATACAAATAAGTAATTTTAAAAACATAGGAACTCAACACACTCATGTGTATACGAATCCTATTCAAATTTTGCTTGCATATGTATGTGTTTTTTATTTAAAACTAAATTACATTTAACTATAGTAATTTTCAATTTTGTTTAAAATTAAAGGAAATGTATTGACAATTTTAAGTATTTAAAAGTTTATATTTGTCGTTTACAATATTATTTCAAAATCAAAGAATCTGCGATGTAAAAATTTTGATCGAAATCGTTAGAGTCGCAAATGAGAAAGTAGAAAATAAAAGGAAGGTTCTATGACAGGTACCGATAAAAACATTTATTTTTTACCAAAATGTGGACTGCATTGTTGGTACAGTACCTATACACATAATTTTTTTTTTAAAATATAATATTTCATAATGGCTGTATGGAAGGAACCGAGCTAAAGTAAAACAAACTTTGTCTAAAAGCAAGTAAAAAGTCATTTTAAAATCTACCTCATTTTTTCTCAATTTACTTCACTTTTTTCTTTAAATCTCCTTCGACTTTTTTTCCGGAAGTGGTGACGCTGATGGGGACTTCAAGTCTAAGATATGTAACAAGTGCAAAACTACGAAAATTGTTATTAATGTTTTTATTTTGATAATTACATAATGTTCAGGAACAATAGATAGTAAACGAACGGTTTGATCAACCAATTTGAAAATTGATAATCTGTTTGTTAAAAAAAAACCATACCAGTAGCCAACATTTATAAAACAAATATACAAAAAAATTATTTTCGCCTAATTAAATAACGGTCAATTGTAAATTGTAAAAAATCAATTATGTATCTCCATAAATTGTTTCAAACAATCCATTATCTATAACGAATTTATTCATGTTTTCAAAACTGCCCAATGTATTATGTTGTCAATTTTTACGTGTAAATTAGTGGTCAAAGACGGAACTACTTTTTAATCCAAGGCTATATGTTTTTTGCACTAATTAATTTTATTGAATCATAAATAATCTGAAGACAATGAAGCCCTTTAAAAAAATAAAAATTGAAAATGTTTGACTATGGATATTTCTTATTTTTAGAAACTCTGAAACAATAAAAAGAAATATTTAAAACGATTGTGGTTTCATCCAAAAACGACCACTTTCGCAGAGTTACAGCCCTTTGAAAAAGACTCAAAAGAACTGCAAAACATTTATAGGTATACATACATAGGTACATAGTTACCATTATTATTTTGGAAAGAGTATTAATTTACTTGGGTTAGGACATTTAATAATTTTTTTGGTTGAGCAATTTTTGAATTGTAAACTTTTTCCTCAAATTATTTGTCTACATTAAAAAAAATTATAAATATCAGAGCAAATTCTCCGGGTTTCTAATGTCTAAATATGTGCTTCCTTTTCTTTATTTTTTAAAATATCCTGAAAAGTAAAAGTCCTAGAACCAACAGATTAACCTTGTATAAATAAGCAAAGAATAAAAACGCTATCTACTTAAATGCGAAAAGTTTCAATTTACCTGCAACCAAAAATAAAACAGAAAACAAACCGTCTATTATTGTGTCTAATTGTGAGCGCTGAATGTAAAAAACTCAATTTGCCTGTCCTAAACCTCAAACAATCACGCACGATTCACGAAAAATTATTTTATCTACCTAAAATACAAAAGGAAAAAAAAACTTTCATTTATCTTGTGCGCAATCCGAGTCAATTCAAGCATTTTGCGTTGCCTGTGAGGCTTGCCAGCCTGCCACTCCTTCCTTGTTCCTGTTTTGCGTTATTTTTTTTTTTGATTCTATTGTATCTTTCTCTATCTCCATGCGTGATGCGAAAAAAGAGTTTTAAGAGAGACGAGACGAGGTATATTTATTTTTTTAACACAAAAATTCTTAACTAAGGCTAGCCGCGCACTAGCAATTTTTAGTTGCGAAACTGTTTGGTTACTTATAGAAAACAGATGAACTGTTTGGTTGAATGTCCGTGAATTTGCAGATAATTATATGTTCAATAAAATGGCGAACTTATTTTAGGCAATCGTTTAGTTTGTGTAAAAACACAAACTTTTTAGTTGCTCGAACCAAGCAGTTTCGCAACTAAAAATTGCTAGTGCGCGGCTAGCCTAAGAGAGTCACATTTGTGCACCACTACATGCAAACGTTTTTACATGAAATTTGAATTTGCTTTTGCATGAGAACTACCCTTAAGGGTAGGTGTTATGAAAATAAATTTCCCTCGTCTCGTCTCTTCAGGATACCTCTTTTTTTTGCATCACGCATAGTAATAGAGAAAGATAGAATAGAATATCAAAAAAAAAAATAACAGAAAACGGGAATAAGGCACGAGTGGCAAGCTGGCAAGCCGCACAGGCAGCGCACAAGCATTTGATTTTGAATTGCCTCGGATTGCGTACAAGATAAATTAAAGTTTTTTTTCCTTTTGTATTATGGGTAGAAAAAATAATTTTTCGTGAATCGTGATTGTTTGAGGTTTAGGAAAGGGAAATTGAGTTTTTTGCATTCAGCGCTCACAATTAGACACAATAATAGACGGTTTGTTTTCTGTTTTATTTTTGGTCGTAGGTGAATTGAAACTTTTCGCATTTATACTCTGTCCAACAAAAATTGTCAGTACAGGGAAGATAGGACGTTTGTCTCTCATTCTGGTTGCATTGCCATGCATAAGTGTGTCGCCTTTTAAAGCTCTCACAGGGATTCCGTAGTTTAAATTATAAATTGCCGCAAATGAGAGTAAAAAACGCGTAGGGCTACCGTCTGCCGATTCAAAACGACTGAAAACAATATTTAATGTACCTTTTCCCACAATGCCAAGTGGTAAGATAATTGGCGCGTTTATTTTTAAGTTGAAAAGCAATACGACAACACTCAACATACTCATCTTCTTAAAATGTGTTCTCAAAAGCTTCAAATCCCAAAAGCTCCTTAATACAAACCACTGAAAAAGCTCCTTGCTTGTAATTGAGAATGATAATGGTAACTCTGTTTTGATGTAGATAAAGAGCGCACGATCGTATTGAGTGACACTTGACAGTATCTCATCAGCAGTGGGATACGACCTTCGTGTTGGGGTGTACAACTTTTTGCAAAGAATTACAACAGCAATTCCTTAAGAAAAGTCAGTGGCTTGCTCTTTTTTTAGTGGCATTTTTCCTAACGCATTGTAGTGAGAGTGCATCAGGCGCCACTGCTTTAGAAAAAGTTCTCCCATAAGGCCTGTACTGACAATTTTTGTTGGGCAGAGTATAGGTAGATAGCGTTTTTATTCTTTGCGTATTTATACAAGGTTAATCTGTTGGTTCTAGGACTTTTACTTTTAAGGATATTTTAAAAAATAAAGAAAAGGGAGCACAGATTTAGACATTAGGAACCCGGGGAATTTGCTCTGATATTTATAATTTATTTTTAATGTAGACAATTAATTTTAGGAAAAAGTTCAAAATTCAAAAATTGCTCAACCAAAAAATTATTAAATGTCCTAACCCAAGTAAATTAATACACTCTCAAAAATAATAATGGTAACTATGTACCTATACCTATAAATGTTCTTTTGAGTCATTGTCAAAGGACTGTAACTCTGCGGAAAGTGGTCGTATTGGGATGAAACCAAAAGCGTTTTAAATATTTCTTTTTCTTGTTTTAGAGTTTCTAAAAATAAGAAATATAAATAGTCAAACATTTAAAATTTTTATTTTTTTAAAGGGCTTCATTGTCTTCAGATTATTTATGATTCAATAAAATTAATTAGTGCAAAAAAAAATATAGCCTTGGATTAAAAAGTAGTTCCGTCTTTGACCACTAATTTACACGTAAAAACTGACAAAATAAAAGGTAAATTGATAAAAGGTAATAGATAATGGATTCTTTGAAACAATTTATGGAGATACATAGTTGATTTTTTTCAATTGACTGTTCATTTAAGAAAAGTGGAAAAGTGTTTTTTAAACAAACAGATTATCAATTTTGAAATTGGTTGATCAAACCGTTCGTTTATTATCTATTGTTCCTGAATATTATGTTTTGCATTTGTTACATATCTTGAAGACCCTATCAGCGTTACCACTTCCGGAAAAAAATCGAAAGAGAATTGAAGAAAAAAGTGAAGTAAATTGAGAAAAAATGAGGTAGATTTTAAAATGACTTTTTACTTGCTTTTAGACAAATTTTAACAGGGAATTTTTATAAGTTGACATTACAACACAAAAAAATAATGATTCCGTCTATCTGTAACTCTGTACCTCAACCTGCAGCCTAGAGGAGAAATTGAAATGGTTTGTTTTACTTTAGCTCGAATCCTTCCATACAGCTATTATGAAATATTATAATTATTTTGAAAACGGCTCTAATGCTTTTTTTAAAATTATGTATAGATAACTGTACCAACAATGCAGTCCACACTTTGGTAAAAAATAAATGTTATTATCGGTACCTGTCATAGAACCTTCTTTTTATTTTCTACTTGTTTATTTGCGACTCTTCCGATTTCGATCAAATTTTTTACATCGCAGATTCTTTGATTTTGAAATAATATTGTATACGACAAATGTTTTCCTTAAATGTATACTTTTAAATACTTAAAATTGTCAATACATTTCTTTTAATTTTAAAGAAAATTGTGTATGAATATTTAATTTAATTTAATTTAATTAATTCTTTTATAAAAAATAACATTAAAATTACTATAGTTAAATATAGTTTAATTTTAAATTAAAAACACATATGCAAGCGAAATTTTCATAGGATTCGTGTACACATCAGTGTGTTGAGTTCCTATGCTTTTAAACTTACTTATTTGTGTATTTTTATTGTGTTGACATTCTTTTTTTTTGTTATTCGATGAATCTCTTCTTCGTTGGATTAAAAATTACCTTTCGGACCGTTCACTAAAAGTAGTTTTGGACGGTTTCAAATCTGATATCCACAAAATAAATGCTGGTGTGCCCCAGGGGTCCGTTTTGTCTCCGACAGTTTCTGTCTATAACTGTTGGTCCGCTTAATTGTTTTGCTGACGACAGTAACCTCAGCTTTTCATATTCGTTTTTAGATTCATATCCTTGTCCTTCTGATGTGGGCTATCAATGGCAGCGTTTGATAAGCTCATTAAATTCTGATCTTGATAGCATTGTCCAATGGGGAATCAAAAACCGTGTTGAACGCTGTCTAAATACCCGTCTACCAACTGGACCTGAACGCAACCCTTAGAACGCATTCGAAGCACTTCCCCAAGAATTATACCATTCATGTCAACCCTTTATGAAGGTTAAATGGAGGTTAAACGAGAAATAAAGACTGGAAATTTATTAATTGAAAGTTATAGACGTGTTTTATTTTTGAGGTGTTTTAATAGCGATTTTTGAAGACTTTTTAGCGAGTGATTGAAAGTGGATTTTGGTAATTTATAGACAAAACATTTGGTCCTTCGAGACAAAAAGAAAAGAACCACAAAACAATATTAATTGTGTAATTTTCCAAATTATTGTGAAAGTTAAAAAAAAAAAAAAACTGTGGCGACCATTTTGTCGCTTTGCATAGATTTATTAATTAAAATTAACTTAATATATCTAAAGACATTGAAAAACAATAAGAATAAATTCCCTTTTTATAAATTAAATAAATTAATTAAACAAATTAAATAATAAATCTACAAAGTGCCACTGAGAGTGAGGAATCCAATAGAAGTTGAAGAAGCTGCCGCCGCCGCCTGCCTACACTGAAAGAAAAAGTGAGTAGACACATTTTACTTACGTATTTATAATTATTATAGTGAAAATGAATGTAAGGATATTTGAAAGTACCTGCAAGCAAATATCGAAAGATTTTGCAAATTTCAAGAAAACAGTGAGTCCAGATCGCCGAACAAAAAACTATGTATCCACAAGGCTTAATATGCTTGAAAATAATTGGATAGGTATTGTTAAATGGTACGCAGAAATTCTTAGCGACGACAAGTTGAAAGAAGAAGTTATAAACTTTGTGAAAGAGCTGTATTCCGAAACAAATGAAATCTACATTCAGTACAAATGCCTATTATTGGATGAGTTAGATAAATATCCTTCACCATACAACCAAATGAGCAGAACACTTCGCAAAAGCCCGAACCTCAGAAAAGTCATGATGTCCGACTTCCCAAAATTCACCCGCCAACGTTCACAGGCGAATACCAAAATTGGCGGTCATTCCATGACCAATTTGTGTCACTGGTGCATAGTAACAAGTCTTTATCTAATATAGAAAAGTTACATTATCTAAAGTCATGCTGTAAAGAAAATGCTAGCACTTTACTTGATCATGTCAACATCGATGATTCAAGTTACGACCAAGCCTGGGAACTGCTTAAGTCACGCTATGATTTTAAGCGTATTTTGGTTAACCATGAGCTTAAGTTATTATTCGAAGTGCCAGTAGTCCATGAAGAAAGTGCCAAAGGTATCCGCGAACTGTTAGACAACACAACAAAAATTTTGCATGCGTTGAAAAATTTAGATTTGCCTGTAAGTCATTGGGACGGAATAATAATATTTTTGTTATTGAAGAAACTACCCACTTCGATACAAACCAAATGGGAAAATTCCTTGGGCACGAAAAAAGAAATTCCCACATTTAAGGAATTTTCCGAATTTTTGGAGACCAAGTTCCGAACATTGGAGATGGTTGACCAACAACAAAGTATGAAATCATCGTCAACAATTAAAAGGCAATCAAAAAATGTTTTTCATGTCAACACCAAACCAGCAGAAAAATTTACATGCAAAGTATGTCATAACGGAGTTCACTCATTGCGAACTTGCAATAAATTCCTGGGAATGGACGTTAAAGCTTGACAGGGAGTGGTGAAACAGTTTGGTAATTGTTTTAACTGTTTAGCCTACAGCCATCGAACTAATACCTGTCCAAGTAACAAACTGTGTCACTTCTGCCAAAGACCACACAATTCCCTACTACATTTTGGCAATTCACACAACACAAATTGCAATAGTAATTTCAATCAAAATCAATTTTCACAATCAAATAATTTGCAACACAACTCAAACACACAAACATCATTCGCTCATACTAATTCATTAGCACCCAATTCACATAACACATTGTCTCATTCTCAACCAACATCGCTTGCACTCACTCAAACACACTCTAATAATAATCAAAACTCATTCACTCACCCAAAACTCAACACTCAAAGTCAAAACCGATCACAAACACATCATATAACTATAGACATAAATCCTAATGCCGCAACTTTCTACCCTTCCGATTTACAACAACAATCAACGTCTGCAAATTGCTACCATCTAAATGAATTTAGAAACACACAAATCTTACTAGCAACTGCAATTGTAAAGGTTAAATCAGCACAAGGTGACTTCATACAACTTAGAGCTATGATTGATCCTGGATCACAGGCTTCTTTCATAACAGAGTCTGCAGTTCAGCTTCTTAGTTTGAAAAAACATCGAACATCTTTTGACGTTTCGGTGTTAGGACAAATGAAGACCGGGTCTTGTCAAAATTATGTAGAATTGAACCTTGGCTCTAACTATTCCGACTTTAAAACGTCAACAAGAGGATATGTGTATAAGACTCTTACGGGACTTTTACCAAGTCGAGAAGTAGTCCTAACGAGGTGGAAACATATCCAAGGTCTGAAATTAGCCGATCCAACCTTTCATCAACCAGCAAATATCGACATCTTGCTAGGTAATGACGTCTATTGCGATGTAATTCTACCCGACGTTATCAGAGGAGAAGAACCAATTTCGCCAATAGCTCAAAAAACACTATTCGGTTGGATCATCTTGGGAAAAGTTCCAGTCGAAACCCATCACACATTACAAGTGTTTACACAATTTTTCGATATTGATACTCAATTGAGACAATTTTGGGAAATTGAAGAGTCACCATATGAAGAGGCTGAAAAAGAGGAAGATGTTGCTTGCGAACAGCACTTTCTACACAACACTAAGAGGTAGCCGGGAGGGCGTTTTGAAGTTTCGCTACCCTTCAAAGAAAATAAACGTCCAGCACTTAATTCAACACATCAAAATGCTTTAAGAATGTTCTTTAAACAAGAGAAGAAGCTATTAGCTAACCCAACACTTTATGAGGAATACAATCGATGCATAGCTGAATACCTTCAATTAGATCACATGGAAGAAGTTAACATCAATGAAGACAACACATTACAATCACCCTTCCAGTATGTAGTACCACATCATGCTGTTCTCAAAGAGTCCAGTACCACAACAAAGCTTCGTGTGGTCTTCAACGCTTCATTTAATACTTCGGACGGAAGTTCCTTAAATGAAAAGTATAGACAAATGTCAGAACTATTACTATCAGCTGGTTTTCTTCTCCGGAAATGGATGAGCAATGATGAAGATTTCCTACAAGATATACCGCAAGAAGATAGAGAAACAAGTGTGTCACTCACCCTCGGATCACTGGACCATATGAAGACATTAGGAATCAATTGGTACCCTTCATCAGACTCGTTTTCATTTCAAAAGGTTGCCATAGAAGAAATAGTCTCCAAACGCACAATTCTTTCCACAATTGCCCGCCTTTTCGACCCACTAGGATGGATCACACCATGCGTTATTAAAGCGAAGATCATCATGCAACAGTTATGGTTGAGGGGACTTTCATGGGATGAAACGATTCCAGTAGAACTGCAACAGGAATGGCTTTCTTTTCAGGAAGAGTTGGCCATTTTAGAAGACATCCGAATCCCCAGATGGATTAATGTAAAAGGTGATGTTCAAGCATTAGAACTTCATGGCTTCAGCGATGCTTCTACAAAAGCATATGGAGCCGTTGTGTATCTACGATTGTTAGACAGCAACAATGAAATCCACACTCATTTACTAATCTCAAAGACGAGAGTAGCTCCAGTAAATACAGTTTCATTACCAAGGTTAGAGCTTTGTGGGGCGGTCATGCTTGCCAAACTTCTAAACTACACCCAGTCAATTCTCTCATTCAAGAATGTAAGAACGTATGCATGGACTGATTCCACAATCACCCTTTGTTGGCTAACCGCACCACCATCAAGATGGAAGACGTTCATTGCTAATCGAGTAACTGAAATTCAGCGGCTTACGAATGTTAGCATTTGGCGACACATTCCCACAAAATTAAACCCAGCTGATCTTGCATCTCGCGGTGTTTTACCATCAAAGATAGTACACTGCACTCTTTGGTGGAAAGGACCACCATTTCTAAAAGAGAAATGGGAATTTTCAATACCAACACAACCCACCCAACTAGAAACGGAAGAAGAAAAGAAAGAAATCAAAATTCACGTTACTACTGAAGATGAAAATGCTATTGTGGACGTGATTTATAAGCACTCAACACTCTTTGAATCCCTAAGAATTATTGCGTTAGTCAACAGATTCGTCTACAATGTAAGAAAAGAAAAGGATTTTAGAAGGACATCAGTACTGTCATCTCTAGAACTTAACATAGCAATGCGCACAGCTATACAAAACGTACAAAAACAGATGTTTCCCGATGTGATAAATGATTTAAATAAAACTAAGAAAAGAAAAGGATTTTAGAAGGACATCAGTACTGTCATCTCTAGAACTTAACATAGCAATGCGCACAGCTATACAAAACGTACAAAAACAGATGTTTCCCGATGTGATAAATGATTTAAATAAAACTAAGACAACAAAACTCAACAAATCTCTAAATTTTTTTATCGACCGAACTGGGATCATCCGAATTGGAGGTAGACTTCAAAATGCTACACTTACTTATGATCAGAAGCACCCTATCGTTTTGAAGCCAGATCATCACTTTTCATCGCTCATAATCGCTGATGCACATGAAAAAACACTTCATGGTGGGTTGCAACAGACGATAGCATATATAAGAAATCAATTCTGGATTCTTCGGATTAAAAGAACGGTAAGGAATTACATAAGTAAATGCTTTCCTTGTTTCAAGAACTCACCCAGAGCCATGGAACAATTGATGGGCAATTTACCATCACCCAGAGTCAATGTGTCACGACCGTTTGCTCACACAGGTGTTGACTATGCGGGACCCATGGAAATTAAAGCATGGAAAGGAAGATGTTCTAAAAAGTTCAAAGGATACTTTGCCATATTTATCTGCTTAGCAACAAAGGCCATTCACCTAGAAGCTGTAACCGATTTGACGTCTCAAGCCTTCATTGCCGCATTTCGAAGATTCACTGCACGAAGAGGAATTTGTGCTAACATCTATAGTGATTGCGGAACCAATTTTAAAGGAGCTAATATCGAACTACAAAAAATGTTGAATGCTGCAAAGCATGACTACACAGAAATCGCTGAATCAATTAGTAAGTTAGGCACCAATTGGAACTTCATTCCTCCCGCTTCCCCACACTTCGGTGGACTATGGGAAGCAGGAGTGAAATCAGTGAAATACCACTTGAAACGTGTTGCCCAAAACCAAGCGTTGACCTATGAGGAACTCAGCACGCTTCTAACTCAAATAGAAGCATGTCCTAACTCGAGACCCCTCTGCCCGGTAACAGACAGCTTGGACGATTTCACCGCATTAACACCAGCACACTTCCTGATCGGAAGTTCATTGCATATTGTTCCAGAAGGCAAATTAGCACTTGAAAGAATTGGATACATCGACCGATGGAAACGGCTTCAGGCATCACTTCAAACCTTTTGGAAAGAATGGAGTGGCGAATATCTAACAAGGTTACAAAATCGCCCAAAATGGATTCGAAAGCAAAAGCAACCGAAAGTCGGGGACTTAGTTCTGCTTAAGGATGAAAGGCTTCCGCCTTCAAGATGGTCTCTGGCACGAATTATCGTTACATACCCAGGAGAAGATGAACTTATCCGCGTAGTCAAAGTTAAAACACAAAATGGTGAATTCAAGAGACCCATAACAAAAATTTGTCCACTTCCCTCTAACAGCCCTGATCCGGAAAATGCCGTCATATAAAATAAATTCTCAAAATGAACGAACACCTCCAGTAAAAATAGTATCAACACCTTAATCGAACTTAATTTCATAAAATTAAATGGCTAAACCTAATCCAACCAACAAAAAATTTAAAACCCCCAATAAAATTAAATTTATTAATTCATCACTCATTCATAACTCACTCACTCTTTGATCCCTCATTCAGCAGCCACTCAGTCGTTCATCACTCACTCATAATCCATAATACTCACTCATAATACATAATACTCACTCATAATACATAATACTCACTCATAATACATAATACTCACTCATAATACATACATTGGTCATTCATAATACAATACAGTCCACTTAGAAGAAACACCCATTGACACAGTACCAAAAGCCAAAAATTGAAAATTAAAACAGTTCCCACCCACATCGTTAAAACTGAACATTGATAAAATAGAATCGAAGATGAAAAGAAAAATAACACGAAACAACCTATTAAACAAAATCCAAATCACCCAATTATTAATGCACCCACTCACCAAAATTAATATAATCTTCATAAATTAAGTAAATGAATATAAGAACTGAAAGTTAAATACCTATTGAAAATCAATTGAAAATGAAAAACCTGTAAAAGAAATAAAATAAGAAGAAATAAAATTGCATGTATTTATATAAAAATTCAACCCAATATACTAGCCAACACCACAAGGAAAAACAAATAATTTAATTAAAACCGGTTGTAATTGATTCGAATAAATCTGAGATTAAAACCTCATAATTGAATAATTATAAAATTTAAGTTAAAATTGATTAAGAAAGAAAATCTGAGCCAACACAAAAATCAACATATCAACCATGGTGGTAACCATGTCGTCAAAGATAATTAATTGAAAAAAAAAACCTTCATAGCAAGATATACACACATACACACACACATATCGTCAAAAATGCCGTAGCGTCGATTTAATTCAATCAATTTCGGTTCCAAATTGATAATTATTTATACGAAATCCACCGCATAATTTACAAAACTACAAAAATCCAACACCATCTACATAAATAACCATAAAAGGAACATAATAAAAAACGAAAACATAAAGGGGCGGTGGCGACTGTGCGGCATGCACTACTACGTATAAAATCTCGTAGTGGATACGCCAAGGAGTAAGTTATATAAATTAAAACATAAAACACAATTAAATTTACTCACAAATTAAACACAACTCACATAATATAAGAAAGGAAAATGAAATTTAACACACCGATTGAATTAGAAACAAAAAAAAAACACAAATATGAACAACGAGGTTGTTTTACATGGACGCCGACAAATAGAATACAATTCAAAACAGGGTGAAGTTGGTGCCGATTTGTAAGAAGGAAATGGGACGAGAGCAGCGCTGCCGAACTTACTCCCATAGTAGCATTTTACTCCTTTCGTGGAGTCGATGCTCCTATACTCCCCATGTTACAAAAATACTCCCCAAAAAAATAAATAAAAATTAAAAATAAAATAAAATTGCAACAAACCAACTTCAAACAAACTTATTTTTTTTTTGACAAATTGCACATCTCTGTTCTTTTTTCCATACAAGATCGCATATCGTTGAACTTGCAAACATCCTTGGATAACAAGATAAAAAGACAGAGATAATAAATATTGTTTCCTCTTTTTAATTTATCAAGTAGCGAGATAGTTAAATCGGACTTCGTTCAATCAATTGACCGTTTCTAAAAAAAATACAAATTGATCGTTACAAAGCAAAAAAGTACAGATGAAAGTTATTTCGCAGTTTTTCAGACGAACATTTTGTTCAAAAAAGAAATATCAACTTACTCTAGAGAATTGATTGATTAAACATTTTATTTCTTAAAATCCAAATAAGTACATTATTTATAAAAAGAAAGAAGGAAATAAGTGACAAAAGTATTTTTATAAAAAAAGAGTTATTGTCACTCTTAGTAGAATGATTTAAGGGTAGGTGTCCATTGAAAAAATAGGTTAGACTTTTGCGCTAAGCTGTATAACTTTCACAATTTTACGAATATTTCAATGAAATAAACGGTCATCGATTAGAAAAATGTTAGTCAAAATACTTTTGTAGTTTTGAAAAAAATATAAAAAAATTGTGTGCCTTAAAACTGCCACACAAGTGGAAAAATCATACATTTTAGTAAGCTCCTTATTCAAATGATAGGGAAATTCCGAAAATATTACTTTTTTATTTTTTTTATATTTTTTTTATAGAAACAACATATTCCCAAATCATGTATCGGTCTTCTTTTTTTATTCTGTTTTATTATTTATTCAAAAAAAAAATATACAAAACTATGAAAAACGAAGGAAATTTGCATAGTGGTATGAATGCTCTACTGGATAAAACTTCATAAGTATAAAAGATAACGAAGTAAAATTCACTTTTATACAAAGCCAATAAGTATGTGCAATCACGTTAATGTTTTTTTTTATTTTTTTTTTATTTTTACAGTAACTTTTTACTAACAAAAGTCAAAAAATATAAATTTTTTTACAAATATTTTGTTCTCTACCCTGGGAAATTGAGAGTTATATTTTCTAATTTTTGGAAATAATTTTTTAATCAAAGATTTATATTCTCTGAATAGCGTATCGGTCTTAAAAATTTAATTAAACTCATCTAAAGTTCATAAAAATGCAATTCAATATGACAGTATTTGTAATGCATTTGCAAGAAAAGTATTGACAATACAGTTCTCACATATTTTTTTTATTTTTATTTGATATTTTATTTACTAAATTCAAAAATACAACATATTTTTTTCACTCAATATTTATTTAATTTTATTTTTATAAAAGGGGTCTATTTTGCATTTTTTAACAAAAAGTTCCTTTGCACACGCACACAAGTAAGTTTTCAGTTCACAAGAATGCCACTGCAATATCAGCGCTTTGAAAGAGAAGGTTTCGTATTCTCTGTGCAAAAGAATTTTGTCCGCCCATCCGCTCTCTTGATTCTTTTTTTTTTGTCTGGGCTCATTTAGTTTTTTATTCTTGTTTATGACTTGTCATCTTGCATCTCGTATTACAAGAACAGAAAAAATAAAAATAACGTGTGAGAAATGATTGTTTTTAGTAGGTATATGATGCAATGACCATTCCACATTGTCGGAGGTAGGGTGGAAAAATGTTCTTTGTGTATGTATAAAAAAGAATATAAGTAGGTTATCACACATTCGCTGTCATAAATTTTGTTTTTTGTATTTTTTTATTTGCGATCTATCATCATTCTACTGTTTTTTTTTTTGTTTCTTCTATGGAAAGCCATTTTAGGTACACACATAGTAATAAATTGCGATGCATAGTGATCTTCATTTTTTTTTGTCAAAGGGTACATGTGTACAGGTGTACACGATGGAAGAAAGGAAATCTGCGATGTTGTGTATAGAATAAGATACATATATGCATATAAGTACTCGTATCTACAATAGATTTTGTGTTGTTTTTTCCGATAGATTGGTTCATAGGTAGATGCAACGCCTTGTATTGATTTGGTATCGTAAGGATTGTTTTGATTTAATTTTGCGTAGATATAGGTAGGTAATGGATGTATCAAAAATATATTAGATAGGTACATGTAAATCCTTTGACTGAACGCAAATTGCATTTCACTGTAAGCGAATACGCAACAACCAAGGGATATGGCAAGTGGATGGCGCCAAAATATTATGTACAATATTATGCAGGTATCTATTAATCTAAATACCTATGTACATATTTATATAAATAAGTTAAGAAGGAAAATTCGATCACTTTTTGTTTTCGGTGGTGACGTATTCCACTGGTAGAAGAATGGTGAAATTATGTAGAAAGAATATGGGAAGTGCGCTTCTTTTATGTATTTCTGTTGGTTTTACATAGGAAGAGTTGTCTCCTTTATTTCAATATGTCATGGTGATAGATAATACTCTCGTTACAGTTATTTTCTGTTGTGTTTTTATTGTGCAAATCTATTTTGTACATACCTATAAATATTTTTTTGCAACAACTGCCTCCAAAAACAAACAAAGGAAACAAAAAACTCAAGCAAAAAAATTGATAAAAAGTAAGCAAATAGAAACTACATACATATGTAATACCTACTTCGTTTTCATTAGGCCACATGATGTAATTTCGTTGAAAATTTCGAAATGAGATAATTTTTAAAAAAGGACAATAGGCAAATCTGGCCTAGTTCTAATGAGAACGACCTTTATATAATATACATATGTACATATGTTCATATATTCATTATCACTTAGTTTTTAATTTGTAAAAAAAAAACAAGTATTAGTTTTCCAATAATGTTGTTGGTGTCAAAATTAAAAAATGATATAAAAATAAGAGCACATTTTTTGTTTTTTTTTCGATGAAGATTTTGACATGTTTGAAAAACCAATATTAAGTTCGTTTCTATTAAAGCTTAGCCGGTTATCTGTACATATCTGCCCATCAACATTTTTTTCTAACACGTTTTACTTACGACCACCAATTGTTACGTTGGTAGTTGACAAATTGTGAATAATTTCAAAATGACTTAATGAAATTCGTTTTTTTTTTGCATAAGTTCAGTTTTTATATAAAATGCATTTTTAGTTTTTGCTTAGTAAAATAGAAGCTTAAAATTAGTGTACTAGTATACAAAGTAAAATTAAAATACAATGATGTTATTGGAAATAAAATTGACAAACTTTTTCTACAAAATTTGTTTCAGCTAATGGGAACCAGTGGCACCATTTTACTTCAATTATAGTAGATCTAGTTTTTTTTTCAAAATATTTAAAATCTACTACTTACTTCGCACCATCAGCCAAATAATGAAATTTTCCTCATTTTAAAAATCTCTGTTTCAACCTACTTCAATTTTACAAAAAAAAGTCCAATTCTACTTCTTTTTCTCTATTTAATTCTAGGTAGTATTTTTTTATATTAAACGCGCACTCAAGGTCAAGGGGTTATGAATAAAATTAAAATAATAAACACAGTGCAAGAAATTAAGAAAAGTAGGATAGGATGAGAAAGGAAATACCGATACACATTGGTTTTTAATGTCTGCACATTACAATGAGTGGGAAATATTGAGCCGGGTAAAGCATTCCAGATTCGTGTAGTGCGGCTAAAAAAAGAATCACTGTACTTGACAGTACGTCCGAAATTGGGCGAAAATGATGAGCATTCCTAGAAGTACGGGTATTACGGTTGAATTGTTTGAGGGGGAGAGCGCAACTGGCTACTTCACTAGAGCACTGTTTATGAAAATTGCGGCGGTGCTCGAGAGATTCAAATGTTTCAGTTAGACAACGGTCGCCTATAATTTTTAGAGCTCTCTTTTGAATTCTGTTCAAAAGACTGAAGAGGGTTTTTAGAGCACCTGCCTAGTGCGAATTGCACTCGAGCTTTGGACGAATATAGGCCTTATAGATTACAGCCAGATTAGTACGTAGGTGTAAAAAACTTCTTGCATCGGCGAAGAAAATCTAAACACTTAGCAGCGTTTTTGGTTACGTCAAACATGTTATCACTTCACAAATGACGGTCTGTGATGCACATACCTAGAAGCTGTTCAGTCTCCTCGATGCAAGTGCCAAATAGCATTGAGTTTTCGAAGCTTTAAATTCCATACGTTTTTTGATTCCCCATTGGACAATGCTATCAAGATCAGAATTTAATGAGCTTATCATACGCTGCCGTTGGTAACCCACATCCGAAGGACAAGGATGTGAATCTAAAAACGAATATGAAAAGCTGAGGTTACTGTCGTCAGCAAAACAATTAAGCGGAGCAACAGTTATAGACAGAAACTGTCGGAGAAAAACCGGACCCCTGGGGCACACCAGCATTTATTTATTTATTTATTTATTTATTCATCAAGCAAAGACACAGCTCTTAAAGACTACTTAGAACAATAGTAAATTTATATAAATAATAATAAATAAAAGAAAACAAAAATAGAATGTACAATTAACATTAACCACCGCAGTTTATTATTAATAACAATTTTTTTTTAAAACAGTACCTACTTAAATATAAATTAAAATTAATAGCATTACAAACAGAATTAGCTTGTCTTAAACAGCGAGTTAAGAGTTCATTGATTCCATAATTGACCCTATGCACGACAAGGAACATGAAAGCCAATCAACGAAAGCAAGTAAGTGCAATTGATTTTATAATTTATTAAATCTCTGACAAGCATTACACCGAAATAAATACGTCGTGATTCTAGGGATTGAATGCCTAATATCAGATTTGAAACCGTCCAAAACTACTTTTAGTAAACGGTCCGAAAGGTAATTTCTAATCCAACGAAGAAGAGATTAATTGAATTACAAAAAAAAAAGAATATCAAAACAATAAAAATACACAAATAAGTAAGTTTAAAAGCATAGGAACTCAACACACTGATGTGTACACGAATCCTATGTATGAAAATTTCGCTTGCATATGTGTTTTTAATTTAAAATTAAACTATCTTTAAATATAGTAATTTTAATGTTATTTTTTATAAAAGAATGTTTTATTAATTAAATTAAATTAAATTTTTTTATACACTTTTCTTTAAAATTAAAAGAAATGTATTGACAATTTTAAGTATTTAAAAGTATAGATACATTTAAGGAAAACATTTGTCGTATACAATATTATTTCAAAATCAAAGAATCTGCGATGTAAAAATTTTGATCGAAATCGGAAGAGTCGCAAATGAAAAAGTAGAAAATAAAAAGATACTAACATTTATTTTTTACCAAAGTGTGGACTGCATTGTTGGTACAGTTATCTATACATAATTTAAAAAAAAAGCATTATAGCCGTTTTCAAAATAATTATAATATTTCATAATGGCTGTATGGAAGTAACCGAGCTAAAGTAAAACAAACCATTTCAAATTCTCCTCTAGTCTGCAGATTGAGGTACAAAGTTGCAGATAGACGGAATCATTACTCTTTTGTGTTGTAATGTCAACTTATGAAAATTCCCAGTTCAAATTTGTCTAAAAGCAAGTAAAAAGTCATTTTAAAATCTACTTCGATCTTTCCCAATTTACTTCACTTTTTTTTTCAAATCACCTTCCATTTTTTTCCGGAAGTGGTAACGCTGATAGAGACTTCAAGTCTAAGATATGTAACAAATGCAAAACTATGAAAATTGTTATCATTGTTTTTATTTTGATGATTAGGTACATAATATTCAGGAACAATAGATAATAAACGAACGGTTTGATCAACCAATTTCAAAATTGATAATCTGTTTGTTTAAAAAACACTTTTCCACTTTTCTTAAATGAACGGTCAATTGTAAAAAATCAATTATGTATCTCCATAAATTGTTTCAAAGAATCCATTATCTATAACGAATTTATTCATGTTTTCAAAGCTGCCCAATTTACCTTTTTTGTTGTCAATTTTTGCATGTAAATTAGTGGTCAAAGACGGAACCACTTTTTAATCTGAGGCTATATTTTTTTGCACTTATTAATTTTATTGAATCATAAATAATCTCAAGACAAATAAGCTCTTTAAAAAATAAAAATTTAAAATGTTTAACTATGGATATTTTTTATTTTTAGAAACTCTGAAACAAGAGTTACAGCCAGCCCTTTGAAAAAGACTCAAAAGAACATTTATAGGTATAGGTACATAGTTACCATTATTATTTTTGAAAGTGTATTAATTTACTTGGGTTAGGAAATTTAATAATTTTTTTAGTTGAGCAATTTTTGAATTGTGAACTTTTCCCTAAAATTAATTGTCTACATTAAAAATAAATTATGAATATCAGAGCAAATTCCCCGGGTTCATAATGTCTAAATCTGTGCTCCCTTTTCTTTATTTTTTAAAATATCCTGAAAAGTAAAAGTCATAGAACAGATTAACCTTGTATAAATACGCAAAGAATAAAAACGCTATCTACCTAAATGCGAAAAGTTTCAATTTACTTGCAACCAAAAATAAAACAGAAAACAAACCGTCTATTATTGTGTCTAATTGTGAGCGCTGAATGCAAAAAACTCAATTTGCCTTTCCTAAACCTCAATCAATCACGATTCACGAAAAATTATTTTTTCTACCCAATCCCAAAATACAAAAGGAAAAAAAACTTTCATTTGTCTTGTGCGCAATCCGAGTCAATTCAAAATCAAATGCTTGTGCCCTGCCTGTGCGGCTTGCCAGCTTGCCACTCGTGCCTTGTTCCCGTTTTCTGTTATTTTTTTTTTTGATATTCTATTCCATCTTTCTCTATCTCTATGCGTGATGCGAAAAAAGAGGTATCCTGAAGAGACGAGACGAGCTAAATTTATATTCTTAACACAAAAATTCTTAACTAAGAGAGCCATATATTTGTACACCAATACATGTACACGTTTTTACATGAGATTTGAGTTTGCTTCTGCGGTAGACCTACCCTTAACATGTATTATTTTAAATAGGTGGGGTGACCCTTAAAAAAGAAATATTAAAAAAGAAAGTTAAAATAACATTAAATAAATAATGCATACAAAAATTAAATTGAATTAATTTAAATACTTATTTCATGAAAACATCAGGTAAAACCATTTACAAAAAATTCGATACTCTCATTATCAAGACTAAGGAGCCAGTTTTTAACTTGTTTTATAAATACAAAATGAGAAGTTTGCATCCTGATAGAATAAGGGAGTCTATTAAATATTCGACATGAGGAAATATTATAAAAATTTCGAAATGCGGTTGTTCGAAACACCGGTATAGACACTTGGTCCAAAAAATTACCACGTAAACTATAACTATCAATTAATCTAAAATTAAGATTACCTGATCTTTTAAAGAAAATTTTTAGAACCTTATAGCAATACATATGTCGCACTGGAAGAATTTTCAAATCCCTAAATAGTGGAAAACTAGGGTACAAACGAGGCTTACCACATATTTTCTTCAGAACAGTTTTTTTGTAAAACTAAAAGAGGCTGTATTTTGTTGTAATAGGAACCTCCTCAACAAGAAATTCCATATTTTAGTTTGGAATGAAAAATGCCATAGTAAATTTTAAGGAGCAGTTTAGAAGAGCAAGCTTTACGCAAAAAGAAGAAATTACTAAGAGTGCACCGAAAATACTGTCTAAGATTTTCTGTGTGGTTCTAAAAACTCATTCTAGAATCAATAATCAATCCCAAATACTTGAATTCATTTACTATTTCTAATTTAAAACATTTATCACTACAGCTCGTGGAATCAGTAAAGTTTGTAGAAGTATCCATAGGACTACATGTACAGTTAAAAAGTTTAAATTGTTGACACTCAGTAGCATAGAAAAAGATATCAGCATCAACAATCTTTTGGCCAGACAAACTCAAAAACATTACCTTAGTTTTAGAACTAATTATCAGTTTGTGCTCTGCAAACCAGATTCTTAACCAGCTGAGATCCCAATTTATATCAGATATAAGATTAAGACGACTATCTGTACCATAAGAAAAGCTGTTAAAGAACCCCTTAATGGCAATCTTAATAAAGAATTGATATATACCAAAAAAAGTATTGGTCCCAAAGCCGAACCTTGTGGCATTTCCAAATAGAATGTCTTTGTATCACTCCTAATACCATCAAATTTCACTCTTTGGGTTCTTACATTTAAATGTGATCTTAACCAATCACTTATGAAACTTCGAAACCCAGCACTTTTAAGTTTGCTTATCAAAATTGCGTGATTAAATATGTCAAAGGCTTTTGATATGTCATCAAATAACGCGGCTATATTCTGTTTCTTATCAATGCTTACAAATATTTGACAACAAAAATGTAAATAGGCATCTTCGGTTGATTTATTACTTTGAAAACCAAACTGAACATCACTGAAAAATTTCGTTCTCGTTAAAAAGCTCACCATTCTATTTTTTACAGCTTTTTCAAAAATTTTACTAATCGAAGGGCTTATAGTTACCCTAGTTCCTTTGGTTGATCTTTTCCCAAATTTAGTGGATGAGTCCGAAGTTGAGAAGCTTGATAATGAATGGCGTATTTTAAGAAACCAGTCATTAGTTTCAAAGGATTTAGACTTTGCCGAATTTTATAGGAATGTATTTACTATTAAAAACAGATTAAATGAATTCATGTTTCCTCATGTACGTTAATTTATTGGAACAATTATTGCTCTTCCGCATAGCAATGCAACAGCAGAGAGAAAATTTTCTGATGTTAGCCTTATAAAGGACAAAAAGCGGAATTGCATGCATGTGGAAACAGTAAATACCATACTTACTGCTGTGATGTGCTTTTTGCTTTCCAGCCGAGGTTCTGCTCGTCGGTCTTGCCAGGGTCGTCCTGAAGAAAACACGAAACTCCAGATGTAAAGGTCTTCAAACCTTATTACAAAATCTTTATTGGAAATAACTCTTAAATCTATAACATACAATATTCTGCTATTAATATTTCACTTAATTCGGGTAATTGAACGGTTAACGGGCATCAACTCTTCTGGCTTATGGTCTAGCGGCCTTGCATTAGTTATACTGCTCGCTGATGATCCGGATCTGGTACTTGATTATGGGTATTCTGGCTTCTGGTGATTCGGCCTCAAACGGGCCCTTTCATTCGGATGTCGGGTTCCTGACGGGATCTTGTAGGTATAACGCCCCTAGTGGCACTAAACAGCAGGCTAAACGCTCTGGTAGATCAGCAGGTTCAAGGCCCCTGGTGGCACAAAACAGCAGGCTAACGCTCTGGTAGATCAGCAGGTTCAAGGTCCCTGGTGGCACAAAACAGCAGGCTAAACGCTCTGGTAGATCAGCAGGTTCAAGGCCCCTGGTGGCACAAAACAGCAGGCTAACGCTCTTGTAGATCAGCAGGTTCAAGGCCCCTGGTGGCACAAAACAGCAGGCTAAACGCTCTGGTAGATCAGCAGGTTCAAGGCCCCTGGTGGCACTAAACAGCAGGCTAAACGCTCTGGTAGATCAGCAGGTTCAAGGCCCCTGGTGGCACTAAACAGCAGGCTAAACGCTCTGGTAGATCGGCAGGTTCAAGGCCCCTGGTGGCACTAAACAGCAGGCTAAACGCTCTGGTAGATCAGCAGGTTCAAGGCTCCTGGTGGCACTAAACAGCAGGCTAAACGCTCTGGTGGATCAGCAGGTTCAAGGCCCCTGGTGGCACTAAACAGCAGGCTAAACGCTCTGGTAGATCAGCAGGTTCAAGGCCCCTGGTGGCACTAAACAGCAGGCTAAACGCTCTGGTAGATCAGCAGGTACCGAAGCCCCTAGTGGCAATTAGGACATTAAACTTCGAACTAAGACCCCTTACCGCTGGTGGGGGGAAGCCTTAATAAGAAATAGCTGGACAATCTCACCTACCTAACTTGTCTTCATACGAAACCCCTTACCACTGGTGGGGGGAAGCTCCGCAAAAAACAAGGAAAGCTAAATGACCAACTCGTCTATACTTCTTGTCTACGACTGGACTTCGAAAGATTTATTCAATCAATTTACTATGTCGCCTGACTGTATGTATGAGCGAAGAGGTGCCTTTCGTTCACCCGAGTAGGTCCTCTTGATAGTTTTTCAGTGGAAACTGAAAGTGAACTATATAGGTGGTGAACGAAAAATATTATTGTTTGATTTTTGCGTGACGTCATTTACCTCTGGTGTGGGTAAATCGTATTCGGGCGAAGTATAATTCTTAATGTTAATTACACTTCTCGATTATAATACAGAAGTAGTATAGAATGGAGCAGCATGGAACGCTTCGTTACACTGCCAAAGAACTTTTGAACGGCAATTTTGCAGAAAAGTGGGAGCCATCAAAAGACTTGATCGAAAAATACAAAAAACATATTTAAGTTTTAATTTTGACTTTTGTTTTTCTTTTGTCAAATTCTTGTTTAAATAAACAAAATACAAAAATTAATATTAATAAGCAATAAGTTGCTTGAAAATCAATGTACAGTACCTATATATCTACATAGTTTAAGTTAGAGTTAATTTATTATTAACTCTCTGTTTATTAAAAAACACAAATATTGAAGTTCCTAGTTTTATTATAAATGAAAAAAAAAATTAATTTATAGAAAACATTTCTGTGTTTTTTTCATTGAACTAATAATTTTCTTGATATTTTGCCGATACTCCTCAACTATCGTAAATACTCCCCAAAAAATACAAAAAATACTCCTCTGGAAATTTTTAAAACGGCAGCACTGGACGAGAGCAATGCTGCCAATCAGCGCTGCCGAACTTACTCCCGTAGTAGTATTTTACTCCTTTCGTGGAGTCGATGCTCCTATACTCCCCATGTTACAAAAATACTCCCCAAAAAAATAAATAAAAATTAAAAATAAAACAAAATTGCAACAAACCAACTTAAAGCAAACATATTGTTTTTTCGACAAATTGCATATCTCTGTTCTTTTTTCCATACAAGATCCCATATCGTGGAACTTGCAAACATCCCTGGATAACAAGATAAAAAGACAGGGATAATTAATATTGTTTCCTCTTTTTAATTTATCAAGTGTGAGCGAGATAGTTAAATCGGACTTCGTTCAATCCAATTTACCGTTTCTAAAAAAAATACAAATTGATCGTTACAAAGCAAAAAAGTACAGATGAAAGTTATTTCGCAGTTTTTCAGACGAACATTTTTTAAAAAAAAGAAATATCAACTTACTCTAAGGCTAGCCGTGCACTAGCAATTTTTAGTTGCGAAACTGTTTGGTTACTTATAGAAAACAGCTGAACTGTTTGGTTGAATGTCCGTGAATTTGCAGATATGGAAAAAGAGATCAGCATCAACAATCTTTTGGCCAGACAAACTCAAAAACATTACCTAAGTTTTAGAACTAATTATCAGTTTGTGCTCTATAAACCAGATTCTTAACCAGCTGAGATCCCAATTTATATCAGATATAAGATTAAGGCGACTATCTGCACCATAAGAAAAGCCCACATCATCTGCAAAAGCTGTCAAAGAACCCCTAAATGGCAATCTGAATAAAGAATTGATATATACCAAAAAAAGTATTGGTCCCAAAACCGAACCTTGTGGCAGTCCCAAATCGAATGTCTTTGTATCACTCCTAATACCATCACGCTTTGGGTTCTTACATTTAAATGTGATCTTAACCAATCACTTATGAAACTTTGAAACTCAGCACTTTCAAGTTTGCTTATCAAAATTGCGTGATTAACCAATAACCATGTCAAATGCTTTTGATATGTCAAAAAATAACGCGGCTGTATTCTCTTTCTTATCAAGGATTACAAATATTTGAGAACAGAAATGTAACAAGGCATCTTCGGTTGATTTATTACTTTGAAAACCAAATTGAACATCACTGAAAAATTTAGTTCTCGTTATAAAGCTCACCATTCTATTTTTTACAGCTTTTTCAAAAATCTTACTAATCGAAGGCAGGAGAGATATAGGCCTGTAGTTACCATAGTTCCTTTGGTTGATCTTTTCCCAAATTTAGTGGATGAGTCCGAAGTTGAGGAGCTTGATAATAAATGGCGTATTTTAAGAAACCAGTCATTAGTTTCAAAGGATTTAGACTTTGCCGAATTTTATAGGAATGTATGTACTATTAAAAACGGATTAAATGAATTCATGTTTCCTCATGTACGTAAATTTATTGGAACAATTATTGCTCTTCCGCATAGCAGTGCAAGAGCAGAGAGAAAATTTTCTGATGTAAGCCTTATAAGGGACAAAAAGCGGAATTGCCTGCATGTGGAAACAGTAAATACCATACTTACTGCCAAAGAGCTTTTAAACGGCAATTTTGCAAAAAAGTGGGAGCCATCAAAAGACTTGATCGAAAAATACAAAAAAACAAATTTAAGTTTTAATTTTGACTTTTGTTTTTCTTTTGTCAAATTCTTGTTTAAATAAACAAAATACAAAAATTAATATTAATATTAATAAGCAATAAGCTGCTTGAAAATCAAAGTACAGTATATATCTTCATAGTTTAAGTTAGAATTAATTTATTATTAACTCTCTGTTTATTAAAAAACACAAATATTGAAGTTCCTATTTTTATTATAAATGAATTAAAAAAATTTAATTTCTAGAAAACATTTCTGTGTTTTTTTCGTTGAACTAATATTTTCTTGATATTTTGGCGATACTCCTCAACTATCGTAAATACTCCCCAAAAAATACAAAAAATACTCCTCTGGAAATTTTTAAAACGGCAGCACTGCTGCCAATATTTCGAATGCAACTTTCTAGACTGGAATTTTGAATTGGGTCCATGTTACACGGAGCATATTTCCAGTTTGTTTATAAGATGCAATTTCGAAACAATTTTAAGATTTCGAATTTAATATGAAAATAAATAATTGATATAAAATTTTATTTTTTAATTGCCATTTACAAATATTAATAAAATCTTTCTTTGCATGTGAGAGAACAACTATAACATGAAGATGATTTTCCTAATAACTTTGTGATACAACTAAGCAGGCTCAAAGGACCGCAGATGACTAAAGAATCGAATCGTTTACTTTGTTCACTGGTGGGGGGAGAATGTTGAACGCTGTCTAAATACCCGTCTACCAACTGGACCTGAACGCAACCCTTAAAACGCATTCGAAGCACTTCCCCAAGAATTATACCATTCATGTCAACCCTTTATGAAGGTTAAATGGAGGTTAAACGAGAAATAAAGACTGGAAATTTATTAATTGAAAGTTATAGACGTGTTTTATTTTAGAGGTGTTTTAATAGCGATTTTTGAAGACTTTTTAGCGAGTGATTGAAAGTGGATTTTGGTCATTTATAGACAAAACAAATCGTATAGAATTTAATGCTTCGAAAACTCAATGCTGTTTGGCACTGGCATCGAGGAGACTGAACAGCTTCTAGGTATGTGCATCACAGACCATCATTTGTGAAGTGATAACATGTTTGACGTAACCAAAAATGCCGCTAAGTGTTTAGGGCACGAGTACGATAACTTGGCCGCCAAGATTTGATAACGGGTTTTTGTAGAGGGGTCAAAAAAAAAGCACTTTTTACTACGATAGGGGGTCTATCTCCCCCGTTTAGGAGGTAGGGGAACTTTTAGAAAAAATGATTTAAATTGAAAAAAAAAAATATTAAAAAACAACGGAAACACTTACAATAAAGTGCTGTACTGCATTTGAAAGCCAGAAGTTTGTTCTATAATCCTCCATTTAAATTGAATTACTTATGCCAATGGTTTTTGAGAAATTCGCATTTAAAGTCCAAATTTTGATTAAAAACGTGAAAAAAAATTTAGACCGATTGTTTTCAAAATTGTGAAATGAAATTGTAAATTAGCTTATATGTGTTTCATGTAACTATCAGTTCTTAATCGAACACAAAAAACCGCATGGTTCTATGTCTTCTAGTTTTTGAAAAAAAAATGAAAATAACTAAAACTACTTTTCTATAAAATGTTTGATATTTTTTGCTTGCTTATATAAATAAATCAGTGCTAGCTTCCAACATTACAATATATAAACAGTAAAGTATGTATGGGAGGCATGCTGCCCGCCTGCAACCCCCCTGTTTGGCACACTATAGGATTTGGGGTAGGTGCGAGGTTGGGTGCATGCAAAGTTTCTTTTGCATTCACAGAATCTGTATTTAAAAAAATTCAAATTTATTCTATTTATCCAATGTCCACTAAATACTTATTAAATACAATAAAAGATCTTGAAAACCAAAACAAACTTCCGACCATGTTCACCAATACATGGCACTATTTTTCTATCGAAAATACTACCTAGAAAGGAAATATAAGGACGACTGGGGTTCGCAAATAATAGTTTTTATCAGGTGTAAAAACAGTTTACCCTTGTTATACCGATGGTGATATATGTGAGGGTTTACAGTTAAAAGGCATCGATCCTCCCACCTTTCAGAGCAAAAATTTAGAAAGTGTTTTACCGCCAAAACATCCTCGGCTTCCCACCATAAAAGAGTAACTCAACGAACTCGACAGTTATAGTACGGACGATGACTTTATTGACGAGACTTACACACCTTTTTAATACATTTTGACCTTTTTAACTAACTACGACTGACTAACTCCTGACTAACTGAACTAACTGACAAAATAACTGACTCAGATGCAATTCTACCTCCTCATGGTGCATTCTGGGTAACGCTAAATGAATTGCGGTACTGAACTAACAAAGATTCATTATGTTTATTAACATTAATCCTTAAAATGGAATCACCGTCACCACCAAAAATCAAAAAAAGTAGTTTTGGTAATTTTCGATTTTCTCAAAAACTAGAAGACATAGAACCATGCGGTTTTTTGTGTTCGATTAAGAACTGATATAAGTTAATTTACAATTTCATTTCAAAATTTTGAAAACAATCGGTCTAAACTTTTTTTTCATGTTTTTTTTTTTTTATCAAAATTTGGACTTTAAATGCGAATTTCTCAAAAACCATTGGCATAAGTAATTTAATTTAAATGCACGATTATAGAACAAATTTCCGGGCTTCAAATGCAGTATAGCACTTTATTGTAAGTGTTGCCGTTGTTTTTTAATATTTTTTTTTTCAATTTAAATCATTTTTTCTAGAAGTTCCCCTACCTCATAAACGGGGGGAGATAGACACCCCCCCGCCCTCCCATAGTAAAAAGTGCTTGTTTTTGTCCTCTCTACAAAAACCCGTTATCAAATCTTGGCGGCCAAGTTATCGTACTCTCCCCGTGTTTAGATTTTCTCCGCCGATGCAAGAAGTTTTTTACTAATACTAATCTGGCTGCAATCTATAAGGCCTATTTTCGTCCAAAGCTCGAGTACAATTCCCACTAAGCAGGTGCTCTAAAAACCCTCTTGAGTCTCTTGCATAGAATTAAAAAAAAAAAAACTCTAAAAATGATAGGCGACCGTTGTCTAACTGAAACATTTGAATCTCTCGAGCACCGCCGCAATTTTCATAAACAGTGCTCTAGTGAAGTAGCCAGTTGCGTTCTCCCCCTCAAACAATTCAACCGTAATACCCGTACTTCTAGGACTGCTCATCATTTTACCCTTGGGCCCAATTTCGGACGTACTGTCAAGTACAGCGATTCTTTTTTTAGCCGCACTACACGAATCTGGAATGCTTTACCCGGCTCAATATTTCCCACTCATTGCAATGTGCAGACATTAAAAACCAATTTGTATCGGTATTTCCTTTCTCATCCTATCCTACTTTCCTAATTTCTTGCACTGTGCTTAACATTTTAATTTTATTCATAACCCCTTGAGTGCGCGTTTAATATAAAAAAAAATACTACCTAGAGTGAAATAGAGAAAAAGAAGTAGATTTGGACTTTTTTTTGTAAAATTGAAGTAGGTTGGAACAGAGATTTTTAAAATGAGGTAGATTTCAGTATTTTGCTGATGGTGGTACTTTGTATACTAGTATACTAATTTTAAGCTTCTATTTTACGTATTAAGCAAAAACTAAAAATGCATTTTATATAAAAACTAATCTTATTCAAAAAAAAGCGAATTTCATTAAGTAATTTCGAAATGATTCACAATTTGTCAACTACCAACGTAACAATTGGTGGTCGTAAGTAAAACGTGTTAGAAAAAAATGTTGATGGGCAGATATGTACAGATAACCGGCTAAGCTTTAATAAAAACGAACTTAATATTGGTTTTTCAAATATGTCAAAATCTTCATCGAAGAACAAAACAAAAAATGTGCTCTTATTTTTATATCATTTTTTAATTTTGACACCAACAACATTATTGGAAAACTAATTTTCTTTTTTTTTACAAATTAAAAACTAGGTCGTTCTTATTTGAACTAGGCCAGATTTGCCTATTGTCCTTTGTTAAAAATTAGCTCATTTCGAAATTTTCAACGAAATTACATCATGTGGCCTAATGAAAACGAAGTAGGTATTACATATATGTATGTATTTTCTATTTGCTTACTTTTTATCAATTTTTTTTGCTTGGGTTTTTTGTTTCCTTTGTTTGTTTTTGGAGGCATTATACCTTTGCAGCTAGGTTGTTGCAAAAAAATATTTATAGGTATGTACAAAATAGATTTGCACAGTAAAAACACAACAGAAAATAACAGTAACGAGATTATTATCTATCACCATGACATATTGAAATAAAGGAGACTACTCTTCTATGTAAAACCAACAAAAATACATAAAAGAAGTGCACTTCCCATATTCTTTCTACGTACATACTTTGACATACCTCCCAATTTCACCATTCTTCTACCAGTGGAATACGTCACCACCGAAAACAAAACCTGATCGAATTTTCCTTCTTAACTTATTTATATAAATATGTTCATAGGTATTTAGATTAATAGATACCTGCATATGTACATAATATTTTGGCGCCATCCACTTACCATATCCCTTGGTTGTTGCGTATTCGCTTACAGTGAAATGCAATTAGCATTTATTCACAGGATTAACATGTACTTATCTATTATATTTTTGTACATCCATTACCTACCTACGCAAAATTAAATCAAAACAATTCTTACGATACCAAATCAATACAAGGCGTTGCACCTCTACATTAACTATGAACCTACCTATCGGAAAAAACAACACAAAATCTATTGTAGATACCTACTTATATGCATATGTAACTTATTCTATACACAATATCGAAGATTTCATTTCTTCCATCATGTACACACCTTTTGACAAAAAAAAAATGAAGATCACTACGCATCGCAATTTATTACTATGTTTTAGGTACACACATGACTTTCCATAGAAGAAACAAAAAAAAAACCCAGTAGAAGTGATAATAGATCGCAAATAAAAAAATACAAAAAAACTAAATTTATGACAGCGAATGTGGGATATACCTACTTAATTCTTGTTTATACATACACAAAGAACATTTTTCCACCCTACCTCCGACAATGTGGAATGGTCATTGCATCATATACCTACTAAAAACAATGATTTCTAACACGTTTTTTTATTTTTTCTGTTCTTGTAATACGAGATGCAAGATGACAAGTCATAAACAAAAATAAAAAACTAAATGAGCACAGACAAAAAAAATAAAATGCACGACTGGATCGCACGAACTTGCTCTTATGTAAAAGTACTTTGGAATTTGAGATACATTTTATATATATAAAACATGGATTTAATGAGATAATAATGTTCAAATGCATAAAATTGCCGTCTGATTTCTAGCAAAGTATGAATTTATGCAAACAAACTTTAAAAAATCGTTTTATTATTAAATATATTTTTTATATAAGAAATTTCTTTAAAATTTTTTAAGAAAAAAATGTGGGATGCGAATTTTAAGTATTTAAATATATTGATTTTAGGAAATAATTTAAAAAAATAATCGTTCGTAGGTTTTGAAGACATTGATTTTTCAAAAAAAATTTTTTTCAAAAAAACCCAACAAATAATTTTTCGAATATTTTTATATACAATATTATTTTAAACTTAAGGGAGCTCCTGGTGAAAATTTTTGGCTAAAATCGTTAGAGCCGTTGGTGAGAAATTTAAAAATCAAAAAAACAGTTCTATGACAGGTACCCCTAATATCGTTTCCCCCCAAATTTTTTTTTGAGCAAAATATAGACCATGTCCAAAATATCACACCTAATTTTTTTTTATCAAAATCGTTAGAGTCGTTTTCGAGATAAATAAGATTTTGGATTACGGGTGTATGGGGGGTATCGTTAGTTTTGGAGCTAAAAAAAAAAATTTCAATTTCCCCTCTAGGGAATCACCGAAGACCCTTAACTTCCGAGTTTGAAAAAAATTCCTCCAGTAGTTTAGGCTGTAGTTCGAGGTACAGACATACAGACAGACAGACAGACAGACGGAATTGCCGGACCCACTTTTTTCGTCTTCGCTATCATCGTAATGTCAACTTTGATCAAAATCTCGAGTTCGATTTTTTTTCCAAATGCAGAACTTGCCCTATAGTACCTATATCGCAAGTAAAAAGAATCAAGAGAGCGGATGGGCGGACAAAATTCTTTTGCACAGAGAATACGAAACCTTCTCTTTCCAAGCGCTGATATTGCAGTGGCATTCTTGTGAACTGAAAACTTACTTGTGTGCGTGTGCAAAGGAACTTTTTCTTAAAAAATGCAAAATAGACCTCTTTTATAAAAATAAAATTAAATAAATATTGAGTGAAAAAAGTATTTTGTATTTTTGAATTTAGTAAATAAAATATCAAACAAAAATAAAAAAAAATATGTGAGAACTGTATTGTCAATACTTTTCTTGCAAATGCATTACAAATATCTACTGTCATATTGAATTGCATTTTTATGAACTTTAGATGAGTTTTATTAAATTTTTAAGACCCATACGCTGTTCAGAGAATATAAATGTTTGATTAAAAAATTATTTCCAAAAATTAAAAAATATAACTCAATTTCCCAGGGTAGAGAACAAAATATTTGTAAAAATATGTATTTTTTGACTTTTGTAAGTAAGAAGTTACTGTAAAAATAAAAACAAAAATAAAAAAAAAATAAAAAAAAAATATTAACGTAATTGCACATACCTATTGGCTTTGTATAAGAGTGAATTTTACTTCGTTATCTTTTATACTTAGGAAGTTTTATGCAGTAGAGCATTCATACCACTATGCAAATTTCCTTCGTTTTTCATAGTTTTGTATATTTGTTTTTGAATAAATAATAAAACAGAATAAAAAAAGAAGACCGATACATGATTTGGGAATATGTTGTTTCTTTAAAAAAAATAAAAAAGTAATATTTTCGGAATTTCCCTATCATTTGAATAAGGACCTTACTAAAATGTATGATTTTGCCACTTGTGTGGCAGTTTTAAGGCACACAATTTTTTTAATTTTTTTTTCAAAACTGCAAAAGTATTTTGATTAACATTTTTCTAATCGATTACCGTTTATTCCATTGAAATATTCGTAAAATTGTGAAAGTTATACGGCTTAGCACAAAAGTCTAACCTATTTTTTCAATGGACACCTACCCTGAAGTCACTTAATTTTCACTTTGTTTTGCTCCCGGCGACCGAAGTTAATTACGTGGGTTCGTTTGCATATTCCAGATAAGGGGAGAGTACGATAACTTAGGCCCCAAAAATTGATAACGAATTTTTGTAGAACTGTAAAATACAAGCGTTTTTTACTATGGGGGGGTCTATCTCGCCCCATTTAGGAGCTAGGGGCGATTTAAAAAAAAAATGACTTACATTGAAAAAAAAAATATTAAAAATAACGGCAACACTTACAATAAAGTACTTTACCGGTTTCGAAAGTCAGAAGTCTGTTCTATAATCCTAAATTTAAATTAAATTATTTATGTCAATACTTTTAGAAAAATTCGCATGCAAACCCAAAATTTTGATAAAAAAAATGAAAAAAAAAAGTTTAGACCATTTTTTTTTTCAAAATTATGAAATAAAGTGCCTAATTGGCTTTTTGTTTTTAACGCTGCTATTAATTCTGAATCGAACAATCAATCTCTAGCCAATTATTGAGGCCCATGGAAAAATGTGCCGATAGATGGGTTTATTGCATTCTTACATTTTTTGTCTCCTTTTTTTAGAGCTTTTTTCGGAGCACCGCCACATCCAACCGAACTTGAAATTTTTATATTTTTCTACCTTTATCGGTAAGTTGCAACACAGTGGGGGAGTTGACGTTTTAGACGTTTTAGTTGGAATTAGACCAAATTCTTCTAACAACGCGATGCTTTTGAAATATTTTTTTTGAAATATTAAAAAGTTATTTAATTTATTTAGGCTTAGTCGCCATTCTTTATTCAAAGAAAAAAATACTTCACTCTTACAAAGGTTGAATAACGAATGACCTTGGTAAACAATAACCTTTACCACATTAGCGCGCGATGCTTGTGTGCTCGCCTGTCAACCTCATGATCACAGGTTCGATCCCTGCCGTCGTCTTTGTCGTTTTGATTCCATTAAAAACCTTCTAAAAATTGTCATCAATGGGTTGCTGGTTTACTCATTACATGTTGTTCAAGCATAACACTAATAACATGTAATTGAGTTAAACTAGTATGCCCAACAAGGATGAATACGAATAAAATAATGTGAATTATAAGCTTTGAGTATATATAATATGGAGTGCTCGTTTCTATTCCAAATGCGTGACTATCATAGGGGGCGCTACTCAAATTTGTGTAAGACAAAGTTATTGCCGAGTGCTTCATATCACATGTGAGGTGACGGAGAACTATATGAGAGGAGAAGGTAAGCACAAATCGTAGGATACGGCTGTATCCTTAACTTACAGAAAGTGAGACAGCGACCCCTATCACAACTTCAAGTACTACAATGCATTAGGGATAGGAACGAGCCCTCCATATTATATATACTCAAAGATTATGGCCGGTATTCACCGAGCGCTCATAACTTAAGAAGCTCATAAGCCTATTCACCAACCAATATTAGTGAAGATCTACGAGCGCTCTTAAAAGTTAGGAGTGGTCCCGACCACTCCTAACTTACGAGAACTCTCTTCGAAAGTTTGTTCGCTTATGCGTGTGCCACGCACGCATTTGACTCGAATCCATATGAGCAATGCCAAGTAGAAGAGTATCCATTTGCTGTCAAGGCCAACATTCCACAACATTTCACAGTTTGGGTATGCCTGAACAAGAGAGAGTGGCTCTCATTTTCGAACTTCGAAAAACACTTACGAGTGGTTGGTGAATACCCCACAGAAATTTCAAGTTAAGAGCCTCGTAAAGTTAAGAGCCGTTTAGGAGCGCTTGGTGAATACGAGCCTATAAGTGACATAGAAATAAGACACGGTATTTCTCCGCTTTAGTTCAGCCGCCATCCCTGGAGATAAAAAATCTGAGACAACCACCTTCAGTCTCAGAACATCGTGCCAGACATCTTTCCTATCCTTCTTTCTCTTCATTAACTTCACGCTCGCGCTGTGTTGAAACATTTAAAGGGCAATCATAATCCCTAGAGCGCGGGTAGATTATAAAAAAAAAAAAAAAGTTAGACACAAACAATAAACATAGGGGAGAGTGGGGCACATTTGAACACTTTTAGCTTTCCAGACTGATAAAACCTAAAATATTCGAGCAATTGGCCTGATATTTTACTCACATGGAACAGTAGTATTGACGTTCAATTTAGAAAAATATTTGGTTCATTTAACGAAATATTTATATTGAATTTTTATCTCCAATCAATACAGGTTCTTATGTTCAAAAGTGCCCCATGTATGGGACAGTTTTGAACTTGGAATGGGCACTTTTGAACAGTGATATAATTTTTTTTTACTGAATAAAAGAACTTTTACATTTTATTTGTATATTCATTTTTTAATAAGAACTTATCAATAAAACTAAAAATTAATACTTTTGCTTTATCATATTCATGTATTTGTAGAAAAAAAAAAAAACAAAAATCCACAAAGATTAATAAGAAAAAAAAATAAATCTTAAACTTGGATTTTTAAAGAAAAGCTGGATTTCTAGTGAATAAGAATAAGCTTAAGCTAGCTAGTTAGATATTTTCTAGCAATAGCTATTTTAAAATAGCCAACGCTAAGTTCATTTAGTTTTAACTTGTTTTCCAAGCCTAAGCTTCAATTTGTGTGAACAAAAATAGCTTAAACTAGAATATTATTGTTAAAGCTATAAAAATTTTCTAGATTTTCTAGACATAGAAAGCTTTAACTAGGCCTTACTTTCAGTATTCAATAGCTCAAAAATGAGACAGAGAACGTATAGATGCAGAGACTGATGGTCGATATGACAAAAACATTTTTTACCTGAAACCAATACTTGCCCTATAGGACAGATAACAAATTGCTTGAAGCTGATTAAATTTTCTCTTAAATGTCTTAAATATGTTAAAAAAAAAACTAATCATGGCAGTTTTGAACATGTTCAAAAGTGCCCCAATACGCTTGTTCAAATCTGCCCCAACTGCTCCAGTGACATAAAATTTATTATCAATATTTAACTGAAATATATCCAGTAAAAAACTTACCGCAGTAAAAAAATGTGTTCCTGTTTTAAAATCGCGCAGTAATTTTTGTTTAAACTCTTACAACTAAAAAACGAAAACAAAACCAAAATTTGTTGTAACGCCCAGGTCACCGTGCTTTCCCCAAGGGAGAAGAAGGGAGAAGGAAAAAGACAGATTTTATTTTATTTACTTATTGGCCCGCTGTCTTAAGCTAGGCTGCGACCAATAGTTTTTATTCTTTATTTTATTCTTTATTATCTTTTGCTAAAATGGCCCGCTGTCTTAAGCGACCAAATTAGCTGTTAATTCTTTTCTATTCTATCTTATTCTATATTATTTCTGAAATATTCCTGCCCTTTTATACTTTTTTAAAAATATTTATCTATTCCAATACTCACGCAAATCATCTGTAGCATAATTATTGAGATGTTTGATCTTAAAAATTTGAAAGATAACGATTTTATGGTGAGTGGTTGGACTTGGCATGCTTGCGTTGCTCGGCTAGAGCTCGCCGAAAATGGGTGGGAACTTGTCCGAACACTCAACCCTCAACTGCCACGTAAACATGTATCATGCCAATACAAAATAATAAAAAGGAATTTAAAACAATTGAAGATTGTTGTAAATTTATATACGGACGGACGTTTACCCCTAGAGGACGCTGAGATGGTCTTCAGCGTTGGCCTGACCCACCCTACCATGGAAGTTAACAAGGCTGTATTTTTAACTTCCCCTTTTACCTCGCTTACCATTTATTTCCGCTCAGTTCATTCTTACCCTTCACCAAAATATTTGCGTCGCCGTCCACATCCCCTGAAAATAAAGACTTAGCAAACCATCAAGCTATGTGCTTGAATAAAATTCGATAATTCATCCATCATGGTGCAATTCACAATTTTTATTAATAATCAACAAATATATATAAACGAAAATTAACATGAAGGTATTTGTAAATATTTTAAATTTTTACAAAGATTAGGTATATCAGAAAATTTTGAAAAAAAGTAGGGTTGGTAACCCTGAACCAATAAAAAGGTAGATACATAAATTTACTGATTTTTATCACAAAAAGAATTTAAATATTGAAAAAATTTAATTCATGGAAGTAATGAAATATATTTATAAATTACATTTATAAATTACAAATATTAGGCACACACAATTAAGCAACAAAAAAAAAGTATGTAGGAATTCGTTTTCTTTTTTTTTTTTTGTTTTAAACTAGGAATTTAAATAAAAATGTTTGCGGCATTAACTCAGCTTCCTTTCCCAAAAAAAAAAACAAAACCTTTAAAAAAATATATATAACAAATAATAGATATCCTATCAGCTACCCTGCCTAACTCGAGCTCAAAGTAGGTGAGAATACCTGATAATACAAAAAAAAACTAGAGCAGATTACCAATTTTAATCAAAAAGAAAAGAAACAAGATAACAATCCGTATAATTTCACGCAAAAAAAAAAACTCAAAATTCCTAAGCACTTGTACATAGAAAATATCAAAATAAAAAAATTAAAGATTAATACGCTGAATTACGAAACAAAAAGAAAATATTGCACCAAGCAAAAAAAAAAAACAAAATTATTTCCGATTGGAATAATCGGATCTCAGGAACATAGCCAAGTGACGTCACCGAAGGCAGAAATTGTGTTGAAACTTCTTCTTTTCTTTAGTTTCCTTCTTTTCTTGAAAAAAAAATCTTCTTTTCTTGAGGTTTCTTACGACAAAGACCCGTGAAAAAAATTGGGCGGGCGATCACGACTTCTTGAAAGGATTTTAGTTCGTGATCGCCAAACAGCTTTTAAGCCTATAGCACAAAGAAGACATAAAAAGGTTTGTATTACTTTTCGTTTCACGGCAATACGTATGTATCTATATATATGTACATAAATATATGTATATATATACATATGTATGTACAATCTTTAAAAATTTATTTTTTTTTTTTTTATTTCTTTCTCTTATTTTAAAGCCACAATTTAAAATTTGTCTTCTTTTCTTTATATCTCTTCATTTTTCTATTAACTTCTTTTGATATTACTAATTTTGTTTTTTATAAACTTTTATTTGATTAAATCGGAAACAAAAAATCACTTACCCAATTTCAATTTGATTCACTTATACCAAATCTCAAATTATAGTGTGGATTAAAGCAGGTGTATGTATCTTTTTAGTTGATAATAAGTAGGTATGCACGAATTTTAATGGCAACTCTAGTGCCCACGTTCTATAATGAATAATATTTCTTTTTTTTTTCACTTTACCATATTTTATTATAAAAAAAAACTTAAAGTTCGTTTAACAACTTACTATATATATTTTTTTTCCGTTCCTAATTTATATATTCGTGATTCGATAAATATTATTTTACAAACTATATTCAATCGCACTTATATTTTTAATTTTCTTTGAAATTGTTTAAATTCTTACTTCTGCTTTTATATAGCCGTCTAAAGCGCTCGGCGGTTTCCACAACTATGACCTCTAATCAATTCTAATTTAAAATTTTACCCGCCCCAAAAAAATCCTCTCAACTCAAAGGAATAATCATTAGATTCAAACCGCCAATCAAATTAATTCGCAACCTATCAGGCCACAAATCCCAAAAACAAATTCTTTCCTAGCGGTCGAATCGGATCTTTTTTTTTTTAAAAAAACTTACAAAAACAAGCGACATCTATTTTTTCAAGGCGTATATATTCTGCAATAATTATTGCGGCCATTATGGTTTCACGCAGTTTCGCGTAGTGCGAAAATGAGACCAACATATAACATAACATGAAAGGGAACCAATAATAAACGTACAAAAAAAAAAAATCATCACAAACATATTCCGTATAGAGATAGACTGGCGGCGGCAGAACAAATTTCTTTTCCCAAAAAAAAAAGACTGTAAATGGCCAAAAAAAATCAAAAACAATAAATAAATAATAAGTAAACATAAACAGGTAAGCTAATGAACAAGAATAAAACAAAAAAAAAACAACTCTTATCTCAGTTTTTCTTCCAGAGAAAAGGAAAAGAACAAAAAAAGAAATAGCCGGCCTGCGCAAGCCGCTATGGCGTCTCGTCTCCAATAAAGGACAATCAATCAAAGGGTAAGTAAGATAATTTAAATTGTTCCAATAAAATTTCTCATCTACATTCTTTAACTTATAGCACGGCCATCGGATTGCTACCTAGCCACACCAACAATTATACCATCGCCAAATACTTCAACCATTTATCGACAGGACTCATCACCGGAGAGCAGCCGATCCATTGATTATCGTCGTAATCCGTCAAGGACTGCAATTACGGCTAAGTACAGAAGTGAAGAATCCTCTTTTTTTTTTTTTTTAAACTTTTAAAATCTTATCCTCTGATCATCCAAGTATTTTTGGTACACAATTTTCAAAAACCATAAATATTGATCCCGTTTCGCCGTCGTCGTCTGCCACGCTAACGACGGCAATCGAAAATAATTTCAAACAAGCAACATTGCTAAACAGTGGTAACCAATTGTTAACAGCAAGTGAGACTTTTCTAAATTTGAAAAATTTAGTTAAAATCGATACAAAGCCCACTAGCAGCAGCAATAACGGCAACACACATAACAACAAGCAAGCCCCCGATTATTATAGATAGCGAGGTAACTATACTAGGGATAAAAAAAAAACAAATTACGCACACCCAGTCCTTCTTTAACTTTCCTAATATTCCTATTTTTATTTTTGCAGGTGTCCACAACAAAACTCTGGACTTGTGGAGGAGCAGTCCGATGCAGGTACAGTGAAGAGGGACACAAATGATTTATGTGACTTCAACGTCAACACTATCCGCCAGGAATATTGGTTAGTCAGGAATATTGTCTACAAAAAAAAAATTCAGCTGGAGTAAACGCATAGATCGGTGAGTACTTATGTAGGTGCATAAGTAAACAAAAGAATAGAATGATTTATGATTCTTAGTTAGTAAGATTCAGATACTTTTGTATCATCATTTTCCCATAAATTATCATGTTTCATAGTTTAAGTAATTAATAAGGAATTCGCAAAAGAAAATAAAAGAAAGGAAATCAATAGTATTTTCAAAGATACGAGTAGTGTTTCCTTTTTTTTTTTTGTTTGTTTCGTTTAACTCGGAGCACGGCATTGCTATGACGAGGGTAGTTCGCGGATTGTTCATGCTGGATATTTGTGTAGATACGTATGCCAAGGCCAACGTGGGGAAGAACCCTCATAAGCCGGGCAATATAATATGATTTTCCTTGTGCCTATGGTAGGTAGTATTTTGTTTGTTTTTAATTGAATTATTGAGTACCTGAATGTTGTGTTCTTGGATTAGGTACATACAAAAAAAAAATTATTTTGAAGTGAATTATTTTCCGGGAGTGTTAATCATGCTTGAGATATATGTAAACACTTAAATGAATGAATACAAAAGGAAAATCTGCAATGATTAAAATAATAAATATGTGAATAAATAATGAAAACAGAAAAAGTAATAAACAAATAAAAAAGAACCAAAATTAACAAATAACATAAATGAATGATGAGATGAAGTACCTAACAAATAAATAAGTTTTCCAACGAAATAAGTAGATACATAATTGAGTAACCAAACAAATAAAATAAATAAATTCAAATCTGAACAAAAAAAAAACTGAACGAGTAAGTAAATGGAACAAAATTGATAATTTAACGAATAATTAAACAAATAAATAAGTAATGAATACAAAAAAAATTAATAAATAAATAACGACCCATAGATAAATAAGTAATTTGGCGGATTATATATATACTAAGATGAATGAATACTTAATTGAATAAACAAATAAATAATTTAATGAAAGGAACAAATAAATAAATAAATAAACTACGAAAAGAAAATAATTTAAATTTGGTTTTAATAAATAAATAATTAAACTAAAATAAATAAATAAATTATACTAAATAAATAAACTATACTTAAACTAATATTGCAAACTTAACCTAAAATAAATTAACAAAAAAAAATATCACAGAGTCTGATGGACTTCACTGTTTAAATAAATAATTAATAAATTAACATAAAGTACACTTATATGGCAACTGATAAATAAATAATACCTAATGTTTTGAAAGGCTATGATATCCAAAACGAACGTATGTTGAGACATAGTCATAGTATATCAAAAAAAAAAAAAGTTAATAAATAAATGAATAATGAAAATAAATTATTAAATAACTAACAAAATAAATATATTAATAAATAAATAACAAAAAGAAACAAATTAATAGATACATAACGAAAAAAACTTGAAATTTGTAAATTACTAAGAAAGATAAATCTGATTTATACACTAATATACAACTAATAAAAAAAAAATGAATAAAGTAACGAAAAGTTGCCATAACACTAAACAATAAAAAAGGTAGATATCAGTTTAAACTCATTTCATTGTTTTATGTCTTTAGCATGAAAAACACCAATAGCTTTGCCGGATAAATTTTCTAATTCGTATAAATTTTTGCCAATTGATTTTACTACTCGACATTTTACAAATTTGGGACATAATTTGGAACTAAGATGAAATTCCTTCGAAATACTTCTTGTCCTGGTAAAAATCGTATATTTCGAGTACGGGTGTTATATTTTTGAGCACTTTTTTCATTAACTTTAGCTATGCTTTCTTTAATTTTATTTCGCATGCCTTGTAAACGCGTATGTCTCGATAGGGTCATAAATTCGCCATCTTCTAAGGAGTTTAATTTTTCAGCCAACTCATAACAACTTCCGTGCGTCATCATATTTAACCCAAAAAGTGCAAAATATGGTGACACACCGGTTGAAGTGTGAACCGAACTTCTTAGAGCGCAAGCTATATCGCTTAAGTGAAGATCCCAATCTCTCTGATCTTCTTTGAGGTAGGAACGAATTGCAGCCAAAAGAGTTCGATTCACTCTCTCTGATGCATTTGACTGAGGAGAGTAATTTGCGGTTTTGAAATGTCGAATACCATATGTTTTTAGAAAATTTTGAAAATCTTTGGAGAGAAAGTGTTTTCCATTGTCGGAGTGGATTACTTGAGGCACTCCGAATATGGTGAAGATATTTTCTTGTAAATATTTAATTATGCTTGACGTATTAGCATTTCTTAAAGATTTTAAAAAGACGAATTTTGATAAATGATCAAGGACAATAAAGACGAAACTATTACCGGACTTAAAACGCGGATAAGGACCTAAGAAATCAACGTATAGTTTTTGAAAAGGACGATCAACACTGTAACCACTTGACATGGTTGGACGTTAGACTTGATTGGACGGTTTACATTGAACACAAGTGTCACATTTCGCAATAAATTCACGTATTTGGACCGTCATGTTTGGCCAGTAAAAATACTCGCGAATTCTTTGAAGAGTTTTTCCTACTCCACCATGAGCAACCTGTGGGGGATTATGGGCACGAACAATAATTTCGTTAGTTAACCCTGAAGGTACCCATAGTCTCCAAGTATGCTCAACGGTATATAGATCGTCATCTTTTGGAAAACCCCGCTTATAAAGATAATTGTCTTCGATTTTCAAATCAGGCAGTCGATCTTTATTCTCTTCAACTGTTTTCAGTAAACTAAGATACTCATTACTTTCAAATTCTTTTGAGGTTAGATCTATTAAGGGTGCTATATTTTCGATATTTATACTCTCTACTTCCATATATACTCTGGACAAGGTATCGGGGACAACATTTAAACTACCTTTTCGGTGCTCGATATCGAATGAGAAGGCTTGTAACTGAAGACTCCATCGAGCAAGTTTGCCATTAAGGTCTTTAAGACTCATTAGCCATTTCAAACTAGAATGGTCTGTTATGACCGTGAACAACATTCCTTCTACATAGGGTCTGAATTTTTGAATAGCTAAAACCGCAGCCAGGCATTCTTTTTCGGTAACGCTATAAAACGCTGGGAAAAGAAAGAGATAGGTGACTCTTCCTCGGCGTCATTTTTCTGAAAAAGCACCGGCCCTACACCTGTGTCAGACGCATCGCACTGGATATAGAATCGCCTCGAAAAATCAGGATGCCATAATACTGGAGCGGACATTAGGGCTTTCTTTAACTTTTCAAATGCTTCTAGAGCTTCTTCCGTCATAATAAACTTTTTACTAGACTTTTTCAGAGTATCTGTCAATGGAGCCGTTAACGACGAAAACTCCCGTATGAATCTACGGTACCACCCTGCTAGACCAAGCAGTCTGGGGACCTGTTTCGTTGTTTTGGGTACTGGAAAATTTTCAATCGCCTCAACCTTGGCGGGATCAGTTTTGATATTCCCACCACCAACGATGAAGCCCAAGTACTTCAATTCTTTGAAGCAAACCTTTGACTTCGTAACGTTGATGGTGAGTCCAGCTTTGGTCAGGCACGCAGCGACTTCATCCAGCAGAGCGATATGTGTCTCGAAATCGGGAGCAATGATGAGCAGGTCATCGAGGTACACGAAGACACGATCCCTTAACCTTGAGGGAATGACCTTGTCCATTAACTGACATAACCTTTGGGCTGCATTACACAGGCCAAAGGGCATGACAGTAAAATGGTACAAGGGCCGCCCCGGTATCGTAAAAGCAGTTTTCTTCCTACTCTGCTCTGCCAGCGGTATTTGCCAAAATGCGTCTTTGAGATCGATACTACTTATGAAAATAGTATCACGAAGACGACTGAAGATGCCTTCGAGATTTGGGAGAGGATACGCATTTTTGTTCGTGAGGGAGTTCAGCTTGCGTGAATCCAGACACAGTCGATTTTTGCCGGGTTTCTGTATCAGGACCACTGGCGAACTCCACGGGCTCTCGCTCTCCTCAATAACTCCAAGGCTCAACATTCGGTCTATCTCGGCATACAAAAGGGCTTGTATCGCTGGAGAGACAGGATAGTGACGCTGCTTTGCAGGAACCGCCTCTCCGGTGTCGATGACATGCTCCTCAAGCGTCGTTCTTCCGAGACCGTACTGGGTATAACACCGGAATTTTCGCATAACAGCGTCCAATCTTAATTGTTGCTCTGGAGACAGTTGGTGAGTATCTGAAATAACATCTAGGTCTGGTGTTTTAATCGCGCTGACTATTCCAGGTGCAAGTTTGAATGCCTTCCAGAAATCTACGCCGAGGTAGAGTTCCTGATCCAAGCTTGGCACGAGGTAAAAAGTAATTTTATTGTTCATATTCTTATATTGCACATCAACATTGATTTTTCCAATAATGGTTTGGGATTTTCCATCTGCAGTTTTCACATTAGATGCAAATGGTGAAATTTTTACGTTTAACTTTTGAATAAGATTTCTACAATTTTTACCAAGAATGCTAATGCTTGCTCCACTGTCGAGTAAGCCTAGCATTTCTTTTTCTCCTATTTTTATTGAGGCATATGGCCTAGGATCGGTAGATACATCTATTATAGTCGATAATAGGTTGCATCTTAATTGTTTCCTAGTTTTATACCTATCTCTAGCTTTAAGTATTTTATTTTTAACAGTGCCATTGAAAATTCTTTCTTTGGCATCATTATATTCCTTAATTCTTATATGTAACGGTTTAACATAACTAAATTTTACTTTTTTATCATTAACATCTTTTTCTTTTACAATTTGTCTTTTCAAAATTGTAATTTTTCTTTCTTCAAAATTGTTCACCAATTCGTTATCTTTGGGTTTCGTTTGCTATCATTTTTGGTGTTTGCCTATACTGCCTAGTATTATATTTTCTTTAGGGGGAAATGCATTTTCAGCTTCTTTGCATGCAAATCTCAATTGGTCTAAAGAAAATATAGCCATAGGATAAACTAATTTCCCAATTTTATCATTTAGATTTCTCTTAATCATTTTTATGAGTTCAAACTCGGGAATTGGTACTTTTAGTTGGGATTTTATCTTCGAAATCGCTGTGAAGAATTTTTCACAAGTTTCGAAAGCACCTTGCTTACGATCTGACAAATCTCTCATGATTTCATAATCAGATTTGGAATTTTTGAAGTGAAGCATTAATGCTTCACGCAATATTGGCCAATCTGGTCTATAATTCGAGCGATGAAAGTCCCAATACCAGTCAAGTGCTGCACCGGAAAGCGTAAGATGAAATTGCTTTAAAATTTCGGACCAAGGACACGCATACTGAATTTGGAGAGTTTCCAAACGAAAGATAAAGTCTTCGACGGTCAAAATTTCTGGAGTTCCGTCAAATTTTAGACCCCATCGGTCTACTTTAATTATATCGCGATATCCTCTAAGAAGATTATGATTCATATCGTAATACGAATTTTGGGGACTTTGCGGTTGATATCCGTTAAAATATCTCATATCCGGTGAAATTTGGGAAAATGGAGTATGTGGATTATTATTCGGGTTGTCGATTGGTTTGAAACTATTCATTGGTTGTGGAATTTGAACAGAAGGATTATTTTGAACATTTAGAGTTGTAGGTAGTAATAATGGTTGTTGTTGATATTGTTGTTGTTGTTGGGAAAATTGTTGTTGATAGATTTGGGAATGAGGTTGTGAAGGTTTGTGCAAATTTCGTTGTTGATTGGATTGCTTTTGTTGCTTTTGAGGTACCGGCTTTCTAAATGAAGTTAAGTTTGACGGTTGTTTAGGCGCATTATCGTCTTGATTAACAAGGGGGCGCGTTGTTGAATTAATTTCGCCTAAAAATTCGATGAAATTATCTTTCATGATTTGTTTGATGCTATCAGAGATATGTATCTGATTTCATCGATTCAGTATAGGATGACAATGCGTTTACTATAGCTAGATTGACATAAGCTTTTATGTCGGTGGGTACTTCAGAAGGATTATTAAAATTTCTTTCCTTCGACCTGTTTCCATTTCCGTTGTCTAAAATTTCATGATTCCGTACAGTCTGAATGCTGTTGTCAAGATCAATAGACCCTGCTCCTAAATTGCTGAGACTACTAAAGGAAGGAGCCGAAATGGAATCTATTTCAGTAGAACCGTTCGAATTTCCACCACTCTCCGAAATATTCGGTAAAGAAACTTGGGGAATGAATGGAACTGGTGTTCGTTGAACACGAGGAGTAGGTGGGATATTGGAATTATTCATTATGTTATTAGTTGATATATTCAGATTATTATTTGAATTTGATGAAAATCTCGATTCCTGACCTGAACTTTCAACAATATTTTCGCCTGTTGATTGGGGTCGATCCGATTGTTTGGAGGATTGTGGAACGGGATAAGAATTCGAAATTGATTTTTGGTTATTTTTAACGTTTGAACCGATTGACGTGTTGTGAACTAACGGACTATGACTGTATAACAACCTTTGTTGCTCTGTAGGGTTTAATCTACTTGAAGATCTTGTACCTTTCTTGTTTATAGTACCTGTCTTAGAAGTTTTACTATTGTTGCCTTTGTCTGTTGAGTCCATTTAAATTTTGTGTGTTTTAAATATATAGTTTTTGAAAAAAGAAATATATTTTAGTTTTTTAAGTATATCGAATTACGTTTTCGATGTAAGATTGAAGAAAAAGAAATATATATTCAAGTATTATAACCAACTTACTTTTGTTTATAAGAATAGTTATATTATTAATATATTTAATACCAAATTTACCAAAAATATGAAAGAATATGTTTTCAATTTTGTATTTAGTACTCAAAAAAAAAACAAGAATAAGAAATTTGAAACAAGATTAAGAAAAAGAAACCTGAAAACGTTAAGAAATTTTGTATAAATTATGTAACTTTGCTTTAAGTATAATTTTTTTTATTGTTGTATTCGAAAGATTTTTTTTTCTTTAATAAACTTGACAAAATAACTTAAAAAAAAAGTTTTGAAACTGTATTATTTCGTAATATTTTGTTTGGGTTTGTACATATATGATGCGGGGATGCTTCGGGCAACATTTTTTTTTGATGAAAGTATTTATTTGCCGATGAATGAACTGAGCTGAAAAAGGTAGATTTTTGTATGTTACTATTGGACTGTCGGACGGACTTCTTTTAAAAAAAAAATCCCTCTAGGTGGTAAGTAGGTTTACAAAGAAGTTAACTAGGACAAAAGTATTTGTTATCTGGCAACTCCCGCAATTCTAGATAAGCCTGAGACTTTTACTAGAAGACTTGAAGTTGTCAGATAACCAGAAAATAGAAAAAGGTAGAAAGTAAGGTAAAGGAATTTGTGCAACAGTTGTAACACTTCGTCACCATACTGGCCACAAATCCTTTGAATATAAACGAGACAAATGAGTGGAAAATTAAAAAAAAAGAGAAAGATAGTAAAGTAAAATGTTAACACTTAAGGATAGGTTAACACAAACACAAAAGGGATTAATTTTAATTGTCATCATCATCTTGTTATCTCGTCGCAGATGAAAAGGTACGTTTGAAACCTTCCTTGTTCATGACATACGAGTTGCCGATGAGATGACAATTAGAATTGAGAAAAAAAAATAGAAAGGACAACAATAAACAAGAACTCAACGTTGGGCGCCATTTGTAGCATAATTATTGAGATGTTTGATCTTAAAAATTTGAAAGATAACGATTTTATGGTGAGTGGTTGGACTTGGCATGCTTGCGTTGCTCGGCTAGAGCTCGCCGAAAATGGGTGGGAACTTGTCCGAACACTCAACCCTCAACTGCCACGTAAACATTTATCATGCCAATACAAAATAATAAAAAGGAATTTAAAACAATTGAAGATTGTTGTAAATTTATATACGGACGGACGTTTACCCCTAGAGGACGCTGAGATGGTCTTCAGCGTTGGCCTGACCCACCCTACCATGGAAGTTAACAAGGCTGTATTTTTAACTTCCCCTTTTACCTCGCTTACCATTTATTTCCGCTCAGTTCATTCTTACCCTTCACCAAAATATTTGCGTCGCCGTCCACATCCCCTGAAAATAAAGACTTAGCAAACCATCAAGCTATGTGCTTGAATAAAATTCGATAATTCATCCATCATGGTGCAATTCACAATTTTTATTAATAATCAACAAATATATATAAACGAAAATTAACATTTTTTTTTTTTTTTTTTTTCCCGTGGGTAGGTGTTGAAATCTTCAAAAGATTCTATGAGGACCGAAAAACGCGCGCTCATAGATATGTGGGACTCTCCCGACCAACAACTCTGCCCCCATAAAGCCTTACGGAAGGTAAGACTCTATGCAAGCAGACCGTTAATCAGGCCGACCGCACTAAAACCACCTCCTCCTCCCGATTGCAACTAAGTTCATATGGAACTTATCTAGCAATTTATCTTTCTCGAAGTTAAGTAACGTGTTGTAGGCAACTTTCCGGTGAAAGTTCCTACTGGTTTAATTATAAGCTAGTTGAATAGCTTCTTTCTATTTTAAGCGATGATTTAAATATACATAATACAGTACAATAATTTCACCGTACTAGATCGGAAGGTTTGGTCCTTCTCAAACGTCGTACTAAATTTGTCTCGTCAAGAATTTCTAAGATTGTTCTATTGGTATGTTCAACTAAACGCTTTCTATGCCTTTGCGAAAAAGTTTTTATTTCTTCGCGAACCGTGGGGATTCCAAGATCCCTGTGAAGATCTTCGTTTCTAATATACCACGGCGCATTTACAAAGGACCTTAATAATTTGTTTTCAAAAGTTTGTAGACTATTTAGATTTGTATCGTGGGTACAACCCCAGAGTTGAATACCATATGTCCAGACAGGCTTAAGTACCTGTTTGTAAACTAATAATTTGTTTTCGATACTAAGTTTAGAATGTCGTCCGAGTAACCAGTACATTTCCCTTAGTTTAATATTTAATTGATCACATTTATTTTTAACATGTGACTTCCATTTTAATTTCGCGTCAAGAGTCATCCCGAGATATTTTGCCTCATTTGCAAATGGAACTTGAGTTGTATTAATAAAGACTGGTAATCTATTAATTTTCTTATAAGTAAAGTCCACGTGGACTGACTTAAATTCGTTAAGCGCTATTCGCCATTTGTTTGTCCATTCATTGACATTGTTAAGAGCATTTTGCAATTTACATGTCGATTCGTTAGCCGTTTTGCCTACTGCAAGTATTGCGGTATCGTCTGCAAAAGTAGCTACAATTGTATTGTCTGTTTGGGGTATGTCGCGTGTAAATAAAAGGTATAAAATGGGACCTAGAACACTACCTTGTGGTACCCCAGCCACTATTTCTTTAAAATCTGAATAATCATTTCCGTGCCTAACGCGGAAAATTCTTTTCTCTAGATATTCTCTAAGAATGTTGTATAGTCCTTCAGATAGGACTTGTCTCAATTTGTATTTGAGGCCTTCGTGCCACACTTTGTCAAAAGCTTGAGACACATCTAAAAAGACCGCTGAACAAATTTTATTTTCTTCAAAGGCTTTCTCGATGACATCGGTGATTCTATGCACTTGATCAATCGTCGAGTGCTTACTTCTAAAACCGAACTGGTGTTCAGGTATAAGACCCTTTTCTTCTATTATGGGCTGAAGACGCTGAAGAAATATTCTCTCAAAGACCTTCGACACTACAGGAAGAAGTGAAATGGGCCTGTACGATTTCTTTTCATGTGATGGTTTGCCAGGTTTTAAGACCATTATTACTTCTGCGACTTTCCATTGATTTGGAACATATTCTAACCTTAGAGTGGCGTTCATTATGTAAAGGAGGTTTACTAAACCTTTCCGTGGGAGCATTTTAAGAATTTCCGCAGTAATTAAGTCGTATCCTGGTGCTTTTTTTGACTTCAGTTTCTTAATTTCTTTGCTTAATTCGGCAAGCGTAACATTTCTTGTGATGGAGCTTTCATTTGAATTTATATTCACACTTATATCATCATTCAATGCTTGCCCATTGAACGGCTTAAATGTTTCCTCTAGGTAATCAGCGAAAACGTTTGCTTTCTCTTTATCGCTTCTTGCCCATTCATTTTGGTCTTTCATAATCGGGGGTGCTGGAAGCTTTGGTTTTTTCGTAGCTTTTATCGCTTTCCATAGAGAATAATTAGATTCTTTACCTGCCGTCAAGTTTTCAAGGTAATTTCCAGCTTCGCGGTTTTTAAAATCTGATATCATCTTTTTAAGCAAATTACTGAGGTGATTTAAATTAGCTTTGTGTTGGGGAGCACGAGTTTGTTGCCATTTTTTGCGCGCTTTTCGCTTGTCTTTAAGTACCTCTTTTATCTCTTGGGGATATTTAGCTTCTCAATAGCCTGACATTTGTCTTTGGTAAGGAGTATTGTTCCATGCGGCTTTTTGAACAATATGCACAAAATTATCTACCGCTTCTTCAAGCTCAAGAGGTGTTTGTAGTGATACCCTTAATTCAACATTATCTTCAATATCTTTCTTAAAACCTTCCCAGTTAGTTTTACCGTTTGTTAACCTAGGTGGTGTTTCAATTTTAACAATACTTTCGCTCATAGTGAGAATAACGGGAGAGTGGTCAGAGAAAAGATCAAAGCATTCCGTTATTTTTATTCGATTTGACGGTATTCCCCTGACTATAAAGAAATCAATCAGGTCAGGTATTTTCGAGGTATCTGTCGGCCAATAAGTTGGTTTCCCACTAGAATGAAAATCACAATTATTCTCCATACCGGCTTCATATAACGCTCGGCCCTTTTGAGAAATGCATCTAGAACCCCAAAACGTGTGTTTTGCATTAAAATCGCCACCGATTATTAAAGATGGTCTAAGTGATTTTAGCAAGTTTGAAAAATCATTTTTATCAATTCTGTACCGTGGAGGGCAGTATATAGATGTGAAATTCAATGTATCATGTTTAGTTTTAACCTGCACACTTATAAGCTGCATCGGTTCAAGTTCAAGCTTAAGGCCTATCGAGTGTTTGATACATTCTTTTATGTATAATGATGCTCCGCCTCTTGCTTTGTTCGACGGATGAATTGCATGGTAATCTAGATAACCGTTTATATTGAAATTTGATTCTTTTTTAACGTGGGTTTCTGATATTAGACAAATGTCGATATCTTGTTCCCGTATGACCATTTCTAGTTCTTCAAGTCTTTGCCTTAATCCGTTGGCATTCCACGTAATAATTTTAAGGTTTTCCATCATGATTTTTTTTAAAACGTTTGGGTCGAATAAAATCTTCGATTTTTGCTAACCTATCAGAAATAGTTCTATTGATTTTGACCTGATCTTCAAATTTTGACAAAATTAAAGCCAAGCATTGAGATAGTGCGTCAGAGTCAGGTTGATTTATTACGGGTGCAGCCGCCATTCTGGCATTTGTGTTTACACTACGTTTCTTTGGAGATGTCTGTGCAGCTGCCATTTCGGCGTATGACTTAACAGTACGTTTCTTTGGAGATGTCTTTGACGTTGATGGGGTTTGATTTTCTTTGCCGATGCCGACTCTTAGTGTATTTATTCTTTTAGGAGTCTTAGATATTGGGCTTTTTATTTGTTTCTTTGGTTTTCTTTCCATATGAATTTTTTCTCGGCGTTTTTGTAGCTCTTTAACTACTTCACAGCCTCTATAGCTTGCCGGGTGACTTCCATTGCAGTTTATGCACTTCGCTGGACTTTTGCTATTTCCAGTGCAGTCAGCAGTTAAATGTTTTCCCGCGCATTTTACACACCTAGGTTCTTTTTTACAATAGCTTTGCGTGTGGTTGAAACCTTGACAGCGTTTACACTGAGGCACTTGCTTTGTACGGCTTTTCAGAGGTTCGATCTTAACAACGAGGTTCAGTATACGAAAATTAACATGAAGGTATTTGTAAATATTTTAAATTTTTACAAAGATTATATCAGAAAATTTAAAAAAAAAAAGTAGGGTTGGTAACCCTGAACCAATAAAAAGGTAGATACATAAATTTACTGATTTTTATCACAAAAAGAATTTAAATATTGAAAAAATTTAATTCATGGAAGTAATGAAATAGGTATGGTAACCCTATTTATAAATTACAAATATTAGGCACACACAATTAAGCAACAAAAAAAAAGTATGTAGGAATTCGTTTTCTTTTTTTTTTGTTTTAAACTAGGAATTTAAATAAAAATGTTTGCGGCATTAACTCAGCTTCCTTTCCCAAAAAAAAAACAAAACCTTTAAAAAAATATATATAACAAATAATAGATATCCTATCAGCTACCCTGCCTAACTCGAGCTCAAAGTAGGTGAGAATACCTGATAATACAAAAAAAAACTAGAGCAGATTACCAATTTTAATCAAAAAGAAAAGAACCAAGATAACAATCCGTATAATTTCACGCAAAAAAAAAACTCAAATTCCTAAGCACTTGTACATAGAAAATATCAAAATAAAAAAATTAAAGATTAATACGCTGAATTACGAAACAAAAAGAAAATATTGCACCAAGCAAAAAAAAAAAACAAAATTATTTCCGATTGGAATAATCGGATCTCAGGAACATAGCCAAGTGACGTCACCGAAGGCAGAAATTGTGTTGAAACTTCTTCTTTTCTTTAGTTTCCTTCTTTTCTTGAAAAAAAAATCTTCTTTTCTTGAGGTTTCTTACGACAAAGACCCGTGAAAAAAATTGGGCGGGCGATCACGACTTCTTGAAAGGATTTTAGTTCGTGATCGCCAAACAGCTTTTAAGCCTATAGCACAAAGAAGACATAAAAAGGTTTGTATTACTTTTCGTTTCACGGCAATACGTATGTATCTCTATATATGTACATAAATATATGTATATATCAGGGACGAAGCGTCCATATATTGAGTGGAATGAGTGCTTCCGTTGAATCATTTGAAAAAATCGTACCTAGCAAGGAATTAAATTCAAAATTCCAAATATTAATATTTTTATTATATTATTTGTATCTATTAATGAATCTTCATTTACTCTGTAAATTACATTCCAACATCATTATGACAACATTATCATCTTTTACTAAAATTACTAAAGGAAATCAAGATCTTTCTGGTTATTAAACTTAAAATGCCACACTGCAAACCAACTGAGAATGCTCAACATCACTCCATTATTTATAATGCTCAATCTCATGAAAGTTCTTGCTAAAATGCTTAACAGCTATGCATTCCTTATTATCGCCTCCTTAACTCAATTTCAAAATACCCTTCCACTCCAAGTCAACTGAAAATATACCTACAACATCACTCACCAATATTCACAAAATGCTCAAACAACAATGATTCTCAAATCTCAAACAATATATAAATAGAATGCACAACAGCTGGGCATTCCATTATTTCGCATACTTAACTTAGATCTCAACCCAAAGTCAAAATAATTTTGGCTCGTTTCTTGCCTTTTGCCCAATGTGTGAAGAATGAGTTGAGTGAATGCATTACGAGAATTTCCTACAAGAGATAGATAAAAAACAAATTGAGTTGCTTATTGTCTCAATGAGTTTAATTTCATAATGAGTTTAATTTCATGGACAAAAGGGGTAGAAAAGTTTTATTTTAATATAATGTGTGTGCAAATTTAGGTGCAATTCATAACTATCAGAAAACAAACAAATATGAATTTAAAAGGTGGTAGTTTTTCAATTATTTTCGTGGCGATAAATACAATCCACCTGTTTTCTGTTTATTTTTTGTTATTATAAAAGAAAGTGGTCAACAATAGTATTTCTAATATTCATATCTGAGGTTTTTTGACATTCTAGCAGAAATACGAGTATAACTAATGGTTATTTTCAATTATGAGAATTTTAAATCAAAAAAAAACTTCAAGGAATCTTAAGATTTTTAATATTCCGTAATAATGGCATCTGTAGAGAGATCATATTCATGTTTTAAGAGAATTAAATATTTTTTAGAAATAAATGTGGACAAGAAAGGTTATCTACTCGTAGCTTAGTTCTCATCAAATCGTACTTAAAAAGGATAAATCTTTGCGCAAGGCACCAAATATTTTTTTTTTTTTTAATTAGACTTTACTGTAGTTTATTATCTATGTACCTATGTTATATTATTTTATGTGTATTATCATTTAGTGGAATTTAAAAGGTTGGATCTCAAATGTTTTTTATTTTCGGTTTTATGTTCAGTGCTTCCGCTATCGAAAAAGTCACGCCTCGTGCCTGGTATATATATACATATGTACAATCTTTAAAAATTTATTTTTTTTTTTTTTATTTCTTTCTCTTATTTTAAAGCCACAATTTAAAATTTGTCTTCTTTTCTTTATATCTCTTCATTTTTCTATTAACTTCTTTTGATATTACTAATTTTGTTTTTTATAAACTTTTATTTGATTAAATCGGAAACAAAAAATCACTTACCCAATTTCAATTTGATTCACTTATACCAAATCTCAAATTATAGTGTGGATTAAAGCAGGTGTATGTATCTTTTTAGTTGATAATAAGTAGGTATGCACGAATTTTAATGGCAACTCTAGTGCCCACGTTCTATAATGAATAATATTTCTTTTTTTTTTCACTTTACCATATTTTATTATAAAAAAAAACTTAAAGTTCGTTTAACAACTTACTATATATATTTTTTTTTCCGTTCCTAATTTATATATTCGTGATTCGATAAATATTATTTTACAAACTATATTCAATCGCACTTATATTTTTAATTTTCTTTGAAATTGTTTAAATTCTTACTTCTGCTTTTATATAGCCGTCTAAAGCGCTCGGCGGTTTCCACAACTATGACCTCTAATCAATTCTAATTTAAAATTTTACCCGCCCCAAAAAAATCCTCTCAACTCAAAGGAATAATCATTAGATTCAAACCGCCAATCAAATTAATTCGCAACCTATCAGGCCACAAATCCCAAAAACAAATTCTTTCCTAGCGGTCGAATCGGATCTTTTTTTTTTAAAAAAAACTTACAAAAACAAGCGACATCTATTTTTTCAAGGCGTATATATTCTGCAATAATTATTGCGGCCATTATGGTTTCACGCAGTTTCGCGTAGTGCGAAAATGAGACCAACATATAACATAACATGAAAGGGAACCAATAATAAACGTACAAAAAAAAAAAATCATCACAAACATATTCCGTATAGAGATAGACTGGCGGCGGCAGAACAAATTTCTTTTCCCAAAAAAAAAAGACTGTAAATGGCCAAAAAAAATCAAAAACAATAAATAAATAATAAGTAAACATAAACAGGTAAGCTAATGAACAAGAATAAAACAAAAAAAAACAACTCTTATCTCAGTTTTTCTTCCAGAGAAAAGGAAAAGAACAAAAAAAGAAATAGCCGGCCTGCGCAAGCCGCTATGGCGTCTCGTCTCCAATAAAGGACAATCAATCAAAGGGTAAGTAAGATAATTTAAATTGTTCCAATAAAATTTCTCATCTACATTCTTTAACTTATAGCACGGCCATCGGATTGCTACCTAGCCACACCAACAATTATACCATCGCCAAATACTTCAACCATTTATCGACAGGACTCATCACCGGAGAGCAGCCGATCCATTGATTATCGTCGTAATCCGTCAAGGACTGCAATTACGGCTAAGTACAGAAGTGAAGAATCCTCTTTTTTTTTTTTTTTTTAAACTTTTAAAATCTTATCCTCTGATCATCCAAGTATTTTTGGTACACAATTTTCAAAAACCATAAATATTGATCCCGTTTCGCCGTCGTCGTCTGCCACGCTAACGACGGCAATCGAAAATAATTTCAAACAAGCAACATTGCTAAACAGTGGTAACCAATTGTTAACAGCAAGTGAGACTTTTCTAAATTTGAAAAATTTACTTAAAATCGATACAAAGCCCACTAGCAGCAGCAATAACGGCAACACACATAACAACAAGCAACAAGCAAGCCCCCGATTATTATAGATAGCGAGGTAACTATACTAGGGATAAAAAAAAAACAAATTACGCACACCCAGTCCTTCTTTAACTTTTCTAATATTCCTATTTTTATTTTTGCAGGTGTCCACAACACATCCAAGTACACATATCCAGCAACTGGTATTTCATAATCGATATTCCAATTGGTAATATTTCCTATATATTCGTCCAATTGGAATTACGAAGAATATTTACCAACCAAAATGTAATCTAGTTAATTGTTTTTCACAAATGTGCCGCCGCATCATATTTCACGATACACTTCTCTTATAGCGACACTCACCCATGCTAAGATGCATTATCAGTATTTTGTTTTGGGATTCTCTCAATGCCAGCAATTAATGCATTGGATTTGTTTACGTACATTCCGTTGGATATTGGGTATCCATTACTCATAGCAGTTTATGGGTCTTGGTTCGTGTCGTACTTATGACGAGTGATCGTTTTATGATTACGTAGTGCGGATTCATTTGTGGGTCAATATTTTATGGTTATATATTGGTGGCGATAAATTGGTTCGAATTATCAGTGGTTGGAGTGTCCTTTGAAGATGTGTTGGAAAGGAATCAATTGTGTTAGGAGGGTACCATGTAGTGAGATCACTACATCCTTCCCCCCTTCTTCCACTAGCAAAAGTACCCTTCACCACTAAGTCCGAGAGACAACCGAGATATTCAAGGAAAGTCAATGACGTTTATGGATATGGTATTGACAGGTTAAAATTTTAAATTACTTTTAAAAAAGAGTAATAAAGTAAAATTTTATAAGCACTGTTCAAATGTACCCGGTGTTCAAAGGTGCCCCACTCTCCCCTACATATTTATTAAGGAATTATATAAATTTGCTGCATTCGTACAGTAGTTCCTAGGTAATGTGAATTTTTCATAATGTATTAAATTTTCATGTCTGAACATTTTAAATGTGCAACTTTGGGCTACGTACATACATATATTAGTAGACATTGGATATAGGCCATAGGGTGAATGCAAAGTTTCTTTATTTCCAGATTCTGTAAGTGCAAAAGAAATCTCGCATCTACCCCAAATCCTATAGTGTGCCCAAGCAGGTGGGTTGCAGGGGGGCAGCATGTCCCCCTATACATATCTCACTGATTATACGCCGTAATGCGTAAGCAAGCGAAAAAAGCAAATATCCCATAAAAAAGTTGTTTTAGTTATTTTCAATTTTCTCAAAAACTAGACGACATTGAAAAATTAAAGTTTAAACCTTTTTTTGTTTTTTTTTTTCCCAAAATTTGAGTTTAAAACTTGTTTTACCCCCCCTCCCATAGTAAAAAATGCTTGTATTGACTTATCTGTTTTATAAAAAGAAAATACCTAAAGATAGAGATAAAATTACAAGCGAAGACAAAATTAAGGAGGATTTAAATAAATCTGTCGGTGTGAGATAAAATTCCACCAAATATCATTTGGAAATTAAGGAAATCCTACAGGAACTAAAAAATCGCAGTTACCAGGGCCTCAGGAAAGAAAGCCAACGGAGTTACTACCGTTTGTTGCAGGAAAATCTTGCTGCGAACAGTTCAAATCTTTAAAGCAGTTAGTTTGTTGAATCTTAATATAGTCAGTAGCCTAGGTGGTAAAAGCGGCTAAGTTTTTTTCGAGTCGATCTTGTACTGTGAAGGTGTGCAGACGTTTTCGGCTTTCACAGTGTTTATAAATAAAATCGCGATTTCATAGTAATATTCAAGAAAAGTCAGAGCATTTTCAATACAGAGAATAGCTAAAAACGACGTAGTGGCGGACCCAGTCGATCTCGTACTGTGAAGGAGTGTAGACGTCTTCGACTTTCACAGTGACTTTAATTTAATCGTGTTTGCATACTAGTACCATCATCCGATGCAGAATCGGCAGCATCAGCCGATGCACCTATGAAGAGGAGGAAGAGGCTACAAGTTGTGCCCAACCTGGTGAAGCGTCGCACCATCATCCCAGCTGAGCTGCAAGCTGAAGGGAAGGTGACGGCGCAAAAGGCAAAAAAACCAGCAGCAAAAAACAACAAAAAATCGAATCCCTCGACAACCGATGATGACGAGGAGATCGCGTATATGTCCGACGGTGGAGAGGGTCTCTTGCCACAGCCGCAGCAACTAAACAAGAAGAAAGAGCAAGTGCCACCCTGTGTATAAGATGGACCTAAAGGAGCCCATAGAAATATGTAAGTCGGGCATAGGTCAAAAATTTACAATTAAGAGATTAGGGCCTAACATACATGCTATTCACTGCCTCACAGTGGAACAGCATAAAGTTGTTAAAAATTTACTTAAAGCTACCACAACTGAATTCTTCAGTTACACACCTAAAATAGAGAAATTTCAAACGGTCTTGTTAAAAGGCATAGATTCCTACACGGAACCGCAAGAGCTCATAAATGAGCTCCGTGAAAAAGAGGGCGACGATCTCGACTTTATCGAAGTCAAGCCTTTTGCCACAGTTAAAGCCAGACAGGAGAATCGGAAGTTGCCAATCTTGCTGGTTCAACTTTCACCCAATAGCAAACTGAATAGTTTGAGGACTATCTCCGTCCTCAACTACTAAGTTGTAACCTGGGATAAATTAAAGAGGCGCGGCGATATGCTTCAATGCATGCACTGTCAAAGATTCGGCCACGCCGCGGCTAACTGCAAAATGCAGTCACGCTGCGTAAAGTGTGGAGAACCACAAAATAGGAGAATGTAAGTTAGGGCAAGAAAGGGTCCAAGACATGACACTACTTAAGTGTGCACTCTGCCAGAAGGACGGGCACCCCGCAAACTATCGGGGATGTCCCATCTTTCAGGAAATAAAACAAAAAAAGCGAAGCAATCAGAGGTAGAAAAACGACCAATTACGCGTGTTCCTCTAACAACGCCCGTTAATCCCCAAATCTTCTACGCCCAAATGGCGTCAGGAAGGGGAAATACGGTACAGCCTGCGCCAAAGGCAGCCCCACAGGCCCTCGTACCTAAAGCTCTTGGCGCACAGGCCGAAATAAGAAGCATGTTGCTGGCCATTTCTGGTCAGATAGCAGGACTTCAAAAACAGATAACAGAGCAGGCGAAGAGGGTGGACCATATCTACTCTGTTTTGCCGAGCTTTACGCAATTTTTAGGTTAAGGGCGCGCTGCCGGAGAGGCCCTTAAGGATCCTTGCTGTGAATGTAAATTCACTGACAGCAGGTATATGTAGATCCAGATAACTCGGTCTTGGACGATGACCTCTTTATTGTCGAGGATCCGCTAGAGAAAGTGGAGGCTGTGGGGGCTGCTTTTCAGCAAGTGTATAAGGTGAATGCATGCATCCACCCCAACCACGACCTGGAAAACAGAGCTCTACTCAATCACTTCTATCTTCGTAATGAAATGACGCAATAGCGATCAGAGAACCTAGGTTTCAGCGGGTTCAATGAAGAAAACTTGGCGAATGCTATCATCGCCGTGCAAGATGGGAGTAGTTCCCTGTTAGTTACGAGGATGGAGCTCCAGTGCATCTTCGATTCACTAAAGAAAAAAAAGTCAGCAGGAGTCGATGGTATATCCAATATTGAACTAGGGCATTTACCTCAGGAAGCAGTTAACATTTACACCACACTGTTTAACAACGCACTGAATAATGCATATTATCCAGGGCGGTGGAAGACAGCTGTGGTTCTTCTTCTCCCGAAAAAGGGAAAGGACAACTACAATCCGGCGAATCTCCGGTCGATAAGTCTTCTACCGAGTATCAACAAGGTAAAGTCATTAATAGAGCTCTGTCCAAGTGGGCGGAGGACAATAATATCATACCGGATAATCAGTTCGGTTTCAAGGCGGGACATGACACCATTCATGCCGCGTCTAAACTCGTGGAACAAAACTAAAAATTAGTGTACAGGTGCTTGTCTGGTTGATTTCGAGAAGGCTTTCGACACCGTATGATTAGAGGGTCTCTATCTAAAAATGACTAGACTCGGCATAAGTAACCCACTATTATACAGGGTGTCCCACAGTCACCGCCCCAAATGAAAACCATGGATTCCTGAGGTCATTTTAAATCGAAAAACTTAAGAGGTCATTTTCTCGTTTTCGTCCCGTTTTCGAGTTATAACGGTTTTTATGATTTTTCCCTTCACTGGCTTTATCTTTGCTAAACTACGTCCGATTTGTAAGATGTTTTTTATAACCAATCAAGAATTTATTACAGTTTTAGTTTATCCAAAGACTTTTTTTCTGCGGACAACCGTTTCTCCGCAATTTTGCATCAAACCCAATTTTTTCGTTTTTTAAGTAGTTTTTTTCACTTTGATATCATTTTATTAAAAAAAAACACGTTAATGAGTATTAATTTTTTTCACTTATTATTAAAGCCCAGTTCATTTTCTTAAAAAAAATATTTTTATTTTCTTAAAAAGAATACTAAATGTAATTTACAAAAAAAAAACACAAACTGAGTGAATTTAAAAAAAAAATAATTTTTAAATACAAAATTAACTTTTTCTGAGCTATTGTGGTTAAGAAAAGGACAAATAGATAAAGTTGTCCCATTTCAGCGTATATGGTATTAATAACATTTCCAGATATTCTTGATTACTGTAATCCATTTTTCGCAAATAATTGAAAAAAAACTACAACTTAAATAACAAATCCAAAATGGGGTATCAAGTGAAAGAACACGACCCGGACACTAGATCACGCGAGAAAGACATTTACAACTTTCAAATCATAATGCAAATCTTTACTGTTTACATTAGTCAACGGTCTTACTAATTAACTTTATCTATTTGTCCTTTTCTTAACCACAATAGCTCAGAAAAAGGTAATTTTGTATTTAAAAATTATTTTTTTTTTAAATTCACTCAGTTTCTGTTTTTTTTTTGTTAATTACATTAAGTATTCTTTTTAAGGAAAAAAAATATTTTTTTTAAGAAAATAAACTGGGCTTTAATAATAAGTGAAAAAAATTAATACTCATTAACGTGTTTTTTTTTTTGAATAAAATGATATCAAAGTGAAAAAACTACTTAAAAAACGAAAAAATTGGGTTTGATGCAAAATTGCGGAGAAACGGTTGTCCACAGAAAAAAAAGTCTTTGGACAAACTAAAACTGTAATAAATTCTTGATTGGTTATAAATAAAATCTTACAAATCGGACGTAGTTTGGCAAAGATAAAGCCAGTTAAGGGAAAAATCATAAAAACCGTTATAACTAAAAAACGGGACGAAAACGAGCAAATGACCTCTTAAGTTTTTCGACTTAAAATGACCTCAGGAATCCATGGTTTTCATTTGGGGCGGTGACTGTGGGACACCCTGTATATACTTTATGACATGCTCAATGGTAGAAAGTTTGTTGTCAAAAGTGGCAATGTAACTTCTACCGCAATCTTCGATATCAAGAATAGTCTTCAGCAGGGAGCGGTAAACTCGCCTATTCTATTCAGCATTTACACCAGCGATCTGATAAGTAGTCTAACTCAGGCAATTGCGTATGCCGATGATCTAATAGCGTACAGAACAGCTCCAAAAGTTGAGGTTATCAGGATTCTCTTACAGCGTGACTTCGACAAGATTCAGCGATATTGTGATGACTGGAAGTTGAAAATCAACTTTCAGAAATGTGAAACGATTCTGTTTAGGACTCCGTTGGCTAGAGCCCCTAGGGATACTAAAAAGAACTGGCGTAAGCTGATGATCGTAGGGCCGCACCGGCAACCACTGGCGAGTAAAAGTGTGGTAAAGTACCTTGGCATCTGTTTGGATCAGTATTTGTATTTCGACAGACATATAAATGCTGCTCTGAACAGGGCTAGGGGAGCCTTTGCCCTGACGAAACGGTTGTTTTACAGCAGCCGGCTTGACACCAGGGTGAAGGTGATTTGCTACATGGCCCTCATCCGGCCTATGGGTGCCTGTTGTGCTCAACACAAATAGTCTTCCCATTCAATCTGACAATTGATCTGTTATGCGTCAAAATAACTAAGGAATCTTTAGTCTTATTTGTTTTAAATGTTTACATTCCACCTAAAAGTCCTGGTTCCGTATACACTGAACTTTCTTTAGCACTCGATTTTATTTTCAGTTTAGCTAGCCTTGACAGTAAAATTCTTTTATTAGGGGATTTTAATCTTCCCCATATCGAATGGGTTCCCTCTGATGACGAATCCTATTTTGAAGCTTCCACAAGTTCACCCCAACAAGAGCTCCAAATGTTGGATAATATTATCTCTACAGATTTACAGCAAATTAGCTGATACGAAATAATATGAATAGACAACTTGACCTTGTATTCTCATCTGACGCCGTTAGTACAGTAGTGGTAGAATCTATCTTTGCTTTATCTAACATAGATCAATATCACCCGCCTCTTGACATTTTTCTTGACTTGAGTGGTCATTTACTAGAAAATAGTAATCCCCACGACTGTTCTTATACTTTTTACTTTCGGAGAGGTGATTTTCAACAGCTTTTAGATAGTTTAATTATTTCCGGTATAGAACGTTTACAGATTGCTAATGATCTTGACAAAACTGTCTCAAGCTTCTATTCTATTTTGATGAGATGCATAAATGAAACTGTCCCTAAAAAAAGATCTATTCCCTCTAACTCTTCTTGTCATCCTTGGTTCACAAAAGAACTCATATGCCTTCGAAATAAAAGAAATAAGGCTTGGAAAAAATATATAAGGTTCATGACAGTAGAGAATCAAGTAGTTTACATTTCCCTTTTAGAAGAATTCAAAAAACTCTCTTATGAATGTTATAAGGATTTTCTTCAAACCATGGGGCTTTCCCTGAAATTTGACCCGAAAAACTTCTGGAAATTTATAAATTCCAAAAAGAAAAGCGACGGTTATACTGTTAATCTCGTTTATAATGACGTAATCTTGAGTACTACTACAGAAATCTGTGAGGGATTTGCAAATAATTTTAGCCAATCCTTCATTGATTCCCCTGTTGTTGTTGACGATAACTATTTTCAATTCTTACGAAATTGTCCTCAGGTATCATTTAATAATATTACAATAGATCACGACAAAATTTTGGACTTTCTGTCACATTTAAAAGACGACTATTCTATTGGACCCGATGGAATACCACCCGCTTTATTGAAGAAATGTAAGTCTGTTTTAGCTCTTCCTCTGCGTAATATTTTTGTTCTATCCTTGAAATTAGGTAAATTCCCTGCAGTTTGAAAGAAAGCATTTTTAACGCCAGTATTTAAAAAGGGAGATAAAGCCAATATTACCAACTATAGACCAATTTCCAAACTTTCTTGCATTCCGAAGTTGTTCGAACAAGTTGTATGTGACAGTTTGACATTTATATGTAAATCTATTATCTGCAACCAACAACATGGTTTTATGCAAAAACGTTCTACTGTTACTAATCTTGTTGTCTTTTTGAATAAATGTTTAAACTCTCTAAAAAGTTGTCAAGAAGTTGATTGTGTATACACTGACTTCTCGAAAGCTTTTGATCAACTGTCTCATGAGATTATCAAGTTTAAACTTCACTCATACGGATTTCCACCACCTTTCATCAAGTGGATATCGTCATATCTTGAAGATAGGTTATATCAAGTCAAATTCAGAAATTCATACTCAAGAGAGTTTATTGCCAAATCAGGTGTTCCGCAGGGAAGCCATCTGGGACCACTACTCTTTACATTGGCTATTAATGATGCTCCTCTGTGTGTTCGCAATAGCGAAATTCTAATCTTTGCAGATTATATGAAGATTTATAAAAATATAGTATCTTCAAATGATCGGGCTTTACTGCAAGATGATATCAACCATTTTGCCTTGTGGTGTGAAAAGAACAGTCTGAACCTCAACCCGACAAAATGTCAAACTATGACTTTTTCTAAAAAACGTTCTCCTTACTCTCATGAATATGTTATCTCACGGCACATTTTAACTCGTGTTATGACTGTAAGGGACCTTGGAGTTCTTTTTACACCCAATTTAGATTTTTCTGCTCATATTAATAAAATCGTGAATAAGGCCAATTCAATGTTAGGGTTTATTAAGCGCTGGTCTAAAGAATTTGTTGATCCCAATGTCACCCGGGCTTTATAAAGGGTTTTCCAATAAGAGGTGTTATTTTGAATAGCCCGCTATTTCGGTAGCTGTCACTTTTGAAGCTGTTATTTTTTGACAGTTGACAAGTAGAAACTACGCTATTAATAAAAATGGAACGATACACGCTTCAACAACGCATTGAAATTATTAAAATTGGGTCCTTGAAATGCATGAAAATGAACCGGAATTTCATCGAAAAATCATCTTGACTGATGAGGCCCATTTCCACCTCGGAGGCTACGTCAACAAGCAAAACTGTCGCATCTGGGGCTCGGAAAACCCAAGAGTTATTGTTGAAAAGCCTCTCCATCCTCAACGCGTGACTGTTTGGTGCGGTTTATGGTCCCGCGGGGTCATTGGACCTTACTTTTTCGAAAATGAGGCTGGAGCAACAGTTACGGTCAATGGATTGCGCTATAGAGAGATGATTAATGATTTTTTATGGCCTGAATTGGATGGTATTGATCTGGACAACGTTTACTTTCAACAAGACGGCGCTACGTGCCACACAAGCAATGAAACCATCGATCTTTTACGGGAAAAGTTTCCGGACCGTGTTATCTCTCGAAGAGGTGATCACAATTGGCCACCGAGATCTTGTGATTTAACACCTTGCGACTTCTTCCTTTGGGGCCACGTGAAAGATAAGGTCTACGCCAACAGCCCAGCGTCGATTCAAGACCTCAAAGATGAAATTCGTGAGGCTATCGCGGACATAGGGCAGCCACTTTGCGATTTGGTTATGGAAAATTTCATGAAAAGGATATGGTCCTGTAAGCGTGGTCTTGGCGGCCATTTGGCTGATGTTGTGTTCCATTATTAACGGCATACCTTCCTCTTTATAATGAAATAAACATCCGATCATTTATCTCCAAAAATGCTATTTTTCTTTGAATATCAAAATAACACCTCTTATTGGAAAACCCTTTACAACTCCTTGGCGCGTCCCCATCTTGAGTATGCATCGCAGGTTTGGACTCCTCTTTATGATATTCATATTGAGAGATTAGAATCTGTGCAAAGAAACTTTACTCGTTTTGCCTTGAAAGGACTTCAATGGAGTGATCCTTCGTATGTCCTCTCTTATGACCAACGATTATCTATTCTTCAGATGCAAACTTTGGAACAAAGAAGAACAAACAATGATTTGGTATTTTTCCACCAATTAATAACAGGCGTCACAGATGCACCAGATCTTTTAATTATCGGGGAGGAGGTTATAATCTTCGAGGCCTCGATATGATTAAGGTCCCAACACATAGGACCAACTATGGCATTCATGAGCCCTTGACACGTATGGGTAGACTTGTAAATTGGAATTCAAATATTTTTGATTTTAATATAAATAAATGTAAATTAAAAAAAACTTCTCAAAACCAGTGGTCCACGCTCCTAAATGTTCTTTGTTTCATGTTATGTTATTGTTTTGTTCTTACGTAATATTATTTGTTTATTTTTCATGTTTTCTTGTGTCAGTGTTAATTGTAATAGAGTTTGCCTACTAACAACTAACACTGCACTAAATGATGAGCCGGTGGTATAACACAGTTCTCTGTGTTGGCAAACCATTGGTCGAAAGACGGAGCTTGCTAAAAGCTTTCTTTGACCAATTCTGATAGTGTAAAAAAAAAACGTTGCCCCATCTCAAATGGAAAAAATTCGGGTGTTTGAGAGGCAGTGTCCTTGTCTTGGATTACACAGAACACAAGAATCAGAGTACAAACATTACTGTTCCAACAGGACTCTATACAACGGAGCCAACATTAACAGAATAGATAATTTTTTGATAAAGCTGATTCGGAGTCACATTGCGAGAGCGATGACCTCAGCAAATAGCTTAATCTTTGGGGCTTACTACTCCACACAGAGTACTTCGAGAGTGTGCGTTTAAGTGGCCATATTGCACCTAATGCATTCCTCTATTTAGATAGTATAGGGTTGATCCAGGATAGAGAGGCGGTTCCGCTAATCTACCACGTCGGCCGTAGAACTGTGGATAGGCTCCTCCTGTATAGTCGAGACGGCCTCGCTCAAGACGGAGCTGAGCGACTTCGGTTCAGTAGGGCTGTGTCCGATCGGGACCTGAAAGACAGGGTGAGACAAGAGAACCAGTTTTGGTGGTTGTCTAATGTTGATAGAGATAGTTGACAAGTTGTCTTGGCCTAAGGTATTCTTAGGTAGGGACAGTCAGGGTGGCACAAAAAAAAAAAAAAAAAAAAGATAGAGTACATTCTTCAAATGTATATTAAAAAAAAAATCTCTGCTGCTGTAGCTGTTCTAGTTTTTCAAGTAGTTTTAGTTTAGTTTTAGTTTATTTTAAGTAGTTTAAGTTGGTTTAGGTAGTTTTTAATTAGTTTTACTTTAGTTTGTAAGTTTTATATAAAAAATATATAAAGATAAAGAATCCGAGTTTTTTAAATTTTCTCGAGAAAACAAAAAAAAAAATAGATATAGTATTTTAATTAAAAATAGTTTTTTAGGCCGAAAGGCATTACATTTAAGATATAGTTTAGCTTAGAGCGCCCACATAGGGCCAGTAAATTAGTTTTAAGTTATTGGATAATTAGGCTAGTTTTTTATGAATTTTTGTCTAGCTTTAAGATAGTTTTAAGATTGATGAAAATAAAAATGAATTTAATAAAAAAAAAAGTGAGTTTATATTGAAAGAAAAATATATTTGCATCTAGATTTGATTTTACGCGCATTTATACGGATTGATAGGTGATATAATAATAATAAAAGAAAAATACTTAAGTCGTTAACATTTCGTAAAAATGAAAATTTCGTGTTTTTATTGAAATTGGAAAAGATGATAAAAACAATGTTTTCTAAGTAAATTTTTTTAAAGGTATGAGAGAAGGGATAATAGAAGGATGATTTAGGAGATAGAGAAGAAGCCTGGTCTAGGGGTTGCTTTGGCGAGAAAAGTAACCAAGGAAGGGAGGGTTAGGAAAAATAACTCGCGATATCCAACTTACACCCTGGATAACCAGAATAAAGCCCGGTAATTTAATACATTTTTTGTAAAGAGCAAGAGTCCAAAAACCAGTCCCGTGACTGAGCTAGGGTTTAAATATTGCCAGCAAGGACCAAAAGGCAATAAGGCTCGTTACTGAAAGTGAAGAAATAAACCTGATAAACTAAAGAATTATCGATTGTGACTTTTATTTGACATTTCACAAAAGCGCTAAGTCATTTAAAGCAATTTTTTCATAAAATTAAAAAAAAAAATGTTGTTTTTGCTTGTTCTTAGAATCTTTTAATCAACAGAGTCGATTTTTAGGTTTAAGTATCGAATAAAATGTGGTGGTACCCCTTGGCATAATGGTTAGTCTCGAGTTCAATTCTCAGCCGCTGCAAGAAAGTTTTTCAGGGGTGTACTGCCTCTTCCGAGGAATTGACAAATTCTCCAAGAGTATCTCTTGTCATGGAAAGTGCTGCTCATAAGCCGTTCGGAATCGGCATAAAATTGTAGGTCCCCTCTGTTCCTGGTAACACGCACACAGGAATGGTTGAGAGTTGTAAGTCACTAGGTCCTGGTTCACTCCGAGCTGTTGCACCACCAAATTTATTTTTTAATTTATTCTTTATCGAATAAAATACATTTTTTATAAACAGTTTATATGAGTTGATTTTGCCGTTTGCCAACAGCTGAATATTTCCCACATTTACGCAAGTATTTTTTAGGGAGTGCTCATGAAAACATGTTGCGGAAAGTTATATCTTCGTCCAAAGCGGAAAATTATCTCGTTGCATGAATACCCTTAATAAGTGTCCAAGGAGATGGGGAATTCAATATGACTTCAAAACGATGGGTGCTCCGATCACTATGCTATCAATGTTAAGATATTTAAACGAAACCTTCCCAGTCGGAGGGATGACGGGTGATTTGTTTTGGAAACCTAAGAAAGATTCTCACATTTTGGACAAAATCTAAAATAGTGAAGCAACAATTTTTTAGACAATTTTATATTAATGACTTTTATCTCTTCTATGTTTCTATCTTGCGCAGATACAAACACAGAATGGGGTTAATATTAAGTCTCTTTGGATTTAGAATATTCATGGACATTATTAAAAAAAAGTCAAAAAAAAATCATAACATTTAAAGTTTTAAACTAAATGCATTTAGTTTAGTTTATTAAATTAACAAGGAATGAAAGTTTAATAAATTGACCTATTTAGTTTCTTGTTATTTTACAAAAGTATGTTGGTCCGAAATTTGCTGGTAAAAATGGAACAACCATTTGTCCATATTGCAAACCTTTAGAATTTTCAAACTTATATATATCTTTAAGAAATTTAATTGACAAACTTAAATCTTTAACAGTAACTGTAATTCCATGCTCATTGAATGCTTCTTGCAATGCCATATGTACCACACCATCATTTTGAATTGGACTTAGACTACAGGTCGAATAGACAAGACTTCCACCTGGCTTTAAGAGTCGGACGCAATTCGAAAGTATACTAGCCTGGAGCTCTGGAATCCTCAAACGTTCCTTCAGTCGCGAAGATCTAAAGATATTGTTGTCATTTTCGTTCAGCGAATGTCGATCGGTGGTACATGGGACATCAACTAGAATTTTATCGAACATTTCGTAGTCATTAATGGCACGAGCATCCCGTTGTGTTAACAGACAACGCTTGCCTTCCCATTGGTTGCTAAAATCAATAAGGTATTCGTTCATAACCTTTTTAATGCGGTTAACTCTGCTTTCTTGTACATCATTACAAACAAGAAGTTCTGGTCGCATTGTCTCCAGCATCAGGAGGGATTTTCCGCCTGGAGCAGCGCATGCATCGAGAACTCTTTCTCCCGGTTTGACATCCAAGAAAAGAGGAGGTAAAATTGACGATCCATCCATTAGATAATGCGAAAGAACTCCTGTGATACACTTAAATGGAGGCTTGAATTTGGTACAATTACCCATTTCATAGGTATAGAGGCAAAGACTATCAGGATATGTTAATTCCGTTTCAAGTTCGATCTTAAAAGGACAATCTGTAGTTGTTTGGTAATATTTGTAGTAACTAGATTCTGGGATCCAATCTTCCATACCTTTGATTTGCGTTGCAGGTACGTAATCATATAAACCACCAAAATCACGTTCAGCATTAACAATTCTGCGCGTGTCTAGTTCAGTATTTGTCTGGATCGCTCTTTCAAGTGATTTATTTGAACTAATTTCATTGCTTAACGTCTTGCTTTTTGAATGAAATGTATTGTTATTATGTTCATTATCAATTTTTTCAAGGTAAATAGATTTCTTTTCTCGATTTTCTTGTTTCTTAATTATTCCTCCAAGGCGATCATCTAGTTTGTAAATTGTTTGATTTGGGAATGTGTTGGCATTTTTATTTTCGCATCGTTCTTTTGCCAATGAAAATAAACATTTTACGTTAATGGCTCCTAAAAAATAAAAGAAAATACGAGCATATTTTAACATTTTTGCATCGATATCGCATTTTTTAACATAAAACAAAAAGTAAGAATACTCAAAAATAAAAAGAACTTTGGTCTTAGACACAATTAAAGGTAAAACCTTTTACGTATTGTTGTAAAGTTTTTTTTATATGAATTGATGAGTTATTTATATGTAGGTCATTAGTTTAGCAATGGTTTTTACTTGCGACTAAATGACAAGTTATGTATTCAAACAAAATCGAACTCGAGATTTTCATCAAAGTTGACATAACGGTGATAGAGACCACGAAAAAAGTGGGTTTCGCATTTTAGAAATTTTATAAAATATTTTTTTTTCTCAAAAACTGTTCCAAAGAATATTAAAAAAAATCCGAATAATTTCATTTAATTACTGGTTATATTAAGGGTACCATTTTTTTGTTTTTGATTTTTTCAAAAACCGACAACCGATTTGGATCATTTTTTTATGCTAGAGCTCCCCAAAGGTTTGAATATTTGTGTGTAATCAAATTAAAAGATTTTTTTTTAGATTTTTTAAAAAAATGTTTAAATATTTTTTTCAAAACTCAATATTTCGAAACCCACATACTCGATTTTTTTTAACTTGGCAAATAAAAGTTTCTTAATACAATCTACAAGATGTTATATTTTACCTTAAAATAACGGCCCCTGCCATACAAATGTTAAAAAATGGTTTTCGATAATCGTATTTTTCTCGAAAATGGCACTTAGAATTTTGATAATTTTTTTTTTTTCGACTAATTTTTACGGCCTATAATTTAAAAAAAAAATCTGAAATCAAGATATAATAAATTGACTGTAGCTACCATAAAACCATTTTTTTTTTTTTTTTTTTTTTTTTTTTTTCAAATTTTAAACTTCTCATTATCGGCATAACTGATTTTAATAAAAAAAATTTTAGAGAAGCTTCTTAAAAGTTTGGAAGACATTGCATTTCAAAACTTTAAAACAAATATTTTTTTTGTGAATTTTTGAAAAAAAAAAAACAATCATATTTTTTTTGAATTTTTGAAAAAATTTTTCAAAAAAAAACAGTTCAATTTATTTTGGAAATTAATTTTTGCGAGGAACTTAAAAGTGTTAATGTCAAAACTTGTCGTGAGTTCACAAAATTTAAACAGAGCGATTTTATTTTTTTGAACTCACGATGAGTTTCGACATTAAGACTTTGTAATTCCTCGCAGTTTGAAAGTGCATGGCTTCCTTGACCACACCCCTGCAACTAGATGTGTACGAATGGCATTAGCGGTTTTTTGACGAATTTTGTTCAGTCGCGAAAATGAAAGGCATGATTCATCATTCAAAAACCTATCGATTTCTGCAATCTTGTCCAGAATTCACTTCCTATACCAGACTTGCGATTGAACTATTAAACTATTTTGAATATAGATAGATAGATATAGAAGCTTGTTAAGTTTCGATTGAATATTATCCTTTTATGTGTATGTTTTTTTTTTTCTCAACCGAAGAATGGCATTGGAAATGGTAGTATGTGTGTCAAAATAATTTGCTTCATATTCTAATGCATGGAGGAAATATATTACCTAGAGTCACGACTTCGGGGGTTTGCTCTCTTTAACCCTACAAGCTGAATTGAGAGGAAAAAACCCACAGTCCAAAGATGTGTTAGTTTCCTCATGTATTTTAAATGGGGCCAACACAGCTTTGTTCAAATTTTGTGGGTTTTTGCTCAATGCGCAAAAAGTTGAATAAGTGCGTTTGAATATTCAAAAAAGGAATCTGTTAAATTCAAACATTTTTTAATTAATTTTGCTTTTTTTATCTCTTTATTAATAAAAACTATATTAAATATTAATTTTATTGCTTTTCGGATACAAATTCCTTAATATTTATGTATATTTCTGTTAAAAACTAAGAAATTCCAAGCAAAAGTAGAAGCGCACCCTAGAAATTCAATGCGTATAGTGCCCAACATTGACCACGGAATATAGACATTTTATCCCAAAGGTGAAAATTTTGACAAGTAAACAAATCGATAAAAAAAACAAATGTCATAAAAACAAAACTCGAGAAACCCAGCAAAAACAATTGTTAAATTTCGGAGGCAAGTTTGTTTTAATAAATTCCCAGGATAGCCCTTCGAAGTTTATCAATTTTAAATTTGTTAAAAACAAAAAACAATGTTCTTCTTAAAAGTATAAGTAATACCGTATTAAGGCCCTCATTATGAATAGCGAATCGAACGTTCGATAAGTTGCGAATAATTAAGCGAACTTCGATTATCACAGTATTATTAATAGCGAACTTCAACGTTCGCTTAAAAATAAATGCTGCCAATAAATCATCACACTGAAATGACATGACTCAAATGTCAAATAAATAATTTATTCAAATAGATTTGATTTTCCTTCTTTTTTGTGAATTGTGATTGTGTAAAATATATAAAATGTTAAGCCAAATCGATTTGTTTTATGAAGAATATTCTAATGTAAGAGAAAGACAAGAAAATATTAGAATGATGAGGTTGAGACGAAAAATTAGGGACAGTTCCAACCCTTTGGAGATCCCAGATCATCTGTAAGTTATATATCAAGTATTGTTGTATTCAAAAAATTAATATTTTCTCTTCAAAGATTTGTTCTTTATTTTCGACTCAACAAGGATGCATTTATGTATGTACTCGAAGAAATAAAAGATTCATTCAAATCAACTTCAAGCCGTGCGGTCTCACCTCTTATAAAATTGGCTTGTGCACTTCGATTCCTTGGATGTGGTAGTTACCAAAACTGTGTGGGAAACGATTTCGATTTGGGTATTTCCCAGCCAACGGTTTCAATCGTTTTGGATGAGGTTATTACATTGCTCGAAGCAAAACTTTGTCCGATTTGGATCAAGACCCAAATGTCAGAAGCAGAAAAACAAGAAGGAAGAAACTATTTCTATAGAAAATCCAGATTACCTGGCATAGTAGGATGTGTGGATGGAACCCATATTGGGATAATTGCTCCAAACGATCTTCAACACCAATATTTAAATCGGAAGGGCTTTTATAGCTTAAATGCAATGATTGTAAGATTTGTTGTTTTCATTTATTTCACGTTACACTTTTACCTTCCTTTAAGGCTTGTGATCATAACATGAATATTCGGTATGTTGATGCCAGATATCCTGGTTCCACTTATGATTCCTTTGTGTGGAATTGCAGTGAACTAAAAGAAGTTTTAAAAAGTTGGTGGCAAAATGGGGAGAGATCAATGTATCTTGGTAAATTTTTTTTAAAAGCCTTTTCCTAATCACACTCATAAATAAAAATCATTTTGTATAGGAGATTCCGGATATCCTCTGCAGCCATATTTGCTTACTCCATTTAGAAACGCAGACTTACTGTCCAGGAAATCATTGTTCAATAGTCAACATTCAAAGGCAAGAAATATTATAGAAAGAACTATAGGGGTTCTTAAAAGCCGGTTCAGATCAATTTTAAATGAAAGGAAGCTGCATTACACCCCAGTAAAAGCAACAAAAATTGTTAATGTTGCTTGTGCATTGCACAACATAAGTCGCAGGTACAACTTAGTTGATCCCGAGGGAATAGAAGAAGAATACATTGTCCCTCAGGATATACCAGATGAACCATTACCTAACGAATCTCTCAACACAAGCCTTGAAGCAGAGCGTTTAAGGAATGAAATATTAGCTTCTTTATAATTTATATTATTATATATTTATATTATTAATGTTTTGAAATTAAAATCATAATATTTTTGTAATTCATTTAATTACCTAATATGTTTCATTCAACTTTACTTTATTTAAAAATAATTAAGAATTTGTTTAATTAACTTCATTAAATAATTATGTAAACGAAAACTTTTAATCACCACTGTATCTGCGGATTATAATATTGAGTACTTTCGATTAGTTGTTCAAATAATCCAAAATCATCTCTCGTTGATGTACGGTAGATTAAATTTTGTTATGTTTATTGGAAAACCGCAGTTACAATGGTGAGTGAGAGTTGGAGTATTTTTGGTAATAAGCTGTATAGAAATTCTTTTCTCGTCCACTTGGATTTTGGACTCTTCACTATACACATCGCAGCTCTAAAGAATAAGTATAAATCTTATATTTATTAAAGAATTTATAACGTTTTAATTGCCGTTGTTAGTGGTTTATTTTTTGATTTAATCAACGTTGGTTTTCTTCTGCTTCTGGTTTTCACTTTTCGACGCATCGCTATTCGCCCATATCGTGGAGTAGTTTTCGTTTGCCGTTTAGAACATTTTGTCGTGAAATTAATGATTTCAACCAAACTGCGGTTTGCTAATTTTTTTGTGCATTAGTTTCTCGATCATTATAAATCATTATTGGTCCTTCGAACGCGGATTTAAGAATCGTGGACTACAGAACATTTGTGGGTATTTTTTTTATTGATGCGTAAAAAATTAATGAGCAAAAATTAAAACGTGGTCACCTCAAGGGATGTATTACACGCTCAGAGACATTCGCTCGTGGTATAGACGATAGAGTGACCATTGAAATGCTGGAAATCCAGCTACAAAAATTGGAAGAAACATGGTCAGATTTTAATGAAATTGATTGTGCACTTTTAATGCTTTCGGGATCTAAAGATTTCGTCGATCCTGAGCCCGTCTTCGTAGAATACGAATCCAAGTATTTCTATGCTCAGTCGACAATTTTAAAAGCACTTCGCGCTCGAAAACGCGCGTGTGAAACTTCCGATCACCTCGTGGTAGAGAAACTTGCAGATCAGCAGGCTTCCTTTCTAGAAAAACTCAATTCAAGTACACAGCCGAAAACTGTTAACTTGCCTGCAATGAATATTGAAGAGTTTTCCGGGGACTTTAAAGATTGGCCTAGCTTTAAAGACCAATTTACAGGTTCAATCGATCGTAATAATGATCTGACCACTGTTCAGAAATTTCGGTATTTCAAATCGTTGCTTCGGGGTGATGCTGCTGATTTAATTAAACATATTCGCGTCACAGATGCAAATTATGTCGATGCATGGGATCGACTTGAAGAACGCGACAATCGTAAAAAACTTATTACGCAATCCTTTATAAATATGTTCTTGTCGTTGCCTTCTGTGACTGGCAGTAACGTTAACGCCTTACGGAAAGTGACCGACAGCGCAGATGAGGTTATTCGTGGTCTCAGCGCACTCGAATCAACTGGTCGTGATCCGTGGTTGATCTTTATTTTGATGGATAAACTCGATAACGATACAAAACGTGCTTGGGCAGGGAAAACATCTTCTGACAAGGAAAATACAATCGATGAACTATTAGACTTTTTAAAATCTCGGTGTAATGCTTTAGAATCTTGCCTCACGGCAGCAATTTCAAAGCGCACTTCGCCGAATCTCCACAAATAAAAGCTTCTTGTCCAAAGTGTAAAGAAAATCATTACCTAGCTCAGTGTGCAAAATTTATTGCTATAGATATTGAATCGCGTCGTACTTATGTCAAATCGAACAATTTGTGCTTCAACTGTCTGAGAAGTGGTCATCCGTCGTATAGATGTCACTCTGCGTCTCGTTGCCGTATTTGCAAGTCGCGTCACCATTCACTGGTCCACCCTTCGGATCAAAACTCGTCTTCATCGCCTTCTTCCGCCAAGCCTTCTTCGTCATTGTTCAATCTAAATGATTCAGCAGCAGGTTCTGCTTCATCATTATTAGTTCCGCAAATTATAAGTAACCATTCGCTCAAAAATTGTTGTTCAAAACAAACCATACTTCCAACTATTTTGGCTACGGTAAAAAACATGCAAGGTGTTCCAGTTAACTGCCGCATTCTTATAGATACTGGTTCTCAGGTGTCCTTCGTTGTTCCATCGAAAGCATGCAAGGATTCCTATTACTGGTCTTTCTTCATCAGAAGCGGGCTATACAAAGGGTCGTGTTTCGATTAGTTTATGCTCTCGCTTCAATGATAACAATAAACTACACGTAGATGCTTTCATACTCCGTAAAGTCACTTCTAATTTGCCGTCTTCGACATTTGATATTTCAAATTGGAATCATATACAAAATTTACAGCTGGCAGATCCATTTTTCAACATTCCGAATTCGATTGATATATTACTAGGTGCAGATAGGTTGTGGAACATTTTAGAGGCTGGTCAAGTTCGAGGTTCGCAAGGGGTTCCTATAGCGCAACAAACGTCATTTGGATGGATAGTTACTGGGGAGCTTTTTGAGTCTCGACCTTCGGTATCATCATTACATGCTTCGTTAGATGTGGATAAAATTTTGCAAAAGTTCTGGGAAGTTGAGGAGGTAACCCTACCTACCGTTCAATCAGGTTTTGATGACGAGGCTGAGTCGCATTTTGTTGACACCTTTTCTCGAGCGGCTGATGGCAAATACGTGGTTCAATTGCCTTTTAAGAGTTCCAGTCCCGTGTTTGAAAACTCGTGCAAATCGGCTGTTTCTCGTCTGTACGCAATGGAACGTCGCTTCGCAAGTGATCCTGTTTTAAAACAGATGTACTCAACCTTTATGAAAGAGTATTATGACCTAGGTCATATGGAATTAATTTCACCTGGTGATCTTAAAGCCACAACAAAATCCCATTTTTATTTGCCACACCACGCAGTATTTAAGCCCGATAGTAAAACCACTAAACTTCGCGTCGTGTTTGATGGCTCCGCAAAAGATTCACTTGGAAACTCGCTCAACAGCAGCCTTTTAATCGGTCCTCCCATTCAGCGCGACCTCTTTGGTGTTTGCTTGCGATTTCGCGAACATCGTTTTGTCTTTACTGCTGATGTGGTCAAAATGTTCCGTCAGATCTGGGTCGCTAATGAACATACTGATTTTCAACGCATTGTTTGGCGTGAGAATCCATCTGATGAAATTCAGCATTTTCGCTTACGTACCGTAACCTATGGTACAGCTTCCGCTCCGTTCCTGTCCGTTCGTGTCTTGCAGCAGTTAGCTGAAGATTATAAAACAACTTATCCTAACGCATCGCATGTTTTACTAAAAGACGTATACGTGGACGATGTTATGACGGGTGCTGATTTCCAGGAAACCCTCATAAGTCTACAGTCTGAGCTAGTTGCTCTTTTATCAGAAGCTAAGCTGGAGCTCCGGAAATGGAATTCGAACAGCTGGGGTTTGCTTGCTACTCTTCCGAAAGAAGACTGTGAATTTTCGTGGTTTGATACTGAAAGATCTAAATCCTTGATCAAAGTGTTGGGAATGTATTGGAATCCCCCCAGTGATAACTTCTCATTTAAAATGACGGAGAGTCTTCCGACACTCACTCCAACTAGGCGTACCTTATTATCTGAAATTTCTCGAATCTTCGATCCCCTTGGCTTATTAGCTCCATCTGTCGTGCTTTTTAAAATGCTGTTCCAAGAGCTATGGTCATCTGAATATAAATTAACGTGGGATGATCCACTACCTGCGCAATTAGGTAACAAGTGGAGTTGTTATCGAGAGGAGCTACATTTTTTCGATAAGATTCAGGTTTCTAGACATTTATTTGCATCCTTAGAGTGCATTGAACTACACGGATTCTCCGACGCCTCTTCCCTGGCATACTCTGCTGTGATCTACGCACGAACTAAGACTGCAACTGGAGAATTCATTTGTAGAATCATTGCAGCGAAAACTAAAGTGGCACCATTAGAACCAGTGTCTATTCCACGACTTGAACTTTGTGGAGCCCTCCTTCTCTGTCGTTTGGTTCACAATGTCATCGCAAGCCTCACAACCAAATTTTCCAATGTCTTTGCTTGGTGTGACTCAGAAGTCGTCCTTCACTGGTTATCGTCACCACCACGTCGTTGGAATACGTTTGTCGCAAATCGAGCTGCGGCAATTCTTGATGAAATTCCACGACACTCTTGGCATCACGTACCCTCCGAGTCAAACCCAGCGGATTGTGCATCACGCGGAATTCTACCATCGAAACTTTCAGATCATCATCTCTGGTGGAATGGGCCATCCTGGTTATCGTTGGATCAAAGCCATTGGCCAATATCAAAATTATCAGTCCAAAAATCATCGAGTATGGAAGTTATTGCAGAGGAACAATCTACAGCAAAAATCGCACTCGTGGTAAATATAGACTCAAATCGTCTTCAATATATTATCGAAAAATCATCTTCTTGGAACTCTTTACAACGTGTTGTGGCATATTGCATTCGGTTCGCGATTAATTGCCGCACCAGAAACGCGAACAAACATAAAAGAACAGTCGGTGGACTTAAATTCAGTGAAATACAGCTGGCGCAGAAATGTATTTTTAAACACATCCAGCTAATTTCCTTTAATGAGGAAATCGGTCATCTTATAAAACATAAAACGCTCCCTCCAAAATCAAAACTATTGAGATTCGCAGCATTTCTTGACAAAGACGGAATTTTAAGAGTTGGCGGTCGTATAAAACACGCTAATATTTCCTTTTCATTAAAACACCCTATAATATTAGAAAATAATCACCTTTCTTCTCTCATAGCTACACAAATACATTTAAGTAACTTGCATACTGGAGTTACGGAGACATTTGTTCTGGTTCGTCAACAATACTGGATCTTAGGAAGTCGAAACCTGATCAGAAAAATCGTGCATTTGTGTAAAAGATGTTTTATGCAACGAAAGCAGACAAGTCATCAACTCATGGCAAACTTGCCTCCGCAACGAATAACCCCCAGCAGGCCCTTTTCCAATACCGGGTGTGATTATGCTGGACCTTTTACGATCAAGCTTTCGAAAGGGCGAAACCCAAGGATGTCTAAAGCTTATTTTGCGTTATTTGTCTGCATGACAACGAAGGCGATCCACTTGGAGTTGGTGAGTGACCTCACAACGGATGCCTTTTTAGCAGCACTTCGGCGCTTTGTGTCTCGGCGAGGTAAATGTTCAAATATATACTCCGATAATGGGACAAATTTTCAAGGAGCGCGTCGCTGCCTTGATGACATGCATAAGCTTTTACTATCGCAAGTTCACAACGATTGTATCGCAACATCTCTTGCCATGGAAGGAATCTCGTGGCATTTCATTCCTCCTTCCACCCCACACTTTGGTGGGTTATGGGAAGCGGGAGTTCGGTATATAAAACTTCATTTGAGGCGTGTTGTAGGGTCCTCTATATTGACGTTTGAAGAACTTTATACAGTTTTGACCCAAATCGAGGCTATTTTGAATTCACGTCCTTTATGCTCTATATCAGATGAAGATCTCAACCCATTAACCCCTTCACACTTTCTTATAGGTGAGCCGTACTCAGCCGTTCCAGAGCCAAACCTACAAGACATCCCAGTAAACCGATTGTCACACTGGAATCATTTGCAAAAGATGGTTCAAGGATTCTGGAAGCGTTGGCAGAACGAATATCTTACTACTCTTCAAGTGCGACCAAAGTGGCAGAAACCGACCAACAACGTGAAGCCTGGTGACTTGGTTGTAGTCAAAGAGCCAAATCTTCCACCTACTAAATGGTTCCTTGGCCGAGTAACAGCCATTCATCCTGGTACAGATGGCCTTGTGAGAGTAGCAACACTTCGAACAAGCAGAGGGTTATTCGTTCGACCGATTACAAAGCTAGCAGTTTTACCTACTTCCTGAAACATGTTTCAGCGGGGCCGGAATGTTTTGAAATTAAAATCATAATATTTTTGTAATTCATTTAATTACCTAATATGTTTCATTCAACTTTACTTTATTTAAAAATAATTAAGAATTTGTTTAATTAACTTCATTAAATAATTATGTAAACGAAAACTTTTAATCACCACTGTATCTGCGGATTATAATATTGAGTACTTTCGATTAGTTGTTCAAATAATCCAAAATCATCTCTCGTTGATGTACGGTAGATTAAATTTTGTTATGTTTATTGGAAAACCGCAGTTACAATGGTGAGTGAGAGTTGGAGTATTTTTGGTAATAAGCTGTATAGAAATTCTTTTCTCGTCCACTTGGATTTTGGACTCTTCACTATACACATCGCAGCTCTAAAGAATAAGTATAAATCTTATATTTATTAAAGAATTTATAACGTTTTAATTGCCGTTGTTAGTGGTTTATTTTTTGATTTAATCAACGTTGGTTTTCTTCTGCTTCTGGTTTTCACTTTTCGACGCATCGCTATTCGCCCATATCGTGGAGTAGTTTTCGTTTGCCGTTTAGAACATTTTGTCGTGAAATTAATGATTTCAACCAAACTGCGGTTTGCTAATTTTTTTGTGCATTAGTTTCTCGATCATTATAAATCATTATTGGTCCTTCGAACGCGGATTTAAGAATCGTGGACTACAGAACATTTGTGGGTATTTTTTTTATTGATGCGTAAAAAATTAATGAGCAAAAATTAAAACGTGGTCACCTCAAGGGATGTATTACACGCTCAGAGACATTCGCTCGTGGTATAGACGATAGAGTGACCATTGAAATGCTGGAAATCCAGCTACAAAAATTGGAAGAAACATGGTCAGATTTTAATGAAATTCATTGTGCACTTTTAATGCTTTCGGGATCTAAAGATTTCGTCGATCCTGAGCCCGTCTTCGTAGAATACGAATCCAAGTATTTCTATGCTCAGTCGACAATTTTAAAAGCACTTCGCGCTCGAAAACGCGCGTGTGAAACTTCCGATCACCTCGTGGTAGAGAAACTTGCAGATCAGCAGGCTTCCTTTCTAGAAAAACTCAATTCAAGTACACAGCCGAAAACTGTTAACTTGCCTGCAATGAATATTGAAGAGTTTTCCGGGGACTTTAAAGATTGGCCTAGCTTTAAAGACCAATTTACAGGTTCAATCGATCGTAATAATGATCTGACCACTGTTCAGAAATTTCGGTATTTCAAATCGTTGCTTCGGGGTGATGCTGCTGATTTAATTAAACATATTCGCGTCACAGATGCAAATTATGTCGATGCATGGGATCGACTTGAAGAACGCGACAATCGTAAAAAACTTATTACGCAATCCTTTATAAATATGTTCTTGTCGTTGCCTTCTGTGACTGGCAGTAACGTTAACGCCTTACGGAAAGTGACCGACAGCGCAGATGAGGTTATTCGTGGTCTCAGCGCACTCGAATCAACTGGTCGTGATCCGTGGTTGATCTTTATTTTGATGGATAAACTCGATAACGATACAAAACGTGCTTGGGCAGGGAAAACATCTTCTGACAAGGAAAATACAATCGATGAACTATTAGACTTTTTAAAATCTCGGTGTAATGCTTTAGAATCTTGCCTCACGGCAGCAATTTCAAAGCGCACTTCGCCGAATCTCCACAAATAAAAGCTTCTTGTCCAAAGTGTAAAGAAAATCATTACCTAGCTCAGTGTGCAAAATTTATTGCTATAGATATTGAATCGCGTCGTACTTATGTCAAATCGAACAATTTGTGCTTCAACTGTCTGAGAAGTGGTCATCCGTCGTATAGATGTCACTCTGCGTCTCGTTGCCGTATTTGCAAGTCGCGTCACCATTCACTGGTCCACCCTTCGGATCAAAACTCGTCTTCATCGCCTTCTTCCGCCAAGCCTTCTTCGTCATTGTTCAATCTAAATGATTCAGCAGCAGGTTCTGCTTCATCATTATTAGTTCCGCAAATTATAAGTAACCATTCGCTCAAAAATTGTTGTTCAAAACAAACCATACTTCCAACTATTTTGGCTACGGTAAAAAACATGCAAGGTGTTCCAGTTAACTGCCGCATTCTTATAGATACTGGTTCTCAGGTGTCCTTCGTTGTTCCATCGAAAGCATGCAAGGATTCCTATTACTGGTCTTTCTTCATCAGAAGCGGGCTATACAAAGGGTCGTGTTTCGATTAGTTTATGCTCTCGCTTCAATGATAACAATAAACTACACGTAGATGCTTTCATACTCCGTAAAGTCACTTCTAATTTGCCGTCTTCGACATTTGATATTTCAAATTGGAATCATATACAAAATTTACAGCTGGCAGATCCATTTTTCAACATTCCGAATTCGATTGATATATTACTAGGTGCAGATAGGTTGTGGAACATTTTAGAGGCTGGTCAAGTTCGAGGTTCGCAAGGGGTTCCTATAGCGCAACAAACGTCATTTGGATGGATAGTTACTGGGGAGCTTTTTGAGTCTCGACCTTCGGTATCATCATTACATGCTTCGTTAGATGTGGATAAAATTTTGCAAAAGTTCTGGGAAGTTGAGGAGGTAACCCTACCTACCGTTCAATCAGGTTTTGATGACGAGGCTGAGTCGCATTTTGTTGACACCTTTTCTCGAGCGGCTGATGGCAAATACGTGGTTCAATTGCCTTTTAAGAGTTCCAGTCCCGTGTTTGAAAACTCGTGCAAATCGGCTGTTTCTCGTCTGTACGCAATGGAACGTCGCTTCGCAAGTGATCCTGTTTTAAAACAGATGTACTCAACCTTTATGAAAGAGTATTATGACCTAGGTCATATGGAATTAATTTCACCTGGTGATCTTAAAGCCACAACAAAATCCCATTTTTATTTGCCACACCACGCAGTATTTAAGCCCGATAGTAAAACCACTAAACTTCGCGTCGTGTTTGATGGCTCCGCAAAAGATTCACTTGGAAACTCGCTCAACAGCAGCCTTTTAATCGGTCCTCCCATTCAGCGCGACCTCTTTGGTGTTTGCTTGCGATTTCGCGAACATCGTTTTGTCTTTACTGCTGATGTGGTCAAAATGTTCCGTCAGATCTGGGTCGCTAATGAACATACTGATTTTCAACGCATTGTTTGGCGTGAGAATCCATCTGATGAAATTCAGCATTTTCGCTTACGTACCGTAACCTATGGTACAGCTTCCGCTCCGTTCCTGTCCGTTCGTGTCTTGCAGCAGTTAGCTGAAGATTATAAAACAACTTATCCTAACGCATCGCATGTTTTACTAAAAGACGTATACGTGGACGATGTTATGACGGGTGCTGATTTCCAGGAAACCCTCATAAGTCTACAGTCTGAGCTAGTTGCTCTTTTATCAGAAGCTAAGCTGGAGCTCCGGAAATGGAATTCGAACAGCTGGGGTTTGCTTGCTACTCTTCCGAAAGAAGACTGTGAATTTTCGTGGTTTGATACTGAAAGATCTAAATCCTTGATCAAAGTGTTGGGAATGTATTGGAATCCCCCCAGTGATAACTTCTCATTTAAAATGACGGAGAGTCTTCCGACACTCACTCCAACTAGGCGTACCTTATTATCTGAAATTTCTCGAATCTTCGATCCCCTTGGCTTATTAGCTCCATCTGTCGTGCTTTTTAAAATGCTGTTCCAAGAGCTATGGTCATCTGAATATAAATTAACGTGGGATGATCCACTACCTGCGCAATTAGGTAACAAGTGGAGTTGTTATCGAGAGGAGCTACATTTTTTCGATAAGATTCAGGTTTCTAGACATTTATTTGCATCCTTAGAGTGCATTGAACTACACGGATTCTCCGACGCCTCTTCCCTGGCATACTCTGCTGTGATCTACGCACGAACTAAGACTGCAACTGGAGAATTCATTTGTAGAATCATTGCAGCGAAAACTAAAGTGGCACCATTAGAACCAGTGTCTATTCCACGACTTGAACTTTGTGGAGCCCTCCTTCTCTGTCGTTTGGTTCACAATGTCATCGCAAGCCTCACAACCAAATTTTCCAATGTCTTTGCTTGGTGTGACTCAGAAGTCGTCCTTCACTGGTTATCGTCACCACCACGTCGTTGGAATACGTTTGTCGCAAATCGAGCTGCGGCAATTCTTGATGAAATTCCACGACACTCTTGGCATCACGTACCCTCCGAGTCAAACCCAGCGGATTGTGCATCACGCGGAATTCTACCATCGAAACTTTCAGATCATCATCTCTGGTGGAATGGGCCATCCTGGTTATCGTTGGATCAAAGCCATTGGCCAATATCAAAATTATCAGTCCAAAAATCATCGAGTATGGAAGTTATTGCAGAGGAACAATCTACAGCAAAAATCGCACTCGTGGTAAATATAGACTCAAATCGTCTTCAATATATTATCGAAAAATCATCTTCTTGGAACTCTTTACAACGTGTTGTGGCATATTGCATTCGGTTCGCGATTAATTGCCGCACCAGAAACGCGAACAAACATAAAAGAACAGTCGGTGGACTTAAATTCAGTGAAATACAGCTGGCGCAGAAATGTATTTTTAAACACATCCAGCTAATTTCCTTTAATGAGGAAATCGGTCATCTTATAAAACATAAAACGCTCCCTCCAAAATCAAAACTATTGAGATTCGCAGCATTTCTTGACAAAGACGGAATTTTAAGAGTTGGCGGTCGTATAAAACACGCTAATATTTCCTTTTCATTAAAACACCCTATAATATTAGAAAATAATCACCTTTCTTCTCTCATAGCTACACAAATACATTTAAGTAACTTGCATACTGGAGTTACGGAGACATTTGTTCTGGTTCGTCAACAATACTGGATCTTAGGAAGTCGAAACCTGATCAGAAAAATCGTGCATTTGTGTAAAAGATGTTTTATGCAACGAAAGCAGACAAGTCATCAACTCATGGCAAACTTGCCTCCGCAACGAATAACCCCCAGCAGGCCCTTTTCCAATACCGGGTGTGATTATGCTGGACCTTTTACGATCAAGCTTTCGAAAGGGCGAAACCCAAGGATGTCTAAAGCTTATTTTGCGTTATTTGTCTGCATGACAACGAAGGCGATCCACTTGGAGTTGGTGAGTGACCTCACAACGGATGCCTTTTTAGCAGCACTTCGGCGCTTTGTGTCTCGGCGAGGTAAATGTTCAAATATATACTCCGATAATGGGACAAATTTTCAAGGAGCGCGTCGCTGCCTTGATGACATGCATAAGCTTTTACTATCGCAAGTTCACAACGATTGTATCGCAACATCTCTTGCCATGGAAGGAATCTCGTGGCATTTCATTCCTCCTTCCACCCCACACTTTGGTGGGTTATGGGAAGCGGGAGTTCGGTATATAAAACTTCATTTGAGGCGTGTTGTAGGGTCCTCTATATTGACGTTTGAAGAACTTTATACAGTTTTGACCCAAATCGAGGCTATTTTGAATTCACGTCCTTTATGCTCTATATCAGATGAAGATCTCAACCCATTAACCCCTTCACACTTTCTTATAGGTGAGCCGTACTCAGCCGTTCCAGAGCCAAACCTACAAGACATCCCAGTAAACCGATTGTCACACTGGAATCATTTGCAAAAGATGGTTCAAGGATTCTGGAAGCGTTGGCAGAACGAATATCTTACTACTCTTCAAGTGCGACCAAAGTGGCAGAAACCGACCAACAACGTGAAGCCTGGTGACTTGGTTGTAGTCAAAGAGCCAAATCTTCCACCTACTAAATGGTTCCTTGGCCGAGTAACAGCCATTCATCCTGGTACAGATGGCCTTGTGAGAGTAGCAACACTTCGAACAAGCAGAGGGTTATTCGTTCGACCGATTACAAAGCTAGCAGTTTTACCTACTTCCTGAAACATGTTTCAGCGGGGCCGGAATGTTTTGAAATTAAAATCATAATATTTTTGTAATTCATTTAATTACCTAATATGTTTCATTCAACTTTACTTTATTTAAAAATAATTAAGAATTTGTTTAATTAACTTCATTAAATAATTATGTAAACGAAAACTTTTAATCACCACTGTATCTGCGGATTATAATATTGAGTACTTTCGATTAGTTGTTCAAATAATCCAAAATCATCTCTCGTTGATGTACGGTAGATTAAATTTTGTTATGTTTATTGGAAAACCGCAGTTACAATGGTGAGTGAGAGTTGGAGTATTTTTGGTAATAAGCTGTATAGAAATTCTTTTCTCGTCCACTTGGATTTTGGACTCTTCACTATACACATCGCAGCTCTAAAGAATAAGTATAAATCTTATATTTATTAAAGAATTTATAACGTTTTAATTGCCGTTGTTAGTGGTTTATTTTTTGATTTAATCAACGTTGGTTTTCTTCTGCTTCTGGTTTTCACTTTTCGACGCATCGCTATTCGCCCATATCGTGGAGTAGTTTTCGTTTGCCGTTTAGAACATTTTGTCGTGAAATTAATGATTTCAACCAAACTGCGGTTTGCTAATTTTTTTGTGCATTAGTTTCTCGATCATTATAAATCATTATTGGTCCTTCGAACGCGGATTTAAGAATCGTGGACTACAGAACATTTGTGGGTATTTTTTTTATTGATGCGTAAAAAATTAATGAGCAAAAATTAAAACGTGGTCACCTCAAGGGATGTATTACACGCTCAGAGACATTCGCTCGTGGTATAGACGATAGAGTGACCATTGAAATGCTGGAAATCCAGCTACAAAAATTGGAAGAAACATGGTCAGATTTTAATGAAATTCATTGTGCACTTTTAATGCTTTCGGGATCTAAAGATTTCGTCGATCCTGAGCCCGTCTTCGTAGAATACGAATCCAAGTATTTCTATGCTCAGTCGACAATTTTAAAAGCACTTCGCGCTCGAAAACGCGCGTGTGAAACTTCCGATCACCTCGTGGTAGAGAAACTTGCAGATCAGCAGGCTTCCTTTCTAGAAAAACTCAATTCAAGTACACAGCCGAAAACTGTTAACTTGCCTGCAATGAATATTGAAGAGTTTTCCGGGGACTTTAAAGATTGGCCTAGCTTTAAAGACCAATTTACAGGTTCAATCGATCGTAATAATGATCTGACCACTGTTCAGAAATTTCGGTATTTCAAATCGTTGCTTCGGGGTGATGCTGCTGATTTAATTAAACATATTCGCGTCACAGATGCAAATTATGTCGATGCATGGGATCGACTTGAAGAACGCGACAATCGTAAAAAACTTATTACGCAATCCTTTATAAATATGTTCTTGTCGTTGCCTTCTGTGACTGGCAGTAACGTTAACGCCTTACGGAAAGTGACCGACAGCGCAGATGAGGTTATTCGTGGTCTCAGCGCACTCGAATCAACTGGTCGTGATCCGTGGTTGATCTTTATTTTGATGGATAAACTCGATAACGATACAAAACGTGCTTGGGCAGGGAAAACATCTTCTGACAAGGAAAATACAATCGATGAACTATTAGACTTTTTAAAATCTCGGTGTAATGCTTTAGAATCTTGCCTCACGGCAGCAATTTCAAAGCGCACTTCGCCGAATCTCCACAAATAAAAGCTTCTTGTCCAAAGTGTAAAGAAAATCATTACCTAGCTCAGTGTGCAAAATTTATTGCTATAGATATTGAATCGCGTCGTACTTATGTCAAATCGAACAATTTGTGCTTCAACTGTCTGAGAAGTGGTCATCCGTCGTATAGATGTCACTCTGCGTCTCGTTGCCGTATTTGCAAGTCGCGTCACCATTCACTGGTCCACCCTTCGGATCAAAACTCGTCTTCATCGCCTTCTTCCGCCAAGCCTTCTTCGTCATTGTTCAATCTAAATGATTCAGCAGCAGGTTCTGCTTCATCATTATTAGTTCCGCAAATTATAAGTAACCATTCGCTCAAAAATTGTTGTTCAAAACAAACCATACTTCCAACTATTTTGGCTACGGTAAAAAACATGCAAGGTGTTCCAGTTAACTGCCGCATTCTTATAGATACTGGTTCTCAGGTGTCCTTCGTTGTTCCATCGAAAGCATGCAAGGATTCCTATTACTGGTCTTTCTTCATCAGAAGCGGGCTATACAAAGGGTCGTGTTTCGATTAGTTTATGCTCTCGCTTCAATGATAACAATAAACTACACGTAGATGCTTTCATACTCCGTAAAGTCACTTCTAATTTGCCGTCTTCGACATTTGATATTTCAAATTGGAATCATATACAAAATTTACAGCTGGCAGATCCATTTTTCAACATTCCGAATTCGATTGATATATTACTAGGTGCAGATAGGTTGTGGAACATTTTAGAGGCTGGTCAAGTTCGAGGTTCGCAAGGGGTTCCTATAGCGCAACAAACGTCATTTGGATGGATAGTTACTGGGGAGCTTTTTGAGTCTCGACCTTCGGTATCATCATTACATGCTTCGTTAGATGTGGATAAAATTTTGCAAAAGTTCTGGGAAGTTGAGGAGGTAACCCTACCTACCGTTCAATCAGGTTTTGATGACGAGGCTGAGTCGCATTTTGTTGACACCTTTTCTCGAGCGGCTGATGGCAAATACGTGGTTCAATTGCCTTTTAAGAGTTCCAGTCCCGTGTTTGAAAACTCGTGCAAATCGGCTGTTTCTCGTCTGTACGCAATGGAACGTCGCTTCGCAAGTGATCCTGTTTTAAAACAGATGTACTCAACCTTTATGAAAGAGTATTATGACCTAGGTCATATGGAATTAATTTCACCTGGTGATCTTAAAGCCACAACAAAATCCCATTTTTATTTGCCACACCACGCAGTATTTAAGCCCGATAGTAAAACCACTAAACTTCGCGTCGTGTTTGATGGCTCCGCAAAAGATTCACTTGGAAACTCGCTCAACAGCAGCCTTTTAATCGGTCCTCCCATTCAGCGCGACCTCTTTGGTGTTTGCTTGCGATTTCGCGAACATCGTTTTGTCTTTACTGCTGATGTGGTCAAAATGTTCCGTCAGATCTGGGTCGCTAATGAACATACTGATTTTCAACGCATTGTTTGGCGTGAGAATCCATCTGATGAAATTCAGCATTTTCGCTTACGTACCGTAACCTATGGTACAGCTTCCGCTCCGTTCCTGTCCGTTCGTGTCTTGCAGCAGTTAGCTGAAGATTATAAAACAACTTATCCTAACGCATCGCATGTTTTACTAAAAGACGTATACGTGGACGATGTTATGACGGGTGCTGATTTCCAGGAAACCCTCATAAGTCTACAGTCTGAGCTAGTTGCTCTTTTATCAGAAGCTAAGCTGGAGCTCCGGAAATGGAATTCGAACAGCTGGGGTTTGCTTGCTACTCTTCCGAAAGAAGACTGTGAATTTTCGTGGTTTGATACTGAAAGATCTAAATCCTTGATCAAAGTGTTGGGAATGTATTGGAATCCCCCCAGTGATAACTTCTCATTTAAAATGACGGAGAGTCTTCCGACACTCACTCCAACTAGGCGTACCTTATTATCTGAAATTTCTCGAATCTTCGATCCCCTTGGCTTATTAGCTCCATCTGTCGTGCTTTTTAAAATGCTGTTCCAAGAGCTATGGTCATCTGAATATAAATTAACGTGGGATGATCCACTACCTGCGCAATTAGGTAACAAGTGGAGTTGTTATCGAGAGGAGCTACATTTTTTCGATAAGATTCACGTTTCTAGACATTTATTTGCATCCTTAGAGTGCATTGAACTACACGGATTCTCCGACGCCTCTTCCCTGGCATACTCTGCTGTGATCTACGCACGAACTAAGACTGCAACTGGAGAATTCATTTGTAGAATCATTGCAGCGAAAACTAAAGTGGCACCATTAGAACCAGTGTCTATTCCACGACTTGAACTTTGTGGAGCCCTCCTTCTCTGTCGTTTGGTTCACAATGTCATCGCAAGCCTCACAACCAAATTTTCCAATGTCTTTGCTTGGTGTGACTCAGAAGTCGTCCTTCACTGGTTATCGTCACCACCACGTCGTTGGAATACGTTTGTCGCAAATCGAGCTGCGGCAATTCTTGATGAAATTCCACGACACTCTTGGCATCACGTACCCTCCGAGTCAAACCCAGCGGATTGTGCATCACGCGGAATTCTACCATCGAAACTTTCAGATCATCATCTCTGGTGGAATGGGCCATCCTGGTTATCGTTGGATCAAAGCCATTGGCCAATATCAAAATTATCAGTCCAAAAATCATCGAGTATGGAAGTTATTGCAGAGGAACAATCTACAGCAAAAATCGCACTCGTGGTAAATATAGACTCAAATCGTCTTCAATATATTATCGAAAAATCATCTTCTTGGAACTCTTTACAACGTGTTGTGGCATATTGCATTCGGTTCGCGATTAATTGCCGCACCAGAAACGCGAACAAACATAAAAGAACAGTCGGTGGACTTAAATTCAGTGAAATACAGCTGGCGCAGAAATGTATTTTTAAACACATCCAGCTAATTTCCTTTAATGAGGAAATCGGTCATCTTATAAAACATAAAACGCTCCCTCCAAAATCAAAACTATTGAGATTCGCAGCATTTCTTGACAAAGACGGAATTTTAAGAGTTGGCGGTCGTATAAAACACGCTAATATTTCCTTTTCATTAAAACACCCTATAATATTAGAAAATAATCACCTTTCTTCTCTCATAGCTACACAAATACATTTAAGTAACTTGCATACTGGAGTTACGGAGACATTTGTTCTGGTTCGTCAACAATACTGGATCTTAGGAAGTCGAAACCTGATCAGAAAAATCGTGCATTTGTGTAAAAGATGTTTTATGCAACGAAAGCAGACAAGTCATCAACTCATGGCAAACTTGCCTCCGCAACGAATAACCCCCAGCAGGCCCTTTTCCAATACCGGGTGTGATTATGCTGGACCTTTTACGATCAAGCTTTCGAAAGGGCGAAACCCAAGGATGTCTAAAGCTTATTTTGCGTTATTTGTCTGCATGACAACGAAGGCGATCCACTTGGAGTTGGTGAGTGACCTCACAACGGATGCCTTTTTAGCAGCACTTCGGCGCTTTGTGTCTCGGCGAGGTAAATGTTCAAATATATACTCCGATAATGGGACAAATTTTCAAGGAGCGCGTCGCTGCCTTGATGACATGCATAAGCTTTTACTATCGCAAGTTCACAACGATTGTATCGCAACATCTCTTGCCATGGAAGGAATCTCGTGGCATTTCATTCCTCCTTCCACCCCACACTTTGGTGGGTTATGGGAAGCGGGAGTTCGGTATATAAAACTTCATTTGAGGCGTGTTGTAGGGTCCTCTATATTGACGTTTGAAGAACTTTATACAGTTTTGACCCAAATCGAGGCTATTTTGAATTCACGTCCTTTATGCTCTATATCAGATGAAGATCTCAACCCATTAACCCCTTCACACTTTCTTATAGGTGAGCCGTACTCAGCCGTTCCAGAGCCAAACCTACAAGACATCCCAGTAAACCGATTGTCACACTGGAATCATTTGCAAAAGATGGTTCAAGGATTCTGGAAGCGTTGGCAGAACGAATATCTTACTACTCTTCAAGTGCGACCAAAGTGGCAGAAACCGACCAACAACGTGAAGCCTGGTGACTTGGTTGTAGTCAAAGAGCCAAATCTTCCACCTACTAAATGGTTCCTTGGCCGAGTAACAGCCATTCATCCTGGTACAGATGGCCTTGTGAGAGTAGCAACACTTCGAACAAGCAGAGGGTTATTCGTTCGACCGATTACAAAGCTAGCAGTTTTACCTACTTCCTGAAACATGTTTCAGCGGGGCCGGAATGTTTTGAAATTAAAATCATAATATTTTTGTAATTCATTTAATTACCTAATATGTTTCATTCAACTTTACTTTATTTAAAAATAATTAAGAATTTGTTTAATTAACTTCATTAAATAATTATGTAAACGAAAACTTTTAATCACCACTGTATCTGCGGATTATAATATTGAGTACTTTCGATTAGTTGTTCAAATAATCCAAAATCATCTCTCGTTGATGTACGGTAGATTAAATTTTGTTATGTTTATTGGAAAACCGCAGTTACAATGGTGAGTGAGAGTTGGAGTATTTTTGGTAATAAGCTGTATAGAAATTCTTTTCTCGTCCACTTGGATTTTGGACTCTTCACTATACACATCGCAGCTCTAAAGAATAAGTATAAATCTTATATTTATTAAAGAATTTATAACGTTTTAATTGCCGTTGTTAGTGGTTTATTTTTTGATTTAATCAACGTTGGTTTTCTTCTGCTTCTGGTTTTCACTTTTCGACGCATCGCTATTCGCCCATATCGTGGAGTAGTTTTCGTTTGCCGTTTAGAACATTTTGTCGTGAAATTAATGATTTCAACCAAACTGCGGTTTGCTAATTTTTTTGTGCATTATTTTCTCGATCATTATAAATCAATTAATATATTGTGTCTAGCTTCGAAGATCGAACTTTTTTTTAATTTTTGTTTGTTAAATTTAATCTTGCATAAATATCGAAATCCAAAAAAAAAAAGTCATTCATTATTAAAAATAACCGTATTTATTAAAAAAGAAGTGGCAAAATAAATTATCAAAAAGCAAAACAAAACTAGAATTCATTTAGGAATAAAAACAAAAAACTATATGCGATGAAGTTCAAACTACGTTCCTAATCTTAACTTCAATTTTCTTTAATTTAACTTCTATGTTTTCCTTGTGACGCCGATTCTTTTCGACATTTTCTTTTTCTTTTCGGAGTTCTTTCATTCTCATAATATTTACTTTTTCCTTTTCAATTTCATACTGTTTTCTAGCATATCTAGCAATTTCAGATATATGTTTTTCGATGGATTTGGCCACTTCAAACAAATTTGCCTGGGTCTCAGTCTGTTCCTTAAGCATCTTTAGGCGCTCGCCTTCCCTTGCATCTAAATTCTTTCTTTTGTTTCTACTTTGAGAGAAATTTTGAGGAACAGTTGATCCGTGATCATGTTCACTCTCCATTGCATCAATGTTTTGATGAAAAGAATCGTGACCATCATTGTTTAAAATTTGTTCCTCCAAAATTTCAATAATATTGTCCTCAACTTGCGCTATGTTCCCCGATGACAAATTGGTTGCTTGAAGCGGAGCCGCAGTAATTATACCGAAGCATTTACCGGTGGGATTTATTGCCTGGCTCAGACTGAGAAGATTGTCTACAGCCTGCTCTAAAGGTGACAAGGAAATTTCGCAGTAAGGTCCTCCACCAGTTGCTGTGACATTTTTTTGTTTTCTGCGATCTTTCTCTTCAGCTTCAATTTATAATCCAACCAAACCTATACATAAGACTGTTTTAAGAACATGAGCAAAAAAAATTATTAACCAACCTTGTGCCAATCTTTTCCTTCACGAGTTGGAGGGCCAAGAGAGTTTAAGTCGACGGCGAGCTGCTGCCAACATTCCTTTTGGTTTCTTTTTGAGGAACCAAACTTTCCCAAGCCTTTGGCAATATCTGGATTTTTTTCCATTAGTTCTACCAGTTTAGCAAACTGATGCCTATTCGTCCTTTGAAAATAGATCCATAAATTTAGTTTAAGCAAAAATTCGTAATAAATTATTACCTTTTTCTTTCGTCGGTCATTATAATAAGCACAGAACAAAAATACAATTAACCACAATAACAAACCACGACAATAATTTACTCGCTACCGTTATCACCAAATATTTTGAGTCGATAAATATGATAGTTTGCACGATTAAATTAGCGAATATTCGCAATTCGTAATAGAGTGATAATTGATAAGTCGAAAATTCGATAAAGTTTTGACATTTGAAGCGAAGGTAATTTAAGCGAATAGCTATTCATAATAAGAATTTATCGAATTCGCAAGGTTTTTAGTTCGATTCGCTATTCATAATGAGGGCCTTAAATCAATTGCAATTCCTTACAGTACAGAAGTTACAGTGCAGGCTACTCTAATGGCTGTCAATAAACAAAAAGTAAGAAAAGCCATGAAAGCCTATCTACAACGGGCTCAAGAGCACGATCAATGCATGAAAACGCAACACATTGAGTATGAAATCGGTAAAAGACATTCGGCCAATATGATGGGGAGAAGATCGTTAAACATTCACTCAAGAGGACGTTGATGATGCCATTTTTCCATCGGGAATTTATGATAAATTCGCCAGACCCGCTATGAAAAGTCCCGATCAAGTGTTTCCAGCACGGAAAGCGGCTGAATTCGATGAAACTGGACGTCCTTTCCACAGGTGCCGTGAAATAAGGCCAACTTTCAAAAATTGGCCTTATTGCACTTTGATAAAGTGAAATAAGGCCAATTTTTAGTAATTGGCCTTATTTCACTTTGACAAAGTGAAATAAGGCCAAATGATTTTGTGAATTAAGACCAAATTTGTCTTATTTCACTTTTTGAAAGCGTAATAACTGAATGTGGTGGTGCCGTTTATCGGGGGCCGACGTTCTGGGTTTTCTTGGGCAACAGTATCTTGCGTGGCCCGCTTCGCGGGTTTTCAGGATTTTAACTCCCTTTTAGGGGCTCACACCCGCTTACGCAACTCCGTTGCTCCGCTTAGGGTATGTTCAGTCGCCAGGCAGGCGCCTGTAGCAACAGTTTTTCTTGGGCAACAGTACAGAACTGTTAGTTGTTTACTCCAATTAATATAAAATACAAAACTGTTGTTACAGGCGCCTGCCTGGCGACTGAACATACCCTAAGCGGAGCAACGGAGTTGCGTGAGCGGGTGTGTGCCCCGAGAAGGGAGTTAAAATCCTGAAAACCCGCGAAGCGTCCCACCCAAGGTACTTTTATCCAAGAAAACCAAGAACGTCGGCCCCCGATAATCAATTATGTATTATACGAATCTAACGGCAAAAACTACTTTTTTTATTTTTAACGAAACATTTTATGCTTGGCCTTAAGTCACAAACACAGTTGGCCTTATGTCACTTTGTAAAAGCGACATTAGGCCAAGTCTTAAAATTTGGCCTTATGTCACTTTTGCAATAAGACCAACTGCTGAAAATTGGCCTAATTTCACTTTATAATAGTGCAATAAGGCCAATTTTTGAAAGTTGGCCTTATTTCACTTGGCTTTATTTCAAGGCACCCTTTCTACAGCATGTTCTACAGTGGCAGGCCTAACCTTTTTAAATTGCTTTATGTAAGTTTGCAGTGAACAATAACTAAAAGACAGAAAAAATATTTTGTATTATTTTAAGGACATTGTTGAAGAAACCAACAAGTTGAACGACTTGAGGAAAGAATGCTGCGTCACAACCAAAGGCAGATGCTGACCAGAAAGTGTAAGTATCTCAAAATGTTCACTTTTAGGTTCGATCCATAAGGCAGATTTTTCAGTTCGGAAACGTCTTGCATTCTCTAGTGGGAGCAATAGTGCACAAGAGTGTATCAGGTATGTAGTTCCTTCCAAAGTCTAAAAAATTGTGATAAGAAATTTGCCATAACTTGCAAATATCGAGGTCCACGACGTTTTGAAGGCGGCCCTTTTCGTGCAAGAAGTACCGTATTCTTATCGCGTCTGGCAGGCTGAAGGCTGTCTGCAAAACGTCTTGGACCTCGATATTTTCAATCAGAGGGCTTAACTCTACATTTTGGCAAAGTTGATATCATAATTATTTAGACTTGGAAAGAATTGCATATATGATGCACTATTATGCACTTCCACTTGAGCATACAAGGCGTTCGCATTTGTAAATAACTACTAAGGGCCTATCTAATTATGCTAATTATTTTTTGTTATCAATCACATCCGAAAATTGCTGTGGGCTCTCGGTCTATTAGAAGAAGCCTTAGTGTACAAACAGAGTGGAGCAGCGAGTGAGCAAAAGAAGCGAGCAAAGAGTAAAGCGGAGAAATCAAACACGTGCATTAAAAGGGTAGCACACAGAGTGCAGCGTAGTTCGAAGATAGAGCAGAGCCGTCAAGAGAGCAAAGCGGCGGTCTAGCTGCTTTTGAAAATTGGTTTTGGAGTATATCATGCTCCTTGAATTTGCTAGTTCTAGTTTTTACTTGCAACATATACAAGGTACTATATAGGAAGTTATGCATTCGTAAACAAAATCGATCTCGAGATTTTGATCAAAGTTGACATTGCTATAATAGAGAACACGAAAAAAGTGGGTCTTGCAATTCTGTTTGTCTGTTTGGTCGACTACAGCCTTTAAACTAGAGAGCGTAAAGAGCGTTTTTTTTTTAATTTTCACCCCTACACGTTTTTTTCTTTTTTGATATTTTTTTTTTCTTTCCATTAATTTTTACGATTTATTATTCAATACAGAAATTTTTAAAATAAAATATTGCTGACTGTACCTACCATGAATGAACGAATGAATTATGTATTAGGGGTATTGCATGAGTGGACAACAATTTCCTAGTATGTGGTACAGTGTTTCCTCATGCATGTTGCAGAATCTACATGTGGTACTGCTTACCACACCAAGTAAACCTAGGTGTCTTCTAATTTTTCAGTGTCAAGTTGGGATATCTGTTTTTATTTTCAGAATATTTCTACTTAAGTTTGTGCAGTAAAACGTTCCTAGTTGTAGTTACCCAGTAATAGTTTCGCCTGCCTTAGCTTTGGGAGTTATTTCTAATTCTTGGATCCACTTGCCTCCTTTTCTTGTTTAATTTTAGACCGAGAGCCCACAGCAATTTTTGGGTGTGATTGATAACAAAAAATAATTGGCATAATTAGATAGGCCTTTAGTAGTTATATACAAATGTGAACGTCTTGCATACTCTAGTGGGCGCAATAGTGCATTATAGTGCATCAAGTATGCAGTTCTTTCCAAATTCTAAAAAGTTGGGATACAAAATTTGCCATAACTTCAAAATGAACAGCTAAGTGCCCTGATTGCAAATATCGAGGTCCATGACGTTTTGAAGGTGGCCTTGTTAGTGCAAGAAGTTGCCTATTCTTATCGCGTCTGGCAGGCAGAAGGCTGTCTGTAAAACGTCTTGGACCTCGATATTTTCAATCAGGGGGCTTAACTCTACATTTTGGCAAAGTTGTTATCACAGTTATTTGGACTTGGAAAGAACTGCATACTTGATGCACTATAATGCACTATTGCGCCCACTAGAGTATGCAAGGCTTTCACATTTGTAAATAACAATAAAAGGCCTATCTAATAATGCTAATTATTTTTTGTTATCAATCACACCCAAAAATTGCTGTGGGCTCTTAGTCTATTTGGTTTTGATAACATTTTCTCCTATTCCGCAATAGGGCTCTGGCACTATTAAAGGGGTTGAGGGCCTATTTTTGCTAAGGAGTCTGCCTCTTCGTTTCCACGAACACCAACCCAGAGAAGTGTAACCCTGTTCTGTTTGCCAAGTTTGTTTAGCTTGTTTGTGCACTCCCACACTAATTTAGAGCTGATGGAATATGAGTTCAGCGCCTTGAGTGCAGCTTGGCTATCTGACATGATGGCAATGTTCTTGTTACGATAGTTCCTTTCGAGATTTCGATCCACGCATTTCCTTATGGCGGTTACCTCCGCTTGGAAAATGTATGGAAAGTTTGGTTCTAGGCCCAAAAATTCATACACCAGTCCCTTCGCTTGTTATCGATCCATCAGTGTACCTCTTGACGGTATTTGTTTCGAGGGTGTAGTTTATTTCTTCTCGTACCCAATACCTACCATAGAACTATTTTTTCGAATTTTGAAATTCTTATATCGTCATAACGGATTTTAATGAAATTTTTTTTATCGAGAAGCTTCTAAAAATTTGAAAAAAAAAGTTTGAAAAATATTGCATTTCAAAATATTTTACTTGCGGTATACATACATATGTATGTACATACATATGTATGTAGGTACTACAGGGCAAGTTCTGCATTTGAAAAAAAAAATATTTTGATCAAAGTTGACATTACGATGATAGCGAAGACGAATAATGTGGGTCCGACAATTCCGTCTGTCTGTCTGTATGTCTGTACCTCGATGTAAAGCCTAAGCCACTGGACATATTTTCTTTAAAGAATTTTTTTTTAGCTCCAAAACTAACGGTACCCCCATACACCCTTAATGCATAATCTTATTTATCTCGAAAACGGCTCAACGATCTTGATAAAAAAAATTATGTGTGATATTATGGACATAGACTACATTTTTGTGAAAAAAAAAATTTTTGAGGCAAAATGTTATTAATGGTACCTGTCATAGAACAGTTTTTTTGATTTTCGACTTTTTCATTAACGGCTCTAACGATTTTAACTAAAAAATTTCAACAATAGCCCTCTTAAGTTTGAAATTATGTTGCATATAAAAATATTTTTTGCGTTTCTTGAAAAAAAAATTCCAGTTTTTTTTTTTTTTGAAAAGTCAATATCTTTAAAACGTGTGAACAATTATTTTTTGAAATTATTTCCTATAATCTATACTACTAAATACTTAAAATTTCCATCCCAAATTTTGTTCTCGAAAAACTTTAAAGAAATTTCTTAAATAAAAAATTAATTTAATAATAAAACGATTTTTAAACTTTGTTTGCATAAATTCATACTTTTCCGGAAATCAAACGGCAATTCCATACATTTGAACATTTTTATCTCAATAAATCCGTGTTTTATATCTATAAAATGTAATTTAAATTCCAAAGTACTTATACATAAGAGCAAGTTCGTGCGATCCAGTCGTGCATTTTATTTTGTTTTACTTCTAGGTTCAATGGCTCGAAAATGTAGTTTTATTGTGTTTGAATTTTCCTATAACTTTTTCCTTTGCTTCAAATCTCATATTCCAGGAGGTATCCTTTAACTATTTTCCTGTGTATTGTCTTGCTTCCTGGGCTGAAGAATATAAGTGAAGCCGGTGGATAAAATGATTTTTAAATGTTCTCTTCAGGTGTGTTTGACGCTGTTACCTTATGTACGATACCATTTGAACGTGAACGCTCTTGGCATATGATTTGTCTTCTATGTCAAACCCGAAATGAATTTGGAAAAGCAGTCCAAATAATTTTTGTTTTTTTAAATATTGCTATAAAGCTGGAAAATATATTTTCATTTTAAATCAATCAATCAAGCTAACCAGGCGCTAGTGACTTACAACTCTAATTGCATAATGTTTCCGTATGCCTGTTGTCACCACCAATTTTCTAACAATATTAGATATATTGGTTTGCCATGATTCTTATACAAAAGTAATATGGAATTTTTATTTTTCAGTGATCTGACGGGATTTCAGTGGATTCCGAAAGACCAATTGGAAAAACAATTAGTCGAAATGATTGCTGACATAGAGTACAACAATTTTGTAAATGCAATGGATCGTCTTGTTGCTCATCCGTATTCGTATAAATGAAAAGATTTTATATATAAATTCACAAAACCTTTGCTGAATCAGAGCAAGCAGCCCGAATTTCCAAAACTACAAATCGATGAACAAGGCCGAGTGTATATTACGACTTATGAATGTTTAAGGAAAAGAGCTCGCGCCGATGTGACACTTCGATTTCCAGGGTCCGGCCAGATAAAGATAAATGGAGAAGATATAACTTACTTTGAACATGCACAAAGTAGAGAACAGATAATATTCCCTTTGATTTTCACCCAGATGGTCGGAAAGGTGGATATTCAAGCTAATGTTGCAGGTGGTGGTCCTTCTGGTGAAGCAGGCGCTATTCGCTGGGGTATCGCAATGAGTTTAAGAAGTTTCGTCGATCAGGATATGATTGAAGAAATGCAATTAGCTGGCTTACTCACCCGGGACTACCGTCGTCGTGAAAGAAAGAAGTTTGGCCAAGAAGGCGCTCGCAAAAAGTACACCTGGAAGAAGCGGTAAAAAGAACTTCGCCTTCTTCCACATAAAGTATTGTTAAAACATAATTATAATTTACAGAAATATGTATTAGTAACAACTGTCGCAAGTTAAATATAAATGCTTATGAGCAAAAGCAGTTCAACAATATATTTTATATTATATACCAAATGACTTCCACGAGGCTATTCTTGATATGTAATCGAAAACAAAGGCAATACATTATAGCCACTTTAGTCTACTTTAGCTATCGCTAGAATTAGAATAAGAATATCAATATCATTTTTTTTTATGAAAATTAAGATAATAAAAGGCATGTGTCGATATAATATACTAATATAAAAATGATTTCTTTATTTCTAAGACTATGGAGAACAATTTTTTTTAGAGTGGAGCATTATGGAACAGCTATTCCATTTGATAACACATACCGTGATGGACAGAAAAAGACTAAACATCATCTGCGAAATGTACGCGAGACTGAACTCTAATAATCATTATCCCGTTAATGCAAAATTTCAAAATTTCGGGTGTCATTTCGAATATCCCCGCTTCATTTGGATGATTGGAATGATTTTGAGTTTCCTTAATTGATTTAAAAACCATTTTTATTCCAAACAAAGGTTTCAAAATAATTTAATGTAAAAGTAATCTTATTATGTTTTTTAGAAATGAAACATGTCAAAATTTCTTTTAGATAGACATTTTTTGAAATATTTCTTCGCATTGAAAATAGTTTTCAGAATAAGTTAGTAAATTTAAATTGGAAGTCAAAACTATTCCTAAACTACTTGCTCGATTCCAACAATTTAAAGGGTCTTTATTGTTGTTTTTAATCCTCTAAGTGATTCTGAAACCCATTTTAAAATCTGACCAGAACATCGAAAAAATGTCATGCTAGAGACGTTTCAACATTTTCATATTCTTATCCTAACTGTTAAAAGGTTCCCCATATGAAAATTTTTCCAATTTTTTGTTAAAATTAAAAGTGGTTCTCAGAATCACTTAGATGAATTAAGTCAACACTTGGAACCGTTTCAATAATCCAAATGAAGCAACTAGTTCAGAAATGACATCATGGTTTATCTACCATTTTCAAGAATTTCATGAAAAATTATATGATTTCCTTGGAAGTGATCGATACATTATGTTGTCATTTCTAAACAAGTTGCTTCATTTGGAATATTGAAACGGTTTCGAGTGTTGTTTTAAGTCCTCTATGTAGAACTGAAAACCAACTTTAATTTTATCAAAAACTTCGAAAAATTTGCATATGGGTATCGTTTCAAGAATTTCAATATGAATATGAAAATGTTGAAACGTCTCTGGCATTACATTTTTTCGATGTTCTGGTTAGATTTTGAAATGTGTTTCAGAATCACCTAGAGGATTAAAAACAACACTAAAGACCGTTTAAATCGTTGGAATCGAGCAAGTAGTTTAGGAATGACAGGATGATTTATCCACTATTTTGAAGAATATAATGAAAAATCATGATTTTCTTAGATGTGATCGATAAATCACGTTGTCATTTCTAAGCTACTTGCTCGATTGCAACGATTTAAACGGTCTTTAGTGTTGTTTTTAATCCTCTAAAACCGTTTCAATCATCAAAATGAAGCAACTAGTTCAGAAATGACATCATGGTTTATCTACCATTTCAAGAATTTCATGAAAAATCATGATATTTTCAAATGTAATTTATGAACTATATTGTCATTTGCTGCCGTTTTTTGAAATAGCTGACTTGTACGCAGCATATACTTACACCAAATCCATTCATTCAAGTTTCAATTAGGATAGCTAAATTAAAATTAGATTTAAAATCAATTGATCAACAGTTCTCAGTTTTTTTATTTTAGAAAATCGTTTCTGTTGCTTCGAACGATAGATGTCATTAACAGGCGGGACAAGCGTTTAAGTGTCTTTAGTGCATTTATTTTTCTTAAAAGTGTGTTTGCTTTTCATAAGCACTAGTATTCTCTTGAGAAGATCTTTTTGTATAATAAAATTCTTAATGTGATACGTGTGATGTTCTACACAGAATGATAGAATGTCCAAAACTAGACCCAACAACTGCACTGTTTGATAATCTTCGTTTTATAGTCTATCACTAATGGAATTCATTAAAACTGGAGCTGTCGATAAAGACAATAATTAAGTTTCTTGTATAAACCAAATAAAAATTATTTTACCAATTAAGGCTTGAATACTATTCTTGTAAAAGAAATTTAGGAAGCCCCCCTTCTCGGTGAGCATGTTCTTTGGTTCGGAATCAGTCAACATTTGTTCACTAGCTATATTAAGTAGCATTCATCCCTGCAGAAAAAAAAAAAAAAAAAAAAAAGATGCATTTAAAACTATTATATTTGTATTAGTTCGCAACACTTACCCCGTCCGTCCGGCTCACTTTTTGCAATGTGTAATTGCGAACAACCAATGTCGAAAACTCGACAATTGCAGTAAAAATATCAATAGAAGCTGATTTTGTCTTCTGATCGGCCATTATCAAAGTTATTTACAGTGCCTGAAGAATTCCTAAGCACGTTAGGGTTTTGTAGAACGAAGATCGGTTCGATCCAAATAGGCCAACACTTGTAGCGGCAGTTCACGTGGCAGAAGAGAAATAAAGTCTCTCTCTCTCTCTAGCTTTCTTGACGATTTCTTCTTCGGAACTAAGGCATACTATTGGCTGTGTATGTTTGGATAAACGTGACAGGGAATGACTGGATGAGGTATTGAACGAATGCTCCGATAGACTTTCATTTGAATTGGGATTCGATAGAGTTTCAACAAGCTTTTTGGCTGGATTATCATAGAGTGTTGTTCGTAGATTTAGCGGCGATGAAGATGAATCCGTGACTGCTGATAAGACGGATTACGTGCTTCTGGATCGTGTTGTTGTTGTACTTTTTGTTGACCACTTGTCGTTGAACTATCTGGCTGATCTTTATTTTCGGTTGTATCCTCATGACTATCAACTTCTCCATTTGTAATCGTGGTGCTTTCTGGATGATTTAGGCTGGTGGTAAGATTTATTTTGGGAGTTGATTTAGTTAATCTGCTTTTATAATGCCCGCTGCTGGTCGGTGTTGTTGAATGGTCTTTGTAGGTGCAATTAAGGACTATTCACATGAGAGCGACCAACGACCAACGAATAAAAAAACAAATGGGATTTAAAACATATATAAGCCTAAATTCTTCACAAAAACTTTACAAAAGGGTAGCAATCTAGTTTAATGAAATGTTAATTTATTAAAATTAGCGTTGTAATTGCTAAAATGAGAGAAATTTGAGAAAATAAATTGGTCGTCGCGAATTGCAATATGATTGCTACAAACTGTCAAAAACAAAATGAAATGTCAAAATGTGCGAATGTTCGTTCATTCGTCGGTCGTTGGTCGCTCTCATATGAATAGTTCTTTACTGTCTTATGAGACTACTCGCTGTTGGTTATTTGCGTTTTGCGCATTTTGTTGAACTAATTCTAATTTAAGTTATTAACATAAGCCTAAGTATAAAAACAATTAATGTTTATCACGAATATTTACAATCAAGGTCTACTTACAAGTCTAAAATATTTGTTTTGAGAACTGTCATTTTGATATTCACAAAAAAAAAAAAAAAAAACTTCAAATTTTGAGCTACTGACTTCATTTTGTATTTTAATCCACCATTCAGACGTATTCATGGATAGGGAATTTAAGAGAGTTTTCTCTTACTCACCTCAAAAACAAATTGAGGGTGTTTCAGGCAAGAGGGGTATAGCTTGAACCAATTCAGTTGGCAATTCTACTGCGCAGGTCTCTTTAAATTTCTTTGCTCTACTCTTTAATTCTTAAAGAGACAGAAAAATCACTGAAAAAAAGAAAAAAAAGATGTACATGCCGGCGTTGTTGTCAATGACGCTGCTGCGATCATACTGAAGCACTTAGGAGGGTGAGTTTTGTTTATAGCTTCGCTCACAGTAAAATAGAAATGAATTTCCAGTGATGGACTTTCTTTGAATAAGATATGATCATGGTTTACTTTTCTTTCATAGCTTGATGTCTAAAAAACTATTTCATCTCTGGTGAGATAAAAGGAAAAGATTTTTAGGTGTAAACTTTACTTCGAAAAAATAAAATTAATAATTTTTGTTTTTATTAGTGGGACAAATTTCAGTGCACCTATAATAAAAAATAAGTCTATTGCAAAATGCAATTGGGTTAGACAAAAAAAACTACCTGCAAGCTGCGACATAGGATTAATGACAAAAAGTTTAGGGATTATTGTTTATTTCTATGTTTTATGATTTGTGGCTTAGTAACAGAAAGGTTCCGGGGGCGTTGTGTTTATATTTATTTTTTGGCGTTAGTGTATATTTGATATATTTTTGTTTGACCTGTGGGGTTGGGATTAATTGTAGATTAGTGTTAGTTAGTTAGATTAGTGCTTACGAGTTTGAACAATTTTTACGTACGAGTTTTTAAGAATGAATTTGCTTTGGTTTGCAATTCAGTTTAAAAAAACAACCAAGAATAATACATTGAAATACATTTAAAATAAATTTTAATGGATCCATTTAGAAAAGGAAAACCTACTGGAAGCCAGGCGCGTAAGATAGTTGTTAAGATATATAATGACAAACTGGAAGAAGCAAATAATTCGTTTCTTGAAAATCCTGCGACTTACAAAATGATATGACATCATTTATTTGGAGGAAAGCTATATTCATAGCTCACATACAAGGTCACGGGCTTGGACTGATGACAGTAGCAGTGGGTTGAAGACGCCAATTTCAAAGGGACAGAGGCTGATAATGGCGCATGCAGGTGGTGGAAAAGGTTTCGTGAAAAACGAAAAAGGGAGACTATTACGACAACATGAACTTCGAAACTTTCTGCAAATAGATCCAAGAACAAGTTTTGAATAACTTGGAGAACCTTCAGTTATTGTAATGGACAACGCCTCGTACCACAATAAATTAAAAAAACAACCAAGAATAATACATTGAAATACATTTAAAATAAATTTTAATGGATCCATTTAGAAAAGGAAAACCTACTGGAAGCCAGGCGCGTAAGATAGTTGTTAAGATATATAATGACAAACTGGAAGAAGCAAAGAATTCGTTTCTTGAAAATCCTGCGAGTTACAAAATGATATGACATCATTTATTTGGAGGAAAGCTATATTCATAGCTCACATACAAGGTCACGGGCTTGGACTGATGACAGTAGCAGTGGGTTGAAGACGCCAATTTCAAAGGGACAGAGGCTGATAATGGCGCATGCAGGTGGTGGAAAAGGTTTCGTGAAAAACGAAAAAGGGAGACTATTACGAACACATGAACTTCGAAACTTTCTGCAAATAGATCCAAGAACAAGTTTTGAATAACTTGGAGAACCTTCAGTTATTGTAATGGACAACGCCTCGTACCACAATAAATTAGAAGAAAAACAAATTACTTCTGCTTTACTTTTTTTTTATAATCTACCCGCGCTCAAGGGATTATGATTACCCTTTAAATGTTTCAACACAGCGCTAGCAAGAAATCCGAGATGATACAATGGCTAACCGAAAACAATATTCCGCATACTATACAGATGTTGAAATTTGAACTGTATGAGCTAATAAAAGAACACCGAACTACACACAACCCAAAGCATAAGATCACCATTAACGGCATTGGACATGAGGTTCTACGTTTACCACCCTATCATATGGATGTTCAAAAATTAGCAGAGGAAGAATTTTCAAAAATAAAGGCTGAAGACTGGCGAAAAGTGCGTGAAAAAGCCATAAGAACTGAGGACGAATACTTTTCTCACGACCTGACGTGGGACACAATTTCGGATTCAATTATAATTAATCCAGGTGACGATACTATGAAAGCGACATTAGTTCTTAAAACTAAGTATATGTAAATAAACATTTATTATTTATATTATATTATTCTTATTTATATTGTTTTTATTTTATTATTATGTTTTATATTTATTTCTGAAGTACAAATTTATAATAATTATTTTAGGGTAAAATAAATTCTTAAAAACTCGTAGGTAAAAATTATTCAAACAGGTCAAAAAATAATAAATACATATATCAAATAAACACTAACACCATAAAATAAATATAAACATAACGCCCTCGGAACCTTTCTGTTGCTAAGCCACAAATCATAAAACATAGAAATAAACAATAATCCCTTAACTATTTATCAAAGCAAAGTTGAGTTAGGTACTGTAAGATTTAAGGAAAAATCTTTACTCATTAAATATCTTGCGCACCATTTTTGTTCTCTTAAATCCTCTCTGCGCAATCGACCGTTGGCCAACTGAATTGGTTCAAGATATACCGGTCGTGACTCTAGGTAATATATTTCCTCTATGTTCTAATGGGTGATTTTTTTGCTATTTTTTTTGGCAACCCTTGTTTTGACAGCTCACGCACGTTTCGTGTTTTGGGTCACTGTCAAACATTTTCAGTTTGGTCCATAACTTAACCATGAATCGCCTTACAAACGACCAACGCTTGCAAATTATTGAATTTCATTATCAAAATGCCTGCTCAGTTTCATTGATACTGAGGCGGCTATTCGGGCTATTGTGACTAAATTTCGCACCAAATTTACATTGTTGGACATTAAACCACCAACACGCTTACGTAGAGTGCGAACTGAGGAAAATATCGCAGCTGTATCGGCCAGTGTTAGTGATTAGGGCTGATGATTCTACCCGGGTAATAAACTATCCGGGTACCCGGTTACCCGGGTTGCTTGTACCCGGGTACCCGGGTATAAAAACGCAAAACTCCTCTGTGGCTTTGTAAATCACTTTTTCAAAAACACTTACAAATCTTGGAGTAAATTATATAATTACATGTATGACACAATTAGGTACAGCGACAAAATTTCAGAAAAATTAAACATTTTATTCAATAGGTAGTCAAAAAACATAAAAACAATGCTCTGAAATACAATAATTACATATATCAATAATGAGCAAAAGAATTTTCAAAATTTCATAAATTGTTGATTAGGAAAATTTGATAGGTTTAAATTCTAATTTAATAGATCTTGATTTTTGTGCAAGAACACCAACAAAGAAACATTTTCTGGGGCCAAACATGTTCTTTTGGCAGTAACAATATTGCCTGCAGTCGAAAAGAGCCTTTCTGAACTTGCTGATGTAGCTGGGACAGCAAGATATCTTTTTGCCAAAGATGCCATAACGGGTATAGAGCGTTCCCTCGAGCGCCACCATACAAGAGGGTCCAACCGGTTCGATATACGAGGTTCTGCTATGTACTGCTCAAACTGAGAGATATTGTCAAGTAATTGCCCTTCAGTTGCAAAGAGGAAAGCCAAATCTTGGCCATCACTACTTCCACTAGGTTCTTCTTCTGTTACTTTTTCAGAGCACATTCCCAGAATTTTTTCCTTAACAAAAGTACGGATTTTGTCTGCTACTTCACTGCTCTCAGTTTTAAGGTTCTTGTACCTTGGGTCTGAGAACGATGCTACTTGAGCAGGTAAAATATTCTCGGCTGGGGACATTTCGCCTAGCGCGTTTTTAGAGAAAAAAACGATTTTATTTTTGAATGTGGTGGCTGTTTCAGTGTCTTCGAGCTTAGGTGCATAGTGGTTTTCAATCAGAGTTTTGATAACCGAGCGCACTGCAGAAAGCGTTACTTTACTTTCACTACATAGCAGTTTTGTTGCTATGTATAGTGGCTTCAAAACTGTGGTTAACTCTTCCATTATTCCCCATTCGTACTCAGATATTTCCAGGTTCAGTGCTGTAGAAGTACTCGTATAGCTCTTATCACTTAGAACGGCAATAACGGGGGAACGATTGTATTGCAAGATATCACACATAAAATAGATGGAATCCCATCGGGTTGGACAACTTTGAACTAAACGTTCCTCCTTCATTCCTAGCTGCAATTGTTTTCTGTTTAAGGCCGACACGTAGCAACATTCGATTGGTGAAAATGTGATGTTGTAAGTCGTAACACAAACAGTTGGTCGAAAAACTCTCCTTTGACACTTGGTAGAATTTGGGGAGCAGCTTAGGGATTAATCATCTTCATTCTCCTGTTCATTTGAGATCTAAGAAAAAGAGGAATATTTACTTTTTGCAAATCATTTAAAAGAATATAGGGAATTTACCGTTGGTGAATTGTTTTCCTTCTCCATGGTTGTTATTTAATCTTTAGTAAATTCATTGAAAACACAGAAAACAACGCACAACCATTTTCTTTGATCACAAAATCGACACTAAATTATTCCAAAACAAAAGAAATAACTCTTGACAAAAAAAGACCTATTGTGCGTCGCCGACCCATCGCGAGAAAAATCAAAAAAAAAAAGGGTTGTTTATTGCAGGTCAAAATCTCTCTCTCTCTCTCTCTCTTTTTCCTCTCAGCTCGTAGACTATTTTGCCCAGCAAACGAAGTTCATGAAAAAATACATTCCTTTTCTCTAGCGATATCACCTGGTCACCATAGTTTTGCTCTATTGAAAGGTTGTTTACTGATTTTCAATTCCAAAGAAAAGAAAGGGTTGTTTTCTTTTTCACATCGCAGGCATTAAACACTCAATTGTGGATTACAATAACCACTGAAAAGATGCAGGAATAATTATAACGTGTTCAGCATTGTATTCATTAACATTAAGGATGTTTATGAAGGATATTGCTTTGTTTCCTGTTTTCTCTACCTTCTTTCGAGAACAAAGCACAAGATGCAACTGGGATTGCAAACTACTGACTCATTGCATGACTTTCCATGAATGAAACCAATGCAGACCTTCTACTCAATGAAAGTGCCACGTGATTTCCACGAGGAATTCAACTTTATTTTTCCTTGAGGAGCAAATTTCCTACTGGGAGACAAAGCTTTTATTCTCTAAGGAGTAAAAAATGTTTGCAAGACTCCTTTCTAGGGTTCGGATTGCATCGATAATTATAACTCGAAGAGAGATTTGTATGAAACTTTTCCCGTACAGATTGAGGTCGTATAACTTGAGTATGCAAAAGTTCGAAAGTTTTGACTCGAACTTAATAATTGATTACCTGTTAGCTTTAGTGATCCTGGAATTAGCGGTATTTCAAAAAAAAAATTTTATTTTCAAAAATTTTTTCAAAATTTTATTGACTTCAAAATTTTAATACTATTCACAATTTCCTTTGTAAGTTTATCTTAAGTCTTAAAATTGGTTTGGCCGATGGCCGTCTACCAGACTGACATTTACATTTTTATTTTTATAGAAATATTACTAAAGAAAAATCTAATATAACGCTTTCAAAAATAAATTTAACAGTTTTGCATACAATTTTTATACATTAAAAACTTTCGTTGATTATACATGTTCTGTATCGTAAAGCACTCAAACAATATTGGTATAAGAGATCCCACCCTCGTTCTCCATTCATCAATTTTATGGTTTCCTCTAAACTAAGTATATCAATTCCAAAGTATCTCATGCGGAATTCTTTCAGAATTGGACAAATTCCCAAAAAATGGAACACGTCTTCACTTTCTCTTCGATTGCATAAATCACACCATATAGGAAGATCTGGACGGTGAGGAATGAAGTTTAAATTGAGGAGTTCACCTCTAACTTTAAAGATTATACTGATTTTGCGTATGGTGTTATCGGTCAAGAAGTAGGTGTTTTTTTCCAAAAAGTGGTTAACTTTACTGTAGTAAGCTCTATATAATGATGATTCCGCTTCCTCAATTAACTTATCATACATCCTGTTTCCTATTTTCATCAACAAATCATCAAATTTCGTTTTAAGCGAACAAAGGTTATCTTCAGCTGATATTGAAAAACTTGTTGAGCAATCGTTCGCCAGTTTATACCACTCTCGCATGCTCCTCTAGATTTAAATATGTGACTTAGCACAAGCCTCGGAATCCTGTTTTCTCCCATCTTCATAACTCTTGACACATAATTAAAGTGTAACTTGAGAGTATCCAAGAAAAGGGGGCCTGTTCCTGTTTCTAGGTGCAGCATATAATTGGTTGTCGTACTCGGCAGCCTAAAGGTGCTTTTGATGAAAAAACGGAGGAACTTTTCCACTGCATCAAACGAAAGGTACCCCCACACTTGCGCACCGTAAAAAAGAATTGCAGTTGCGGTTGGTCGAAAAACTTTATATTTGTCAATATGTGAAACGTTATTCCTCAAATAGCAGCCTCTCCACACGGTACACATTGCACGCTTAGCTTCCGCTACTTTTGCTCGGAGGTGTCTATCGAGATTCAGGTTCGAGGTAATCAAGACACCCAGATACTTGTACTCCTTAACTATTTCTTCCTCTTCCTCTTGAAATGTCCATTTTTCCATTCTAGAGTATCTCCCTCCACCGCTTCTAAATATCATTATTTTGGACTTTGATAAATTAACTGATAGGTTCCAGACTTTTCAATAGCACTGAAGTCTATTCATCATCAGCTGCATTCCGTCTATAGATTCGGCCAGGAAGACTATGTCGTCAGCATACATGAGACCAGGAATGGATTTTCCACAAAGCACTATACCGCCTTTCACTGAGTTTGTAATATCGTTTATGTATAGACTGAACAGTAGCGCACTTAAAACGCATCCTTGCTTTACTCCCATTGAGGTTTGAAACTCATCGGAAAGTTGTTTTCCATCCCACACTCGTGCCACGTTTTTTTTATACATTGCTCTGATGACTGCTATTATTTTTGTAGAAATTCCATAATTGTAGAGCTTATAAAAGAGAGCTTCTCTAGGAATGGAGTCAAATGCTGCCCGAAAGTCGACGAAAAAGGCATACAACTTTTTACCATTCTTCTTGTAGATTTCGGCTATATTTACTAAGGAAAATATTTGATCGATTGTTGAGTGATTTTTTCTAAACCCTGCTTGAAACTCGGTCAAAATTTCCTTGCGTTCAATCCAATTGGATAGTCTAGTATACAATACTGAACTAAAAAGCTTTGTCGCAGTGTTTAAAAATGAAATGCCCCTGTAGTTTGTTGGATCTTCAGGGTTGCCTTTTTTATGCAAGGGAAAGATGATTGCTGATCGAAAATTCACGGGAGCGTCGGCCGTCTCGAAAATTTTATTGAATTCGACAGTAAGGAAAGGAGTTGTAGAAATTTGGGGGTGAGATGTTTATAAAATTCAAAAGGTATTCTGTCCTCCCCAGGAGCTTTGCCATCTTTAGAGTTTTGTATAGCTGTTTCAACTTCGGATAGAGAAAACGGGGCATCAAGAATTTCATCGGCTGTTAATGGGGTTGCATATTGAATTGGGGGCGATATTTCAGTTGTGTTAAGACTCGAAAAATGTGTTTTAAGAAGGGATATATACAGAGTTGCAGTCATTGAAGTCGTCTTTCCACTCAAACACTTCACTGCTTTCCAAAAATCCGTTGCATTTTTAGCTTTGTTTATTGTTTCAATATTTCTGAGATCGAAATTGCATTTTTTAACTTTACAAAGCTCTTTGTATTTTTTGTTTGCAGATGCATACAGGGCCTTAAAGCTTATGTTGTCTGACGTTCTGAGTAACTTTAAGTACGCAAAAGATAGATTTCTTGCTGCTAAATATTCAAACGTTTTTTGACAAGCTGCATTTTTTATGAAAGTTACGAGTGTGTCTAGGTCGGGGTTCTCTGGAACTTCCGTGGCTACCCGCGATTCGATTTGTCTGTTTAGACTGCGCTGAAAAATCTCTCTGTTGTGGTTATTCCAGTGAAGTTTCGGAGCAAGAGAAAGTCCCGAATCCACTGTTTCGTCGCGATCTGTTCTTATCTTAAACGAGACCTCCAATGGCATGTGATCAGAGAATGTTTTTACAGCTACTTCAAATTTATCCAAATGGGAGATCCAGTTTCCAGATAGGAAACAATAGTCTATCACAGAACACGATGCTCCACGGATAAAAGTAAATTCACCCCCTCGGTCGTCTTCACAGCTTCCGTTTAGAACGTGACAATCCAAAGCATCAGCCAGTTCCAGAATTTTGATTCCCTTCGTGTCACACACCTCATCTTTCGATTTTCTATCATAATAAATATGAGTTAAGTTCGTTCCACTATTAAAGTTTTTTTGTGATAGGCCAATCCTTCCATTGAAATCGCCTATCATCATCAGATTTGTTGGTCCTAGCTCAAAACAAGTTCTCGCAGCTTATCGTAGTCTTGTTGCCAATGACTGCAGTTCAAATAAATCGGAACGATGTAAAAACGGCTGTCTTCAATTGATACTTCAAATATTCGGGATTGCTCTATGTTTTTAAATTTAACTGACATATCTTTCAGAGACTTTTTATACCCGAAAAGTTCACCTCCACTTCCCCTACCAAATATATTAGTTTTTACAGCTGATATGCATTCTATTTCATAGTTCATAAAAATGTTCTTAAAATTAGATTCATCATAATTTATAATAAAAGTTTCAATAAGTATAAAAATATCAAAGTTCTTAATGTAATTAAAAAATTCAGGATATAAAGATTTGTTTTTTAGCCCAGCGAGATTGTAACTTAAAATTTTAATCTTAGAAAAATTAAAGTTCGCCTGGCAGACGGTTTCTTCTCAATCAAAAGAACGCCTGATTGTACTTCCACCCTCAGTATGTACAGCGGCTCTCTCGTTCATTGTGTTAACTCCTTCACCATTTAAAACTCTGACAATTCTGTCATTAGTTCTATTTGACGTTTCGTTGTTATTGTTTGTGTTTTCTGATTTTAATTTATTTAATAATGTTACCAATGATGGTGGAATCTCCCCAATAATTTTATTAAGAATGACAAAACTATCTGTTGCATTTCCATTTTTAAGTCCCAATGATGAATCCCAAGTAAACATTAGTTGTGTTCAACCACGAAAAGGCCAGTGTAGAGTAGTGTAGTGCAGTGCAAGTTCATGAAAACTGTCAGTGCAAACTCAAGCAAAAACGTCATACGTCAGATGTTTAAAAAAAAAAACAAATTAAATTCGGTGCAAGTAAAATACCTTATGCCTGCGCTAAAGTCGATGGTAAAGGGAAGAAATTCATTCCCACTGCCTGCGACGACGTTGTTGGCTTTTTAGGCACAAAATCTCTTCCTCCTTTTCACCTTTTTTCATCAAACTTTCAAACACTTGCGTTCGGAATCCTTCATGCAAATATACATACATACATAGATTTAATTAAGATATTATTGGATTAATTGGAGAACACTGAATCACCAGAGATTGCCCTTCACTCGAAGTTAGCTCTAATCTATGCATTATTTAAAAACTTTAATCAAAAATACAAAGCGCAGAAAAAAATCAACTTTATTCGTTAACAAAATATAATCGAATAATGACATCAGCTGACTTTGACAGTTTTCACCAACCTGCACTAGCTCAAAAGGTAGTGCAAGATATTCTGCACTAGTGTACACTAGTTCAGCTCAATGAACGCTAATCAGTGTAAGTCAGTGCAGAAATTTTCTCAATGAACACAAAAAAGCTACACTTTTCTGCCCAGAGTAGTTCAGTGCAGCTGGTTGAACAGAACTATTATGTCTTTTACATACAATCTGTCGTCTCTCACATAGATTTTCATTCTCGGTTTTGCCTCGCGGAGCACCTTCATTACAGCAAGCAGTTTGGATCTTTTCTGACGTGCGCTGAACGGAATGTCTTTCCGAACACTAATATTGGTACCCTTAAGTTTTTTGGCGTTTTTTAAGACGTTTAAGACGGAAGATCTGGACTTAAGTTTCACTATGACAATTGCGTTGGACGCATTCTGGGGTGCCAGCACGTAACTTGATACAATCGAGTCTAGTCGATGTAATCGAGTATAGGGAGTTATTTAATTTGATTCAATCGAATCGAAAACAATCGGCTGATCATAGCAAGGAACTGCCTGTTCTCGATTGTATCGAGCTAACTCGATCGTATCAAGTTACGTGCTAGGGCCCCTGATTGTTTACTCTGCGTGCGGATTCGATGTCTGTGCAGGATTCGTTTTCATCGAGCACACCAGCACACACATTTTTGGCTTTCTCAACGGGGTCGTTGTGGAGGTTAGATGGCAAATGAACCACCACATTATCTTCAAGACTTTTTTGCATGAGACGTTCGATTTGTGCTTCCAATAATTTGTTTTGGTTTTCCAAGAAGACAACCTTCGAGGAGATCTCATCTTGCTTTGCCTTTAGAACAGACAAGTCGGCGTAGAGATTTTGGAAATCTTCTTTTGTGGCGAGCTGTGAGGTAAGATTTATGTTATTTTCCTTGACGATTTCTCTCATTTGCTCTGCATTGATTCCTGAAGATGTCATTGTGACCACAACTTTTTTAGGACCTCCTTTTGGGTTGTTAAAATAATCAGGGAAAGTTTCCTGAAGACCTCTTTTGTTCATAAGTGAGGTTATATGTGAGTTGAATTTAGAAATCGGTTTTTTGTGCCTTAAATACTAGGACTTACAGAAATTTCACTTTGCAGTTATGGATGTACCTTTTATTTAAGCTTTTTTAATTAAACTAGCCGACCCAGCTCTCGAAATTCGAGTGCCAATCTATTTATTATTTATATATTTGGCAGTGTTTTCAAGCAAATTTATTAAATTAAATTTTATTTTATGTAATATGCAAAGTGTTCGACAGTGCAAAAACAAAAATGACCCACAGTGTGTAAATGCGTGTCTCAAGTATATTCTGCACATCTCCGTAACTGTGGCTTTCCAACCATATAAAATTTATCGAAATCGGTTAAATACTTTTGGAGAAAATTGTACCACAAAAAACATGTTTGCCGTTTTATTATATGATTTTAAAAATTCTTTCACCAAAATATCGACTTTTTTGAATTTTATATAGAGCCTTTCTTTAGTAAACCACTTTGACAGATCGCAAAATGTCAATCGGAATTGGGGGTAATTTGCAGAAATTTCCAAAAATCTCTTGTTACCACTGAAATTAATTGGCGACAGGAGAAAATTCTTTATTCAAACAGCCTTTGATAGTGCAAGTCAGTTTTGAGTTGCGTAATTAAATTTTACCTGATAAAATAAAATCAAATAAGTTTAAATATACATTTTTGTTGGTGATTTAAAATTGACCAAATAGTGATTATACTGAGGATATCTATATACAGGGTGATTGGCATAAGGTGTGACAAAAAGCTAGGGCGTGTAGGTTGGACTTAGACAAGAAAAAAATTGTTTTTAAATAAAGTTGTTCGAGTGAATAGTTTTTGAAAAATTAATTTTCAAAATCAAAATCAATCTGTTTTAAGTGATTTTTTTCTTAAATTGCCCCTCCCGCCTAAACGGGGGGAAATAGAGCCCCCCTCCCATACGATTTTTTTCTTGTCTAAGTCCAACCTACACGCCCTAGCTTTTTGTCACACCTTATGCCAATCACCCTGTATATCAATAAAAAAATATTTTTTTATACACGGTAAGAGTGCACTAACGATTTTTTTCTGTGGCTAATCTAGTTAGTGATTTTTTTTATTATTTTCATTAGATTTGGCAGTCGATATACATATCTGACTGCCCGAAAATTTAAAGTTATCACTTTAAAAGTTATACCGGATAATTATTAAGGATTCAGGATAATAAAACAGGAAAAATCCTAAAGAAAAGGTGACACCGTAAAAGTAGCAGGCAGTAGCGGCAGCGTATATAAAGCGGCTACGGTAACTTAAGGAAATCGAATAAGGCTTCCGTCTGAAACGGCACCATCAATAGCGACCATAGAGCTGCGGGCTAACGCGCTGAGCTCAGTCGATCTCTGACTTCCAAGCAGGAAAGACTTCAGTGTGCAGTATATTTTCAAGTGGTAGAAAAATAAAGGTAGTTGTCAAATAAGAAATTCGACACAGATTCCATCAAGTGTTCGATAGCCCAGTGGTAGTGGCGTCGGCTGGTGAATCTCAGGGTCGTGGGTTCAAATCCCGCTCGGAACAGACAAAATTTTTAGAAGCTTTTTTTCACAATAGTGAAGTGAGCGACATTATATATTGGGAAAAGAAGCAGATGGAGAAGGAGAAAAGGGCGGGGGGATCGAAAGATTCCTCCGCAAAGTCGGATGATGTTGCAGTTGTGCCGTCAGCAGCTGTACATCCGAACACCAAGATAATAGGCATGCAGCAGACGAAGAAACGTAGGAGGACGTTGAGACCGCAACCCAATCTCGATGCACCGAGAGCCACCTCAGGTAAGCTGCGAGCTGGGGTGGTAGGCAAGGAGCGGGCAGCAACAACATCAACAGTCAGCAAGGTACAGGTCGGGGACACTGACGAATACAGTGACTCGGCTTGCACCGAGTACATGTCTGAAGAAGGAGAGGGGCTCTATAGGTCTCCAGGTACAAATAAATTTGCATTACTGTCGGAGCCAGAGCCGTGCACCGACAGGGAGATGGAAGGGGAACAAAACCTCCAAGAAGAAATTCTGGTAAGCGAGCTGCAGCAGGCCCTCCAGGCAAAGCAAGCCGAAATGGACAAATACCAGCAGCACCTTAACAAGCTGAAGGAGGAGATGGAGCCCCTCCTTACCCAGATCAGAAGTAAAATGGAAGCGCTCCGCCAAAAAGAAGCCGAGGAGAAGCTGGCCCAAAAGCAGTTGCAAGCTAAAAAATCAGCAGAACGGCAGCAGCAAAAACAACAACAACAGCAGCAAAAACAACAACAAGCAACGGGCAATCAGGTGGTTCAGGTTGCAAGCAAACCACCGCAACAACCACAGCAGCAACAAGCGCAAAAGCAACAGCAGCCAAAGCCCGCAAGGAAAACTGCAGGAGCGGAGCAAGGCACTCATAAAGTAGCAACAGCAGCAGGCCCATATAATGAGGGCCCATCAACTTCAGCAGCAGAAAGAAAGCAACAGCAGCAACAGCAGCAGCAACAGCAGCAGCAGCCAGAACCAGTAGTGCAGATACACCAGAAGCAGCCACAGCCTAAAAGTGAGAAGGTGCCACCAATTAGGACCTTTAAAATCGACCTGAAGGACATTAAACAGGTATGCAAGCGGGCCACAAACGGCCACTTTCTTATTAAAATTATTAATGATAAAGAAAAGCGTTACTCGGTACAGTGCTTCTCACTGGCCGAATACAAAACAGCGAAAGAGCTATTGAGAGAGGTTACAGCTGAGTTCTTCAGCTTGACGCCTAAAAGCGAAAAACTGAAAACGGTCCTCTTGAAGGGCATAAGTTCCTGCACGGAACCGGAGGCGCTCTTAGATGAGCTCCGTCAGAAAGCCAGCGACGATCTCGAGTTTATAGGGGTCAAGCCTTTCACCACGGTGAAGTCAAGACGAGGGGGTTACGGATTGCCGATGTTCCTCGTAACATTATCGCCCCAGAGCAAGGTTGAAAGTCTGAGGAGTATTTCCCGCCTCGACTTCCAGGCTGTACGTTGGGAAACACTAAAAAGACATAACGACATGCTTCAGTGCATGCGTTGTCAGAGGTTCGGCCATGTCGCAGCCAACTGCGATATGCGGATGCGCTGTGTCAAGTGCGCAGAAACCCACATGAGGGGGGAATGTCAATTAGGAATTGAGCGGGTTGAAGATTTAACCCAGCTCAAGTGTGTCATCTGCGGAAACGAGGGGCACCCCGCTAATTATAGGGGCTGCCCTAAGGTTCAGCAAATAAAACAACAACAGGCCAGTCAAAAAGCCGAAGTTCGACAGGCTCCAACAACAAAATTCATGGTTCCTAACTTCTCTTACGCCCAAATGGCGTCAAGAGATAGGATTACGAGACAGGCCCCACCAACGGTTGCCCCAAAGGCCCCCGTGCCTAAGGCGCCAGAGGTGCAGGCCGACATTGTAGCTTTGTTACTGAGCATTCAAGGTCAGCTAGCAGGACTGCAAAGTCAGTTAAAGGAGCAAGGCAAAAGGGTAGACCATCTCTACTCTTTGTTGCCTGACCTAGTGCAACATAGACCATAATGGGCGCGCTACCGGAGACGCGCTTAAAAATCCTGGCTGTGAATGTAAATTCACTGATTAGGATTGAACGTAGAGCTAATTTGTTCCAATTGTTGAAAGACCTCAGTCCAGATGTGTTTTTGGCTAGCGAAACCAAGCTAAACCTGAAACATAAATTGACTCATAAAAATTACAATATCGTAAGAAGAGATCGACCTGACTCTACTCAAGGAGGCGGTGTCGCCATCTTCATACGAAAAGGCATTAATTATAAAGTCATATACAACAATGATCTTCGAAAGCTCCAGACGCTAGAGGTTTGCGTCATATGCATCTCTCTCACTCAAGGGAAGCGGATGTATGTGATTGCGGCCTATGCGGCTGAAGCTCCGCAGGCTATTACTTTTGACTCAGAGCTCGAGATTCTTTTTAGAACACTTAAACTGAGCTTGGAAGAAAACTACTATATTATGGCCGGGGATTTGAACGCAAAACATGAAGATTGGGGAAACCAAACAAATAATCTCAGAGGTAATCATCTTTTTAATTTGATGAATCTTTACAGCGTTGAATATGGTATTGACCTGCTGACTACTGAAAGGCCGTCGTATCCAAGGAGCGGTTCCTTTCTGGACCTTTTGCTGTACGATGCCAGACTGACAATTACAGACAAAGTGGGTAATCACCCTCGAAACTGCTTACAGATAATCGAGTACGACAGTGATCACTGCGGACTGGCTGCTGTAATTCAGATTCCGAACGAACGCGTGGAGTTGGAGGAATACGTTGCAACGCATTCTTACAATTACAGTAAGATGCGCTGGCCTCGTTTCACCAACGCCTTAGCAAGAGAAATTCGTTCGAGTGACATAGCCCCACCAAATAACAGAAACCTGACAAATACAGAAATCGACCAACATCTACAACAGATGGACGAAACGATCAAACGAACAATGGAACGGACAATATCCAAGTACAAAGAACGCGACCAAATGGACGTCTACAGAAACGCGACCATAGACGCACTACATAGACATAAGAGTGGTATACTGACAAGACTTAAAAACTTATACAGACGATTCACAGACCCACACGACCTGGAGGTTAGGACACTGAAGTCGTCAATAAAGAATATCAATATATTGATTAAGGATAACTACAGGTTATCTATTAACAGGTTCTGGGACAACAGAATTCGTTCTGTAAGTTCCAGCGACCCTAGTATGTTTTTTGAAATCAATAAGATATTTAGGAAAAACAATCAAAATGACCTTCCGTGTCTTAAACTCCAGAGAACAGCAGAGAACACAGACGTACTCCTGACAGCGCAAATTGATCCAGAGGAAGCCGTCTTGGACGATGACTTCTTTATAGTTGAGGATCAGAGGGAGAAGGTGGAGGCGGTGGGGGCTGCGTTTCAGCAAGTGTACAAGGTGAATGCTTGCATTTGCCCGAACCACGACCTGGAAAACAGAGCACTACTGCATCACTTCCATCTTCGAAATGAAATAAAGCAATGGCGATCTGAGAACCCTGGTTTCTTGAGGTTCAATGACGATCTTTTGGCAAATGCCACAATCGCCGAGCGAATAGGGACAAGTCCCTTGTTAGTGACGAAGATGGATCTCCAGCTCATCTTCAGTTCTATTAAGAATAAGAAGTCAGCGGGTGTTGATGGTATATCTAACGTTGTACTAAGACATTTACCGAATGAGGCAATTGACATTTATGCCACACTCTTTAACAATGCGCTGAATAATGCATATTATCCAGTGCATTGGAAGACAGCGGTGGTACATCCTCTCCCGAAAAAGGGAAAGGACAACTCCAATCCGTCCAATCTTCGGTCGATAAGTCTTCTTCCGAGCATCAGTAAGGTTTTCGAAAAGATCATTAATAGGGCTCTGATTAAGTGGGCTGCGGACAACACAATAATTCCGGATAACCAGTTCGGGTTCAAGGCGGGACATGACACAATTCATGCCGCGGCTAAGCTCGTTTCTGATATCCAATGGAATAAGTCAAAACAACAATGCACGGGTGGTGTTTTGGTGGATTTAGAAAAGGCCTTCGACACCGTATGGTTAGAGGGTCTTTATCTGAAACTGAACAGACTTGGCATTAGCAAACCATTGATGTATATGCTTTATGATATGCTTAACGGTAGAAAGTTTGTTGTCAAAAGTGGCAATGTAACTTCTACCACAACTTTTGAAATCAAAAATGGTCTACAACAGGGAGCGGTTAATTCGCCAATTCTCTTCAGCATTTACACCAGCGATCTGATAGGTAGCCTTCCGAATTCAATAGCGTATGCCGACGATCTAATTGCGTACAGAACGGCCCGAAAGGTTGAGGTTATTAGAATTCTCTTGCAGCGTGACTTTGAGAAGATTCAGCGATATTGCGAGGACTGGAAACTGAAAATAAATGTCCAGAAATCGGAAACAATTTTGTTCCGGACTCCGTTGGCTAGAGCCCCGCGGGATACGCGCAAGATTTGGCGCAAGATGGTCATCGTTGATCCTCACGGGCAGCGATTAACGAGCAAAATTGTAGTGAAGTACCTCGGTATCTGGTTGGATCAGTATCTGTATTTCGACAGACATATAGATGCTGCGCTGGCCAGGGCCAGAGGAGCCTTCGCTCTGACGAAACGACTGTTTTACAGCAGTCGGCTTGACCCCAGAGTGAAGGTCATTTGCTACATGGCCCTTATACGGCCGATGATCGTTTATGGTTGCCCAGTGTGGTTCAGCGTTGCTCCATCTCCGATGGAGAGAATTCGGGTGTTCGAGCGGCAGTGTCTTCGACGCTGTACTGGTTTGCATCGGACACCCGAATCTTCTTATGTTCACTATTATCCGAACGAGGCTCTATACAACGGGGCTCGGATCAACAGAGTTGACAATTTCGTGATAAAACTAATTCGGGGTCACATTGCGAGGGCTATGACTTCGACCAATAATTTGATTTTCGGGGCGTTCTACCCAAATGACGAATATTTTGAAAATGCACGCTTGAGTGGCTTCATTCCTCCAGAGGCATTCCTCTATTTAGATAGATGCGGTCTGATACAGGATAGATTGGCAGTACCGCTAATCTACCACGTCAGACGAAGAACCGTGGACCGGCGGCTCCTTTACACTCGGGACGTCCTGGCACAAGACGGAGAAGAGCTCCTACGGTTCAGTAGGGCTGTGTCCGAACGGGACAAAACTGATAGGGTGAAGCAGGAGAACCAGTTTTGGTGGCTTAAATCGGTATTTGATAATGGGTAGTCGGGGTGGGGTGTTAGAGCCGTGGCCGGTGTTGAAGGCGTACATTGGAAGGGCTATGTTGACGTCGATGACGGCATCGTAGCCACTGATAACGAGTCAATTTTGGAAGCAGATGCTGATGATACTAATGACGGTGAAAATGGAGAAGGAGATGGAGCTGAAATAATAGACTTTGAAATACTGTGATGACTGTGATGTCTAAAATTACAATTTTTTTTTAAATAATTAAGTTGAAAAAATATTATTTTTTATCATACATAATTATAGATTAATGAGCGATAAAAGCAAGAAGCTTAGGTTTATTTATTTATTTTACTTATTATTAAATTCAATAAATCGTTAAAAAAAAATTCTCTCTAACTCGAATTTTTTTAAAACTCCCTCTAACTCGAACTAGTTTTGATATCCCGTGAAAGTTCGACTTAGAGGGAGTCGACTGTATATATATAAATTATATGTATATGCAAAACATAATTCTGGAAAGGCACAGCAAAGGTGCATATAGAAAAAATCTACCCATCGTTATTCAGCAGCAGTGGCCACTTCTGGAAAATTAAGAAGGGTGAGTTTCCTTATTAAAAAAAAAGCATATAAAAATTTCTGGTGAATATAATTGCATTTATATACATATATACATGTTAATATACATATATTTCCGAAATTTCGCGATTTGAATAAATGGGTTTTTTTGGTATTTTGTGGGGATTAAAGTGATTAAAGTAAAGATTAAATAAAACATATAGAGAAAGGCAAAAAGAGGATTGAAAATCCCATTCTTGTTAATAAATCGAAGACGTTGCGGTGTGGATAATAAGAATTTTTATTACGGTGTCGCGTTTGGATTAGTAAACACAAAGAATGCGTAATAATTTTAAAATTTCTTGAAACGTTCAATAATAAAAAGTATGAAAAGAATTGGTTTTAAGTATTTTACAAAGTAAAGAGATAAATTTACAATGAGTGAGTAAGTTTCATACAAAGAAGGAATGAGAAGGATGAGGAGAAGGGGATGGTAAGCTGAGGAGGAGAAGAAGCCTAGTTTAGGGGTTGCTTTAGAGAGAAAAGCAACCATGGTAGGGAGGGTACGGGCAACATTACTCGTACATCAAGAACACCTGTGATGTTTAGGCTGGCAATATTTTTTTTGTAGGAGCGACAGGTCCAAGAACCAAGACATATCGCTTAAGCAAATAGTGTCTGAACCAACTAGAATTACCCAAAATTCATCTACGTTAATAGACTATGTGGTTACGAACCATAGAAATATTCAGGCGAAAGTAATAAACGAATATAAAATCAGTGATCATGAGACTTTGGAAATAGTTTTCGAAACGAGCGTCGGTAATAAAGTATGTACTAAAAAAGTGATTAAGGCCGGTATTCACCGAGCGCTCATAACTTAAGAAGCTCATAAACGTATTCACCAAGCAATATTAGTGAAGATCTACGAGCGCTCTTAAAAGTTAGGAGTGGTCCCGACCACTCCTAACTTACGAGCGCTCTCTTCGAAAATTTGTTCGCTTGTGCGTGTGCCACGCACGCATTTGACTCGAATCCATGTGAGCAATGCCAAGTAGAAGAGTATCCATTTGCTGTCAAGACCAACATTACACAACATTTCACAGTTTGGGTATGCCTGAACAAGAGAGAGTGGCTCTCATTTTCGAACTTCGAAAAACACTTGCGAGTGGTTGGTGAATACCGCACAGAAATTTCAAGTTAAGAGCCGTTTAGGAGCGCTCGGTGAATACGAACCTAAGTCATTGGCATTTAAAGAGAGCATTTTTCGTAGAGAACTTATAAATAATGAAATATCAAGTATAAGTTCCAATGATGTGAATGAAGCAGCTAAAGTATTCAGTGGTAAATTAAAAAATAGTTTGGGTGCAATGGTGAAATCGAGAACAATTAGTAGAATAAATGGAAATTTCGGCTGGTTTAACGAAAATTTATTCAATATGAGGCGAATGAAAATTCAGCTACACCAAAGAGCTGTTTGGTTAAATAATACCAATGATTGGATTAGGTATAGGAAGATTGACCAAGCAACGGATCAAAAAACAATGTGGAGAAATATTAAAACTCTGGTACTAAATGAAGAAAAAAGTGAAGTTAGTAAAATAATCTGTGATGGAATTGTGATAACAAATAAGACTGATATAGCTAATAGCCTTAATATATTTTTTGTGAAAAGTGTGGAGGAAATAAATGATAAAATTCCTTTTGAACATTATACAAATTCAATAAATTTAAGTAATGAAAGAACTTTTAAATTTAATAGAATAAACATGAGTGAGTTAACTAATATATTGAAAAATATGAACAGTAAAAGAGACTTCAACGGTCTTTCAGCTAAAATGATATGTGCCTTAAATATAATTGGACCTACGTTTCTTAACATAATAAATGAATCGTTTAGTAGGGGTATTTTTCCTAGTCATTGGAAAGAATCAGTGGTAGTGCCAATTGAAAAGGTTAAAAAAACTGTAAATCCTGCTGAATTTCGCCCAGTCAATATGCTCATGACAGAAAGTAAAATTATTGAAAAACTAGTACATAAGCAGCTCCAAAATTTCATGGAATCTAATAACTATTTAACGGACTATCAGTCGGGGTTTAGACAACACCACAGCTGTGAGGCACTTCTGAACCTGGTAGTAACGCAGTGGAAAACGGAGGTTCATAACAAGAAAGTTATAGTTGCTGTCTTTCTTGACTTTCAAAGAGCATTCGAAACTATTGATCGGGATATACTAATTGAGAAGCTGAAGAGATATGGCATTCGGGGAGTAGAACTTGAATGGTTCAAAAGTTATTTATCTTATCGAACTCAGCGAACCAAGGTGGTGAATATATTCTCAGAAGCTTTGAATGTAACCTTGGGTGTACCTCAAGGAGCAGTTTTGGGAACTTTACTCTTCATTATCTACATCAACGATATTGAAACTGTTTTAAGGCATACAAAGGCTAGACTATTCGCAGATGATACGTTGCTATATGTTTCCGGAAGTTCAGCAGAGGAATGCGTCAATCAACTGAATGCAGATTTAAAAAACGTAGAAATGTATTTAAAAAAGAATAAGCTTAAACTTAACATTGCTAAAACAAAAGCTATAGTAATTAATGGGGAAAGTGTTCAAAATATTATTATCAATGAAGAAGCAATTGAAAAAGTTGAAGAGATAAAGTACTTAGGTATAATCGTGGATAAAAAATTAAGTTTCGAATCTCACATCAACTATGTATGTAACAAAATCGCTAAAAAAATTGGATTTTTCCAAAGAATAAGGTGTAGGGTGTAGTACCCCTTGGCATAATGGTTAGTGCGTTGGACTGTCATGCAGAAGGTCTCGAGTTCGATTCTCAGCCGCTGCAAGAAAGTTTTTTTCAGGGGTGTACTGCCTCTTGCGAGGAATTGACAAATCCTCCAAGAGTATCTCTTGTCATGGAAAGTGCTGCTCATTAGCCGTTCGGAATCGGCAGAAAATTGTAGGTCCCCTCCATTCCTGGTAACACGCACACAGGAATGGTTGAGAGTTGTAAGTCACTAGGTCCTGGTTCACTTCGAGCTGTTGCACCACCAAATTTATTTAATTATATAAGGTGTAGGGTATCTATGATTTGTGCAATAAAAATATATAATGTAATGATTAAACCACATTTTGAATATTGTTCAACAATACTATTTTTAGGATCTCGTCAAATGTCCGAAAGGTTACAAAAATTGCAAAATAGAGGTATGAGATGTATTTTAATGTGCGGTAGGTTAACGCATATACAATTGATGCTAGACACTTTAAAATGGCTTAACATTAACCAAAGAACAATAATGAATGTACTTATTTTTATATTCAAAATGAAGAATAATATGTTACCAAAATACCTTTATAATGAAATAGTTTATGTGTCAGATGTTCAACCATATAATTTAAGAAATAGAACAGATTTTAGACTACCGTTTCTTGCAACTAGTAGATCTCAAAATATATTGTACCATAAAGGTTTCAAATTATATAACGATTTGCCAATTGACTTAAAGTCAGAAAATAATTTAATTACAGTGCCGGTAAAAAAAATAGCACCACCGGTAAAAGTTTCATTTTAACTTTTTTAAATTAGTAAATGGACACATATTTCCAGCCTCTACTGTATTTTGTTATTGCTTGAAGTGTTAACTCTCTGTATTGTGTATCTCTGGCACTTAAATGGTAACGGTTCTTTTTTTACGAGGCCATATTGGGGAAAAACCCTTTTTTATTGCGGTAAAAATAATAGCACTGATCGCAGTTTTCGCTAGAAAAAAACATTTTTTGGTGTCATATTTCACGGTAAAGTAACCAAATGTTAAGATTTGTTAATTTTGAATAGGTTTCTTCATATTAAACAAAAAAATTACAGTTTTTCAAAGACAATGGGGCGTGGAAAACATTGCACAAACGAAAAACGTGAAATTATTAAAAAAATGATTTCAGAAGGTAAAACTTACGGAGAAGTTCGACGTTTTGTTGGCTGTTCCAACAAAATGATTCGAAATTCAATAATATACGCACCCAAAACCGAAACTTGTGGGCGAAAACCAGTTTTGTCGAAAACTCTTGTCAGACGCCTAGTCCGAGAAAGCCAAAAAAATCCTTTCAAGCCTGCAACTGAGCTCAAAAAAGACCTGAATATTACAGCTTGCGTTGAAACCGTTCGCCACAGATTAAGAGAACATAATTTAACAGCGTGTAGTCCCAGAAAAGTCCCTCTTTTAACTGCAAAACATGCAAAAAAGCGTTTAATGTTTGCAAGACAGCATTTGAACAGGCCAGTAGCGAAATGGCGCAACGTTTTATGGACGGATGAGAGCAAAATCGTGTTGTTTGGCGGTAAAGGATCTCGCTCCTACGTAAGAAGACCTCCAAAAGCGGAATACAAACCCAAATACACAAATAAAGTGGTTAAGCACGGAGGTTCAAGCATAATGGTGTGGGCTTGTTTTTCCTACTATGGAGTTGGACCCATATACTGGATTAAACCCATCATGGATCAACACGTCTACGTGAATATTTTGGAAAATGTTATGCTCCCGTATGCAGATGAAGAAATGCCGCTTTTGTGGGTCTTCCAACAAGATAATGACCCCAAGCACACCAGTAAAAAGGCAAGAAAATGGTTTGGAGATCATTCAGTTAATGTAATGGAGTGGCCAGCGCAATCGCCTGAACTGAATCCCATCGAAAATCTGTGGGCCGACGTAAAGAAAGCAGTCTCAGATATTAAACCGACCAGCAACGAAGCACTCTGGGCCGCAGTTAGGGCGTCCTGGGAGAATATTCCGGTTGAAAGGTGTCAAAATTTAGCTAATTCAATGACGAGACGTTGTGAAGCAGTAATAGCCAACAAAGGCTATGCAACGAAATATTAATTTTGTTGGACTACCTCTAAGGAATAAAATCATAGAAAAAGATTTTGGATTTTTACGATGATTTTGTTTTAAGTTGCACGATGAAGCAATGGTGCTATTATTTTTACCGCCTATTTGTTTGATTTGTTGGAGAAAATATAAGTTTTTTTCAAAAAGTTGATGAATAAAAATAAAAATTCTTTTTGAAATGTGTTGTTTTAACTTAATATAAACTTTTTGCATATTTAAAATTTCCCTCGATATATTGGCATACATTTTATTTTGCAACGAAATTTTTTTCTCGTAATGGTGCTATTTTTTTTACCGCAGCTGTATATTTAAAAGAAAGTTAATCTCATATGTAAAAACAAAGTATAACTAATAATAAAATTCATTAAGTTTTTTCTTTAATCTATTTTTAAGTTAAATTTTGTAAAAAATAGCTGAAGCTAAATAAAGAATCAAATCAAAATCAAAAAAAAAAAAACCACCCCCACGACTGAGCTAAGGGTTCCAAATGCCAGTATGGACCAAAAGGCAAAGTTCGTTACAATTGATTACGGAGAAAATTACTTCCCTGTAGTATGATATATGTATCTCCATTCGGTTCTTACTTACAATAGCCGCCAAATATAATCTCGATTTAGCCCAGATGGATGCTGTAAGTGCATTCCTACAGCACGACCTAATGGAAGAGTTTTTCATGATGCAGCCAGAGGGCTGCAGCGGCAGAAAAGTGATAGTCTGCAAGTTGAAAAAATCCCTGATGGCTTAAAGCAGGCTTGCCAGATTTGGAACGATTAGTAAGATGCGGCTCTGCAGAGGTTCGGTCTATTAAGATCTAGAGTAGATCCCCGCGTCTATTATACAACGAAATATTAAAGAGATTTAATATGCTCGATTACAACCCGTCGGAAACCCCCTTGGATCCTAATCAAAATCTAACAAAGGAGATGTGCGCACAAAACGAAAAATAGTGCGCTGAAATAAATGATGTACCCTATCAAGCAGCTGTCGGTACGGTAGAATTAGTAGATACAACCAAAACCCTGGAAATGCTCACTGGACTGCAGTCAAACGCATTTTTCTATATCTAAAAGGAACAGCCGATATGAAGCTAGTTTACACCATTGGAGAAGGTCACGTTTCCGGATTTTTATTGCATAATGGAACTATCTCTTGGAATTCGAAAAAAAACAACAAACCGATGCCATCTCAAGTCTGAAGCAGAATATATGGCACTAACTACAGTAACTCAACAAGCATTCTGGTTGATAAGCTTAAGGAAGGAGTTTATCACAAATTCAACAGATTCGACTACTATTCGATGCAATACCCAGTAGAAAAATTTGGTCCTCAAGGAAAAAATAAAGGTATATTCCTCATGAAAATTATGTGGCACTTTTATTGAGTAGAAGGTCTACATTGATTTCATTCATCGAAAGTCATGTGTTGACTAAAGTAATTGTTATATTTTTCATTTTTCTTAAATTAAATTAAAACAAAGCTAGCAATTTTGTTCTCACCTTAAATTATATTTGTAAGCTATTCTGGCAATGCCTACAATGATTTATTAAATAAACCAAGCTTTATTTTTAACATTGTTTTAAAAACCCTCTTTAATAAAATACACACTCGCTCGTCTTGGCTGTCACGTCAAACTTTAACATTTTTAAAATCGCCTTTTATTTCAATAATCTTAAAAGCCTTTTAATAATCGTTAACAATTTGGTGACCCCGACGTGATTGCCAGGATTCAGCATTCGTATTTATTTATTTATTTATTTATTTTCATCGATATCTATACACATTAAGATACAATATCTTATTTATTGTGATAGTTTTATAATGTTATTTTAAGGTATAAAAGCAAACTTAATTAACATAGCAAAATGAATATCATACTTTACAAATTTAAACAAATGAATTTAAAGTTATAAAGGAAAAATGGAATAATGGGAAACTGAGTAGTTAACAATATATAGATAAAGAATGTAAAATTAGCAATATGTAGTTTACTTAATTCATTGATTCTATTAATTTTATTAAAGGTAAATCCTTGCAATTAAAGAGAAGAAAAGTAAAGTTTTAATTTGTTTTTAAAGATCTGAGTATCAACAAGTATCCTAATATCATTTGGCAGAAAGTTCCATAGGCGCACGGCGTTGACAAAGAACTGTCGTTCTGATGTTAGGCAAGTATGTCGGGGGGTTATAAATTTGTTTGTTCTGTTAGAAGTAGGAAATTGAAGTCGAAAAAATAGGTATTGTGGTTGATGTGTCTGTTTAATACTGAAGAAAAGAAGAAGTGTTTGATACTGTATAAAATGTACAAACTGCATGTCGTATAAAGTAGAAATGTAGCCAGAGATGTGGACATACCTCTTAAGACCATAAATATATCTTACAGTGTTGTTAAAGGCAACTGTAAGTTTTCTTCTACTCTCCGAATCGCAGTTACAATAAATTTCACAACCAAACACAAGAGTAGGAATAATCATAGTTTTCGCCAACATTTTTCGAGTTGCTATAGGAGTTAGGTATTGGGATTCTTGAAGGACACGAAGTGTTCCGTAAACTTTACCAACAATTGAATTTATATGATTTTCCCAAGTTAAGGACCTGTTGAAGATCACTCCGAGATTTTTAGCAGTTTCCACAAAATCAATAGCAGTGTTATTAAGAAATAAGCGGGGGAAATATGAGAGATCAAGTGGCTTTTTAGAAATGACTAAGCATTTAGTTTTCGAAGGATTTAAAAACAGGCCATTTTGCTGGGACCAAAAATGGATGCTTTGAAGATCCTGCTTAATATTATGGACGCAGTTTTCAATAAGACCAAGGTGACTACTTAAATATAGTTGCACATCATCGGCGTACATCTGTATCAGTGTGTATTTAAGATTAGATGGCAATTCGTTTACGTAGAGTGAGAAAAGAATTGGGCCTAAAATCGATCCTTGAGGAACACCTTTTAAGACTGGCAAAAAAGGTGAGAGAATATCGGAAATAGATACAGCCTGCTTTCGTTCGCTTAAATATGATAGTACCAGATTAGCAGCAGAAAATGAAAAGTTAAATTGTTGTAATAGCTTTCGAATGAGAATTGAGTGGTTAATTGTGTCGAAGGCTTTTGAAAAGTCCAGTAAAACCAAGAAACTCACTTTATCGTCATCAATGGCTTGCCTTATATCTTCAGTCACATTCATAAGTGCGGTAATACAGCTATGTTTTGGACGAAAACCAGATTGAAAAGGTGTAAGCATATTTGATCTGTTAATATAAGTATTTATTTGTCTTTGTAATATTCTTTCAAAAACCTTAGAAAGAAAAGGCAGTATAGATATTGGACGAAAATCCTTGCCATTCGATTTTGGTACTGGAACTATCTTAGCTTGCTTCCAAAGTTTTGGAAAAATGCTAGTTGTGAGTATAGAATTAAATAAAAATGTTATGTAAGTCAAAATAACTGGAAGTAAGGCTTTTATAAAAATAGGATGTATACCATCAACTCCGACCGCATTTGACTTTACCAACAAAAAACTTTCAACCACATCAGTGCAATCAATACCAGAAAATTCGAAACCATATTCAGTGGCCGGAGAAAGGTCTACTTCTTCATTGGCTAATCCATAAGGATTAGTTATAGATGTATTGGGGAGTGTTAAAAATTGTTTATTTAACTCATTACTGTCGACGTTATAACACTCAGACCTTTTTTGCTTACCAATACCGACATCGCGAAGATTGTTCCAGAGTTTTCGACTATTCATATTTAAGCTGAGGCGGTTTTTAAAAATTTTTGCTTTTTCATTTCGTATCTTGCAAACAACTTGGTTCCTTAGCAGCCGATAAGATCTATGTAATTCTTCTAACTTATATCTTTTCCATCGAAGGTAAGCTTGATTTCTTTGGTACATGAGTGATGAAATTTCAGGCGTAAACCAAGATCGTGATTGATGTGTTACATATTTTTGTTTAAGGGGAACATGTAAATCAAAAAGATTTTTAATGTTCATTTGAAGGAATTCTACTTGTTCGTCTGGTGATGACATATAAAAAACTCTATCCCATTCAATCGTAGTAGCATCTTGCTCGAGAGCAGAAGTATTGATATTTTTAAAATCTCGATATTGAAAAATTGTTGGGGGTCTTATAATATTGAAATCAAAAGTAAGAAAAATAAGATCATGTTGAGAGAAAGCAGGTGCATTAAGTTGGTCATAAAATAAAACATCATTCCTGTTACTAACAAAAATAACATCAAGCAGTGAATTTGAGGTACTAGTGAAGTGAGTAGGCATATTTACATTCACCGCCGAGAGATTAAAAGACCTCATAGTATTAATAAGGTAACTTTCAGTTAATAGATTACTATTAATGTCCCCGCACAAAACAACCTTTGTTGACATCATAGCGATTTCTTCCATAAGAGTAACAAGAGTCGTAAAGTCAACATATCTGTTGGGTCTGTACACTGTGCCAAGTAAGAGTTTTTCATCCCCACAAACTAAATTCACAAAAATATATTCTATTTCACTACCAGGATCAGATACACAATTCAACTTGCAGGTAATACCATCTCGAACATAAATTGCAACACCTCCCCCTCTAAAACCACGATCCCCTCTAAAAAGTTTATAACCATTTAAGTGAAACATAGTACTAGAAAAATTTGTGAGAAACGCAGATGGCATCCACTCCAGAGCCCTCAAACACGAATCTAAACTCATCAATTTTTTTTCGCAGGCTTTGTGCGTTAATGTGACAAACTTGAAGTCCCGTACATTGATTGCAAAACACCCTTATCATTGTACGTAGCACTAATCTATTGCCATCGCCAACACCATTGGAGGAATTCATAATATTTTTAGTTTTTAATTTCAATAGCAAGGGTTTTACCAATAATTTACAAAAAAGAAAATGAACAAAAATATAATAAATATTGTTATATCAGAAATTAGGTATAGTAAACTAATGATAGCAATAATAATGATAGTAATAATCATAGAAGAATAAGGAATTATAAGAGAAAAAAAATAGAATGAAAATATGAAATTATATACTTATTACTACTCAGTTATAGAAAGAAATTAAAAAGGAAGAGAAAGAAGAAAAAAGAGAAAAGAGAAAAAAAAATACTCAATAAAATTTTACTATGTTGTTACAGCATTAATCATGGCAACCCTGGACAAGCTTTCGTTATTGCCGATAAGAACAGCATCCTCATCTTGTTGACATTTTACGTACACCAGTCCCCGTCTTGTAAACACAGATGACAGTTTGTTTTGTTTTTTTAACTTGAGTGCAGACTGCAACAACAAGTGATTTTTTTTTGACAAGCATTCGCGAAGAAAAATAGGGTTATCTGCATTTCGGCCAAAATTAACATCGCGAAGACAAAGCGGCTTGTTGTTATTTTGTTTACAATGTTTTGCCACCAATTTTAATAAAGTGTTTTTATCATATGGCGTAGTAAATTTAGATAGATAGATACAAGTTTATTTCCCTTTAAAATCATTATACAATAAATCAGAAAAAATAAATTAATATAACTTAAGGAAATTAATGACATTTTATATTTTTATAAAACTAAGGTACTAAAAATAGTGTCAAATGCCACTATAAGCATAAAAACTCAAAAAATTCATACGGGTGGGGTGACCCAATACAACAACATAGTTCAAATAAGGAATTAAGAAATGTAGTAACTTATAAAAAAAATAATTGTTATCAAAAGCTGTTAGATATACACCTAATAAAAGAAAGAAGAGATTGTTTAAAATAATATATTTTTATAGTATTTTTCCAAAAACAAAGAATAAATAATTACACAGGTCTACAAAAAAAAAAAATTTTTTTGGTGCCTTGAGTTTTGCAGCTGATTTTATTTATACTTCTAACGCTGATTTCAAAACTGAAAACCATTTTTCCCTAGCAGCTCTAGTTTTTGAGTTACAGAAATATTCAATTTACGCTAATTTAAAAAATTCATATGCAAGAAATTCATATGAAAGAATGTTCGAAGGGGAATTGTTAGCCCCTCTACCTGTCATAGAAGGGTAATTATTACCCCCTCTACCTGCCATAGAAAGATAATTATATAATTAAAATAATAGAACCTAAATTTTGCTATATAAGACAACTGTGTTGCCGACCTGGACAGTTTGTTTTTAATAGTGAAAGGGTAAAGTTGGTTGTAAAGAGATAAGTAAATTGTTTTCGAAAATTAGTTTCGGTATATTTGAATGTTGAACAATAAATTGTTTGGTTGTAAAAAAGTGAAGTGTTTTATTTACGAAATAAATAAGTGGAAGTTTTAAACAAAGTGAATAAGTTTTATTTATTACGAACCCTTGGTAAAACATTACAATACTTTAAGTGATTAAGAGCTAATTTTCAAAAATGTCATCTAGCCGCAGAATCTGTGTAAATCATCCCGAACAATTTTGTTATGTATGTGGTAAATACACGGCAAATCAGAACAGAAAATCCATTACTGAATTTGTGAAGAAAGAATATAGCTATAGTCTTGGAAAAGATTAAGTATCACGAACATGGGTGGGTCATTTGTGTTGACTTGAAAATGGTTAACTTTCTCCTTGGACAGCAAGGTGGATACACAAAATATCCCTGCTTCTTGTGCCTTTGGGATAGCAGAGCTAAACAAGATCACTGGGTAAAAAAAGACTGGCCTGAAAGAGAGAACATGGTTGTTGGAGGAAAAAATGTTATTAATGAGCCTTTGGTTGATCGGAATAAAATAATCCTGCCTCCACTTCATATAAAACTTGGCTTAATTAAGCAATTTTTTAAGGCTCTAGATAAGGATTCATCATGTAAGGATTAAGCATTGAAAAAATAAAATCTGGTATATACGATGGACCTCAAATCCGACGGTTAATAAAGGACACCAATTTTGTTGAATCTATGAATGAAAAAGAGCGAAAAGCGTGGACATCATTTGTGTCAGTTGTCGAAAACTTTCTAGGCAACAAGAAGGCTTTAAATTATAAGGATTTAGTTCAGAACATGCTGACTGCTTTTCGTGAGCTTGGATGCAACATGAGCATCAAGGTGCATTACTTGCAAAACCATTTGGACCGGTTTCCTGAAAACTTGGGAGACTTGAGTGAAGAGCAAGGTGAACGATTTCACCAGGATATAAGGACAATGGAAGAACGATACCAGGGCAAGTGGAATACGCATATGATGGCAGATTACTGCTGGAATCTGCTAAGAGATTGTCCGAAAAAAACACATTGCAGATCAAGCAAAAAACGAAGCTTCTTGGGTTCCAGTACATCAAATCAGCAGTGAAAAATATATTGTATATGAAATGTACTCGCTAGTATCTTGTTAATAAAATTATTATTTTATTATTTTTTTATATTTATATGTAAATATCACTAAATGAGCTTGGATTTTCAAAAAAAAAATGTTTTACTTTCTTCTTTTCCCAATTATTTTGGGTATTTCTAAGTGGTGTCAGGTTTGCAACACCCTACCCCATAACATGAAAACGGGAGCTGCTAGGCAAAAACCGATTGCAGATTCGTTTTCAGGAGGTCAAATTTACTAAAGAACAGTTCAAAAAGTATCGGCACCAAAATGTGTGTATACCTGTGTTATTAAACCAAAACATCAGAGAAGACAGATTCAATACCAGCGTGATCAAAATGTTCAAGCCATTCTTTTATACGTTTTACAAACATTCCAGAATTACTAAGTGATCTGATAGAAAGGGGAAGTTTATTAAAGAGACGACAAGAAAAGACTGAATAAAAGTTACGAAAAGCGGTGGTGCGAAAGACAGGTACACTCACAAGATTTAAAAAGTTACCACGAAGATTATAACTTGAAACTAATCTAAAATTTAGATTTCCCGATCTCAGAAAGAAAGCCTTTAACACCTTAAAACAATAGAGATGCCTAACCGGAAGCACTTTCAGATTGCAGAAAAGTTCAAAGCTTTTATGTCGATATTTTCCAGATTTTTCTGATGACATATTTCTGGAGAGTAAGTAACATTTGAATTTTGTTTCTATAAGCTCCCCCCCAACAGGCAATTGCATATTGCAGTTTATAATGGAAAATGCCATAGTATATAGTTGTTAGGAGTTTAGTAGAACAAACACTTCTTAGGAAGAAATAAAATGCACGACTGGGTCGCACGAACTTGCTCCTATGTAATCGACTGGGAATTTTAAAAACGAATGTTATTAGAGAAAACTGTTCATAAGGATACAATTAATTTTTAAATTCTTTTAGTAGGAACAGAATGCTATGCAAATATAAATTTATGCAAAAACAAAAATTATAAGTCCTTGTAGTGGTTTCTTTAAAAGAAGCTTTTATATACAAACTTTTTAAAAGCTTTTTAAGAAAAAAATTTGTTACGCTAATTTAAAGTTTTTATTATTGTTCGAATAAAAATTAAATTTACAAAAAGAAATATTGACCCGTTTCTGAGATATCGAATTTTCAAAAAAAGAAAAAAATAGATTTTTTTTTTCAAAAATTCAAAAAATATTTATTTTAAAGTTTTCAAATGCAATGTGTTTTAGACCTTTTAGAAGCTTCTCTATAAAAATTTTCATTAAGATCCGTTATGTGGATAATGAGAAATTCAAAATTCGAAAAAATGGTTCTATGGTAGGTACAAGCTGTAATATCTTAATTTCAAAATTTTTTTTATTAAATTAAAGATCGTAAAATTTAATTAAAAGAAAAAAAATTTTATCAAAATTCTAGGTGCCGTTTTCGAGAAAAATACGATTTTTGAAAACCATTTTTTTTAATTTTTTAGCATTTGTATGGTAGGTACCTTTATTTTTAGGTAAAATAAAAAAAATTTGTTCACATTTTGTAGATTATATTGAGAAACTTTTATTTATGAAGTTTAAAAAAAATCTAGCATGGGGTTTTCGAAATATTGAGTTTTGAAAAAAAATTTTTGAAGTTTTTTTTTAAAATCCAAAAAAAAATTTTTTGAAAATTTGAGTACACAATTCTATTTATGTTTTCGGGGAGCTTTAGCTAAAAAAAAATGATCAAAATCGGTCGAACCGTTTTTGAGAAAATCAAAAACAAAAAAAATGGTTCCATGGGGGGTACCCTCAATAACCATTTTTCGGAAAATTTTTTTCAACAAATACCTAGATTTAATTAAATGAAATTTTTGTGTGTTTTTATTTTTAAAATCTGTCGAACAGTTTTTGAGAAAAAAAAATGTTTATAAAATTTCGAAAAAAATTCGTATGGGGGTACCGTTATTTTTGGTCTTAAAAAAAAAAAGAAAAAAACGTGTGGGGGGAAAAAATTAAAAATGATATCTACCAAGTTTAAAGAAAATCGGCCGAGTCGTTTAGCCTGTAGTCGAACAGACAGACAGACAGACAGACAGACAGACAGACAGACAGACAGACAGACAGACAGAATTGCGAGACCCACTTTTTTAGTCTTCGCTATCATCGTAATGTCAACTTTGATCAAAATCTCGAGTTCGATTTTTTTTCCGAATGCATAACTTGCCTTATAGTACCTATAAGTCGCAAGTAAAAATTTCTCAATGTCCAGTTAAAATATTTCCTTAAGGATTCTATTTGACATAAAAAATTCATCCTAGAGTCAATAAAGAGTCCTAAGTACTTGAATTCATTAACATTTTCCACCACAAAACAATTATCGCTGCAACTCAGATTGTCATGGAAAGTAAAAGATGAAGATATAGATGAACACGATGCGCACGAATTTATCTTAAACTTTTGACATTCAGGAGCATGGTATAAAACATCAGTTTCAAACGTGTTTTGTGAAGACAAATTGAAAAATATGATTTTTGTTTTGGAACTGATAATCAACCTGTGTACAGAGAACCAAGTTCTTAATAAGTTTAAATCCCAATTTATGTCTGCAATTAGGTTTAGTGCACTATTAGAACCATAAGAACAACCTATGTCATCGGCAAATGCGGTAAGTGTACTTTTAAATTTTAAACTAAACAAAGAATTAATATAGATTAGAAATAGAATTGGTCCTAGGACCGACCCCTGAGGCACACCAATATTAAAGAAAACTAAGCTACTTCTAGTATTTTCTATTTTAACTCTCTGCGATCTATTTAGCAGATACGACCTAAACCAATCCAGCATAAAGCCACGAAAAACCAGCATTTTCAAGTTTTCTCAACAATATGTCGTGGTTGACCATGTCAAATGCTTTTGTAATGTCCACAAATAAGCCACATGTAAACATATTTCCATCCAAGTTAGAGAAAATTCTTGAACAAAATTCTAAAAGGGCGTCTTCGGTAGATTTTCCTTTTTGAAACCCAAATTGAATTGGGTTAAAGAACTTGGTCTTATTCAAAAATTTAACTACCCTTTCTTTTACAAGTTTTTCAAATACTTTTCCGACAGAGGGAAGAAGTGAGATAGGTCTATAATTTGTCATCTCTTCCACTGACCCTTTTTTGAAGAGAGGTACAACATCCGCACATTTCAATTCATCAGGGAAGACACCAGAAAAAATACTACAATTAAACAAATGTGCTAAGACGTCTACCAAAAAGCAAGCAATTTTCTTAAGGGTAAGGTTAGAAATGCCATCAACTCCACAAGCATTAGAATTTTTGAGACCACCAATCGCTTTCAATATTTCCAAACTAGTAAAAGGACTAAAAACAAAGCTATTTCTACTTATAGTTTCAGGACAATTGAAAAAACATGAACTAGAACAAGCTTGGCACGAATGCTGAATATCCGGGGCTTGTGATTCACTGGCGACCGAGGAAAAATATTTGTTGAACACTTCAGCAATCTCTTTTCCATCCGTCACTTCAGAAACCCCAGAACGAATAACAAAAGGTTTTTTTGAAGACGAGTTTTTATTGAGGATACTATTTACAACTTGCCATTCGCTTTTTAAATTGCCTTTAGCTGTATTTAGTTTAGTGCGGTAGTAATTCTCACGACAAATCTTAATTTCTTTTCTCAGTTCCATGCACAATTTCTTATATTTGCTCTTTAGGTGAATGCTGGTAGGATTCCGAACACACTTAAGTTTAAGTTTATTTTTAGTTTTAATTTTAGTAAGTAATTGCATAGAAATCCAGGCCTTCAGTTTTTTCTTAGAGCTATTTTCTATATGTTTTTTTAAAATTTTGATAAAAATTGAATAGGATAAAATAGCATCACTTTTTTCAAAAACATCTTCCCAAAATTCATATAAAAGATTTTGTCTTAACTTCGTAAAATAAATTTTTGTGATCATAATAGAGGTAGGAGAATTGTTAACTTTATTCGGTTTAGAAATGTTGACCAATAGACCTGTCATCGCATGATCAGTTATCATAAAATCAAAAACGAATTTTCTACAACAACGCGACAAATTAGCGAAACGTCCATAGATATGATCTAAACAGGTACCTGAAACCATTCTAGTAGGCTCATTTATAAAACATTCAAGACCATAGGAAGCTAACAGGTCGCTGTAAGTTGCAGTCATTTCACTATTTTCTAAAATATTTACATTAAAATAACCTACAATAATAAAATTTTTTGATCTTTCTCTCTCCAATACATTAGAGAACTCCTCAATAAAAGAAGACACACTAAACATATGCAATCTATACACACACAAAAAAACATATGATTCTTTTCCCAATTTAAGACAAACTTTCAAAATATCCGCACACATAAAGTCTAATTCATATACTTCACAATCCTTAAAATCCTCTTTAATGAAACATCCAACACCACCTGCCGCGTAACTTTCATTTGTCTTGGCAAAAAAATTATAACCGGGCAAATAGTAGTCACTTTTTTCAAGGCCATAAATCCATATTTCAGAGATAAAAATAATATCTGGAATGCATTCAAACGAGTCTAAATGTGATACAAGGACTGCGAAATTTTCTCGCAAGCTTCTGATGTTTTGGTGTACAATAAACAGTTTATCATCACAGTAATTAGGATTTGAAAAAACATTAAAACAATTAGAGCTACTGAGATCAAGAGAAGAAAAGTCATCAATTAAATCATCATTTTCATATACAAAATTCATTTAAAAAGAAAATAATAATAAAAAGAGATAATTAGCACTAAATAAGTGCAAGATCACTAAAGGATTTAATTGAGATGACCTTTTCTCCCTCATTCTTTCTCATGAGAATTTGGCTATCTTTAAACCATAAATACTTGTAACCCTCTTTCTTTTTCCTATCTTTTGCTTGCATGAAAAGAGCCTGCGAAAATCTCGTAAGTGCATCGTTGATATAAATATTTACGCTTGCACTGCCACTGCATCTACCGCTACCAACTCCCACGTCGTCGCCGCTGCCACCAGAAACAAGTTGAACACCTTCACCGCCATCTCCACCATTATTACGATTCGATAAGAGAAGCTTACTTTTTTTCTTTGCTTTCTCTTTCATTATTTGCTGTTTGATGTGGATATCAGAGAATTTAATGCAGATGATTGATTTATCAGCCGCAGAAGTTACACCATTTGCCTCTTTTTGTGTGTGTACCTTTCTAACGTAACATTTTTTTATTTGGTCATCGGGAACATCGATCGAGAGGCATTTTGAGAAAATGTGTTGTGCTTCTTTTTGCGCATTGCTGTCGTTCACACATGGCACTCCAACGATTTCAATACACTTCTTTAGATGATGCTGCTGCTGCCAATTGAGTCTGCTCTCCAGAATTTCAAGCTTAGTTTTTAAAGCCATATTTTCTGCACTCAGTTCATTAAGAGATCGTAGGTAACAATCGACTTTGTCTTCCAGCTTGGTTAGTTTTGCATATACCATTTGGATAGTGCATTCGTTGCTATTGCTACTCTTGGTGTTGTCATTTACATGCTCAGTCGACTCAGAGAACTGAGCGCCGACGGTGTTGTTGTTGCTTGTTGATGATGTAGCACAACTATTTGACCCAGTTATGTGTACCGACAACCGATGAAATTTGGACTTTGCCGCGCAAATATTACAACGAAATATTTTTCCTGATTTTGTTTGCTTAATGTCTTGTGGTTTAACTTTAATGCAAGCGAGATGAAAAAGAGACATGCATTCAGAGCAAGAGATTTTTTCACTTGTACTTCTATCAATCTTTTGTGAACACTTAGAACAAATCATTTTGAAAATTTTTATAAGAAATGAACGTATAAAAACTAAGAGTGTTTCAATGTAATGCGCACCCCACGACACTTCAACTGAAACTGATGATGATAGAAGAATCAGGTGAATTGGAAATCGATGGTCGAGTACGAAAAATGTTAACCAGTGTTGGTGGTTTTGCGCTGAGTGAAAGACACAAATTATGAAATATTCCTTTAAAATTTTCGTCGGGTGAAAAAGGAATTCCATTAAGAACGGCGTCACAAGCAACATTTCGGTTTTCCTGAATCTCCTGTGTTTTATTCATTTCGTCTAATTCATTTCGAAGTGCGGAAAGATCATTTTTATATTTGTTTATATTTAAAGTGCAAGTTGAGAGCTCAGTTTTGACATCTGTTAATGTTGCATTTATATTGTTTACATCGTTTTTAAGCATCATGTTTGCAGAGTCCAAGTTTGATTGACATGATTCAATCTTCGATACTCGTGTACCTAGCTCAATGATCTCGTTTTTTATTTGTGTTAATTGTGCATTAATATTTAAAGAAATTCGTTCCTCAGTTTCTTGTAGTTTTGTTGAAATGAGTGTATTAATTTCAGTTGTAATACTATCTTTTTGCGCCTTAAGTCTATCGTCCATTTTTTTCCACATATCGCCATCGTCCTCAAAGCTTTTTTTCGTATTTTTGAGAGAGAAGTTCGATGTGTTTAGTGGTGTTTATTTTGCGTTCACTAATACCACGGCGTGTTGACATTTTAAAGAAGTATATATGTATACACAAGATGTTTTATATGCTCCAAAATTAACTTTTTATTTTATTATTATATTATATTAAATTTATGATGTTCACCAGCAAAATATAACAAATTAATCGATCGCACAGAAATAGTTATTTTTAAGACAGAAAGTGAATATGGGTGTTCCTTGACTAAAAGAAAACTTGATAAAAGGTATGCCCGATATAAAACACGTCTACTCGCTAGCTTTCATACTTATTAATTAGTAAAATATATAAATTCCACATTTGGTTTCGCGAATCTTCGTATCTCACGTGGGAAACATCATTGACACATGCCTAAGCCAGAGGAGGTTAAGATGTCTAAAATCGAAGAGCTCCGCAATAAAAGACAGGTGTACTTAAAACAATTGGATCGTATTAAGGAATTTGCAACTCTGAAGGCTGAAACAGCAACACCAGCAGACCTTAACATCAGAATCCAGGCACTCGATGCTTGTTTCAAAGCATTTTCTACCATTCAAGCTAAGTTGGAAGACAGCGACCCTAAAGAGTATGAGAAGTATGAGCGTTCAAATTATGAGGAACTATATTACACCGTCCTACCGGCATTGCAGACATATCTACAAAAAGCAGAGCAGCCTTCGACATCGGATGAAGGAGCTCCAAAGAAAAACTCTGCAATTTCCGATATTATAAAATTACCAAAGGCTAACATCCCTACGTTTTCTGGTATTATAACCGAGTGGATGTCATTTTTTGATGCTTTCGATTCGCTTGTTCACTCCCAACCAAGCTTAAGCAATGTGAGCAAGTTTCATCATCTACGTGGTGCTCTCAGTGGTAGCGCAGCATTGATTGTTAAATCGTTGGAGGTTACCGACACGAATTATCACGTGGCCATCAAAATGCTTCAAGAAAGGTACGAGAACAGGAAGGTTATTGCTCATGAACACATAAAGCAGCTTTTTGACGCGCCGCCAACTCAGAGAGGTTCCGCATCATCACTTCGAAACTTGATTGACACCTTCAATGTTCATTTGCGAGCCCTCTCATCACTTGGACATTCAACTCATCACTGGGGTGACCTCATAGTTTACATCATCACCTCTAAATTGGATGCAGCAACATTGACCAAGTGGCAGGAAGAGGCACCAGCTGATCGACTTGCCAGTTATCAAGAGATATCCAAATATCTAATCAAACGCAGCCAAATATTGGAAGGGATGGTAAGCCAAACACCAATAACGAAGGTGAGTCCTAATCATAAGGTAGACACTAGATTTAAAAACGTACCAAAATCTTCGCAATCACAAAAAATACGCAGTGTGCCCACTGCTTTAAACCTGGCCATGTTATAACAAGATGCTTTCGCTTCCTTCGTTTATCACCTGAGGAGCGTAAACAGCAAATAACATCTCTTAGAATATGTCACAATTGCCTTAAAATCGATCATACTCTGGAAAGCTGCACTTCATCGAATTGTCGAAGTTGTGGTCAGAAGCACCATTCATTGCTTCATCAAGATGGTCCAGTTACTAATTTTCCATTTAATCCAAATGCTAGCGAATACACTCCTCATTCATCATCTTCTAACAATTCAGCTGCTCTCTCCGTATTTGGCACCACCCGCACTGAGACTACGACTATTTTAGCAACGGCAATAATCTATGCTCTCGATTATCAAGGTTCTCCAGTTGCGTGCCGTGTACTCTTGGACTCTGACTCGCAAATTAATTTTGTTAATGAACAATTTGCTCAACGCATTGGTTCGATTCGCTCAAAAACCAACCAGTCATACTCTGGCATCTCCTCGGTAACAAAGCAAGCATTTTATAAAGCTTTCTTCAAAATAAAATCTCGTTTGACTAGTTTCTCATCGTCAATTGAAGCCGTTATACTTCCGAGAATAACATCAGGGGCCGAATTACCGCTTCAGTGACGAGTGAGTGAGTCCCATCAGTGATCGAATGAAAATGTCAAATTGGAGTAATTTATTGCTCGATAACGTAAGCGGTAATCCCAAACTCACATAATTCAGTCACGTATTACTCGATAACTGATGCGGTAATTTGGCTCCAGGGTTCCTACCATCTGAGAAAATAAACACTACTATTCTTGGTATACCATCTAACATAAGCTTGGCAGATCCAAACTTTCAAATTCCACAAAAAATAGACTTGCTGCTGGGAGCTGAGCTTTTCTTTTCACTTCTATTGCAAGGTCAAGTAAGGCTGGAAAATAATTCAACAATTTTGCAAAATACTCAGTTTGGATGGGTAGTTAGTGGCAATTACCCAGGGCTACCAAAGCAACATGATTGTAGAAAATCAATTTGAAGACAATCTGTTAGACCAGCGTTTGAAAAGTTTTTGGGAAATCGAAAATCGTTCGTTTCCAGCACATATGTTATCGAAAAGCGAAGTTTCTTGCGAACAGCACTTTATCCACAATATTCGACGCCTAAACTGTGGCCGATATCAGGTTAGACTGCCTTTCAAATATGACCCTTCCACCCTAGGAGTTTCATACAACGCAGCGCTAAGACGTTTCAACCTCCTGGAAAGAAAACTCTCAAAGCACACTGAGTTACGTCAACAATACACTGAGTTCATAGCCGAGTACATTCAATTGAATCATATGGAGCTTGTTGATTTTGTCGATCATTCTCAGCCACATTTCTATCTCCCTCACCACTGTATTCTTAAGCCCGGCAGCAGTACAACAAAATTAAGAGTTGTTTTTGATGGCTCATGCAAATCCGATTCCGGTAAATCTCTCAACGAAATTCTAATGGTCGGGCCTGTTGTTCAGCCTGATTTATTTTCAATTGCGCTTAGATTTCGCATGCATCGCTATGTTTTCACCAGCGATATTACTAAAATGTATCGCCAGGTTGTTGTGGATCCGCGAGATCGCAATTTTCAATTGATCCTTTGGAGAAATTCAGATGCTGAACCTTTAAAAACCTATCGCTTATGCACAGTAACTTATGGAACCTCTGCTGCTTCATATTTAGCCACTCGCGTATTGAATCAACTAGCACATGATGAACAAAGGAATTTTCCTTATGCTGCCAAGGTCGTCAAATCCGACTTTTATGTTGATGATGTGTTATCAGGCTCAGACTCTCTTGATGAAGCTAAACAAATTCAGGCGGAACTAATAGCTTTATTAAATAAGGGTAAACTCGAACTTAGGAAGTGGTGTTCCAATTCTGAGACTTTATTAGAAAACATTCCAGTTGATCAAAGAGAGTCCTATTTTCAAATGCAAAGCAGTAGTGTTGTCAAAACATTGGGTATTGTTTGGGACCCGAATGCAGATGTATTTATGTACAAAGGTGACCATCTACAGCCTGTTCTACAACACACAAAAAGATCTGTGCTTTCGGACATCGCTCAACTATTTGACCCTCTGGGACTAGTTAATCCGGTTATTGTTCTTGCTAAAATTTTCATGAAACAGTTATGGCAAACGAAGCTGTCTTGGGATGAAACGCTCCCGGAAGAATACTCCAAAAAGTGGAATGACTTCCGACAAGAATTTAGCCTTCTTCAACAGCTACAAGTACCAAGGATGGCTATATCCACCCAAAAGGCAGGAGCTCAAATACATGCATTTGCAGATAGCTCCGAGCTAGCATATGGGACTTGCATATATATACGTTCATTTTCAGAAGATGGGAGCATACAGACCAGGCTCTTAGCAGCGAAATCAAAGGTTGATCCCACCAAGGTCACATGCTTACCACGACTAGAGCTGTGTGCTGCCGAGATGGCAGCCCAATTCACGCATCGTATAGGACAAATTCTAAGCATTGATTACAAAAACATTTATTACTGGACTGATTCATCAATTGTATTGTCTTGGTTATCGGCAGAATCATCAGCATGGAAAACCTTTATTGCTAATCGTGAAGCTATCATACAGGAAACAACTAACATGCAACAATGGCGACATGTAGAATCCAACTTGAACCCAGCTGACATCATTTCGCGTGGAGCGCGACCTTCTACATTGATTCAATCAGACTTGTGGTTTTTCGGCCCTGAATTTTTAAGGCAAAAGGAAGAAAATTGGCCATGTTCAAAACCACATATTCCAAATATTGATGAAAATACCCTAGAGCGACGAAAGATTAAAATTGTACTGTCTGCACAAGCCAAAATTGATTTAATCACAGATATTAAATACCATACATCTTATATCAGATTACTACGAGTTGTTTCATATGTAATTCGCTTCAAAATTAATGTTTTAGCTAGAATTGTAAAAAGGAAGATCAAACTAGGTCTTAGCACAGCAGCTCCAGGAGACACTGCTCCAAACACTGAGGTTTTGTCGGGTCCAATCACCGCAAGTGAAATGAAAATTGCACTGAAAAAAGCATTATTAGCATGGTTCAAGAAAGTTCGTTCGCTGTAGAGCGAGCATCATTAAGCAAATATGATGAAGTTTCCAAACAGAGCAGCTTACGATCGCTGGCACCCTTTTTGGATTCAGATGGAATAATAAGAGTGGGTGGCAGGATTAGAAACTCCAACCTTGCATTCGATGCCAAACATCCTTATTTATTCTTATGCAAGTGAAATTTTGGGCTTGATGTTCATAGAAAAATGAATGCAATCAATTAAAAGTTAATCCATTCTTTTCCCAACGTTTCTCCGGTTGTTTTCCGGCATCATCAGGGGTTTCAATTTTATTAGACCTTATGAAATACAATTTTATGAGTTTTATAATGTAAAATAATAAATGAATAAACATACTTTTTATACAATTTTACATAACACAGTTCAATAAATAACACTTAAATAAATAACACTTATTTGACAAAAAGAAAAGGAAAAACAAACAAGCAAATTAAAAACTAATATCACAGACTATTTCTTATGGCAACACTATATATTGCATTTATATTATCACTGTCTTCTTTGTGGTTCATAGTCTTATTTATGTTTTTTTGGATATGAAGACTCTCCAGAGTGTAGCGGATCCCCATTCGTCTCTCCTTGTCAATAATCCTCACATTGTCAGTCTGGTTGATGGTCTAGTTCGATCATATGTTGTGAGAGAGCTGTTGCTGTTTTTTTCCTCCTTATGTCAGCCTTATGCTCCGTAATCTCACTCCCAAAGCGCGTTTTGTCGTCCCAATGTATATTTGTTCACACTCTTCTTCATTTTTACCTTTACATGGAATTGCATATATGACGTCATGTTGATCTGTTTTATTAATCGGTGGTTTGGTATTAGTGAATATTTTGCTGAGTGTATTGTTTGGTTTGTGTGCAAAAGCCGCTTTTTCTTTGTTGAACTCGAAAGTTTGATGTAGTGATGGATTGTCTGTGAGGCGTGGGACGTATGTGATTGAGTAATATCTAGTGTTACCAGTTGTCTGTTTTTTTGTTTGTTGAGTATTTTTATTGTTTATTTGTTGGATTTTTGTATATATAAGTTCGTTGATGGTTTGTGTTGGGAAGCTGTTGTTTCTGAGTATTGTTTTGATTTTTGTTGTTGGTTTGATGAAATTTTTTGTCACTGATGTCCATTACTTTGTTAATGAAGTTTCTGGCTGTATTTATTTTATATTTCATTGGTAATGATGACATAAAGTTAATCATTCGTCGTGATGACATTGGTTTTGAGTACCAGTCAAAAATTAGTTTATTATTGTCCTTTATGATTCTTACGTCTAAGAATGGGATTGAATTGTTATTTTCTATTTCAATTGTGAATTTTATTTTTGTGTGGTATTCATTAAGTGTTTTGAGTATGATGTCTGTGTCTTTCTTTTTAATTATGGCGATCATGTCATCAACATATTTATTTATGAATTTGATTTTGGTGTTGTGTTTTTTTAGTTTTTCAATTGTTTCCTCTAGTAGATGGTCAAGTACATACAGCCAGAAACTTCATTAACAAAGTAATGGACATCAGTGACAAAAAATTTCATCAAACCAACATAACAAAAATCAAAACAATACTCAGAAACAACAGCTTCCCAACACAAACCATCAACGAACTTATATATACAAAAATCCAACAAATAAACAATAAAAATACTCAACAAACAAAAAAAACAGACAACTGGTAACACTAGATATTACTCAATCACATACGTCCCACGCCTCACAGACAATCCATCACTACATCAAACTTTCGAGTTCAACAAAGAAAAAGCGGCTTTTGCACACAAACCAAACAATACACTCAGCAAAATATTCACTAATACCAAACCACCGATTAATAAAACAGATCAACATGACGTCATATATGCAATTCCATGTAAAGGTAAAAATGAAGAAGAGTGTGAACAAATATACATTGGGACGACAAAACGCGCTTTGGGAGTGAGATTACGGAGCATAAGGCTGACATAAGGAGGAAAAAAACAGCAACAGCTCTCTCACAACATATGATCGAACTAGACCATCAACCAGACTTTGACAATGTGAGGATTATTGACAAGGAGAGACGAATGGGGATCCGCTACACTCTGGAGAGTCTTCATATCCAAAAAAACATAAATAAGACCATGAACCACAAAGAAGACAGTGATAATATAAGTGCAATATATAGTGTTGCCATAAGAAATAGTCTGTGATATTAGTTTTTAATTTGCTTGTTTGTTTTTCCTTTTCTTTTTGTCAAATAAGTGTTATTTATTTAAGTGTTATTTATTGAACTGTGTTATGTAAAATTGTATAAAAAGTATGTTTATTCATTTATTATTTTACATTATAAAACTCATAAAATTGTATTTCATAAGGTCTAATAAAATTGAAACCCCTGATGATGCCGGAAAACAACCGGAGAAACGTTGGGAAAAGAATGGATTAACTTTTAATTGATTGCATTCATTTTTCTATGAACATCAAGCCCAAAATTTCACTTGCATAAGAATTAAAATTTATATGTTCAATACAAAAACTTAAAATTAAATCCTTATTTATTGCCCAATCCGCACGTCTTTACCAACTCCGTAATTCGGTACTTCCATTATAAAAATGATCACTTGATCCTCAAAATCTACTAGCAGTCGTTCGTCAACAATTTTGGCCAATAAATGGAAGAGTATTGACAAAGAAAATTGTGCGTAAATGCATCTTATGCACTCGTTGTCAACCAAGGCCTCTTGAACAATTTATGGGAGACTTACCATCATCTCGCGTATTACCAGCAAGGCATTTCTCGACAGTAGGAGTTGACTTTTGTGGTCCTTTTCTGGTGCACTATCGAAGGAGAGGCGTAGCACCTGCAAAAGCATACGTTTCCGTATTCATCTGTTTTTCAACTCGTGCAATTCATCTTGAGCTAGTCGAGAACCTCACTGCTGCTGCCTTCATAGCAGCTCTCAAGCGCTTTACTGGCAGACACGGCTTATGTTCAACCATATATAGCGATAATGGACTTAACTTTATTGGGGCAAGAAACGATCTCCACGATTTGTACCAGCTTTTCATGAAACAGGAGACCAATGCAGATATCTTAGCCATGTGCGCGGAGGATGGAATAGAATGGAAGACCATACCACCCAGATCTCCACATATGGGGGGAATTTTGGAAGCTGCTGTCAAGTCAGCGAAGTTCCACATGAAAAGATTAATGCACTTGATTTCACCTACTTATGTCGAATTCACTACAATTCTCATTCAAATAGAGGCTATATTAAATTCTCGCCCCTTAACACCCATTTCTAATGATCCTAATGATTATAATTTTTTAACTCCTGGTCATTTTTTAATAGGTGGGCCCCTCACGGCAATTGTGGAAAATAACCTTAAGGATGACAATCTGAACCGTCTTTCGCGATGGCAGCGAATGCAATGGGCAACACAAGAGTTTTGGGCAAGATGGTCCTCGGAGTACCTACAAGGGCTGCAAAAACGAAACAAATGGAACACCATTACCGAAAAAATATCCATCGGCTCTCTGGTCATTCTTAAGGAAGAAAATCTTCCCCCACTTAAATGGAAGATGGGCCGCATAATTTCATTACACCCTGGAAAGGACGATGTTGTTCGGGTAGTAACAATTAAGACTTCTACAGCAACGCTGAAAAGAGCTGTTACTCAAATATGTTTATTGCCAATTGAATCGCCTTCACCTATTCAAGGTGGGGAGCATGTTGACTAAAGTAATTGTTATATTTTTCATTTTTCTTAAATTAAATTAAAACAAAGCTAACAATTTTGTTCTCACCTTAAATTATATTTGTAAGCTATTCTGGCAATGCCTACAATGATTTATTAAATAAACCAAGCTTTATTTTTAACATTGTTTTAAAAACCCTCTTTAATAAAATACACACTCGCTCGTCTTGGCTGTCACGTCAAACTTTAACACTTTTAAAATCGCCTTTTATTTCAATAATCTTAAAAGCCTTTTAATAATCGTTAACATCATGCAATCAATTAATAGTTTACAATTCCAGTTGCATCTTGTGCTTTGTTCTCGATAGAATGTGAAGAAGACAAGAAACATAGCAATATCCTTTTTTGACATCATTAACGCCAATGAACACAATGCTGCACCTGGTTATTGTAATCCACATACATGTGGGGTCATTACTAGATAAGTATTCTATAAGCATATCATAAGTAATTAAATAACAGATACTACCTTTTCAGACCGTCGTCGCCGCAAAAAACGATAATGCAACACGAATCAGCACATTCCTCCACAAATATGGTGTACGATTGCCGTCATCGTCGCGACAGCAATCATACACCATAATGAGTCAACAAATAATCAAATAATACACAGTAATAATGCAAGTAATGCAAAGATAAAATCATGACCTATTTAAATGGGTTTAAATAGCCAGAATGAAAATAAGTAATATGAAAATGCCAAGACGAATTCCAAGAATACTATTGCTGGTTGGAGGAGTATTAGGAGCGGGCTGGGTGCTGAGCTGGGTAAGCAGGGCGCTTGCCTGGTACCAGATGCTACGGAGGTTTGCGGTATGGGACTGGATATGAAGTTGGCAGTTTCTGGTGTGCACTCGTGGGCGGCGGCGGTTTGGAAGATAGTTTCTATAAACATACAGTAAATGTAAAAGTAATTAAGTAATTTTTCTATGTCTTGTTTTTGTTTTTCTAAATTAAATAAAAGCGTAAATGTTATATTACATTGAAAAAAGTCGTAGGTCTTTTATTTTGCATATAAGTTCCTACATACATAGCATTGAGTGTTTAATGCCTTGGATGTGAAAGAGAAAACAACCATTTCTCTTCATTGGCATTGAAAATAAGTTAACAACCTATCAATAAACAAAACTATAGGGAAAAGGAATGTATCTATTAATGAACTTCGTTTGCTGGACAAAATATTCTACTTGCGCTGAGAGGAAAAAGAGAGAGAGAGAGATTTTGACCTGCAATAAGAAATCTTTTAGGGGTTTTTCCCGTGACGCTAAATAGGTCCTTTTTTGTCACGAGTTTTTTTTGTTTTGTTCTGGAATGATTTAGTTTTTAATTTTTTAAAAACAGTTGTGCGAGGCTTTTAAGTGTATTAATCAATTGCTTACGTATGTCTATTTACTAAAGATAAAATAACAGCCATGGAGAAGGGAAACAATTCGCCAAAGGTAATTTTTTTATATTCTTTTCAATTATTTGAAAAAAAGTTAATATTCCTCTTTTTTTTAGATCTCAAATGAACATGAGAATGAAGATTCTTAATCCCAAAGCTGCGCCCCACATGCTACCAAGAGTCAAAGAAGAGTTTTTCGACCAACTGTATGTGTTACCTTTTACAACAAGAGCTTTTTCTCCGACTTTGAAAACAATGTAAGATACATATATACAGTGTTCCACAAAAGTCATGGTACAAATTGTTTTTTAAGGAAAACATGGTAAAATATTTCGCAATAACAGAAAATTCCGAATTTTTTTCAATTTATTTTAACATACATATTTCTTCTTAATTTTTATATCAAGAAAGTAACCATTATTTCCATATTTAAATAAAAAAAAAAACTTGGTACACCTGGTAAATCCTATGCATTTTTAAACAACCGCGCAACGGTAATTTTTATGTTTCACATTCTAATGATAGTAAGACGTGCAGTTTAAGTAAATAAATTGTTTGAGTTAGATTTGTTAAGTTTTTATTTTCATTTTTAGTCGAAATGAGTCAAAAAATGGAAGGAAAGGAGCTTACCGCAGAAGAAAGGCGTTTAGTTATCGATCTTCATCAAAATCAAAACAAATTTTACTCTTAAATATCGAAAATCATTTCTAGAAAACGTTCCACTATTCAAAATGTTATAAAGCGCTATAAAGTTGAAAACCGCATAGAAAATAAGCCGCGTACTGGGAGTCAATCAAAACTCACTTTAAGAGATAAGACGGAAATCAAGCAGTTGGTAGCCCAAGATCCATTCATAAGTGCGAGCAAGATAAGTGGTGAGGTTGACAAATATCACGTAAAAAAGTTCATCCTGAAACTGTCCGAAGAGCCATCGTTGAAGCCGGTTTTGAGTCTCGTGTACCTAGAAGGAAGCCATCAATCAGTGAGGTGAATAGGAAAAAGAGGATTGCATTCGCAAAAAAGTATGTAAATGAGACTCCTGACTTCTGGCGCAAAGTAATTTTTTCAGACTAGTCTAAGTATAACCTGTTTGGCTCAGATGGTCGTGTTAAAGTTTGGCGAAAAGGAGGGGATGCTTTAAATCCGAAAAACACAATTAAGACAGTAAAACACGGTGGTGGAAGAGTGATGGTATGGGGCTGTATGGCTGAAGTGGGAAATTTTGCCTTAAGACCGTACTAGTCTAGAATGTCAAAAAAACGCACGATTTTTGGGAATTATTTTCTCGGAAACCTTACTAGGCAATAACATATTCTTTTTGTTAAATAATGAATACATGCGTCAAGAGTACAAAAAAAATTTGTTGGTCTTAATTTTCGAATTTTGGCCGAATTATAGAGGGCACCAACTTCGAATCATCAAAAAACACATTGTCCCATTGCGGACAGTTAATCTTAGGATTGGTTGGACTGAAACAAAAAAAATAAAAAAAATATGTTATTACCTAATAAGGTTTCCGAGAAAAAAATTAACGTGCGTTTTTTGGCGTTCTAGACCGTACTAGTACCTTAATAGAAAAAACAATCGATCAACATGTTTATCTCAATATTCTTAAAGATAATTTAAAACAAAGTGCGAGGAAACTATTATTATTATTTCCAGCAAGACAACGACCCCAAGCATACAGCCCAAAAAGTGCGTATGTAGCTAATTTACAATACTCCCCACCTATTAGCAACCCCTCCCCAAAGCCCGGACATGAACTCAATCGACCATTTGTGGGATGTTCTTGAAAAAAAGATGAGAGCCAATGTTATTCGGAACAAATCTCAATTAAAGAAGTTTTAGTCATAGAATGGGAGAATATTACACAAACTTGCACAGAAAAATTGGTTAATTCGGCAGAACAGACTTAAAGCCGTCATTAAATTGAAAGGCTATTCAACCAAATATTAGAATTATTCTCTATTAAGAAGGTATATTTTTATCACAAGTGCTATATTCTGGAATGTTCTTTTCACTTTTTGATAGGTGTACGATGACTTTTGTGGAATAAAATTCATGTGTTTACGCTAAAATATTTTTTTTTTAATTTTTTTTGATGAAATAATTGGTTCTTCTCTTGGTATTGAAATTACGAGCAAATAAATAAGAATTGATATAAAATGAAAAATTTTTAAATTTTGTCATATTGTGGAATATTTCAAGCTTTATGCCTAAAAATGAATGCTGTACCATAACTTTTTTGGAACACTGTTTATCTACTACTTTAAAATGTATTACAACGGGCCTAGCGAGGTATCCGTTCGGAGCGGAAAATTCTCCTAGTTCGTACGATTTGGAGGATTTTAGCTTCGAGATATTCTTCGAACAGCTGTTCGGAATTTTTCTCTGACATTTTTTTAACGCAACCGGCGAACTGGGTTGAAGTGCGATCAAGTGCTTTATTTGTGAAATTTCTGACAGCTTAATGCAGTTGTTTTTCCGATTTCGTCCGGCACAAATTCTTCGCGGAACAAATTACGCCAACGTAGTATTTGTGTATTATTATTCTTTCCGATTGGAAAGCAATTTGAACCTCCGACAAAATATGCGTTGCGGACAATTTTCCGCTCCGAACGGATACCTTTCTAGGGCCGAACAGTTAATAAAATAGATACGTACATAACACAAATTTAATTGTTTTCTGATTCAAGCGATAAAATTCAGACGCTTTTATTTTTCTTCTATTGAAGAAATCAATTCATACTCCTTCTCCTAATAAAATATCCCCTAAATGCATTGCTTTTTCCAATACTGAAAAAAACAGACTTCAGAAATGCACATACATATTTCAGTACTTTCAGTATTTTCAATGCTTCTTTCCTTGAGGAAATTAATCAAAGGTTGACTCATTTTTCATGTAGGTACTCATTTTCATTGAAGAAAGCATCACATCACTAGAAGCAATTGGTTCAGATTTGAAAAAGAACCTATGAACTCGAAGATGCCATGAGCATAGTGATTTCACTTCAAAATATTCTTCGTGTATAGGTGCTTTTTTGGAAATTTCATACTGGGTAGTATATTGGAAGAACCAAACCCATTGAAGTTAAACATCATTTTATGCGAGCAAGAATTAACAAAGGCCAAATAATAATGAAATACGTCAGTACTCAAGAAATCGCAGCTGATGTAATGACCAAGGTTTTTCCCGCCACGGTTTTTTGCTCACGGACTTAGTTTTTGAAAAATCTAATTCAGCGGTGTTAAAATAAATATTTTCTTTTATATTCATTCATTCGTTTTTATTTGGGGCGACTTTCTTTTAAGGTAGCACGAGTATAGTGTTGATTTTTTTTTTTTACAGATAGCTAGTGGTCTCAATAAAACATATTTAAAATATTAAAGTGAGGAAACACCGTTAAATCATAAAAAAAATGTTTTATTTTTCAGTTTTAACCTCACTTTTTGTTTCTTTTTTTAGTGTTTTCTTGACTAAGAGTACTGAAAGTGGCTAGATTTCGATATTAATCAACAGTTTTTCAGCTTAACAGTAGTGTGGGTGGCCCGCTTCGCGGGTCCTCAGGATTTAAACTACCTTTTTCGGGGACACACCCGCTCACGCGACTCCGTCGCTACGCTTAAGGTATGTAAAATTGCCAGGCAGGCGCCAATGTCAACAGTGTTTTAACTTAAAAGTACTGTGGGTTCAGAAACTTCCTTTGAATCAACAAATAATTCCCTTACAAAATTAACAAAAAATCTCAATAATATCCCAAAAATAACCCAACTCTGGTAATATTTACACAAAGAGAATTGTCAAAATAAACAAAAAAAGTGCATTTTGTATGGAAATTGAGGAACTTTAAAAATTAATTAAAAATAGTTATAAATGTTTCCTCACTTTAAAATTGTGATATTTGTTATTTAAGGCCCTCATTATGAACAGCGAATCGAACGTTCGATAAGTTGCGAATAATTAAGCGAACTTCGATTATCACAGTATTATTAATAGCGAACTTCAACGTTCGCTTAAAAATAAATAAATCATCACACTGAAATGACATGATTCAAATGTCAAATAAATATTTTATTGAAATAGATTTGATTTTCTTTCTTGTTTGTGAATTGTGATTGTGTAAAATATATAAAATGTTAAGCCAAATCGATTTGTTGTTTGAAGAATATTCTAATGTGAAACATACATAGATAAGAGAATATTAGAATGATGAGGTTGAGAAAAAAAATTATGGACAATTCTAACCCTTTGGAGATCAGAGAACATCTGTAAGTTATATTTCAAGTGTTATTGTTTTCAAAAGTTTCATATTTTCTTTTCAAAGATTTGTTCTTTATTTTAGACTCAACAAGGATGCATTTATTTACGTACCTACTCGAAGAAATAAACGATTCATTTAAATCAACATCTAAACATGCGATCTCAGATACAACAAAGTCGATCCAGAGAAAATAGCAGAAGAAATCATTGGCCCTCAGGACATATCAGATGAACCTAATGAATCTCGCAACACAAGCCTTGAAGCAGAGCGATTATGAAATGAATTATTAGCTTCCTTATAATTTATTTTTATTGTCTCTAGCTTCGAAGATCGAATTGATAGTTTAGTTCTGAATGTTATTTTAATCTTGAATAAATATTTAGATCCAAACAAAAATTGCATTTAAAACAAGACAAGATTTCATTTGGGAATAAAAACAAAATAGAAATTCATTTAAAAGGAGCACATATTACATGACAAAAAACTAAATTGAAGCATACATATGTACCTACATTATGCATTCAATAGGAACAAAAGTAATATACATAGATATGCAATGAAGTTCAAAGCACCTTCCTCATCTCAACTTCAATTTTCTTTATTTTAACTTCTATGTTTTTAAAAATACAACAAACCAGCATAACAAACCACGACAAGAATTGACTCGCTACCGTTATCACCAAATATTTTGAGTCGATAATATATGACAGTATGAACGATTAAATTAGCGAATATTCGCTATTCGTAATTGAGCGATAATCGAAAAGTCGAAAATTCGATAAGGTTTTGGCATTTGAAGCGAAATTAATTTAAGCGAATAGCTATTCATAATACGAATTTATCGAATTCGCAAGGTTTTTTGTTCGATTCGCTATTCATAATGAGGGCCTAAAAGTGCTAATCTACCGAATAAAACTATCCGCGTGTGGAAATTCGTGCTACCTTAAAGGAAAGTTGAGCCAAATTCTTTCTTTTAATTATAAATTTATATCACTGTGCCGGTTATAAAATAATTTTAAGGAAGAATAATAACCTTACCAGTCATTTCCAAAAATTTGCATGTTTTTTCTATTTCACCGAAATTGTTGACCATTGCAATATATTTTTGTTCAGCAAGGAGAGCAGCCCGCATATTATTCCATCGGATTCCAAAAACTGTTCCGTAGAAGTCATCCAAGTTCTCCAGAACACGATCTGTGACAGCCTTTTTCTTTTGAACGACAGACTGCCAAGTGTAGATAATTATTAATTTTATTTTTTAAGTGCACTGAATTTCATGTATGTAATTAAATCACCCAACGGTGTTTTCCACCTTTCCATCTCCGTTGAGTCAACAAAATGTTGCGTGTTCGTAACATTTGTTCCTAAGATATTATTTCAAGCTTTTGTCTCCGACCTATTCAGTGAAAGAAATAGAAAAGTTTGGTGCTGTTGAGCTGTCATTTTTTCTAATTCTAATTTCTTTACGTTTATATGGAGAATTGAATCGGAATTGAATCAGGATTTAGCCCTATGTATACCTGGATCGGATTGAAATAGGATTTCTCTATCCGATCCTTCAGGGGGGTTCACATTCTCAAATATGTTTGACAAATGGGGGTGGCCGTGGCGCGATGGATGTGTGCTCGCCTGTGAACCTCATGATCACAGGTTCGATGCCTGCCGTCGTCTATGTCGTTTTAATTCTATTAAAAACCTTCTAAAATTATCATCAATGGGTTGCTGGTTTACTCATTACATGTTGTTCAGGCATAACACTAACAACATGTAATTGAGTTAAACTAGTATGCCCAACAAGGATGAACACGAATAAAATAATGTGAATTATAAGCGACATAGAAATAAGACACGGCATTCTCCGCTTAGTTCAGCCGCCATCCCTGGAGATAAAATATCTGAGACAACAACCTTCAGTCTCAGAACATCGTGCCACACATCTTTCCAATCCTTCTTTCTCTTCCTTAATTTCACGCCCGCGCTGTGTTTAAACATTTAAAGGGTAATCATAATCCCTTGAGCGCGTGTAGATTATAAAAAAAAAAAAAAAAAAAATATGGTTTGATGAATATTTGACGGATTGAAACCATTTGCGTTCACATTCGTCAAACATGCTGTCAAACATCACTTTTCATTAGAATTCTTACCATGGCGGACCAACTCAGACCATAGATGAAATATTATTTGAGCAAATTTACTACAATTTCTATATTTGGAAGTCTGCAGAAAACTTATATTAATGTAATAAAATCCACCTGAATTCATGCCATTGCATTATGACTCATTTTAAAATATTTTCTAACGATATGCTCAGCTCGAGAACTTCATTTAAAATGAAATTTGCTTGTGGTTTGACAAGCATGCGTTCACATTCTCAAATATGCTTGTCAAATCAGCAAAATATCAAAATATTTTGATATCATCAAGCATGTTTGATGAAGCGTCCACATTTTCAAATTCGAGTCAATCAAACCGCATTTGTCAAACATATTTGAGAATGTGAACCCCCCTTTTGAGTATATAATAGGTGCGTTTTATTATCGACCAAGATCCATATGGATATCAATTTGATAATAAAACGATCCAGATCCTAGAAAATTTACTTTTCAATTGTGGTACTTCTGAGTTTTGTTTTTGACGTTTCTACTTTTTTTTTGTAAACAATCAAAAAATAAAAATGGAAAACGCAATTGAAGTAAGTAAATTTGCTTTCATTATAAATTGCAATATTTATTTACTGTGTAATACTAAAAATCATTTTCTTAGTTTATTTTAGAAAGTGAAGGCAGTGACTGGGACTCAAACTGGATAGATTACAGCCACGAAGTCAAGGACAATGTACTTCTCGCAGCGTGTTCATAGAACAATTTTTCAGAACGTAGTACTTAAAATCATATTCCAGATGAAATTCTTGATTTTCCTATAGGTATGTTTTTCTTATAAAATTTAAAACTTTAAGATAAAACCGTATAATACGTTTAGATAATACTATATTCTAATATAATACTTTTATTTAAATTTTTGTTCCAGGTCCGAAACAATTGCGGCCATCTCTTTTAGACCCGAATACTCGGATTTATTTAAAAAAACAAAAAGCCATCAAAAAGCTACTTAAGTCAGCCAACAAAAGCAATAAACCGAAGAAAACAAGAAATTCAATTTCCTGTTCCAGTTCAAGTTCAGTATCGGCATCAACACAATCTACCACAGAAGTACAAACAAGAGCAGCAGGTTCAACTAACCCTACTATGCAAACACTACAAACAAAATCAAATCTTCATGCCAATTGGAAAACAGAAATATTCGGAGATTCCGATAGGGACTGAAGTATGGATAGTTCTATTATAAATTTCATAAAAGCCCATACCGCTCAAATGGACACCAATTGAAACCAAACTCGTTTCTATTCCAAATGCGTGACTATCATAGGGGGCGCTACTCAAATTTGTGTAAGACAAAATTATTGCAGAGTGCTTCATATCCTTTCAGCCTTATTTATTATTTCGTTTTAGCGCCGGAGTAAAGTTACTTCGAATTTACAACGACTCTAATCCTGAAAAGCTTATTTACAATGAAAATGCACGAGTAATAATAGCGGTGGGATAAGCTAATACTGGTGGATAGGAGGTTTAGAGCCGTTTTAGTATTAGGCCCCAGTTATAGCTATCATTGAAATGGATCATTGAAAATTTTCATTTGCATTTTTAAAACGATTAAACAAACTGCAATGGCTATATTTGGTACCAAAATGAAGCTAATTTGTAGTAGAATTTTTTTACTCTAAAAAATACAAAATTCTGTTTTAAACTTTCTTTTAAATCCACTTTTATTATTTCACTGATAGAAATGAATTTCAATGAACAGCTGATTTTCGTGTCTTTAATATGGAACACAATCGTTCCACTGAATGTGTTCGATTCTCTTTCTATTCTCAAATGTCAGTTTTCCTTTCAATGATCAACTCTAACCTCAAATGCATAGAATTGGTTGTAATCAGCCACTGACAGGATTTTTCACTGAAACCAATTTTTCAATGATTGCTATAACTGGCTTGTCAAAAGAATGAAGTCAGCATTCCACTGATTTGTTCCAATGATGCATTTCAATGAAAGCTATAACTGGGGCCTTAGTGAAAAATAATAAATAAGGCTGTTTGAGTATATATAATATGGAGGGCTTGTTTCTATTCCAAATGCGTGACTATCATAGGGGGCGCTACTCAAATTTGTGTAAGACAAAGTTATTGCCGAGTGCTTCATATCACATATGACGGAGAACTATATGCGAGGAGAAGGTAAGCACAAATCGGAGGATACTGCTGTATCCTTAACTTACAGAAAGTGAGACAGCGACCCCTATCACAACTTCAAGTACTACAATGCATTAGGGATAGGAACGAGCCCTCCATATTATATATACTCAAAGTTCATATCACATGTGACGGAGAATTATATGCGAGGAGAAGGTAAGCACAAATCGGAGGATACGGCTGTATCCTTAACTTACAGAAAGTGAGACAACGACCCCTATCACAACTTCAAGTACTACAATGCATTAGGGATAGGAACGAGCCCTCCATATTATATATACTCAAAGATCCGATCCACTGATCTCTACACCCCGACTCCACAAGATATCTGTCTCTCCAACTCAATGTCTGATATCTCTATCTCTACATTTTTTTATTGCTTCGCTGGGCAAATTATGTCATGATTTTTTATTTCTATCCCTACTGCACGGGATGTGTTTTGTGCGGACAACAGAAATTAGCAAAACGTAAAACTAACAAAAATTATATATATTTGCAAAAAAAGAATGCACATCTACCTAAAGTATAAATAAATAACACAAAACATAACTTAACGCACGAACAAATGAATAACATGACACACTAATGTATTTACTTACAAAATAAAAAAAAAAATATTTGCCGACGGAGTACTTGACAAAAGAACCAACCAAATGAGAAGACACGAAATAATGAGACAAAAGTACGAAAAAAAAAAATCTGTCAAATTTCATATCACACATCTTTATCAAGACAAAACCGCTGACATAGATCGCTGACATCCCATCATAAGAGCAAATATCGCGTCTCCATTGGAGATTTCATATCATGATGAGCATCCTGAGAGAAATTATCTCCTGTGGAGTCGCGGTGCTATGAGCCTGTTTAGATTGGGAAGATTGAGTACAGACTCATCTTTCCGTATCAACGCGGGTGGTAAAAAAAACCGTTTGCTACCTCCAGATTTTCTTACATTATTTTGATTAACTTTTCCTTTTGTTCGCGGTTTGTCCAGTTGGAATGCGACCTTCAAACATAAAACAACAAAAAAAAAAATAATAAAGGTAATTTATTTTCCATGAAATAATTAAAAACTTACATGTTTTGTTCCTTACTCGACAGAATAATTCAAACGACACAAAAATGACATTTAATTCTATTCTTTCGAATGTCAAAATTGAATTAGCTTTCGCAAATGAATTAACTTTCTATGGATTGGGTGAACTTTCGATTTGTTCGATTAACATTCTAATCGCCTAGTCTCAAAATTAAGTTTCAACGAATTCGACTCACTTTCGAACGAAAGAGAATGTCAAAATAAGCACCATTGTCTGATAATGAGAGCTTAAGTTTTTTCACAAGTCAAGAGAGCACATACAATAGAACAAACACAAAAACAAAAAACATCCAAAAAACAAAGCTCCAAACATTAAAAACATATCTTAAACATGATATGGGGGTTAAGTTTAATGAAAATCGGTTTGTGAATAAGACTGATGTTATTTTCCCAGAGGACGTGAAATGGTTGTTGTCATTAGGGCAAAAGTTTGCATTGCCAACAACAAAAGAAAAGCTTCCCCTCTTTAAAATCATAACAGATGGAGAAGAGATGATAAAAACATTGGAACAGGGTGACCAGGAATTGGCTCGTGCAAATTTTACACAAATTTTGCAAAATCTTCTTCGATCCGCTAAAATATCACCTTTTGATAAATTTATCAACAAGATCTGCAGTGACGCAATTAAATTCTTAAAACACCATAAGGAAGTGTATATTGTACCTGCAGATAAAGGTAATGTTACAGTGGCCATTTATAAAAAGGATTACTTAAGCAAGATGAACGATTTGTTAGGAAATAGATGTACGTATAGAATCCTTAGAGACAATCCAACACTCAAGTTACAAGGCATAAATAATTCTTTTGTTAAAACATTACTTGGTGAAAACATTATTAATGAATACGAGAAGAAACGTATGACAACATATATTGCGAACGCTCCTCGGATCTACGGATTACCTAAGATCCATAAAGATAACATGCCACTAAGGCCAATATGTGCTTCGACAAATTCCAAATATAATGTCCAAAATACGAAGAACTTTATCGATGTGGTTTCTCCTTTAAGTTTAGAAAATGATGATGTTTTGGTGTCCTTTGATGTGGTGTCATTATTCACAAATGTTCCGATTCGTTTGATTTTGGAACTTATTGAGAAAAAATGGAAGGATATACAAAAACATACCAAAATCAAAAAATCTATGTTTATGGAAATGCTACGTTTCTGCATTATAGACAATAATTATTTGGAGTTTAGTTCAAAGATATACCAACAGAAACAAGGAGTACCTATGGGCAGCCCAGCCTCACCGATCTTGTCAGATATAGTGATGGAAGCTTTGTTGGACGATAGTCTAGTAAAATTGACCTTGAAACCCAAAATTATCACCAAGTACGTTGATGACTTGTTTGCTATAATTAAATCTAGTGAAGTTGAAGCCACACTTATGGCGTTGAACTCTTTTCACCAACTGATTCAGTTTACCGTGGAAATGGAAAAAGATGGTGAATTACCATATCTTGATGTTAAGGTTATCAGACATAACGGTAAAATTATATTTGACTGGTATAAGAAACCCACATCTTCTGGACGTCTGATCAACTTCCACTCAAAACATCGTAGACAAATTATTATGAATACTGCGACCAACTTTATTTATCGTGTACTGGGAACAAGTCATAATAATTTCAGAAATAAAAACATAAGAATAATAAGAGACACCCTTTGCTCCAATTCATTCCCCGCGCATGTAATCAACAAACTAATAAGAAATTACAATGGTAAAAACGCAGATCCCCCTCAAAATGATCCACCACCAATTAATTACAGAAGCGCTATATACGTCCCATCTCTTTCAACTCGTATGATAGCAGCACCGATAAGAAATAAAGAGTTGACGAGAATAGCTTTTAAATCCGCTAACACCTTGAAATCTTTACTCTTCACCAACACGAAGGGAACGATCGACAACATGGATAAGTCAGACGTTGTCTACAAAATCGATTGTTTAGGTGGGAATTTATTTTATTATTATTGCAGTGTTCCAAGTGTGAATAATATTTTATAAATGTCTTAATGTTGTTAAAACGAGTTTTTTAATTTTCATTGTGAGTTTCTTTGACACTGTATTTTGTTTAAATATGTTTTACTGACATACAAAATTTTTTTTTTGTTTAAATTTCAAATAAAAAGGCCTGAAGAAGAGCGTATACATGCTCGAAACGTCGCTTAACCAGTAACATCTTGTTTTATTGACCTAGAGCCCCCAAAAATTATTCTCTATATCAAATTTGAGAGGTCACTAATAATTCCCACATGCGAGCTTGTTAGTATCGAGAATAATGTATCTGTACTTGGTGAACGTGTTTCATTGTTGGACAATCAAGTCGACAACAAAATGGAGACGTTTTCAAAAGAGTTAGATGAACGTGTTTCATTGCTAGAGAATCAAGTCGAAAACAAAATGGAGACATTTTCAAAAGTGTTAGATGAACGTGTTTCATTGCTAGTCGACAACAAAATGGAGACATTTTCAAAAGAGTTAGACCGTATTCGAAACATAAGGATTCGGACAAGTTCTGGGGAAACTTTGAGAAAAAAGAGATGCAACCTCCAACCTTTGATGGACAAACTTCTTGGTCTATATACAAGACGCAATTCGAGGCAGCTTCCTCAACAAATGGCTGGGATGAGGCTGACAAGTATATAGCCTTAACTCTTGCTCTTAGAGAAGCAGCTGCTGAGTTGTTGCAAACCATACCAGCAAATAAGAGCGGCGACTTCAATTCCTTGGTTTTGGCTATAGACAAACGCTTTGGTAACAGCCACATGAAAGAAGTCTTCAAAGTGCAACTCAATTCCAGAGTTCAGAAGAGGGGCAAACTCTACAACAACTGCAAGCGGACATTGAAAGGCTTGCTCATCTTGCATATCCAGATGTTGGAGAGGAAATTTGTAACCAGTTCGCAGTTGAGGCATTTGTTCGCGCCATTTCTGACATACATCTTCAAAGGGCCGTGCGAACTGCTGGAAAACGAACGCTTTCGGAAACATAGCGTTTGCCTTGACAATGGAAGCAGCTGAGCAAGCTTCTCACGGAGTACATCGACTTAGAGAAGCCATCGTCGAAGAATGCTCATGTCAAAGAACTGATGTCCAAAGGAACCAACGAAACGGACTTGCAAAATGCTGGAATTGCAACAAGACCGGACATTTACAGCGTCAATGTCGATTACCACCAAGAAGAGCTTGTCAACATTGTGGACACGGAGTTTCAAACCCAGAACAAGGTAACAATAACATCAGTGTTACTTCCCGAAGAACCAACTTCGAGGGGCAGAAGCTGGTTTCTGGTATCGATGGCCCCAGAAACACCATCCAGGTCTCTCAGACTAAGCGAGATATTAAAAGTCTGACTGGCGAGGCAACTTTAAATGGCAACAAACGTGTGGTCAAAATCGACACCGGTGCCACAGCCTCCATTGTGCGTCAAGACCTAGTACACCTGAATTGGCTACATAACACTAATAGCTACCGTCTTAGAACTGCCACAGGAGAAGCAGCTAGGGTTTATGGTAAAGTCCGACTTAGAATTCGAATTGCAGGTCTAGAATTCTCACACAAATTTTTGGTGGCAGATATATGTGACGAGTGCATCATCGGAATGGACTTCATGAAAGAACATCGTGTAGTTTTGGATATCGGCAACCAGGTACTCAAATACCAGAATACAGAGATTCCAATGATCTATGGGCACGAAGAAACAACAACTCTAAGGACTGTCATCAAGGAAGACGTGATTATTCCTACTTCTTCTGAGGTATTTGTTTGGACAAAATTAGAAGGTGAGCGTAAACGCCATCGATACCTAATGGTGGAACCAGACCCAGATTGTTCTTCCCAAAACGTCATCATTGGGAAGACACTTGTGACTCCTAAGAACAATATGGTCCTCGTACGGATACTCAACACCAAACCGTACGATGTTAAGTTGACGAAAGGAGAAGTTATCGGTAAGTGCGAATCTGTCGGAGCCATAACACAAATTGACGCTGAAACACCAAGAAAGACATTAGATCCTGAGGAGCTCAATAGCATCAACGCAAAGATACTCAATTCATCTAACCTAGACCAACATCAGGTTAAAATGGCAGAAAGCCTTCTGAACGAGTATGCTGACATTTTCGCTTCACCAAACGGGAAGTATGGAAGGACACAAATGGTGCAGCATCGAATAAATAAATACAGGAGATGCAAGACCCATTCGTCAGCCCGCAAGACGTCTGCCACTGGCGAAACAAGGTGAAACTGAGGAAATGATTACCACCATGAAGAAGCATGGTTTGATTGAAAACTCCAAGAGTCCTTGGGCGTCACCAGTGGTCCTAGTCAAAAAGAAGGACCGAAGGTTGTGTGATGTGACCAAGAAAGACAGCTATCCCCTGCCAAGAATCAGTAACACCTTAGATGCGATGGAAGGAGCACATTGGTTTTCCACACTGGACTTAAAAAGTGGATACTGGCAAGTTTAAATTCACCGCGAAGATCGAGAAAAGACAGCGTTCTCCACAGGTAATGGGCTCTGGCAGTTCAAGGTGATACCATTTGGTCTTTGCCACGCTCCGGCAACATTTGAGCATTTAATGGAGTGCGTCCTTCAAGGTCTGACGTGGAAAACTTGTCTTGTCTACTTGGATGATGTTATCGTTTACGGAAAGACATACGACCAACACTGTAAGAACCTAAAGGGTGTGTTCCAGAGACTTCGAGAGGCTAACCTTAAACTGAACCCAGAAAAATGTGCACTGTTCTAGACTGAAGTAAAGTATTTTGGACATATCATCTCGTCCCAAGGAGTCAAGACCGATCCTGAAAAAGTTGACACAGTCAAAAATTGGCCAACACCACAGGACAAACATCAACTACGAAGTTTTCTTGGTCTTGCTACATATTACAGACGTTTTGTTAAGAACTTTGCCGGAATTGCGAAGAGTTTGCATCAGCTTACGGAAAAGAACAAGCTGTTTAGATGGTCAGGTGAGTGTGAAAAAGCCTTCCAAGAACTGAAATACCGTCTATGCAATGCTCCGGTGCTGATCTATTCAACTCCAGGCAAGCCTTTTATTATCGATGCTGATGCAAGCAACGTGGGAGTCGGTGCTGTTCTGTCACAAGTGCACAATGGCGAAGAAAAGGTTGTCGCCTATTTCAGCAAAGTGGGGTAGAATGGGGACCCTTTGCCATAGGGGGACCTTTGCCACTCGAACTCTTAAGTCGAACGAACAAAATGTAAAATATAGAAAAAACGATTTTATTGCACATCCCTGTGTAGAAACTTCTGACTAAGTTCGGCAGTTCTCCGCTTGACACCAACCAAGTTGGACGTGAGTGTTGTTTTTGGAAGTGCCGCGAACAAAATAACAAGGTAAGCAATTTTCGTAAATTTCCATTTTTTTGTTATTCAATATCTTTTCTTTACATATATTTTGCTTAAGTATATTTTTTTGTGGTAAATAGTTTTGATTTACATTAGTTTGTTAAAAGGAAAAGCAGTTATAAACAATTTTCCAAAAAAACAGCTAGTGGGGAGCCTTTGCCAATTGTTCGTGGGTAGGTTTTGCCTGGCCAAGGCACCCCATGACGTGGCTTTGCAATTGGCAAAGGCACCCCATGACGTGGCTTTGCCAATGGCAAAGGCAACCCATGACGTGGCTTTGCCATAGGCAAAGGCACGACGTGGGGTGTCCTTACCAATGGCATAGTCACCTATAATGGGTTAAGTTGACAATTGGTAAAGCCACCGTGTTGCAATATTTTAACCGAGTTTTAGGACGAATTAATTTATGATGATTAGGATGACGAATACTTTGAAAACCGCGAATTTGGATTATACGAATCCAATTATAATTAAAACAAAAGAACAAACGAATTTAATTTTATATAAATTGTGCAACCGGCACACGCGAGAAGTAGGATCGAATTGACGAACTGTCAAAATGATCAACGAAGTAGAGAAGATAGAGACAATAAAATATTACAACAATACACTGCGATGGGTAACGACGCAGCTAACCGGCTAGTCAGCTGGGGGTGGGTTCGTCGAATTAAATTGGTAATAAAAGAGTAAACAATTCAGTTTGAATATAAAAAAAAAGAATTTGGGTGTTAAAAAAAAAGAAATTAAATAAATGCAAGTACTGGGGCGTACTTACGTGGAAGGGGTGGGCGCCAGGAAACTTTTTATGGTCGTTTGCCTTAACCAGAATGCTGTAAATTGTTCTTCAAAAATATGAAGGAAACACAATTTTACAATGGGGACTAAGAATATTTTATTTAAAAATATCCAGGAAACCGTGGCTTACGCCTGGATTAAAACCTGGAATTTTTTCAACTATACTTAGGTATAAATACAAAAATAAATTGGTTAAAACCAATGGAAAATAAATGAAATTATGAAATATTAAATGAAAAATGAAATTTAAATTATACAAAATGAAACAAAGGGGATTTTAAGAAAACACAGACCGCAAGAATGGACCGCTATCACTGGGTCCCGAAATAAAACAGAAAATTTAGAACTACGGTAAAGGGGTTCGCGAGTCTCACAGTTTTGAGATTAATAAAACGAAATCAAAAGCCAACCGAATTAATTTTATCCAACACTTTCTATCAAACGAATAAAACTTTGTACAACAACACTCTACTTATCTTTTCCTAATTTCCAAAGCTTGATTCCTTTTTCCTTCTTTCTTCTTTTCCTCCAAGAATTTCCTCGCCCCGTCCTTTAAACTTTCTTTTTTTTTCAAAACACTTTTCTATTTTTCTTTTCCAAAATTATTTTTTTCTTTCTGTCTTCAACTTTTAATTTTTCTTTTTCTCTTTCTTCAAAATTTTATCAATCGCCTATCGGCTTCAATAGTCAACCAAGAATTGGTTTTACCATTTAGCCTTTTATTTCTCTTGGCCTCCTCTTTCACTCACACATTCACACTCTCAATCAAAAGCTTTCGTGGAACTCGGTTACGGTACCACTCCGATGTTGAGTTCCAACGAAACTCTCACTCACCCACACAATCACTGAATTCCCCAAGTTGTTGGTGCTGTCCCAAAACTTAGCGAATCCAAGGCCGTACCCTACCATATTTTCAATTACTATTCTTGAGAAAAATAAAAAGAAATAATAAAAAGTTGAAGATAACTTTTCTGAGCATTCTCTCAGTTACTCTACTAAATTTTACTATTTTCAACGAATTCGAAAAAGGAGCCTAGTATTAAATCTTTAAACAATTCTGAGGAACCGAAGGAGGAAGGCAAATATTCAAATTAAACTACCTAACGCGCAATCTACTATTCGGTGGACCTTTGTGCAGATTTGATGGAATAGGGAAGAGCGTTTAGCGTTCCATTCTTTTAAGCTGGTCTGTTACTCAAGTTAAATTTAAATAAAGAATTTTACGATGGGCTCAAAGCCGTCTTTAAAAGTAAGTTAAGAAGTTAAGTTATCTTTATCTGATGTTGTTGATGTTGTGTTGTTCTCATATCCACTTTAAAGTGTACGTGTATGTTTCGTTCTCTTGTTGTCTTCCAGTATAAGTTTCCTCGTTCTCTGAATCGTTGGCGTGTGAGTCTCCAGCCCATCCGCTGGCTCAACACTATCGAATTATAGGGTACCTATTTTGTCATCCTCTCTGAGCTACTCTCAGGCTCCATGAGGACAACGGACTCAAAAGGTGGGTCGAAAAAAATGGGAATGGTTGGGGTGGAGGGGAAAACAGATATCGAGAGTCAGACTATGACTAAACAACATAGTCGAAGAAGGTTTGAAGAACCAAGATTAAGAATGGTTTTTGTTGCGGTAAATCTTACCGTAACAAATTCCACCCTTACCTACCGAGGAGTAAAAGCTGGCTTTCAGAAATGAAAGCGAAGTAAAAAGGGATAAGAAAAGGTAAAAAAAATACGAAAATGGAAAACATATACTACTATACAAAACAACTAACAACATCTCGATCGCTCCATGCGAGAGTAAGAACTTCACAGAGCTCGAAGGCTCTCAGTATCTCTTAGCGCAGCTCCTCCGCTACGCGACTAATTTTCGGGTCCTTCAGGGTCGTCGCAGTAAGGTTTCAAATCCTTAACATTCCAGGTACCTCGATTTGTACCTTTCTCGTCCACGAGAGTGTACGTCCATGGCGATACACGTTTCTTAACTAGAAACGGGCCTACAAACTTAGGCGCTAATTTCGCCGAATAATAGTTCGCTGCCTCTGATAGAGTGAAGTTACGTCGCCAAACCAATTCGTTCGGGAGGAATTGAACATCTCTCCGACGAAGGTTGTATGTTTTCGCTGCCTTCTTGGTTGCCGACTCTAACTTTTTCCCTATCTCTTCCCTAAGCTTCCTAAACTGTTCCCTAGTATCGTCCGTATTATCACTCCTACCGCTCGGAATAGTGCTTAAGGATTCGCCTCCAAAAGTCACCATTCGTCGACCAAAATTTGCATAATACGGCGACACACCTAACACCTCATGCTGGGCCGTGCGTATGCTGCACGCTACTTTCGCCAACTGCGAATCCCAAGCCCTATGGTTTTCAGAAACATAAGCCCTAAGTGTTGTCATAATAATCTGGTTTATCCGCTCTGCCGGATTCGCCTGCGGATTATAATGTGCCGTGAACATTATCGAAGACCCGTAGCTGTCACACAAAGATTTCAATTCCTTACTCTTGAACTGGGGACCGTTATCACAAACTACGAATTTAGGAACGCCGAATAATAAAAAGACATTATCTTCCAATTCCTTACAAACAGATTTGGCCGTTGCAGATCTCAACGGAAACAACAAAGGGAACTTTGTAAAGTAATCCACGACAGTCAGAATATAGATAAAACCCCTACTCGATTTTGGAAGTGGACCAACTAAATCGACACATAACATCTCCCACGGATTGGTAACCCCTTTCCTTTCCGTCATCAACCCAGCCGGTTTTTCATTAATCGGTTTCACGCTTTGACAAACCTTACAACTCCTAACGTACCTAGTAATATCTGACCTCATTTTTGGCCAGTAATATTTTTCTCCTATCCTAGCAAAAGTTTTCTTCACCCCCATATGCCCTGCTAACGGATGGTCATGATTCTCCTCTAAAATCTTTTTCCTATCACTCTTTGGAATAACTAATTTCCACTCACTATTTTGACTATGAACTAAAATATGGTTTGCTTTTACAAACTTAAACAATTTTCCCTCTTCTACTCGCCAAGCTGGAAAAGACAATGGCTTTTTCTCCACTTCTCCTAACATTTTCCCTATCCATGGATCGTTTGTGGGCTCCGAAATCCCAGATAAAACCGGTACGCTTCTAGAAAGCATATCTGGCACCACATGATCCTTTCCTTTGCGGTGAACAATGTCGAACTCGAACTGCTGCATACGTACAGCCCATCGAGCCAGCCTACCTGCTGGGTCCTTCAACTTGCTCAACCATATCAAAGAGTGGTGATCGGTAATCACCTTAAATCTCACCCCCTCCAGATATGGCCGCAACTTCTCTATTGCCCACAGAACAGCTAAGCACTCTTTTTCTGTGGTCGAATAGTTTCTCTCATTCCTATTAAGTGATCTGCTTAAATAGCAAACCACTTTCTCTCCTTCCTCAAAATCCTGAGTTAAAACAGCACCAATCCCGAAATCAGAAGCATCCGTCTGAACGACAAATGGCTTCGAAAAATCCGGACACGTCAGGATGGGTGCAGCAACTAAACACTCTTTAGCTTTTCTGAAGCTATCCTCACATTCCCTACTCCAAATAAACTTCATATCCTTCTTTAAAAGATCGGTCAACGGTTTCACCAAACTCGCAAAGTTTGGTATAAATCTCCTATACCAGGATACCGTACCGATAAAACTCCTAACCTGCTTAACGTTCTTTGGCGATGGAATCCCTAACATACTTTCTATCTTTTCTGGATCCATGTGTAGACCGTTTCTGTCTACAACATAGCCCAGAAATTTCAAAGATGGCCTAACAAAACTACATTTTTCCCTACCTACTTTTAAACCTGCCTTAATTAATCTTTTAAAAACCTCACTTAAAACTTGCATATGCTTCTCGAAAGTGTCTGTCACGATGATGATATCATCGAGATAGACGAAGACATATGGCTCTAACTCTGCTCCTAAAACTGTATCTATAAATCTTTGCCATGTTGCAGGTGCATTGTGCAACCCGAACGGCATCCTCAAAAATTGAAACAAACCCCAACCTGGAACTGTGAAAGCAGTATACTTTCTAGAATTTTTCTCAACTGGAATCTGCCAATATGCAGACTTAATATCCAGTGAACTCAAAAACCTAGCATTATTTAATTTATCTAAGATGGCCGTAATATACGGAAGGGGGTATGCATCCCTAGCCGTAACCTCATTTAACTTCCTATAATCTACACAAAACCTATACGAACCATCTTTCTTCTTAATCATGACAATGGGAGAAGCCCATGGACTGTCAGATTTTTCTATAACTCCATCTTTCAACATCTCTTCTAATTCCCTATCTATGAAGATAGGTATGAGCAGGTTCACAAATGGGATGTGAAATTTACGGGTGAGCGTTATGGTGCTTCCGTAAACGCATTCATAGAGAGGGTTGAGGAGATGCGGCTATCCCGTGGTGTAACGGAAGCGCAAGTTTTTAGGTCAGCGGTAGAGTTTTTTGTAGGAAAAGCGTTGATATGGTTTAGGGCAATTAGGATTTCTATTAATTCGTGGCCAGAACTCGTCAGAGAGTTGAAACTGGAGTTCTTGCCACCGAATTATGACGATTTGTTGCTATATGAGATAAGGCATCGCACACAAGGCCGCGATGAGTCCATCGGTGTCTATGTGGCGACGATGCAAAATTTGTTAAGTCGGCTTACAGAGCCAATATCAGAACGGAGGAAGCTGTCAATGATTCAGCGGAACTTGACACCTTTCTACCATACACAACTTGGTTTGGCTAGACCAAATTGTATTTCTGATTTGGTAGCGTTAGGTAGAGATTTGGAGGCAGTGAGGGCAAACGTGGAATCGTATATTCCACCTCCGAATAGTAGAAATAGGACTTTGCTAGAGCCGGATCTAGCATACGTAGGTGTAGACTTTCAAGAAGATTCGGTTGTTTCTGAAAATAAACAAATTGTTCGACATAAACAGACTCCAACAGTTTCGGTTGTTGCGGAGAACAACGAAATTGTTCGACAAGGACAGACTTCGAACCCTTTTACAAATAGTAGTGTAGGGATAATTAGGTGTTATAATTGCAATGGAGAAGGCCATTTTGCAAATAGGTGTTCCGCTGTTAGGCATTGTTATGGTTGTGGTAGAGTTGGAGTTAATCGGAGTAACTGCCAACAGTGTTCGGGAAACGGAAGACGAACTTTCGGGTCAGTAGGACGAGAGTTCCGTTAAATTCTGTTAGGTCGCCTACTGGTAACCAGTCGGTGAAAATTAATTTAGGTTTCACGCTAGAAGAAGATGGTAGGGATCAACGACCATATGTTGGTGTTGAAATTTACGGTGTTAAGATGTTAGGACTTTTAGATTCAGGTGCTTCACGCACAATTATAGGTAGGGACGGATGGGAAATTTTAAAGGATTTAGGGATAGGTTTAGAAAAATCAAACTTAGGTAGAGTTATTTTAGCGGATGGTACAGGCATTGGAGTGGAAGGAGTTGTTTCACTTCCAATTAGGATTAAAGAAAAGGTACTTTTAGTAGAATGTCTCGTTATTCCGCGCGTACCCCATAAATTGATTTTAGGAGCAGACTTTTGGGCTCTATCGGGTGTGGTCCCGGATTTGAAATCAGGGGAGTGGACTTTTTCGAACCAAAGTTCGTTGGCTTCGATGTCCGTGGCGGATCATATAACAGAATTAAACGAGACACAGAGAAAAGAGTTAGATGAGTTCTTAGAAAAAGTTTTTAATGAGATGCCAGAAGGGTTAGGGTGCACACAGATGGTGGAGCACAAAATTAGGACGGAAGCTGAACCTGTGGTTCAGACTTTCATAGATAAGGAATTAGAAGAGATGTTGAAAGATGGAGTTATAGAAAAATCTGACAGTCCATGGGCTTCTCCCATTGTCATGATTAAGAAGAAAGATGGTTCGTATAGGTTTTGTGTAGATTATAGGAAGTTAAATGAGGTTACGGCTAGGGATGCATACCCCCTTCCGTATATTACGGCCATCTTAGATAAATTAAATAATGCTAGGTTTTTGAGTTCACTGGATATTAAGTCTGCATATTGGCAGATTCCAGTTGAGAAAAATTCTAGAAAGTATACTGCTTTCACAGTTCCAGGTAGGGGTTTATTTCAATTTTTGAGGATGCCGTTCGGGTTGCACAATGCACCTGCAACATGGCAAAGATTTATAGATACAGTTTTAGGAGCAGAGTTAGAGCCATATGTCTTCGTCTATCTCGATGATATCATCATCGTGACAGACACAAGTTTTAAGTGAGGTTTTTAAAAGATTAATTAAGGCAGGTTTAAAAGTAGGTAGGGAAAAATGTAGTTTTGTTAGGCCATCTTTGAAATTTCTGGGCTATGTTGTAGACAGAAACGGTCTACACATGGATCCAGAAAAGATAGAAAGTATGTTAGGGATTCCATCGCCAAAGAACGTTAAGCAGGTTAGGAGTTTTATCGTTACGGTATCCTGGTATAGGAGATTTATACCAAACTTTGCGAGTTTGGTGAAACCGTTGACCGATCTTTTAAAGAAGGATAGGAAGTTTATTTGGAGTAGGGAATGTGAGGATAGCTTTAGAAAAGCTAAAGAGTGTTTAGTTGCTGCACCCATCCTGACGTGTCCGGATTTTTCGAAGCCATTTGTCGTTCAGACGGATGCTTCTGATTTCGGGGTTGGTGCTGTTTTAACTCAAGATTTTGAGGAGGGAGAGAAAGTGGTTTGCTATTTGAGCAGATCACTTAATAGGAATGAGAGAAACTATTCGACCACAGAAAAAGAGTGCTTAGCTGTTCTGTGGGCAATAGAGAAGTTGCGGACATATCTGGAGGGGGTGAGATTTAAGGTGATTACCGATCACCACTCCTTGATATGGTTGAGCAAGTTGAAGGACCCAGCGGGTAGGCTGGCTCGATGGGCTGTACGTATGCAGCAGTTCGAGTTCGACATTGTTCACCGCAAAGGAAAGGATCATGTGGTGCCAGATATGCTTTCGAGAAGCGTACCGGTTTTATCTGGGATTTCGGAGCCCACAAACGATCCTTGGATAGGGAAAATGTTAGGAGAAGTGGAGAAAAAGCCATTGTCTTTTCCAGCTTGGCGAGTGGAACAGGGAAAATTATTTAAGTTTGTAAAAGCAAATCATATTTTAGTGCATAGTTCAAATAGTGAGTGGAAATTAGTGATTCCAAAGAGTGATAGGAAAAAGGTTTTAGAGGAAAATCATGACCATCCGTTAGCAGGGCATATGGGGGTGAAGAAAACTTTTGCTAGGATAGGAGAAAAATATTACTGGCCAAAAATGAGGTCAGATATTACTAGGTACGTTAGGAGTTGTAAGGTTTGTCAAAGCGTGAAACCGATTAATGAAAAACCGGCTGGGTTGATGACGGAATGGAAAGGGGTTACCAATCCGTGGGAGATGTTATGTGTCGATTTAGTTGGTCCACTTCCAAAATCGAGTAGGGGTTATGTTTACATTCTGACTGTCGTAGATTATTTCACAAAGTTCCCTTTATGGTTTCCTTTGAGGTCTGCAACGGCAAAATCTGTTTGTAAGGAGTTAGAGGATAATGTCTTTTTACTATTCGGCGTCCCTAAATTCGTAGTGTGTGATAACGGCTCCCAGTTCAAGAGTAAGGAATTGAAATCTTTGTGTGACAGCTACGGTTCTTCGCTAAAATTCACGGCACATTATCATCCTCAGGCCAATCCGGCAGAGCGGATAAACCAGATTATTAAGACAACACTTAGGGCTTATGTTTCTGAAAACCATAGGGCTTGGGATTCGCAGTTGGCGAAAGTAGCGTGCAGCATACGCACGGCCCAGCATGAGGTGTTAGGTGTGTCGCCGTATTATGCAAATTTCGGTCGACGAATGGTGACTTTTGGAGGCGAATCCTTAAGCACTATTCCGAGCGGTAGGAGTGATAATACGGACGATACTAGGGAACAGTTTAGGAAGCTTAGGGAAGAGATAGGGAAAAAGTTAGAGTCGGCAACAAAGAAGGCAGCGAAAACGTACAACCTTCGTCGGAGAGATGTCCAATTCCTCCCGAACGAATTGGTTTGGCGACGAAACTTCGCCCTATCAGAGGCAGCGAACTATTATTCGGCGAAATTAGCGCCTAAGTTTGTAGGCCCGTTTCTAGTTAAGAAGCGTGTATCGCCATGGACGTACACTCTCGAAGATGAAAAAGGTACAAATCGAGGTACCTGGAACGTTAAGGACTTAAAGCCCTACTGCGACGACCCTGAAGGACCCGAAAATTAGTCGCGTAGCGGAGGAGCTGCGCTAAGAGATACTGAGAGCCTTCGAGCTCTGTGACGTACTTACTCTCGCATGGAGCGATCGAGTTGTTGTTAGTTGTGTTGTATAGTAGTATATGTTTTCCATTTTCGTATTTTTTTTACCTTTTCTTATCCCTTTTTACTTCGCTTTCATTTCTGAAAGCCAGCTTTTACTCCTCGGTAGGTAAGGGTGGAATTTGTTACGGTAAGATTTACCGCAACAAAAACCATTCTTAATCTTGGTTCTTCAAACCTTCTTCGACTATGTTGTTTAGTCATAGTCTGACTCTCGATATCTGTTTTCCCCTCCACCCCAACCATTCCCATTTTTTTCGACCCACCTTTTGAGTCCGTTGTCCTCATGGAGCCTGAGAGTAGCTCAGAGAGGATGACAAAATAGGTACCCTATAATTCGATAGTGTTGAGCCAGCGGATGGGCTGGAGACTCACACGCCATCTATTCAGAGAACGAGGAAACTTATACTGGAAGACAACAAGAGAACGAAACATACACGTACACTTTAAAGTGGATATGAGAACAACACAACATCAACAACATCAGATAAAGATAACTTAACTTCTTAACTTACTTTTAAAGACGGCTTTGAGCCCATCGTAAAATTCTTTATTTAAATTTAACTTGAGTAACAGACCAGCATAAAAGAATGGAACGCTAAACGCTCTTCCCTATTCCATCAAATCTGCACAAAGGTCCACCGAATAGTAGATTGCGCGTTAGGTAGTTTAATTTGAATATTTGCCTTCCTCCTTCGGTTCCTCAGAATTGTTTAAAGATTTAATACTAGGCTCCTTTTTCGAATTCGTTGAAAATAGTAAAATTTAGTAGAGTAACTGAGAGAATGCTCAGAAAAGTTATCTTCAACTTTTTATTATTTCTTTTTATTTTTCTCAAGAATAGTAATTGAAAATATGGTAGGGTACGGCCTTGGATTCGCTAAGTTTTGGGACAGCACCAACAACTTGGGGAATTCAGTGATTGTGTGGGTGAGTGAGAGTTTCGTTGGAACTCAACCTCGGAGTGGTACCGTAACCGAGTTCCACGAAAGCTTTTGATTGAGAGTGTGAATGTGTGAGTGAACGAGGAGGCCAAGGAGAAAGAAAGGCTAAATGGTGGAACGAATTCTTGGTTGACTATTGAAGCCGATAGGCGATTTGATAATTTTTGAGAGAAAAAAAAAGGAAAGATAAAAAAGTTAAAGAAAGCGTTGAGAAAAGTGAATAGTTATTTTAAAAAGAAATAATAGTCTAAATTCGAAAAAGGAGAAAGGAGCTAAATTGGAAAGAGTTAATAGCCAGAAAGGGGCGAAGGAAATCTTTGAGGAAAAGAGGAAGGAAGGAAAAAGGAAAGGAATTGGAAAAGATAAGTAGAGTGTTTTAAGTTTTAAGAGTTTTAATTCGTTTGTTCGATAGAAAGTGTTGTTAAAAATAAATTCGGTTGGCCTTTGATTCGTTTTACTAATCTCAAAACTGTGAGACTCGCGACCCCCTATTACAGTAGTTTGATTTTCTGTTTATTTCGGGACCCAGCGATAGCGGTCCAGTCTTGCGGTCTGCATTTTCAAAACCCCTTTTGTTTCATACTTACATATAATTTCAATTTCATTTAATCGCTAATTAATTCATTTGATTTCAATTGGTTTCAACCAATTTAATTTTGTATTTGTAATTTATTATATTTGAAAAAATTCCAGGTTTTAATCCAGGCGTAAGCCACGGTTTCCTGGATATTTTTAAATAAAATATTCTTTCTCCCCATTGTAAAATTGCGTTTCCTTCATATTTTTGAAGAACAATTTACAGCATTCTGGTTAAGGCAAACGACCATAAAAAGTTTCCTGGCGCCCACCCCTCCCACGTAAGTACGCCCCAGTACTTACATTTATTTAACTGCCTTTTTTAGAATACCCAAATTCGTCTTTTTATTCGATCTGAGTTGTTTACCTTTTTTTTATCGAAAATCTAATTCGAAGAACCCACCCCCAGCTGACTAGCCGGTGAGCTGCGTCGTTACCCATCGCAGTGTTGTTGCAGTATTTTTTTTTAATCTCTATTCTCTCTCAAACATACTTCGTTGATCTTTTGACATTTCGTCATATCGATCTAATCTATCGCGTGTGCCGGTTGCACATTTTAATAATTAAAATAATTCGTTTGTTCTTTTTTTTTTATAATTATAAGTGGATTCGTATAATCCAAAGTCGCGGTTTTCAAAGTTTTCGTCATCCTAATCGTCATAATAAATTCGTCATTAAAAATTCGGGAAAAATATTGCAACAAATTTGGCGCCCAACGTGGGCGCCAGGAAACCGTGGCTTACGCCTGGATTAAAACCTGGAATTTTTTCAACTATACTTAGGTATAAATACAAAAATAAATTGGTTAAAAGCAATGGAAAATAAATGAAATTATGAAATATTAAATGAAAAATGAAATTGAAATTATACAAAATGAAACAAAGGGGATTTTAAGAAAACACAGACCGCAAGAATGGACCGCTATCACTGGGTCCCGAAATAAAACAGAAAATTTAGAACTACGGTAAAGGGGTTCGCGAGTCTCACAGTTTTGAGATTAATAAAACGAAATCAAAAGCCAACCGAATTAATTTTATCCAACACTTTCTATCAAACGAATAAAACTTTGTACAACAACACTCTACTTATCTTTTCCTAATTTCCAAAGCTTGATTCCTTTTTCCTTCTTTCTTCTTTTCCTCCAAGAATTTCCTCGCCCCGTCCTGGCGATTTTTAAACTCTCCAATTGAAAACTCCTTCTTCGAATCCTTTAAACTTTCTTTTTTTTTCAAAACACTTTTCTATTTTTCTTTTCCAAAATTATTTTTTTCTTTCTGTCTTCAACTTTTAATTTTTCTTTTTCTCTTTCTTCAAAATTTTATCAATCGCCTATCGGCTTCAATAGTCAACCAAGAATTGGTTTTACCATTTAGCCTTTTATTTCTCTTGGCCTCCTCTTTCACTCACACATTCACACTCTCAATCAAAAGCTTTCGTGGAACTCGGTTACGGTACCACTCCGATGTTGAGTTCCAACGAAACTCTCACTCACCCACACAATCACTGAATTCCCCAAGTTGTCGGTGCTGTCCCAAAACTTAGCGAATCCAAGGCCGTACCCTACCATATTTTCAATTACTATTCTTGAGAAAAATAAAAAGAAATAATAAAAAGTTGAAGATAACTTTTCTGAGCATTCTCTCAGTTACTCTACTAAATTTTACTATTTTCAACGAATTCGAAAAAGGAGCCTAGTATTAAATCTTTAAACAATTCTGAGGAACCGAAGGAGGAAGGCAAATATTCAAATTAAACTACCTAACGCGCAATCTACTATTCGGTGGACCTTTGTGCAGATTTGATGGAATAGGGAAGAGCGTTTAGCGTTCCATTCTTTTATGCTGGTCTGTTACTCAAGTTAAATTTAAATAAAGAATTTTACGATGGGCTCAAAGTCGTCTTTAAAAGTAAGTTAAGAAGTTAAGTTATCTTTATCTGATGTTGTTGATGTTGTGTTGTTCTCATATCCACTTTAAAGTGTACGTGTATGTTTCGTTCTCTTGTTGTCTTCCAGTATAAGTTTCCTCGTTCTCTGAATCGTTGGCGTGTGAGTCTCCAGCCCATCCGCTGGCTCAACACTATCGAATTATAGGGTACCTATTTTGTCATCCTCTCTGAGCTACTCTCAGGCTCCATGAGGACAACGGACTCAAAAGGTGGGTCGAAAAAAATGGGAATGGTTGGGGTGGAGGGGAAAACAGATATCGAGAGTCAGACTATGACTAAACAACATAGTCGAAGAAGGTTTGAAGAACCAAGATTAAGAATGGTTTTTGTTGCGGTAAATCTTACCGTAACAACCGTAGGGGTGCGAGTCCTTTTAAACTAGTCGCGCACTTGCAATTATTCGTTACTAAACGGTTTTATCGCTAGTCTTATTTAGTAAGCCCAAAAATCAATCCTGTTTTTCAGATGCCACGAAATTATGTGAGGAAGAATAGTCGCATAGAAATCGATGAAGAGAAAATGAAGGCAGCAATACATGGTGTCGAAATAAAAAAAGAAATGTCTATTAGTGGAGCAGCTAAGTTATATGGGCTTAAACGAACAACTTTGAGAGAGAGGTGCAAGCAGTGGCGAGCTTCCAAGCAGCTTTTTGACGGCGGCGACGAAGAAAGTGAAAGTGAACAAAAGTATAATAATAAGTTCAGCAGCAACCAGATCTTTAATATTGCACAAGAAAAACAACTTGTCTCCTACTTTCAAGAAAGTTCTGATTTGAAATACGGATTAACGTATGGTATGGCTCGCCGCTTTGCTTATGATTTTGCCTCAAACAATGATATTCCTGTTTCCCCGTCTTGGACGGAAAATAAATGTGCTGGACTAGGTTGGATTCAAGGTTTCATGAGAAGAAATCAAATGCTAAGTCTAAGAAAGCCCGAAAATACAAGTCTATCTCGTGCCACTGCGTTCACTAAAAACGCAGTGGATGCATTTTTCAACAATCTTTCGAACGTGTATAAATGGTTCTCGTTTCGGCCTCACAACATCTATAACTTGGACGAAACTGGAATAACTACAGTCCTTTCTTCGCCTAAGGTATGTCTCTTTTATTTTTTTTTTTGTATACCGTTACTCTTACCTTTATCCTTAATAATATTCTAGATTATATCTACAAAAGGAAAACGTACTGTTTCCCAGATAGCATCCGCTGAACGAGGAACTCTTGTAACTATGGTGGGAATCATTAACGCAGCTGGAATGTCTGTTCCCGCAGTTTTCGTCTTACCGAGAGTATTATTCGAGAGTCGCTTTCTGAACGGTGCCCCTCGCACTTTGCATCAAAAGCGGTTGGATGTCATCTGAGGAATTTATTGATGTTCTTAAACATATTCAAAACGATACAAAATGCTCTACTGAAAGTCCAATTCTGATTTTGCTGGACAATCACGTTTCTCACTGCAGCCTGGATGCAATTGTTTTTTGCAGAACGAATGGTATTCACCTTTTTACGTTTCCACCTTACACGTCACACAAGCTCCAGCCTTTAGATGTGTCCGTGTATGCAGCATTTAAAAAATATTTAAGTGTCTCTTTCCACGACTTTCTAATGAACAACCAAGACAAGGCTATTTCAGTGTGGGACATTCCATTTTTAGCCAACATACCACATTTAAAAGCCTTTACTCCTGAGAACATTATGAAAGGATTTAGTTCAACAGGAATATCTCCATTAAATAGTTTGGTATTTTGTGAAAGTGAATTTGTGTCACAAAGAGAGGATGTTCATGTCACTGGCGATTCTAATTCAGATGAGCTTACTTCAAATGATATAGTTCCAAATTCTTCAGGAGTACAGAAAACACCAGAACAAATCCGTCCGCTTTCTAAATTGCAAAGTGCTCTTAACTTCAATAATGGCAGATCCAAGAAGGGAAAATCAAAAATTTTGACAGCAACGCCCAACAAAGATGATCCTGAAGAACTCCAACAGTTGCAACCAAAAAAAACCAAACTCATCAATGTCTCACAGAAAAAGAAGGCTAAGAGAACAAAAACATCAGTCTCGATTTCTTCTGATCAAGACAATGATCAGTTCAGCCTAGCTGACAGTGATAAGTCGACAGGGTTTGAGATAGAAGATAACAGCGGTGACGAAGATGTGTGCAGTGATGAGTTGGAACAGTATCGTATCAGTAAAGATGATGTATTAAAAAATATGTGTTTCGTCCTCGTTAGGTATGATAAAATGTTTTACGTTGGACAAATAATCTCTTACAACGGAAATACGTTCCAAATTGATTTTTTGAGAAAAAAACAAACGGGATTCACTTTTTATAAGCCAGTTGTAGAGGATATTTTAGATGTTGATCGTAATCAAATCGAGCTTAAGTTGCCAACACCTTCTCATCCACCGGGAACATCTCGTGCTGCTGCATCATTTGTTTTTAACGTTAATTTACAAACGTTTAACATTAAGTGATGGAAGCAGACCTTGATTTTATATTTTTATTTATTATTCGGTATTTATATATTTCTTTTTATATATTTGGAATAAAGGCATACATTTTTTAAAGTATTCCTTGGCAATAGAGCTGTGAACTTAAAGTACAAAGCATTGAATGCATTTCAATTTAATTTAAATTACCTTTATAACGATAGATATTAAATAAAATATCGACTGAAAATGAAACAAAAAGTCTGAATTATAAGAACTTAAGTTACTTTTGAATTAATAAATATTTTTTGTTACGTTTTTAAAATGTTTAGTGTTTTTTTTTTTATTTACTGACTTTGATAATTAATAAAATAATAAAAATAAGTCGTACACTTTAAATGATTTCACAAATTTTGTTTTTACTTTAAAAAACACACAATTTACGTAACGAACACGAATTAAAGGGTTTTAAAAAGGAGTACCTTGAATGCATTTCGGAATGATCATTCCATCTTCAGCATCACGACTAAATCAAAAAGTGCAGTGCGTGCTTTGATGTGTATTTTGATCTCGAGTTGTTGTAGGTGGTATTATATAAATCGAGAGAACAAGTTCGATTCTATAATACCGTTGTCCAGATTTATAGAGTTTGTGTCTTTTTGTATGTAAAAACTCTCGTATGCGTCGAGCTTTCGGTCGTCTATAATCTCTTTTACAAGTTTTACATTATCAATATTCAAACATAAATGATTATTGTTCAGTGCGTGTGCTGCTAATGCAGATCTATACGGCTAGTTGTTACGAATGTACGTTCGATGTTCTTTGAAACGCGTTAGGACACTTTCACATTCACTACACTGAATTGCATATATTCCCGATTTGTTTAAACTATCAACTTTGTCTTTCGTTGAACCCAATAAATTCGATAGTTTGTACTGATTTGTGTACACAATTTCCATACCGTATTCGCTGAATTTCGTTTTTAATTTATTAGTTAAAACTGGTACATATGATAACGCGACACGAATATTTTTCTCATCAAGCTTTCGATTTTGTGAAAACAAAGTTGAGAGTTCATGAATTTTATCGAAACAAATTGATTATTTAGCACATTCAACACATTTTCTATTTCGGATTTTTCTACTATTGCAAACACATGATCTACATACCGATGCCATATTTTTGGCAGTAACTGTTTTTCTTTTAAACTTAGTTCAAAATGGGCCATGAACAATTCACTTATTAATGGGCTAAGTGAATTGCCCATGTTTGTGCCTTTTTCTACTAAATAAAACGAATCCCGGAATTGGAAAAAACTGTGATTCATACAGATTTTTGCAGCTCTAATATAAAGCATTTTTTTGGTATGAGGTAAATCTGTAGATGTTAAGTATTTTTCGAATTGTTCAATCGCAATATCAACGGGTATACTGGGAAACAAAGAAGATACATCGAACGAAACCATACATTGATTTTCATCAATTTGAATGTTTTTAATTTTCCCGGCGAAATCGTGCGAATTTTTTACAGGCAAACTTAATATAGGTGGCAATTTATGTATTTCACTCAATAACCATTTGGCAATTTTGTAACAAGGTGCGTTAATATTCGAAACAATTGGTCTCATTTTGTTTCCTTGTTTGTGAATCTTAGGTAAACCGTATAATCTTGGTACAATTGGATTTGAAACCTTAAGAACACGATTTAACCTTTGACCAAACACAACACTTATTTCTTTTCTTAATAAATCACTTTCTCGAATCATTTTTGGAAGTGGTGATTTTTGAATTCGCTTGTATTTACACTCACATATCAATTCCAATAATCTATTTTCATAGTCACCTGTGTTTATAATTACTATTTCATTTCCTTTGTCTGCTTTAACATAAACACAATTTCGATCACGAAGCTTTTTAATTATTTCAAACTCATTTGAATTTGTATTTTGTGTTAAAGGGGTCCTATGTAACACTTTTGTAACCGTTCTTCTTATATCATGTTTAACTGAATTCATTTTAGTTTTTAAGACAGTTTCAATGTCCTTAATTACTGGAATTACCTGTGGATTTTTTTGCCAAGGAGAATATTTTAATCCTTTGTTTAAAAGGCCTAATTCATGTTCACTGAAATTTTCATTCGATTGATTGATCACAAAATCTGGTATAACTTCTGGCACAACACGATCAAAACGTTTTGAGTTTTTTATTAGTTTCACCAGTTTTTTATGTTGTTCCTTTCTTTTTTCATATACTAATTTATCAATACTGTGGACTAAACTATATTCGAACTCATTCCATGCTTCTCTTTCATACTCATATAAGTCACGAGTTGTATTTATGCTTCTAATTCCACTTCCGATAATTTTTTATATATAAATTTTAGTTCCGAATTCAACCAAACTTTTTCAGCTTTTTGTTTTGCTTTTTGAGAACGAATATGTAACACCGAACACGAAACATTGACAAATACTGGATTCACTTTTTGTTTTATACACGACCGCAAAAAATTGACATCTTCACACAACATTGCTACTTTTCTCTTTAATCGAGAGTATTTGTTCAAGTTTGGCTTGGTTGCCATAATTAAATAAAAACTATTGTTCTTGAACGACGTGAAATCGGATTAATAAATAATAAAAATAAGTCGTACACTTTAAATGATTTCACAAATTTCTTTTTTACTTTAAAAAACACACAATTTACGTAACGAACACGAATTAAAGGTTTTTAAAAAGGAGTACCTTGAATGCATTTCGGAATTTAGGTACCTGGCGAACGGTCCCCATCCCCATGGTAAAGCATCACTATTGGGGAGGCTTTGCCATATCAATTTTTTTTTTTTTTTTGTTAAATATTAAAAATATAAATCATTAAAGTATCAAGATGAATTGTACTTTAAAATGAATATAATAAAGGAGGAAATATATTAGATAACAAGAAAACTGAAAACGGGCTAAAAGTTTTGCGTAAGGTCAAATTACCGAAATCATGGCAAATGCTCCCCCTTCTACCCTAATGTCGAAGACCGAAAGGAACTACTGTGTGACCAGAAGGGAACTCTTGGCACTCATCTTGGCAACGAAACACTTCCACAAATATATCTATGGACAGAAGTTTCTTCTACAAACCGATCATGGTGCTCTTAACTGGATGTTGAACTTCAAGAACCCAGAAGGACAAATCGCAAGGTGGATAGAAAGACTGCAGACTTACGATTACGAAATTCAACACCGAAGGGGAAAGCTGCACTCAAATGCCGACGCACTATCCCGAAGACCTTGTAAAATAGATTGCAAGCATTGCAGGCGACAAGAAGAAAAGGAATCCATCAACATTCTGCGAATAAGGGCTGATCCCATTTGTGGATGGAGCAATGAAGAAATAAGATCTGCTCAACAAGAAGACCCCGACATTGAAAAAACCGCATGGAATGACATTTCCGATAGGAGTCCAGTTTTAAAGGCCTATTGGGCACAATGGGATTCACTTCATGTGCAAGAAGGTGTTCTTCGGCGAAAATTGGAGTCCGCTGATGGTAAATCCTATGTGATGCAGCTTGTGTTACCTCAATCGAAAATCAAAGAGGTTCTTCGAGAGATGCATGATGGACCTTCAGGAGGCCATTTGGGAGTCAATAAGACTTTAAAAAAGGTGAGGCAACGATTCTACTGGTTGCATGCAAGAGACGACGTTGAAAAGTGGTGCCGAAATTGTGACGCTTGTGCTGCAACCAAAGGACCTGGTAGAAAACTGCAAGGAAAAATGATGCAATATAAGGTCGGCTCACCGTTTGAAAGGATTGCTGTTGATGTGGCTGGCCCATTTCCGGAAACGAATGCTGGAAACAAATACATTCTGGTGGTAATGGATTACTTCAGCAAATGGCCTGAGGCATACGCTATCCCGAACCAAGAAGCCAAGACAGTGGCCGACCAGATTTTGTCTAACTGGGTAAGCAGGTTCGGTGTGCCTATGGAGCTCCATTCTGACCAAGGAAGGAACTTTGAGTCGAACATATTCCAAGAGATGTGCGCGTTCCTTGGCATTAAAAAAACAAGAACCACACCACTTCACCCGCAATCTGATGGAATGGTCGAGAGATTCAACAGGACCTTAAAAGAGCACCTCACTAAAATCGTAGGCGACTCCCAAAGAAACTGGGATAGGCACATTCCGCTATTTTTGATGGCCTACCGAAGTGCAATACATAGCTCAACAGGACAAACACCATCTGAAATCCTGTTCGGAAGAAGCATACGGCTGCTTAGTGAGATAAGGTTTGGATACCCATCACAAGAGTCTCAGGAAACAGGGGATTAAGTGAGTGACCTAAAAGAGAGCCTAATCGACATCCAAACTTATTCTTTACTATAAATGTTTAATGTTAAAAGGGTCTCGAAAGATATTCGTTCGACGTATAGGATCGTCCAAACGTTTTCCAATCGAATAAAATAAAACAATAAACAATTATCTTAACTACTGACCAACTAAAGGAAAATATCAAAATATGTTCGAATGACATATATGGTCATCAATCGATTTCAAATTGATTTCTTTTCCTTTTTACACCTTACTACAAAATTTTTCTTAATTAAGATCAAAATATATTTGTTCAACATATAGTACTTTTGAACAATTTCAATTTGATTTACGCTTTACCTTTCTCTGTGATACTCCGATGATGTCTGGAACTTAAAAGAGGCTGATTGCAAATTTTTCCGGCTTTTTATAGGTGATTTCGCGCAGAAAAGTGCTTCCTACTTGATGAATTAAGTGATTCCAGAGCATAATAATTTTATTCTTGTATTCACCACATGAAAATAAAATTTAAAATATATATTAGAACTGTTTAATTTTGTGATTTATAGAATTATTACAATGTAAATAGTTAAAGATTGTTTAATTAATAATTTATAACAATGTTTTTATACAAACGCGATTTTAGCTTGTTAAAAAAAGGATGTCATAAAATTAGTGTGGTGAATTAATTTTATTTATTTATGATAAATTTTACCCTTGGCATCACCTTTACCTTGAATAATTTTTGTTTTCGTGCACCTTCGCGAAACGCCATTTTCTACCTTTATTATTATCTGTCTCCCTCTAACATATTGACCAAATGAATAAATTTAAAAACCTTAATATCTTTTAAATATGATTAAATTCTTTAAAAAATGTTTTAAAATTACATTCTTTAATTAAAACTTTATATACTTAACGTGCCACATTTGTTCGGCACTTAAAGTTTACCTGTCAAATTGACACATTTCCTTTGCGCATGACGGGAGTGACATTTCGTGATTTTTTTTGTTTTGTGTTTCAATTTTGTTTTAATTTGTTTGATAAAACAATAAAATATTGTGCAATTAACATATTGCAATAGTTTAATTGTTAAAAAGTGTAAAACTGGTGTCTCTATATGTTGCAATAAGTGTAGTGTTTTTTGTAGGTTATAACTATAACCTGTAGTAAAAAAGAAATACTTAGTTTGTCTACAAAAGTGTCTTGTAAATTGTTTGTGCTTTGTTTAATTTGTTATTTGTTCAACCAACACTTAAATTGTTAAGTTTTAATGTATTTCTTATACCCTTTTAGGTTTTCGTTCGCTGTTTCGTCATCGCGGGTGCTCCGGTGGACATGACTGACATTTTCCTCACGATGGACACAGTGGTTTGTATATTTGCTTTTATTTTGCTTACCATGAACTAATCATCTCATTTTTTAGGGTATGCTGCAGAATAATTTAGAATTTAAGTATATAAACTAGATAATAAGTATATATAAACAAAATGTGCATATATTTTTTGTTTATTAAAGACAGATTATATATACAACTTATAAAAATTGTTGTTTATTTTTGTTTTTGTATACATATGTGTATGTTTTATGTTGATGACTCAACATTCTCCCCCTGTTGAACGGTTACGTTCTAAAATTCGGGCTTTAATTTTCTCGATACCTCGTCGGTGATGATGGTGAAAGACAATTTTTCCGGCTTTGTTGACATTTACCTTGACCTGGTATCTGTCTGGTAAATTGACGGTGAATTGTTTTCTCTTGCTGTTTCGTATACGTTCGAAGTCTATTCTCTGCAATGTGTCCCGATTTATGAAAATATCTTCACCTTCACGAGTGATGAATTTTTGGTATTCATTTTCGATCCGCATTTGAACTTCTTGGACTGTGGTCGAAGGTTTCAAGCGATCTAAAGAATACATAATAGACCCGTTTATGGTTACAGGGATGGGATTTCCTTCAATAGCCGCGTCATCTTTGACCTCTGTATCATTATAATTGGAGATCCCTATTCCTTCGTCGGTCGACATGTCCATAACTTCAAGGTTTGACCTTATAAGCTCCTGTAGAGGTGTTGAACATGCGGAAGGAGAGAATCGTATATCCTCCAAGATCGAGATACAATCGAGGTCATCCCATTCAGACTGCATATTGACTATAATGTGAAAGGTTGTTAGATTTGTTTTTGATAGATTTGACAAACTACTACGACTGACATACGATGGACATACATAAACTACTACAAACAACACATAGACAAGATTTTATTAATTAATCAATTTCATGTTGTTACAGTAGCTTCTGTTTGTTCGATCGGTAAACGACAGATTTTCACCACTGGTCTTTGACAAGTGGTATGCCTTGATCGTACTGTCACTACACGTACTAATCCATCCTTTCCGGGATGGACAATTTCAACGACTCCTAAGGGCCAAACGGTAGGAGGAGTGTTTTCATCCTTAATAAGGACAACGTCTCCAACTTTAATGTTTTGTTGATGGGTGAACCACTTAGGTCGATAGTGTAAACGATTTAAATATTCTGTTGACCATTTTTTCCAAAAATGTTGGTTCATTTGTTGGATATGTTTCCATCTTTGATTGTGGGTTGAATTTGAGGAGACCAGATTTGGTTCTGGAATTGAATTTATTGCTCGACCAATAAGAAAATGGCCTGGAGTCAGAACAGCCAAATCGTCAACATCATTTCTTAACTCGCATAACGGTCTAGAATTTAAACATGCTTCAATTTGGGCGAGCAAAGTTGTTAATTCTTCGAATGTGCAGACTGTCGTGCCTAGAACACGACGTAAATGATATTTAATTGACTTTACTCCAGCTTCCCATAAGCCACCATGATGGGGTGCGGCTGGTGGGTTAAAATGCCAGTTTATTCGAAAGGTAATTTGTAATGTCTGGTGTCGCTTCCTTGATTGATTGTATTATTTCGCGTTCCAGTATTACCTTTCCTCCCTTAAAATTGGTTCCGCAATCTGAATATATGGGCTTATCCATGCAAATTTTAACTTTTGCCATGCGTCGAAATATATAGACATTATTATTAAATATTCAGTTTTTGGAACTTATAATATTATATATATCATTGAGTTTTAACTATTCAATTTATAAAATGAACCATCGAGATAGTGCAAAAGTGTTTGAAATCGAAAAAATCATCGAATATTGATACTTTTGGCTGCGTGCGTGGATAATTAACGTTTTGTATTATTGCAAAAATAATGTTAAACATAAGATTACTTAGTACAATTTTTGTTTTTTCAGATAAATGAAGGTCAAAATTAATTGAAATCATTCATTTTGAGTGCGTGCCTTCCTTACAAATAATCCTATATGATATAAATTTTAGAAAAAACTGCCATGCGTGATTTTTCGTAAATCTTTAATTGTCACAAATTTTCGTGTCTATTTTTTTAACATTGATCATGGGGCATTTTTTTATGGTCTGCATCATTATTTAAGCTATCTAGAGTAAAAAAAACTTTGGCTTCAATGCGTGCTTCATTATGTAAAAATTTTATGAAGTTAACAAAACGAACGTAAAGAACGTAACTGTTTCAAAAAAGGCACATTTTTTACTAGCACACGAAAGCATTGTTTGATTTTACCCTTACAATGAGCGTAATTTAAACTGTAGAAATTATTAAAAAAAATGGTAAAAGTGTTAAACAAATAAGTTTGAAAACAGAAGCTGTGAAGATTAAAAATAAAAACCAAATCAATTAACTCGGTGCTTAAAATAAATTATTTTAAATTCATTTTTCTATACGTTATACCTTTATACTCTTCAACAAACAATACATATGAGTTATTTTGAAGTTTTTTATTTATTCGTGGTATATAATTGAAGAAAAACTCAAATTTACATGCGTGCCTTAATTTTTTTTTTGTTTTTTTCAAACTCAAGAAGTTAAAATTTACGGGGATAAGCCCATATATCAGAACATAATCCTCGTCTCGAGACGAATCTTTTTAATGCTGCAATAAAAGCTATTGAGGTTAACTCTGATACGACTTCTATATGAATAGCTTTAGTAGCCATGCACACGAATATGCAAAAATATCCTTTATAATGTTTTGCGTTTCTGTGAGTTGACATTTTTAACTGTATAGGTCCGGCATAATCTATTCCTACATGTGCGAAAACCTTTGTAAGATTTACTCGAGGTGCTGGTACGGTACCCATCATCTGCTGCATTGTGGCTGCTCGATGTTTAGCGCATATAACGCATTTATGAATTAATCGAGTAATAACCCGTTTTGGATCGAGAATCCAAAAATTGTTGCGCAGGGTATTAAGAACCAATGAGGTGCCTCCATGCAGCGTTTCCTTATGTATTTTATTGATGATTAAGTTACAAATTTGATGATCTCGTGGTAAGACAACAGGGTGTTTCATATTGTAGGGAATGTTTGCATTCCCGAGTCTACCACTGACTCGGATCAAACCATCTTTATCTAAAAATGGATTGAGCATTATCAATTTGCTTTTCTTAGGTATGGGTTTGTTATCCTTTAGTGCATCCAATTCAAATTTGAACGCAGATGCTTGTATTGTTTTAAGGATTATTACGCTGGCAGCGTTTAATTCATTTACAGATAAGGCGTTTGTTTGTTTCTGTGACGGATTACGACAATTTTTGATGAAGCGCAATACCATAGTTGTGACTCTGATAAGTTTCGTGTATGTTGAATACGTAGGTAACCACTCATTTGTTGATGTTGATAACAGAGTACTTGTGGATGGAGTTTTGGCTTCCAAGGTTGTGGATTCTAATTGATGTGGATTTTTAGACCACTGTGTCTGATCCTTAATGAGCCATTCAGGACCATGCCACCATAAATCGCAATTAATTAAATGCTTAGTAGTTGTTCCTCGGGATGCTAAATCAGCTGGATTATCCTTTGTAGGAACATGATGCCAGTGTTCAGTAGGCAAAACCTCTTGAATCTCCGCAACTCTATTAGCGACATAGGTTTTCCATTTTGAGGGATGCTCCTTGATCCATTGCAAAACGATCATAGCGTCGGTCCATAAATACACTAGAACATCCTGAAGTTGCATATCTTGAATTGTAGCTTTTGCAAGTTTTGCTAGTAGTAGTGCTCCATTTAGCTCTAAACGAGGCAAAGTGATTGGTTTAACTGGGGCAACCTTTGATTTTGCGGTTAGTAATCTAACCTTAATATCACCGTTGCTATCCTCAGTTCGTATATAAAGGACTGCGGCATACGCTTTGATAGAAGCGTCGCAATACCCGTGAATTTGATTTGTATGGTTCGTTTTTGAGATTCCAATCCATCTTGGGATTTTAATTTGATTTAAATTTTTCAAATCATCTTTAAATTCACACCATTGTTGTGAAATTTCTTGAGATACCTTGCTGTCCCAAGAATATCCACCTATCCATAACGTTTGAATCATTATTTTGGCTCTAATTATGATAGGTGATATCCATCCAACTGGATCGTATAAGGATGCTATCTGTGATAATATAATCCGTTTGGTGTTTGCCTGTGTGCTTGATAAACCTTGAACATTGAATGTAAAATAATCTTCTTCAGGATACCATCGAATTCCTAAAGTTTTTATTGACTCCTTTTCTTGTAAATCGAGTGAACCCTTCATTTCTTTATCCTCTGGAGGCAGATGAGATAAAAGTTCAACGCGGTTACTTGCCCATTTTCGGAGCTTGAAGCCGCTTTTAGCAAGCATCTCTCTTAGTTGCCTTTGTACTTCAAGGCACTCGTCTATGGTTTCTGATCCACTTAATAAATCATCGACGTAAAATTCTGATGTTGTGGCCTTAACTGCTAGTGGATAAGTTTCTTGTTGGTCGATTGCTGCCTGTTGTACTGTGCGAACAGCTAGGAATTGCGCAGGTGATATACCAAACGTGACGGTTTTAAGACGATAATCTTGAAGTTCCTTTGTTTCTGGATTTCTCCAAATAATACGCTGAAACGTACGATGGTCTGGATGCATCCATATCATTCTATACATTTTTTCGACATCTGCTGTGATTACAACCTTATGTTTTCTCCAATTGAGAACTGTGGAAAATAACTTAGGCTGTATGGTAGGGCCAATTAATAGTTGTTCATTTAATGATCTTCCATTTGTTGTTTTGGCGGATGCGTCAAAAACTACTCGTAACTTGGTTGTTGTACTTTGCTTAAACACCGCATGATGTGGTATGTAATAATGCGGTTCATTGTTTGCTGGTGGACTACATTGCTCCATATGACCCATTGTCAGGTATTCGTCCAAACATGCTTCATATTCACGTTTAAGTTGAGCGTTTTTAGCGAGTTTCCTTTGCAAGCAATCATAACGCTTTAATGCAAGTTCTCTGGACAAACCTAGAGTCGGACCATTTGGATCTATAAACGGTAACTTGACCATATATTGATTGTTTGGCAACCGTTCATATCCGGTTTTGTATAACTCCTCACATTTCTGCTCTTCTGGAGTTTGAGTGTTGAAGTTTGGCACTTCTTCCATTTCCCAGAATTTTTGTAGTTGAAAACTGGGATTGTTGATAGGACTGACCGTTGCGATGAATACCTTAACTGATGAGTTACGTAACGAGGGATTATTCCCTGTGCTTCCATTTCAGCTATTTGTTTTCTAACTTCTTCCTCATGTTTTGGAGGATAACGATATAATTTTGCATTTACTTGAGAATCTGTAGTAGTCTTTATTTCATGTTTTATGACTGGAGTACTTGTTAGCTTGTCTCCTTCTTGAAAAAATAAATTTGTAAATCTATGTATAATTCTGGTTATAGCTATATACTCTTCTTTGTTTAAGTGGTCAAGTTTAAGTTTGTCAATTATTTTACCTTTGTTTATTGTGTCTAGTGTATAGATTTCGTCATAACTGTATGGTTTCCCTAGTAATTGTATAGTCTGTTCATTAAGTGATATGATGCCTGATTCTAAATCTATTAGGGTATTTAGTTTGTTAAGTATATCAATACCAATTATAAATTGGTAACGTCTATTTGGTAAATTTTTATCTTTCCATCTAACACAAGTTCCTTTAGGTAACTTTAGCTCGTCAAGTGTTGGTGTATGTGCTTCATATTCCATGGCATCATTACCATTTACTGTGGTAAAACGAATTGGTTTTATTTTAACTGTTTTAAAATCTTTAATTTTTTCATCAATAATACTTAGGGTGGACCCTGTATCAATAAGAGCTAAATATTTTTTTTTATTTATAGTGATTTCTATTGTCGGTAAATCTTCCGAGGCTAATTGATAAAAAACTCAACATTATTAACCTCATTTTCGACCTCTGCTTCTTTTTCTATATTTCCTACATCCATTGGTTCTTGTTGACCAGAATAAGTATTAGTATTATTAACTGTATTTCGATTTTGTTGTTGAGATCGAATTTGTCCTGAATTTCCGATATTATTAGAATTATAGAAATTACCTGAATTTCTTCTATTCTGACTATAATAGTTTCCAGAATTTCTTCTATTTGAATTATTATTACTTTTTTGATAATAATTATTATAATTTTGGTTCCTAGCCTGACCTGAATTATTATAATATTGGTTTCTGAATTGCCCTGAATTATTATTTTGTCGTCTACCATTTTGGTTTCCAGAATAACTGGGCGAAACGCATTTGGACTAAAGGTCGCAAAAAAACTTTCAATTGATTTAATCAATACAGTCCACAAAAACAAAAACAAAAACTTATTTTTCGTTTTTCCTTCTTCTAAATCAGCCAGACCACGGGCGTCATTTTCTAGGTGTCTGAATTTGACCAAATTCCCCTAGAATAATATAATTTACATTGTATTCATGCTGTAAATTTTATATTGTGTTGATAACCATCGACTAATATTTTGCGTCTTAGAAGGGTACGACAGCATCTAACTGATGAGCCCAACTGTCGTACCTGGGCGAAACGCATTTGGACTAAAGGTCGCAAAAAAACTTTCAATTGATTTAATCAATACAGTCCACAAAAACAAAAACAAAAACTTATTTTTCGTTTTTCCTTCTTCTAAATCAGCCAGACCACGGGCGTCATTTTCTAGGTGTCTGAATTTGACCAAATTCCCCTAGAATAATATAATTTACATTGTATTCATGCTGTAAATTTTATATTGTGTTGATAACCATCGACTAATATTTTGCGTCTTAGAAGGGTACGACAGCATCTAACTGATGAGCCCAACTGTCGTACCTGGGCGAAACGCATTTGGACTAAAGGTCGCAAAAAAACTTTCAATTGATTTAATCAATACAGTCCACAAAAACAAAAACAAAAACTTATTTTTCGTTTTTCCTTCTTCTAATAACTTAAATTATTATATTGTAGAAAACTCTGTTCGCGGCGATTTTGGCCCGAATTTCCATAATTATTATAATTTTCTGGGTTATGTTGTATTCGTCTATCACTATGAAAATTATTACTTTGACCTGAACTTCTTTGATTTCTACTTGATCGATTAACCATTTTATTTGCACTATTTTTCTTAAACTCATCCCTAATACAACTATCTTCAAATCTTCGTTTTATCATTATTTCAAAAATTTTATTTAAATCTTTTTCTTCATAGATCTTATCAAGTAAAATTCCTTGACACATGTCTTTGATTATATTAACTAACATTGTATTTACAGTACTTAGATCAACGGCTCTATCACCTTTATAATATTCTTTTAATTCATCACATTTGTATTTAATATTTTGTGTTTCTAAAAATAATTCACTTACAGTATTTACTTTTAAATTGTGGATGCTTCTGTATATTTCGCTGGGCTCCACATCTGGTCTGTAATGTAGTTTCAGTTGCCTCTTTATATCCTCCCAATTCTCCGGGTCTGGTATGTTGATAAGTATCTGCTTGGCTCTGCCTTGCATCCTCTCGTTGTATATTGTTCTAATCATATATTTTTTTAAAGATGTACTGGTTACGTCCGCAATGTAGTATTCTACATTTTTCACAAAACTATTTATAGTGACATCACTGGTTCCAGTAAAGGTTGCCATATGCGTAACCTCACGTAGTACTCTCTCTCGGTCTAGCCTAGCTACTTCTCTTGCTTGAAGAGCTTGGAATGCATTATTCAGTTGCTCTAGTTGCTGTTCACGTAATCTTAGTTGTTGTTGGAGTTCATTGTTCTGTTCTTCCATCTCGATGTCTTTTAGATTTCTGCTGATGTCGAATTTATCTAGTGTTTTGCTTCTTGTTAACATTAACACCCACACTTTCTTTATTTCAGCTTCAGTTCTTATCTATTCAAATACTATGTATCACTGAATCATTAATCTTTTTCGATTTTATTTGGAGATTCGTATCACTGGCTTCATTAAATACACAATCACTGAATCATTAATCTTTTTCGATTTTATTTGGAGATTCGTATCACTGGATTGCAAATTTATGTTTCAATGCAATCCTACCGACTGCGCCATTTATGTTTATTAGTCTTCGCGAGATGTTTTTAAAAAAGTAAACAATTTTCCCTTTAGAGATAATAAACACTTTATTTGAATTTATTTTACTTTAATTTTACTGAACCGAAAATTACGTCTTCTCTCGACCGATTATAAAAATGAACTCTCCTAAGAAATCTTTCAAGATACCTTCAATAGAATAATCATAAAGTGTTTGGTAAGCAAAATGACTTACCTAATCATGTTACATTGTCTGCTCCGTGAAGGAATGTGCAAACTGCAACATGTTTTTGTGGGAACAATAATTATGAGAGATTTGAAATTGTATTAAAAGTATCCGTTAACCGGATATCTAAATTTGAGGGGGTAGAGTGTGTCTTATACATAACTCGCGCGGCTAACCTCAAAATCATTCTAATTGTCTAAGTAAACGCCATTCGCGACGAATAAAAACAAAATATGCATGTAAATGAAATGTCAAAATGGGCGAATGTTCGTTTATTCGTCGGTCGTTGGTCGCTCTCATATGAATATATCTTCAAATTATTTATAAATATAGTATCTCAAGTAAAAAACTGGGTATTTCATTTGATCAACTTTAGACTTCATAACATCTCTTAGTCAGCGTGACATGGAAACAGCAATGTTATTTCTAACATCGGAGGATATTTGGGACAATTCTTCAATTAAAGCCTTTTAAGGTCATCTTTGTTCTTGATGGCCCGTTTTTGAAATTTTCCGGTCCAAATGATCCCATAATTGTTGTATGGGGCTTAGGTCCGGCAATTGGGGAGGCTGGTGGAGGTGCTTTGAAGTCTTATAAAGTATTAATTCCTTAAGGAACCGCGAGGTATGCTTAGGATCATTATCTTGCTAAGAGATCCAATTGCTAAGCATCCCTAATTTGCGTAAAGTCTTTTGAAGGTTATTGCTTAGGATGTTTAGATAGTCTTGATTATTCATTGTACTTTCAATGAAAACAAGATTCCCGATCGAATATGCTACCATACATCCCCGCACCGTCATGTTTTACTGTGCTCCTTATATTCTGTTTATGATGTTTTCTTACTTCTGATGCGTTAATATGAATATTTTTTTTTTATAATAACAAATAAACAATGGATTCTTATAATAAAAATCAATAAAAATAAATCAAAACACAAATAAAAATTCAAAATATAGCTTCTTACAATTTTTCCTAATAAAAACTAAACATACTATCCATATTAACGCATCAGAAGTAAGAAAAGTTACTATTCTCTTGGCATATGTATTACAGTTGTAAAGACGAAACCAGCTGTATTTATCATCTCCCTTTGCCGCCTTACTGATATAGATATCAATAATCAACCCTTTCATTTTTTTACTTCTTAAAATTCAAAGTTTATATACAATGTTCACACTCTTCGCAACGTTTTGGCCATTGTATATACACTTTTGGTGCTTTTAGGCTAGTCGCGCACTGGCAACTGTGATCGAAATCAAATAGTTTAATCACCAGTTGAAAGAGAACCACGCACTGGCAACTCTTTACTCACGCTCACACTCTTTTTCTCTTGCTCTTATAGAAAAAAGCTCAACTGTTGCGAAGGCAATCGTTTAGTTTGTGTCAAAACACAAACTTTTTAGTTGCTCGAATCGAGTTGCTCTAAGTGCGCGGTATCCCATATAAGTCCATATGTTTCATTTTAGCAACTAAACAGTTGGGAAACTAAAAATTGAATGTGCGCGCCTGGCCTTACAGCGATCCTAGTGAGCGGATAAGTAAAGAAAAAAAACTGCCTCATGAGAATACTATTAAGTTTATATACAATGCTCTAGGTAATATATTTCCTCTATGGTGATAATATCGACTTTCTTAAAGAATATAAAACTGGAAAACGTCAGCATGTCGTCTTCGACAAAAATCGAAGGTGTTGGCAATATAATATCCTGAATGTATTGCGGAACGTTTGATAGATTTTTGCCAGTAGGCCTTGATTTCTAATCGGGATAGCTTCACGAAATTTTGATAGATGTTTAAAAATTGCGATGCTTTTTAGGTTGAGTGAGATTTGGGTCCTATTCCAAACAACCAACAACATCGAATATGGTGTCCTCTGCAAACATTATTTCAAAAAGAGCGTTCTTGTTAAGCAAAAAAATGTTCTTGAAGATTTCAGAGAGATGATGGAGGCCTTCCATGTTCTCCAAATCAAACCTGCGCGAAACGCACCTTTGAGTTTAGGTTGCTTGCACTTTTAATTGATTTAAATTCAATCACTCAACTTAAACCGAAATAATAATAATATTTTTAAGTTTTTGTTATATTTAACTATTTGTTTTGATACAATTATGACATATGACATATGATATTCAAACAAAAAAAGAAAACTTCAAACTTTGAGCTACACGTATTCATGGATAGGGAATTTAAGAGAGTTTTCTTTTACTCACCTCAAAAAAAATTTGTGGGTATTTCAGGCAAGAGGGGTACCGGTCGTGACTCTAGGTAATATATTTCCTCTATGGTTTACACTTTGGGCTGACGTAGCACCTGAAACTAAATAGAGATGGCTTTAATATTTTGCACATTTGTACTTCAACATTATTTCTATCAAAAAATAGAAACAAAAAAAAAATTAAAAATGTTAAAAAAAAAATAATATTGTCCACCTAGATTAATTTTTTTAACCACTGTGCATCGTGGGTAGTGTTGTTCCATGTAGACAAAAAATGTAGACTACACGATTGTCTACGCGTAGAGAATTCAACGTATACAATTCATGATTGTCTACATGTCAATGTCAACAATGTAGACAACGTAGACATTCAATTTTTCTTATTATGTTTCGTCTAATAAATCATAAAATTCCTTTCGTAAATGAATGTGAAGGCATTATTATTAGGCGCCAGTTATAGCTATCATTGAAAACCATCATTGAAACACAAATCAGTGGAACGGTGGAATATTTTTTGACAAGTCGGTTATAGCAATCAATAATTTCGCTGTCATTGAAAAGATCTGTCATTGAAAATATCTGTCGCTTTGATGCTTGCTAAATTACTAGTGATGGGTACCTCATTCATGAGGCAATACAAAATGTCACATGTTATGTTATTGTTTAAAAGTTTTTTTTTTTGCTAACTGCAATCATTTAGGCCTATTCGGCGAGATCTTCTATTCAGTTATTCTGTTATGAATTTCAATACAAAAGTTTAAGCTGTCAACAAATCTTTTATGAATTATAATTTTGGTATTCGGCATGCTAAAATCTGTTATAAAATCTGCTAAGAAAACTTTTATGAAATGTCAAACGTTCGAACATAGAAAAAATCTTTTACGAATTCGGTATTCAGGACCCATGTTTTGTAACTCGGTCGAGTATTTTCGCAGTCGATTAGAGGTAGAACGAAAAATTTCATCGTTTCTCTATATTGATGATGCGAAAACACCCCTGTGAGAAAACCATAGTTTCCAGTTTCCAATGGAAGAAATGTTTACATTTCCCTTAAACTGACAGCTACAATTTATTTCACATTTAACTAAAAATTATTTTTTCTTTTATATTAAAAAGGTTGAAGTGTTCAAGTTTTTTATTTTGCAGTAATTCAAATTTTTAAAAAAAGTAAAATGTAAAATATAAAGTGTGCTTGTAATTAGTGAACAAAGTGACAATAGAAATATGATGTGCATTCACAGACGTAATATTTGAATTTGGTCCGCCGAATTTGCCTCTCGCGAACTCTAAATGTGTTCCCATGTAATCTACCAATTTTTCTTTTTGATCTTTTGAGATCCTTTGAATTTTCTACGGATAAAAATAATAATTTTCCTGATCAAAAAAACATACAAAACAAGTTATTTACCTTTTGTTTATTTTCCGTCATATTTGATTTTTATTATTTTTGTCTTGTTCTCACTTCTCACTTGTATCAGAGTGGTCGAATGATTTTGACAGAAAAATAGAAAGATTGTATCGACTTCAGACTTACAGATACAGTTTTTTTTTCACATTTTTCCAATAAATCCAATAATTTTTTCCATTTTGTTCTTGATCGAGTGAAAAAAAGTTACAGAAACAGTTGCGTGTGAGAAACAGAATTTTGTGTCATTCCGCAGTGTTTTTGTTCTGATTCGCACCGTTTATGCGAAAACTCACTCGATGTGAGAGTTACAGAACATGGGTCCAGCATGCCAAAATCTGTTATAAAATCTGTTAAAAATCATAAAAGAATAAAAGACAAACTTCTGTGACTTTTATCATAAAAGATTTCAATAAGTACACATGGGCATCATGTAAAAATGAATATTTATCTTTTATTTCGTCAACGAAATGTTCTTTAAAGGAGACAAGTGAAAGAAAATATATTAAAATACATATCATATAAAGATATAAGTAGAGTATATCCATGGTATTCCCAGAAACATATGAGGTAAAATCGTGTTCCATTGTATGGATACCAATAGTGTGTAAGGCTAGGCGCGCACATTCAATTTTTAGTTTCGCAACTGCTTGGTTCCAGCAACTAAAAGTTTGTGTTCAAACTAAGCGATTGCCTAAAATGAATTCGCTATTTTGTGTAACATATAATTATATGCACCTGCGCGGACATTCAACTAAATAGTTCATCTGTTTTCTATAAGAAACCAAAAAGTTGTGCAACTAAAAGTTGAATGTGCGCGCCTAGCCTAAAAGTGTCTTTTGTGCTAGTGTTTGTCTATTTCATAATGGGCGGTTTTCAAATTTCAGTCGCCTCTCGTTTGTCGTGTCTCACATCTCGAAAATTGTTGGAAATAAGACTCAATTTGGTATCACTCCTATACTACTTTTTTGTACTACATTTGACAGTCAAGAAGGGTTTTCCCCTTTTAAATTAATAAATCTCTCTCTCTTCTTTTATATTCTAAACTAAAAACGTGTTTGATTTATTAGCTCCGGAATTTTTACTTTTATCTTTCAGTTTCCATTAGGTTATGGGCCCAGTATTGGCTTTAAAAAATAAAAGAAAATTCAAGCTTCATTTTAATGTAAAAATCTTTAAATTCGGTAGAGCGATTACTTTAATTTTTCAAGATTAAATTTTTTTGTTCACGATGACCGGCATCCTTAGCACAATTGAAAAGCTAAAAGGCAGAGAGAATTTCGATGACTGGAAGTTCGCAGTCCAAAACTATTTGGAACACCAGGAGTTATGGAACTCTGTCCTTGGAGTTGAAAAGGATGCGGTAAAAGTGTCGAAGGCAAAATCAACAATTATTTTGCTCCTTGAAACAGTGAATTTCGTTCATGTAAAGGAAGCAAAAACAGCGAAGGAGATTTGGGAGAGACTAGGAGCTGCATTTTACGATAATGGGTTGACAAGAAGAGTTGGTTTACTGCGGTGTCGCATAACATCTGATTTGAGGAACAGTGGTCGAGAATTATGTCACCAAGATTATCACCACCGCACATAAACTTAATTCGATAGGAATGCCAGTTTCTGACGAATGGGTCGGTACATTATTACTTGCTGGCTTACTGGAAGAATATAAGCCAATGTTAATGGGCATCGAAAGCTCTGGTGTGAAGATCACATCAGACTCAATTAAAACGAAACTTTTGCAAGATGTAAAAGATGACTTCAGTTTGAAAGAACAGTCTGCGTCAGCCTTTTATGGTGAAAATAAGAATTTCAAGAAACGTTTTACCAATAATCCAGTCAAGAACAATGGTCCACGATGTTATGTGTGCAACCAGTATGGTCATATAGCAAAAAACTGTTCACAGAAGCAAAAAAATGGAACAGATGCTAGGGTGGCCAAAGTTCTTTACACAAGTTTTGCGGCTCAACAAATAGAACATGAAGACTGGGTTGTGGGCTCTGGCGCTTCTTCGCATATGACGTTCAAGGGAGAATGGCTTGAAAATTCGAGAGCTGTTAGTGATGACGTCATAGTTGCTGACAGTACTTATTTATTTATTTATTTATTTCATCTACAAGCTTAATAGCTTAACAGATTACATGTCTGTAAAAATAAATAGTATACATTTATAAATTTCCTAAAGAGTAGATAACAAATACTTAATATCTTAAGAATAAATAGTATAGTACATTCTTAAATTTTTCTCTGGAGAGATATAAGTCAACATGATCATACATTTTATTGAACTCTCCAATTGACCTTGAAATTGGTTCGTTACTACCGTAGTTCGTTCTATGTCTGGACTCAAAAAGAAGGGATCTTTCCCTCAACGGCCTCGATGGGGCATATATATACATAAAGGAGAGTAATTCAGGACATCTTATGTGGTAGCAAAGAATATCCCGCACAAAAACAATATCGTGAGTTGTTCTTCTGGCTTTAAGAGATTGTAAGCCCAAGAAGCTTTGCCTGGCTTGGGAACATGGATAGAAATTCCAGCGCATTTTGTAAAACACATATCTTGTAAAGCGATTCTGAACTCTCTGTATTCTATCCGATACAAATTGTTGACAAGGATTCCAGATAACATCCGCGTATTCGAGATTTGGCCTGACCAGAGAAGTATACAATGATACAAGGGTGTATGGGTCGGAAAAATCAGTGGAGTTCCTTTTAATGAACCCTAACATTGAGTTAGCTTTCGCAACAATAGCATCAATATGAAGAGAGAATGAAAATTTAGAGTCAAATCTTTCACTTTTAATGATCTCTGAAGAGGCTTGGATTCAAGAGAATAGATAAACTCATAAGTATGAAGTTTTCTAGAGAGGGAAATTATGAAACATTTTTTTATATTTAGATTTAAATGGTTTAAGTTACACTAGAGACATATATTATCCAGATCCTTTTGCAGCTTGAGACAGTCATCTATACAAGTTATTTTTGAAAATAATTTGAGATCATCGGCATAAATGAGACATTTACTAAAATTGATATGATTGACAATGTCATCAATGAATATTATAAATAGCAATGGGCCAAGGTGACTACCTTGAGGAACACCAGACGTACACTTAATTGATCTTGAAGTATATTCCTGAATCTTAACTTTTTGAACCCTGTCAGTTAAAAATGAAGAAATCCATTTGATTAAGCTTGAATGGATTCCAAAAACTTCAAGTTTAAGAAGCAAAATGCTGTGGTTTACCGAATCAAAAGCTTTGCTGAAGTCAGTATATATGGCATCGACTTGACTTTTATTTTCAATAGCATCAACAACAAACGATGAGAAACAAGTCAAGTTTGTTATAGTTGACCTAACCGAAAGAAACCCATGTTGAGCACTATTTATATGTTCTTTCACAAGAAAATCGAGTTTGTATTTTACTAAACTTTCAAAAAGCTTGGGAATTGCGGACAACTTGCAAATACTCCTATAATTTTCAACACTATTTTTAGAACCCGATTTAAAGATGGGGATTAGGAAAGAAGATTTCCAGTCATCTAAGAATATCCCAGATGACAAAGATCGTTCGAAAATTGTAAGCAACGGTGCACAAAGAGACTCGGAACATCTTTTTAATATTATGGCAGGGATGCCATCAACACCTGGATTGGAATTTGGCTTAAGAGAGTTAAGTGCGCTTAGAACATCAGAGTATTCCAAGTGTATAGATCCAATATTTATCCTAGGGTCATTCCTAGGAGGTTGAGGAAAGTTTGGATTGATATGAGAATACACTGATTCAAAAAACTGAGCAAAAAACTCCAGAATTTTATGAAGATCAGTGGATTCATCGCTATTGAAATTCATAGAATTTGGAATTCCAAGAGATTTACGTTTAGAGTTTATGAACTACCAGAAACGTTTAGGATCACTCTTTAAGTCAAACTCCAGATTCAAGATATAATTTCTGTGCGAGAATTTACTAAGCACCATAAAATCTTTACGAAGTTTACAAAAAATATTTTTGTCGTCTGTACTATTTGATTTTTTAAAATTAGCAAAAGATTTATTTTTTTTTTTAGATTTTTAAGATGAGCTAATTTCTTGTTATATGGTACCAAGGAGGCTTGGATCCATTCTTTTTGGTTCTACATGGCACAAATAAATTAAAAGCATTAGTTAAGATGCTCCTGAAAAGTACTAAATTGAAGGCTACAGCAAAGGGTGATGTTCCTCCTCGAAGGGTTCACCTTGAAGCGGTGAGGAGGCTTACGTTTTAGAACCTCAGCTGGCCAGCTGGAGATTTACATCCTTAAACTCTCAGCTGGCCAGCTGTAGTTTTAAAACAAACCAAGAAACCCAAACCTATGACAAACTATGACAGATACAACAGTAACAAACAAAAAACTAGCGGGGATATACGCTAAAGTGTCGGCAGAAGTCACGGCTGCCGGCGAGGGCTTGGCTTTGCAAGAAGCTAAGTCGCCAGTGACAACACTCTACACTAACGAGGACAAAGACAAAACAACGACAATGACAGACGAGGATGAAGACTTACTCCTCAACCCTTTTGCCAATCTCGGAGTAGGGGACGGGGCCAGCGTCGGTACGGTTGACAGTGACGATGTCATTGACTGCTGTTCCGTTGCCAGTTCCAACCTCTCCGAACTTTCGACTTCCTCCAGGAGGAGTAAAATCTCCAACTGTAGGAAAACAGTCAAACGACTTGGCACAAAGAGTTGGGATGAATTAACGGACCCAGAACGGAAAAGACTGCACAACGCACGTGCTCTTCTGCAGAAGGAGTTTCCAATGAAGAATGGGCCACCTGCCCAATCATCGGCGGAGGCTACTCCTGCGGGGAACACTAGCGTGAGTGGATTGATGGGACCTCCTGCTTCGGGTATCGTTAAAACCTTTACCAAGGAGCGGGCGGCCTCATCAATACACAAAGCAAAGACAAAAACTGACATACAACAAGACCCAACTACCGGAATATCATACTCACCTGCCAGACGTTGCATGGAGCACTCCGCTCCTACGGGTTTGAAGAGTGGTAAGATATCTCCGGGAGAGGTAAATGCAGGGGTAACGCACATGAGGAACATTCAGGGCCATAGCCCCAAATGCAACTTGAATGCGTCTATCTCTTCTTTATCAGGGCAACAGAACGCAACGGACCCAATGAAGGAACAAACCAAGAAGCTTTTCGACACGCCAATCAAACGCTGCATGGAGCCACCTGCTCCTACGGACCTGGGTGGTGTGAAGGAAGCTCCTGGGGAGGTTGAAACGAATAGGGGACATACGGGAAACATCCTGGGCCTCAGCCCTACATGTGACCTAAATGTGTCTTGTTCCTCTAAACCGGGTGAACTCATTGGTAACGATACTCTAAACAGTGACATAACTGACAAGACAGTTTTGGAGAATCCAACCTTGCAACGCAAGGCAGTGCCTGCAGTGCGGCGCAAGGGGAAGAGACTCCTCAGTGACAAAGAACTTCAACGCCGACAAAAACGGAACGATACGAGGACTGTTCGGTTCCTAACAAACAAAAACCCAGAAACCTTAACGGTTAAGGAACGGCTGGCTCTGGACAGATCCAAACAAAGACTAACTACAACAACACCAACAACTGACAAACGCGACAACAAAATGAAAAAGCCGATCGCTGAGATTACTGCGGAAAGTCATGTACCATCCACTGACCCGCCAGCCATTGCAAGTACGTCAAAGCGATCGAGAATAGAATCGAGTTCACCATCGAACACATCACCGACAAACATAATAAAGAAAGCCAAAATCTCCAAGGCCAAATCTCCAGTAGTAGGTCAACAAGTTGCCATAGTAGACTATGGTAATCCTACACGGAAACTAACGGAGGATCAATGGCAACTAATGGAACTTCGGATCCTTGATGAGGTAAATGAGGCTATCGTAAAGAGCCGGCCACCGCCACTCTTCGGTACTCTCAGTACCTTCCAGGGATTCAAAATGTTGACATGTGAAGATGAACACACTCTCACATGGCTGAAAGATTTTACAAAAAAAGCTGAAGCTCCGTGGCCTAACGCTGACCTTCGCCTCATGGGAAAGAAGGAAATCAGTGATTTTTCTAGACCCAGAGCCAAGCTTACCATGAAAGGACCGCTCATCCCGAAGGACCGTATTGAAAGATACCTCAGATCACTCAATACTGACCAACTTAGTCAGAATTGGGTAGTAGCTGAGATGGGTGAGAAAACAAAAGATGGCATAGAAGTGGTTGTGATCCTAAATCATAAATCAATACCGCTTCTAAGGAAGATTGATTTTAGTGCGGGTTGATACAAACCGATGCAAGCTGCGGCTGTTATCAAACAAGAAGAAGGTAAACAAGGAGGTGGGGGTTTTAAAAACAGTATGAAATTAATTCAAATTAATCTCCACCACAGTAAAGCCGCCAGTGCCAACCTGGTCTACCTCATGGAGAGTAGACAGATAGACATTGCCCTGATTCAAGAACCCTGGATATCAGGTGGCAGAATAAAGGGCCTACACTCCAGAGAACTAACGCTGCACAAGACTACAAATGTAGGCATTAACAGTAGATTTAGAACATGTATTGTAGCTAGAAAACAGATTAAACTCTTTCTTCTATCCACATATAGTTGTTTAGACCAAACGACGGTCAAACTTGAACGCGCTGGGCTCCCACCACTAATCATCATATCATGCTATATGCCGGGTGACGGAGTAGAGGGACCACCAGCTGAGATGACCAAGCGGATCATACAACGTGCCGCACTGGAGAAATGGGATGTCGCTATGGGCTGTGATGCCAACGCGCACCATTCTCAGTGGGGAAGTACCGACACCAACGATAGAGGTGAGTTACTTTTTGAATTTATTATAGAAAATGATATTTTAGTAGCGAATAGGGGCAACGAGCCCACTTTCATTACCAAAAATCGTAACGAAGTGCTCGATGTTACTCTTATTAGCAACTCGGACACTATTTCCATAGACCAGTGGAGGGTATTAAAAGACGAATCTTTCTCTGACCATAGGCTCATAGAATTTCTAATACCCGACACTAAAGATCCTCGAAAACCATTTAGAAATCTCAGGAAAACCAACTGGGACATTTTTAATAGGGAAGTAGTAACCGGAATACAAAAACTGAATACTAATGCGATACAAAAACCCGAGAATATAGACAAAGCTACAGATAGTTTTACAGAGATTCTTGGTAAAGCATTGGAAAAAGGCTGTCCAATGAAACCAGGGGGACAGGGTAAGAAGAAACCACCCTGGTGGACCACTGAACTTGGCAACATCAGGAAAGAAACAAGGAGACTTTTTAATGTTGCCAAGCGCACAAGGGCAGAAACTGACTGGGAAACGTATAAGTCCAGTCAAAAGGATTTCAAGATGGAAACACAAAGAGCCAAACGCAGCTCGTGGAGAACATTCTGTAGTCAAATTGAAAGTACTAACGAATCAGCAAGACTCAGGAAAATACTTGCTAAGGGACCTATTGTTCTGGGATCTCTTAAGGAACCCAATGGGCATTGGACAGAATCGTGCGGCGAAACACTGGAACTCCTAGTAAACGCTCACTTTCCTGGTTGCATCCCTAACTTGAATAACAACCCACAAATGGAGCTCTGTACACAGAACGCGACACCAGCAGAGCTGATTACGGAAGAAAAGTTAAAATGGGCTATAAACTCCTTTTCACCGTATAAATCACCTGGCTTAGATGGTGTCTTCCCCATGATGCTACAAAAATGTGAAGAGCATGTCATCCCACACTTAAAAAACATATTCCTAAGCAGCCTGAATTGAGGATATGTGCCTAAAGCGTGGCGAGAAGTCAAAGTGGTATTTATTCCGAAAGCTGAAAAGCCTAGCCACACAAATGCCAAAGACTTCAGACCTATTAGTCTAACATCTTTTCTCTTAAAAACGTTTGAAAGACTAATAGACATACATACACATAGCACACTGAGCCCGGAGGTCATATCTCCAGCCCAGCATGCTTATACTAAAGGAAAAAGTGTTGAGACAGCACTTCACAGTGTCGTCTACACGATTGAAAGAACGCTCAAAAACAAGGAATACACCCTTGCTGCCTTCTTAGACATTGAAGGAGCTTTTAATAATGTCCGAAACGAGGCAGTTGAAGGAGCGCTCGTAAATCTTAATGTGCATAATACCATCATCAGATGGATAATGTGTATGTTAAAAAACAGACAGATCAACTCGGAGCTAGGAGAAGTACAGATTAAAGTGTCTACTTCTAGAGGGACTCCACAAGGTGGAGTGCTTTCTCCGCTTCTCTGGACACTCGTGATGAACGCAGTTCTAATGAGACTTAAATATAGTGGAGTCCAAGTAATTGCTTATGCTGACGACCTAGCATTACTAGCGACAGGTAAATTTCCCTCCACAATTAGCGAACAGTTAGAGAATGCCTTATGTATAGTGAATGCATGGACTAAAAACTGCGGTCTAGCGGTTAATCCGCAAAAAACCGAACTGGTTCTTTTTACGAACAAAAGGAAACTACCAACTTTTAAAATTCCCATAATTGAAGGGACCCAACTCAAAATCTCCGATCACGCTAAATATCTCGGCGTGATCCTGGATAAGAAATTAAACTGGAGTCTCAACATTAAGGATAGAACAAATAAAGCCATGTTCGCTTTCTACTCCTGTAAGAAAATATTTGGTAAAACTTGGGGACCAAGCCCTAAAATTATCAAGTGGATGTATACGGCCATAGTCAGACCTGTACTGACATACGGTAACGTAGTCTGGTGGAATGCACTAGACAAACCTACCAACCTTAAAATTATGACCAAGGTACAACGAATGGCATGTATTGGAATTACTGGGGCAGAGGTCCACCCCGACAGCGGGGCTGGAAGCCATACTCAATCTAAAACCCCTAGATCTATTTACACAAGAATCGGTAGCCAATAGCGCACTTCGACTTAGCCAGACGTGTAACTGGCAACATAGTGCGATAGGTCATGCGCAGATTTTACAGAAATACATAGGAAATATGGTATGTACTGACTACATAACACCCCGTTTAGACTTTTACAAACCGTTCAAGACCATCTTTCCTAGCAGAGAGGACTGGAAAATCAACGAGCCATTCATCTGCGAATCGATGATATCTATATATACCGACGGTTCGAAGATGAAAACTGGTGTTGGTGCAGGATTCTTTTCAGAAACCCTTGGACTATCCAGCTCATTCAGACTTCCTGACTACAGCAGTGTCTTTCAAGCTGAGGTCCTGGCAGTGACGAAAGCTGCGAAACAAGTCTCAATGATGGCAATGATGGCCTTAGCTAACCGCACTCCAAGTCTTGCAGCTTCGAGTTCAAGTCGTGGTATCGAAGTCAAGCTGAGAGGTGCGACTCTTGTTTTTGAAGGAACTATTCTGCATTCTACGAAGTTCCCTTTAGTCACACGAATATATGCTACGGCGGCAAAGGCATTGATACTTGCATCTACGAAGACATGCAATTGGCAAGCATCTTGTTCTCCAAACTTGATGTTCTTTAGGTAGCATCGAGGAATTTGTAAGTTGCTGATCATCAAGCCCACCCAAAAAACCATATAGCCGTAATGCCAGGAAAGCTGACGTACTCCCTAAATTGGGTAGTCCAGGAGGCCTGGATGACCCATTTAGAAAAGGACTAAGCGGGGCAGGCACCAAATGGTACTTTCGGTTCCTTGCAGAGAGGTTGTCCCCGCAGGAAGCTAGGAAGAAGGTGGACCTAAGAAAGGACGATAAGAAAAACGTCAACACAAGCCTAGAGCAGGGTAAGAGGAAATGCCATCAACTAACTCCTCCCCAAAGCAAAGATGCAAAAAAACCTAGGACTACGGGACAAACCACCGTTAAGGCAATACCATCTGAACAAAGGCTCTCCTATGCAAGTGCGGCCTTGAGCATCAGAATTGCTGTCCTGCCGAAGGGGTATCCACAAGTCGCCTTGAATGCCGAGGATCTATCGACACTCGAGGAGGCAATCATTGGGCTGGAAGCATAAGCTGAAATTCAACGGTCTGCACTTCAGAACAGGTCTGCTCTTAGTTGATTGCGCCGGACATGAAACGGCAGATTGGCTTAGAGAGAGTGTACCTAAGTTGAGCACTTGGAAGGGCATCGAGTTGTATGCATGCATGGGCGATGACATACCAAAAATGCAGAACATCACGTTGTTCTTACCAAAAAGTTTGGGTCAAGATGACAAGAGATCACTGGCTCTCATAAAAGCCCAGAATGAGGGACTAAACGTGCAGACCTGGAGAGTTGTTAAGAGCTCGGCTGAAGGAAAAGGTTAACTACTGGTCATAAGTATTGACGCCGATTCCGTCGAGGCAATAGTGAGAGCAAACCAACAGCTCCACTACAAGTTCGGGAAGATAAATGTATATGGTCTCCGGAAAACAACCTCCAGCTCTACCCGGGTAACCGAAAAAGATTCTACCAGGCAAGACCAGGAATCACTGGATAAGAAAACAGTAGGAAGTATCCTACCTTGCACAAATATCCTACCTCCCACTCCAACACCTACAACCACACCAATCCCCCAAACCCCAACTCCAAGCACATCAACAGAGCAATCACTCCCGGAAACAGGGGTGATACAAGCACTGAACCAGGAGAAGTTAGCACCGGGTCCATTGGACATTGACCTCTCTCCTTGTCCAATGGACCAAACAGAACCGCTTCCCACTAAAGAGGAGGAAGACCACCTGCTAGCAGATGATGGGGCATTAGCCCCCATCTGCCAATAAAAAGAAGATGCCGGCACACGGGATCAGAACCAGGCTAGCCCAAGCAAATATACACCATGCGAAGGCAGCATCAGCTGACCTGGCGAGGAAGTTCGCTGCGGACAACTTAGGGCTAGCACTGATCCAGGAACCCTGGACTTATAAGGGTCAGGTAAGAGGGTTGACAAGTAGCGACTCTAAACTTATATGGGACACGAGAGAAGACTCGCCCAGAACTTGTATTAAAATAAGAAATAACATAAATTATATATGTCTTTCAGAATTTATGACAAGGGATCTGGTCCCGATACAGGCCCAAATCAACATCGAGGGTCGTATCCAGACGATGGTTGTGGCAGCAGCCTACTTTGCTGGTGATGAAGCCAACATTCCGCCGTGCGAAGTACAGAGACTGGTGGACTACTGCAACCGGAAAAAGCTACCAATACTGATAGGATGTGACGCAAATGCTCACCATACAGTATGGGGTAGCACCGACATAAACCAAAGGGGTGAGTACCTTTTAGACTTTATGATGGTAAAAAATCTAGAAATATTTAACGTAGGGAACACCCCCACTTTTATTACTAGAACAAGAAAAGAAGTCCTAGACTTAACTTTCGGAACTCCGAACGTAGCTTATATGGTTAAGGGTTGGAGAGTATCCAATGAACCATCAATGTCTGATCACAGAATAATAGTGTTTACCTTAGAAGGTCTGCTTACAGAGAATACCCCTGGCAGAAATCCTAAGAAAACAAACTGGAACCTATACCAAAATGTTCTAAAATCAAACCTGGAACAACTAGGCCCAGTAAGTACGACCAAAAGTAACCTTGAGTTAGAAGTTGTAGTTAACGAGTTTAGTGGAGCAATAAACGATGGGTATCACCTGTCCATTTAAGGAAGAGTGGCTGACGTTTACCCTTTAGATTCAATTCAGATGCCAAAGAATCTTCCATCATGGTGAGCGACGAGCCATCATCAAGAAACGCAAATGTTTCTATCATCTTCTAATCGCTGTATAAATTGACAGGGACCACTCGATATTTGATTTCCTGAGATGAATCATGTGCATTGCAGTTGAACTGCCCTCCTTCTGCGAAAGGTTGTTCCCTTATCAGCTGATGATTTGGATAAGTATGTTGTCCTCAAATGTAAGACGATGGCATTGCTTCTCGTTCACTTGTGTTTTTGTGCAACAGCCGATGATGTCTATATTCGCAGCCGTTTACAGCACATATGTTGCTTACTTGGCAACGAGACCTTGGATGTGAAATTAGACACGTTCGGCAAAGTCGATTTTGTTTTACGATTTCCCATTTTTCATTGAGGCTCATATTCTGGAACCGCATACAGGAATCAATGGCCCCGCATGTCTGACTGCAAACAACGCACTGCTGCTTTGAAGACGTCCGGCCTTTATCATCTTCAGAATGTGCAAGTACACGAGCCTTTTCTTTTCGACGCGGCTGTGTTTTTACCCCACAATCGAAGGAAGTAACCAGACTGACTGCATATAGTGCATATGTTTTCAGTAAGTCGCAGCAACCACTCGTTAAAATCCAACAAGTTCACTGATTGCATGTTTTCAGTATGCACAGCCCAGTTTAACATCAGTTGCGTTGGCAACCGACCGACAAGATCATCAAGAAGCTCTACATTCTGCACTGCTAACGAGTAGGACACTATACTGTCTCGATCCTTTCGACGTTTATTTTTGGCTCGGCATAAATTCTTTGAAGAAGTGACTACATTATGACTTTGGGGCGCCCATACATAATGCGTAGTGTATGTAAAATGTTTGGCACATTTGATGGCATCATCAACCTGCCCCGCATAGCTTCATACACACGTCCCTTTAGACATTTCTGTAAACGCAACAGATTTTCTTCACTGCTGAAGCCGCATAACCTTGTGCTTCTCAAATGAACTTATGAAGAGGGGCAGGTCCCTGGACATGGAGCGTCGATTTGTTAATTGCACGTTGCTTGGTTGTGATGTTTCCTCCAAATTTGTTCCCAGGCTGGATTGAAATGCCTCTATCCTATTTTGAAGAACTGCTGCTGATGATGCTGGAGCATTCTGTTTTGGATTGTGCTTAATGACGTTTGAAAGGTGTGCTGTGGCTTCCTAGTTGTACTTAAATTGAGGTGCGTTCGATGCAGCTGCTGTTAAATTTGTTGCAGGTGCAGTTTGCTGTTCATTTGTTCCAACCATTTGTCCTTGCTGTACCCATCTTTCAATCATTCGTTTAGCACTTGCTCTGGACATTGAGTCCTTGCTTCCTTGACTCTGCTCGACGAGAAGACTTAATTTTCTCATCATATATTCTTCATCTCTTTTTTTCGAGGGCTTGTGCTTCTTCATCTCTTTTTTTTTCGAGAGCTCGTGTTTCTTCATCTCTTTTCTTTTCGAGGACTCGTGCTTTTTCATCTCTTTTCTTTTCGAGGGCTCGTGCTTATTCAAACATCTGAAGCTCTATTTCAATTCTGGTTCGCCTTATTGTTGTCGATGTTCTTCGAGAATGCGTAGACTCTATATCCGTGTTCCTGACGCATGCAAAATGGTACCACAATAGACACACGTCGCATTGCACCATCTCGTCGGTGTCGTCGCGATTGCAAATGCTGCAGCTGGACTGACTGATGTTAATTTCTCACTTCTTCTCAAATCTCAGACTTCTTCTTGGCTCTGATGAAGCACTTTTATCTTTTCCAGACATCTCGATTTCTTTTACTTGATAAAAGAATTTGTAGAAATTGTTGTCAAGTAAAAGAATTTTGTAGAAATTGTTGCTTTGGCAACAAGTATAAAAAAACTCTTGTCCTAGTAGTTTCAATCTGTTAGTCTCTTTATTTAATCAATTGTATTTAAATAAAGCAGGACTACAAAATTCCTGCAATTTAATATGTTTGTTATAATATTTTCTATAATAAATCTCAATTTTAATCTTACTTTTAGTATTTTACTTGGACAATTTTAAGGCTCGTATTCACCGAGCGCTCCTAAACGGCTCTTAACTTTACGAGGCTCTTAACTTGAAATTTCTGTGGGGTATTCACCAACCACTCGCAAGTGTTTTTCGAAGTTCGAAAATGAGAGCCACTCTCTCTTGTTCAGGCATACCCAAACTGTGAAATGTTGTGGAATGTTGGTCTTGACAGCAAATGGATACTCTTCTACTTGGTATTGCTCACATGGATTCGAGTCAAATGCGTGCGTGGCACACGCACAAGCGAACAAACTTTCGAAGAGAGCGCTCGTAGATCTTCACTAATATTGCTTGGTGAATAGGTTTATGAGCTTCTTAAGTTATGAGCGCTCGGTGAATACCGGCCTAAGTTTCAATATATTTTACTTTTGCAGCTGCCTTTTGCTTACGCGGTGGCTGAAATTCGTTTGTCTGGCTTTTTGAATTATATCAAGCTCTTTTTTACTTGACGAATAAGATACATATACATACATACAAACGTTTGATTTAACGAAAAAGATATTTGTTTGACATTTCAAAAACGCTGTTACCAAATAATAGTTGTGTTTTTTTTACAGGCTTAATAGGCGACGATAAATAAAACGCATCGGGGCATAAAAAAAACTTGGCAGCACTGTGCTGTGGAATGACATTTTAAAACAAAACAAATCTCATCTCTTTCTCATATCTTCTATCAAACTTGTTTTCTGTTTTGTGTTGTATGTTGTCCATTTTCAATGCCCGCGAATCTGGAAAGTAAACATTTTTTTCAAATATTTAAACATTTCTGATTTCTCTTAGAATTAAGAATAGAAAAACAAAAAATGCGGCGTTCTAGGGCTCTGATAAGTATGAAAACTTTTAGATTACAGTGTACTCTAATTCTATCATACCTCTCTTTTAATATTAAGTTTAGCATTATATACTGAAATAAAGTTTAGTCGTAATCTGAGCTTCGTGCGTTTTACTCATCAATTCGGTTCATTCTTTTAAGTATATAAAATTGGCGACGAGGAAAAAGAAAAAATAATAAATAAATTTCAGTCAAATGCCGTAAAGTTTGAGAAAATAATATAAAATATAGTTTTAAAATTAAAAGTGGTCTCTAAACGAAAAGGAACAAAAAACGAACAAAAGAAAAAAAAAAGTATACACCACGTGATTTCTCAAAGTGCTAAAAGTTCAAACCCTGTTATATACAATATTACATACGTAGAACATAAGTGCACCTGTGTATACATAAAACTAAAACTTAAATAAAGTATATGGTCTAATGAGCTCTCCTGTAGAAGGAGACGAGGAGGTGGAAATAAAAAACGAAGAAAAAGCTCAGAAAAAAGAACAAGATCGGAACGCTGTGAAAATAGAAACAAATAAAATGACAAGTTTCATTGGTAGAATTGAATTTTTCAATATTGGAGATGATTTTAGCTCATATGTTGAAAGAATGGGTCATTTATTAAAGCTTAATAAAGTGACAACCGATGAAGATAAAGTTTCTTTTTTAATTGGTGTGGGTGGCGCAGATTTATATAAAATTGCAAAGACTTTAGTTGCACCAGCAAAGCCTGAAACATTAAAATTCGATTTGTTAGTTGAAAAATTAAAAGCTCATTTTAATCCAAAAAAAAATATTACGGCTGAGAGATTTAAGTTTCTAAAAAGAAACCAGGGAGCCGAAGAGACAATATCTGATTTTATCGTTGCAATCAAAAGCTTAGCAGATAATTGCAACTACGGCGAATTCCTGTCAGAAGCTTTAAAAGACCGGTTATTGATGGGGCTGAGAGACAAGAAGATACAAAGCAAATTAATTGACACAGGCGATTTGACGTTTGACAAAGCTTGTGAAACTGCCTTAAATATGGAGCTTATTCAAGCTGAGATGATGGTATTAAGTGGAACGAGTACGGTAGTGAGTTCATCTGTAAATTTGGTGAAACGGAAAGAAACAGAAGGCGAGAAACTTAAGCATAATTCGTGGCAACAACAAGGAGGTCGGAGTCCAACAAAATATCAATCACCAAAGCCAAATATCCAGTGCCATTTTTGTAAGAAGTGGGGCCATATACAAGCACATTGCTATGAAGCGAGGTCTGCATATAGTAGGTCAAAAAGTAGAAGTAGACGTAGTAGAACAAATTGTAATAATAGTAGAAGTAGAAGTAAATCCAATAATAATTATAATTATAATAAAAATTACAAAAATATAAATAAATTTGAAAATGATGATGTAGTTAAAGATATGTCTAATTTAGAGATAGGTTATTTGAATAATATAAAAGCTGGAAATAAACCCCTATATATTCTTTTAGATTGTAATGGTAAGCAGTTAAAAGTGGAAGTTGACACAGGCGCTTGTACGTCAATTTTGCATGTAAAGACATATAACGAATTCTTTAAAAATCTGGAAATGCGTAAGTCGGCTCGAGAGTTGCATGTGATTTCGGGGGAAACGGTGAAGGTTGTTGGTTGCATCAAAGTTTCATTGAAGGTGGCTGGTATGGTTGATGTATTTGAAGTGGAATTGGTCGTTGTGGACGGTCCAAAAGTTTTTATTCCTTTACTAGGCAGATCGGAATTGGATAAATTGTTTCCAGAGTGGAAACAAACATTTAGTTTTCAAGAAGGTTTTGCGAATGCTATAAATTATAATAATTTTACGTCAAGTCTAATTGAATGTTATCCGGATGTGTTCAATGGAGATAGAAGCAAATCCATTGCGGAATTTAAAGCGAATATTGTTTGTGAAACGGAGGTTACACCAATTTTTTGCAAGCCCTATAATGTGCCATTTGGGAAACGAAAGCAGGTTGAAGAAGAGTTGGATAGGTTGGTTGAAGCAGGGGTTCTTTATCCAGTGAAGTATAGTGATTGGGCATCACCGATTGTGGTTGTAGATAAGCCTAACGGTCAGATTAGGATTTGTGTCGATTGCAAAGTGTCGATTAATAAGCACATTCGAACAAATCACTATCCATTGCCTAGTGCAGAAGACATTTTTGCAGGCTTAGCGGGTTCTAAGGTGTTCTGTGTGTTGGATCTGGAGGGTGCTTTTGAGCAGTTAGAAGTTAGTGAAGATTGCCAGGAACTACTAACGATTAACACACACAAAGGTTTATATCGTTTTCGCAGGCTTATTTTGGGAGTAAAGTGCGCTCCAGCTGAGTTTCAATGCACAATGGATAAAGTTTTGAAAGATATCCCAAAAGTTGAGTGCTACATAGATGATATTCTTGTAGGTGTTTCTACTAGGGGTGAATGTCAAGCAAACCTTTTGCAGGTGTTAGAAAGGCTTAACAAATACAGAATTCGGGTCAAATTAGAAAAATGTAAGTTTTTCCAAAGTGAGATTGATTACCTAGGTCACAAAATTTGTTCAGATGGCATTAAGCCAAGCGATAAGAATATGGAAGCTATACAGAGTGCCCCAGCTCCAAAAGATGTTACACAGTTAAAAGCCTATTTAGGTCTTTTAAATTACTATTCGAGGTTTATTCCGAATTTATCAGCGGAGCTATATGAGCTCTATAGGCTCACAAGGAAAGATGTACGTTTTGAGTGGTCAGAGGCCTGTGAAAAAGTTTTTAGTAGAAGCAAGCAACTTATTTTGTCGCATAACGTTTTAGCCTATTATGATCCGAATAAAGAAATTGTGTTGCATTGCGATGCGAGTCCATACGGAGTGGCAGGTGTACTTTCGCATATCGTAGACGGTGTAGAGCGCCCAGTATTATTCGCTTCTAGTTCGTTAAGCAAAGCAGAGAAAAATTATTCTCAACTTCATCGAGAAGCCTTGGCAATAATTTTTTCGGTGAAGAAATTCCATAAATATATTTATGGGAAGTCATTTACAATTTTTTCAGACCATCAACCTCTAAGGGATATTTTTAATTCTAAAAAGTCGTCACCTGCTGTTGCTGCTGGTAGGATCCATAGATGGGGACTTTTGTTAGGAATGTATCAGTACAATATTATGTACAAGAAAGCATCACAGATGTCAAACGCCGATACTTTGTCGAGAGTCCCTTTACCGACATCGACTGGTTTTGAGAAGGATGCTATTAGGTCTTTAAAGGAAAATATATATCCAGATATCGATATCGAAGATGTAGAGTTTGAAACAAGCCAGGATTGGGTTCTTAGAAACGTTCTTAACATGGTGAAAAGTGGATGGCCAAGTTCAGTAAATGAACAATTCTTAAAATATTATCATAAAAGGAGTGATTTAGACTTAGAAGATAATTGTATTTTTTATGGTAACCGTTTAGTTATGCCCGAAGTATTACAAAAAAGGGTTTTAAAAATTCTTCATGACGGACATATTGGGATTGTCCGTATGAAAATCCTTGCACGTTCCTATTTTTGGTGGCCAGGAATAGATAATGATGTAGAAAATTATGTCCGGGAGTGCGAAGTTTGTGTTACCTTGCACAACCATCCTGTTTCGAATTTACATAAGCCATGGCCTATGGCTTTAATTTTTTTTGAGAGGATTCATATCGATTTTTTTTATTTCAAAAATAATAACTATTTGATACTAGTAGACAGTTTTAGTAAATGGCTGGATGTTAAGCATATGAAAAATACTAAAATTGAGAATGTTGTTACTACTTTGAGGTCGATTTTTTCTTATTTCGGGTTACCAAAAGTCCTAGTCTCGGATAACGGGCCTCCTTTTAATTCAGAAGAGTTTCAAACATTTTGCAGCTCTAATCATATTAAGTGCATGAAAAGTCCTCCTTATCATCCACAATCCAATGGAGCAGCAGAAAGGGCTGTTCAGACTGTAAAAACAGGGTTAAAAAAGCTATTGTTGGATACTGAAAACGAAACCATTCCAATTCAAACTCTATTAGATAAGTTTTTGTTAAAATACCGTTCAACACCTATATCAAATTTGCAAAAATCTCCCAATGAAATCATATTCAAATGTAGGCCAAGGACTTTAATTGATTATATAAATCCAAATCGCGACAGAAACAATATCGTAGAAAATACTGGTCGGAAATATGATAAAATTAAACCACAAGTACCTCAGAAACTTTCACTTCAGACTGCGAACCAATTAAATTTTAATTTAAAAAAAGGGGATAGTATATTGTATAAATCTAAAAACAAATATGACTACAAATGGATTCCTGGAGTCGTAGAAGATAAAGTGGGTAATGTTATGTATCTCATAAACGTTGATGGATTGCGTCGTACTGCACATATTTCGCAGTTGAAAAAGAGTTGTTTAAAGACAGTTTGTTTTGCTCCAAACGTTTTAGGGAATCATAACAAGCCACCAAACAAACAAAATTGTATAAAACGTAAAAGATATGTTTTTGGCAATGATAAAGATTCTTTACGAAGATCTAAGAGATTAAAAAACTGTATTGTAAATTATAAGCAATAATTTTGAGAAACCTTTTGTTTGATTAAATAACTAAATTATTAAAGTCTTGAAATACTCACGTAACAAATATTTAATTACTGAATTATTTAGTGTTGAAATATTCATATAACTGAACTATTTCCTGAATAGCTTTAAAATTTTCGTTATACAACAATTATATATTATTTAAATGAAAATTACTTATTTTGTATCTAAGTGGAGAGGAGTGATAAGTATGAAAACTTTTAGATTACAGTGTACTCTAATTCTATCATACCTCTCTTTTAATATTAAGTTTAGCATTATATACTGAAATAAAGTTTAGTCGTAATCTGAGCTTCGTGCGTTTTACTCATCAATTCGGTTCATTCTTTTAAGTATATAAAAGGCTCCAATAATGATACCTTCACACTCAAGGGGAAATGAAGTCCGCGTAATTACTTCATTACCAGGAATATCCGACAATCCTTCACAACACAATGAAATTTCTTCATCAACATCTAGAAAGGGTAAAGAAAACTTCAATGGTCCGCCGCAAAATACTTATGATCCGAACAACAAAATTCTTTACAATGTCGTCTGGCGGAAGAACACAACAAAGAAACACAAAACCTGGGAAGGCGATGGATCCCTCGAGGTAAGACGAAATATTTGCATTCTTAAAAGCGAGACAGGGCAATTTTTGGGCACGTCGAATGCAATTAAGACTGAAGAACTAAGTGAAGGATCACTTGTATTCATCGGGGGCAAGGAAGTAGAAATACAAGAAAAAGTAACAGACCTTAAGGAGTTGTATGCAAACAACGATAAAGAAGATTGCTACTGAAAACAATGACAACGAAAATGCAAAAATATTACTCAACGTTATTGACATAATTAACGAAACTGTAGGTGATGCTATTTCGGATATGTTGTTGGTTGAGACAATCCTTCATGCTAAGGGATGGGATGCCAAAGACTGGCTTCGTACTTACATTGACCTTCCCAACTTACAACTTAAGGTTAAAGTTCAAGACCGCACTGTCATCACAACAACAGATGCCGAGAGAGTTTGTGTTACTCCTGTTGGTCTCCAAGATGAAATTGCAAAGTTGTGGCTAACTATAAACGAGGACGTGCATTTGTTCGACCCTCAGGAACGGAAGATATTGGTGCTTATTTTGACATTCTCTTTCGTTAGAAAGTGAGTCGAATTCGTTGAAACTTAATTTTGAGACTCGGCGATTAGAATGTTAATCGAACAAATCGAAAGTTCACCCAATCCATAGAAAGTTCATTCATTTGCGAAAGCTAATTCAATTTTGACATTCGAAAGAATAGAATTAAATGTCATTTTTGTGTCGTTTGAATTTTTCTGTCGAGTAAACAACAAAACATGTAAGTTTCCAATTATTTCATGGAAAATAAATTACTTTTATTATTTTTGTTGTTGTTTTATGTTAAAAGGTCGCATTCAAACTGGAAAACCCGCGCACAAAAGGAAAAGTTAATTAAAATAATGGAAGAAAACCCGGAGGTAGCAAAGGGTTTTTTTTTACCACCCGCGTTGATACGGAAAGAAAGAAAGCATCTACTATCCTTCTCCTCTGCACTTCTTCAACACCATCTTAATTTATAAACAACACAAATGCCATATTTTTATTTATTATTTTATGTTTTTATCCAAGAAATTTAAATTATTACACAATAAACAAAAAAATTACAAATAAACAAAGAACAAAGACCACCTTTTGGTTTTGACATTTCACAAACACTTCTCTTTTGTTTTTGATATTTTAGTGTGACCAAGTGCATACGAAAAAAAAATAAAAATTTAGAACGCGTCATGAACAACTTATTTTTTTTAAGAATAGTTTCAAAACAGCTGAGTTGACACAAAAAATGTAATAAATATGTAGTTCTTTATGGTTAAACTTTACTTTATAATGAAAAAGTGTATTATTTATTTTGTTTTATGATTATTTATCCAACATCTATAAAATGTTTAGAAACAAAAAAAATGTAAAACGGTCATACTAATTCAAATAGAAATATAGTAAATGTCAAACAGCTGACAATGAAAATGAATCTTTTTTGAAGTTCATTTTATGCTATCTTTCGCAAATGAATGTTATTCGTTCGAATCTCAAAATTAAGAAAGTTCATTCGAAGGAATAGAATAATTCTAACGAATAGACTATTCATGAGAATGTCAAAATAAGCATGATTATCCGAGTGTATGCACTCGAAACCGTTTCAATCATAAACATGAAGCAAATTGTTCAGAAATAACAGCTTGGTTTATCTACCATTTTCAAGAATTTAATGAAAAATTAGATTATTTTCTTGAAAGTTGTTTCTAAAAATTATCTTTTTTAAGTATAATGCGCTAGCGTTTTTAAAAAACAACATTTTCTCGATTGATATTATTTTGAACCCTATCCAATGATTCCTAGAACATATTTCCATAATCCCCACATCAATTCCACTCACAGGTTTAACCGAGTTATTCTATCAAAACTTCAGCACTAACTTGGCTGGAATTTTAGGTTATATTCCGGCCGACATCTAGTTAAACTAAATTTTGTTAAACTATCAAGTTGCAAAAGTAAACAAAACATTCTTTTTTTAATCAAGGCATTTTTTGTTTTTTTTTTTTTTTAACTGAATTAAACTTAAAGTTCAAGGACAAACAATTACGTTGATTCAAGATCTAATTCGATTTTTGTGTTTAGATCTTGTTGAAAGCTGCGATATCAACAAATTGGACAAAGTCCTCGAACTCTTGCCTCTTTTCTTGCAACAAGTCAATTGAAACCTTGTCATCGTCGATGACGCACATGATTTGCAACTTGTTGATGCCATAGCCGACTGGAACGAGTTTGGAGGCACCCCATAACAGACCGTCCATCTCGATGGTGCGGACACACTTTTCCATTTTTTTCATGTCGGTCTCGTCATCCCAAGGCTTCACGTCGACCAGGACGGACGATTTGGCAATGAGGGCGGGTTTCTTTGATTTCTTGGCAGAGTAGGCTGCTTCGGCGTCTTCTTCTTCGTCGTCTGATCCGAATAGATCTACTTCTATATTGGGTAAATAGAGATTTTTAAATTTAGATGCCAATTGGCAAGAACAGTGACATTCGAACTTACCATCAACGTCTTCAGCTACTGTGGGCTTGGCGCCAGCAGTTTGTGGAAGTGCCTGACCGCTCCATGCGGCTCTTTCGGCGGAGCTAAAGGACGCAATGTTTTATACCAACTGCAGACCACTAGTTTGCGATGCTGAGAAAGCTATCTTAATCAATTCATTGCTTTTTGGCATATTCCGCTGAGTTATTTGCGTGTTCTCAGGTGAAGAAAATATTTGCCCAGCAGCAGGCTGATTTGGGTGGCTGTTGTTATGTTTGTTGTCTTTGGGCTCCTCCAACTGTTGAAAGTCCACCAGTTCTCCTCCTTTGCTTCTTCCAATAGTTGCACTTATTGTTGTGCTGTTTTTTAAATTATCAAAATTTATATTATTGTTATTTAGCTCGCGGGCTGTTGTTGAAGGGAAAACACTTTTTTTGCGGTCACTGCCGATGCTGTTCGTTGACGAAGTGGACGTCGATGTTGAAGACAATTAGTGGGTAGCTTGCACTATTTCTGGTTGTATTTAGTGTTTGTTCTATGCCAACAGAAGATTGTTTACAAATCGCCCGCACAATGAGTTTTATTAACAAAACTATGCCAAACGATGTTTAATTAAATGTTTGAACTAACGTGCAATTATACTTTTTCACACTTCCTTTATGGTTTTTAACCAAAATTTCACTACTTCCATAACTTGCGAAATTTTGCACACACAATAAAAAAAAAAGAATATGTAGGGAAAAACTTGTGTGCGGAGAAAAAACACCTTCGGTATTTTGCAATCGAAATTTACGCGATAACTTTATGATTTGCAGACGAAATTTAATTGAGAAAATTACACTAAAATCGGTGAAATACTTGTTTACTAATTAGCAGCATCGACCCGCACTTTTGTTTTTTTATGACATTTGTTTTTTTTTTATCGATTTGTTTACTTGTCAAAATGTTCACCTTTTGCTCAAATTTCTATATTCCGTGGTCAATGTTGGGCACTATACGCATTGAATTTCTAGGGTGCGCTTCTACTTTTGCTTGGAATTTCTTAGTTTTTAACAGAAATATACATAAATATTAAGGAATTTGTATCCGAAAAGCAATAAAATTAATATCTAATATAGTTTTTATTAATAAAGAGGTAAAAAAAGCAAAATTAATAAAAAAAAATTTGTATTTTAAAATTTTTGAATTTAACGGATTCCTTTTTTGAATATTCAAACGCACTTATTCAACTTTTTTGCGCATTGAGCAAAAACCCACAAAATTTGAACAAAGCTGTGTTGGTCCCCATTTAAAATGCATGGGGCAACTAACACATCTTTGGACTGTGGGTTTTTTCCTCTCAATTCAGCTTGTAGGGTTAAAGAGAGCAAACCCCCGAAGTCGTGACTCTAGGTAATATATTTCCTCTATGGTTGGGACTTCGCAAAAGCTAAAGAGTGGTAGAAAGGTTGTCAAAAAAGTGGTAGAAATTAAAAGCCATTTTTATGTAGCAAATCGTATATTGAAAATAAATTTATTGAAAATAATTCAAATATAAAAATAAAAGAAATAATATTTCGGTTCTTTATGTTTCAAAGATCACATTATTATCTGGAAGAAGTGAAATCTGAGTTGCAAAAAGTGGTAGAATTAGATTTTTAGGTGGTAGGTTTTCATGAACAGCAAAAAGTGGTAGAAATACCACTTAAGTGGTAGAAGTCCCAACACTGGTCTACATACAATATTATTGCTCGATGTTCAATTAATGAACAAATGCAGTTTTTTTTTAATTATTAGAAAATAAATAAGTAAATAAAATGATAAGTGTTGAAATGTATTACATTTATTAGTTTCTTTTCTTTCCATCCCATGTTTATAAATTACAAGTGTTTCCTCTTGGATCTTAAGATGTGTTGTGTCTCTCCTAGCAGTGTGCTCCTTTAATTTGTATGACTTATATTCCTCTTTTCTTCCTTTGTTTATACTTTCATTGATACAATTTAAGTTTATTTCTTGGAGTACACACTGCTTCTTCGAAAGCGTAGCTCTTTTTTGTTTAATAGCGAAAGCTTGCCGTTATAGAATAAACGATTCAAAACTTTTGCCAAGCATCTCCATCTCTTACTGGAGGACGTTTTTTGTATCCCCTTCAAAAAAAAAACCCTAACTGCTCGTCTTCTTCCTCAAATCTACGAGCGTCTGGAATTGGTTTTTATTTGTTAATTACAACATTTAAGTATATAGTATAGTACAACAATTTTAGACAAATATGTACTTGTTTTATTTATCGTAAAAAAATTCGATAAAATAAATTATTTAACAAGAATACTTGCAGTTTTGCGACCTTCTATGTCTCTGTCGTGTGTAAATTTCTGAACGAGAGATATCGTGGTTTTTTTTCTTAGTCGTCGTTTTTTTTCGTCTTACAGAATGCAGAAAGAAAGTGTTCAACGACGTTTGACATTTACAGACGACAACAAAACGAGTGACAAAAGTTGGAAACGACTTATGGAATGCAGATCGTGTCAGGTCGTATATTTCGCTGTCGTTTACGACATCGGTAATCGGGGTGAATATGCCATAACAACCTAACTCGACCTAAGCTTTTTATTTTTTTAAAGTTCAATAAGCCATAACAGCTTAAGTGTTTTTTTCCTTAATTACTCATTAAATATACGACATACATTTTATTACTTCTAGTATATGAGAAATGTGTATTCTTTCTTCATTTCTGCATTTAAGAAATTTTAAAATTCATAATTCCTGATTCATAGAGAGATTATGAAACTTAAAACAGCTCTCCTGAAAAATATGAAAAATCGACTTAAGCGGTTATGCCTTGTGACCACTGAAATATACTGGGAATATACTGGGAAAAAAAGTGACAAATCTAAAACTCTGGTTATTATACACCTAAATCAAACCCCAGCTGATTTCCATTATTATTCATTTTATTTACTACGTTTATATGCAGTATCGAAAGATCGAGTTGGATTAGGGTCGGATTTTCGACCCAGGTTTTTCGTCATTTGAGTTGAGAGCTCGATTTGGAGTTGAGTTGAAATGGTGTTGAGCGATTCTGAAACATTTTGTTAAGCCAACTCCTCGACCCAGGTTTTTCGTTTCATATTTCGACTCGACACCGCTGAGCGAGTGGGATCGAGTCGAACGAAGCTCATTTCAACTCAATACCCGTTTACAAAGGGTCGAAGCGAGCTTCAAGCTCGCTTCAATACCTCATATAAACGTAGTAATTATCATTGTATGCATATTGGAAATTGGATACATTTAAAATTGGATTGTATAAAGTTCAAATCCAATAAATGAATGTACCAACCAAACCACATTGCGTTCGCAATACCGTACAACTGTTAGAGCGTTGGGAAAATATAAATAATTTATTATTGAAAAATATCTATTGTTTGTGTCTTAATAAGAAACGAAGAAAAAATTGCTTACACTCCTATTTGTAAATTTCACAAGATGTCATCTCAAAATGACATTTAGATACTAAAACGGCCTTAAACCTCCTATGAACCAGTTTTAGCTTATTCCACCGCTATTCCTCGTGCATTTTCATTATAAATAAGGTTTTCAGGTTTAGAGCCGTTGTAAAGTCGAAGTAACTTTACACGAGTTAGTAAATAAGGCTGCAAATGTTTGAGGAGCTAGCACTTCTAAAGAATTTGAAGGATTACTCATTATGAACAAAAAGAAGCAACCCAGCAAAACAACACAATACAATATTCTCTCTTTTCAGTTTTATCTAAATAACTAAAATTTGTTTCATATTTTCGTTGTCTTATAAACAATCAAATAAACAATGCATTAATTTAATCAATAATGGACCTCTCGCCTTCAGAATCTATTGATAAAATCCAACAAATTAATCCAAACAACACCCCATCAGAATCCACCAGGGCTTTGATAGTTGACCAGGTCGATATCGAACTTTTACCTGTTATCTACATCAATCGTTGTGTTTAAAAGGATCCTTTCGATAACGCAGCCAAGCAAAGAGAATCTCAGGAGTGTAGTCAAAAGATCTTAGAGCTACAAAAACGTTTCGAAAGTGCTCGCAATCAAATCAAACAATTGTCAGGCATAAATTATAACAAACAGGAACAACTTCAGAAGCTAGAGCTTCTCAAGAGAGTCAACTCCAACTGAAACAGCAGTTAGTTAGAAAATATATAAGAATTATACAATTTTAGAAAATGGTTCTCCCAATCCTCTTTCGATATCTGGCCAACAATGAGCAGCTCATTCAGAAAATGTCCGAAAGCTATCCAATGAGAAGGGCTGCCCCTTGCTGGTTGTTGCAATGATGTACAAGACGAAGAGTATAGCCGATCGACGTGGTTTGACTGATATGACCCCGGAAAAATTTAAGGAGTTTGTTAGGGCGTTCAATAACAATCTGAAGTAAGGCTAGCCGCGCACTAGCAACTTTTAGTTGCGAAACTGTTTGGTTACTTATAGAAAACAGATGAACTGTTTGGTTGAATGTCGGTGAATTTGCAGATAATTATATGTTCAATAAAACTTATTTAAGGCAATCGTTTAGTTCGTGTCAAAACACAAACTTTTTAGTTGCTCAAACCAAGCAGTTTCGCAACTAAAAGTTGCTAGTGCGCGGCTAGCCTAAGAGATCGATGACGTAAAGGAAGAGCTTAAAAGGAAAAGTGATATGTTAGGATGCCCAAATAGAAACTTTGTTAATAAACATGACCTAAGCAATATTAATCCTTTGGAGATGCGCGAGTGTGAAAACGAATTAATCCTTATTTTTTTCCAAATTTCATCAGTACTACAGGCAGGTTTCTTTTTTATTGTTTTGCTCCTACATTATAACAAAAAACATGAATTTAAAATTTTCTTATCTTAAAAAATAAACAAACAACTTACATTTTCCGCCTTATTGTGCGCTCGTTCGCCTAATAAAAATAAGTGAAAATTTTGGCTGTCAATGGCATATCATTCCGCCCGAAATGATTGCTCACAATAAGGGGAATTTTTCAAACATGAATAATTTTTCGGGTGAAACTCACAATAGGCGAAAAGTGAAGTCAAATTTTCCGGGTGGAATGTTGTTCGGGTGAAACTCACAATAAGGCTGATTTTATAGGAATGCAGAATATCAAAATTCACAACACCTGAAATACGGAACATAGGTGTAAGTTTTGGCTGAGTTCGTAATTGCAATGTTTGTTGCCCCTGCCCTGCCTAAAACATGCTTCGAATACATTTATGAACACAATTACAACAGCATGACGTGTGCAGTCATCATACTTTGTTAAAAATGAGTTCATAATTGCCAAAATAGTTCGATATCAGCATCGGACCAGATTTTGGCCTCGTATTCAATCCTGTGGATGGATAGTTATTAATTTCTTATCAAAGATGTACAAATCAATATTTGTACGATTATAAATTAATTTCAAAACAAAAAAATTACTTACATTTTAATCTCTGCCATTTTCCTGCAAATTCAGTAACATAAAAAAACACATGCCAAATTGACCGCATGTTGACTGTAAGTTTACTTTTATGAACACAAATGTTGCCATGCTCATGCAGAGATGATGCTGTTTGTTTACAATTATGAACGCAATTTTTGCAGGACTGCGGCAGTTTTGCAATTACGAAATCAGCCTTTCTTTTTTAATAAGACCCAACAAATTACTACAAAATTTCTTGAATTTTGTAACGAACAAAAGTTTCGTATTAACGAGTAGATTCCGAATATGTACTTACTTTTTTATTTGGACTTAAAATATACAGCCCAATTCTAAATATTCTCCGGGAAAATAACTCCCCAGGAAACGTGATCTCCCGGGAGTAGAATCCTCCTATTCCGAATTCCCCGGGAGAATATTTTTCCCTTCGAAAGCGGGAGTTAGAATTATGAAAGTTCGAAACAGCTGTTTTGCAGTATTTGACACATAAAAATATAAAAACAAATAATCTATCAACGTGAATAGGTTCAAAGTCATTGTAATTAATTATTAATATGTAAATACAAAAGCAACAAAATGTTCAGCATCGCAATACGAATTCTGCATGAAGAGGAATTTGAAAGAAGAAAAGATCCATAAGGGATTCCTCAAATCCTCTGGAGTTGCCTCAATTGTTGTATGTACGAGTACACAAATAAATTATACTTTTGTTATCATACTTCATTAAACTATTTGTATTTTATGTTTCAAAAATATTTTACAATAAATTAAAATTTGCTATTTTTGTTCTAAATAATTTTACTTTATTCCATTCTGTAATTGTTTTGCTTGGTGGGCCACACGAATTCAATTCATTCTCAGCTGTTTGCCAAAACAGTGAAATTTCTTCCTTAGGCCCTTTATGGAACCCACACGCAATGTCTCGATGAGTTTCCATCAAATTTAAAAGCATTTGCAATTGGCAGTTGCTTGTTGTTTTTGATCTCAAAAATAATTTAGATTTTAAGTTATTTTAATAGCAAAAAGAAAAAAATTTACATTTTGGCAACCAACTCTCCATCTCCAGCAAATGTGTCGGGAACAAACTCGCGCTAAATGAACTAAAATTCTCCCCTTTTTTGACATTTAGAATACATACTTTTTTCCCGCAATATTTTTTCCCATATTCGAACTTTATTTGGAATAGGAGGAAAGGGAAAAAGGAAAAAACTCCCGCAATTTTTTGTTTAGAATAAGGGAGTAGAGAAAAGAGAAAAAATTCCCCGGGAATTGTCATTCAGAATTGGGCTGATAGTTTTTTACCTTATTTTAAGATCCTTAAGCCGTGGTACAGCACTTTTTTCCAATTTTCTTATTACGATTAAGAATATTTAATATCTGAAAATCATTTATTATATTTAAACATAAAATTAATATAAGAAGTAATATTTGACAAAATAAGTTTCAAAATAGTTTAATTGAGAATACTTTTTATTCTATTTAAAAACCATCGTCATCGTCTTCAGCCATCTCCTTGGCCAATTCTAGATCTTGTTGTTCTCGCTCACGCCTCTCTTCGGCACTTTCAAGGTCTTTTCCATATGACTTGGGCGGATAACGCATCGCCTTGACACTTTGATTATGTAAATCTAAACAAAATGAAATTCTCTCATGAAAGGCCAATTGAGGCTCTCTTGTGCTGTAGACGTCTGTGCTCTCCTTGCTGCGCATGCATCCTTTTACAGGGTCCAATGTAGCTTCAATAACCCCGTCTCGAATCGCTTTTGCCACAATAAATTCTGCGTCTTCGGGCGAATCAAGCATTAGACGTTTCGCAATATCTAGAGGAGAAATCCTTGAATAAGACAAACCAATTGAACGAATTGCAGTCTTGATGACATTGTGACGCAAGCGTATGATTAGAGTATAGGTATGATCCTGTTGGAATTGCAGACCAAAATTTTCAACCACCTCTCCGAAACGCTGAAGATTACCCATGCGGACAGCCTGCGTAAGCTGAAAGTATGGTGCCAACGATTTTCTAAGGGCAGGCTGACGGAAAACTTGCCGTTCTGGAATATTTCCCAAAAGCAATTCCACCACTATGATAACTTTTTGAACAGTTTGTCTGAATCCAACAGCAGTGGCCTGAGGAGCCTTTCGAAGTGCCTGTACTAGGTGCTTATGGGCAACGCTGTATTCCAGCTTTGCGGCCTTTATTCTACCTAAGTAGTATAAGAATCGAGCCAACTCGTTATTTCCTGCTGTGTCTGGGTATAAAGACTTCTTGACAAGTTTATCAGCTTGATCATATAGCGAGTAATGAAGATAGTTGCGAAGAAGGCAGTTGATGATTACCGCTTGACCTTCAAAATCATTACGCAAGGTTGCAGTTCTCAAGCGAGCATGCAAAAATCCCCTGATGCTTTCCAAGTCATTGGATAACTCGGCGACATAAGAGCGATAAAAATAAGACTTTGCTGCAATTACATCAAGAGTTCGGCGGTTATGATGCACGATCTTGTTAATCAACAACTCGGAGCATTTTGTAGCTTGTTCCAAAATTCTATCATCAATAAGTTTTAACAAAACAATAAGATAAATATATGTGTCCACTTCGGGTACTGGTAACTTTGTGGCAGTTCGATTTTTTAATCCTTCTAATTCTTTCACTTCACCGGGTAGGTTTGAGATTAAACTGAGCACGCAGTCCCGGTCAGCTCCAGCTGGATAAATATACAATGCCATATTTTTTAAAACAAAGTTATTAGTTTTTCGACGAGTACTTGGCAAACTGCGAATAACTCGAAGGACAAACCTATACAATTATTAAGATGTGATTATTTAATGCGATATCCAAATTGTTTGCAACATTTCGTACCTCGATTCCTTACTGACAACAGCCTTTTCAATCTGCCGGACATGTTCTCGAATTTCTAAAATAGTCATAACATCCCGTTCTTTTTTAATTTCTTCCATGTTTTCATTAACCGCTTCCGAATTTTCCATTTCGATATCATTGATTAATTGATTTGATGGTACACCCATTGTTTTTTCTTTCTTTATATCAATAAATAATAATCTTTAATACAGAAACTCCCTTTTAATACAAAGCAGATTAGCAGACAGACTAAAAAAAATAGGCTACACGATGACGATTCACATTCAGTAATCGCTAAATTTTTAGATATAACAAGCGGAGAGCTGGATAACATTCCAGTTTTAATCCAAAGTTATTAATATCGATTTCCTTTACAAACTAGGGACTTCGAACTCGTGTCATATTTCTTCTTGTGGTGTGCGTGTACGTATTTCGTATTCATGAAAATCCCTCTCCAAATACGGATTCGAAGAATTTGATGTTTGTAAAAAAAGCGATTTTTTTGGTGTGAAGGAACGTAAAATCTTTGTATACAAAGAAATTTTTTCTTGGATATTTTTCCGAGCAGTACGCAGTTCGCGCGCAAAATTCATACTTTTGTGCATAGCTGTACAAAATGTCTCCACTAAATCTTGCCAGGAAAAAGAATGACACAAGCATTATTTTACGGGACAAATTTCGACAGCCGAAAGTGATTTATGTCAAAACTATTTTTATGTAAAAGGTGCTGGTGCTTCACTTGAAAGCATCAAGAGGAGATACCAAAAAGGTATTAACGACTTTTGTAAGACAACCCGTTCCTGAGATACACTACAAAACAAATTAAATTAGATTTTATCTCTCCAAATTCAAACTTTTGCTAGAGGTTTAAAAACGTCTTGTAGAGATTAAAATTGTAGAGATAAAATTTGTCTTGTATCGATCTGCGTACTAGGCTTAACCTTCGAATAAAAATTCATTGTGGTTTCAAGCAAAAAAGTAAAAAACAAAGATTTTTTTTTGTAAAAACATTAATTTTCATATTTTTTTTACTTTTAATGGAAGAAAAATATATGTGTTTTGCTTCGTTAATTTATAAATTAACTTCAGCTACTAAATCAGAAAAAAAACATCGATGTCTTGAAAACGTTTGAGCGATTAATTTTTGAAAATATTTCCTAGAATCTTTATCATTAAATACTTAAAATTGGCATCCGAATTTTTTTTCTCGAACAATTTAAAAAAATTTCATGTATAGGTATGTATGTATATAAAATTAGTTTAATATTTAAACGTTGTTTATACTTTGTTTGTATAATTTCGTACTTTTCGCAGTTATAATAATAAAATATATAGTTTAAGAATTTTTATTTCATTTTTATAAATTAAAATTATAACTTTTTAAAATTAATATTTGCTCGAATTCAGAACAAATTTCAATTTTATAAATAATAAAGTTCACTATGAAAGAAAACAGTTATGTATAACTTTTTTTATTTTTAATGAATTAATAATTTCCAAATTTCATAACAAAAATCGTAGATAAACATTAAAAGAAATATTTATTTGCTCAAAATTGGCACGCCAAATATCTTGTTTTTAGTTTTATACAAAATATATGGATAAAAACTATTTTTTGTGAAAAAGTTTATTTACATTGAAAAAAAAATTTCATGTGAGGTACATCAATAAATTTTTAAAATTGACTAACCGAATTTCCTTTTTTTTAATTTATTTTTTAATTTTATGTCAATAATAATTTTATTCTATTTATTCTAATTTTATTTTTTTAATTAATTCAAATTCTCTTAGCGAGTGAAAATTATTTTTTCTAGAAAAACTTATTTGATTTTTTTTCAAAATAGTTTTATGTGCATATTTATAAATTTCTGAAATTTATTTATATACACAGAAAAAGTTTTAAAAATTGTTTATATTTTTCGCAAACAAAGTTTATATCAATAAATTTTAAAAACTGGTCTACACCTATGTATATCCAATTTCTTTTTTGCTTATTAATTTTAAATTATATAAATACCTACCTACGCATAAACATAATTTTGTTTGTAATCAAATTTTTTTCTACCATACCCAATTTCTCCTTTTTTTAATTTTATACAATTTTCTTTAGGTATGTACATTATGTAAAAGCTATTTTCCTTAATAAAAATGTAGGTACATACCTATTAGATTTTCTTAAAGAAACAGTTTTAAGCATATATATTATATGTACTGTACATATCTATATTAATTGCAAAAAAAAAACTGCATCTAATGTATGTATTTGCTTTGTTGCGATTCAAATAGCTCAACCAAACTAAAATTCTTGTCAAAAAAATATAACAAAAAAAAACAGAAGATCCTTCAAAACGAAAATACTACAAACCATATTTGATTTTCTCTTTCTCGTCTTTCTCATTGCCACGTGGCTAAGAAGTCTGCAACGTCAATTTTTTCCTCCGTTTCTTTTTCTTTTTTAGTTCAGAGTGTTCAGGGTTTCGAAAATGTGTTTCTTTTTTCGTTCTGAGCGTGTTCAGAGTGCGTTCTATGAGCTCAGAATAAAATAACTGACCAGACAGAGTAAAATGCTTAACACAAGCATTTGACAGATGGAAATTAAAAAAAATGGCGTCAGCTACATAAGTGTTCAGGTCTGTTTCAAAATATACTCAGAGCGCTCAGAGCACGCTTGGTTCAGAGAATGTTCGGAACATGCTCGACATGCTCGGACTCTGTTCAGAGCTCTATACTGAACTAAAAAAGAAAAACGCCTAATATGGAGGGCTCGTTTCTATTCCAAATGCGTGACTATCATAGGAAGCGCTACTCAAATTTGTGTAAAGTAGGCTACACACTATCATTTCTTAAATGACATTCCAAAACTGTCATTTCTGAACATTTCATTTGATGCTACACACTGTCATTTCAAAGGAGTCATTTTTTCAATCATTTTTGAAATTTTATTCATTCATCGTACTATAAACTTTCTTCGAAAAAAACTGACAACAAACAAACGCATGCAAATATTTATTTCAGGCAAAAAAACGACAGCGAGCACGACAAAGAGTAGATAAAAATGACGCACACTGATATGTTTCCCACACACTGTCATTTCATTTCATCATTTCAGTCATACCCACGAAAAATTTTGATCTTCATCATTTTCATCATCATTTATTCATCATTTATCATTTACATCTACACACTATCATTTTTTCCATCATTCCAGCAGAAATGATGTAAAAAAATGACAGTGTGTAGCCTACTTAAGACAAAGTTATTGCCGAGTTCTTCATATCACATGTGACGGAGAACTATATGCGAGGAGAAGGTAAGCACAAATCGGAGGATACGGCTGTACCTTAACTTACAGAAAGTGAGACAGCGACCCTTATCACAACTTCAAGTACTACAATGCATTAGGGATAGGAACGAGCCCTCCATATTATATATACAAGAATACGCTCTACTGATGGCGCTGCCGGAGGAAAAAATTGAAGTTGGAGACTTCTTAGCCACATGGCAATGAGAAAGACGAGAATGAGAAAATGAAATTTGTTTTGTAGTATTTTCCTTTTGAAGGATCTTCTGTGTTTTGTTGTAATATTTTTTTGTCAATTTTGAGTTTGGTTTGGTGTATTTAATACGCAACAAAGCAACGTTGTTCAATTTCGATATTATCTAACCAAATTACAACGTTTCTTTGTATTTGTATGAACACATACCTATTTGAATAGATTTAAGTAGGAATAATAAGACCAAAAACATTAATGTTAAAAAAAGAGCCAAGTTCTTCTATACAAAAACCTTTGTGTAACAAGTCAGTCGTGAAAAGTACTAAGATCTAAAAGTACGCCAGGTTCTTACTTCATGAATGTTTAATACCGAATATTTAAAGTACTTTTAAGAACTGTCAAACGTTCGAACATAGAAAAAATCTTTTACGAATAGCATTTTTGTATTCAGCATGCCAAAATCTGTTATGAAATCTGTTAAAAATCATAGAAGAATAAAAGACAAACTTCTGTGGCTTTTATTATAAAAGATTTCAATAAGTACACAGGTTCATCAAGTAAAAATGAATATTTATCTTTTATTTCGTCAATGAAATGGTCTTTGAAGGAGACAAATGAGAGAAAATATATTAAAACACATATCATTTAAACATATATAAGTAGAGTATGGCCATGGTATTCCTAGAAACAAATGAGGTAAAATCGTGTTCCATTGTATGGATACCAATAGTGTGTAAGGCTAAACGAAACTAAAAATTGAATGTGCGCGCTTAGCCTAAGAGTTTACTTTTTTGTTCGTCATCCATTTTATTTATGTCAGATGAAATATTTTACATAATCACAGCTGATTATGATAACAGATGTAGTTCAGTTTCATAACAGATCTCGTTTTCGAAGTAGCATAACATACTTTTATAAAAGTTCGAACCTCTGAATACCAATCATAAGAGATCTTTTAAGGTGGAAATCTTTTATGATTCATAACAGAAAAACAATTGAAGCGCAAATCAAAACAACCAAGAACCAAAAGAAAATTTACCAAAAGAAATCGGAAGCTATAAACTAAGTTAATTTTAGTAGGTAGAGTCCACCATTCTATCTTTCCGTATCTTTCGAGATTTTGACATGGCAAAATATTAAAATCTTTGCAAAAAGGAGTGAGATCAGACCAAAAATATAAATATTAAAAAAAGAGCCAAGTTCTTCTATACAAAAACCTTTGTCTAGGAAGTCAGCCGTGAAAAGTATTGAGATCTAAAAGTACGCCTAGTTCTTCATGAAGGTTTAATACCAAATATTTAAAGTAGAATAATATTGAAACAGCTACAAAGTAATAGAGAAATTTTATAATTTGATGATTACTGACTAAAATTAAAATCTTATATCTCACGCTTATGCGCTTATGCTAGAAAATTGAAATTTGGTGAGGCGTCTTTACCTGAGTAGCTTAGCAAATATTCGAAATATTAAGTTAAGTTTCTGCCTTCATTGGTACTGAAGATAGGGAGGGGTCAAAAATCGTCTGAGTTTGTTTCTGTAAAAAGGGTGTAGTCCCAGAACTTGGCTGGGCACTACCGTGCCCTTGGATTTTGAAATTCGATTCTAGATAGGATTAGGCTTTTTTCAATTTTAGTATTTATATCTACATACATAGGTAATTTATTTTAATATATTAGGCTAGGCGCGCACATTCAACTTTTAGTTTCGCAACTGCTTGGTTCGAGCAAGTAAAAAGTTTGTGTTTTGACACAAACTAAACGATTGCCTTAAATGAGTTAACTATTTTGTGGAACATTATAATTATGTATATGCTCCTGAGCGGACATTTAACCAAATAGTTCATCTGTTTTCCATAAGCTGTGCAACTAAAAATTGAATGTGCGTGCCTAGCCTAAGATAACTTACCTACATAAATTGATTGCAATTATTATTATTTTTATTCAAAAGTATAATAATTGGTGTAGTTTTGAAGAACAAAATTAGTAATTACAATCAACTGGTTAACTACCTACATTAGATGCAGTGGGTAGTTAGGTAGTGGCAATTGTTTTTTTTTTATTAATATAGTTATGTACAATGTACTGTGGTGTTTATCGTAGTCCTCTATTATGTTGGTATTTGAGCGTACCACGCTATATTGTTAAGGCGATGGCTCGCCGTAAGGAAAGTGAGAGTAAAAATAAATAAAAGCAATGTTCTAAACTCTGTTTTATTTTTCATTAATTCGTTCCTTAAATACTATTTTCTTAACTGTTATACTTATCTTCTATCTTACTTCTACAACTAATATTCTTAATCAAATATTCTTCTATTTTTCTATTGGCTACAATGTACAACTAGGATCTTATTACTATTGAGTGACAATTAATGCAATCGAGTGGAATGGTAAAAGCATGTTATGACTAACCCACTCGAATGCATTTCACATATTTTGTTTTGTTACTCTTTTGTTTATTTAAATGGCAGTGGCGGTGCACATGTGGATACACTACACCCTTGCCCTTAAGAAAAATTTTAGGGAATAAAATTAGATTTAGGTAGTATCATATAAATATATTTTTTTTTTTGTATATTTACAAAGTTTGTTTATGTGTGTATGTAATTTATGAGCTAAAATTTTGTTATTCATTAATGGATTACAATTATATATAAATTTTATTGATAGCTTGGTTTGTAGGGTTTAAGTAGATTGTTATGTATTTTTTTTTTTATTCCATTCTGATCAAAGATTGAATTAACTCCTTCTCTTTCTATTATTCTAAATGGACCAGTGAATGGTGCTTGATTTTTCTTTCTATTTCCTAATTTTAATAATACTAAATCACCTATTTCTAGATCTAGGCTATTCTTATATTTTTTATTTTCTGTTGCTATTCTTTTTTCTTTAATTTTTATTGTCATTTCCTTGGCTTTACTGAGTGCATATTGTAACTTGATTCTCAGCTCGTGAGCATAATTGTCATAGTCATATATTTTTGTTTTGTTATTTAATGTATCTGTCGGTAAGCAGGGCAATTTGCCATAGACGAGTTCGTAAGGTGAATACCCAATATCTATATGTGGTGTGGTGTTGTATGCAAACGTAAAATATGGAATCCATTTGTCCCATTCATTATCTTTGACATTTGATAGTAAAAATTGTGATGTACTTTTGTCAAAGGCTGAGGTTTTGCGCGCCGGTATACCGGGGTTCTATCTAAAGTAGTACTAACTCCAGATTTTAACGTCAATATTCCTTTATTAATAAAAATATCGAAAAGCAACTTAACTTAATTTTACATTTATTAATTTATATACAATTTTAATAAGTAATGATTTTCTGTATGGGTATCCTTGGTTCGTTCTTCTATGTGGATTTATTCTCGTTAGATATCCCTTTAGTGCATTCGCCTGGTTTCTGTACTAGGCAGCGTGTAGATGAACGGGTACAGGTGATGCTTCGCTTCTGATCCTGGCAATCTCCAGTTGCATCCGGTAATCATAGATGAATTTTGGCAATCACAGACGAATCTGGCAAATCACAGACGAATCTGGCAAATCACGGACGAATCCGGCAAATCACGGACGAGTCCGGCAAATCACAGACGAATCTGGCAAATCACGGTCGAAACCGGCAAATCACGGACGAATCCGGCAAATCACAGACGAATCTAGCAAATCACGGACGAATCCGGCAATTCACGGACGAATCCGGCAAATCACAGACGAATCTGGCAAATCACGGTCGAAACCGGCAAATCACGGACGAATCCGGCAAATCACAGACGAATCTGGCAAATCACGGTCGAAACCGGCAAATCACGGACGAATCCGGCAAATCACAGACGAATCTGGCAAATCACGGACGAATCCGGCAAATCACGGACGAATCCGGCAAATCACAGACGAATCTGGCAAATCACGGTCGAAACCGGCAAATCACGGACGAATCCGGCAAATCACAGACGAATCTGGCAAATCACGGTCGAAACCGGAAAATCACAGACGAATCTGGCAAATCACAGACGAATCTGGCAAATCACGGACGAATCCGGCAAATCACAGACGAATCTGGCAAATCACGGTCGAAACCGGCAAATCACGGACGAATCCGGCAAATCACAGACGAATATGGCAAATCACGGACGAATCCGGCAAATCACAGACGAATCTGGCAAATCACAGACGAATCTGGCAAATCACGGACGAATCCGGCAAATCACGGATGAATCCGGCAAATCACAGACGAATCTGGCAAATCACGGACGAATCCGGCAAATCACGGACGAATCCGGCAAATCACAGACGAATCCGGCAAATCACAGACGAATCTGGCAAATCACGGTCGAAACCGGCAAATCACGGACGAATCCGGCAAATCACAGACGAATCTGGCAAATCACGGACGAATCCGGCAAATCACGGACGAATCCGGCAAATCACAGACGAATCTGGCAAATCACGGTCGAAACCGGCATATCACGGACGAAACCGGCAAATCACAGACGAATCTGGCAAATCACGGACGAATCCGGCAAATCACAGACGAATCTGGCAAATCACGGTCGAAACCGGCAAATCACGGACGAATCCGGCAAATCACAGACGAATCTGGCAAATCACGGTCGAAACCGGCAAATCACGGATAAAAATCCGGCAAAACGTGTTCTAATTTATTGAGACCCCTTACCAATGGTGGGGGGAAGTCTACAACTACAATACTTATTTTACTTTCCTGGTCGACCGAAACTAGACCTTGCGCTGCACTTCTTTTGTGCGATGTTACTTCGGTGAACGTCTTCTGCACTCTGTATCCGATGTTACTTCGGCAATGGACTACCGCACTCTGTGTGTTTTTGTCGAACGTTGGGCGGTCTTTTATCATACTCTTCAGCCAAACCATGCGTGAGTTGTAAAGTTATGAAGCGCATATTTACACTCAACATGCTGCCTTTTGCTACGTCATCGCTTTGGTCTATTCGTCACATTTTACTAGTGAGGGCGACGGGGGCATCATATTTAATTATATGTTATTTCATACTGAGATTACTTAAGGTTGCAGGTGGGCGGCAAGAGGGTAGTCAGTTCTTGTCTGAGCCTTAACTCACCATCTTAGTTCTAGGCCATAGTTGATAATTCAAGGGGGCGACCGGAAAGAAGAGCGAACGATCTCTCCTTTTAGTGTTCGAAAACTCACCATCGAGGTGCTTGATCGTCAACCAGTTGCTGCTTTCAGTGGAGTTCTTCCTTCTTCGTAAATAAATTCCTGCTATCAATTCACCACTTCTAGTAGTTGTTGTTGTTTTTGCGTAGCTGGTGTGGTGTAATTGTGCCATTGATTTATGTTTACTGATAAGCTCCTTTGTAATCAGTTGCTGGCTATGGCTTGCGGTTGACACATGCTATGGGAGCATGTTGTCGCTGTGGTAAGTATTTGTTTTATTTAATTTTTCACAGGTCCGTAGCATGGAGGGTGTCTTGGTTAGGTTGATATGGGATCTTGTTGGATAGGGGATTGGGGGTTGGAATATGGTTTGGCTATGGTAAGGTACTGGAATTAACAATAGGACAGGTCCGTAGCTAGGGGGGGGCGCAGAGTTGTAATGCTTCATTACAAAATTCATTTAATACTCTATGATTTCTTTCAAGTGCACCTATAGTTTGGTGGTGGTATGGAGAAGAAAATGTTTGTTTTATTTTTAGAAGTGAACATACGTTGTTCATCAGTTCATTATTGAATTCTGTACCATTATCTGATTTAAGAATCTTGAAATGTCCATATCTAAGGATAAATTCTTCCACTAAAGTCTTTGCTGTTGTTGTTGCGTCTTTTGATGTCATAGGGTATGTGACGACAAATTTAGTCAGTTCACATTGCATGGTTAAAATATATCTTTTTTCATTTGATATAGGTAATGGTCCGACTGTGTCAATTGACACCACTTCAAAATTGTTGCTGGGAGTGTCTGTAATCGTTTGTGGTTCTATTATGTTTTTTGTTTGTTTATTTCTCGCACATGAATCACAATTTGTTATAAAATGTTTTACCATTTGACCCATCTTTCGCCATATGTATCTTTGTTTTAATTTTATTAGGGTTTTCCTTATACCTAAATGTCCTCCGTGTGCAGAATTATGGAATTCATCGATTAGTTTGTATTTAGTTAAATCATCAAGTATTTGTTTTGGGGCGTTGTATATTATTATTTTTAGCTGGCCATTTATTTTTATCTTTGCATATGTTTCTTTGAATTTATCTTTTTCAAAATGCTTAAATATTTCATCATTGTTCATAAGGGCTAGCTCGTTTATATTTTCTTTCTTCATTCTGGATGCTAATTTCTTCAGAGTCGACTCTAGTGTCGCTGAATTATCGTTAGATCCTGCATACGTATACTTATCATCATTGTTTATATCTGATGCATGCTTCATCAGGATCGAATCTGGATTCGCCGATTTATCGCTACATCGCACGTGCACAAAATTGTCATCAATATTTATTTTTGAATTCCTAGCATTTTTATCGATATTAAATTTTAATTTCTTTATATTCTTGACGTCGTTAATGGATATGCATTCCCAGATTTAAAGTTGTACAGGCTTCTCTTGAGTGGTGCATTTCTCCTTGTTGTTGTCCATATTCATTTTGTTGGACATCCCCCTTGTGATAACTAATGTTCTTTTAATGGTTTCATCGATTTCTGTCGGTATCATTTGCTTTAATAAGTCTGAGTCAATTTTTATTCTAGATAGAGCATCTGCGTTTGTGTTCATTTTTCCTTTTTTGTATATTATGTTAAAATCATAATCACTTAAGTCTGCTCGTATTCTAGTCATTTTCGAGGATGGATTTTTGTGTGAGAATAGAGATACTAAAGGTCTATGGTCGGTGACGACCGTAAATTTTCTTCCGTAAAGATATGATCTAAAAAATTGTATACCCCAGTGGATTGCGAGTAGTTCTTTTTCTATTACAGGTTTGTTAAGGTCATGTTTTTGTAACGATTTGCTTGCGTATGATATGGGAAGGTCTTCACCAATTTTGCCTTGTGATAGGATTGGTCCTAGTGCATAATTTGATGCGTCAGTTGTCAGAATAAACGGTTTGTCGAAATCTGGATATTGTAATATGGGAGGTTCAATGAGTTTATTTTTTAGGGTATCAAAAGCTATTTGACAATTTGTATCCCAATTGAATTTCGTGTTTTTCTTTAAGAGATTATTAAGGCTTTGTGCAATATCGGCAAAGTTTGGTATGAATCTCCTATAATAATTGCAAAAGGCTACGAATCGTCTAACCTCATCTGCATTTCTTGGAATTGGATATTCTTCAATCGTTTTGTATTTTGCGGGATCTGGTTTTATACCGTTGCTTGTAATAAGATGACCTAAATATATTACTTCAGGGCACAGAAAATTGCATTTTTCTGGATTCAGCTTAAGGTTATAATGTTTGAGCCGTTCGAAGACACGTATTAGATTTTCGTTGTGGTGTTTCAGACTACAACCGTAGATTATTATGTCGTCTACGTATAGGAAAGCTTCGGATTCTAGTCCAGCTAGAGCGATAGTAAGCATTCTTTGAAAACTGTTGGACGAAATTTTAAGTCCAAATGGGAGTCTTTTAAATTGGTAGTGTCCGTTGTTGGTGGAAAATGCCGTAAGTGGTCTTGAACCTTTGTGAAGTCCTATTTGGTGAAAAGAACTAGTCATGTCTAATGTTGAAAACCATTTAGCTCTTCCTAGTTTGTCAAGTACATCTTCTAAACGTGTTAAAGGGAATTTGTCGTTCACTATTTTGTCATTTAACTTTCTGTAGTCTACTACTACTCTCCATTTCATTTTGTCGGCTACATTTTTCTTTGGCACTAGTAATAAAGGTGCATTGTAAGGGCTTTTTGAGTGCTCTATTATGTCGTTTTTGAACATTTGTTCAACTTGTTCGGATATGACATCTAAATGTGCATGGGGAAGTCTATAGTTTTTTATGTATGTCAGTGTCTTATCGGAAGTTTCAATTTTCTGGGTGTAGAAATTGTTTGTTGTTAGTGGTTCATTGTCTAAGTGAAATACTTGATGATATTTTCTAAAAATTTTTATTAGTGAGTCTTTTGCATGTTCATCGTTGCAATCAATTTTTAATTTATTTATAACCTCTTTAAAACGATCTTCATTTTGTACGGTATTGTATGTCAGTATATCATAGTTCTTGAGGGGTTCTGAATCTAAGCTTACGTTGTTTAAAGTTACATCAAATTCGTTTGTGTTAAGTAATTTGATGTGTGCCATTCCATTTTTTGGTATTATTGTGTTGCTAACAAAAACACCTGGAGCTATTTCTTTATTAGTAATAAGTGTGTCATCAGTCAATTGCAATTTTAAAGGTTGAATCATTTCTGTTCTTGCAGGTATTCTAATTGTAAGTGTATGCAAGGGTTTGGATTGCATGGGTAATGTTATTGTTTTTTTGTCATTACAAAGTGATATGGTAAATGTTTCGTAGTCTATTTTGCAAAGGAATGTGTTGAAAAAATCCCTACCTAAAATGCCATCTGTTTCAATTGGAAATTTTTCTTCTACAAGTTGAAATTTGTGAGAATATATTGATTCACATAGTTGAAGATTTAAATCTATGGTACCTAAGGAGTTTATTTCTTCATTTGTTATACCCGTCAACTTGCATTTTTCTTCGGGAAAATATTCTATGTTCGTGAGTTTGTTGGATATTTTGCAAATTGAAATATCTGCACCTGTGTCAATAAGGAAGGTCAATGTTCCATGTTTATGCTTTGTGATTATAAAGTTTGTATTTATATTCGATATTTTATATACTTTTAATTTTGGCTGTCTGGAACGTTCGTATTCTCGTGTTCCAAGCCGCTTTCGTTTCCCTCTTGTTCATTGTGTACTAATCGTATTCGGTGTCTCGTGTCTCTAAATGAGGTTTGTTGATGACCTTCACTGTTGTTTCTTTGATAATTTTGGTTTCGGTTATTGTTCCAATTATTTTGTCGGTTGAAATTATTGTTTTGGTTATTGTATCGGGTTCGGCTGTTGTTGTGATTTTGCTGGTTCATGTTTCTTTTATATCTGTTGCGGTCATTTCCTTGATATCGATTGAAGTTTTGTATGCCTGAGTTTTGGGGAGTTTGCCTAAATTGCATAATTATATTTGTATTAGATTTTTCCAGTTCTGTGGCCAGATTTGAAGCTTCTGTAAGTGTTTTTGGTTGAGATGCGAAGATTGTCTGTTTGATGTTGTCGTTGAGACCATTTTTAAAGATGTTAAGTGCATATATATCATTCATTTTTATTGTTACGTCTTTTTGTTCTTTTGTAGCCTGGGCTCCTAGTTCTTTGATTTGTAGTTTATTTAGTTCGGTTATGTTGTTTAGTAGTTTATCTTTAAATGAGGTTACAGAAAAATTTCTTTGATTAAAATTGGCTAACATATTTTGAATCTGTGGTATTGTTAAACTACTCTTATATCTTTCTTGTAGTAGTGTTTTTAATGTATTAAAGCTACTCGGTTCTTCGCTACCTAACGCTGTTTTAACATTTGTCCCTAATTTAACGTGGAATACAAATTCTAAGAGTTGGCCTGCGCAAATGGGTTTTAATCCCTTATTTATTATTTCAACTACTTTTAGGAAACTATCTAGTTCTTTGTAATTGCCTGTAAATATGGGTATGGCCTTCATAGCCATAGTTAGGTCAAAATCTGCCATGTCGTTTTTTGTTTTTAAGGCTTGTGTATGTACTTCTAGTTGTTCCTCTAATAACTTTTTTGCGTTGTTAAAAATACCTTCAAATTCTAATTTAAAAGCTTTATCAATTTCTTTTTCTTGGCTATCTTCAAAAGTATTGAATTGGTCTTTAAGGTTTTCTAATATTCTAAGTTTTTCTTTTATTGTGTCTATTTTGTAAGGTTTCCCTGAACTTTTTTTTATATTTGTAAGGATGTTCTGTACATTGGATTTTATTTCTTCCATTTGAGTAAAGAAACAGTGAAATTATTTAATACATTTATTAATTTTAGACATTTGTTATCTGGTTTTTGTGTTTGTGTACATAAGTTTTGAAATATTTATTTACTTTATAAGCTATATACAATATTGTTAAGATTATTGCTGCTGTTGTGACATATTCCGGAAGCACTGGCATGGTCATTTGTTCTTGTATATTATTATTGTTGTTCACTACTGTGGCCGAAGGTTTACTTTGAGTTTTTCCCATAATATGCCCTTTTTAAATTTTTTATTTTCGTTATTAGATTTCTTTTTGTTTGTTTGTCTGTCGTAATCGTAATTACTCGATAAATACTTGGTCCGGCGTTGATTGGAGTCGGTATGTACGAGTATATTTCCGTTTCCTTGGTTGTCGTTGGGGATTCGGGTATATAACTCTCGGACTTCTTTTGTTTTAAGTCGAGAAGATATTTTTCCCACTTCTCTATATAATTTTGTCAATTTGGTCGTTATTTGACATGGAGCTAAAAAGGATTTTGCAAGATCGCCATGTGGTGTTTATCGTAGTCCTCTATTATGTTGGTATTTGAGCGTACCACGCTATATTGTTAAGGCGATGGCTCGCCGTAAGGAAAGTGAGAGTAAAAATAAATAAAAGCAATGTTGCTTAAGTTAATGTATTCTAAACTCTGTTTTATTTTTCATTAATTCGTTCCTTAAATACTATTTTCTTAACTGTTATACTTATCTTCTATATTACTTCTACAACTAATATTCTTAATCAAATATTCTTCTATTTTTCTATTGGCTACAATGTACAACTAGGATCTTATTACTATTGAGTGACAATTAATGCAATCGAGTGGAATGGTAAAAGCATGTTATGACTAACCCACTCGAATGCATTTCACATATTTTGTTTTGTTACTCTTTTGTTTATTTAAATGGCAGTGGCGGTGCACATGTGGATACACTACAGTACATGCATAGGTAGAAAACTATTTCTTTAAGAAAATCTAATAGGTAAGTACCTGTATTTTTATTAAAGAAAATAGCGTTTACATTATGTACATACCTATAGAAAATTGGATAAAATTAAAATAGAAGAAATTTGCTATGATAGAAAATAATTTAGATTACAAAAAAAAAAAATATTTTTATCCGTAGATAGGTAGGTAGTTATATAATTAGTTTTAAAAATTTATTCATATAAGCTTTGTTTGCAAAAAATATAGGCAATTTTTAATACTTTTTATATGTATATAAATCAATTTCAGCAATTTATAATTATTCACATAAAACTATTTTGGAAAGAAAAAATCAAATAAGTTTTTCGAGAAAAAATAATTTTAACTCGTTTAGAAAATTTAAATTAATAAAAAAATAAAATAAAATAAAATAAGAATAAATAGAATAAAATTATTATTGACATAATATTAAAAAAAATTAAGTACCTTTTTTTGAAAAAAAAGTATATACATACCTTCATAATGGTATGTACCTGCTTATAAACAATTTTAAAAAAATAAAAAAAAAGTTAATTTAGTTAGTCAATTTTAAAATTTTATTGATGCACCCCACATGAAATTTTTTTTTCAATAAAAATAAACTTTTTTTCACAAAAAAATAGTTTTTAACCATATATTTTGTAAAAAATTAAAAAATAAGATATTTTACGTGCCAATTTTGAACAAACAAATATTTCTTTTCATGTTTGTCTACGATTTTTCATTAAATTATTAATCCATTAAAACAAAATAAGTTAAAACTGTTTCTTCCATCGTGACCTTTTTATTTATAAAATTGATGTTTGTTCTAAATTCAGGGCAAATATCAATTATTTTAAAAAGATAAAAATTCTTAAACTATTCATATTATTATTATAAATATAAATAGTACGAATTTTGTAGCAGATTATTGAGATTTGTGATCTTAAAAATTGATATTTAATGCTTTTATGGTGAGTGGTTGGACTTGGCATGCTTGCGTTGCTCGGCTAGAGCTCGCCAAAAATGGGTGGGAACTTGTCGGAACACTCATTTATATTTCACTCATTTATATTTCATTAGAAAATGAGCAGTGAATTCTGCCACTCATAATATCGTAACTCGTTACGATATTCACGACCGGAACTACTCGTCTGTCATGAATCGTGATCAATTGGGAACGATGTGAAATTGGCGGACCTAACCTCCGTACATGCTTTCGCGGTTCTTTTCCTCACCTGACTTTGATCAGACGAAGATCGTCCGAATACCTAATCCGCAGTGAAATAGTGATTGCTCGGAACAACAAAAAACCGAAATCACACATCAATATTAGGAAATAATATTTAAATAAAAAAAAAAAAAAAAAAGGAGCTCGAAGTCTGACTTAAGGTAAATAGTTTTTTTTTTGCTTCAATCTACATTTAGTAATTTTAATTTGTCTAAATTAGGCTCCTCGAATGTAAGGCTTTTGTATTGTAACCATACCAGACGTGGTTCTAAGGTAGCTTCGAAATACCCTAAGCTCTCTTCGACATACGATTTCTCAATCGTCAGTGCAATATCTTGGTCTTTGGATTGGGGTTCGTCAAATTGACATAGAACACACCCCCATCTAAAACAAGATCCACGAGACGATTTTAGAGACACTATATATTGACGACAGTGCCACGTTCTTGCTTGGTATATCTCAAATATATATATCGTGGAAAGTGCCTTACAGGGGTAGTAGAACTGGCGGAGCCCACCAAAGACTTCACAGGAATTCTACAAGAAACCCACGCACACGTGGCGCAAGCCACTACCACCTTACTACGGTATCACTTACACGTCACCACCTAGCAAAACCAAAAGCCTAATCCTCGAAAGGGACAACCGAAAATTAAAAACCTACTAGCGGTCATTTAGAACCAACCGATGCCCTCAAGAGCGAACTCGATAATGACAAATGACCCATGCGATCAGCGAGACAACTAATTCCAGTAAAGATCCCCACTATTTCCAAACTATTAGAAATTAAGCTATCGATAACTAAATTCTCTTAATTGTTGTTACGAAATTACTCAAAAGCTAAGTATATACAATTCATTCCCCTTTCTATTAATAACACCGTTCAATTTGGTAAAATAATAATTATAAACTTTTCCCCTAATCCTAGTTTCAAGAAAGAAAATAAAGAGACCGAAGTATTTAAATTCAACTGCACGAGACCAAGCCAAGGAGGTGGTGCGCACGACTTCTCAGGAGAATGGTACGCGGTAAGTCTAACTTTCAGAATTTTTACATAAAATGGTAGAGGAGCGAAAAGTTGATATATATTATATCAATATTGAACGGCAGTACCACCCACTTTGAGTGATTTATTTTGAGGTGATTTTTACAATTTTTTTTTTTAAGAGCTATGAGTATTTTCGAATATTTTTAATGATATTCCGTTTATTTTTTTTATCCACTCTCAAGAAAGATTTTAGAGTTCTCTTGTTTAAATTTGTGAATAAAATTTAGTTAAGCTTTCTCTTTAAATTTAAAGTAATTTTCCTCTTTTTTTACCTTTTGATGATTTATGCTTTCTCGACATTAATAAGGGAGAGTCCAGAATAGTCGTAGATGTATAAAGTTCAAATTATGAATAAAACCGAACTATCATTTAAAAAATTTAAGTAAATTTGAATTGCTTGTTTTTTTTTTCATGTTGACATAAATCATCATGTCGTTAGGTTAAAGATTTAGAAGTGCTTAGGGAAGGTGAGGCGAGGATGAAGGAGTTCATTGACGGCGAGATGGGAGAAAGTTAAATGCAGAACTAAGTTTAAGATAGGGGTTATTGCATAATAAGATAGTGGCGCGATAACCGCGGAGCTCCTACGTACAGTAGTGAGCAGAGGGGGGTTTACACTTGGAAACCTGTAACATCTTAGGTTTCCCAAACAGTATGGTTCATGTGTCATTTAGCGAATGAGATTTTATTTTTTTTAATATTGATTCTTGATGAGAGAAAGATAGGCATGAAATTTAAGGGTACGGCCGTCCAGATAGGCGGGTGCAAGACCCCACCCCACCGTCGAGTTAGCTCAAGGCTACAGCAAGCATGCCTGCCAGCACTCTGCCATTTGGACAACCCTCTTTGCTTTCTGTGCTCATACTGAGGTCCTGTGGTTAAGGATGAGTAGGGAAAAAGGCAGAACATCGCCAAACAGGCAATGAGGGAACATCAAATCCGTTACAACATTTATCATGCCAATAAAAAAATAGTAAAAAGGAATTTAAAACAATTGAAGATTGTTGTAAATTTATAGACGGACGGACGTTTACCACTGGAGGACGCTGAGATGGTATTCAGCGTTAGCCTGACCCACCCTACCATGGAAGTCAACAAGGCTGTATTATTAACTTCCCCTTTTACCTCGCTTACCATTTATTTCCGCTCAGTTCATTCTTACCTTTCACCAAAATGCTTGCGTCGCCGTCCACATCCCCTGAAAATAAAGATTTAGCAATCCATCAAGCTATGTGCTTGAATAAACATCGATAGTTCAATCATCATGGTGCAATGTACAGTTTTTATTGATCGTTACGAAATACATATATAAATGAATAAAAAAAAGAAACATGAATGTATTTATAAATGTTTTTTTAAATTTTTACCAAAAATTATATCAACAAAAAAATTTGATATAAAAGAATTTAGTGTTGGCAACTCTGAACTAACAACAAAAAAAATATAAATTTATAAATTCACTGATTTATACCACAAAAAAAATTATATACAATTATATATTTTATTGAAGGTAACCCTATTTCTGAATTACAAAAAAAAAATTATGAACCTAATACAAAAATAATAAGAATAAAAAGGGACATTTAAGTATTTAGGAATTTGTTTTTTTATTTTTTTCTTTAAACTAGAAATTTAAAAGAAATAACGGCATTAACACAGCTTCTTTCCATAAAAAAAACCACAACCTTGAAAAAAATAAATAACAGATATCCTATCAGCTACCCTGCCTAACTCGAGCTCAAAGTAGGTGAGAATACCTGATAAAACACAAACAAAAACTCTAAAGTAGACTCACAATTTTAATAAAAAAAAGAAGAAACAAGATAAAAATCCGTAGGAATTCACGCAAAAAAAAAACTCAAAATTCCTATGCACTTTTACATAGAAAATATCAAAATAAAAAAAATAAAGATTAATACGCTGAATTACAAAACAAAAAAATATTGCACCAAGCAAAAAAAAAACAAAATTATTTCCGATTGGATTATCGGATCTCAGGAACATAGCCATAGTGACGTCACTGAAGGCAGAAATTGTGTTGAAAATTCTTCTTTTCTTTAGTTTCCTTCTTTTCTTGAAAAAAAAATCTTCTTTTCTTGAGGTTTCTCACGAAAAAGACCCGTGAGAAAAATCAGTCAATTTTAAAATTTTATTGATGCACCCCACATGAAATTTTTTTTTCAATAAAAATAAACTTTTTTTCACAAAAAAATAGTTTTTAACCATATATTTTGTAAAAAATTAAAAAATAAGATATTTTACGTGCCAATTTTGAACAAACAAATATTTCTTTTCATGTTTGTCTACGATTTTTCATTAAATTATTAATCCATTAAAACAAAATAAGTTAAAACTGTTTCTTCCATAGTGACCTTTTTATTTATAAAATTGATGTTTGTTCTAAATTCAGGGCAAATATCAATTATTTTAAAAAGATAAAAATTCTTAAACTATTCATATTATTATTATAAATATAAATAGTACGAATTTTGTAGCAGATTATTGAGATTTGTGATCTTAAAAATTGATATTTAATGCTTTTATGGTGAGTGGTTGGACTTGGCATGCTTGCGTTGCTCGGCTAGAGCTCGCCGAAAATGGGTGGGAACTTGTCGGAACACTCATTTATACTTCACTCATTTATATTTCATTAGAAAATGAGCAGTGAATTCTGCCACTCATAATATCGTAACTCGTTACGATATTCACGACCGGAACTACTCGTCTGTCATGAATCGTGATCAATTGGGAACGATGTGAAATTGGCGGACCTAACCTCCGTACATGCTTTCGCGGTTCTTTTCCTCACCTGACTTTGATCAGACGAAGATCGTCCGAATACCTAATCCGCAGTGAAATAGTGATTGCTCGGAACAACAAAAAACCGAAATCACACATCAATATTAGGAAATAATATTTAAATAAATAAAAAAAAAAAAAAGGAGCTCGAAGTCTGACTTAAGGTAAATAGTTTTTTTTTTGCTTCAATCTACATTTAGTAATTTTAATTTGTCTAAATTAGGCTCCTCGAATGTAAGGCTTTTGTATTGTAACCATACCAGACGTGGTTCTAAGGTAGCTTCGAAATACCCTAAGCTCTCTTTGACATACGATTTCTCAATCGTCAGTGCAATATCTTGGTCTTTGGATTGGGGTTCGTCAAATTGACATAGAACACACCCCCATCTAAAACAAGATCCACGAGACGATTTTAGAGACACTATATATTGACGACAGTGCCACGTTCTTGCTTGGTATATCTCAAATATATATATCGTGGAAAGTGCCTTACAGGGTAGTAGAACTGGCGGAGCCCACCAAATACTTCACAGGAATTCTACAAGAAACCCACGCACACGTGGCGCAAGCCACTACCACCTTACTACGGTATCACTTACACGTCACTACCACGTCACCACCTAGCAAAACCAAAAGCCTAATCCTCGAAAGGGACAACCGAAAATTAAAAACCTACTAGCGGTCATTTAGAACCAACCGATGCCCTCAAGAGCGCACTCGATAATGACAAATGACCCATGCGATCAGCGAGACAACTAATTCCAGTAAAGATCCCCACTATTTCCAAACTATTAGAAATTAAGCTATCGATAACTAAATTCTCTTAATTGTTGTTACGAAATTACTCAAAAGCTAAGTATATACAATTCATTCCCCTTTCTATTAATAACACCGTTCAATTTGGTAAAATAATTATAAACTTTTCCCCTAATCCTAGTTTCAAGAAAGAAAATAAAGAGACCGAAGTATTTAAATTCAACTGCACGAGACCAAGCCAAGGAGGTGGTGCGCACGACTTCTCAGGAGAATGGTACGCGGTAAGTCTAACTTTTAGAATTATTACATAAAATGGTAGAGGAGCGAAAAGTTGATATATATTATATCAATATTGAACGGCAGTACCACCCACTTTGAGTGATTTATTTTGAGGTGATTTTTACAATTTTTTTTTTTAAGAGCTATGAGTATTTTCGAATATTTTTAATGATATTCCGTTTATTTTTTTTATCCACTCTCAAGAAAGATTTTAGAGTTCTCTTGTTTAAATTTGTGAATAAAATTTAGTTAAGCTTTCTCTTTAAATTTAAAGTAATTTTCCTCTTTTTTTACCTTTTGATGATTTATGCTTTCTCGACATTAATAAGGGAGAGTCCAGAATAGTCGTAGATGTATAAAGTTCAAATTATGAATAAAACCGAACTATCATTTAAAAAATTTAAGTAAATTTGAATTGCTTGTTTTTTTTTTCATGTTGACATAAATCATCATGTCGTTAGGTTAAAGATTTAGAAGTGCTTAGGGAAGGTGAGGCGAGGATGAAGGAGTTCATTGACGGCGAGATGGGAGAAAGTTAAATGCAGAACTAAGTTTAAGATAGGGGTTATTGCATAATAAGATAGTGGCGCGATAACCGCGGAGCTCCTACGTACAGTAGTGAGCAGAGGGGGGTTTACACTTGGAAACCTGTAACATCTTAGGTTTCCCAAACAGTATGGTTCATGTGTCATTTAGCGAATGAGATTTTATTTTTTTTAATATTGATTCTTGATGAGAGAAAGATAGGCATGAAATTTAAGGGTACGGCCGTCCAGATAGGCGGGTGCAAGACCCCACCCCACCGTCGAGTTAGCTCAAGGCTACAGCAAGCATGCCTGCCAGCACTCTGCCATTTGGACAACCCTCTTTGCTTTCTGTGCTCATACTGAGGTCCTGTGGTTAAGGATGAGTAGGGAAAAAGGCAGAACATCGCCAAACAGGCAATGAGGGAACATCAAATCCGTTACAACATTTATCATGCCAATAAAAAAATAGTAAAAAGGAATTTAAAACAATTGAAGATTGTTGTAAATTTATAGACGGACGGACGTTTACCACTGGAGGACGCTGAGATGGTATTCAGCGTTAGCCTGACCCACCCTACCATGGAAGTCAACAAGGCTGTATTATTAACTTCCCCTTTTACCTCGCTTACCATTTATTTCCGCTCAGTTCATTCTTACCTTTCACCAAAATGCTTGCGTCGCCGTCCACATCCCCTGAAAATAAAGATTTAGCAATCCATCAAGCTATGTGCTTGAATAAACATCGATAGTTCAATCATCATGGTGCAATGTACAGTTTTTATTGATCGTTACGAAATACATATATAAATGAATAAAAAAAAGAAACATGAATGTATTTATAAATGTTTTTTTAAATTTTTACCAAAAATTATATCAACAAAAAAATTTGATATAAAAGAATTTAGTGTTGGCAACTCTGAACTAACAACAAAAAAAATATAAATTTATAAATTCACTGATTTATACCACAAAAAAAATTATATACAATTATATATTTTATTGAAGGTAACCCTATTTCTGAATTACAAAAAAAAAATTATGAACCTAATACAAAAATAATAAGAATAAAAAGGGACATTTAAGTATTTAGGAATTTGTTTTTTTATTTTTTTCTTTAAACTAGAAATTTAAAAGAAATAACGGCATTAACACAGCTTCTTTCCATAAAAAAAACCACAACCTTGAAAAAAATAAATAACAGATATCCTATCAGCTACCCTGCCTAACTCGAGCTCAAAGTAGGTGAGAATACCTGATAAAACACAAACAAAAACTCTAAAGTAGACTCACAATTTTAATAAAAAAAAGAAGAAACAAGATAAAAATCCGTAGGAATTCACGCAAAAAAAAAACTCAAAATTCCTATGCACTTTTACATAGAAAATATCAAAATAAAAAAAATAAAGATTAATACGCTGAATTACAAAACAAAAAAATATTGCACCAAGCAAAAAAAAAACAAAATTATTTCCGATTGGATTATCGGATCTCAGGAACATAGCCATAGTGACGTCACTGAAGGCAGAAATTGTGTTGAAAATTCTTCTTTTCTTTAGTTTCCTTCTTTTCTTGAAAAAAAAATCTTCTTTTCTTGAGGTTTCTCACGAAAAAGACCCGTGAGAAAAATCAGTCAATTTTAAAATTTTATTGATGCACCCCACATGAAATTTTTTTTTCAATAAAAATAAACTTTTTTTCACAAAAAAATAGTTTTTAACCATATATTTTGTAAAAAATTAAAAAATAAGATATTTTACGTGCCAATTTTGAACAAACAAATATTTCTTTTCATGTTTGTCTACGATTTTTCATTAAATTATTAATCCATTAAAACAAAATAAGTTAAAACTGTTTCTTCCATCGTGACCTTTTTATTTATAAAATTGATGTTTGTTCTAAATTCAGGGCAAATATCAATTATTTTAAAAAGATAAAAATTCTTAAACTATTCATATTATTATTATAAATATAAATAGTACGAATTTTGTAGCAGATTATTGAGATTTGTGATCTTAAAAATTGATATTTAATGCTTTTATGGTGAGTGGTTGGACTTGGCATGCTTGCGTTGCTCGGCTAGAGCTCGCCGAAAATGGGTGGGAACTTGTCGGAACACTCATTTATACTTCACTCATTTATATTTCATTAGAAAATGAGCAGTGAATTCTGCCACTCATAATATCGTAACTCGTTACGATATTCACGACCGGAACTACTCGTCTGTCATGAATCGTGATCAATTGGGAACGATGTGAAATTGGCGGACCTAACCTCCGTACATGCTTTCGCGGTTCTTTTCCTCACCTGACTTTGATCAGACGAAGATCGTCCGAATACCTAATCCGCAGTGAAATAGTGATTGCTCGGAACAACAAAAAACCGAAATCACACATCAATATTAGGAAATAATATTTAAATAAATAAAAAAAAAAAAAAGGAGCTCGAAGTCTGACTTAAGGTAAATAGTTTTTTTTTTGCTTCAATCTACATTTAGTAATTTTAATTTGTCTAAATTAGGCTCCTCGAATGTAAGGCTTTTGTATTGTAACCATACCAGACGTGGTTCTAAGGTAGCTTCGAAATACCCTAAGCTCTCTTTGACATACGATTTCTCAATCGTCAGTGCAATATCTTGGTCTTTGGATTGGGGTTCGTCAAATTGACATAGAACACACCCCCATCTAAAACAAGATCCACGAGACGATTTTAGAGACACTATATATTGACGACAGTGCCACGTTCTTGCTTGGTATATCTCAAATATATATATCGTGGAAAGTGCCTTACAGGGTAGTAGAACTGGCGGAGCCCACCAAATACTTCACAGGAATTCTACAAGAAACCCACGCACACGTGGCGCAAGCCACTACCACCTTACTACGGTATCACTTACACGTCACTACCACGTCACCACCTAGCAAAACCAAAAGCCTAATCCTCGAAAGGGACAACCGAAAATTAAAAACCTACTAGCGGTCATTTAGAACCAACCGATGCCCTCAAGAGCGCACTCGATAATGACAAATGACCCATGCGATCAGCGAGACAACTAATTCCAGTAAAGATCCCCACTATTTCCAAACTATTAGAAATTAAGCTATCGATAACTAAATTCTCTTAATTGTTGTTACGAAATTACTCAAAAGCTAAGTATATACAATTCATTCCCCTTTCTATTAATAACACCGTTCAATTTGGTAAAATAATTATAAACTTTTCCCCTAATCCTAGTTTCAAGAAAGAAAATAAAGAGACCGAAGTATTTAAATTCAACTGCACGAGACCAAGCCAAGGAGGTGGTGCGCACGACTTCTCAGGAGAATGGTACGCGGTAAGTCTAACTTTTAGAATTATTACATAAAATGGTAGAGGAGCGAAAAGTTGATATATATTATATCAATATTGAACGGCAGTACCACCCACTTTGAGTGATTTATTTTGAGGTGATTTTTACAATTTTTTTTTTTAAGAGCTATGAGTATTTTCGAATATTTTTAATGATATTCCGTTTATTTTTTTTATCCACTCTCAAGAAAGATTTTAGAGTTCTCTTGTTTAAATTTGTGAATAAAATTTAGTTAAGCTTTCTCTTTAAATTTAAAGTAATTTTCCTCTTTTTTTACCTTTTGATGATTTATGCTTTCTCGACATTAATAAGGGAGAGTCCAGAATAGTCGTAGATGTATAAAGTTCAAATTATGAATAAAACCGAACTATCATTTAAAAAATTTAAGTAAATTTGAATTGCTTGTTTTTTTTTTCATGTTGACATAAATCATCATGTCGTTAGGTTAAAGATTTAGAAGTGCTTAGGGAAGGTGAGGCGAGGATGAAGGAGTTCATTGACGGCGAGATGGGAGAAAGTTAAATGCAGAACTAAGTTTAAGATAGGGGTTATTGCATAATAAGATAGTGGCGCGATAACCGCGGAGCTCCTACGTACAGTAGTGAGCAGAGGGGGGTTTACACTTGGAAACCTGTAACATCTTAGGTTTCCCAAACAGTATGGTTCATGTGTCATTTAGCGAATGAGATTTTATTTTTTTTAATATTGATTCTTGATGAGAGAAAGATAGGCATGAAATTTAAGGGTACGGCCGTCCAGATAGGCGGGTGCAAGACCCCACCCCACCGTCGAGTTAGCTCAAGGCTACAGCAAGCATGCCTGCCAGCACTCTGCCATTTGGACAACCCTCTTTGCTTTCTGTGCTCATACTGAGGTCCTGTGGTTAAGGATGAGTAGGGAAAAAGGCAGAACATCGCCAAACAGGCAATGAGGGAACATCAAATCCGTTACAACATTTATCATGCCAATAAAAAAATAGTAAAAAGGAATTTAAAACAATTGAAGATTGTTGTAAATTTATAGACGGACGGACGTTTACCACTGGAGGACGCTGAGATGGTATTCAGCGTTAGCCTGACCCACCCTACCATGGAAGTCAACAAGGCTGTATTATTAACTTCCCCTTTTACCTCGCTTACCATTTATTTCCGCTCAGTTCATTCTTACCTTTCACCAAAATGCTTGCGTCGCCGTCCACATCCCCTGAAAATAAAGATTTAGCAATCCATCAAGCTATGTGCTTGAATAAACATCGATAGTTCAATCATCATGGTGCAATGTACAGTTTTTATTGATCGTTACGAAATACATATATAAATGAATAAAAAAAAGAAACATGAATGTATTTATAAATGTTTTTTTAAATTTTTACCAAAAATTATATCAACAAAAAAATTTGATATAAAAGAATTTAGTGTTGGCAACTCTGAACTAACAACAAAAAAAATATAAATTTATAAATTCACTGATTTATACCACAAAAAAAATTATATACAATTATATATTTTATTGAAGGTAACCCTATTTCTGAATTACAAAAAAAAAATTATGAACCTAATACAAAAATAATAAGAATAAAAAGGGACATTTAAGTATTTAGGAATTTGTTTTTTTATTTTTTTCTTTAAACTAGAAATTTAAAAGAAATAACGGCATTAACACAGCTTCTTTCCATAAAAAAAACCACAACCTTGAAAAAAATAAATAACAGATATCCTATCAGCTACCCTGCCTAACTCGAGCTCAAAGTAGGTGAGAATACCTGATAAAACACAAACAAAAACTCTAAAGTAGACTCACAATTTTAATAAAAAAAAGAAGAAACAAGATAAAAATCCGTAGGAATTCACGCAAAAAAAAAACTCAAAATTCCTATGCACTTTTACATAGAAAATATCAAAATAAAAAAAATAAAGATTAATACGCTGAATTACAAAACAAAAAAATATTGCACCAAGCAAAAAAAAAACAAAATTATTTCCGATTGGATTATCGGATCTCAGGAACATAGCCATAGTGACGTCACTGAAGGCAGAAATTGTGTTGAAAATTCTTCTTTTCTTTAGTTTCCTTCTTTTCTTGAAAAAAAATCTTCTTTTCTTGAGGTTTCTCACGAAAAAGACCCGTGAGAAAAATCAGTCAATTTTAAAATTTTATTGATGCACCCCACATGAAATTTTTTTTTCAATAAAAATAAACATTTTTTCACAAAAAAATAGTTTTTAACCATATATTTTGTAAAAAATTAAAAAATAAGATATTTTACGTGCCAATTTTGAACAAACAAATATTTCTTTTCATGTTTGTCTACGATTTTTCATTAAATTATTAATCCATTAAAACAAAATAAGTTAAAACTGTTTCTTCCATCGTGACCTTTTTATTTATAAAATTGATGTTTGTTCTAAATTCAGGGCAAATATCAATTATTTTAAAAAGATAAAAATTCTTAAACTATTCATATTATTATTATAAATATAAATAGTACGAATTTTGTAGCAGATTATTGAGATTTGTGATCTTAAAAATTGATATTTAATGCTTTTATGGTGAGTGGTTGGACTTGGCATGCTTGCGTTGCTCGGCTAGAGCTCGCCGAAAATGGGTGGGAACTTGTCGGAACACTCATTTATACTTCACTCATTTATATTTCATTAGAAAATGAGCAGTGAATTCTGCCACTCATAATATCGTAACTCGTTACGATATTCACGACCGGAACTACTCGTCTGTCATGAATCGTGATCAATTGGGAACGATGTGAAATTGGCGGACCTAACCTCCGTACATGCTTTCGCGGTTCTTTTCCTCACCTGACTTTGATCAGACGAAGATCGTCCGAATACCTAATCCGCAGTGAAATAGTGATTGCTCGGAACAACAAAAAACCGAAATCACACATCAATATTAGGAAATAATATTTAAATAAATAAAAAAAAAAAAAAGGAGCTCGAAGTCTGACTTAAGGTAAATAGTTTTTTTTTTGCTTCAATCTACATTTAGTAATTTTAATTTGTCTAAATTAGGCTCCTCGAATGTAAGGCTTTTGTATTGTAACCATACCAGACGTGGTTCTAAGGTAGCTTCGAAATACCCTAAGCTCTCTTTGACATACGATTTCTCAATCGTCAGTGCAATATCTTGGTCTTTGGATTGGGGTTCGTCAAATTGACATAGAACACACCCCCATCTAAAACAAGATCCACGAGACGATTTTAGAGACACTATATATTGACGACAGTGCCACGTTCTTGCTTGGTATATCTCAAATATATATATCGTGGAAAGTGCCTTACAGGGTAGTAGAACTGGCGGAGCCCACCAAATACTTCACAGGAATTCTACAAGAAACCCACGCACACGTGGCGCAAGCCACTACCACCTTACTACGGTATCACTTACACGTCACTACCACGTCACCACCTAGCAAAACCAAAAGCCTAATCCTCGAAAGGGACAACCGAAAATTAAAAACCTACTAGCGGTCATTTAGAACCAACCGATGCCCTCAAGAGCGCACTCGATAATGACAAATGACCCATGCGATCAGCGAGACAACTAATTCCAGTAAAGATCCCCACTATTTCCAAACTATTAGAAATTAAGCTATCGATAACTAAATTCTCTTAATTGTTGTTACGAAATTACTCAAAAGCTAAGTATATACAATTCATTCCCCTTTCTATTAATAACACCGTTCAATTTGGTAAAATAATTATAAACTTTTCCCCTAATCCTAGTTTCAAGAAAGAAAATAAAGAGACCGAAGTATTTAAATTCAACTGCACGAGACCAAGCCAAGGAGGTGGTGCGCACGACTTCTCAGGAGAATGGTACGCGGTAAGTCTAACTTTTAGAATTATTACATAAAATGGTAGAGGAGCGAAAAGTTGATATATATTATATCAATATTGAACGGCAGTACCACCCACTTTGAGTGATTTATTTTGAGGTGATTTTTACAATTTTTTTTTTTAAGAGCTATGAGTATTTTCGAATATTTTTAATGATATTCCGTTTATTTTTTTTATCCACTCTCAAGAAAGATTTTAGAGTTCTCTTGTTTAAATTTGTGAATAAAATTTAGTTAAGCTTTCTCTTTAAATTTAAAGTAATTTTCCTCTTTTTTTACCTTTTGATGATTTATGCTTTCTCGACATTAATAAGGGAGAGTCCAGAATAGTCGTAGATGTATAAAGTTCAAATTATGAATAAAACCGAACTATCATTTAAAAAATTTAAGTAAATTTGAATTGCTTGTTTTTTTTTTCATGTTGACATAAATCATCATGTCGTTAGGTTAAAGATTTAGAAGTGCTTAGGGAAGGTGAGGCGAGGATGAAGGAGTTCATTGACGGCGAGATGGGAGAAAGTTAAATGCAGAACTAAGTTTAAGATAGGGGTTATTGCATAATAAGATAGTGGCGCGATAACCGCGGAGCTCCTACGTACAGTAGTGAGCAGAGGGGGGGTTTACACTTGGAAACCTGTAACATCTTAGGTTTCCCAAACAGTATGGTTCATGTGTCATTTAGCGAATGAGATTTTATTTTTTTTAATATTGATTCTTGATGAGAGAAAGATAGGCATGAAATTTAAGGGTACGGCCGTCCAGATAGGCGGGTGCAAGACCCCACCCCACCGTCGAGTTAGCTCAAGGCTACAGCAAGCATGCCTGCCAGCACTCTGCCATTTGGACAACCCTCTTTGCTTTCTGTGCTCATACTGAGGTCCTGTGGTTAAGGATGAGTAGGGAAAAAGGCAGAACATCGCCAAACAGGCAATGAGGGAACATCAAATCCGTTACAACATTTTATCATGCCAATAAAAAAATAGTAAAAAGGAATTTAAAACAATTGAAGATTGTTGTAAATTTATAGACGGACGGACGTTTACCACTGGAGGACGCTGAGATGGTATTCAGCGTTAGCCTGACCCACCCTACCATGGAAGTCAACAAGGCTGTATTATTAACTTCCCCTTTTACCTCGCTTACCATTTATTTCCGCTCAGTTCATTCTTACCTTTCACCAAAATGCTTGCGTCGCCGTCCACATCCCCTGAAAATAAAGATTTAGCAATCCATCAAGCTATGTGCTTGAATAAACATCGATAGTTCAATCATCATGGTGCAATGTACAGTTTTTATTGATCGTTACGAAATACATATATAAATGAATAAAAAAAAGCAACATGAATGTATTTATAAATGTTTTTTTTAAATTTTTACCAAAAATTATATCAAAAAAAAAAAATGAATTTAGTGTTGGCAACTCTGAACTAACAACAAAAAAAATATAAATTTATAAATTCACTGATTTATACCACAAAAAAAATTATATACAATTATATATTTCATTGAAGAAATTAAATAGGAGGGTAACCCTATTTCTGAATTACAAAAAAAAAAATTATGAACCTAATACAAAAATAATAAGAATAAAAAGGGACATTTAAGTATTTAGGAATTTGTTTTTTTATTTTTTTCCTTAAACTAGAAATTTAAAAGAAATAACGGCATTAACACAGCTTCTTTCCATAAAAAAACCACAACCTTGAAAAAAAAAATAACAGATATCCTATCAGCTACCCTGCCTAACTCGAGCTCAAAGTAGGTGAGAATACCTGATAAAACACAAACAAAAACTCTAAAGTAGACTCACAATTTTAATAAAAAAAAAGAAGAAACAAGATAAAAATCCGTAGGAATTCACGCAAAAAAAAAAACTCAAAATTCCTATGCACTTTTACATAGAAAATATCAAAAGAAAAAAAATAAAGATTAATACGCTGAATTACAAAACAAAAAAATATTGCACCAAGCAAAAAAAAAACAAAATTATTTCCGATTGGATTATCGGATCTCAGGAACATAGCCCAGTGACGTCACTGAAGGCAGAAATTGTGTTGAAAATTCTTCTTTTCTTTAGTTTCCTTCTTTTCTTGAAAAAAAATCTTCTTTTCTTGAGGTTTCTTACGAAAAAGACCCGTGAGAAAAATTGAGCGGGCGATCACGACTTCTTGATAGGGTTATACTCGTAGCTCGTGATCGCCAAACAGCATTTAAGCCTATAGCAAAAAAAAACATACAAAGGTTTATATCACTTTTCACTATATGACAATATGTATGTATCTATGCACGAAAATATATGTATATATATATGTATGTATATACAATCTTTAATACGTACATATTTTTTTGGACTTCTTTTTCTTATTTTAAACCCTCGATTTTAACTTTTCTGCTTTTCTATATAACTTTACGTTTTCCTATAAATTTCTTTTGTTCTAACTTTATTTTTATTTTTTTTATGTGCCTTAATTTATTTAATTTATTTCGTTTGATCAAAAAAAAACACTTACCCAATTTCAATTGGATCACTTATAAGAAGATTTCTTCAATTAATGTGGTGTAGCAGCTATGTGTCCTTTTGGTTTATGATACGAAAAGGTAGGTATGTACTTTAATGGCAATTCTAGTGCCCACGTTCTATAAAGAACCATATTCTTCAAAAAAAAAAAACACTTAAAGTTTGATTAATAACTTACTATATTTTTTTAAATACCGTTCAAAATTTATACTTTTGGGATTTGATAAATACATACTATAATTTTCTCACTATATTTAACCGCACTTATGTATATATTTCATTTTCTTGAAAAAATGTTTTTTATTTAATTATACGCTTATATAGCAGTCTAAAGCGCGCGGCGGTTTCCACAACTATGACCACTGATCAATTCAAATTTAAAATTTTACCCGGTCTCAAAAATCCTCTCTACTCAACGGAATAATCGTTAGATTCAAACCGCCAATCAAATTAATTTGCAACCTATCAGGCCACAAATCCCAAAAACAAATTCTTTCCTAGCCCAGGTCGAATCGGATCTTTAAAAAAAAAAACTTACAAAAATAAACGACATCTATATTTTCAAAGCGTAAATTCTGCAATAATTATGGTTTCGCGCAATTTCGCTTAGTGCGAAAATGAGATAAGCATATAACAAAATTTGAAAGGGAATCAATAATAAACGTACAAAAAAAAACATCATCACAAACAAATTTCGTATAGACTGGCGGCGGCAGCAGAACAAAATTCTTTTCGCAAAAAAAAATACCAATGGCGAAAAAAACTAAAAACAAAACGAATAAATACCAAGTAAACATAAAAAGGTAAGCTAATGAAAAAGAATAAAAAAAAAATACAACATTTCTCATATTCTTTTCCAGAAAAAAAGAAAAACAAAATAGCCGGCCTGCGCAAGCCGCTATGGCGTCTCGTCGCCAATAATAAAGGACAATCAGTCAAAGGGTAAGTAAGATAATTTAAATTGTTCTAATAAAATTTCTCATCCACATTCTTTAACTTATAGCACGGCCATCGGATTGCTACCTAGCCACACCAACATTTATACCATCGCCAAATACTTTAACTTCAACCATTTATCGACAGGACTCATCACCTTTTCCAGAAAAAAAAACATCAAAACAATCGGCCTACGCACGCCGCAACGATGGCCATCCGCCATCACGCGGTGAACCTAGCTTCCAATGCCTTAACAGGGAACAAAAACTACTTCGAGTCTCAACAAGTTGAAAACAACTAAGATGTGGACGAAAAATATCAAGCCAAAGCCGTTGCTGGCTTAAAAGCAGCGTCAATAACAGCAGGCAATTCACTCAATAATATTGGATTGTCACAAATGAATGGACCACACGATTTCCCCAGCATAAGTAATAATTTCCACAGCGGAACTGATTATGATTTGAGTCGACTTCCCCAAAGCGCCCTTATTCAGCATCAAACATAACAATTATTGCAACAGCAACAACGAGAACGTCAGCAGAACGATCATTTATTGAGCAACAATCTATTTGGTACGAATATGTCGAGATTCTTTGATTTCCATAAGAATCAACAGCAACAACAGCAACTTCATCAGTTTGTGGTGAATGGCCATGGAAACAGTCGGTTCAAAAACAGAGATTATCTGGAAAATTCGATCCGATGGGTACACATAATTTGCTCGGCAGTAGGGGTGGCAAATTGGGTCAGCCATTCACAGGTACCAAACCTACAGACCACAAATTCTACACAGCCGCCGTCGCAATCGCAACAGCAGACACCATCTCGTCTTCTTAATCAATTCAGCGGTGGATGATGATTTAGGCTTTGATCCATTTATTGAGACACAGAAAGCTTTAGTTGAATTAATGGAGAACGAAATGGTTGAACAAGTAGCCAGCTAGCCACCGTTTCAGTAGTTAGCTATAGGTATCTACATATATATATTAGTATAAATAAAACTCATTATAGCCAACTAACATATTTTTAATTTTCTTAATACCAATATTTTACTTTCTTTTTGCAGGTGTCCACAACAATGTCTCTGACGATATAGACGTGTTTTTTAATCGGTCCAGCTAAAGCTAGTTAAACAGTGCTAAAACTTCACAATCCCATCTTCTAAATAGCTTTAATCATAGAACTCTATTTGTTTAATTTATTTTCTTGATAAACTCATAAAAAACTAAAAAAAAAAATTTCAGTGCATTTGTCTCCATTTTTCTATACTTGACATTCTCTTAAAATAAATATACCTACATATTCTATCTCTATCTAACTATGTCACGCTCCAAAACCCTAAAAGAAAAAAGTATTTACTCTTCTCCCTCCAACAAAATACATACATGTCATCACAAGATCTAGAAGAAAAACTTGAAAAGTGTGCATCAATGCGTCAAAAACATTTGTGGAGGAGATAAATAAAATGCGTAGATAATGTATGAATAAAATTGATCAAGTGAACGAAAAGTGAACTCAACGATTTGACAGTATCAATAATGCATTATCAAGTTTAATTGAGCGAGTTGATGAAATTGAATCAAACACCCCTGCCATGTTCCAAGTGCAAAGTGCCGAGATGCCCGCTCTACGAAAGCAAGTTGCAAGAAGTTGCCTGTGATGCCGTTCTCTTTGGTGTCCCTGAACTCCCCGGCGAAAGTTTAGAGCAATATTTTCATAACCTCTGTGAGACTGTGCAATGTAACCCTGTGCCCATTTTGGTCAACTCTTTTCGTGCAAAAATGCGAAACAAAACCGATAACTCATCACAAAACAATACACCATCTATTGTTTTCAAATTCAACACCTCGCATGATCGAAATGCAGTTCTTGTTGCTGCTGCTAAATATCGAAAACAAAAAAAATCTGCATTGAAACTATGTGACATTGGATGTGCATCGAATGACAATAACTCAAACTGTTATCTTAATGAAAGCTTGAGTGGGTACTCTCGATTTTTATGGCAAAGTGCTCTTGGTCTAAAGAGGAAAAAGAAATTGTTTTCTGTTTAATCTAAATCCGGAACTGTTTATGCTAAGAAAACCGAAAATGGTAAAAGCTTTTCAATTGAAAGCTCAGAAGATCTACACTCCATCGCTGCTGGTGCTACTGTTGCTGCTGCTGTGGCTGATTAATTACTTATTGTATTATTATTATTTTAATTAATATTGATATAAAATTATATTTTTCTTTGCTACGTAACTTCTTTCTCTTATTCTTACTGTTTTTCTTTTAGTAGCTATTTCTCACCTGTTACTCTTTTTATTTTTTCTTACTTTCATTCTCTATTATCACAAATAATCATATGGTTATTTGTGCTATTATACTTTAAATTTTTCTTGAGTGGTATTTATAATTTTTGTTTTTATATTTGCAATCAGTAATTTTATTTCATCGCACAGTGGGGGTGTAAAATCGACTTACACTATGATAAACATATTTTTAAATTATCGAGAAGGTTTTAAAGTTTGTCATTTAAATGCGTATAGTCTGAATCAATGCAAGTTAGATTACTTAAAATATTTATTTACGAATTCTGGTGTTGATGTTATTTGTGTATGTGAGACATGGTTCAAAAGCGACATTTGTGATACGCAGTATAATATACCAAATTATTCAATTTTCTGAAACACTTTTACGAGCAGCGTTTTTGATACGATGCCACTGGTCTTTCAGTTTCGGAATTCCCCTGTTGAATCCAGCAGCTTTCACCCAAGCAGCCTTTTTAGCGGAGATCATGCGAAGATCATTCCTTTTCCATCATTCCCCGTACCAACTCCCGAAGCTTTTCCTTTTCCGATTCGGACCAATTTTTTTCCCTTGGCCTTTTAAGCCTTTCCTTTTCACTCATCTGCAATTTTTTTTTTTTTTTTTTTATAATTTACCCGCGCTTAATGGATTATGATTACCCTTTAAATGTTTTCAGCACAGCGCGGGCGTGAAGTTAATGAAGAGAAAGAAGGATAGGAAAGATGTGTTGCACGATGTTCTGAGACTGAAGGTGGTTGTCTCAGATATTTTTATCTCCAGGGATGGCGGCTGAACTAAAGCGGGGAAATGCCGTGTCTTATTTCTATGTCACTTATAATTCACATTATTTTATTTGTATTCATCCTTGTTGGGCATACTAGTTTAACTCAATTACATGTTGTTAGTGTTATGCCTGAACAACATGCAATGAGTAAACCAGTAAACCCATTAATGACAATTTTTAGAAGATTTTAATGGAATTAAAGCGACATAGACGACGGCAGAGATCGAACCTTTCATGAGGAGGTTGACAGGCGAGCACACAACCATCGCGCCCCGGCCATCCCTAATATTGTAATATTTTTTACCAGGTCCGTTAAATAAAACTTATCACTATTTTTAGTATTTCTTCTTTATTTACACTTTCCAATTCAAAGCACTAAATCTCAATTTATAATCAACTAAAATACTTTTATTCAAATTTAAATCACACTTGTTTAATAACACAATCCAATAAGCAATACTTTTGCACACTTTCATAATCCAAAATCAATCGCGAGCTCTCCCTTATATACTCAAGTTACTTGTTCTCGAAGGTTCTCATCTTGGAATGTTCTAGATGGTTGGAATAAGGGGAAATACATTTGACATTGGAAAAGAGCTTTTTGTTTCTTCCATAAATTAGATATGCATTTTTCCAGCAGATGGCGCTGTAGTAGTATAAAGCTCTGTTCACAACATTGCCCCCTTCTTAAGATTTTTCGTCCCAAACAATTCTATCTCCAGCTTCGCCACTGTATCGGTGCAGTCGATCGCTATGCACAACTTTTAACTTTCCTCTTGACCCTCTTTGAATTCGGTAAACGACATCATTGATTTTCGTGACGACACTATAAGGGCCTTCTCAGTTTTGTTGAAGTTTCGGCGACAATCCCTTTTGACGATGTGGGTTATACAGCCATACACGATCTCCTACTTGGAATCCTGTCGTGTTTGCTCTTGTGTCGTACCTTGTCTTCATTCGATCGCTGTAAGCGCTCATTCTAGTCCTGGTCCTTTCGTGGATGTCGATTAGCCTCTCCTTTAGATCACTCACGTAATCCCCTGTTTCCTGAGACTCTTGTGATGGGTGTCCAAACCTTATCTCACTAGGCAGCCGTATGCTTCTTCCGACCTGGATTTCAGATGGTGCTTGTCCTGTTGAGCTATGTATTGCACTTCGGTAGGTCATCAAAAATAATGGTATGTGCCTATCCCAGTTTCTTTGGTAGTCGCCTACGACTTTAGTGAGTTGCTCTTTTAAGGTCCTGTTAAATCTCTCGACCATTCCAGCAGATTGCGGGTGAAGTGGTGTGGTTCTCGTTTTCCTAATGCCAAGGAACGCGCAAACCTCTTGGAATATGTTCGGCTCAAAGTTCCTTCCTTGGTCTGAATGGAGCTCCATAGGCACACCGAACCTGCTTACCCAGTTAGACACAATCTGGTCGGCCACGGTCTTGGCTTCTTGGTTCGGGATAGCGTATGCCTCAGGCCATTTGCTGAAGTAATCCAAACGGTGAGCCAACATTATATTGCATCATTTTTGCTTGCAGTTTTCTACCAGGTCCTTTGGTTGCAGCACAAGCGTCACAATTTCGGCACCACTTTTCAACGTCGTCTCTTGCATGCAACCAGTAGAATCGTTACCGCACCTTTTCTAACGTCTTATTGACTCCCAATTGGCCTCCTGAAGGTCCATCATGCATCTTTCGAAGAACCTCTTTGATTTTCGATTGAGGTAGCACAAGCTGCATCACATAGGATTTACCATCAGCGGACTCCCATTTTCGCCGAAGAACACCTTCTCGCACATGAAGTGAGTCACATTGTGCCCAATAGGCCTTTAAAACTGGACTCCTATCGGAAATGTCATTCCAGTTTTTCTTTATGTTCTGTCCATGCGAGAAGAGGTTCAATGTTGGGGTCTTCTTGTTGAGCAGATCTTATTTCTTCATTGCTCCATCCACAAATGGGGTCAGCCCTTATTCCTTTTATTTTTGTTGCCTGCAATGCTTGCAGTCTATTTTACAAGGTCTTCGGGATAGCGCGTCGGCATTTGGGTACAGCTTTGGCTTTCCCCTTCGGAGTTGAATTTCGTAATCGTAAGTCTGCAGTCTTTCTATCCACCTTGCGACTTGTCCTTCTGGGTTTTTGAAGTTCAGCAACCAGTTAAGAGCACCATTATCGGTTCGTAGAAGAAACTTCTGTCCATAGATGTATTTGTGGAAGTGTTTCGTTGCCAAGATGAGTGCCAAGAGTTCTCTTCTGGTCACACAGTAGTTCCTTTCGGTCTTCGACAGTACTTTGCTAAAATAGGCGACAACCTTTTCTTCGCCATTGTGCACTTGTGACAGAACAGCGCCGACTCCCACGTTACTTGTATCAGCATCGCTGATAAAAGACTTGCCTGGAGTCGGATAGATCAGCACCGGAGCATTGCATAGACGGTATTTCAGTTCTTGGAAGGCTTTTTCACACTCACCTGACCATCTTAACTACTTGTTCTTTTCCGTAAGCTGATGCAAACTCTTTGCAATTCCGGCAAAGTTCTTAACAAAACGTCTGTAATAAGTAGCAAGACCAAGGAAGCTTCGTAGAGTATGTTTTTCCTGTGGTGTTGGCCAATTTTTGACGGTGTCAACTTTTTCAGGATCGGTCTTGACTCCTTGAGACGAGATGATATGTCCTAAATACTTTACTTCAGTCTGGAACAGTGCACATTTTTCTGGGTTCAGTTTAAGGTTAGCCTCTCGAAGTCTCTGGAACACACCCTTTAGGTTCTTACAGTGTTGGTCGTATGTCTTTCCGTAGACGATAACATCATCCAAGTGGACAAGACAAGTTTTCCACGTCATACCTTGAAGGACGCACTCCATCAAACGCTCAAATGGTGCCGGAGCGTTGCAAGGACCAAATGGCATCACCTTGAACTGCCAGAGCCCATTACCTGTGGAGAACGCTGTCTTTTCTCGATCTTCAGGGTGAATTTCAACTTGCCAATTTTCAAGTCCAGTGTTGAAAACCAGTGTGCTGCTTCCATCGCATCTAAAGTGTCACTAATTCTTGGCAGGGGGTAGCTGTCTTTCTTGGTTACGTCATTCAACCTTTGGTAGTCAACAGAAAGCCGTGTACTTCCGACCTTCTTTTTGACTAGGACAACTGGTGACGCCCAAGGACTCTTGGAGTTCTCAATCAAACAATCCTTCTTCATGGTGGTCATTATTTCCTCAGCTTCACCTTGTTTGGCCAGTGGCAGACGTCGTGCGGGCTGACGAATGGGTCTTGCATCTCCTGTATTTATTCGATGCTGCACCATTTGTGTCCTTCCATATTTCCCGTTTGGTGAAGTAAAAATGTCGGCTACTCATTCAGAAAGCTTTCTGCCGTTTTAACCTGATGTTGGTCTAGGTTAGACGAATTGAGTATCTTTACCTTGATGCTATTGAGCTCCTCAGGGTCTAATATCTTTCTCGGTGTTTCAGCGTCAATTTGTGTTATGGCTGCGATAGATTCTCACTTACCTCACTTACCGATAACTTCCATTCCGATTATGCACTCGTCACATATATCTGCCACCAAAAATTTGTGTGAGAATTCTAGATCTGCAATTCGAATTCCAAGTCGGACTTCACCATAAACGCTAGCTGCTTCTCCTGTGGCAGTACTTAGACGGTAGCTATTTGTGTTATGTAGCCAATTTAGCTGCACTAGATCTTGACGCACAATGGAGGCTGTGGCACCGGTGTCGATGGTGACCACACGTTTGTTGCCATTTAAAGTCTTGTTGCAATTCCAGCACTTTGCAAGTCAGTTTTGTTGGTTCCTTTGGACATCAGTTCTTCGGCATGAGCATTCTTCGACGATGGATTCCCTAAGTCGATGTACTCCTTTAGATGCTTGCTCTGCTGCTTCAATTGTCAGGGAAAATGCTTATGTTTCCGAAAGCGTTCGTTTTCCAGCAGTTTGCACTACCCTTTGAAGATGTATGTCGGAAATGGCGCGAACAAATGCCTTAACTGCAAATTGGTTACAGATTTCCTCTCCAACATCTGGATATGCAAGACGAACGAGCCTTTCAATGTCCACTTGCAGCTGTTGTAGAGTTTCGCCCCTCTTCTGAACTCTGGAATTGAGTTGTACCTTGAATACTTCTTTCATATGGCTATTGCCAAAGCGTTTGACTATAGCCTCAACCAAGTAATTAAAGTCACCGCTCTTATCTGCTGGTATGGTTAGCAATAACTCAGCAGCTGCTGTTCTAAGAGCAAGGGTTAAGGCTATATACTTGGCAGTTTCATCCCAGCCATTTGTTGTGGAAGGTGCCTCGAATTGCTTCTTGACCAAGAAGCTTGTCCCTCAAAGGAAGGAGGTTGCATCTCCTTTTTTCTCAAAGTTTTCCCAGAACTTTCTCGAATCTTTATATTTCGAATACGGTCCAACTCTTTTGAAAACGTCTCCATTTTGTTGTCAACTTGATTCTCCAGCAATGAAACACGTTCATCAAGTGCAGATGGGTAATTCTTTTACAAACCGTACGAAATCGAAAAAGAAAAGACACCTGTCCGAGGAATTTAATTTTTTTTTTTGAAAATAGAGAGGGTTGACAATTTCAGATTTCGGTGATTTTTGGCTTGAAGACTGATTTTCAATAATTCATAACTCCGGTTCATTTTAAGCCAGAGACACATTTTAATTTTCTCATTTTGAAGATAAAAGAGTGAACTTTAAGAAAAAAATAGATTAAAAATGTTTGAACAATTTCATATTAGGCGTATTTTTTTTTGCAAGTCCATATAGAATTGTAAAAAAAAAACGACATCGGGAATAAGCGCTTTACATGCAAATGCAACAACTACTTAAATCTATACAGAGTTAGCTAAGACCAGATAATTTTCGAGAGTTAATCTAAGGCCCGATAAAAATGGTGATGCCAAAATGGTAATATCTATATGTTATCGATAATTTGCTCAGAGACGTTAAAAGTGACGTTCTTGGATTGGTTGATGCTAGTCGTCAATAAGCTGAAAAATGTCATAGCTAGTGTTCCTTAAACATCGATAGTCGACACTTGCGATAGTCAACGATAGTTTTTGAAAAACACCCGATAGTATCGATAGTTAATCGATAGTTTCTAGGAAGTAATTATATCAACATTTGTAAGGACTTTTTTTTTTTATTTTAGTAAAAAAGTTATTGATAAATAAATAAATATTTAAGCCCTAATATTTTTGTTTTTTTTTCTAATTTTGACGAAAAAATTGAATCACTTTGTTTAAAAAAAATGCTCTAAATAGATTTTACTCGTAGAATGGGAGTGAACTCTAACAGCCTTATTTATTATATTTCACTAATACTGGGTTCAACCTCGGAATAGTTAAACCGAGTAGAAGCACTTTTTTTTTTTTTTTTTTTTTTATAATCTACCCGCGCTCAAGGGATTATGATTACCCTTTAAATGTTTCAACACAGCGCGGGCGTGAAGTTACGGAAGAGAAAGAAGGATAGGAAAGATGTGTGGCACGATGTTCTGAGACTGAAGGTTGTTGTCTCAGATAATTTATCTCCAGGGATGGCGGCTGAACTAAAGCGGAGAATGCCGTGTCTTATTTCTATGCCGCTTATAATTCACATTATTTTATTCGTGTTCATCCTTGTTGGGCATACTAGTTCAACTCAACTACATGTTGTTAGTGTTATGCCTGAACAACATGCAATGAGTAAACCAGCAACCCATTGATGACAATTTTAGAAGGTTTTTAATGGAATTAAAAAGACATAGACGACGGCAGGGATCGAACCTGTGATCATGAGGTTCACAGGCGAGCACACATCCATCGCGCCACGGCCACCCCCTAATGTTTACTCCACGTCAAACAAATCCTTATTTAATATATATTTTCTTAGCCGTATTAGCTACGCCTTCCTTATGTCAAATATACTGGGAATATACTGGGAAAAAAAAGTGACAAATCTAAAACTCTGGTTATTATACACCTAAATCAAACCCCAGCTGATTTCCATTATTATTCATTTTATTATCATTGTATGCATATTGGAAATTGGATACATTTAAAATTGGATTGTATAAAGTTCAAATCCAATAAATGAATGTACCAACCAAACCACATTGCGTTCCCAATACCGTACAACTGTTAGAGCGTTTGGAAAATATAAATAAATTTATGCAAAATATCTATCCTTTTTGTATTAGTAAGAAACGAAAAAAAATTGCTTACACTCCTATTTGTAAATTTCACAAGATGTTATCTCAAAATGACATTTAGATACTAAAACGGCCTTAAACCTCCTATGAACCAGTTTTAGCTTATTCCACCGCTATTCCTCGTGCATTTTCATTATAAATAAGGTTTTCAGGTTTAGAGCCGTTTTCAAGTCAAGTCATTTACAAGGCTGTAAATGTTATTTTTGAAACATACAGCATACAGATCGCACTAACACTCGGTTCAAACACTTACTTCGGGCTTACTCCACGTAAGACAAATCCTTATATTTTCTTGACCGTTATGTCAAAAATATATTATTAAAAAAAATCACCAATATAAAATTCTGGTTATTGGAAACATTAACAAACCTCAGCTTATTTCCATTATTATTCAATACAGTTTGGAAAAATAACTATTCATTTGGTCTTAGTAACAAACGAAAAAAAAATTGCTTACACTCCTTTTTGTAAATTTCTCACCATGTCATGTCAAAATGAAATTTAGATACTACAACGGCTTTAAAAATAAAAAAAAGTAGTTGTAAATTTGTAGTAACTTTACTCCTTGGCTAAAACGAGCAAGTAAATAAGGCTGATAGAGTATACATACATTATATGCTAATGCAACTGAGCTAAAAAAGAAACATAATTTTTTGAGAGCTCAATTCCCTGCTCTGAGCTTAAAAACAAAAACGCCTGTTGAATACTTCCATTGACATGGCATACCTACTTCAAAGATAAAACAAAATATCAACATTCAACTATTATATGAAATGAATGCACTCAGCGTAAAGTAAAATAAGGAAGTTTTTCGTGGATGCAATTATTAATTTTCGGGACATGCGATAATTTATAAAACATCGATGTTTGCGATAGTCGAATACTATCGATAGATTATCGATGTTTAAGGAACACTAGTCATAGCGTACACAATGCTTCCATCTATGTGGAAAAAAAGCTCCTAAATCCCGATGTCGTTTTTTTTTACAATTCTATATGGACTTGTGAAAAAAACACACCTATTGTTATAAACAATTGAAATATTTGAATCAATTTTTAACAACGAAACCCACCACTTAGCGTGTTTAAAGTATGACCATCGTATTCTAAGTCCAATTTGCCACAGAAAATGCTTGAAAAGCTTTTTTTTCGATATGAAATGTCAAGCAGATGAAATGACGTTGCTGGTGGCAATGTGTTTCAGAAATGTTTGCTGAACGGCGTGCTGTTTGCTGTTGACGATGTTGGTACTGTTGCTGGTTTAATCTGTTTCGCGCATAAGAAATGTTTGCTGGTCAGCGTGCTGTTTGCTGTTGACGATGCTGGTGCTGTTGCTGGTTTAATCTGTTACGCGCGTAAGTCCCGATGTCGTTTTTTTTTTACAATTCTATATGGACCTGCAAAAAAACACGGCTATTATGGGTTTCACCCACTGATCTCTATAATACACTGGATAGCGCATTCATCCAAAAAAGTTGACTCCATTTGAACATTGTTATATTATGAAGCTGGCCACGGTGCCGTATAACGGTATAACTGTATAACATCTAAAACAGCATCATAAAGCGCGGAACAGATTGAACCAGCAACAGCACTGTCAACAGCAACAGCGGCCGCCATTAATTTAAAACCAATTCATTTCAATTGTTCAACACACATAAGAACAGCAACTGTTACGACCGCCGAGTTGGATGTAGCCCAGCTGTTGAAGGCGCGCACATTTAATTTTTGGTTGTGCAACTGTTTGGTTACTTAGAGAAAACAGATGAACTATTTGGTTGAATGTCCGCGTAAGTACATATAATTATATGTTACATAAAATAGCGAAGTCATTTTAGGCAATCGTTTAGTTTCTGTCAAACCACAAACTTTTTAGTTGCACGAACCAAGCAGAGGCTAAGAAAGATAAAAAAGGATTGTATGTGCGCGAATCATAATCAAATTTATCTCTTGAAAAATTTACAACGCCACTTGTCGACAAAATGGAAGAAACTTCTGGTGGGACAAAAGTCTTTGTACGTGCCCGTCGTAGAATTTCGAAGATAGATGTCAAATTTGTTGTGTTCACCCATACATATGCATGGTGTATTTTTGTTATTATTTTTTTTTGTATACACTACAGTCCAGAGATGTGGATTGGATAATGTTTTGCAGTTAGAGGAAAGTCATTCGATGTTGTTTTTTTGTATGGGTAACTGAAGGCTTGACACTGGTCCATGTGAATTTGACTTGTCATTCTGGTTTGTTCTTCGGCATTACCTGTTGCATGATCGGATATTCGTAAAGTTTGTGGAAAAAAAAAGGTGTTAAGATTAAGAAGAAAAAGAAAAATTGTGCGGAAACGTTTTTTTTTTGAAAATTCCGATTTTAGTAAATTATTGAAAATTTGATTATTTGAATTTTGTGGGTGCGTTTTTGAAATATTAAACTAAGTCCGGTGAAAAAGAAGTAAATGTCGTTTTGTTTTTTTAGAATCTCTACACTGCACCATATCGTCAAACTTCAGAGACTTGAATCATTTTTTTTCGTATTTTATGATTTTTATTAATAAATCATTCAAAGTGGTGAGTTGTTAGGAAAAAAGTTTTATTGAAAAGTGAGTAAGGAGTTTTAAAATTTCAGGTAAATTCTCGGCGGCCCCTGATAAGTACCTACTGCAGTACGGGCCGCCGCGTAACTTTTTCTTCAGTTTTTTTAAGGTCCTTCAAAGGTTGTTTCCGAAGATTGTTCCGGCTATTATTGTTCTGTGTTTAACCCACAATCTTTTTGTTCCGGTTTTGGTTGATCCGGATCTTGAAGTACCGCGGTACCTTATTTTTCCGGGGATGTTGTATTTCGCATTGGCTTCCCTATCGAGTACAGTGAGTCCCTTGGAAAGAAAACAAAACAAAAACAAAAATCAACATTTATCCAGGTACGAAATTAATAACTAAAAGTAAAATCAACAAATTACGTAAAACAATATACATGAAGAAAACAATAAATGAAGAGAACCAATAAAGCGGGACAATTTACGACACTTCGATTAACTTCCACTTATACTTAAACATAAAATCATTCTTCATCTTTAACATTGTGACCGTGGTGTTCCAGCTGTTCCTGTTTTTTTTTGTTAATTTTTGTGATTTTTGCGGTTGAAGTCGAATATACATGCTTTAAAGTTTTTGATTTCATACTATTTCTTTTATTTCTATTAATAACGTTTTTTTTTGATAAGTTTTCTTGATTATTTAATTTTTTTTTATCTAAATTTCTGCCTGTAAGTGGAACTCTGGTTTTTTCCAATTGTTTTTTTAATTTTTGGCCGCGTTTCGTGTACTGTAAGCCAATCATTTTATGGTTATTTTGTGTGTTTTTTGTTACTACCCCCTCCAAAGAGCTCTATAGAGGTAGGGAAAAATCTCGAGGCGCCAATTAAGGTTTGTTATGGTGCACCAAAAAGGGTGTTTTATAAAGTTTTTTGTTGGAAAGGGACCAGGTACATATTTGTTATTGTTTTTTCCTATTTTTCGAATTTGTAATTTTGAGTTCAAGTCTTTCCGTTTGCGTCAATGCATTTATGTCTAAAAATAAATAATAAAATTAAACGTTTAGCTATATTTTCTATTTCTAAATTTAAAGTTTAAAATAAAAATAAAAATTGACTTCAAACCGCCTAAAAAAAAATGAAAAAAATTGTCTTTTGTTGTTTTGTGTGAGCAAAACATGACATTTTGAAGAAACTTTTTCAGGGGTGCCAAGGGTAGCTGAGTTTTCGGTGAAGATGGTTTGACTCGAAACCGACTATCCGCCATCTTTGGGGGAATTCAAAAACGGCCACGAATTCCTAAGGTTGGGTGGGTAATGGCCACACTGCGACAACTTCTGCAGTGCCCTGATGTGGCAATAGTCCGTCCGTGGTCATAGCTAGTCCGTTTCTTTTTTTTTCTTTAGTTCCCTCAGGCCTGATTTGTGTTTTTGGCTGCAGGCGAAGTTAAGTTTCCGGGGACAAGATCCCCCCCCCGTCCGACGAGCTGACGCCGTGCATATGCAAGCAGGCCGCGTCCCCGGGACTTGACATTCCATCCGTTTTCCTTACCTCTCCCTTTCCTAGCTTCCTACCCTTTCTCTTCTCCCATCCTACTTCCTTACCGACTCCGCACCTCCTCTTGCGGCGCAACAAAATGGCGCCCAACGTCGCTAAAGCGGTTCTCCAACCTAGTTGGAACGTTTTTTTGACGACATAGTTTTTGTAGTCTTAGTTTCAGTTCGTTTGTGTTGTATAGTCCCCAACCAAACTTTCTGTGGATTTTTAAACCTCGTAAGTCTTTATCAGGAAAGTCTCGGACATACCTAGATAAATCGCGACGAGTGTTTGAAAATTCACAGTGACTGCGGTTAGTAAATGTTATGCGTTTGTCTGTTACTACTGGAGTTTTTGACAAGGGCGTATGTCTGCGTCAGGAAGGTCACAGACGAACCTAGACGTATCGCGACGTTCCTTGGCGAAAGCTTGAGTAGTGTCAGATAGCGTATTTGAGTATCGTTTTTACCTATTCCCATCCTTTATTACTTTTTTTTTACTTTTCAATTTCTAAATTTCAATTTTCTTATCCTTTAGTCTTGTCATTTTCTACTTGGACGATTGATTGTGCGCGACGTTTAGTCCAACATCATCGTTCCAATTTTTTTTGTAAGTTTTACCTTACCGTTTCATGTCTTCTAGCAATGTCCTTAAGACAGTCTAGGATTGCGGGAACGGTAAGGGAAAACTTGGTAATGTGATTTGTTAGTGTTTCTAGTAGTTTTCCTATTTTATTATTGTCACATCAGGGGATTTTTAATTGTCCGTCTGATGTCTTGTTCTTAGCGATGTCATAAGTAGAGTACTACCATGTCGAAAAGAAACCACCGAGTAGAAGCAACCCGAAGCACCCCGCAATTCATGATACAACAACTACATAAATTACGAGTACCTACTTTGTTATAAAACAAATCTGCTGAGAGTAAATATTGTTTTTTTTGAAACTTTAAAAGTCAAATAAATTTATGGTTAATTCGAAATACGATTATTCCTTAACAACTTTTTGAAAAGAAAAATATATTTTTTTGAAATTGGTTTAATTGTTTTTCTGTTTCTGTTTTCTTTATAGTTTTTTGTTTAATTCAAAATTTTTTCTTACAAGTTTAACTTTTTCTTGGTTAAAGAGTTGAAATTTTTAAAGTGAGGAAAATTATAAAATTTAAAACTTTTCAATGTTTTTTTTTGGTTTAGTTTTTGAAAAATAAGCGAAATTTAGATAATAGTGAGTTTTGCTAAAATAGTTTTTGTTTTGAAAATTCAGTTTTTGAAAAACTTTGTTTTTGGAAAACTTAAATTTTTTTTATATACGTTTTAGTTTAAACGTTTTCTTTTCGTTAGGTTTTGGAATCGTTATTTCTTTATTTAGTAATTTTTCAAGTTTTTTTGGTTTTCTTTAAGCTTTAATTCGGTTTTTTTATTTAGATAAAATTCTGATATTAGAGAATATTTTCGAAGATAATTTTTTTGTTAAGTTTAGTTTTTTTTCTAAAGGAAAAAAATACGTTAAATTTTTCAAATAATTTAATATTAGGATATAGATTTTTGATTAATTGTTTTTTTTTGTTTTTCAAGTTATTTGATTTCGAAATCTCAAAAACATTTGATTAATTAAATTTTTTTTGTTTTCTATTAATTTTCCTTTTTTTTTTTTGGATTTGTTTTTTTTTGTTTTAAAGAAAAATTTATGTTCAAATACTTGGTTTTGGAAAATTTTTGATTGTTTTTCAAAATATTTATATATATTCCTTTTGTTGGTTCATCTTAATTCTCGTTTGTTAATTATACATAAAACAACTTATTTTCGTTATTAATTTACATTTTTCTTTATTTTTTTTTCCTTTTTTATTATTTTTGTTAATACTGTTGTGGTCGTGTCTAAACTTTAACACGTTATGGGCGTAAGCGAAGCCTTATAAAGTCTGTTTCCGATCTTAGCGACATCTAGTTATCAAGAGTAGAAAACGACAAGTATATGTTCGATCTTGAAAGAGACGTTTACGAAACGTCAACCAAAGCAAAGGATGGAGGAAAAATAATATCCACTACTACCTTGAAACTTTAATGAGTATAGTACATATATGATCGGATGATCGAAAGAGAGTAGGAGCAAAAACTTTGAAAATAAGTGGCCTGATTCATCTCCGGATCTCGCATGACACCTCAGAGTAAGAGTAACATCTCAGTTGGTTGAAGAGGCGAAATTGATATCCAGCGGACTGGTTACGTTACTAGTTTGAAATTTAAATCAATAATTAAAAGTTTTAAAAATACATTACCTTTTTAATATATATTTTTAAAAATTACTGGATTTCGCTGTACTACTTACCATCGTGTTTAAATTTTTATATACACCATATTATACATAAGACTAAACTACAATTTTGGGTGAGTTTGAAAAACGTTTTTTTTTTTTTTGAAAATCTGTGCTAAACAGGGTATTTTTATACAGGTTACAAATTTACAATATCTGATTGTTGGCGGCACCAGCTGGCCAGCAGAGCGCTGGGCCGTCACTTAGTTTTTTTTTCTCGTTCTTCCTTCGCCTTGTTGGATGAATCCAGATCTTGCTGCAAACCTTGGTTGCTCCTGTTAGGGGGTGCTCGATATACCTCCATCATATATCCTGTCCCTTCGGATACAGTCTAGCCACGTATCGCCGAATATCTTTGAATTGGCCAGATTTGCAGCCATACGGAATCGTGGATTTTGGTCTAAGGGAAAAACCTCAGGTACCAAAGTAGCCTTTAAAGGTATAATTCCGGAAAACCAAAATTAAGCCACCCTCTCAATGTGAGTACCTGAAAAATAAAATCTGATAAAAAAGAAGCAAAGGTCTAGAAGAAGAAAGATCCTCGAGATTAAATAAAACAATTTTTTTTACGAAATAAGTGAAGTAAAATTCTTTCTAGTAATTTTCATTGTTCAATTGGTTAGCAAAGTTTTACGAACCTCTTTGTCTTTTTTCGGGAACTACGTAATTTTGTAAATTTTTGATGAGCGTTGAAGTGTGTTAATGATAATTTTGTTGTTTATTTTTTTTATATATTTCGTTAATTTAAAATCTGTAAGTGAACGAGGTAGTGTTTTTTTCTTTTTGGATCTGTCAACGCGATTAGCTAAAAATTTATAAATTTCATCCCCCTCCAAGGAGCTCCATGCAGGCAGGGCATTTTTATCCGCATATTCCCAGTTTTGTTTTGTAGCTAGCCACCAAAAAGGGTGATTATAAAAACTTTCCTTGATAGTCCAGACAAGAAATATCTCGCCTTCACGTTCCTTGTTTTTCAGTTATTGTTGTCGAAATTGTTGTTGTTAATTTTTAAAATATAAAGTAAAGTTAAACATTTTTTTTTTGGTGAAATGTTCATTTTTCAAGAAGAAAATTATTTTCCATATTTCATTTCATTTCTTTTTGGTTTACTGTATCAATTAACATTCTAATAAAACGTCATTTCTCGCCATCAGAGTTGAAATATCATGTTTATTTTGATTTCGAATGAAGAAATCATGATTTTTTGAAGACAATTTTTCAGGGGTGCGGACGGTAGCTCAGTTCCTGTGGTGAAAATGGATTGACAAGAAAGTGGTGTCTTTCGTTTGGGTAAGTTCCATCTAGGCCGCTGAACTTCCACGTTGGGTGGGAAAAGGCCACACTGCAAGAACATCCGCAGTGCCCTTGAAGTGGTGATCGTCCGTCTGCTGTCTTTTTTTTTGCTTGTTCACTCTGGCCTGATTTGTGTTTTGTCTGCAGGTGGGGTTAAGTTTCGGGGGCAAGATACCCCCCCATTCCGACGAGCTGATGCCGCGCGTAGCAAGCAGGCCAAGTCCTCGGAACTTGACATTCGTTTCCATTTTTCAAACTTTTCCTTTCCGAATTTCCAACCTATTCCTTTTTCCAACCCATTCCTTCCACAATCCTACTTCCTTACCGAATCCACACCCCCTCTTGCCTTGCAACAAATGGCGCCCAACGTCTGAGCTTTTTAGCGAAGATTTTTGTAGTCTACGTTTTTGTAAATGTCCCCAACCAAACTTGTTATGGATTTTCCGGAATCGTAAGTCTTCACCAAGAAGATCTTAGACGCACTTAGGTGAATTGCGACGATTTCCTGAAAATTTATAACGATTGCGGTTAGTTTATGTTAAGGGCGTTTAATCTAGTGTTGGTGTGAGGTTTTCAAGACTCGTAAGTCTGCACCTGGATAGTTTTTGACATACTAGGTGTATCGCGACGAATTTTTGGAAGCTGGCAGAAGCAACAGATTACGTTTTTTCAGTCTTGTTTTTCCCTATTCCGTCCCTAATTTTTTTTACTTTTCTTTCATTATTTTCATTTTCTTTTCCCTCTCGTCTAGTCTTGATAGGTTTCAATTTGGACCCAGTGACCATGTTTGACGAATTGTCGAACATCGATGCACCGTCCAACTTAATTTTTTGAGTTTTTCTTCTCATGTTTGTGTTTCGTTTCCCCCACCGTTTCAAGTCTTACAGCAAAGTCCCAAGGACAGACTGGAATCGCGGGAACAGTGAGGAAAATGACATCTTCATTCGTCATTTTTCTACTACATGTCATTCCTTATCTATCTCATCACTTCAAGGGATATAATATTTGTCCGTCTGCAGTCTTATTTTTCAATAACACCACTAAAAATGTCATTCCATAACGCTCAGAAACCATCAAAGCTACTGAAAGCACCCCGAATGCTTATATGAAAAACCAAACCCTCTAAAAGTAACATACTCGGAAAAATAGCCGTTTTTTTCTGAAAAATTAAGTTTTTTAGGTGAGAAAAAGTAGGACTTTTCTTTACTAATTGCAAACCAATTTTCTAAGTTATTTATACCTTTTTTTGATATTATAGAAAATATTTTTGTTGTTTATTTTCTTTTCTGTAATCGTTATCTTTGGTTATGTTTAAAACTATTCGATTTTGAGTCTTGTTGATTTTTTTTTTCAACGAAAGTAGGTTAGGTGAAGTAATAAATTACTTTTTCTTAACAGATTTTCTAAAAAAAAACCGTTTTTTTAAGAAAACTCTCCCACGTTATAGTTTAAGATTTATTTTCTATAATTTATATTTTTTGATTTTGGATACCACGTTTGTAAATTTAAAAATGTATTCTTTCGGTAAAGATGAAGAAGACCGAATTAATAGAATGATAAGAGAAGCTAATTTGGATGATAATGTCCGACTAACTAGATCAGTTAGCCAGCTTTTAGAGAGTAATGAGAGACGTCGAGTCATGCATTCTCCGCTCATTTCGGATAATAGAGACGTCCGATCTACATCCAATCTGCCTACTAGCTCTGCTTTTCCCATTAATAATACGACAAGCAACTCAATAGATACAGTTTCTCCTCCATCCTTTAGCAATTTAAGTGGTTTAGGCGCAGAATCAGTACCAATTCCGCGCGAAAGTCTCGATAATCATAACGAAACAGTTATACCTAATGCCGGTAAGATACCTACTTCTAGACCAATGAGTGCGAATATGCACAATTTGGGTGGTTCGAGGAATATTCTAGAGAGCATAGCTCCAAGACCTCCTAGTAACAAAAGGACAGAAAAGAGAATCTTACAAAAATTCGTTACAAATTGAGGTTAAAAATAATCTCAAGGATGAAATCCAGTATCAGCTCGGAGGATTTCTCAGAGAACTGAACCTTGGATGATCTGCTCCACTAAATAACGAGCCGATATCACGACCTTCGTGTCCAACAAACAATTTTCCGCCTTCAGTTCAGCCACCAACATCGCAGCGACCTCAGGCTGATCCAAGGCGAAGTGCTTTTGTGCCTCTAGGACAGCGGCGTTGCAGACAACAAGAACCGTTTAGGAGAACTCAAGGTAGGGTATACCAATCTGACAAAATGATGTTCATCATAGTACAACAAGAAATGTACCCACTCCACAAATTCCAAACACCCACCAGACGACTTTTTCGCCTTACTTGTGGAACTCTGGTTTCAAAGCCCCGATAAAAATCAACCAGTGGGGGCTAAAATTTGAAGGTAAGCCCGAGACCTTGACAGTGGAAGATTTCGTGTTTCGCCTCGAAACTCTCCAGAGCCAGTATGGTTGTCCGTGGGCAGAAATTTTAAGAGATTTCCATCTCTTACTGGAAGGAAATGCTCAAGACTGTTTTTGGCAGTGACAATTACCGGCCCGATTGGCCGATGTGAGAGACGCGCTGTTGCGTCAATTTAGAAACAATCGCTCAGATTACGACATAATGCGCGATATTATGGATCGCAAGCAGGGATTTTCAGAGACTGTAGATGATTTCTTGGCTGCTGCATGCAAGAAAAAATCCCAAATGCGAATACCAATACCGGAAGTGGAGTTGGTGAAAATCTTGAAGAAAAACCTTAATGATAGGGTCGTGAAGTTGGTATATCCTATGCCAATATTTTCCTTGGATCAGCTGAGGAACGCCTGTAAGGAGGTCGAAGCAGAATTTCCGAGGAGAGAACGAGAATTTCAGAAATTACAAAGAACCCCTGTAAAATATTCGGCCAATGAACTGGAATACGAAGACCAGTATGAGCTTGCTGATGAACAAGTAGCGGCTTTACAGTTCGGAGGGGTTAGACCGAAAGTTCCTCCTCGGAGATATGCTGATACTTCCAGTTTGGTGTGCTGGAACTGTAAGGAACAGGGCCACACGTACTTCGAATGCAAATCCGACGTCATCAATTTGTTTTGCTTTAAGTGTGGGCTAGAGGGGGTAAAAACACCGCACTGTAAACTATGCAACCAGGGAAACAGATCATTGAACGCGAAGGCTTTGGGGGATTCGCGTTCGAACCAACCACAGAACCCCAAGTAAATCAAAAATCGGAAGTAGAAATACCAATAAAAAGATTAGGAAGCCCTCAAACTGTGGAGGGCCAAGAAAAGATCAAACTGTTAAAAAGAAAGGCCGGTGAAGAGTTCGATTCAAACAAAGTTAAGAAACAAAATTCATTTCAAATTAAACCATTACATGTTAGAATGGAAGAATATTATCGCACTAGAAATAGGATTTTCAACAACAATGGTTATACGCCATCTAAAAAGGTAACTAAAGCTAGGGAAAGATTCAAAAATAGAAAAGATGTTAAGAAGCGTATCGCGTCAACTGTGATAGATTTGTCTTCAGATCCCAGACCTTATGCTTCAATAAAAATAGGGAATAAGGAACTCCGAGGGTTACTTGATAGTGGCGCGAGTGTTAGTATCCTTGGGAAAGACTGCTTAAAACTAGTAGAAGAACTTAACGTCCCAATTATAATTTATCAGTCAGGAGTTAAAACGGCAGACGGAAAGAGACAATCAATCATTGGTAAAATAGTAGTAAAAGTGCAGTATAAACTTAGAGAAGAGATGGTTACATTTTATCTTGTTCCAAATCTAGACCAAGAAGTATATCTAGGAATAGATTTCTGGAAATTATTCCAACTAGCACCGAACATAATTAGTGCGATAACGGCATTGACTGATGAAGCTGCAGATCTCTCGAACGCTCATCAATTAAACTTCGAACAACAGGCCAGACTGGAGGCAGTCAGGCAGAAATTTCTGTGTTTTGACCGGGATGGTCTTGGAAGGACGGCGCTCATGGAGCATGTTATTGATACCGGAGACGCGTTGCCGGTGAAACAGCGTCACTACCCTGTCTCTCCAGCGGTGCAGGCCATTTTGTATGAAGAGTTAGGTCGGATGTTGGGCCTCGGCATTATCGAGGAGAGTGAAATTCCCTGGTGTTCACCAGTAGTACTCTTGCGGAAACCAGGCAAAAACAGACTTTGTCTGGATTCTCGCAAAGTGAATGCTCTGACTAAGAAAAATGCGAATCCTCTCCCCCATATCGAGGGGCTCCTCAGCCGACTACCGGATACATACTACATCAGTAGTATTGATCTAAAAGAAGCATTTTGGCAGATACCTCTGGAGAGGCGGAGTAGGGAAAAGACTGCCTTTGCGGTACCGGGAAGACCCTTGTACCATTTTACTGTCATGCCCTTTGGGTTGTGTAATGCAGCTCAAAGGTTGTGCCAGTTGATGGACAAGGTAATTCCTGCACGACTTAGGGATCGCGTCTTCGTCTATCTGGATGATTTGCTTGTCATGGCGCCGGACTTCGAGACGCATATAGCCCTGTTAAGCGAAGTAGCCGACTGCTTACGCAGAGCGAATCTCACCATCAACATGAAGAAATCAAAGTTTTGTTTCAAAGAGCTGAAATATTTGGGCTTCATAGTTGGTGGTGGGAAGCTTAAAACCGACCCTGCTAAGGTGGAGGCGATCGTGGATTTTCCAGTTCCCAAAACCCCTAGACAGGTTCGGAGGCTACTTGGCTTAGCAGGGTGGTATCGGAAATTCATTAAAGATTTTTCGAGTCTGACTGCTCCCCTGACGGACCTGCTGAAAAAGCGAAACGAAAAATTTAAAATGACAGAAGAGGGACTGAGAGCGTTTGAAGCTCTGAAGAAGACGTTAACTTCAGCCCCGGTTCTTACGCATCCTGATTTTTCAAAAAAGTTTTACATCCAGTGTGATGCATCAGATGCGGGAATCGGAGCGGTATTGTTTCAAAGAAACGCTGAAGACGAAGAAGTTCCCATTGCCTTTTTCTCCCAAAAATTTAATAAAAGCCAGAGAAACTACAGTGTCACCGAGAAGGAGTGTATGGCAGCGGTGATGGCGGTGCAAAAATTTAGGCCGTATGTCGAGGGCATGGATAGTCTTAAATGGCTCATGAGCATGAAAGACCTAAGTGGTAAGCTCGCTAGGTGCAGTCTGTTGCTGCAATCCTGTGCCTTCGACATACAGCATCGAAAGGGCAGCCTGAATGTACGAGTAGTTCCAGACACTCTTTCTCGGGTACACGTAGATTCTCTGGACTTAGAAGACGTAGCACCGTTAATTGATTTGAACTCTTCCGAATTTCAACACGATGAATATTTAAGTTTAATACAAACAATTAAAAATCATACCGATGAACTCCCGGACCTTAAAACAGAAGACGGATTTGTGTAGAAGCGAGCATTTCGAAATAAAGTAGGTGATGAAGCTATGCAAGAACATACTTGGCTTCTTTGGGTTCCGTCAGGCTTAACTGAAGAACTCATTAAAAAGGCCCATAATCCACCTCAAGTAGCTCACGGAGGAATAGCTAAGACGCTATATAGAGTTCGACAATATTTTTACTGGCCGAACATGACTGTTCAAATTCGTGATTATGTGTCTAACTGTTCTGTTTGTAAAGAGTGCAAAGCCTCGAATCAAGTATCTCGTCCTCCTATCGACAACTCATTTTGTACCGATCGTCCATTCGAAAAACTCTACATAGATTTTTTGGGTCCCTATCCCAGGTCGAAATCAGGAAATGCTTACGTGTTGGTTGTTTTGGATCATTTGTCTAAATTTGTATTTTTAAAAGCCTTGAAAAACGCGAACACTTCTAGTGTTATAAAATTCTTGCACCACGAGGTGTTTAATATGTTTGGTGTGCCCCGAATAATCCACTCGGATAATGGAAAGCAGTTCCTTGCCAATGAGTTCCAAAATCTTTTACAAAAATATGGAATTCAGCATTTTAAAACGGCCAACTATGCACCTCAATCGAACGCGTCAAAAAGGGTTAACCGCACGTTGTTGGCAGCAATCCGTTCATATTTAAAAACAGATCAACGCGATTGGGACTACCACCTTACTGACATCGGTTGTGCTCTCCGAAGTGCAGTTCATAACTCTACCGGTGTATCTCCATACTTTGCGTTGTTCGGGACCAACATGATTATGCACGGGAGCAGTTATGAACTAGCACAAAAACTAAACGCGGTTGACGACAGCGGGTTGTTTATTCTTGGAATGCATACGAAAACGAATACGCGAAAACATATTGAAATCAAATGAAAGATCCGCCAAAACTTATAATGTAAGAACACGAAAAGTAAGATACCTACCCGGACAGGAGGTATTCCGAAAAAAATTTATATTAAGCGATGCTTCGAAAAACTTATCGGCAAAATTAAGTCCCAAATATGTTAAATGCCGTATTATCAAACAAATAGGCAACCAAATGTACTCAGTTGAAAATCTGAACGGAAAAAAAATCGGCATATTCCATGCGAAAGATCTAAAGCAATAAATATAAATAAGAAATAAATGTTCACACAATAACAAGAATACCCAGACATCGTTACGAATAAACTGATTTATTCCCGAAACACACAAACACAGTTCTCAAATCTCCATTTAGCAAATGTTAATTCCATACTGTTTCATTTCTTCAAAATTTCATCTTCACTATGTACCTAATATTCTGAAAACAAAATTCGAAACTTGGGTTCAAAATTTTTTTGAAATGTTTAATGGGTTGCATCAGAAGCACCAGACTGTACAATTCAACCAATTTATAAATGTCCACTTCGTATTTGATTTCACAGTAAGGGTCTACAAAATCCCTTTAAAATAAATTAATCTCATTCAACACAGAGTACCTGAATATCTGATTTGTTCCTTTTTTTATTCACGGTCACGCTAATTTATATATATGTATCTATGTATAGTATGTGTAGTATATGTTCACATGGTACCTGATTTCCAGTTAAAAGAATTTAGTCTCAGTTTAATTTATTTTGTTATTTATTAATTTGTTGTTACGCACAATTGACTTAAATGTTAACTTAATATCTATTTATTCATTAATTTTCATTACTGCATGGTAACACGTATAAAACTATTTGATTTTGCATTAGCATCTAAAATTTAAGATGTGAAACTCATGAAACTTTTGGATCATTAACTGTCATTGAATGCCTCTTCATTTCACTTCAGCTTTAAAATAAAATCGGTGATTCCTCTTCTGTGATAAATCTATGTACCTAAATTATGTATGTATGTTGTTGCGGCTACCAATTAGGGTCTGAACCAATTCCTTCACCGAGTGAGAAATGAATCAGCCCAATAAAAGAAACAAAAACAAATGCTATTTGAACCTGCGGATATTTTATTTTATTATTTTCAAGTACAATAGATACAAAACTTACTTAGGCGGCTATTGAAAAGCAAGTGCCATTGACCTTGATGATCAGCTGGTTTATGTTAAACCAATTATATGGACTACCTGGTTCCATATTCCAGGGTTCTCTGTCGCCTTTCTCTTTTTACTGGTGGCGAAGAACGATACTTATCCGCCTTGTACGCGACGAATCCGAGTGATTGGGTTAACAATTACGTTTGGGGTACTCCGCCTGGTGACCGAAGGGTCGCTTCTGTTTTTTTTTATGTTTCAGATGCAGCGCTTCGCATGGGATTAAGGTGGACTTCAGGTGGGACTATCCTGATTAGTTTTTTTGGTTTACTTCTTATTCTTGCTTCACTACACTCGCGTATCTTATCAACTAAGTTAATTATTTTGTGAGTTTTACGAAACCCAATAAATACGAATTAGGAATTCCCGAATATTATAGCGTCAGCGTGCAAAGAAAGATAAATGAAACGCGAACCCGATGGCTGAAGAAAAGAAAATAAGAAAGAGAAAGGAGAAAGAATATATGTTTCTATTGAAAGCTAAGACAGAAGCAACTAGGACGAGAAAGGATAGATAGATGGTGTAATTTAAGTTTTGAAATAATGAAAGCTGTTGCTGAAAGAGAACAACAGCCTAGTTGTAAAAGAGTGATATGAAATGTAGTGTAGGTTCTAAAACTAGAGGGGAAAGTAGGTTCGGATTTAGGATACCATCATATTTTTGATATTCTGATACGAAAAGGTATTAGATGTTGCTGGGATAACGCGGGTTCGGATTGAGATAAATCTTTGGTACAAAAAGTCGACCGTTGAACTTTAATAGAGAATCTTCCAATCAGGTCATTCTATGACGGAGACAAAGAAGATTGACACGGTTAACCAGGCTAAGACCGCTAAACATAATCAGCTTTGTCATCGTTCGATTAATTTTTAATCGAACCCAGATAGTGGCCGTTTCGTTGCGCATAAATTCGGTGAAGAAAAAGTTAAGTTAATAAAAAAAAAAAAAAAAAAAAAAAACAAAGAAACAAGTTATTATAAGATATTAGTTCAGTGGTGTAGAAATCCAAAGGATTATCGAGGGAAATAACATTTGCTATCGTCTGAAATATAAAATTATATTGCTTTATCTTAAAGGGTGAGGGTGGATTCAAGCGGCCAGCAACGAGAGCAGAGGCGACCAATGCACTCGGCGCGTCTGGGTGGACACCTATTGAAGATCACGAGCATCTCCTGATGGAATTCGGAAACGTGCCTGGAATGTCTTGAAGTTATGTCTGTTGGAGATCCCAGACTAGAAAGTAACCAATCTAAAACTATAGTAATACATATGTACGTAAGTACATTACTGAAAGTGTATACTAAAGAAGTGCTCCTTGAGTTTAAGTGATTGCTTGAATTCACCCTCAACAAAAAAAAAATAAGGGAAAGAAATTTGAAGAAAGAGGTTCCTGCGAACCTAATAGCAAAAGACGCATCCGGCAGTGACTCTCTAAGGGTCGAAACTATTTAAAGAAAAAGGCATTTTTTTTATATATTTGGCGTGATAAATTTTTGTTGTTTGTGAACTTTTGTTAGATGTGGAGAAAAGTGGATAACCGAAATTTTCTTTATTATTTTAATCGGGTGTGGAACTAGTGACCCCAAAATTCTGTCGTCGGCGTCTCGTAGCAAGATTTTGCAAACCCTAAGCTACCTACAAAGAGCTCTCTGCAGGTAGGGAAACGGAGTTAGGAATCGCCTTCATCAAAAATAAAAATAAAGGGGGGCTTTGGGAAAAAAAAAGGATACCGACAGGAGTTACGGGAACTCATTCCTTACCATGTAGAACAACCGATATATTCGCGAACCGTTGAGTACGGTACTCATCCACTTTTGGCCTCATATTTTATTCATAGCATATTTTTCTTATCTTCCAATTAAGCTCGTTTTGGTTTCTTTTTTTTTAAAGATTTAACTTAATCCTTCCGAATTTAATAGTTAAATTAAGAATTATAGATTTTTTTTTTATTTAGATTCAGAATAAGAATTTGAATGGAATTCTTTATATTTTGTTTTGAAAATCATGCTTCTCGTTATTAAATAAATTACCTTGTACATCACGTCAAAAATTGATGAAATTATGTTTTTTTTTTTTTGAGCTTCGAAGAGGCTTGATGGCGGAATAATTTAATTTTCAGGGGGTGTGGAAGCGCTGGCTAGAGCTCTTCGGTAAGCTATGACTCAACGGTAATACGGTAAATTTTCAGGCAAGGGGAATTCGACACTAAGGCCAAACGAATTCCAGGTTGGGAGTGGGTTAGGCCATACTGCACCGTAATCAGCAGTACCCGAGGTGTGCGAAATTGAAGTGGTGGTAGTGCAGTTAATTATTATTTCAGTTTAGGCATGATTTATGTTTTTTTTGAAAGAGGTGAGGTCCGATTGCGAGGGCAAAACCCCCCCATTTCCGGCGAGCTAAGCCGAGCCTCGCGAGCATGCCTCAGCTCTTGCATCGGACATTCAAAATCTTCCTTCCTTTTCCTATTACGTTTCCTACGAGCGGTACCCATCAGATCCCTAATGCCCTATCCCTTATTCCCTCCCTCTACTTTTTCCGTCTTGTTCTTGTCATTTATTTTGGATGATTCTCTTGGTCGTCCTTCTCAAGCACATCTTCCGCTCCCTAAGTTTAATGATACCGCTCACTATAGCTTCCTTCCAGATCCCGGTTCCTAATTCCTCACCTATTGCCTCATTTCAAATGGCGCCCATTCGTGTTGCCCTAGTTCATCCTTATTGTTTTGAGAGTATTCGGTGCCAATGTTAGAGCGCGCGTAAGTCTTAATTAGGATAGCTTTTTAGCATGCCGTATTAACCGCGACGAAGCGCTGTGACATTGTCAACGAATACAATCAGGACATTCTTTGTTGTTTCTGTAATAGCTCCCGTTATCGGACCGAAGGATTCTGTATGTCTTCAATCGTATGGTTCATAAAAAAAACGTTGAACTGCGACAGAATTTGGAGGATTCGAGAGCGAGAATGTTATAAATATATCCCGTTCCATTTGCGGTTGCTGCAAGGGCAAGAACAATTCGTAAGTCTCGATCAAGATAGCTCATAAGAAAGCTTGACCAATTGCGACGATGCATTCTAGCTCTGGTAGCATCCGCAGGTGGAAATTGTGTTGTCGTGTCGTCATTGATTGTTATTTTTGTCAAAAAAAAAAAAAAAAAAAATAAATAAATAAAAATTTTCCGCACCTTGGGGGTAAAAAACGAAATTACAAGAGTATAATTACATATATTAAAAGAAACGAAGAATGGTATTTCCTGTTGAGTCATATTATAACATCGAAAACAAAAGCTGAAACCGAAGACAGCCGCCTAAAACACCCCCGAATAATTTCAAAACAAAAACACTATTCGATTCAGATTTAGAACATTTAACAAGTGTCCTATATATACAAAAAAAAAGATAAATTCAAAACGAAGGTGAAGATTCAAAAATCATTTAGTTAGGAAGTTGAATTCATCTTACGTTTATTTTTCATTTCAGGTACTAAGGGAATTTATCAAGTGAGAACGCATTTTCGAAAACGACTTAGATAGATAGATAGGTATTACCTTAGATTATTTTTATTATATCTCTTATAAAACAACAAAAAAAAATTAGTCAAAAAAAATAGTTATAGAATAAGAATAGGTTTTAGTAAGGTTTTTGTTTAGCTGCCTAAATATTAGTTAAATTTTAATGTTAGTTTAGTTTTTTTTTTGTTTCTTGTTGGTAATTCAGTTATTATTCATCAAAGAAAAGTACAAATATTTTTAAGCTAGCTTTTAGATATTAAGTTTTTCATTATTTTTTTAGTTACATAGATATATTTAGAATAGTTAAGAAATAACCTTTAGAATTTTCGAGATTTTTTTGTTTGTCCAAGTTTCTGACCGCATTAAATTAATGAGTAGGACTTGTCTGCAAGAGGAAGAAGAGAAAAGAGTCAATCTTTTAAAGGAAAAGTTAGGAAATAGAGCAGTTACCCGTTCCTTATTGAAAGTTTTTGAGCAAGAAGCCAGAAAGATGCCTGTAAACCATACTCCCAGTAAGCAACCAAGGACTAGTGATCCACCTGGAGGCCCAAACTCTCAGCCCCCAGACGAGTCAGGGGTTACTGGGGGTCAACACGAAACGAACCCGACGCCCACAGCTTCAGACATGCGTACATCAATGAGTAGTAACTCATCAGCTAGCCAAATGGACTCACTTGTAGCCCCTTCTTTTAGCAATATTAGTTTATCGAATGTAGTTTCAGGAGAACAAAACCAAACTCAGATTCCAGGAGAGAGTGTTGTGCAACTAAACAACATAGAGGAAGGCAATATAATTAACAATAGGGAAGTGAGACCTGATGATAACAGGCAACGAGATAAATTAAGGCGTCGAGAGGGGCCAGCGGGATGTATTTCAGAGGAGTTGAGGTCGTGTTGCGAGTCTGGTCACCACAGGGGTGTTTCTTTAGTGCAGAGAAAGGGGTTGCGGCATGCTTGTTTTCAGCTCGGCTCAGCTCGAAGGATGGGGGCGGTTCTTACCCCCTTCTCATGCATCTCCCACTCAGCAAACAAAATCTCATGCCTTTGTATGGGGATAGGATATGATAGGAAAGCATTCTAATCAGGATCAAGGTTAATAGGAGCGACTGGAATATGATCAGGATAAAAATTTAACTTGAAAGTAAGCACAAATCTATTGACCTATGCCACTGCCCGAAAGAAAGGATGGCGTCGAGCATAAAACTTCTTTTCATAAACAATTTTGAAAACTTAAATCTAAACTAACTACTAAACCCTAATTAAATATGTTTATATCCTTTTGGATATAATGAATTTTCATTATGTATCTTTAAACCTAATCTAAATCTATCTAAATCTAATTTAAGAAAAATTAATTTGAAATAAAGAAAAAAAATTAAAAAAAATATACATCGACACCACCATCTCTCTCAGACAATGGTTCGTCAAATCATCAGAAGCCGTGACAGATGTTATTGTCAAAGATTGGCCTCCCCACCCTTGTATCTATGATACAACCATTGTCATCTCCGTAGCCAGATTCTGCAGCTGATGACCCCTGATTTAACCCCCCAGTCACAATCGTCGTATCCCTAGGTCAAGTGTTCGTCATATCCTCTCAAGTCATTGTATCGTTGTCCTTTAATTACCTCCCCTTCTCGAAAGACGGCCCAGTCAAGCCATCACACACCGTTGAAAAATTATTTAGCAACACATTTTTTTGTATACAAAATCAACTATATTTCCTACCAAACATACAAAATCCATAATCCTTATCATCGAATGAAAATTAACCTACTTCACCATATTTATCATTATAAAAAGATTCAAAAATTCAAAATTCAGAGCAAAGAAAGTTAAAGGCAAACCAAAAAAAAATATACAAAAGTTAAAGAGGATACTCTGAGATATTCACTTTATAAATGGAGTTGTGAAATACAACGCTTTTTAAGTGTATATATATGTATATAAGTATGTATGTATATATATATATAAGTATGTATGTATATATATATATATAAGTATGTATATTTCAAAAATCAAATATATGTTTCAATATATTATATTTTGTTCAAACAAGTCACTTACGGTTTACTCATCCCACGAAGTTCTGCCGGCAGCACGTTCCTGAAGATGGCTTAAAACGGCCTTTACTCTGGGCCTTGTTCGCGCACTTTCAACATATGTGTATTCATACACGCCAATATATACATACATATATGAATTGGCGTACACTCACTCTTAATTCAATCAAAGATTTCAAAAAAACTATCTTCTTTAACTCTTCAATTCAAATTTTCACTGATTTTAAGATTTACGTTAGTAGAATTATTAATATCCAATAAATTTTCTATATTCATTTTCCAGTACGCTAAATTAAGAAATCTAATAGTAATTCAAAAACAAAAATTAATACTAAAAAAAATGTTCTTCTGCAACACCCCGTTCTTATCCTTGCATTCAAATAACTCCAATAGTCCTATTCCTTTTAACAGCAAATCACGCAGAGGCCAGGGTTATCTCCGTTGATCCAAGATCGATATCTTAATGTATATATATATATATATATATATAGTAATATGCGGTGAAGATATGTATATGCCAAAAATAGGACAGCGGACAGGAGAAAATTTTCTAACCCTTAACCTAAAGGATATCGTGAAGCTTTTGTTATAATTTATACCTTTTTATATTCCTATTTTTAATTAAAATTTACCTCTGCTTTTGTTAATCTATGATTAGGTGTGAACTACCACGGAATGTGCCACAGAATCTGCTCCTACTATATTACTATAGTATAATTTTTCGTTAGGACGAACTTCTGCATAAACAAAAATTTTATTTTATCACTCAATCGGATTTCTTTTTTTCTCATTTATTTAAATAATTTCACCTTTAAGTTCTAGTTTAAGTTTTCCTCACGTATTTTACGGAAATATTTCTTATCCGTTAAATCTAAACGGGTAACAAACCTCTGAACCGTACTGTTACGAATTTTGCAAGATGCTTTCAAATGCACTTTCACTTTTGCAATGGCAAAGTAAATCTTTCTTGCACACTCACTGGTCATTGGCCTCATTGCCCCAACTACGTTCCCCTCTTCCAACTATAATTTCGTTAATTCTATTGGAAAACTAAGCTTTTATGTTCCCCTCACTCTAATTTCTCTGTCGATCAAGGATGTTAAAAGTGTGATTTCTATCGTGTGAGTACATATGTACTAACTATCTAAATAAACTACTTATTCTAAAACATAAATAATGACAATAAAACTAAAAACAGAACTACTAAAAATACTTATAAACTAATCCTTTCAGTCTTTATTCTCATCTTAATTAATTATAATAACTAAATGTTAAAAAAAAATTGCACAAAATAATATCACATTTTTCAAACCTTAATTGATTTGGTACTTTCTGCTACCTACATCCTATTGCACGTTACCCCTTAAATTACATCTATCCGCCACAAGATCGCGCAGCTTCGTTAAGCTTTTCACGTCTTAAGTCACATTTGACGTCAAAACAATATTCATTTAATTTGTGTTTTTCTAAAAAGAATGTGCAGTCTTTATAATCGAACGTTTTACAAGAAAAAAAAATCAATAAAACAAAACAAAAATACAAAGATATAACAAATAATGTTGTTTGAACATATGGGTTCATTATTTTGGAGTGTAGTGAATGGATAACCAGGTGAAAACCTAGGACTAATAACCCTCAAAAGTCTTAAGCTGGTAGGGTAAGACACCCAGTGACCGACACCCTTAAGAGAAATTTTGAGTTTGCAAATTCATAACTTTCCTTTCGCTGGATCGATTTTAATGATTTTTGTGTATTATTATAACTGTTAATAATTTTTTTACAATATTAAAGAAATAAGTATGTACGAAATTCCAAAAATAAATAAAACACAAAATCGTAAAAGCTTACCAGTTTTTTAGTTACGGACACCTTTTTTTCAGTAACCGACACCCGTCAAATACTAGTTACGGACACCCTTTTTCTGTAGCTTTTCACCCTAAACTGTAAGAGGAATTTTCGGCAACAAGTTTACATAAGCTTGTCAAACGTTAAAATCGAATAATTAAAAGTTTTAATTCGACATTTCAATTGACAATTGGGAATATCATGAATCCTGACTCATAAAAACTTGTGGTTCGTCAAAAATGTATGCGAAAACTTCTGTTTTAAATTTGTTTTTCACCAAAACCGACACCGAAATAAAAAAATAATATATTTAACTTGGTAGGTTTTTCAAAGTACTATAATTTTTGTCTAATATATCGTCGGTATGCTGCAAAAAGATCTCAAGTAACATAATTGTGTTTCTGAGTTATTGAAGATTTAAAGTTTATGGCTCCTGGAAAAATCATTAAGTAGTTTCGATTTAAAAAACGATATTTAAATCTGATAGTTAAACCATTTATAAATAAGATGGAAACAAAAAATTTTATTCAATTTAATTTATTCAACTTCTTTTTATACAAAAATAAAATGAATCTTGGACATATGCTTTTTTTGCATGAAATTTTTTTTTTTCATGGACATGGGTTTTTTTTGTATGAAAATATTTGTTTGTTATTTTTATTTTAAATTTATTAATCTTGCTCTGATTCGGTATCATCATTTATATCGGGTTCTGGGGCCTTATTTCTGGTGGTTTTGTTTGTTTTCAAACTTTTGTACCAGTGATGAAATTCGTTCTGACTTGCAGAGATTAAGTAAATCTTTTTTCTTTTCGATACTTATAGGAAGGCTGCTTTTATACACTTTTTCGATATTTATTTATTTATTTATTTATTTAGCTTAATACAAGCGTGCACTAAAATCTAAACTTAAATCTAAACTTAAAATCTATGGTGGGTTTTTTTTTTTTTTTTTTTTTTTAATTTTAATTTTAGTATTAGTCTGGGCCCGTGGGCCCACCCACCAGTTTGTTAAGAAGTGGAGGGATTGTGTGGTTAAGGTTGGGAATATAGCGACATTTTGAGAGAGTGTTTGGAGGTGTGAAAGTCGAAAGAATTTTGCATAATGTTGGAGGAACGAAGCATGCCTGTCAATGGTTCATTACTACCATAATTAGTTCTTTTAAATCTATGGGCCGACCTTTACCAAAAACACGTATTTCCCTATAGGTTTCATTGTGGTTGTATTTGTACTCCATAACACTAGGTTTTATCTTTTGGTACCTAAAAGATTTTACTTTCAACCAGTTCACCTTATCTCCGTTTTCGTCCAAATTTTTGTTTTTTATAATCTCCGAGGTTGAGAAGGATATAGGCCGGCTTAAACAGAACAAAGCCCCAGGAGCCGATGGCATACCAGCCGAATTATTCCATCACGGCGGGCCAGCCTTACGTCAAGCAATTCATGATATTATAGTACACGTATGGGAACAGGAAGAAATGCCAGAAGACTGGCGAAAAGGCATAATATGCCCCATAAGAAGGGAGATGTCACAACGTGCAGCAATTATAGAGGTATAACATTGTTGAGTACCGCCTATAAGATACTCTCCTCTATCCTACAAGACCGGATAACCCCATGCGCTAAAACCGTCATCGGACAATATCAGTGTGGTTTCATTCCAGGCAAATCAACAACTGATCAGATCTTTACCCTTAGGCAGGCGATGGAAAAATGTCTAGAATTTAGCATCCCAACATACTATCTGTTTATAGACTTTAAGGCCGCCTATGATAGCATAGCTAGGGTAGAACTTTACAAAGCCATCGGCATCCCAAATAAATTGACACGACTATGTAGGTTGACCATGAACAACGTAACAAGCCAAGTAAAAATAGCCGGATTGCTATCCAAACCAATCAACATCTTTAATGGACTCCGACAAGGGGACGGTTTGGCCTGCCTCCTCTTCAACCAGGCGTTGGAGAAAGCAATCCGTGACTCTCGCACGGCAACAAGAGGGACCATCGTCAACAGGTCCAGCCAGTTACTGGTTTACGCAGACGACATTGACATCTTTGGAAGAACCGAACAAGCTGTACACGATTCCTTCATCCAGATCGAGCAGGCGGCACAAATCTGGGGCTGCACATTAGTGAAGGTAAAACAAAGTACATGGTGGCGTGGAATGCGAGAGGAAGAGTTGGTTAAACAATCAAGGTAGCGGAGCACGAATTTGAAGTGGTGCAATCCTTTAAATACCTTGGGTCAATAGTAGCAGCCGATAACAATATAGAAGAAGAAATTCGTGGGCGGCTTCTCAAATCCAACAGAGCGAGTCTGAATATAGTTAGCCAGTCTTGAATCGTATATACTGGAACATTCTTCTTTTCTCTTTCGATAGCACTGTGCATGCTATCAACTTCCATGTAATAGCTATACTGAAACAAAATGGTTACCTTTTTTTAATGCAAGTTGAAGAAGAACAGCACTTCGGCTTGAGGAATTAATTTTTTTTTAAAGCAACGTTAAATGCTCAACCTTTTCAAATTAACAACTTTCAATAATGATAATTTCCCTAAATGTAAATTCAAAGCAAATCATAGCCCTTATAACAAATTTTTAAGAAGGCTATGAAATAGTTTTGTTTTCTGTTGGGTGAATTTTCTTTGAATTTGAGGACTTGAGCTATTTTTGAATCAAAAATAGAGAAAAAAGATTTGTGTAAAAAAGACCCAAGTCCACTTGGGTCTTTTTTGCTTTACACATTTGGGTGTTTTGGACTTGGAATGATTTGTTTTGATACAACAACTACAAAACTACCTTAAATAGGCATGGGATTTTTTTTACAGGGCATAGACTATGACTTTTGGGACACTTTTGTATCATTAAGTCCATTTCACAAAAAAGTGGACTTGAGCTCTTTTTGCAGCACACCGACGATATAAGATAAATAAATATTAATACGCACAAAAACAAAAAGATACATCTACGTATGTATACAAGAAATCCATTTAATTACAAACCCTTAATGCGGGGATATTATACATATGTATTTAAAATCTTTGTATGCAGTAGGTAGGTACTTATAAAGTTATGAATAAAATGAAGATAAATTATTATTTAAATAAAAACAAGCAAACAAAAATGTAAAGGCGCTTAAACTGTTTTCAACAAGTAATTGCAATTAAAAAAAATAATATAATTTGAATGTTAGTTATAGTTAGTTACTGAATTAAAAATATTTAGATAAATATTGCAATTAATCAATACGTTAATATCACTAGTAAGGTAATCTATCTTAAAGATGTGCAACGAAAAGTGCTAATGTATTTTTCTGTTTTTGTACCATGGAAGTTTCCGAAAGTAAACGTTTTTTTTTTAACTTGTATTTTAAAAATCTTCTTATTAAACTAATTTTGCCCAGGCATTTTGTAATAAATTCCTGAAAAATGTGGCTTTATAGCAATATAAAAAGCAGTTTGTAAATAATGAAAGGAAACAAGAAAGACAAAAACGATGGTGTCCGTAACTAACATCCTCAAAAACCTCTTATCGTGCCAGTAACAGACACCCCTGTCGGTCACTGAATTTATTGAACATTACATTTTAGTTATGAACACCCCACGTTAAATTAAGTTATTTTATTATTTTAATAAAAAAAAGTTAACAAATAGATCCACTAATTATTGTTTCGAAATAATATGCACTGTCCCATATATAAGAAACACGGATAAATTAATAAAATACTGATTTATACTCAAGTGTTTCTTAAGGAATTCACAAGTTTTCTTTGATTTACAGAGGTTCTCAACTTACATCTTTTATTACACGTCAACGATTGACTACAAAATATCAATTGAAGTCTTTTGTTATGACATTTGCACGTCTAAACACGTTAAAAATAGCCTCGGCAGTATCCAGCAACAGGAAACCTTAATAAAATGAAAAAACTGTCATAGGTGACCATTACTGAAAGGGGGTCGGTCACTAGGTAGTTTACCCTAAGTTTTTTTTTTCTTTTTTGTTTTCTTTCTGAATCTTACAATCATCGTTTCTTATTTGTTTTCTTCTAGTTCATAAATAATTAATTCCTCATCTATGTGAAGCAGGAACCGAGTGCATCGCCAGGATAAGTTTAAAGTTGTCACTGAGAATGTTTCTGGACATAGGTTCCATACGACAACTAACTACCCTTAAACACTCTCACGTGACACCAAAATAACTGAATTTTCCTCAAGCTTATCTTTCTTTTAATTTTCTTTCAGACTATCCTCAAATTCACAAATCATCTCTAAGTATGATTATCTGGTCGAAGATACAAAACCTCAACAACATCCAAAAATATCATCCCTAAATCCATCTTGTTCAAGAGGCATCTGCACTATCCAACATCAGCCGAGGAGTCGAGTCGCCAACGCCCAAGAGATCTGCAAGCGGAGAAAAACTATAAATTTTAAAGTTATTTGTATTTTCTAAAATTATTTAAATTCTTTGTACATTCTTTAACTTCTTGGAATTCTTTATATTCCTTACATTTTGCTTAACTTCTACCTTTTACATCGTTACGTTGAATAAATAAGTACTCATAAAATATAGTGTTGTTGCATTTGTTCTTGGGCCGGCAACATTCTTTAAAATTTATATATTTGAGCATAATGTTGAACAAAAATGCACAAAAACGCACTGCGCCACAGAAGACTGGCGACAATTCCTGCGGAAAATGCCCAGAGCCAGACACTGATGAGATGGTGCAATGCGACCAGTGCGACGGATGGTTCCATTATCAATGCGTCGGAGTGACGAACGATGTAGAAAAAACGGATTGGAGTTGTGGAGTCTGTCACGACAGCTCCACCCAAGGTGAGCAAAATACAATCACAACAATAAGGAACAAATCTCTGCCGTCTACTACTTCTAGACGTTCCCGAAACAAAAAACTAGAACTAGAGATGCGACGCCTAGAAGAGGAACGAAAGCTTAAACAAGAATTTCTCAAGGAAAAATACAGGCTGCTGCAGCAAATGGAAGACGACGAAAATCAGTCTGTCGACACCCTATTTGAAGAGGAAACTGACTCGCGCGTCCAAACATGGTTAGATGATAAGAACACACACACGCAACAAGCATCCAGAGTCATCACTGATGTAGTTAAGCTGGCAACGAGAACAACCAATATCCAGACAACAGCAAAATCATCAGCTGCACATGATAGACTGCAAAAGCCTCACGCAACTACAATGCTGGCACCTTCAAACGCCATCACTTATGCACCAGGTAGTCGTTACACTCATGCCTTTTCTTCTAATCGACTCCAAGAACCCGGTCCAGAGACACAACATCAATGCAACAGCAATTGCAACAACAATCCAGTGGTAACAACTGCAATAGATTGCAAAACATCTCCAACTGGATTCGCAAATGCTGTTCCATGTCGACTCAGTCCCGATCAAATCGCGGCTAGACAAGTGATGTCAAAGGACCTTCGCCCATTTAGTGGGCGCCTGGAGGAATGGCCAACTTTATTTCCACCTTCGAAAGCACCACCGAGATCTGCGGTTACTCAAATGGAGAAAATATGGACAGGCTACAAAGGTGTCTCAAAGGACCTGCATTGGACATCGTCAGATATCGTCTTAATTATCCTGCGGGTGTGCCAGGTGCCATTGAAGCTCTTCGACAAATTTATGGAAGACCAGATCTGCTAATAGATGATCTGATTGGCCGCATCGAGCAAGAAATACCTCCGAAGATGGAAAAATTGGAGACAGTGGTTCACTTTGCCCAGTCTGTTCAGAATGTGACAGCCCTGATGGAAAATTCTGATCTGCAGGATCATTTACGTAATCCAAGTTTGCTAAAGGAACTCGTTAACAAGCTACCGGCACAAATGAAGCTGGAATGGGTTCGATATAAAAATTGTCTGCCATCGACAACAATTTCAACATTCAGCGAATGGATATCTCAGATCGGAAGAGATGCCAGCGAAGTTACTCCACCACCTGTAGACACCAAGATGAATCCCAAAAATCGAAACTTTGTCAACATCCATGCTGACGACGAAAGTAGTCACTTGGGGGGAGCTCCACACAAAACTACAAATAGATGTCTAATTTGCAACAAAAACTGCATCGAAGTCAGATTCTGCAACAAGTTTAAGCAGCTACGTCGCCCGGAACGATGGATAGAAGTCAAAAAGAACAGTTTGTGTCGTATGTGCTTGCGTTGCCACCAAATCAATAAATGCATTTCTACAAAGCCTTGTGGTGTTAACAATTCTTTGACGTTAGGCAAAAAGGTCTTAAGTCAAAAAATTGCATTTTAGGTTTTTAATTGGATTAAACTCAATTTTTTTTTCTCTTTCGTTTGGTATTAGGTGTGTTTTTTTTACAGGCTTAATAGGCGACGATAAAAAAACGCATCGGGGCATAAAAAAAAATTTGGCAGCACTGTGCTGTGGAATGACATTTTAAAACAAAACAAATCTCATCTCTTTCTCTTTCTCATATCTTCTATCAAACATTTTTGACATTTCCATCCTTCGTCGCTATATAAAAACATTAAATCGAAATGGAAGAGAATGGAGGTAAGTTCAATTTTCATTGCATTGTTTCGCATAATTTATTTTGTATTTTATTTTTCAGATCATACTTATACTTACACCAATCGAGCTTTGGAACAGGCAGCCAATACGCCTACTTTCATGAAGAAGATGAAACAACTTTCCATCTCGTCGACACTGCTCGCATACAAAAACCACCATATTCTCGTGGAGGAATGCAGTCTGGTATGACTACCCTTGGCGGCAAGAATGTTAAGTCGCGCGATAATCGACGTGGAATGGGAAAAAAATTCGGAATGCGTAACGCTCCACCGAAAATCCGTGATGCTTCTGTGGCTGTACGTGCAGATTGGTCGACTGTAGAGTCCATGCGGCATAGTAACTTAAAGGATTGGTTTGCTGTGAATGACCGACAGTTTCCATTTCAAACAAAAGCTTAACCAGATTGCTTCAAGTACTGGTGCCGGTTCTGAAGTACCTCTTACGACTTTTATTGAAGAGGTATAGAAGATATACAAACTTTATTATGAATACCCGTCTTACTAGGTTTCCGTTGGCCGCGAGCTCGCCGATATATACCTCAAACATCCTGGGAATGAGAGTTCTGATGATGAAGAGGGCAACGAGGAAAAACATGTTGGTTTTGCAGACGATGAAATGGAAGAACATAACTTTAACCAATTTATTGTTCAACGTAAAATCTTACAGCAGAAAAAAAAAAAAAACACAATAAAACAGATACAATTTGAGCCGTAATTAATGTTTGCTTCAGTAAAATGTCTAACAATTCTCTATAATTTTCATTGGAGAACTGATGGGGTCAGTGCTTGTCTTGGTCACTGGGTACACAGTCAAATGTTTCTTGAAATTCAGAACATTAGGTGGTTTAACAAATTTAGGAATGAAACCCTCGATAACATCTTCGCTAGGCGTTGGGGCTTCATCGTTGGAATTTATTAAATCAGCATCTTTCTTGTGGCCAATCACTTGCACTGACAGCTTCCTGAGGTTATTACGTTCGTTCTCCAAAAGGAAGTCAATCAGATCCTGTTTGGTTAATGTTTTAAGAATTTCTACCTCACGCTTTCTTCTTTCGAAAAGATATTCCTCGCACGAAATCTCGCTCCAATTTCGATTAACTTTTTCAGCGTGTGAAGCTATGGTGGACATGTTTTGATATCTCTTGATTGCTTTGTGGTTGGGATTTCATATAGCCACTTAGGACCTTTCGTTTTTTTCTTTATTTAATACATAACCTTAGTTCAAATTCAACCCCCCCCCCCTCCCTTCATGAATTTGCTAACCAAATATGGTCCTCCTATTAACAAATTTATGTATACAGAATTGAAGGTATTCAACGTCTTTTCCTACGTTTCGCACTTCGTAGTCTGTCTTTGATCCTTCAAAACTGAAACTCCGTCTTAATCCATCAAATTTGTATTATAATGACCCATAATTTCGTTTTTGTTAGTTTGAAACAGTAAAACAAGTTTTTTTTTTAGATTAGATATCTTTTTAACATTAAATTTAATTTTCTTTTTAACTGGTTTTTAAATCATTTTACACAAAAGTATTACATTAGGAATTTCAAAAGACATATTTCTTTGTTTGCAAATTATTCACACAACAGTGCTGTTTTCGTTTTTGTTTTTCATGTTTCGTACTAATTGTATTGATTGTGCTATCGTTTATAAACATTTACCATTATTGTTTTGAAATGTAAATAACGTATTAATTATGTTTTTTTACCAGGGTTTTGATTTTAATAATAATTAAAGTCTTGTAACATATTTCAAATACCTATATAAATGCATTAATTTTTAATTACTTTAACACATATAAAACATGATACATATTTATTGAATAAATGACTTTATTTCGTAATACTGAACTTTAAACAATTTAATTATAAAACAAAGAAAAACAAAGTAAAAACACTAAACTTGTACAAAGACCTGTTAAATACTGGCTTTAGGAAAACGATTTATATTTTGTTGTTTGTGTTTTTGTGTTGAAACTATTATAATAGCACCGCTAAATTTATTAACATTTATGACAACTCCTCTTTTTATTTTTGTTTGTGTCAGAAAATAGTGTTTAAATTACCCTGCATTGAATTATCTCACATATTGCTTTCCTAATTCTATTTATTTAAGTATGCTTATCCTTTAGAAGAAGAGGCACATTCCAGCAAAACTTAATAAGTTTTTCTTTGTTCTAATCACATTTATAAAAATAAATTTACTATACGTATTCATCTACCAAACACTACATATAGGACAAAGAGCGGTTAAAGCCAAACAATAAACTATAACCATAATATCAAAACACATAATTTATATAATATAGAAATGAACTTTTTGGATATTTCCTTTCTTACTTTAAATTAACTTAATCTCTTAATGCCTTACGTCGCTCCCAGGTAACTTGCATTGACCAAATACTCAATGGTCGCATATAACCAATTGCACGATATTTTTTCTCAGCACAAAGTGCCTCTGGCGTTTCAAAGTTCATTCCAATTTTTTCTGAGATTGTCTTGTACATTCCACCAGCAGTTTTAAAGGCCTCTTCAAACATTCCCTTAAAAAAAAAAATAAAAGCAAAAAAAAAATCACTTTTATATAATTTTTAAGTTTTTGTATGAATAAACCTCTTGAATCATTGTGGCAGCCAACGCATATGTAACACCTGTCCATACTTCTTCACTTTGTATCATAATTGTATCTACATGCCCAGTTTTTTTCTGGATCACCACTGGGAATGAAAACATTTACAGCACCACTATTTCCATCACAAAAGCTCTCAACGTTGTTTTTGTAGATAACAGAAAGAGCTGAACGAACATTTTCTTTTGGATAAATCTAAAATCAAATAGTTTTAAAAAGTTCCTATTCACATAATCATAAAGCTGAAAACCTCATAATCGAATCCACAAGTCTTCAGGTACCAATGCCCACATAGCTGATCAGCCATGATTGTTTCCTTATTCGACATATCAAATTTATAGAATTTTCCATTCCATAGTTTTTTATCAAGAGATTTCTTGCCTTTCTCAAGGATCTCTTGGTATCTCAAACAATCATTTGGTTGATCGAGAAGTGTTGCAATAGCTGAGATGCATTGCAAAGCCGCAAGCCACAAACCTCCACAATAAGCACTGAAAATCTGTTATGATTATGAAATTATCGAATATTATGAAAATACAAACCTAGGTCCCTCCATGACCCAACTGTCATAAGTCTGATCGGGCATTTTTTGATTTTCAATCAATCCATCGTTGTCCTTATCCCATTCCATTGTTTTTTCCATAATCGACTTGCAGGCTGGATGTTCTTCTTGTTTTCATGGCGATGAAAACGGAGACGCCATTGTTGTACGCAAATTCAACTCTCCAACATGAATCTCAACTCGAAAGCACCGGAGTGACTACATATAGGTTGGCCAACAATAAATATATTAAAACAGCACTTTTCACACGAATTTCATAATTTTTTTTACTAAAATTTCAACATATGCATATACATATCTAGGGTGGTTTTTCTTAGTAAGATTCGAGCTGAGATTTCACCTGGTTCTTTTGTGTTGGCACTGCGATAGGTTCTACAAATAAAATAAATAGTCAATGAATTTTATATTTAATTAATTTTTTCAGAAAACTTACACTTCTTTGATGAATCATGAATGTGGCTTTGGGTGCGCAGCTGTCAACGTCAACTGAATAAAAAAAAAAAATTTTTCTTCTTGTTTTCTTTTATCTGACGTTTGTATACAATTCATCGCTTTGGTAGCACAGTTTTAAGCCTCGATAAAAATTAAGCGCCGAAAATTATCGGGGCATCGCTGATGCCCATATAGGCTTAGTTGTTGTTGCATTTAACATGTGAATTGTTTGCCCCAGGCATCGTTTTTTTTATCTTCGCCTATTGAAAAGGTAAAAAAAACACACCTATTAACGACTTAAGTCTAACACAACTGCTTTCTATCGCAATAATTTAGTCTTTAGGCAATAAGTCAGAAAAATGCATATTTGATTTGGTATTAACGTCTTAAGTTCATTTAAGTCTTTGTGATCGATGTCTCTTTGACATGTAAGATTCTTCTAAGGACTTAAGTCAACTTAAGCGGGTTTTACTGTATTAAGAATTCAGCTTCGATCTTCAGCAATGCTTGCCAACACCGTTTGTTGGATCTTCGGTAGCATTTTATAAAAGGCAGCTATGAATCTATAACTGTTCAAGATAATGCTACCGGAGATTCAACGCACTATATGTGGCACGAACCACGAAGCTCTAGCTGCTAGAGGAGGAAATGAAATAGCTTCCTGCCTATATGCTCATATGAAGAAGCTGCCTGATTGCATTTCTGAGGTGACATTTTACTCAGACGCATGCGGGGGACAAAATAAAAACAGTCATGTGGCGACAATGTTTTTTATGGCTCAAGTAAAGTTCCCCAATGTGACCATAAACCACAAGTTCCTTGTTCCGGGTCAAACACATATGGAATGTGACTTGGATTATTCCATGATTGAAAAACAAAAGAAAAAACAAAAACACCTGTTTACCACCCCCACGATTGGTACTAACTAGTATGAACAACAGGCCTAAAAAAGAAGTTCCAGGTACACGAAATGCAACAAGAAGAATTCTTTGATTTTGCCGCTTTGTTAAAAAACACTTTTGTATGTAGAAAAAAAATACTACTAATGAGCAGTTTTCTTGGCATAGCGTACAATGGCTCCAATACCAAGAGAAAGGCTTAGTGAGGTATAAATTTAAACCACTATGAAGAGTTCAAGATTTTAAGCTTCCTAAGAAGAGGCAAAAATAGATGTCTCAAAGATTATCCACTCCAAGTAAGGTACAATACTTTAATCCCGATATCTGAGGAGCAAAAAAGGGATTTGTGCTCTCTTCTAGCTTAGTGCCACCTATTTTCACGAATTTTATAAAAATTTACCAACTTCTAACTGGCTGAACACAATAGAATGCTGCAACTGGAGCTGCAGCTGCAACTGGAAGAGCTGTCAAAAAGTGTCGTATGTACTTTTTTTTTATGGGCCCACAATGAGGCTGTACAGCTTTCATGTTTTGTTGTCATTTGTTGGGTCAGGTGTTGAATCTTTGGCAAATTGTAAATATTTTAAGTAATTGAAACTATAAAATGGACACTGAAATTGAAGATTTTCGTCCATTATTTTAATTAAAATTTAACTACGAAATCACAATAAAACAAAACAACACTTAACATCACTGACAGATATATAAAATTTGAAATGTCAAAATTGCTGCACGAAACAGTTAAAAGTTCGCCAACTCTTGCAGCACCGTCTGCAGCACCGACTGCAGTTGCGTTGTGTTGTGTTCGTAACATTGAATTTACGTGTATTGAATATTTTGACAGCTATTCCAGTTGCAGTTCCAGTTGCAGCTCCGTCTCCATTGTGTTCAGCCAGTAACTCCGCAATAAATGATGATCCAGATTTGGTAGTTGAAGAAGAAGAAGCAGAAACAACATAATCATTTTTTTTTGTTATTAACTATATATTTTTTTGCCTTTTGTTTAATCAAACAATATCATATTTTATAACTTAATGACAATGTTTAATTTCCTGACTTAAGTCTTACAAAGAAACAAAACTTTTACAAATAATACAAAATGAGAGGATCCTAAGGACTCAAGTCATTAAAAAAAACGGTAAATACTAATGAATTTGGAAAAAAAATTAACATATTACATAGGTCTTCGTTTAAAAGTTTATTTACTATCATTTTTTTTCTAAGCAAATTTAATCCCGATTTGCAAATAATTAAACTATTTTCAATTTGGTTTTACGAAAAACTGGAGTTTCTGACTTAAGACCTTTTTGCCTAACGTCAAAGAATTGCAGCCGAAAGCATCATCCTTTGTTACACAACGTAGATACAGAGATTCAGCCATCAAGATCTTCCATCGTAAACCAGCATTCGATACAAGATGATGAGTCTTATGTCCTTTTTCGAGTGATTCCAGTTGTGCTACAGAATGGAAATGTGAGAGTTCAAACATTCGCATTCCTTGACGAGGGATCGTCTTTGACCCTCATGGATGAAGGTATTGCTGAGCAGTTGCATCTTACGGGCACTCAACAGCCCATTTGGTTGAAATGGACCGGTGACACTGAACGGATGGAAAAAGATTCTAGAAAGGTGACACTGCAGATAGCTGGAATTAGAAACAAAAGTTCGCAGTATACAATAACAAATGTTCACACTGTAAGTAATCTTAATTTGCCTGTTCAGAGTGTCGATGCCACGAAATTGTCCAAAAAGTTTCATCATTTGAGAGGCATTCCAGTAAATTCCTACAACAATGCGACAACAAGAATTCTCATAGGACTTAACAACTGGCATGTAGCATTGCCGCTGAAATCCAAAGAAGGGCGCAGAGATGAACCTATAGCTTCGAAGACTCGACTTGGTTGGATGATTTATGGACCTTGCAGAGGATTAGCTTTAAATTATCCAAAGCAATATCATCTACATTTATGTGAATGTGCTAAAGAAACTGAGCAAAACTTACATCAACTGGTCAAGAGCTTCTTCTCGATTGAAAACATGGGAACCGACAAGCCAGAGATTAATAATATTTCCAAAGATGAACATAAGGCCTTGGAGATTCTACGAGCAACAATACGGCGTCGAGGATGTCGCTACGAAACTGATCTTTTATGGAAGTATACATCAATCAATCTCCCTGACAGTTTTGAAATGGCCAAAAGACGACTTCTTTGTTTAGAGAAAAAGCTTTCAAGAGATCGAGACTTAAGGAGAGTCATGCAGCAACGTATATCAGACCACATGGATAAAGGATACATCAGAAGACTGAGTGACAAGGAACTGAGCGTTCCACATGCTCGAACATGGTATCTTCCCATCTTTCCCGTATCCAATCCAAACAAACCCGGTAAAATCCGTGTCGTGTGGGATGCTGCAGCGAAGGTAAATGGCATATTACTGAACGATATGTTATTGAAAGGGCCTGACCAGCTGTCATCATTGATTTCTGTTCTTCTGCGATTTCGACAAGGACTCTTTGCTGTCTGTGGAGACATACAAGAGATGTTCCATCAGGTGATAATTAGAGAAGAAGAGCAACATTCGCAACGTTTTCTATGGCGAACAAACGAAAGCGATTAGAAGACAGATATCTACGTCATGCAGGTTATGACGTTTGGTGCTACATGTTCTCCGAGCAGTGCTCAGTTCATCAAGAATTTGAACGCGATGAATTTTAAAGCCAGATTCCCTAGAGCATCGGAGGCGATTGTCAACAATCACTACGTTGATGATCTCCTCGACAGTGTGGATACAGATGTAGAAGCAATTCAACTTGCTGAAGAAGTGCGCTATATTCACAGACAAGGAGGATTTGAGATACACAACTGGCTGTCTAATTCAACGTCGTTTATGGAAAAGTTCAATGATCCAGATAATCATAGGAAAGATCTGAGCATCGTGTCAGAGCATGGGACTGAGAAGGTATTAGGCATGTGGTGGTCGACGAAAACTGACACCTTTACTTTCACCATTGCATTCAACGGAAAGAATAAGGAAGTATTAACAGGTCGGAAAACACCCACAAAACGGGAAGTTCTCCAAGTGCTAATGTCTATTTACGATCCGCTCGGCCTACTTGCTCATTTTCTGATATACGCCAAGATTGTTCTTCAGGATGTTTGGAGATCGAACATCCACTGGGACGATCATATTCAAGATGAACAGCTACTTAAGTGGAAGCATTGGCTACAATTACTGTCGCAGGTTCAGAATCTCCACATCAAACGTTGCTTCGTTGAAGAAACTCCAACAAAAAACACTGACATCCAGCTGCACATGTTTGTGGACGCCAGTGACAGCGCCTACGCAGCAGTTGCTTATCTTCGCATCGACAACAACACAAAAATTGAATGCAGTCTTATTGCAGCCAAGACCAGAGTTGCACCTCTCAAGATTCTATCGATACCAAGGATGGAGTTGGAAGCTGCATTACTGGGAACGCGACTGGCCACTTCGATTCAAAACTCACTCACGATTAAAATATCTTCAAGACACTTTTGGACGGACTCTAAGGTAGTATTGGCTTGGCTACAGTCAGATCAACGGAAGTATCGTCAGTACGTTGCCTTTCGAGTCGGCGAGATCTTGGAAAGCTCAGATATTTTAGAATGGCAATGGCTACCCTCGAAGCTTAACGCAGCGGATGTCGCTACAAAGTGGAAGCCGCCTCCTGATCTCCAGTCAAGTAGTTCTTGGTACAAGGGTCCTGCATTTTTATATCTTTCCAAAGAATACTGACCTAATCATCCACTGGAAGCCGATACAACTGAAGAACTTAAGTCAAGTGTCATGCATATTCACAAAGTTTTGAATCCGAAAATCATTCAAGTCGAAAGATTCTCTGACTGGAAGAAGATGGTCAAAAGCTGTGCTTTTATATTTCGGTATGTATCAAATTTCTGTAACCGCTATTTAACACTTACAGTACTAAAGGGAAATTTGACATCTGAAGAATACGCCAAATCGGAACGCCTTCTATACCGACAAGCGCAAAGTGAATTCTACGCTGACGAAATAGAACGACTCAAGCAAAATAAACTATTGAGTCCACAAAGCACAATATATCGACTTAGTCCATATTTAGACGAGCATCAAGTACTACGTATCCGAGGACGAATAGATGCATCAAGTGTAGTTCTTCAAGATGCAAAGAGGCCCATCATTCTTCCATTTGGCAGCAAGATAACGAAACTTCTCGTTCGATTCTACCACACCAAGTACTGTCATCTAAACCAAGAGACGGTCGTCAACGAGATACGTCAACGTTTTTACATTCCCAAGCTGAGAACTGCGGTGAAGATGGAGCGAAAAACCTGCCAATACTGCAAGAACCTCTGTGCTGCACCGAGTCCACCGGAAATGTCATCATTACCATCGCCACGACTGGCTTCTTTCACACGACCCTTTTCCTACATCGGGATCGACTATTTCGGTCCGATGAGAATTAAAATAGGAAGACGAGAAGAAAAACGCTGGGGTGTATTGATAACCTGTCTGACAACTAGGGCGATTCACCTGGAAATCGCAGCATCTCTATCATCAGATTCATGCATCCTTAGTCTGAGAAGATTCATCGCTCGTAGAGGAACTCCGTTAGAGATTTACAACAACAACGGGACCAACTTCCGAGGTGCCAACAGAGAGTTGAGAGAAGCATATCGTACCATAAGACATGATGAAATTTCACGCAATTTCGTGGACTCTTCAACACAATGGCGATTCATCCCACCAGCATCGCCACATATGGGCGGATGCTGGGAACGTCTTGCCCGCTCAGTGAAGACTGTACTCTCAGAAGTTCTCAAATCCAAAACACCAGCTGAAGAAGAGTTGCATAGTGCATTATTGGAAGTGGAAGCAATTGTGAACTCCCGTCCATTTACGTATGTACCCATCGATTCAGAAGAAGATGAAGCTCTGACCCCAAATCATTTTTTATTGGGTCCATCTGATGGTCCCAAACCTGTTGGCGCATTTACCGACGAAGGTGTCTTATTGAGGAAGAGCTGGACCAGACAAATTGCCAATTCATTCTGGAGGCGTTGGATTCTGGAATATCTTCCAACTTTGACCAGAAGAACTAAATGGTTTGAGCCTGCCAAACCAATAGAAAAAGGAGACATAGTCATAATAATCGATCCAAATCTACCTAGGAGCAGTTGGCCGAAGGGAATAATTTTGGATACCATTGTCAGCAAGGATAACCAAGTACGACAAGCAACTGTACGAACTACAACTGGCATTTATACGAGACCTGCAGTCAAGTTAGCAGTTTTGGATGTCAGATACGCCGCTAAACCAAGTGTTAAGTCAGACCAAACTTCTGTCTTACCAGGGGGGAGTGTTGGCGGCGATGAGTGCAGTTCATAAATTCATTTGGCATCACTATACCATGGCGGCCAACCTACACGGAATTTAACCCAACGTAAAAGATACTGAACGAAGCTATCTTCGTTTAGTATATCTTAGAAAAATAACCGCCGAGGAGTCGAGTCGCCAACGCCCAAGAGATCTGCAAGCGGAGAAAAACTATAAATTTTAAAGTTCTTTGTATTTTCTAAAATTATTTAAATTCTTTGTACATTCTTTAACTTCTTGGAATTCTTTATATTCCTTACATTTTGCTTAACTTCTACCTATTACATTGTTGAAAATTTATTAACAAGAAATAAAGACTAAACTTTTGAAGTATATAAAACAAATTACTTTATTATCAAAAATAAGCAAAAGGCGTTGTTTAGGGGCAAGATGTACCCACTAAATAAATTTATAATATAATGATGTTTAGGGGCAAGATGTACCCACTAAATAATTTATAATATATATTTTAATTATTTTACGAATTGAGATTCTCAGTACGTTAAGGTGTCGTACTGTATTTAAAAGAAAGAAAAAATGCGCTTTTTATACCACGTTATAAATTAAACCAACCACTTTATTACAATTTCAAAACGAAAGTGATACATTTATAGGTGTATGAAAACTTTATACCTCGGTGTTTAATTTACATAAACAAAACAGCTGTGAAGTTATATAATTCAAAGGTTATTAACCTTTGCAGACTGGAAAGATATTCTTTAAATTTACATAATAATTTCAATAATGTTTCAATGTATTTGTTTCCATGTTCTGCAAAGTGTAACAGATATAATTACGACAATCATATTGTTTAGCTCCTTTAATTAGTTAAACATATTATTAAATGTTGAAACAAATGGAGTTCATATTTATTTAGTTTAAAGAGAAAGGGAGAAGAAAAAAAACTTAATTTGCAGACTGCATACATTTTGCACATTTGACAGTTCCAGTTTGATTGTTTGTCAGCGCGTTTTCCTTCGCTAGTGAAATTTTTAAATTAAGGTTTTAGTTTTAATTTTTAGTTTAAAAATTGTTTAAAATGAAAAGTGTTTTATTAATTGAAGGAAAAATACAATTGACTGGGTGCTGAGAATGTACAGCCAAAAAATATGGCAAAAAATACAATGCATCTCAACCCTCAGTCAAATGCATGTTTCCCGCCATTTCTTCTAAGATGTTAAATGTGCAAATTAATAAAATAACTGTTTTTAAAAATTGAATTTAATTTAAAAGTGAATATTTAATTGTGGTTGATTATAAAAAAAATGTTGGGAAGCAACATGCTCCCGCCCCAAGGTGACGTGTACTTGGCTGGTTGGTGATGTGTTGTTGTTGCACGAGTTTGCTGGCCTTGGCATTCGAATCATGAGTTTTCAATCCGGAATCTCTCATCTTAACCTACCGTTGTGATTTTTCGATTTACTTTTTCCGACAGGATTCTTGTCATCTTCCTCGTTTATGAGTGAATTGGATTCAGCTCCGTATAATAGTTCATCATCGTAATTTTTATCATGAAAATTATAAAAAACAAGGTTAGTGTATGTTTCAAAAAACAAGGATAATTATAATTTAATATAGTTATCTGTTTGGTCTGAGTGTTTCGATTTCTTGATTAAGGATTGAATTTCAATTTAAATTAGGGGTTGAATGACAAGGTGGTAATTTGTTTTATGATATGGGCATTAGGGTTCAATATTTTAAGGTAATGTTTATACGTTTTATTAAGTTTATGAGATTAGGGTAGTTAGTTAGTAATTCACTTTCTGTTCATAAGAGTTCATTCTTAAATGTATTATATTCTTAATAGGGTATTGATTGTTAATTTCGGATATATTCTAACTCGACGGGTTCGTTATCGGCAAAGGGGATAGTTTTGTTATTGGCCGTTTGAGTATCGACCTTTCGGTTTTGATTGTCACGACGCGAGTCAAACCGTCTGTTCCGGGGTGTAGTTCGAGCACACGAGCGAGTGACCATAATGAAGGTGGCAAATTGTCGTCCTTGACTATGACAATGTCCCCAACACTAATGTTTGGTTTTTGTCGAAGCCATTTTGGACGTTGCTGGAGCAAGTGAAGATAGCTGTTACTCCATTGCCTCCAAAAGTCTTGTGTCATTTTTTGAATATGTTTGTATTTATCCAGATTATTTACAAACTTCTCTGAATGGTTTCTATCAGGTAACAGGTTGAGTGGACCTCCTATAAGAAAATGTCCTGGGGTCAAAACTGTGAGGTCATTTGGATCAGATGTCATTGGACAGAGGGGTCGTGAGTTGAGACAAGCCTCTATCTGACTTAATAGAGTTGAGTACTCTTCGAAGGTTAGTTTTGTGGTGCCAATCGTTCTTTTAAGATGGTGTTTAAGTGATTTGACACCTGCCTCCCAGACACCACCAAAATGTGGTGCTAATGGGGGATTGAAATGCCATGTGGTGTATAGCGAGGAGAGTGTTTTTGATACTGTGGATGATCATTCAGATGTTATAAACTTACTATCCTTTTGAAGCTCATTGTTTGCACCCTTGAAATTGGTGCCACAATCACTGAATAAGTTGCTACATATGCCTCGTCTGGCTGTGAATCTTCTAAAAGCTGCAATAAAAGTAGCTGAGCTCAGATCGCTGACCAACTCCAGATGAATAGCCTTTGTGGATAGGCATACAAACACAGCAATGTAGCCCTTTGTGAATTTGTTGCACCTACCCTTCCACATTTTTATTTCTAAGGGTCCAGCATAGTCCACGCCGGTGTTTGTAAAAGGTCTTGTAATTATAACACGCTCAGTAGGTAGACTTCCCATAAGTTGCGTCTGCATAATAGCATTGTGTCTATGGCATCTAACACATTTAAAGATTGTGGATTTGACTAATCTTTTTAAATTGGTTATCCAGTACGTATTCCTTATTTCAGCCATCATCAGTTGCTGTCCTCCATGTAAGGTGCGTTGGTGAACATCACATGCTACTAGTTTGGAAAAATGATGGTTATCTTGAAGTATGATTGGATGCCTTTGACTGTAGGGAAGATAAGAATTTTGAAGTCGTCCACCTACACGTAAGACACCATTTGAGTCAAGGAAAGGGGTTAAGTTTAAAATTCCACTTCCCTTTGGTAAAGTGACCGATTGTTTTAATGCATTTATTTCTTCTGAGAAAAGTTCTCTTTGTACTAATTGAATTATTTTAATATGAGATGAGTTAAGTTCCTCGATTGTGAGTGGATGATTATCTAATCCTAGTTTTGATTGTAATTTTGTTTTTAATTTTAAGTTTGTTATGTACCGTCTCCATATGGAAATGCTACGAATAAGCCTTCTAAGATTTGAGACCCTTTTTAAAAACTCGTTATCTATTGCAGCACAATAAGCTGTTATATGAGAAAAATGTGATAATATTCTCTTTAAGTTGTCGTTGTAGAATGAGTTTGTATTCTTTTTGTTCTCCTGTTTTGTTTCTTGTTCGGTTTCAACAATATTGACTACTGAATGATCTTGTGGGTTGAAATCCTTCAGAAATGTTGGCCCATGCCACCACATTTCATTTTTAACTAGTTGTTCAGGATTGGATCCTCGGGATCCTAGATCTGCTGGATTATCCTTCGTTCCCACGTGATTCCGACAGTCGACACCTGTCAAGGATTGTATTTCGCTGACTCTATTAGCCACAAAAGTTGTACGTATTGAGGGACTACCTTTTATCCATGCTAAAGTGATCATAGAATCAGTCCACGCATAAGTTTTGCAGACTCCAAGTTGCATTGCTCTTATAATTCTTTTCAGAAGCTTAGATAAAAGAAGTGCCGCACTTAGTTCTAGTCGTGGCAGGGAGATGGATTTGACTGGAGCGACTCTGGTCTTGGATGCGATTAAGTGTATGTGCTCCTTGCCATTCTTTGTAATGCGTATGTATATCACTGCTGCGTAAGCCTTCTCTGAGGCATCACTAAAGCCATGCAGCTCGACTTCAGATGAGACTTCATAATCTATCCATCGTGGTATTTTTAATTCGGAAAGTTTGTTCAAACTATTACGAAGATCTGTCCAAGATCCTTCTATATCTTGTGGAATAGGTGTATCCCAAGATAGGTTTCTAGTCCAAAGCTGTTGGAGAATCATTTTTGCCTTAACGACACAAGGAGATATCCATCCCAATGGATCGAAAAGACGGGCGATGTCTGCTAGAACGGATCGTTTTGTGAAGCTGGTGGTTTCAGGTAAGTTAATTTTAAAGCTAAAGTAATCTTTACTTGGATGCCACTGAATCCCCAATGTTTTGATAGCATCAGTAGATTCGAAATCAAGAGGAAGATTTATTTCTCTGTCACATTCTGGGATACTTTCCATAAGTTGTGGTGAGTTGCTAGCCCATTTTCTAAGAGAAAAACCGGCATCCTTTAACGTTGACAAGATGTCTTTCTGCAACATCATTGCTTCCTTTTCGCTATCCGATCCATATATGAAGTCATCAACAAAGAAACCTTCCATAATGGCTTTTGTAACATGAGGTAGACTGTGCTCAACGTCTTCAGCTAATTTTTGCAAGGTGCGCACGGCTAGAAAAGGCGCTGATGCGGTTCCAAACGTCACTGTATTCAGGTAATAGCATTTGATGGGTTCATTGGTGGCTGATCTCCATAAAATAATTTGATAAGGTATGTCATCTTTAGCCATCCAAATTTGCCGATACATTTTAGTAATGTCCGCAACCAAAGCAATTTTGAAACTTCGCCATTTTGCAATCAGATCAATAATATCTAGTTGTAGACGAGGTCCTACCATAAGACATTCATTTAGTGAAATTCCATTTGATGTTTTGCAGGATCCATCAAATACCACACGAAGTTTTGTGGTAGTACTGGATTCTTTTATGACAGCATGATGTGGAAGATAATAAGAATATTCTGGATTTATTTCATCTTCCATTTTTACTTCATTCATATGACCTAAGGTAATGTATTCATTCATACACTCTACATATAGTTTTTTAAAGTTGTTATTTGATTTCATACGTTTTTCAATTTGTAGAAATCTTGCCATTGCAGCACGCTTTGAATTGCCTAATAATGGTTTTTTGTTGTTTTTAAACGGAAGACGTACCTCGTATCTTCCATCGGATCTTCTCTTGCAGGTGTTTCTGAAGTGTTCTTCGCAAATCGTTTCTTCTAGAGTAAATATTCTCTGGTCAAGTTTTCTTCGATTTCCCAAAATTTGGTGAGTTGAAAATCCAATTGGGTATGATGGCTCTGTATAGTAATTGAATTTTGCCTTGAATGAATAATTCCTGTCAGGATCCAACCTAATTCTGTCAATTGGGCTACAGGAGTTCCTTTATTCCCTTTAACTACACCATCCAAGATGATTGTAGAATACACATCGGCACCTATCAAGAGATCAATTTTTCCTGGAATGTTATTGTTTGGATCTGCGAGCAAAAGATTTGATACGTGCATAAAATCAGTGACATCAAATTTTTGAGAAGGTAAAGTTGAAGTTAAGCTGCTAAATACAAGTGCCTTGACATCAATACAAAAATCAGGATTGTTCAAAGAGAAAAGTGATAAATTGACTATATGTTTTGATGTACCAGTTTCTGTGTTTCCTAACCCCTTCACCATAGCATGACTTCTGTGTTTTTTAAGTTTCAGAAGCTGAGTAGCGTTTTCAGTAATAAACGTGGCTTGGGAACCTGGGTCTATAAGAGCCCTTAGAATGTGTTGAGTTCCATCTGGCTTAAATACCTTAACAAGTGCAGTAGCTAGTAATGCTTCAGATTGCATTTGATTGAAATGGGTATTGTAATTGATTGGTCGTTCATTAGAACATCGTGGTTGTTGTTCTATATTCAGTGAATCTTGAATGGATTGATTATTCTGTTGAATAAAGTGCGCTTGTGTATTTTGTTGACCATATTGTTTTGAATATGGTGAATTTTGGTGAAATGTGTTTGAATTTTTGTTAGGTTGATATAAATTTTGTGACTCAATATGTAAAAGTGTATGATGTTTGAGTCCACACTTGTAGCATCGATTAGAGCTGTTGCAAGCTGAAGCATGATGGTCGTAACCTAAGCAATTGGAGCAAATAGCATGTTTCTTTGCGACTTCAGTACGAGTCTTAACATCCATGCTTATGAACCTTTTGCAATGGCGAGTGCTATGAGGTAATTTACAAATGCGACAAAGGAATTTTTTGTTTGAGTTCTCTGGTTGCGTGTGATGGGTTAGTTGAAAGTTTTTCCGAAAGGAACTTGCCGGCCCAAGGTTTTTTGAACTTTCAGTCATACCCAAAATGTTCTCTAGTGAGCTGAAACGACCTTCTATGAATGATAAGAAGGTTTTCCAGTCAGGAAGCGATTTTGATGCACCTAATTTACTTTTCCAATCTTTTTGGGTTTGGTACGGCAATTTCTGAAATATGATGAAAATTAATATGCTATCCCACATATCTACAGGAATTTCCAAGTTTGCAAGTGCATGCACACATTCGACACTTTTATCGTGCAGTGATTTCAAAGCGGCAGCATATTCAATATTAACCTTTTTTTGTTCTGTTAAGTTTTTAAGATGGGTGTTAACTAGTTTTCGCTTATTTTGAAACCTTTCAGTTATAATCTGCCAAGCTGACTCATAACTTTTGGTTTCAACGGGAAGATGTTGTATAAGACGTGCAGCATCACCCGTTAGAGAAGTTTTGAGATATTGCAACTTTTGAATGTCTGCAAGATCTTCATTTTTATTTATTAAATTATCAAAAAGATTGTAAAATTCAATCCAATCTTCGAAATTCCCACAAAAGGGTCTGATTTGAATACGTGATAGACGCACATCTGAGTGACCAGACCTTGTAGTATTTAAATTGTTGTTAGAACAATTGAAGGCATTAGCATCTAACGAAATTGTGGCTCTTTCTGCTATGAGTTTATCTTTGTCGTCATTAATGACACCAATATGTTTAAAATAAATGAGTTTAATTTTCAAAAAAATTTCATCTGTATAGTACTTCTCCTTCGTTGTATCAGAAGCACTATTTACGATGACCGCGTGGTCTTTCTTAGTTCGCGCAAAAGAATTTTCTACCTCTTTAAGGCACGCGTTCACGAACCCCTTTGATTTACGCGACGCGCTTTCTTTCAGGTAGTCTTCATAACCACTGGACATCTCAGCTAGTGCTAAAGTCTGTCCTTCTATAAGTTTTTGTAATTTAGACATGATGCCAGAATTTAACGATTCAAAAATGTGTTAGTTAAATTTCTAAGTTATTTAAAGTAATATTTTATTCAGTATTTTAATTAACTTTTCACTTTATAATTAGGGTTCGATGCTTGGACTCAAGCTCAAAGGATCATGAAATAATTTATAAATAATTTTAATATATTTTGTTCTTTATTGAAAATATATAAATTATTGCTGCGTTTTATTTTACCTTTAGATTTACCTCTATTGAAAAGGAATCCGTTAGGGTAGAAATAACTTCTTTTCCTAGTGGTAGGTATACAGCTTATACGGTACTCTGGGCTCGTTACTGTCCACTAACGGCTTGGTGTCTTCTTCAAGGATTGCTGGTCCTAACTGTATTCTATCGGCTGGTTCTATCGTCTTCCTTGGACTTCTTAAACTGCTTCTTGCGTTGGGCAATTGTTTTAAAACATGCACTTTGATTTTTTATAATTGTCTTTTGTTTGCACTTTGTGCCACTTTTTGTTAAATGTTTTTTATTATTTTTTTTTACACACTTTTTTAAATATTCTTAGGTTCTTTTTTTTTAAAACTCGAAGGACCATGTTTAGGGGCAAGATGTACCCACTAAATAAATTTATAATATAATGATGTTTAGGGGCAAGATGTACCCACTAAATAATTTATAATATATATTTTAATTATTTTACGAATTGAGATTCTCAGTACGTTAAGGTGTCGTACTGTATTTAAAAGAAAGAAAAAATGCGCTTTTTATACCACGTTATAAATTAAACCAACCACTTTATTACAATTTCAAAACGAAAGTGATACATTTATAGGTGTATGAAAACTTTATACCTCGGTGTTTAATTTACATAAACAAAACAGCTGTGAAGTTATATAATTCAAAGGTTATTAACCTTTGCAGACTGGAAAGATATTCTTTAAATTTACATAATAATTTCAATAATGTTTCAATGCATTTGTTTCCATGTTCTGCAAAGTGTAACAGATATAATTACGACAATCATATTGTTTAGCTCCTTTAATTAGTTAAACATATTATTAAATGTTGAAACAAATGGAGTTCATATTTATTTAGTTTAAAGAGAAAGGGAGAAGAAAAAAAACTTAATTTGCAGACTGCATACATTTTGCACATTTGACAGTTCCAGTTTGATTGTTTGTCAGCGCGTTTTCCTTCGCTAGTGAAATTTTTAAATTAAGGTTTTAGTTTTAATTTTTAGTTTAAAAATTGTTTAAAATGAAAAGTGTTTTATTAATTGAAGGAAAAATACAATTGACTGGGTGCTGAGAATGTACAGCCAAAAAATATGGCAAAAAATACAATGCATCCCAACCCTCAGTCAAATGCATGTTTCCCGCCATTTCTTCTAAGATGTTAAATGTGCAAATTAATAAAATAACTATTTTTAAAAATTGAATTTAATTTAAAAGTGAATATTTAATTGTGGTTGATTATAAAAAAAATGTTGGGAAGCAACAGGCGTTTTTGTGCAACTTTGTGCCACTCAAAAAATTTTAGTGTCCTCTTGTTCGTTCTTGCTTTACTTCTCCCACCAAAAATAGTCTACAGCTGCCGTCTGTTAAATTTCGTTGCAGGAACAGTCTGGAATTTGTGTTTCTTCTTTTAAAGCTGTTCGCCAGTGTTGACGTTGTTGTTATTACCAAATTCAGTTTTGGAGTTGCTACTTCTTGCAACATCAGTGTTGGCGTTGCTACTTTTCGCAACAGTTCCCCCCGGTACGAGAATTCCTGGTAGGGTTGTTGTTGTACCATTATCTTCTTCACGAACTTCTAGCTTAGCCAATTTCACTGCAGGCCGGTCGAAAATTCCTGCGTTGGTCTGAATTATAGCACTGCGAACTTGTCCATCTATTGAAGTCTTAACAGCAATTACCTTTCCTTTTGGATAATTGTTTCTTGGAAGGTCTTTATCTATAATGATAACAATGTCTCCAATCTTCAGTGGTTGCAAGGGATCGTATGGTGAAAGTCGTCTTATAGAACTTGAAGCATTAACTCGAGGTAGAAGATTATTTGAATTTTTATTATGTTTCTTGAGACTTATTATTTCTTCGTTATACACGTCCATTTGAGCTATTCTGAATAAAATTATCTCAGCTTCTTTTAGTTCATCACATGATAAAATTCCATTAGTTGGTAAATTAGGTTGAAGTTTTAGTTTTATATTTAAGTATCTATAAACGTATGCGGTGGTTCTTAACAGTCTATTCCATTGAGAAAATCTTTTCAAATCGATCAGCGGTTGTTTAGTTTGATGAACACATAAAAGTTCTTCAGCTATTTCTGTTATCGATGAAACATTTTTCGGCCACTCGTCTTCCTTTTTCATTAAAAAATCAGGACCCTGAAACCATCGGTCACCGTATTCCAGCTTAGGTGGTCTTATCCATTTGGTTGCGTCATCAGCAACGTTTAGTTTTGATGGTACATATCGCCAGCTGCCGTTTTTGTCAATATCTTGAATTTCTGCAACTCTGAATGCAACAAACTTATTGTATCGATGAGGATTTCCCTTTATCCAACCTAACACTGTCTTAGAATCAGTCCAGAAATATAATTGACTTACTTTTGCTGACAGTTCATCGACTAATCTTTGAGCAAATCTGCAACCGAAGTTTTATCGGGGCAATTTTCGTTTCTGCTCCTAAAAGTGAACATTCAACTTGTGTTCCGCTGCTTATCCGAATGAACGCTACGGTTGCACAAGCTTGTTCCCCCGCATCCATAAAAATATGTAGCTGTGCCGTAGATCCATTCCAATTCGGAATATGCTTCAAAATGCATCTTGGTATACGACATGTTTCAACTTGTGGAAGTACCTTAAGCCATTACTTCCATGCTTCGAATTGGTCATCATTAATCAGAACGTCCCAGTCGATTCGGCTGCGCCAAATACCATATCTTGCAACAAAATCTTCAGATAAACCATAAAATGAGCAATTAACCCCAACGGATCATAGATGGACATAAGGATGCGAAGAATTTACCTTTATTGTAACGTAAAGAGAATGTGTATTCATCACTCTTCAGCAACCACCACATGCCAAGTACTTTCTCGATAGAAGAATCCGTGTTCGGGTTCAAATCAATACAGTCATCAGTTGCTTTTGTATTAAGCGCCTTCATTATCACCGAGGAATTAGATTTCCAATTTCTGATTTCAAAGCCAGCCTTAGAATGTACTGTTGTGACTTCCTTTGCTAATTGGATAGCTTCAGCTTCGTTGTCCACACTCTCTAAGAAGTCATCAACGTAATGGCTTTCCAAAATACTTTTTACTGCTCTTGGATAATCGTCTTTATATTTCAGAGCATTGCGATTCTTTATATATTGCGCGCAACTGGGAGAGCAGGTGGCGCCGAAAGTCATAACCTGCATCACGTAGGTGTCTGGTTCATCATTTGCGTTGTCCCGCCAAAGAAATCTTAAGACATGTTGATCCTTTTCAGGAATTTTTACCTGGTGGTACATTTCCTTGATGTCGCCGCAAATACAAATTTTCTTTTCTCTGCTACGAATCAGAACACCCAGAAGCGATGCATTCCAATCAGCTCCTTTCATCAGTAGCGTATTTAATGAAACTCCATCAACCGTGGCAGCGGCATCCCAGACAATCCGTATCTTACCCGGTTTATTTGGATTGCGAACCGGAAATATTGGTAGATACCAAACTCTCTCATGATGTTGTTTCAGCTCTTCATTGGTCAGCTTTCGAATATATTTTTTCTGTTCATAATCTTTTATTTGTTGTTTTACATTTGCTCTTAGCTGTTGGTCACCCTCCAAACGTTTTTCAAGACATCTCATCCAACGAAACGCCATCAGTTTGCTATCTGGCAATTTAAACTTTTCATATCGCCACAAAAGTCCAGTTTCGTATCGGTTATCTAATTGGGTCGTAGTATTGCTCAGAATACATTTGGCTCGATCTTGTTCTTGTGTATTTTTGAAGTCACTAGGTTCTACTATCCCCAAGTTGTCTATTGAGATGAACTCTTTTACCATTTCGTGAAGCTTCATATCTGCGGCTTGTTGGCATTCACAGATTTGGAAGTTGTTGTCGAAGTTATCTGCCTCTTTACTTTCTTTTTTGTCGAGTATCGAGAATATGCACCAGCCTAGTCGACATTTCGCTGCAATTGGATCACCTTCGTTGGCTTCTAGTATTTTTGTAGGAACCGCTACATGCCAGTTTCGAAGCCCAATTAGTATACCAGGATTTGCATTTACGTAAGAAGTCACTGGCAAATTCCTTAGATGAGAATATCTTTCAGATACATATCCATAATTCAATGACTGTTTTGGTAAGTTCAATGCTTGGACGGTTCTTACGTTTGACATTCTATACCATTCAGCATTTTCTTGGATTCCAGATATATTTACTTCGACCACTCTGGAACACTGTTCCTGTCTAGACATAGTGCCACTCCACTTCAAACACAGTGGCGTATTTTCTCCTTCTAATCCCAGTTGGTTTGCAATTTCCTCATTCAATAAAGTACTAGAGGATCCTTCATCTAGGAATGCATAGGTCTTTATTTGATTGCCATTGTGAGACAAGAACACTGGTAAAATTCTAAAAAGTATCGAAGCGGAAGCAGAATGAATCATACTTATTTCGCTGTTATTATTGTTGCTGCCTGACTGCTGGTCGGAATTATGCAACAAAGGATGATGTTTCTTGTCGCAATTTATTTCTGTGCATGCAATTGGTGCCCAACATTTGAATGGATGCCTTTTGAGACACTGTCTACAAAGGTTATTTTTTCTTAACAAGTCCCATCTACCGGCAACATCGCATTTAAGAAATTGTTTGCAGACTGAAACAGCTTTACAATCTTCTTGGCATACTGGACATTTCTTGGGAATAATCATCGATGTTCTTTTGTTTGAAATCTTGGGCGTTATATCGTCGTGGACATAAAGCTCTTCTTTTCGGTTTCTGGACTTATGTTGAGGCTCTTTGGTACTAAACCATGATATTGATGGCTTCGCATTACATATATCAGCAGCGATATCTTTAAGCCAGTCACCGAGCACGCAGATGTTGTCTGTATCTATCTCGGATCGCTTATGAGTAGCCCAATTCAGCTGTAATATAGGCGGCAACTTATCGACAAGCTCTGTCATCAGATTTGGGTTTCGCATGTAATTCTGGAGTCCCGATTGTTCCATTGTAGCACACAGATTTCTCACAGCCACAGCATATTCAATGATCGTTTCCATGCGTTCAACTTTAGGTGACGTCATTCTTTGAATTTTTTCCATGTAATGTTTCATAATAATCTCTGGCCTACCAAAATATTGCCTGAGTGTGTCGATTATCTCAGGAACACAGTCAGATGATGTTAACATAGCTTCGACGACATCTCTCGCTTTTCCTCGCAAACAGCGTTGCAGACGCATTAAATTTTCATTTTTTGTGAAGCCACACGCTTCTGTCGTTTGTTGTAAACTGCTTATAAACACAGGCCATTCACCTGGTTTTCCATAAAAAATAGGTAGATCCTTAGCTACAACCTGTCTTGAGGCGATTTGATGCGATGATAAACAAACAGCTTCGCGAGATGCAAGAGGCTCACAGATTTTCTTGACCTGATGTTCTTCTTTTTTCTTAATTGGCAATTTGCCCAAGTTCTTTTCGACGACGTTATTTTGAAAAACATTAAAGTTTGACTTACCGCACGGTTGAATTATACTTTCCTGTTGGGTAGCCTTTTCCAATTCGTCGTCTGACATTTCGTCTAAAAGATCGTGGCGCCTTCCAAGCAACTCTTGTTGTTTTTGTAGAAGAAGTGCTTCCTCCTCAAGCATTCGCATTTTGATCCTGATCCTTTCAGATCGTGTTTTGGAATGGGTTGATGTTGCGGCTGATGTCTGCCTTCGTGATTCTTGTTGAGTTTGCGACTGCAGACAAACAACGCATCTCCAATCTTCGATCGCTGCTACTTCATCGCCGACCTCAGCGCATTGGTAATGAATCCATTTCTTGCACTTTGTGCACTCCACCATTCTCTCCTCAGTGTATTCTGCATTGCAGACAGGACAATTTTGTCCAACCACTGTCTTGGTTGATGTAGACATTATTTATAAAATTTTTTAAGAATGTTGAAAATTTATTAACAAGAAATAAAGACTAAACTTTTGAAGTATATAAAACAAATTACTTTATTATCAAAAATAAGCAAAAGGCGTTTTTGTGCAACTTTGTGCCACTCAAAAAATTTTAGTGTCCTCTTGTTCGTTCTTGCTTTACTTCTCCCACCAAAAATAGTCTACAGCTGCCGTCTGTTAAATTTCGTTGCAGGAACAGTCTGGAATTTGTGTTTCTTCTTTTAAAGCTGTTCGCCAGTGTTGACGTTGTTGTTATTACCAAATTCAGTTTTGGAGTTGCTACTTCTTCCAACATCAGTGTTGGCGTTGCTACTTTTCGGAACATACATCGTTACGTTGAATAAATAAGTACTCATAAAATATAGTGTTGTTGCATTTGTTCTTGGGCCGGCAACACATTCAGTATGTCGGACATTGAATTTATATGAATTATATGTTTGTTTCTCTAATGATTCTCTGTTCGTTTGCCTTGACGCGGGTAGGTTTTATTCTTACATTTTTGATTGTGTTGTATCTATATGTGTACTTATTGAAAGTTGTGTATGAGAAAATTTGTTGCAAACCAAATGACCTTTTCTTCTCTTAATCCCCATGGTTTATTGACCTGAAGGGACAGGCTACGTATAGCTTGAACCAATTCAGTTGGCCAACGGTCGGTTGCGCAGAGAGAGGATTTAAGAGAACAAAAATGGTGCGCAAGATATTTAATGAGTAAAGATTTTTCCTTAAATCTTACAGTGCCTAACTCAACTTTGCTTTGACAAATAGTTTAGGGATTATTGTTTATTTCTATGTTTTATGATTTGTGCCTTAGCAACAGAAAGGTTCCGGGGGCCTTATGTTTATATTTATTTTATGGTGTTAGTGTTTATTTGATATATGTATTTATTAGTTGTTGACCTGTGGGGTTTTGGGATTAATTGTAGATTAGTGTTAAAAAAGGAGACAAAGAAGATATTAACAATTATAGACCAATCAGCTTAATTTCGACAATATATAAACTGTTTTCAAAAGTACTATTCAAAAAAGTCAAAATCTCACTAAATTTCCAACAACCAAGGGAACAAGCTGGCTTCAGAGAGGGCTTCTCAACAACTGACCACCTACAGACAATAAATCAATTAATAGAAAAATATAACGAATATGAAAAACCCCTCTACCTCTTATTCATCGATTTTAGCAAAGCGTTCGACACTGTAGAGCACAAAAGTATATGGACAGCATTGAAGAACCAAAATATTAATTCGACATTCATACAGACAATTAGAAGCATATACAAGAACAACAAGGCGAAAGTAAAAACGGACAAAATCGGACGAGATTTTAACATCGAAAGAGGAGTAAGACAAGGAGACCCCATTTCTCCACCCCTGTTCTCTGCAGTATTGGAAGAAATTTTTCGAAATCTCAACTGGACACAGAAATATGGAATAAATATATGGGGAGAGAGACTCAACAACCTAAGATTTGCAGATGATATTGTTTTAATTTCCGATACACCAGACGATTTACAACAGATGTTAATCGACCTTTCTACTGAAAGTAAAATACACGGACTTTCAATAAATCTTAACAAAACCAAAGCAATGACGAACCATATAAGGAAAGACATCTTATTTCAAAATGAAAAAATAGACTATGTTGATGACTATATCTACCTTGGACAACTGAAATCTTTCACGCAGCAAGAAGACAAAGAAATAAAAAGACGAATAACTAATAGCTGGAAGCAGTATTGGAATATTAAACAAATTCTCGACTCAAAACTTGGCAAAGACACGCAAAAACACATCTTAGACTCAACAATACTTCCGGTAATGACATACGGTTTGCAAACTATAGGACTTACTTCAAAATCTCTTGAGAGCATCAGGATATGTCAAGCAAAAATAGAAAGGCGACTACTTAACATAAGAACTGTGCAACGAATAAGAAACGATGAAATAAGAAGACGAACAAATATTACAGACGCAATTCAAAGAATAAAACAATTGAAATGGAGCTGGGCAGGTCACATCTCAAGAATACAAGACAACCGATGGACAAAAATAGTAACGAAATGGACTCCACCACACGAAGTAAGACCAAGAGGAAGACCAAGAAAGAGATGGATGGACGATCTAACACAATTCAACAATAACTGGTATAATGACGCAAAAAATAGAGTTATATGGACAACAATGGGGGAGGCTTATACCAGACTGACTTAAATCGAAAACAAAATACCTAAACGAAAATTTAATGAAAATTATATTATTTATTTAAATCAAAGGTTAAGAAAAAATATAGAAAAGATAGAAATTGAAAATAAAGAATAATATTGTAGACAAAAATCATAATATATATATATTGTAAAAGAAAAAAGACGAAGGAAAATGAAAATATGTAACTTTAAATTATCATTATATTATATGCACGAAATGTATTTCAAAGAACTTAAAGGTAAATAAAGCTTATAATAATAATAATAATAATAGTGTTAATTAGTTAGATTAGTGTTTACGAGTTTGAATAATTTTTACCTACAAGTTTTTAAGAATTTATTTTACCTTAAAATAATTATTATAAATTTGTACTTCAGAGAAATAAATATTAAACATAATAATAATATAAAAACAATATAAATAAGAATAATATAATTTAAGTAATAAATGTTCATTTACATATACTTAGTTTTAAGAACTAATGTCGCTTTCATAGTCGGTTGAAGAATCGTCACCTGGATTAATTATAATTGAATCCGAAATTGTGTCCCACGTCAGGTCGTGAGAAAAGTATTCTTCCTCAGTTCTTATGGCTTTCTCACAAACTTTTCGCCAGTCTTCAGCCGTTATTTTTGAAAATTCTTCCTCTGTTAATTTTTGAACATCCAATAAATTGAATGTTGTGTTTCGTGAACCTACTCTTGCCTTGACAGTTGCCCAAATATTTTCGATGGAATTGAGATCTGGATGATAGGGTGGTAAACGTAGAACCTCATGTCCCATGCCGTGAATGCTTATGCTTTGGGTTGTGTGTAGCTCGGTGTCGTTTTATTACCTCATACAGTTCAAGTTTCAACATCTGTATAGTATGCGGAATATTGTTTTCGGTTAGCCATTGTATCATCTCGGATTTCTTGCTAGCAGAAGTAATTTGTTTTTCTTCTAATTTATTGTGAAGGTTCCTCCAAGTTATTCAAAACTTGTTCTTGGATCCATTTGCAGAAATTTTCCAAGTTCATGTCGTCGTGATAGTCTCCCGTTTTCGTTCCAGATTTGAATAAAAGTAAGGAGTTTTTCACAAAACCTTTTTCACCACATGCATGCGCCATTATTACACTCTTTCCCTTTGAAATTGGCGTCTTCAACCCACTGCTACTGTCACCAGTCCAAGCCCGTGGCCTTGTATGTGAGCTATGAATATAGCTTTCGTCCAAATAAATGATCATATTCTTTTGTTCTGTATTCCGGATTTTTCTCAGATACTTCACTCGCATGAGTTTAATATCATTTCTTTCACAGAGAAGTTTGCGGTTGTTTTGAGTTTTTTTTGTAGCTAAATCCGTTTCTTCTTAGAATCCTGTTGAGAGACGTAATACTTAAGTTAAACTCCAGATCTTCCTCTCGTTGTTTCAACATTTTTAAGGATATCATCATTTTTTCCTCCTGGTGGAAGTTGTCCATTATACGCCGAATAGCTGCGATGCCAAATTCGTCTAGTCCAGTTTTCCACTTCGTATGCTTAACTTTTTTATTTGGTGACTGCACAACTCCTGTCTCTTCGTATTCCTTAATAATCCTTCTGATTGAACGTTCAGAAATTCCACTAGTTTCCACTGTTTGCGTTGTTGCGTAACTTACAGGATTTTCAAGAAACGAATTCTTTGCTTCTTTCAGTTTAAACGAAACACTCTTCTTCGCTTCAGAAAAGTATCTGATTAGTTTTTATTTTAACAAGTCTATTTATAACAAACTATGTACATATTATCTTACAGTAAATAACCTTATCTATCTTATGGAAACGTTATCGCTTCGTCCCAACAAAAGGTCGGTGGTGTTATGTTTTATGACTATGAGTATTTTATCTGTGCGTATCTTCAGCTATGCGCTATCATAAGATTGTTTTTCTTAGAATAGTGGACTGTATATTGTATCTTATCTTGTGATAGCGCGCAGCTGCGCACATCTGTAAAATCCCTGTTCATTTATGAACACAGTTTGTCATTATATATCTTAACAACTTTATTACGCGCCTGGCTTCCAATAGGTTTTCCTTCTGTAAATAGATCCATTAAAATTTCTTTTAAATGTATTTCAATGTATTATTCTTGGTTGCTTTTTTAAACTGAATTGCAAAACAAAGCAAATATCAGTTAAATACGTTAATTCCCTCTGATGCAAAAATTCATTCTTAAAAACTCGTTGGTAAAAATTGTTCAAACTCGTAAACACTAATCTAACTAATTAACACTAATCTACAATTCATCCCAACCCCACAGGTCAAAAAAAAAAAATATATCAAAATACACTAACGCCATAAAATCAATATAAACACAACGCCCCCGGAACCTTTCTGTTACCAAGCCACAAATCATAAAACATAGAAATAAACAATAATCCCTAAACTTTTTGTCATTAATCCTATGTCGCAGCTTGCAGGTAGTTTTTCTTGTCTAACCCAATTGCATTTTGCAATAGACTTATTTTTTTATTATAGGTGCACTGAAATTTGTCCCACTAATAAAAACAAAAGTTATTAATTTTATTTTTTCGAAGTGAGCGAAGCTATAAACAAAACTCACCCTCCTAAGTGCTTCGATCGCAGCAGTGTCATTGACAACAACGCCGGCATGTACATCTTTTTTTTCTTCTTTTCAGTGATTTTTCTGTCTCTTTAAGAATTAAAGAGTAGAGCAAATAAATTTAAAGAGACCTGCGCAGTAGAATTGCCAACTGAATTGGTTCAAGCTATAACAGGCTCGACGAAAGTTTTCGAGTGGTCGGGAGAAAACTTGCCTCGCAAAAAAACAAAAAAAGGAGCCGGTCGCATTCATATTTCATTGTTTTAACTTCGGTAAAGAGTTTTACATGTCATGTATATGCAAATGTATGTGTGTACATTTATTAAAGATACATGCCGTTCGGAAACGTGTGGTACGTCCCACGACCTGATACTAATATCACAGATAATTATATACAGATGTCGCATGCCCATAGAAAAAAACTGACATATGAAAATGAAAATCTTCATTTGAAAGAGCTTTTAAGAAAGCTGTTTTCAATTTATTATTTTAAGATTATGTGAGAAGTGCTTTTTCTCTTTAAAATTTGTGCTCTCTGAATTCACGAATAAAATCTATTTCGTCTGTTGCTCTTGCGTATTCAACTCTGTGTCTGTATTCTTCGTTTTTTTGTTTAATACCGCCAGACCCTTTTTTTTTAAATAGATTTGTTATGGACACAAGAACACAAGATACCTACATTTTTCATAGAGGGATCTTGGCAAGAAAAAATTGTATTTTGTGTGTTTATCTGGGAATCTAATGCAATTTTGTTCATAAAAAGGACACTTATTTAGATATTTTGTTGCATTTAGAAGCAAATTAGGAACTTATGTAGGTATGTCAAAGCCTTTGGATGCATTTGTGAAATAATATTATTCTCTATCTTTTTTAGGTAGGTATACCTATTTGTTCTTTGCAATTCCCATACAAATTATTCTAATTTCGTTGCTCAATTTTGTCTATCAGAGCCAAAAACAGAAACAGTATTGTTTGTTACTCCTAGTCCTAGTTGCTACATACATACATATGTAGATACATAATGTACGTATTTTGCAATCACGTTCATGAGGTTATGATGACACCTGCAGGCAGGAAGGTTGGTTTTATTTGATTTGGTGCGATCTTTTGATGATGGCGAAAATAACGTGGTTGACTTTTTTGGGTTTGATAAAAATAAAAAAAAATCTGAAAAAAATAGTTAAATTAAAACTTCAATTTGAAGTAGGGCGACAAACAAAAAGAAAATAAAGTCCTAAGAAATTGTGGATACAGATACAGATTTTTTACGGGTTAGTTACCTATTTATTTAATACCACCTACTTAATTAAGAGGTTGTATGGTTATGATAGGTTGTAGGTAGGTACCTATGTTTGTATGAAAAAACGCAACCAGAAGAATAACTGTAGGTACGAGAATATACATTGTAGATACATACCTACGTATAGTACATACAATTTTTCAAAAACGTATGCCTAGGAATTCATTGTGTTTGTGAAAATTTATTAAAAGGTGACAATTTTCTAGTTATCAATTAGATACAAACATACAAATTAGCTGGTTAAAGCTAACGATAAAATTTAAACGAATCGAAAGATGGTTTTTTAAGACAAAAAAAGCGTGCGGATAACTTCGAGTTTCGGTTTGGAATAATTTTATTCTTCTTCTTGTTTTTCATTTTTACAATTTAATATGGCCGAATGGGCGGGAAATTCAAATTTTAGACCAAATTTAAATAGTTATTAGTAAATTTTATTGTTTTAATTAATTCATTTTGACTTTTAAAATTGTTTGCATCGTCAAAACATCTTTACTGTAGCAGAAGTTAATTTATAAATGTTACGAATTGTCAAATGAAACAATTTATACCTAAGTACTACAAATTTCAAAATTATTTCATTTCAGTATAAATAAGAAAACGTAGTATGTATGTACATACTAAGGTACATAAGAACGGTTTTTCTGTTTTCTATTTTTTTTTTGTAAGTGAAAAAATAATGATAGTGTTAATAAAGAAAAAAGGAGCATTTTTTTAGCTTTTCTGCTCTTAGCCTATTCCATATAAAATGTCTGAAGCATTTATACTGTTAATTGCGTATTTGCTTAGTTCACCCACCCTTCATCCCATTTTACATTTATTATTTTTACAAACCATTTTTAGTTTTTCATAGATACTGTTTAATTCTTAAATGTTTCAAGCATTCACTAAGTTCTGTAGCTTCTTATTTGTATATTAAGGTTTTAAGTTTTTCTAACGTTCTTGTCATTTACAAATTTTGAGAGAAAAATAATTACCAAGAAGTTGACTGTATATAAAGTCGTGCGTACGGCATTCATTCTTATTGTCAAACCAATTTGAAAAATATGTTATGTTAGTAAGTTACTAAGTTAAAAAATAGGATTTCGCTAATTTTAAACGATTTTATCATCTTACTATCTCTAAACATTTTACTTAAGTTAAAATAACAAACTGTTTACTTTAACTTTTAGTAATTTACTAAATTAATATGAAATCTGTCATTTTCCTCAAACAAAATCTCTAGGCAATTTTAGAAGAGTTAAATTGTGTTTTTTTATTTCGATTCGTGTGTTTTCGGAAAACGAATATTTTGATATAGGTACATATGTATGTATGTATATGATTGAAGACCCAGCTTTATGGAGAATTTTGCTCCAGAAATAGGTTTGACAAGATAACAGATCGGCCTTTAGTTGAAAAACTTAAAGATCCAAGATCGAATTATAAGCCGTAGTCTTCCGATTGCACCCGAATTTCAAGTACATACTATTTACATTACACTTTCTTGGAAGAAGACTGGAATGGTCCAATCCAAAGTGCCGAAATAATATAAAAAATATTTCGAAAAAAGTTGTCAAAAATAAAAAAATAACTAAATAAATTTAAGGTAGTCCTTTTGACTTTTGGACATTTCAAACTATTTGGTCCGTTCCCCAGATTTAGTTTAGTTTGGTTTGTTAATTTTAACGAACTGTCATGATTTAAATGTGTTCAAATGCACCGTTTTTGATAAAAGGGAATTACTCTATTACTAGTTAGTAAAACGGAAAAAAAGGTTTAAAAATTTCGAAGAGTTAGTAAATTACTAAAATTTTAACAAATTGCTAACTAATAAAATGCTAAGCCCTTAATAAAATGTTGTTTAAAATGTTGCTCCTATGTTTCTACCATTACGTGTGAAAGTTTGTTTCCTATTGATAAATCATATAATCAATTTATTTATCTAATAAAATTGTATGTTGGGCTTGCATAGGTATTCATTCAACTTAATGTTGTGAAAATTTGTGTAAAAGCTGAAATAATTCTCTTCTAATAGCAACTGATTAATTTATTGTCTGTACCGCCATTCCGTCAATAATTTTTTTTGAAAATCTGTATATACGTGCCAGTTTGTAAGCTTTGGGCATATTTTTTTTTTATTTTTTCATTGTTGAAGATAAATTCGATTACCTTCCAGCTAAAAATTCCATCAGGTGGTTCTTAAAAGAAAAACAAACTTTAATCAACGAAGGTATATGAAATACTAATAATATGTGCGTTTAGCCCAGGTACGACAGAGGGCTCATCAGTCAGATGCTGTCTGCCGTACCCTTCAACATCTTACTGATGAGGGCACTGTCGTAACTGGGCGAAACCCAGTACACCGAAATTAAGGACGAAAAAAATATTGTCAAAACTCAAACCTGGATACCATAAAAATTGAACAAAAAAATATATTTTTGAAAAACCTGTCTATACTAAATGTTTGTTTAGTAGGCATAGAATACTTACATAGAATCGGGAGTGTTTACATTCCAATATTTGCAGAAATATAGATCTGTTATACCACCTACTTAATTAAGAAACAAATACTTTTGATTACAAGTAGTATTCGACAAATATGTAAAATTCAACCATATGAAAAAGATCATAAAAAAAGATATATTTATCTAGGGTTTAGTTAAAGGTATCTATAAAACTTGTTTTTGAAAATTGTAACTTCTGAAAAGCACAATCAATCATTATTTTGGTGCTATCATTAATTTTTTTCATTTTATTTGTACAATTATTTCTTCTGTGCCTGCATACCTTCCACATAAAATCAATTATTATATTTCAATAATTATTGGTATGTTATTCTTATTTTAAATTTTTGGATTAGCCGCGTATATAACAGATATTTAGCAAGTGCAATATGCAATACTGTAATCACCTCGAACGTTTCCCCAGTATATAAAAAAATTTAAATTTAATTTAAATTTAATGTTAATGTTGTGAAAACACATAATAATTGATGATGGTGTTTAAAAAGTGAATAAAAAAAATAAGTTTAAATTTTCAATAATGAGTTTTAATGATAACCTACTTAGATTTGTCTGTGTGTATGTATAGGTACATATAAAGTCTAAAGTCAAATTATGTATTTTTTTTATCAAAATTTCTGTGTTAGGCTAGGACCGCACTTGCGATTTTTCTTCGAGGCGATTAAAAAGTCGTAGTCGCTACAAATTATTGTTATGCACGCACTTACTATTTTTTTTGCCGCGCGATTATTTAATCGCGAAAAATAAAACACACTACTTCTTATGTGAGTGCACGCATTTTCTACAAATAAGTAGCGGCAGAAAAATCGCTTGAAAAAATAGAACTTGTTTCATTTTTATAATCGCTACGATTTTTAAGTCGTACAAGCGACATTCGCATTCGCATTTAAGTCCATGTGTCTTACTTTTTGCGACTAAAAAATCGTGGATTAAAAAGTGCGTCCATGCCAATTTCTCTTTGCGACTACGATTTTTAAGTCGTAGTAATTTAAATCGCAAGTTTGGTCATATCCATTTGAGTACATGTGTTTCATTTGAGTTTACGACAATCGCATCGCAAGAAAAATGAAACAAATTGCGACTTTTAAATCGTCATGATTTGTTGGTAGCAAGTGCGTTCATTCTCATTCAAATTCATGTGTTCTATTTTTGCGACTAAAAAATCGTGCGATTGAAATCGCAAGTGCGGTCCTAGCCTTAGACAAATGCCGTGATTTTTCTGTTAAATACGATACATTAAATTTTGATATATTTAAATAAAAGTGTATGTATAATTAACACTTTATAATAGGTAACATTAAAACCTTTCTGTGTTATTTTGTTTTAACTTTAGACAATTCTTTTCTTGCTTAGAAACTTAAATGAAGACAATAATTATTTTTATTTATTTTTTATTCGTTCTTCTAATAAAAGTTATGAACAGTTCTAATTTAAGCAATGAAACCGGCTCTACTTAACGCAGTCGCTTAGCTTGGAGGCTTTGTCTACCTTTTTTCATAATTTTAAACACTTTGGATAACTCTTCTAACTAATGTGGGTTTTACAACAGAACCTCAGCGAGTTTACGTTGAACAACCCTTAATTTGACAGATACATAACTCAAACACAACAACACAAATAAAAAAAATAAAAAGCCAACTTTAAACCAAATAATCGCCGAAAAAAGTACACTTTATATACCTACTACCTCGGTACAGAATTTGATTGTTTATGAATTATTTACATTATTTTAGATGGAAATGAAGTAAACATATATAGCTAATTAACAGCATACAAATCCAATTTTGTTTTTCCTAGGTGCAAATTCTTTTGGCTATACTCGTAACATCGTAACATAGTCGTATGTATGCACACTTGTATGTACAGATTTGCTGATCGTAGAGTACTTTTGCACGATTGTTTCGAATTTCTTATATTCAGTAATTGAGTCTATTTACAAAGCACATCTTTTAAAAAATCGAATGAAACAACAGTAAACATTTTTACTTCCATTTGTTTTGGTATGAAATAATCATTGTCAAAATGGATAAAGTACACTTCTAAAAGACTAGTTTATCTTTTATCTATTTGCTGCTGTTAAAGTTAGACGAGCTCTTTGACGTTAAAGTAGGTATATAGTTTATGTCCTTTAAAATTAACAAAAAGTCGGTTCTCGCTTTATATACAGTAATTAGAGCCGACTCCAATTCTAAAATTGATTTAGAGCAGGTTTTAAATATTTACAATTTTGCGCCTGTCTTTTATTTGTCTCACTCGTGACAGAAAAAAGACCCTGACTATTTTCAAAATACATAAAGGTGGTGTTTTTTTTTTCATTTCAGCAAAAATGAATTAGTAATAATATTATTAGTTCTAAGAAAGTCCATGTAGATTTTATAAGAAAAACTAAAAACTCTTGACTGTGGAATTACACTTTAGGAAATTTCATAAAAATGTTCTGTACAAAAATTGAAATTCATTCACCCGTGCGCGGTGTGGGCTCTGTGTTGTCAAACTTACAGAAAAACACATGCACATTCTTCATAGAATACCGACCTACTCCATGGATATACACACACAAAGAAACAATAACAACATGACGAACAGGTGTAAAGTATGTAAAAAAAAAAACAAAGATTATAAATTAATATTACACAAATGATGGAGATATTAATAGAATATGTTCTATTTAAGCTAGCCCTAGACGACGAACATGCTCGCTGAACTTGTTCGTGCTCGCCATGTTTTCGTCGTGTAGGGGCTGGTTCGCGAGCCGCTCGCTGTTGGCGAAAAATTTCGATTTTCTCATGTTCGTTGGCTTCGATGTTCGTCGTGTAGGGCCATGTTCGCGAGCAAATCTTATTTTTACCGTGAACGTCGCACAGTGGGTCCTCTTCATACATAATAGTGCTCAAAATACGGTTTTCAATTTTTGTCAATAAAAACAAAATAAAAATGCCTAACCAATATAAATATTATAACAAATATTATAACACAGTATTATCTTTCCTCTCTGTCTAACGGCCAAGTTACGGTACATTTAAGTTGTCTGTGTCATTGGTTTTTCATTAAACATGCGGAAGTTTTAATTGTGTGCAGTTTTCTTTTATTTTTAAAAGTCAGAACTATATTCATTATTGCTAATATTTTCATTTTCAGAAGCAGTTAGTATCTATTTATAACAGTTTTTAGCATTTTTAACAAGACTCTGAATTTTGAGACTGCTTAGTACCAACAGGACCCACTGTGCGTCGCACATGCTTACTCTGTGAAGAATCAACACGAAATGAATGTTCGCCAAATGTGTTCGCCGTGTAGGGGCTAACGCAAACGAACAAGTTCGGCGAGCATGTTCGTCGTTTAGGGCTAGCTTTACCTAATGCCTTACCTTTTGCCTTTTTTCTGAACAAGAAAAAAGATACCCCAATAGGAAATTGCTTTTTTTGGTAGATATCTACATAATATTCCACATGAAAAACAGGTAGCCGCATTGTCTGCCAGTTTTATCTTTCTCGCGCATAATAAAAAAAAAGTCCTTAAACAGAAGAGAGAATATTACTCGTATCCGTATGTCGTATATTGTTCTCTTTTTAATTCAGAAAAGCTTCCTTACGGCGATTATAACATTCTCTTCTTCTTATGAAACCTTCTTAAGAAAGCTTTTGTCTGCCCGAGATTGTCTGCTCGAGAAAATTTTCGATGACAGAATTTTGTATGGAGGTGAGACATCTGTATATAATTATCTGTGCTAATATCTTACTATTTAATAGTCCGGGCATTTGATGTTAGAGATTATTTTTTTTTTGTTTTCTTTATAAATTTGTGGGTTGTTCGTTTTCTTGAAGTAACTATAGGACGTATTTTGTTTATATCTAGGATGTGCGTTTATTTGGACTTCTTTTCTCATTGGTATTGGAATCGCAATTGTTAGCATATTAGCACGGATAATTATTTATCATTAGATTATTATTCGTGGGTCGTTGATGAACTTCCTACATAATCGGTCTATAGTTCTTATGAAAATCTAATTGAATAAATATTTTATGATAAAATGAACTAACTACAAATGGAAAAAATAAATATATACATATAATAAATGAAGAAAACTAATCAATAAATAAGCAATAAGTCTCTGAATCTCTGTCATAAATAAATAAATAATATATCTCTATCTGAACACTAATATCACAGTTAAACTAAAATTATAATAAATAAATCAGTCTCTAATGAATAAATAAATAACAACACAAATAAATAATATATATATCTCTACCTAATCTAAAACTAAAGCTATAAAATAAATACTGAATATCTGTAAAAAGGAATAAATAAATAATAACTAAGGGTTTTCATACATAAATAAATAAATAAATAACTATATAATAACTCTATACAACACACGTTTATATCACAGAGTAGGTAGCTAAAGCAACAGCGGCTGAGTGCGTCAAATAAATATATCACAGATTACTAGGTATGTATGTCTTTCGCGTGAAAGACACCAATCTTCTCGCCTCTCAAATTGCCTATTTATACAATGAATTTCCGATTGATTTAAGTATAATTGATTTTATGAATTTCGGTCCTAATTTAGCATTGTATTGATCCACCTGTTTGCTTTGTTTGAAATTACGTCTGTATACTATTTGACCGATCTTATACGAGATGTTTTTATTTCTTGTATTATAGATCTTGGTGGACTTGCCGTGAGCTAATTTTAAATTATCAAATATGTTTCTTCTCAATAATGCTAATTTGTCAGCTTTGACTGTAATCTCTACATCTGTATCTTTAAGCATATCTAGTCTACGAAGAAGCTCGTATGTATCTCCATGTTGTACCATTTGAGTACCAAATACTGCATAGTATGGTTCATTATGTTGTAGCATCGTGGACTACACTTCTAAGTGAAAATGCGGTACTACTAACAAGAGTGTCCCAATTTCGCTGACAGATATAGGATCTGATTTTCGCTAACACGGAGCGATTCACTCTTTCAGAAGCGTTAGCTTGGGGGGAATAAAATGCGGTTCTGACATGTTTGACCCCATACTTTTTTAGGAAGCTGGAGAACAACTCTGAAACGAATTGTTTTCCATTGTCAGAGTGGATAAACTCGGGAGCTCCAAACATATGGAAGACACTTTCTTCGAGATATTTTACTACTTCAGCTGCTGTTGCTTTGCGGATAGGTTTTAAAAACACGTACTTGCTGAAATGGTCAAGTACGATGAAAATATGTGTGTTTCCAGTTTTAGATCTCGGATATGGTCCTAAAAAATCTATGTATAGTCGTTGGAAGGGTCGTTCGGTCATAGTCTGTTGTCCCATGGGTGGCCTTAAAATGGAGTTTGTTGGTTTATTGCATTTACAAATGTCGCAGTTCTTAACGTAGTTTTGTACGTCAGTTGTCATGTTTGGCCAGAAGTATTTTTGTCTTAGTTTTGCTAAAGTTTTATGGATTCCTCCATGTCCAGCAGTAAATGAGTCATGAGCTGTTTTCAAAAGACCCCCTTTCAACTCCCTCGGTACCCAGAGTTTCCACGTTCTGTCTTCTTGGATCGGGTCTCCTGTCCGTCTGTCAGTTCGTTTGTAAACGTAACCGTCGGAAATACATATGTCAGGAAGTTTGTGTTGGTTTTCGTTAATAGTCTTTTTCAACTCAACATACTCTTCTGATGAAAAGAATGGTGAATTGAAGTCAACTTCTGGAATTTCGGTACTGATCTCGTCCATATGGATTCTTGAGAGAGTATCCGGGACCACATTGAGGATACCTTTTCTATGCTCTATGGTGAAATCGAAACCTTGGAGCTTAAAACTCCACCGAGCTAGCCGACCACTCAAATCCTTCTGTGTCATCAGCCACTTAAGGCTCGCGTGATCGGTTATTATAGTAAATGGTAATCCCTCAATGTAGGCTCGGAACTTCTTGACCGACAAAACGGCTGCATAGCACTCAAGTTCGGAATTCAGCTTCTGAGACATGAATGCTATGGGCCATTCATTTTTCTCTTCGTCCATCTGGAAAAGAACACTCCCTACTCCTGAAATCGATGCGTCGCATTGGATATAAAAGGGTTTAGTAAAGTCGGGGTTTGTCAGTATCGGTGCTGTCACTAAAGTTGTTTTCAGTTCTTCAAAAGCAGCTAGTGCTTCGTCTGTCATTATGAAGTCTTTTCCCTTTTTAAGACAGTCGGTCATTGGGGCTGATACAGACGCAAAATTTGGGATAAAGCGTCTGTACCATCCAGTCATCCCTAGGAACCGACGGAGTTGTTTGGGGGTTTTCGGAACAGGAAAGTCTTTAACAGCTGAAACTTTTTCAGGGTCAGTTCTCAAGCATCCATCACCGACGTAGTAGCCTAAGTATTTGATCTCTTTAAACAAAACTTGCTCTTCTCCACGTTTATTGTCAGACCTGCTTCCCGCAAACATCTCGTCACCTCTTTGAGAACGCTCATGTGGGTTTCAAAATCTGGAGAGCAAACCAAGAGATCATCCAGATAAACAAAGACATTCTCTCTCAAACGAGCGGGAATGACTTTATCCATCAGCTTGCACATTCTCTGAGCGGCGTTGCACAATCCAAATGGCATAACCGTGAACTGGTACAACGGTCGCCCAGGGACTGTGAAAGCCGTCTTCTCTCTTGATTTGATCTCCAGAGGTATCTGCCAAAAAGCGTCCTTCAAATCGATGCTTGAAATGAAATGCGTATCGTGAAGTCGACTCAAAATCCCTTCAATATGAGGGAGAGGGTACGCAAATTTTTTCGTGGCTGCGTTCACCTTCCGTGAATCCAAGCAGAGTCTGTTTTTGCCTGGCTTACGTACCAGCACAACCGGAGAGCTATATGCGCTATTACTCTCTTCGATGACTCCCAACTCGAGCATCCGATCGAGCTCAGCATACATTAGCTTCTGAACGACAGGTGAAATCAGGTAATGTCTTTGTTTGATGGGAATGGTTTCGTCTTCCATCTCAATGACATGCTCTTCGACTGTCGTCTTACCCAATCCTAGAACTGCGAATGAAGGAAATGTTTGCTTGACCCGCTCCAACTCCTCCGATTGCGCTGATGTAAGCTTTCGCAAACGATCATCCTCTTGCTCCTCCGTCGATGATGAAGTGCTGAGACTACTGATTATATGAGGAGCAACTTTAAAAGTTCTCCAAAAGTTTACCCCCAGATAGAGTTGCTGTTGTAAGCTGGGAACAACATATAGCTCTATTTCTTGAGTATTGCCACTCCATGATATGTTTGCCTTGAAACGTCCTGTTATTTGTTGTTGTTTTCCGTCTGCAGTACGTATATCTTCTGTCATTCTTTTCATAGCTATGTTCTTTTTCTTTAAAAATTCTATTGCACCCTTGCCTAAACAACTAACAGAGGCTCCACTATCTAAAAGACCTAGCATTTGTTCTCCATTTATTAGTACTTTTGCATACGGTCTATTATCGTCAGTAACTGCTAAAACTGTAGATTCGATATTATTCTTTCTTAACCTAAATATTGCACATTTTCCGCGTAGTTTCTCTATCTTTCTAAAATTTCTGCTTTTGTTTTTCTCTACACAACTAACTTCTTCATTAAATATTCTTTTTCTAGCTTCTTCATATTCTCTTATACGCTGATGGAGAGTCTTATGAGGCTCTGGAGTCTTTTCAATGAGTTTTTCTTTACACTTATTATTTTCTTTTTTTAAAAGTTTTATTTTGGCAGTGTCTCCTTTTCCGGGACAACTGTCTTTGTCAGCGGTGGGTTCCCGGTTGCACTGCCGACTTTCAGGTTTTCCTGACAGTTAGCACAACTGAAGGATATGTTTCCTTTTCCGCAACTGAAGCATATTAGAGAATGAAACGTGGAAGGACATAATGCTGAGTTGTTGTCAGTCGCGAGTTCTGTCTTTCTGTCTCTTTCGTTGCTTTTAAAAGTTGTATGTCTTTTGTCCATTTTGGAGTTTGTTAGTGGTTTGTCAGTCCTGTTATATTGAACTGCAGCAACATGCAACTCCTCGTCGTCTGAATTCTCCAACATGCATCCGCTGCGAGAAATTCCACGTTCCTCTATTTCATTCACCTGCTTTTTAAACCTAGATTCTCTGGTTGCAAGGTGCTTTTCTGCACGCCGGCATTCTTCCCTAAGGTCTTGTATGCCCCTAATCGTGCATCCAAATATTAATAAGGCTACCCGGTCTTTTATGTTTTGACGCACAATCGACACTAAATCCTCTTCAGATGGTCTATTTTGCATCTGCAAAGTTAGTCCTCTTATATCTTCGTAGAATTCATCAAAGTTTTCATTGTGTTGCTGTTTTCTGTCCATAATTGCTCGGAGAATTTCGTGGTCTCTCTTGCAATTACGGAACTGTCTCAACAATTCAGTTTTTAAGTCGAAATAATTGAGCATGTCATCACCCTGGTTCTCCTCTAAATATTGCCAGTACCACTTTTCAGCAGATCCAGATAAAAGATGGTGAAAGTTAGCAAATACTTGCTCGTAAGTGACGCCATTCTTTTTCTGGAGAGTTTCTATTCGAAAAATGAAACTTTCAACTGTCATCGATTTAGAGGTACCATCAAATTTTATTCCCCACTTGTGGATGTCAATCCTTTTGCCAAACTCGAGATTGATATTCCGTTGAGGATTCGATTGACTCTGAACTCCACTTGGTCTAAGGGATTCTCTTGGATTGGACTTCGACTCTGAACACTTTTCTTTTTCTTCATGTTTCGCGTGAAGCGAAATTGTAGATTTCTCTACTAAGCGCAAGCGTTCATGAATTGTCATAACATTATTTGTTACTAGATCGACCATCTTCCTCATCGCTGACATGTTCTTCATTTGTTCAGACAAAATTGCCATAGTTTTTGATTGGGTCTCATGAAAAGCTCGTGAAACGGCTGAATTGATGACTTCACACATATCATCACTCGGAATATGTACTTCAGTTTCTTCAATGGTTTCATGTAAAGAAAGATCTGACTGAACTATTTGTAACTTATCCCTTCTAAGTTGTTGCGTCTTTTCACCTATACTCTTACGAGTCTCCTCTTCCTCTTCTACTTCCTGATCAGATTCAATCAGAATTCCCCTCACTTGAGCAATAACCTCTTCACCTGACGTATGCAAGCCTTCGGATTGAGTATTAGTTCTCTCAACTATTTCGTCGTTTTCTGTTTCATTTCCTTCCGAATCGGTGAAAGGATTACCCACAACCGTTTTATTCGGATTAAAATCATTTGGTACCGAGCCTAGAACTTGACGCGGAGATAACCCTTCGCCTTCATTTGCTGTTACTGATCGCGTCTTTGGCCTAGAACCCGTCTTTTTCAATCCACTTTTGGGCTCTGCTCCCGTGCCAACCATTTCAAAGAAAAAAAAACTGTTAAATTCAACTCTTAGATACTGAATTCAAAAAAAATATAATAAAACAAATTGAAGTTAAAATAAAAAAATGTAAAAAACTGAAACTAAAAGTATAAAAAAAAATTCAATTCAAACTAAAAAAACTTTATCCCTATATAAAAATGAAATAAAGGCTTTAAATTGTATGTGATAGATAAAACTTATCCCTATTTTTGAATATTTTAATTCACTATTCGTATGTTCAAAAATAAAAACAAATTTAATATTTTCAATTTCAAATCAAAAAATCAAAGTCCATACGTTTGTAGTAACTAATTCGGTTTTGTAATTTGTAATGCTCTCTAATTGGTGTGTGTAGACTTAACTAGGTTTCCTGAACATTCGAGAGAAGAAGTAATAAAATTGTCCTCGTTGTAGTTTGTTTTGTCTTGTCAGTCTGTATTGGTTGTAACCAGTACTCCTGTGACTTGACGAGTGCTTCAGCCTATCTCTTCTTTTCTTACCACATCGTTCTATCTGATATTCAACTTGATAGTAGGTTGGCTAGAAATCTGAGATAAACCTCCACACGAATAGGATTTTCTTGTCTCTCACTTAGGCCTCACTATTAATCTGGCTGTGCCTGCTCAATGGTTAGCGCTAAGTGTTCAACTCGACAATCCTATTCCGCTCCTTAAATTGCGATGACTTCAGGCTACCTCACGAAAATCCAGTTATTTTAAACCTCTAAGATTGGACAGCTGCCTTTCATACATCGCTCACAAGGAGCTTGTACGGTCTATAAACTTGTGCTATGTGGAAAATAAATGATAAAGGTAGTATAGGGTAAAAGTATATAAGGAAAAAAAATATAAATGAAAAAAAAAATGTTTGAGATGATTGTAAGTCCAAGAGGATGACTTTGGTAAACCAAAATCACCTTCTTGAAGTCCCAATTAATCTCTAAGCCGTTCGTAAACGTTGGGCGCCATTGTTGCGAGTCTGGTCACCACAGGGGTGTTTCTTTAGTGCAGAGAAAGGGGTTGCGGCATGCTTGTTTTCAGCTCGGCTCAGCTCGAAGGATGGGGGCGGTTCTTACCCCCTTCTCATGCATCTCCCACTCAGCAAACAAAATCTCATGCCTTTGTATGGGGATAGGATATGATAGGAAAGCATTCTAATCAGGATCAAGGTTAATAGGAGCGACTGGAATATGATCAGGATAAAAATTTAACTAGAAAGTAAGCACAAATCTATTGACCTATGCCACTGCCCGAAAGAAAGGATGGCGTCGAGCATAAAACTTCTTTTTATAAACAATTTTGAAAACTTAAATCTAAACTAACTATTAAACCCTAATTAAATATGTTTATATCCTTTTGGATATAATGAATTTTCATTATGTATCTTTAAACCTAATCTAAATCTATCTAAATCTAATTTAAGAAAAATTAATTTGAAATAAAGAAAAAAAATAAAAAAAAATATACATCGACACCACCATCTCTCTCAGACAATGGTTCGTCAAATCATCAGAAGCCGTGACAGATGTTATTGTCAAAGATTGGCCTCCCCACCCTTGTATCTATGATACAACCATTGTCATCTCCGTAGCCAGATTCTGCAGGTGATGACCCCTGATGTAACCCCCCAGTCACAATCGTCGTATCCCTAGGTCAAGTGTTCGTCATATCCTCTCAAGTCATTGTATCGTTGTCCTTTAATTACCTCCCCTTCTCGAAAGACGGCCCAGTCAAGCCATCACACACCGTTGAAAAATTATTTAGCAACACATTTTTTTGTATACAAAATCAACTATATTTCCTACCAAACATACAAAATCCATAATCCTTATCATCGAATGAAAATTAACCTACTTCACCATATTTATCATTATAAAAAGATTCAAAAATTCAAAATTCAGAGCAAAGAAAGTTAAAGGCAAACCAAAAAAAAATATACAAAAGTTAAAGAGGATACTCTGAGATATTCACTTTATAAATGGAGTTGTGAAATACAACGCTTTTTAAGTGTATATATATGTATATAAGTATGTATGTATATATATATATATAAGTATGTATGTATATATATATATATAAGTATGTATATTTCAAAAATCAAATATATGTTTCAATATATTATATTTTGTTCAAACAAGTCACTTACGGTTTACTCATCCCACGAAGTTCTGCCGGCAGCACGTTCCTGAAGATGGCTTAAAACGGCCTTTACTCTGGGCCTTGTTCGCGCACTTTCAACATATGTGTAATCATACACGCCAATATATACATACATATATGAATTGGCGTACACTCACTCTTAATTCAATCAAAGATTTCAAAAAAACTATCTTCTTTAACTCTTCAATTCAAATTTTCACTGATTTTAAGATTTACGTTAGTAGAATTATTAATATCCAATAAATTTTCTATATTCATTTTCCAGTACGCTAAATTAAGAAATCTAATAGTAATTCAAAAACAAAAATTAATACTAAAAAAAATGTTCTACTGCAACACCCCGTTCTTATCCTTGCATTCAAATAACTCCAATAGTCCTATTCCTTTTAACAGCAAATCACGCAGAGGCCAGGGTTATCTCCGTTGATCCAAGATCGATACCTTCATGTATATATATATATATATATATATATAGTAATATGCGGTGAAGATATGTATATGCCAAAAATAGGACAGCGGACAGGAGAAAATTTTCTAACCCTTAACCTAAAGGATATCGTGAAGCTTTTGTTATAATTTATACCTTTTTATATTCCTATTTTTAATTAAAATTTACCTCTGCTTTTGTTAATCTATGATTAGGTGTGAACTACCACGGAATGTGCCACAGAATCTGCTCCTACTATATTACTATAGTATAATTTTTCGTTAGGACGAACTTCTGCATAAACAAAAATTTTATTTTATCACTCAATCGGATTTCTTTTTTTCTCATTTATTTAAATAATTTCACCTTTAAGTTCTAGTTTAAGTTTTCCTCACGTATTTTACGGAAATATTTCTTATCCGTTAAATCTAAACGGGTAACAAACCTCTGAACCGTACTGTTACGAATTTTGCAAGATGCTTTCAAATGCACTTTCACTTTTGCAATGGCAAAGTAAATCTTTCTTGCACACTCACTGGTCATTGGCCTCATTGCCCCAACTACGTTCCCCTCTTCCAACTATAATTTCGTTAATTTTATTGGAAAACTAAGCTTTTATGTTCCCCTCACTCTAATTTCTCTGTCGATCAAGGATGTTAAAAGTGTGATTTCTATCGTGTGAGTACATATGTACTAACTATCTAAATAAACTACTTATTCTAAAACATAAATAATGACAATAAAACTAAAAACAGAACTACTAAAAATACTTATAAACTAATCCTTTCAGTCTTTATTCTCATCTTAATTAATTATAATAACTAAATGTTAAAAAAAAATTGCACAAAATAATATCACATTTTTCAAACCTTAATTGATTTGGTACTTTCTGCTACCTACATCCTATTGCACATTACCCCTTAAATTACATCTATCTGCCACAAGATCGCGCAGCTTCGTTAAGCTTTTCACGTCTTAAGTCACATTTGACGTCAAAACAATATTCATTTAATTTGTGTTTTTCTAAAAAGAATGTGCAGTCTTTATAATCGAACGTTTTACAAGAAAAAAAAATCAATAAAACAAAACAAAAATACAAAGATATAACAAATAATGTTGTTTGAACATATGGGTTCATTATTTTGGAGTGTAGTGAATGGATAACCAGGTGAAAACCTAGGACTAATAACCCTCAAAAGTCTTAAGCTGGTAAGTCTTTTTTTTCTTTTTTTTTTTCTTTCTGAATCTTACAATCATCGTTTCTTATTTGTTTTCTTCTAGTTCATAAATAATTAATTCCTCATCTATGTGAAGCAGGAACCGAGTGCATCGCCAGGATAAGTTTAAAGTTGTCACTGAGAATGTTTCTGGACATAGGTTCCATACGACAACTAACTACCCTTGAACACTCTCACGTGACACCAAAATAACTGAATTTTCCTCAAGCTTATCTTTCTTTTAATTTTCTTTCAGACTATCCTCAAATTCACAAATCATCTCTAAGTATGATTATCTGGTCGAAGATACAAAACCTCAACAACATCCAAAAATATCATCCCTAAATCCATCTTGTTCAAGAGGCATCTGCACTATCTGCACTATCCAACATCAATAATTTGTTCGACAGCACCATTATCCCAATAAAAGTAACAAAAGTAAGGTATTTATTTTGTTTTTGAATTCTTGACCTTGGTCGAGTCGAATTAGGTTCATTCATTCAGTGTGTCGGACATTGAATTTATATGAATTATATGTTTGTTTCTCTAATAATTCTCTGTTCGTTTGCCTTGACGCGGGTAGGTTTTATTCTTACATTTTTGATTGTGTTGTATCTATATGTGTACTTATTGAAAGTTGTGTATGAGAAAATTTGTTGCAAACCAAATGACCTTTTCTTCTCTTAATCCCCGTGGTTTATTGACCTGAAGGGACAGGCTACGTAACAGTCGGTTATTGACCTAGCAGTAGTGAACACATATGATTCTTACACGAACTCTATTAGGGAAAATATCTCAGAGGCTGTAAAGACCGAGGTACAAAGAGGGTTTTTAGATTTGCTTAAACAACTGAATCAGACCAATCGATCAGTTCCTTTATTTGAGGAAAGAGTTAGGGTGCCGATGGACAATCCACCGGTCAACACAAGGTTCACTGTGCCTCCACCTCAAATACCGTCAAGATCATTCCACTTGGATCCTCAATCAAGACCGTTCGTTCCTGTAGCTAGAGATAGGGAAAGCTCAATCCCAATAAGAAGAGATGCTGGGTTGGGGCAAAATAATGGAATTCAGCAACCCGATAGCCTGCTGGAACATAATTGGTCAGAACGAAACCCTCCAAATAGGTATACGCCCCGACACTTTCATTCTCCCCAGATCAACCCGCAAGGGGCCGGCCGACAAATGATCAGAATTGACAAGTGGGGGGTGAACTTCAATGGTAAGCCTGAGTCACTTACGGTTGAAGACTTTATTTTTCGAATAGAAATGCTCCAGACTCAGCATAATTGTTCCTGGGCTGAGATTTTGCGAGATTTCCATCTACTGCTTTCAGGCGCCGCAAGCGAATGGTATTGGCAATACCAAAGGTCAAATTATCGGCCGGACTGGCCAGTTCTGAGGGAGGCCTTAATGCGACAGTTCCGCAATTCCAAGTCGGACCTAGAAATAATGCGAGGAATAACAGATCGACGGCAAGGGGCATGGGAGTCTAGTGACGACTTTTTTGCATCCATTAATAAACTACGATCTCAGCTCAGGAATTAAATACCAGAAGTTGACCTTGTGCGAGCTCTAAAGAACAATCTAAATGAACGAATAGGAAGACTCGTCTATCCCCAGGCCATCTTCACGATGGACCAGTTGAGAATAGCCTGCAAGGACGCTGAATATGCCTTCCCCAGTAGGGAGAGGGATGGTCCTAAAGCTCAAAGACCACAGGCTCGCTATGCAAACGAGCTCGAAATGGAGCCAGAGAGGGAATTTTTCCGGGATGAGCAGTTAGATGCATTTCAGCACCAAGGCGCTCGCCCGAAAAATACTCGGGTTTATGGGGATGGTAAATCAACTGCTTGTTGGAATTGTAGAATCTCAGGGCACTCATTCATGGATTGCCCTTCCACAAAAAGAAACATATTCTGCTACAGATGTGGGCAGGAAGGGGTCATTACTCCTAAATGTTCGCGTTGTAACCCGGAAAACCGGATCACGAACGCGACGACTTCGGGGGAGTCGCGTTCGACTCAAACTCCCCAAAACGAACTTTAGAAAGTACTGAATCACAGATTGTAAGTGGTGAGAAAAGGATTAAGATACTATTGAGGGATAATAACGAGGTCAGAGAAAACAATAAAAGAGAAAACAGATTAGAAATAGAACCATTACACATACGATTGAGGGATTACTACTCAACCAGAAATAGAATATTTAGAGGACAAATTAGTGAAGCATCTAAAAGAATACGTAAAGCAAGATTAAGGTATGAGGCAAGAAAACAAGCAAGAATAAGCATTGCATCAACAGTAATCGATACTTTCACTGACCCAAGACCTTACGCGAGGGTGAACATATCCAACAAATTTATCAATGGTTTGTTAGATAGTGGGGCCAGTGTAAGTATACTAGGGAAAGGCTGTTTAGATTTTTTAGCGGAAATAGGTTTGAATTTCCAACCATACAAGTCTGGGGTTAAGACAGCAGACGGACAAAGCCAAGCTTTATAGGAAAAGTAAAAACATTGGTCAAATACAAAAATCGTGAACAAATTACAACTTTTTATTTAGTCCCCAATCTTGATCAGGAATTATATTTAGGAGTGGACTTTTGGAAGGCGTTTCAAATTGCTCCGAATGTCTTGAGTTCACTGTCAGTTCTGGAGGAAGACGCGGATGTGATTAACTCGCATGAACTTTCCTATGAACAGCTGTCCCGATTGGAGGCGGTTAAGCAGAAGTTTCTTGATTATGACCGCCACGGACTTGGTAAGACGGCCCTTATGGAGCACATCATCGATACCGGCGACGCGATCCCGGTAAAGCAGAGGCACTACCCTGTTTCTCCAGCGGTATAAGCCATTTTATACAAAGAGATAGATAGAATGATTAGGCTCGGCGTTATTGAGGAGAGTGAGAGTCCTTGGTGCTCGCCCGTTGTCCTTATTAAGAAGCCAGGCCCCAACAATACTACCAAATATAGGTTTTGCTTGAATTCACGTAGGGTCAACGCGGTGAGCAAAAAGGACGCTAATCCTCTCCCTCATATCGAAGGGCTTAAAAGTCGTCTTCCTGATACGTATTATATCAGTAGCGTAGACCTTAAGGAGGCTTTCTGGCAAATCCCGCTGGAGAAGGAGAGTAGGGAGAAAACTGCATTTGCGGTACCGGGGAGACCCTTGTACCAGTTTACGGTCATGCCCTTTGGGTTGTGTAATGCAGCTCAGAGGTTGTGCCGTTTAATGGACAAGGTAATCCCTGCACGACTCCGGGATCGTGTCTTCGTGTACCTAGATGATTTGCTCATAATTGCGCCAGATTTCGATACCCATATCACTCTGCTGGACGAAGTGGCCGACTGCCTTAGGAAGGCGAATCTCACCATCAACGTCAAGAAATCTAAATTTTGCTTTAAAGAGTTAAAGTATTTGGGTTTCATCGTTGGTGGTGGGAAGTTGAAGACCGACCCAGCCAAAGTAGAAGCGATCGCCGAATTTCCACTACCGAAAAACCCAAGACAGGTTAGGAGGCTACTTGGTTTGGCAGGGTGGTATAGACGCTTTATAAAGGATTTTTCTAGTTTAACTGCTCCCTTGACGGACATTCTTAAAAAGAAGAATGCGAAGTTCTCAATGAATGAAGAAGCAACAACTGCGTTCGAAAATCTGAAAAAGGCTTTAACAACAGCTCCAGTGCTTTCCCACCCAGATTTTTCGAAACGATTTTATGTACAGTGTGATGCTTCCGACTCGGGTATCGGCGCGGTACTCTTTCAAAGGAACGACGAAGGAGAAGAGAGTCCGATATCCTACTTCTCTCAAAAACTGAATTCATGCCAGCGAAACTACAGTGTGACCGAGAAGGAGTGCATGGCAGCGGTGATGGCAGTGAAAAAATTCAGGCCCTATGTCGAGGGCATGGATTTCACCATCATTACTGATCACTCCAGCTTGAAGTGGTTAATGACGATGAAAGACCTCAGTGGTAGGCTGGCTAGATGGTCACTAGAGCTACAATCTTATGCCTTCGACATAGAACACCGAAAAGGTTCACTGAATGTCGTGCCAGACACCCTTTCTCGGGCACACTTAGATGGTTTGGTTATGCATGAAGTAGCGCCGATGATAGACCTAGAGTCCGAAGAGTTCCGCTCCGATGAGTATAATAACCTGATACATACAATTCGAAACCACCAAGATGAATTGCCAGATTTGAAAATCATGAATTCATTTATATACAAACGAGCACTTCCGCTTAACGGCGATGATTCTCTTTTAGAGAACACCTGGCGGCTGTGGATACCTTCAGGTTTAACCGAAAACCTAATCGCCAATGCCCATAATCCACCTCAGGCTGCTCATGGTGGGGTAGCTAAAACCTTAAACCGCATACGGCAATACTTTTACTGGCCAAATATGACTGTTCAAATCCGACAATTTGTGATTAACTGTGAAGTATGTAAACAGTCAAAGTCCTTAAGTCAAGTCCAGCGTCCACCTATTAGTAATAATTTCGTGACCGATCGTCCATTTCAAAAAATCTATGTAGATTTTATAGGTCCATACCCAAGATCTAAAGCCGGAAATTCTTTCGTTTTTGTTGTCCTAGATCACCTATCAAAATTTGTATTCTTGAAACCACTTCGTTCGGCTAACTCCAGTAGCATCATATCATTTTTGCGAAACGAGATTTTTAATTCGTATGGTGTACCCCAAATTCTACATTCCGACAATGGAAAGCAATCCGTGTCTAAAGAATTTCAAAGCTTTTTAGAAAAATATGGAGTACACCATTTCAGAACCGCAAACTATGCACCACAATCTAACGCTTCCGAGAGAGTCAACAGGACGTTACTAGCCGCTATTCGTTCATACCTAAAGGAGGATCAACGCGACTGGGATGTTCACTTAAGGGTAGGTCTACCTCAGAAGCAAACTCAAATCTCATGTAAAAACGTGTACATGTATTGGTGCACAAATATGGCTCTCTTAGTTAAGAATTTTTGTGTTAAGAAAATAAATTTAGCTCGTCTCGTCTCTTCAGGATACCTCTTTTTTCGCATCACGCATAGAGATAGAGAAAGATGGAATAGAATATCAAAAAAAAATAACAGAAAACGGGAACAAGGCACGAGTGGCAAGCTGGCAAGCCGCACAGGCAGCGCACAAGCATTTGATTTTGAATTGACTCGGATTGCGCACAAGATAAATGAAAGTTTTTTCCTTTTGTATTTTGGGTAGAAAAAATAATTTTTCGTGAATCGTGATTGTTTGAGGTTTACCATAGGAAAGGCAAATTGAGTTTTTTGCATTCAGCGCTCACAATTAGACACAATAATAGACGGTTTGTTTTCTGTTTTATTTTTGGTTGCAGGTGAATTGAAACTTTTTGCATTTAGGTAGATAGCGTTTTTATTCTTTGCGTATTTATACAAGGTTAATCTGTTGGTTCTAGGACTTTTACTTTTCAGGATATTTTAAAAAATAAAGAAAAGGGAGCACAGATTTAGACATTAGGAACCCGGGGAATTTGCTCTGATATTTATAATTCATTTTTAATGTAGACAATTAATTTAAGGAAAAAGTTCACAATTCAAAAATTATTAAATTTCCTAACCCAAGTAAATTAATACACTTTCAAAAATAATAATAGTAACTATGTACCTATACCTATAAATGTTCTTTTGAGTCTTTTTCAAAGGGCTGTTACTCTGCGAAAAGTGGTCGTATTGGGATGAAACCAAAAGCGTTTTAAATATTTCTTTTTCTTGTTTCAGAGTTTCTAAAAATAAAAAATATCCATAGTTAAACATTTTAAATTTTTATTTTTTAAAGAGCTTCATTGTCTTGAGATTATTTATGATTTAATAAAATTAATAAGTGCAAAAAAATATAGCTTCAGATTAAAAAGTGGTTCCATCTTTGACTACTAATTGACATGTAAAAATTGACAACATAAAAGGTAAATTGGGCAGTTTTGAAAACATGAATAAATTCGTTATAGATAATGGATTCTTTGAAACAATTTATGGAGATACATAATTGATTTTTTACAATTGACCGTTCATTTAAGAAAAGTGGAAAAGTATTTTTTAAACAAACAGATTATCAATTTTGAAATTGGTTGATCAAACCGTTCGTTTATTATCTATTGTTCCTGAATATTATGTACCTAATCATCAAAATAAAAACAATGATAACAATTTTCATAGTTTTGCATTTGTTACATATCTAAGACTTGAAGTCCCTATCAGCGTTGCCACTTCCGGAAAAAAATGGAAGGAGATTTGAAGAAAAAAGTGAAGTAAATTGGGAAAAATCGAAGTAGATTTTAAAATGACTTTTTACTTGCTTTTATACAAATTTGGACTGGGAATTTTCATAAGTTGACATTACAACACAAAAGAGCAATGATTCCGTCTATCTGCAACTCTGTACCTCAATCTGCAGCCTAGAGGAGAAATTGAAATGGTTTGTTTTACTTTAGCTCGGTTCCTTCCATACAGCCATTATGAAATATTATAATTATTTTGAAAACGGCTCTAATGCTTTTTTTTTAAATTATGTATAGATAACTGTACCAACAATGCAGTCCACACTTTGGTAAAAAATAAAAGTTATTATCGGTACCTGTCATAGAACCTTCTTTTTATTTTCTACTTTTTCATTTGCGACTCTTCCGATTTCGATCAAAATTTTTACATCGCAGATTCTTTGATTTTGAAATAATATTGTATACGACAAATGTTTTCCTTAAATATATACTTTTAAATACTTACAATTGTCAATACATTTCTTTTAATTTTAAAGAAAATTGTGTACAAAAATTTAATTTAATTTAATTAATAAAACATTCTTTTATAAAAAATAACATTAAAATTACTATATTTAAATATAGTTTAATTTTAAATTAAAAACACATATGCAAGCGAAATTTTCATACATAGGATTCGTGTACACATCAGTGTGTTGAGTTCCTATGCTTTTAGACTTACTTATTTGTGTATTTTTATTGTTTTGATATTCTTTTTTTTTTGTAATTCGATGAATCTCTTCTTCGTTGGATTAGAAATTACCTTTCGGAACGTTTACTAAAAGTAGTTTTGGACGGTTTCAAATCTGATATTGGGCATTCAATCCCTAGAATCACGACGTATTTATTTAGGTGTAATGCTTGTCAGAGATTTAATAAATTATAAAATCAATTGCCCTTACTTGCTTTCGTTGATTGGCTTTCATGTTCCTTTTCGTGAATTACGTAATAATCGTTTATTTTGTGTACACTTTCATAGGGTCAATTATGGAATCAATGAACCCTTAACTCGCTGTTTAAGACAAGCTAATGCTGTTTGTAATGCTTTTGATTTTAATTTATATTTAAGTAGGGACTGTTTTAAAAAAAAATTGTTATTAATAATAAACTTCGGTGGTTAATGTTAATTGTACATTTTTTTTTGTTTTATTTTATTTTCTATTATATTTATATAAATTTACTATTGTTCTAAGTAGTCTTTAAGAGCTGTGTCTCTGCTTGATGAATAAATAAATAAATAAATGCTGGTGTGCCCCAGGGGTCCGTTTGGTCTCCGACAGTTTCTGTCTATAACTGTTGCTCCGCTTAATTGTTTTGCTGACGACAGTAACCTCAGCTTTTCATATTCGTTTTTAGATTCACATGCTTGTCCTTCGGATGTGGACTACCAACGGCAGCGTATGATAAGCTCATTAAATTCTGATCTTGATAGCATTGTCCAATGGGGAATCAAAAAACGTATAGAATTCAAAGCTTCGAAAACTCAATGCTGTATGGCACTTGCATCGAGGAGACTGAACAGCTTCTAGGTATGTGCATCACAGACCGTCATTTGTGAAGTGATAACATGTTTGACGTAACCAAAAACGCCGCTAAGTGTTTAGATTTTCTCCGCCGATGCAAGAAGTTTTTTACACCTACTAATCTGGCTGTAATCTATAAGGCCTATATTCGTCCAAAGCTCGAGTGCAATTCCCACTAGGCAGGTGCTCTAAAAACCCTCTTTAGTCTCTTGCACATAATTCAAAAGAGAGCTCTAAAAATTATAGGCGACCGTTGTGTAACTGAAACATTTGAATCTCTCGAGCACCGCCGCAATTTTCATAAACAGTGCTCTAGTGAAGTAGCCAGTTGCGTTCTCCCCCTCAAACAATTCAACCGTAATACCCGTACTTCTAGGACTGCTCATCATTTTCGCCCAATTTCTGACGTACTGTCAAGTACAGTGACTCCTTTTTTAGCCGCACTACACGAATCTGGAATGCTTTACCCGGCTCAATATTTCCCACTCATTGTAATGTGCAGACATTAAAAAATCAATGTGTATCAGTATTTCCTTTCTCATCCTATCCTACTTTCCTAATTTCTTGCACTGCGTTTAACATTTTGATTTTATTCATAACCCCTTGACCTTGAGTGCGCGTTTAATATAAAAAAAATACTACCTAGAGTGAAATAGAGAAAAAGAAGTAGATTTGGACTTTTTTTGTAAAATTGAAGTAGGTTGAAACAGAGATTTTTAAAATGAGATAGATTTCAGTATTTGGCTGATGGTGCGAAGTAAGAAGTAGATTTTAAATATTTTGAAAAAAAAAACTATATCTACTACAATTGAAGTAAAATGGTGCCACTGGTTCCCATTAGCTGAAACAAATTTTGTAGAAAAAGTTTGTCAATTTTATTTCCAATAACATCATTGTATTTTAATTTTACTTTGTATACTAATATACTAATTTTAAGCTGATCTTATTAAAAAAAAAACGAATTTCATTAAGTCATTTCGAAATTATTCACAATTTGTCAACTATGTACCAACGTAACAATTGGTGGTCGTAAGTAAAACGTGTTAAAAAAAAATGTTGATGGGCAGATATGTACAGAAAACCGGCTAAGCTTTAATAAAAACGAACTTAATATTGGTTTTTCAAACATGTCAAAATCTTCATCGAAAAAAAACACAAAAAATGTGCTCTTATTTTTATATCATTTTTTAATTTTGACACCAACAACATTATTGGAAAACTAATACTTGTTTTTTTTTACAAATTAAAAACTAAGTGATAATGAATATATGAACATACATACATATGTATTGTATAAAGGTCGTTCTTATTAGAACTAGGCCAGATTTGCCTATTGTCCTTTTGTTAAAAATTATCTCATTTCGAAATTTTCAACGAAATTACATCATGTGGCCTAATGAAAACGAAGTAGGTATTACATATGTATGTATTTTCTATTTGCTTACTTTTTATCAATTTTTTTTGCTTGAGTTTTTTGTTTCCTTTGTTTGTTTTTGGAGGCAGTTGTTGCAAAAAAATATTTATAGGTATGTACAAAATAGATTTGCACAATAAAAACACAACAGAAAATAACTGTAACGAGAGTATTATCTATCACTATGACATATTGAAATAAAGGAGACAACTCTTCCTATGTAAAACCAACAAAAATACATAAAAGAAGCGCACTTCCCATATTCTTTCTACATACTTTCACCATTCTTCTACCAGTGGAATACGTCACCACCGAAAACAAAAAGTGATCGAATTTTCCTTCTTAACTTATTTATATAAATATGTACATAGGTATTTAGATTAATAGATACCTGCATAATATTGTACATAATATTTTGGCGCCATCTACTTGCCATATCCCTTGGTTGTTGCCTATTCGCTTACAGTGAAATGCAATTTACGTTCATTCACAGGATTAACATGTACTAATCTAATATATTTTTGATACATCCATTACCTACCTACGCAAAATTAAATCAAAACAATCCTTACGATACCAAATCAATACAAGGCGTTGCACCTCTACATTACCTATGAACCTACCTATCGGAAAAAACAACACAAAATCTATTGTAGATACTTATATGCATATGTATCTTATTCTATACACAACATCGCCAGATGTACACAACCTTTGGCAAAAAAAAATGAAGATCACTTTGCATCGCAATTTATTACTATGTGTGTACCTAAAATGGCTTTCCATAGAAGAAACAAAAAAAACCAGTAGAATGATGATAGATCGCAAATAAAAAAATACAAAAAAACAAAATTTATGACTGCGAATGTGTGATAACCTACTTTTATTCTTTTTTATACATACACAAAGAACATTTTTCCACCCTACCTCCGAAAATGTGGAATGGTCATTGCATCATATACCTACTAAAAACAATCATTTCTCACACATTTTTTTATTTTTTCTGTTCTTGTAATACTAGATGCAAAATGACAAGTCATAAACAAGAATAAAAAACTAAATGAGCCCAGACAAATAAAAAGAATCAAGAGAGCGGATGGGCGGACAAAATTCTTTTGCACAGAGAATACGAAACCTTCTCTTTCAAAGCGCTGATATTGCAGTGGCATTCTTGTGAACTGAAAACTTACTTGTGTGCGTGTGCAAAGGAACTTTTTGTTAAAAAATGCAAAATAGACCTCTTTTATAAAAATAAAATTAAATAAATATTGAGTGAAAAAAGTATTTTGTATTTTTGAATTTAGTAAATAAAATATCAAACAAAAATAAAAAAAATATGTGAGAACTGTATTATTAATACTTTTCTTGCAAATGCATTACAAATACTGTCATATTGAATTGCATTTTTTTGAACTTTAGATGAGTTTTATTAAATTTTTAAGAACGATACGCTGTTCAGGGAATATAAATCTTTGATTAAAAAATTATTTCCAAAAATTAAAAAATATAACTCTCAATTTCCCAGGGTAGAGAACAAAATATTTGTAAAAAAATGTATATTTTTTGACTTTTGTTAGTAAAAAGTTACTGTAAAAATAAAAAAACAAATAAAAAAAAATTTACGTAATTGCACATACTTATTGGCTTTGTACAAGAGTGAATTTTACTTCGTTATCTTTTATACTTATGAAGTTTTATCCAGTAGAGCATTCATACCACTATGCGAATTTCCTTCGTTTTTCATAGTTTTATATATTTTTTTTTGAATAAATAATAAAACAGAATAAAAAAAGAAGAACGATACGTGATTTGGGAATATGTTGTTTCTATAAAAAAAATATAAAAAAAATAAAAAAGTAATATTTTCGGAATTTCCCTATCATTTGAATAAGGACCTTACTAAAATGTATGATTTTTCCACTTGTGTGGCAGTTTCTGGGCACACAATTTTTTTATATTTTTTTCAAAACTGCAAAAGTATTTTGAATAACATTTTTCTAATCGATGACCGTTTATTTCATTGAAATATTCGTAAAATTGTGAAAGTTATACAGCTTAGCGCAAAAGCCTAACCTATTTTTTCAATGGACACCTACCCTTAAGTGATATCGCATGCGCGTTGAGGAGTTCACTACATTCAGCTACCGGCGTGTCACCATACTTTGCTCTATACGGTATAAGTATGATGATGCACGGGAGCGGCTATGCCCTGGCAAAAAAGTTGAATGGGGTCGAAGATGGCGAACTGTTGACTTTACCGAGGCAAGAGAGATTGCAAATAATACGCGCCAAGATAAAAGAAGGGATATTCAAGGCAAATGAGAAGAGCAAACAAACCTACAACACCCGATCACGAAATGTTCGTTATGTCCCGGGTCAAGAGGTTTACAAACGTAACTTTGTCCTCAGTGACGCTTCTAAACGCTTTTCATCCAAACTAAGTCCGAAGTACATAAAATGTCGAGTAGTTAAAACAGTAGGTAAAAGTATGTATGAGCTAGAAAACTTAGCGGGGAAAAGAATTGGAATTTTTCACGCTAAAGACCTAAAGCAGTAAGAATTAATAGACATATGACGTAAACCAGTCAGTTGTTAGTACTAGGATCCCCCAAATAGGGGTATCCAATATTATGTTCAGTGAATTATCGTCGGTATTTTCGAGTACATGGAAAAGTATACATACTCTTCTAATTGGTAACAAGCAAGGATTTTCCTTTATTATTTATGTATAGAAATTCTTGTACCTGTCTAGAGCGCTCAGGCAAACAAATAGAAACAAATATAGTATATAGTTATATATATTCTCGCCTCCATCTAGACGATAACAATTGCCCCAAGTAACTTAACATCTGTGATAACTGCTTTTAAAATCGGTGATATTGTGATTCTAGTCAATAAGAAATTATTCTTTTTTTTTTAACGTCTGTGATATGATTCTTTTAAAATCGGTGATAGTTAGCTCGTAGTATTAGAAAACCTATTTTTTTTTTCAACATCTGTGATATTTTTTTTAGGCAAGGACAAATCTTCCTGATCATAAATAAAACTTTGATCGTTTAATCTTACATGTTAAACATCCATCATCTTAACCTCGGCGATTTGGCTAATCCAAGTAGATATACCTACACATTCCAATATCTGTGATAAAATTTGTTTCAATAAGATTCACTTTGTCTTCCAGCCAAGAAAGGAGAGTAGGAACATATAACCAACAAAAATTTTATGAGAAAACATATTTGTCATGAAAGAAGAAAGTCTAACTTCGTAAATAGTTATAAAGCGATTCGAACAAGAGTGCTTAGTTATCTTGATGGGTGTTGGTACTAAGTAAAGTAAGAAGAAAACAACTACAACCATGAGTAGAGAAAAAAAAAAAAAAAAAAAACAATATAGGAATATAGTTCATTATAAGAACAAGACTACAGCCGAAATATAACTTACCAAGTTGAGCCACCTTCAACAGACGTTAAAATTAAATAGGCTATCACCACAAGCACCAGTAGATACTTCAATAGGAGAAACTCAAAGGAGAAACTTAGGTTTCGTATGCTTGAGCTATACCGAATCGAAAGGCCCGGCTGATTTACCATGGGTTCTTCCCCACGTTATAAGATATATTACATGGTATCCTTTTGTTCACCGTCCTCCTTGTTTCCTGGAAAATATCCGAGGCCGGAGATTTGTTGCGGCTACCAATTAGGGTCTGAACCAGTGTTGTCACTTTACCACAATTGTGGTAGATCTACCACAACTTTTAAAGATTTATAAAATCTACCACATCTACCACGGTAGTTCAAAATTCTACCACTATTTTTTACATTCCCTCCAAAAAGAAAAATTACAAACAAAAATCTGCTATTACTATTAAAACACAATTTGTTTGTCTTAATTTTTCTAAATGCAGCAGTCAGCCTTCTACTACATTTTCTGAACAGACTTCTTTACTCATGAAGATGGTTTTATTTTCATATTATGTATATTTTACTCTTTTCAACAAAACATTTTATGTTACAATTTTGTTTGCCTATAAAAAGTATAGCTAACACACACTCCAAGGAATTTTGCTTTAGAAGCTTATTTCTATTATTTTTATAATGAATTCTATGATATCGATAAGAAACGGTTATTTTTTGTGGTGTAGCTGAATCTGGAAGGGAATTGATTTTAAACGCAGACTCGTTAATAATATCAAAAATGAGCAAATTTTGAATAAGAAAATCAACTGAAACGTAAGTCTAGATAATTGTTTTCCATTTCCAATCAGACTTGTTTGGATTTTTGATTTCTTAACAGAAATCTTTCGAGCAGTCCATCAATTTCTAAACAAAATGAAAGTGAAAAAAGTTTTCAAAAAGACAAAAATAATCAACCTTGCACGTAAGTTTCTTCAATATTTTTTCATGTAAGAATTATCCTTAGGCTCCAGATTGTTAAGCAATCATATAATTTAATAAAGTAACAAACAAGAAATAAAACCAAAATATATTTGAACTTTCCCTACCAGATCATACATTTTCCATCTGGTAATAGTCTGTGGATCATTGTTCGCTACGGTTCTTTGTGACAAGATGTACATTTAGTTACATTAAAGCAACCTTAAGTGCTTTTGGGTGGCAGCCCAGGATTGCAGAAATGTAAGAGTTTATGGAAATGTGGTGAGTGAAACAAGAACATAACTATCGTTTCTATAACTCTTGAGTTGTTGAGTTGTTGAAGTCATTTTCATAGGACCTTTTCTTGTAAGAATCTACAATAGCAGCTCTCGAAAACACACTTGCAGCGTAATTTGTATGACATGAAACCATTTTATTAAAAAACACATACAAACATAGTGGCCTTCCTTGTAACTTCACAATTAATCTCAAAACTAGCTAAGCGATAGTTTATTTTCTTGTTCCACGCTCCAGAAGCCCAATCTTCGTCATGTTTTCATACACTCATTAGTTTCTGCAGATCTGGCACTGTCACATAACCATTAGCACCTACAGTAGCTGCAATGTAACTTAAAACAAATCTTGTCACATAGCCAGAGAACTCTAGCGAACACTGATCCGCAGATTGTTGCCAGCTAGAATCTCTTGTTTTCTTCAATGTACCAGAATTAAGAGATTTGTTTTTTTTAATGTTCTTTCAATGATATTATTTAGTTTCATTTGGCTCATTCTGATGAGTACCTCCAATTAGATAGGATCGAATTCTAAAACTGTTCATTTAAAGGTTAGATTGATTTATGTATATTTGGCTAGATAGAGTTAGAGCAGGCAGGCAGTTACTGATTGAATTGAACACATTCAAAAATATAAACAGGGCCCGTACTACGAATTACGATTATCGTTTAAAATCCCTCGTTATCGTTAAGATGCGATTACGTTTTACGATACTCGTTTTTTTAAAACGATAATCGTTTTCTCTTACGACTGCTTTTGGCACTCGTATTTCATTGTTTTGACACATGTACTATTTTTGACAGAAATATTGAAAGAATGAAGTTGGATGCGCTTAAAAAAAATTTTTTTTTTTTATTTTATCAGGCAATATTTTGATGCATCCATTATCGTGAACCATAATCAGTCCATGTGTTGACTATCGTTTTCTAGGGTATCGTTTTTTTGCCTTTCGTTTCGTAATCTGTAATACGGGCCCAGGAAATTGAAGTTTATAAAATTAAAGAAAATCTTCTTGCGTATTACATTAAGCTTTGTGATCAGCTAATAAAAAGGTTCGATTTTTCAAGTATGCATCTCCAGCTGCTTCAATTCTTAAGTCCAAAAGAATTTCAAAAAGGTCGGCAACAAAACTATTTCCGTTAAAAAGAGTATTTAGTGAAAAAAATAATGACATTAAAAGGGATGGATTGATTTAAGCACAGATAATAATGTATGCGAAGAGTCCATGTTTTCGAATTTTAGTAAATATATGTTTAATTTAGCTGCTTTACCACATAGCAGTTCTGCAGCAGAAAAAGTCTTTTCAGAAATGAATAAAATTAAAAATAAAAAACAAACTTGACGTCAAAACTATAAACAGTCTTATTTTTGCTAAGAAAATGACAAAAAAATCTGATATTTGTATTCCTTGAGCAGAATTGATCCGCTTTTATTGAAAATTTTAATTTGTTGATGGTAAGTTAAAAGATACCTATATAATATGTATGCGCGTATGCATATAACAAAATATCACAACAAATATATTTAGGTACTTAAATCAATATGTAAAACTTTGTCTTTATAAATGACTTGAAGTGCTTTAAAAATGTGATTTAACGAAATATTTTTTTATTTATTATTATTTATAATGTACCTGTACATAATATTTATTATAAGCTCTATTTTTTTCGTTTTTTTTTCAATAAATATTTACAAAATATTGAATAAAAACTATGTCTCACTTATTTTGCTAATCAAAGGGCACGGTAGTGCCCAGCCAAGTTCTGGCACTACACCCTTTTTACAGGAACAAACTCAGGCGACTTTTGACCCCTCCCTATCTTCAGTACCAATCAACTCAGAAACTTGAAATTCCGAACATTTGCTAAGCTAGTCAGGCACATGCGCCTGACCAAATTTCAATTTTCTAGCATAAGCGGTTCCTGAGATATAAGGCCTCAAAAATCACAAAAACCGTAACTGACTGACTGACTGACTGACTGACTGACTGACTGACAGATCATCAAAATTATGGAGCACTTCCCGACATCGTAGAATCTTGTAATTTTGCACAACGGTAGGTCTTGTCATGTAAGCAGAGGAAAAAATCGAAAAATTGAAATTTTCCATTCAGGGGGCGTGGTATCCGCCCACTTTCTCCGAATTGTCTCCGAATTGGTGTTGGTTGAATGGAGCACTTCCTACTGCTGTAAAACGATGAAATTTGGTGAACCGGTAGGGCTTATATTGCATATAAAAAAACAAAAATAAACACCAAGATTTTCCTTTCGGGGGGCGTGGTATCCGCCCACTTTCTCCGAATTGGTGTTGGTTGAATGGAGCACTTCCAACTACTGTAAAACGATGAAATTTGGTAAAGTGGTAGGGCTCAAATTGCGTTCGAAGAAAAAAATATAAAATTAGCGGTTTTTTATTCAGGGGCGTGGTATCCGCCCACTTCCTCAGAACTGATGTAAATCATATATGGCGCACTTCCAATTGCAGTAGAACAATGAAATTTGGTAGAACGGTAGGGCTCAAATCGCATATAAATGACCGAAAATAAAAATCGAGGTTTTCCATTCAGGGGCGTGGTATCCGCCCACTTCCTCAGAACTGATGTAAATTATTTATGGCGCACTTCCAATTGCAGTAGAACAATGAAATTTGGTAGAACGGTAGGGCTCAAGTCGCATATAAAGGACCAAAAATAAAAATTGATGTTTTCCATTCAGGGGCGTGGTAGCCGCCCACTTCCTCAGAACTGATGTAAATTATATATGGCGCACTTCCAATTGCAGTAGAACAATGAAATTTGGTAGAACGGTAGGGCTCAAATTGCATATAAAGGACCGAAAATAAAAATCGAGGTTTTCCATTCAAGGGCGTGGTATCCGCCCACTTCCTCAGAACTGATGTAAATTATATATGGCGCACTTCCAATTGCAGTAGAACAATGAAATTTGGTAGAACGGTAGGGCTCAAGTCGCATATAAAGGACCAACAATAAAAATTGAGGTTTTCCATTCAGGGGGCGTGGTATGTTTAATTTATATGGAGCACTTCCGATTGCTGTAATTAAGGTAGGTATGTTAGTGTTATGTATCTTGCCAGGATAAGAAGAAATAATTGAAGCGCAAATTAAAACAACCAATAACAAAAAGAAAATATACCAAAAGAAATATGAAGGCTATAAACTAAGTTGATTTTAGTAGGAAGAGTCCACCCTTCTATCTTTCCTTATCTTTCGAGATTTTGACATGGCAAAATATTTAAATCTTTGCAAAAAGGAGTGAGATCAGACCAAAAACATAAATGTTAAAAAAAGAGCCAAGTTCTTCTATACAAAAACCTTTGTGTAACAAGTCAGCCGTGAAAAGTAATGATATCTAAAAGTGCGCCAAGTTCTTACTTCATGAAGATTTAATACCGAATATTTAAAGTAGAATAATATTGAAACAGCTACAATGTAATAGAGAAATTTTATTATTTAATGATTACTGAGTAAAATTTGATGGGCTTACTTGGCAAGTTTTTTTTTTTTATGCCCAATTCAAACGGTTTTAGAAACTTGACCAGTAAGACTATCAAATTTTACTCAGTAATCATTAAATAATAAAATTTCTCTATTACATTGTAGCTGTTTCAATATTATTCTACTTTAAATATTCGGTATTAAATCTTCATGAAGTAAGAACTTGGCGCACTTTTAGATATCATTACTTTTCACGGCTGACTTGTTACACAAAGGTTTTTGTATAGAAGAACTTGGCTCTTTTTTTAACATTTATGTTTTTGGTCTGATTTTATATACATAATAATCAATAAATATTAACTGCCCAATTTGTTAGCATAAAGTTTAATATTTTTGGACTTAGTCGTTTTGAATTATTATCATCATTTGGGAAATTACAAATCTACCACACAAAATCTAAATCTACCACTATTTTTCATCTCAATCTACCTCGGGTTTTGAAATGGAAGTGACAACACTGGTCTGAACCAATTCCTTCACCGAGTGAGAAATGAATCAGCCCAATGAAAGAAACAAAAACAAATGCTATTTGAACCTGCGGATATTTTATTTTATTATTTTCAAGTACAATAGATACAAAACTTACTTAGGCGGCTATTGAAAAGCAAGTGCCATTGACCTTGATGATCAGCTGGTTTATGTTAAACCAATTATATGGACTACCTGGTTCCATATTCCAGGGTTCTCTGTCGCCTTTCTCTTTTTACTGGTGGCGAAGAACGATACTTATCCGCCTTGTACGCGACGAATCCGAGTGATTGGGTTAACAATTACGTTTGGGGTACTCCGCCTGGTGACCGAAGGGTCGCTTCTGTTTTTTTATATGTTTCAGATGCAGCGCTTCGCATGGGATTGAGGTGGGACTATCCTGATTAGTTTTTTTGGTTTACTTCTTATTCTTGCTTCACTACACTCGCGTATCTTATCAATTAAGTTAATTATTTTGTGAGTTTTACGAAACCCAATAAATACGAATTAGGAATTCCCGAATATTATAGCGTCAGCGTGCAAAGAAAGATAAATGAAACGCGAACCCGATGGCTGAAGAAAAGAAAATAAGAAAGAGAAAGGAGAAAGAATATATGTTTCTATTGAAAGCTAAGACAGAAGCAACTAGGACGAGAAAGGATAGATAGATGGTGTAATTTAAGTTTTGAAATAATGAAAGCTGTTGCTGAAAGAGAACAACAGCCTAGTTGTAAAAGAGTGATATGAAATGTAGTGTAGGTTCTAAAACTTGAGGGGAAAGTAGGTTCGGATTTAGGATACCATCATATTTTTGATATTCTGATACGAAAAGGTATTAGATGTTGCTGGGATAACGCGGGTTCGGATTGAGATAAATCTTTGGTACAAAAAGTCGACCGTTGAACTTTAATAGAGAATCTTCCAATCAGGTCATTCTATGACGGAGACAAAGAAGATTGACACGGTTAACCAGGCTAAGACCGCTAAACATAATCAGCTTTGTCATCGTTCGATTAATTTTTAATCGAACCCAGATAGTGGCCGTTTCGTTGCGCATAAATTCGGTAAAGAAAACGTTAAGTTAATAAAAAAAAAAATCAAAGAAACAAGTTATTATAAGATATTAGTTCAGTGGTGTAGAAATCCAAAGGATTATCGAGGGAAATAACATTTGCTATCGTCTGAAATATAAAATTATATTGCTTTATCTTAAAGGGTGAGGGTGGATTCAAGCGGCCAGCAACGAGAGCAGAGGCGACCAATGCGCTCGGCGCGTCTGGGTGGACACCTATTGAAGATCACGAGCATCTCCTGATGGAATTCGGAAACGTGCCTGGAATGTCTTGAAGTTATGTCTGTTGGAGATCCCAGACTAGAAAGTAACCAATCTAAAACTATAGTAATACATACGTAAGTACATTACTGAAAGTGTATACTAAAGAAGTGCTCCTTGAGTTTAAGTGATTGCTTGAATTCACCCTTAACAAAAAAAAAATAAGGGAAAGAAATTTGAAGAAAGAGGTTCCTGCGAACCTAATAGCAGAAGACGCATCCGGCAGTGACTCTCTAAGGGTCGAAACTATTTAAAGAAAAAAGCATTTTTTTGTATATTTGGCGTGATAAATTTTTGTTGTTTGTGAACTTTTGTTAGATGTGGAGAAAAGTGGATAACCGAAATTTTCTTTATTATTTTAATCGGGTGTGGAACTAGTGACCCCAAAATTCTGTCGTCGGCGTCTCGTAGCAAGATTTTGCAAACCCTAAGCTACCTACAAAGAGCTCTCTGCAGGTAGGGAAACGGAGTTAGGAATCGCCTTCATCAAAAATAAAAATAAAGGGGGGCTTTGAGAAAAAAAAAGGATACCGACAGGAGTTACGGGAACTCATTCCTTACCGTGTAGAACAACCGATATATTCGCGAACCGTTGAGTACGGTACTCATCCACTTTTGGCCTCATATTTTATTCATAGCATATTTTTCTTATCTTCCAATTAAGCTCGTTTTGGTTTCTTTTTTTTAAAGATTTAACTTAATCCTTCCGAATTTAATAGTTAAATTAAGAATTATAGATTTTTTTTTTTATTTAGATTCAGAATAAGAATTTGAATAGAATTCATTATATTTTGTTTTGAAAATTACGCTTCTCGTTATTAAATAAATCACCTTGTACATCACGTCAAAAATTGATGAAATTATGGTTTTTTTTTTGAGCTTCGAAGAGGCTTGATGGCGGAATAATTTAATTTTCAGGGGGTGTGGAAGCGCTGGCTAGAGCTCTTCGGTAAGCTATGACTCAACGGTAATACGGCAAATTTTCAGGCAAGGGGAATTCGACACTAAGGCCAAACGAATTCCAGGTTGGGAGTGGGTTAGGCCATACTGCACCGTAATCAGCAGTACCCGAGGTGTGCGAAATTGAAGTGGTGGTAGTGCAGTTAATTATTATTTCAGTTTAGGCATGATTTATGTTTTTTTTGAAAGAGGTGAGGTCCGATTGCGAGGGCAAAACCCCCCCATTTCCGGCGAGCTAAGCCGAGCCTCGCGAGCATGCCTCAGCTCTTGCATCGGACATTCAAAATCTTCCTTCCTTTTCCTATTACGTTTCCTACGAGCGGTACCCATCAGATCCCTAATGCCCTATCCCTTACCCCCTCCCTCTACCTTTTCCGTCTTGTTCTTGTCATTTATTTTGGATGATTCTATTGGTCGTCCTTCTCAAGCACATCTTCCGCTCCCTAAGTTTAATGATACCGCTCACTACAGCTTCCTTCCAGATCCCGGTTCCTAATTCCTCACCTATTGCCTCATTTCAATGTACTTGGACAAAAAGAAAACATCTGGTATATGAGCCTGACTATACGAACTGTGATATATTTTAAGTTTAATTTCTACGATAATTTATTTATATGTATTTATCTGTTCTTGTAAAAATCCTATTTATTTATGTCTATCCCGTTTGTCTAACAAAAAAGTTAAATCGACTCACCCTGATTCGATAGCGAATAAGCAGCATGTTTTATTTACCTGGATATGGACGTCAATGACTTCGGTTATCACAACCAGTTGAATCTCCAAGTAGAAAAAAAAACTCGACGGGGTACAGAGATTGAGTATTAAGGACTTTTGCTTTGTTGAAGTAGACGTAGAGATGACTGTACCGAAATATAAATGTCCTAGAAAAGAAATAAAAAGAAAGCATAAAAGTAAATAGATATATAGAGTAGGAGTTTGAATTTTTACCAATGGCACTTTAAGAAAAATTAAACTTTTCGGCTGCAAGTATATGGTATGTAGACTTAGATATACAGATCTTATATATATACATCTCCTAGTTGGGAAAAAAGCGTAGAGTTGTTATCCAAAAAGATCTTCGAATGAATGGTACATAGGTAAGAATTGAAATGATTGAATTCATAGGTAGGGATAGCTGAAAGAAAAATAATAGAAAATAAAATGAAGAAAATGGCAATTATTTTGTAATTATAAAGATACTACGTACCTGATTTGGGACGGTACTTGCTTATGGGAAAAAGGTATGTAACTGTATAGGGACGCGGCGTAATATAACATACTCCAATCTAATATTAGTAACGGCACTCTTATCAACGAGCAATATATGCGCGGCTTCGTTAGCGTGGGTTGGCTCACCACGTTTTTCCTGCCTTGTTATAGCAAGTTCCCTGTAGCCTGTAGATGAAATTGGACACCTTAGAAAAAAAAACGAGAAAAATTAGCATAAATAAAATATAAAACATTTATGGGAATTGTAATACTATAAGACAAGCAAACAAAAAAAAAATATATATATATAGAGGAAGTTAGGGTATTGTGGTATACATGTTTGTTTTTTTGACTTAACAGAAAAAGTTATGAAACAAATGCTCCTAAATTTGGTAGATTTTACCAAAAACATATAATCTACCAAGTGATTTCTTTTTGTCGAATTCTAACAAAAACTAACAAAGATTTAGACAAAATATTGATATAACCTCTAAATCGTCACTTTTGAAAGTTAAAGGGTAATGTGGTACACTATGCTGTCTATTGTGGTATACTTTACAACATTACCCTGTAGATTTTTTAAATGTGTGTGAAATCTCAAATTTCCTTTTTTTTTCATTCCTCACAGTATGATTCCATGTCCTTAGAATCTCATTTTCTTACTTCAACCCTTTTAGACATTTTAACGAATGAATCTTTAGAAAAAACACAAATAGCCAAAAAAAAGAAATAAACTTTTATGATGGGTAAAGTGGTATACTACCACAGTAGCTCCGGCTAGTATACCACATTAGCCGAAACTGTATATTTTTACAAAAATAAATAATAAAATATAAAATAAACACCTTTGAACAAAACTAACAGCTGTTTCTCGTAGATGATTAATTAAGTTTTGTAAAGAATTTATAAACTAGCTTGAAACACAACTTTTGAGAGCACACAAACACTTTTTGTTTGACCCAAAAAAAAACTCAACTTCACGCAATAACCCTTCTCAAATATTTGCTTGAGATATACGAAGATTTTTGACTGGATTAAACACGAGTATTTAGTTTTATTTATATTACCGTCCGCTAAGGTTAAAACCGTTGAAGAGACATGCTTAGTTTTTGAGAAAACTGCCTATACCACATTACCCCAAATTACTCTATATATTCCTACATATATTAAATACCAAACAAAATACTTACCAAATCTTTGATATCTTCGGACTTCGGCTGCCAGGAGTAAAATGAAATAAGATGAATGAATGAAAGGAAATAATCTATTCCAAATGTCAAATGATCGCGTTGCCAGGTAGAGAAAAAAAAATAATGGGAAAATTTAGGGAAATTTTTAAGGGAATGTTCGGAGACACAACTCCTGAATAAGATAGACGTGAATCACGGTACGCTTCATTTAACTAAAATTTCTTATTAACTTCTACAGTGAAGTACCTTTTAATTAACCGAATTTAACAAAAGAATAAGAAGACTTTAAAAGAACAAATAAGGAGCATTGAAAATCAAGAAAAAAAATAGAGAATTTCGGTCAACAGTCACGTTCAAGAAGCTGATATAAAAAGTAACCTTGGAAGGTCTTAGCGCGAACGGACTCATCTGGCGACCTCAGGTTTCGTGTTTTGATTAAAGTGAATCCAATAAAACCACGAATTTTGTTGTGGTCGTGTCTAAACTTTAACACGTTATGGGTGTAAGCGAAGCCTTATAACGTCTGTTTCCGATCTTAGCGACATCTAGTTATCAAGAGTAGAAAACGACAAGTATGTGTTCGATCTTGAAAGAGACGTTTACGAAACGTCAACCAAAGCAAAGGATGGAGGAAAAATAATATCCAATACTACCTTGAAACTTTAATGAGTATAGTACATATATGATCGGATGATCGGAAGAGAGTAGGAGCAAAAACTTTGAAAATAAGTGGCCTGATTCATCTCCGGATCTCGCATGACACCTCAGAGTAAGAGTAACATCTCAGTTGGTTGAAGAGGCGAAATTGATATCCAGCGGACTGGTTACGTTACTAGTTTGAAATTTAAATCAATAATTAAAAGTTTTAAAAATACATTACCTTTTTAATATATATTTTTAAAAATTACTGGATTTCGCTGTACTACTTACCATCGTGTTTAAATTTTTATATACACCATATTATACATAAGACTAAACTACAATTTTGGGTGAGTTTGAAAAACGTTTTTTTTTTTTTTTGAAAATCTGTGCTAAGCAGGGGTGGAATCGCGTAAGGCGATAGGTGATTGTCACTGTTTTGATAGTCAATTTTGATTATCAACTTCTCTTTGCTCTGTGTAAAGCGATCGCTAAAAATTTAAAATTACTTGGTAGCACTTACCCAAGTTTGGAAACTTGGTGCGAATTTTAAATTATCAAACAGGAATAAATGTCATTTCGATCAGCTGTTGTGTTTTATTATGAAAATTATTCTCAATTGTTTTGCACTGCAACTGTAGGAAGTTTAGAAGTTCAAATTTAATCAAAAGCGGGCATAGAACGGACTGCATTTTTTTGATATCTGAAGCGCTTATTTCAGCCACAGTACTCTGTCAAATGGGTGCAGCTCAATCAGTCCCAACTTGTCGTTGATAACCACCACCTCCAAGAAGATTTAGAGTAGCAGCTAGTTGAAGCATTGGTGGAATGTGAGTAGATCTTATTCCCGGTGGTAAATCGAGCAATCCCAAAATATACACAAATGTTTCTTTATTTAGACCAAAGTTTTTTAAGAATCTCAAGTAAATAATTTATGTGTTGAAAATAACATACCAATACATTTTCATAGAAAGTTTCATAAATACATACATTCGGTTAGGTAGCTCCAAAATATTAGCTTTATTTCTCAAATTGATTCTTAGCAATTGAACTTTTTTGTGGTTATTCCTTGTTGAGTTCCTCTCATAAAATATATGCATTTATGTAGGCATTATGTATTTATTCTCTATCTTTTATTTTAAATATGATATATTTTTCACTTTTTTAACATATTTTTCAATTTGAAACAAACTACAACTTATCTCTGTCAAAAAATTAAGAAAAATGTATGAAAGTGACACCTAAATAGCTGTCACCAAAAAACTATACTAGAAAAGTGATTGTCAATTTGATAATCACCTTACGTGGAGCAAAATCATATATTTTGATTATCAACAATCAACTATCGCCTTACGCGATTCCACCCAGGGTATTTTTATACAGGTTACAAATTTACAATATCTGATTGTTGGCGGCACCAGCTGGCCAGCAGAGCGCTGGGCCGTCACTTAGTTTTTTTTTCTTGTTCTTCCTTCGCCTTGTTGGATGAATCCGGACCTTGCTGCAAACCTTGGTTGCTCCTGTTAGGGGGTGCTCGATATACCTCCATAATATATCCTGTCCCTTCGGATACAGTCTAGCCACGTATCGCCGAATATCTTTGAATTGGCCAGATTTGCAGCCATACGGAATCGTGGATTTTGGTCTAAGGGAAAAACCTCAGGTACCAAAGTAGCCTTTAAAGGTATGGTTCCGGAAAAACAAAATTAAGCCACCCTCTCAATGTGAGTACCTGAAAAATAAAAGAAAACAAAAAACCTGATAAAAAAGAAGCAAAGGTCCAGAAGAAGAAAGATCCTCGAGATTAAATAAAACAATTTTTTTTTACGAAATAAGTGAAGTAAAATTCTTTCTACTAATTTTCATTGTTCAATTGGTTAGCAAAGTTTTACGAACCTCTTTGTCTTTTTTCGGGAACTACGTAATTTTGTAAATTTTTGATGAGCGTTGAAGTGTGTTAATGATAATTTTGTTGTTTATTTTTTTTATATATTTCGTTAATTTAAAATCTGTAAGTGAACGAGGTAGTGTTTTTTTCTTTTTGGATCTGTCAACGCGATTAGCTAAAAATTTATAAATTTCATCCCCCTCCAAGGAGCTCCATGCAGGCAGGGCATTTTTATCTGCATATTCCCAGTTTTGTTTTGTAGCTAGCCACCAAAAAGGGTGATTATAAAAACTTTCTTTGATAGTCCAGACAAGAAATATCTCGCCTTCACGTTCCTTTTTTTTTCAGTTATTGTTGTCGAAATTGTTGTTGTTAATTTTTAAAATATAAAGTAAAGTTAAACATTTTTTTTTTTTTTTGTGAAATGTTCATTTTTCAAGAAGAAAATTATTTTCCATATTTCATTTCATTTCTTTTTGGTTTACTGTATCAATTAAGATTCTAATAAAACGTCATTTCTCGCCATCAGAGTTGAAATATCATGTTTATTTTGATTTTGAATGAAGAAATCATGATTTTTTGAAGACAATTTTTCAGGAGTGCGGACGGTAGCTCAGTTCCTGTGGTGAAAATGGATTGACAAGAAAGTGGTGTCTTTCGTTTGGGGAAGTTCCATCTAGGCCGCTGAACTTCCACGTTGGGTGGGAAAAGGCCACACTGCAAGAACATCCGCAGTGCCCTTGAAGTGGTGATCGTCCGTCTGCTGTCTTTTTTTTTGCTTGTTCACTCTGGCCTGATTTGTGTTTTGTCTGCAGGTGAGGTCAAGTTTCGTGGGCAAGATACCCCCCATTCCGACGAGCTGATGCCGCGCGTAGCAAGCAGGCCAAGTCCTCGGAACTTGACATTCGTTCCCATTTTTCAAACTCTTCCTTTCCGAATTTCCAACCTACTCCTTTTTCCAACCCATTCCTTCCACAATCCTACTTCCTTACCGAATCCACACCCCCTCTTGCCTTGCAACAAATGGCGCCCAACGAAGATTTTTGTAGTCTACGTTTTTGTAAATGTCCCCAACCAAACTTGTTATGGATTTTCCGGAATCGTAAGTCTTCACCAAGAAGATCTTAGACGCACTTAGGTGAATTGCGACGATTTCCTGAAAATTTATAACGATTGCGGTTAGTTTATGTTAAGGGCGTTTAATCTAATGTTGGTGTGAGGTTTTCAAGACTCGTAAGTCTGCACCTGGATAGTTTTTGACATACTAGGTGTATCGCGACGAATTTTTGGAAGCTGGCAGTAGCAACAGATTACGTTTTTTCCGTCTTGTTTTTCCCTATTCCGTCCCTAATTGTTTTTACTTTTCTTTCATTTTTTTCATTTTCTTTTCCCTCTCGTCTAGTCTTGATAGGTTTCAATTTGGACCCAGTGACCATGTTTGACGAATTGTCGAACATCGATGCACCGTCCAACTTAATTTTTTGAGTTTTTCTTCTCATGTTTGTGTTTCGTTTCCCCCACCGTTTCAAGTCTTACAGCAAAGTTCCAAGGACAGACTGGAATCGCGGGAACAGTGAGGAAAATGACATCTTCATTCGTCATTTTTCTACTACATGTCATTCCTTATCTATCTCATCACTTCAAGGGATATAATATTTGTCCGTCTGCAGTCTTATTTTTCAATAACACCACTAAAAATGTCATTCCATAACGCTCAGAAACCATCAAAGCTACTGAAAGCACCCCGAATGCTTATATGAAAAACCAAACCCTCTAAAAGTAACATACTCGGAAAAATAGCCGTTTTTTTTCTGAAAAATTAAGTTTTTTAGGTGAGAAAAAGTAGGACTTTTCTTTACTAATTGCAAACCAATTTTCTAAGTTATTTATACCTTTTTTTGATATTATAGAAAATATTTTTGTTGTTTATTTTCTTTTCTGTAATCGTTATTTTTGGTTATGTTTAAAACTATTCGATTTTGAGTCTTGTTGATTTTTTTTTTCAACGAAAGTAGGTTAGGTGAAGTAATAAATTACTTTTTCTTAACAGATTTTCTAAGAAAAAAACCGTTTTTTAAAAAAACTCTCCCACGTTATAGTTTAAGATTTATTTTCTATAATTTATATTTTTTGATTTTGGATACCACGTTTGTAAATTTAAAAATGTATTCTTCCGGTAAAGATGAAGAAGACCGAATTAATAGAATGATAAGAGAAGCTAATTTGGATGATAATGTCCGACTAACTAGATCAGTTAGCCAGCTTTTAGAGAGTAATGAGAGACGTCGAGTCATGCATTCTCCGCTCATTTCGGATAGAGACGTCCGATCTACATCCAATCTGCCTACTAGCTCTGCTTTTCCCATTAATAATACGACAAGCAACTCAATAGATACAGTTTCTCCTCCATCCTTTAGCAATTTAAGTGGTTTAGGCGCAGAATCAGTACCAATTCCGCGCGAAAGTCTCGATAATCATAACGAAACAGTTATACCTAATGCCGGTAAGATACCTACTTCTAGACCAATGAGTGCGAATATGCACAATTTGGGTGGTTCGAGGAATATTCTAGAGAGCATAGCTCCAAGACCTCCTAGTAACAAAAGGACAGAAAAGAGAATCGTTTCTGAGGACCTCAAGGCCTACATTAATTTAGCCATAGTTGATGCTATGTCCTCTTACAAAAATTCGTTACAAATTGAGGTTAAAAATACTCTCAAGGATGAAATCCAGTATCAGCTCGGAGGATTTCTCAGAGAACTGAACCTTGGATGATCTGCTCCACTAAATAACGAGCCGATATCACGACCTTTGGGTCCAACAAACAATTTTCCGCCTTCAGTTCAGCCATCAACATCGCAGCGACCTCAGGCTGATCCAAGGCGAAGTGCTTTTGTGCCTCTAGGACAGCGGCGTTGCAGACAACAAGAACCGTTTAGGAGAACTCAAGGTAGGGTATACCAATCTGACAATCTGACAAAATGATGTTCATCATAGTACAACAAGAAATGTACCCACTCCACAAATTCCAAACACCCACCAGACGACTTTTTCGCCTTACTTGTGGAACTCTGGTTTCAAAACCCCGATAAAAATCAACCAGTGGGGGCTAAAATTTGAAGGTAAGCCCGAGACCTTGACAGTGGAAGATTTCGTGTTTCGCCTCGAAACTCTCCAGAGCCAGTATGGTTGTCCGTGGGCAGAAATTTTAAGAGATTTCCATCTCTTACTGGAAGGAAATGCTCAAGACTGGTTTTGGCATTGACAATTACCGGCCCGATTGGCCGATGCTGAGAGACGCGCTGTTGCGTCAATTTAGAAACAATCGCTCAGATTACGACATAATCATAATGCGCGATATTATGGATCGCAAACAGGGATTTTCAGAGACTGTCGATGATTTCTTGGTTGCTGCATGCAAGAAAAAAACCCAAATGCGAATACCAATACCGGAAGTGGAGTTGGTGAAAATCTTGAAGAAAAACCTTAATGATAGGGTCGTGAAGTTGGTATATCCTATGCCAATATTTTCCTTGGATCAGCTGAGGAACGCCTGTAAGGAGGTGGAAGCAGCATTTCCGAGGAGAGAACGAGAATTTCAGAAATTACAAAGAACCCCTGTAAAATATTCGGCCAATGAACTGGAATACGAAGACCAGTATGAGCTTGCTGATGAACAAGTAGCGGCTTTACAGTTCGGAGGGGTTAGACCGAAAGTTCCTCCTCGGAGATATGCTGATACTTCCAGTTTGGTGTGCTGGAACTGTAAGGAACAGGGCCACACGTACTTCGAATGCAAATCCGACGTCATCAATTTGTTTTGCTTTAAGTGTGGGCTAGAGGGGGTAAAAACACCGCACTGTAAACTATGCAACCAGGGAAACAGATCATTGAACGCGAAGGCTTTGGGGGATTCGCGTTCGAACCAACCACAGAACCCCAAGTAAATCAAACATCGGAAGTAGAAATACCAATAAAAAGATTAGGAAGCCCTCAAACTGTGGAGGGCCAAGAAAAGATCAAACTGTTAAAAAGAAAGGCCGGTGAAGAGTTCGATTCAAACAAAGTTAAGAAACAAAATTCATTTCAAATTAAACCATTACATGTTAGAATGGAAGAATATTATCGCACTAGAAATAGGATTTTCAACAACAATGGTTATACGCCATCTAAAAAGGTAACTAAAGCTAGGGAAAGATTCAAAAATAGAAAAGATGTTAAGAAGCGTATCGCGTCAACTGTGATAGATTTGTCTTCAGATCCCAGACCTTATGCTTCAATAAAAATAGGGAATAAGGAACTCCGAGGGTTACTTGATAGTGGCGCGAGTGTTAGTATCCTTGGGAAAGACTGCTTAAAACTAGTAGAAGAACTTAACGTCCCAATTATACATAACTTATCAGTCAGGAGTTAAAACGGCAGACGGAAAGAGACAATCAATCATTGGTAAAATAGTAGTAAAAGTGCAGTATAAACTTAGAGAAGGGATGGTTATATTTTATCTTGTTCCAAATCTAGACCAAGAAGTATATCTAGGAATAGATTTCTGGAAATTATTCCAACTAGCACCGAACATAATTAGTGCGATAACGGCATTGACTGATGAAGCTGCAGATCTCTCGAACGCTCATCAATTAAACTTCGAACAACAGGCCAGACTGGAGGCAGTCAGGCAGAAATTTCTGTGTTTTGACCGGGATGGTCTTGGAAGGACGGCGCTCATGGAGCATGTTATTGATACCGGAGACGCGTTGCCGGTGAAACAGCATCACTACCCTGTCTCTCCAGCGGTGCAGGCCATTTTCTATGAAGAGTTAGATCGGATGTTGGGCCTCGGCGTTATCGAGGAGAGTGAAAGTCCCTGGTGTTCACCAGTAGTACTCTTGCGGAAACCAGGCAAAAACAGACTTTGTCTGGATTCTCGCAAAGTGAATGCTCTGACTAAGAAAAATGCGAATCCTCTCCCCCATATCGAGGGGCTCCTCAGCCGACTACCGGATACATACTACATCAGTAGTATTGATCTAAAAGAAGCATTTTGGCAGATACCTCTGGAGAGGCGGAGTAGGGAATAGACTGCCTTTGCGGTACCGGGAAGACCCTTGTACCATTTTACTGTCATGCCCTTTGGGTTGTGTAATGCAGCTCAAAGGTTGTGCCAGTTGATGGACAAGGTAATTCCTGCACGACTTAGGGATCGCGTCTTCGTCTATCTGGATGATTTGCTTGTCATGGCGCCGGACTTCGAGACGCATATAGCCCTGTTAAGCGAAGTAGCCGACTGCTTACGCAGAGCGAATCTCACCATCAACATGAAGAAATCAAAGTTTTGTTTCAAAGAGCTGAAATATTTGGGCTTCATAGTTGGTGGTGGGAAGCTTAAAACCGACCCTGCTAAGGTGGAGGCGATCGTGGATTTTCCAGTTCCCAAAACCCCTAGACAGGTTCGGAGGCTACTTGGTTTAGCAGGGTGGTATCGGAAATTCATTAAAGATTTTTCGAGTCTGACTGCTCCCCTGACGGACCTGCTGAAAAAGCGAAACGAAAAATTTAAAATGACAGAAGAGGGACTGAGAGCGTTTGAAGCTCTGAAGAAGACGTTAACTTCAGCCCCGGTTCTTACGCATCCTGATTTTTCAAAAAAGTTTTACATCCAGTGTGATGCATCAGATGCGGGAATCGGAGCGGTATTGTTTCAAAGAAACGCTGAAGACGAAGAAGTTCCCATTGCCTTTTTCTCCCAAAAATTTAATAAAAGCCAGAGAAACTACAGTGTCACCGAGAAGGAGTGTATGGCAGCGGTGATGGCGGTGCAAAAATTCAGGCCGTATGTCGAGGGCATGGATAGTCTTAAATGGCTCATGAGCATGAAAGACCTAAGTGGTAAGCTCGCTAGGTGGAGTCTGTTGCTGCAATCCTATGCCTTCGACATACAGCATCGAAAGGGCAGCCTGAATGTACGAGTAGTTCCAGACACTCTTTCTCGGGTACACGTAGATTCTCTGGACTTAGAAGACGTAGCACCGTTAATTGATTTGAACTCTTCCGAATTTCAACACGATGAATATTTAAGTTTAATACAATCAATTAAAAATCATACCGATGAACTCCCGGACCTTAAAACAGAAGACGGATTTGTGTAGAAGCGAGCATTTCGAAATAAAGTAGGTGATGAAGCTATGCAAGAACATACTTGGCTTCTTGGGGTTCCGTCAGGCTTAACTGAAGAACTCATTAAAAAGGCCCATAATCCACCTCAAGTAGCTCACGGAGGAATAGCTAAGACGCTATATAGAGTTCGACAATATTTTTACTGGCCGAACATGACTGTTCAAATTCGTGATTATGTGTCTAACTGTTCTGTTTGTAAAGAGTGCAAAGCCTCGAATCAAGTATCTCGTCCTCCTATCGACAACTCATTTTGTACCGATCGTCCATTCGAAAAACTCTACATAGATTTTTTGGGTCCCTATCCCAGGTCGAAATCAGGAAATGCTTACGTGTTGGTTGTTTTGGATCATTTGTCTAAATTTGTATTTTTAAAAGCCTTGAAAAACGCGAACACTTCTAGTGTTATAAAATTCTTGCATCACGAGGTGTTTAATATGTTTGGTGTGCCCCGAATAATCCACTCGGATAATGGAAAGCAGTTCCTTGCCAATGAGTTCCAAAATTTTTTACAAAAATATGGAATTCAGCATTTTAAAACGGCCAACTATGCACCCCAATCGAACGCGTCAAAAAGGGTTAACCGCACGTTGTTGGCAGCAATCCGTTCATATTTAAAAACAGATCAACGCGATTGGGACTACCACCTTAGTGACATCGGTTGTGCTCTCCGAAGTGCAGTTCATAACTCTACCGGTGTATCTCCATACTTTGCGTTGTTCGGGACCAACATGATTATGCACGGGAGCAGTTATGAACTAGCACAAAAACTAAACGCGGTTGACGACAGCGGGTTGTTTATTCTTCCACGACGCGATAGATTGGAATGCATACGAAAACGAATACGCGAAAACATATTGAAATCAAATGAAAGATCCACCAAAACTTATAATGTAAGAACACGAAAAGTAAGATACCTACCCGGACAGGAGGTATTCCGAAAAAAATTTATATTAAGCGATGCTTCGAAAAACTTATCGGCAAAATTAAGTCCCAAATATGTTAAATGCCGTATTATCAAACAAATAGGCAACCAAATGTACTCAGTTGAAAATCTGAACGGAAAAAAACTCGGCATATTCGATGCGAAAGATCTAAAGCAATAAATATAAATAAGAAATAAATGTTCACACAATAACAAGAATACGCAGACATCGTTACGAATAAACTGATTTATTCCCGAAACACACAAACACAGTTCTCAAATCTCCATTTAGCAAATGTTAATTCCATACTGTTTCATTTCTTCAAAATTTCATCTTCACTATGTACCTAATATTCTGAAAACAAAATTCGAAACTTGGGTTCAAAATTTTTTGAAATGTTTAATGGGTTGCATCAGAAGCACCATACTGTACAATTCAACCAATTTATAAATGTCCACTTCGTATTTGATTTCACAGTAAGGGTCTACAAAATCCCTTTAAAATAAATTAATCTCATTCAACACAGAGTACCTGAATATCTGATTTGTTCCTTTTTGTATTCACAGTCACGCTAATTTATATATGTGTATCTATATATAGTATGTGTAGTATATGTTCACATGGTACCTGATTTCCAGTTAAAAGAATTTAGTCTCAGTTTAATTTATTTTGTTATTTATTAATTTGTTGTTACGCACAATTGACTTAAATGTTAACTTAATATCTATTTATTCATTAATTTTCATTACTGCATGGTAACACGTATAAAACTATTTGATTTTGCATTAGCATCTAAAATTTAAGATGTGAAACTCATGAAACTTTTGGATCATTAACTGTCATTGAATGCCTCTTCATTTCACTTCAGCTTTAAAATAAAATCGGTGATTCCTCTTCTGTGATAAATCTATGTACCTAAATTATGTATGTATGTACTTGGACAAAAAGAAAACATCTGGTATATGAGCCTAACTATACGAACTGTGATATATTTTAAGTTTAGTTTCTACGATAATTTATTTATATGTATTTATCTGTTCTTGTAAAAATCCTATTTATTTATGTCTATCCCGTTTGTCTAACAAAAAAGTTAAATCGACTCACCCTGATTCGATAGCGAATAAGCAGCATGTTTTATTTACCTGGATATGGACGTCAATGACTTCGGTTATCACAACCAGTTGAATCTCCAAGTAGAAAAAAAAAACTCGACGGGGTACAGAGATTGAGTATTAAGGACTCTTGCTTTGTTGAAGTAGACGTAGGGACGACTGTACCGAAATATAAATGTCCTAGAAAAGAAATAAAAAGAAAGCATAAAAGTAAATAGATATTAGAGTAGGAGTTTGAATTTTTACCAATGGCACTTTAAGAAGAATTAAACTTTTCGGCTGCAAGTATATGGTATGTAGACTTAAATATACAGATCTTATATATATACATCTCCTAGTTGGGAAAAAAGCGTAGAGTTGTTATCCAAAAAGATCTTCGAATGAATGGTACATATGTAGGTAAGAATTGAAATGATTGAATTCATATGTAGGGATAGCTGAAAGAAAAATAATAGAAAATAAAATGAAGAAAATGGCAATTATTTTGTAATTATAAAGATACTACGTACCTGATTTGGGACGGTACTTGCTTATGGGAAAAAGGTATGTAACAGTATAGGGACGCAGCGTAATATAACATACTCCAATCTAATATTAGTAACGGCACTCTTATCAATGAGCAATATATGCCCGGCTTCGTTAGCGTGGGTTGGCTCACCACGTTTTTCCTGCCTTGTTATAGCAAGTTGGATGGAGGAAAAATAATATCCACTACTACCTTGAAACTTTAATGAGTATAGTACATAAATGATCGGATGATCGGAAGAGAGTAGGAGCAAAAACTTTGAAAATAAGTGGCCTGATTCATCTCCGGATCTCGCATGACACCTCAGAGTAAGAGTAACATCTCAGTTGGTTGAAGAGGCGAAATTGATATCCAGCGGACTGGTTACGTTACTAGTTTGAAATTTAAATCAATAATTAAAAGTTTTAAAAATACATTACCTTTTTAATATATATTTTTAAAAATTACTGGATTTCGCTGTACTACCTACCATCGTGTTTAAATTTTTATATACACCATATTATACATAAGACTAAACTACAATTTTGGGTGAGTTTGAAAAACGTTTTTTTTTTTTGAAAATCTGTGCTAAGCAGGGTATTTTTATACAGGTTACAAATTTACAATATCTGATTGTTGGCGGCACCAGCTGGCCAGCAGAGCGCTGGGCCGTCGCTTAGTTTTTTGTTCTCGTTCTTCCTTCGCCTTGTTGGATGAATCCGGACCTTGCTGCAAACCTTGGTTGCTCCTGTTAGGGCGTGCTCGATATACCTCCATCATATATCCTGTCCCTTCGGATACAGTCTAGCCACGTATCGCCGAATATCTTTGAATTGGCCAGATTTGCAGCCATACGGAATCGTTGATTTTGGTCTAAGGGAAAAACCTCAGGTACCAAAGTAGCCTTTAAAGGTATGGTTCCGGAAAAACAAAATTAAGCCACCCTCTCAATGTGAGTACCTGAAAAATAAAACCTGATAAAAAAGAAGCAAAGGTCCAGAAGAAGAAAGATCCTCGAGATTAAATAAAACAATTTTTTCTTACGAAATAAGTGAAGTAAAATTATTTCTACTAATTTTCATTGTTCAATTGGTTAGCAAAGTTTTACGAACCTCTTTGTCTTTTTTCGGGAACTACGTAATTTTGTAAATTTTTGATGAGCGTTGAAGTGTGTTAATGATAATTTTGTTGTTTATTTTTTTTATATATTTCGTTAATTTAAAATCTGTAAGTGAACGAGGTAGTGTTTTTTTCTTTTTGGATCTGTCAACGCGATTAGCTAAAAATTTATAAATTTCATCCCCCTCCAAGGAGCTCCATGCAGGCAGGGCATTTTTATCTGCATATTCCCAGTTTTGTTTTGTAGCTAGCCACCAAAAAGGGTGATTATAAAAACTTTCTTTGATAGTCCAGACAAGAAATATCTCGCCTTCACGTTCCTTTTTTTTTCAGTTATTGTTGTCGAAATTGTTGTTGTTAATTTTTAAAATATAAAGTAAAGTTAAACATTTTTTTTTTTTTGTGAAATGTTCATTTTTCAAGAAGAAAATTATTTTCCATATTTCATTTCATTTCTTTTTGGTTTACTGTATCAATTAAGATTCTAATAAAACGTCATTTCTCGCCATCAGAGTTGAAATATCATGTTTATTTTGATTTCGAATGAAGAAATCATGATTTTTTGAAGACAATTTTTCAGGGGTGCGGACGGTAGCTCAGTTCCTGTGGTGAAAATGGATTGACAAGAAAGTGGTGTCTTTCGTTTGGTGAAGTTCCATCTAGGCCGCTGAACTTCCACGTTGGGTGGGAAAAGGCCACACTGCAAGAACATCCGCAGTGCCCTTGAAGTGGTGATCGTCCGTCTGCTGTCTTTTTTTTTGCTTGTTCACTCTGGCCTGATTTGTGTTTTGTCTGCAGGTGAGGTCAAGTTTCGTGGGCAAGATACCCCCCATTCCGACGAGCTGATGCCGCGCGTAGCAAGCAGGCCAAGTCCTCGGAACTTGACATTCGTTCCCATTTTTCAAACTCTTCCTTTCCGAATTTCCAACCTACTCCTTTTTCCAACCCATTCCTTCCACAATCCTACTTCCTTACCGAATCCACACCCCCTCTTGCCTTGCAACAAATGGCGCCCAACGTCTGAGCTTTTTAGCGAAGATTTTTGTAGTCTACGTTTTTGTAAATGTCCCCAACCAAACTTGTTATGGATTTTCCGGAATCGTAAGTCTTCACCAAGAAGATCTTAGACGCACTTAGGTGAATTGCGACGATTTCCTGAAAATTTATAACGATTGCGGTTAGTTTATGTTAAGGGCGTTTAATCTAGTGTTGGTGTGAGGTTTTCAAGACTCGTAAGTCTGCACCTGGATAGTTTTTGACATACTAGGTGTATCGCGACGAATTTTTGGAAGCTGGCAGTAGCAACAGATTACGTTTTTTCCGTCTTGTTTTTCCCTATTCCGTCCCTAATTGTTTTTACTTTTCTTTCATTTTTTTCATTTTCTTTTCCCTCTCGTCTAGTCTTGATAGGTTTCAATTTGGACCCAGTGACCATGTTTGACGAATTTCCCCCACCGTTTCAAGTCTTACAGCAAAGTCCCAAGGACAGACTGGAATCGCGGGAACAGTGAGGAAAATGACATCTTCATTCGTCATTTTTCTACTACATGTCATTCCTTATCTATCTCATCACTTCAAGGGATATAATATTTGTCTGTCTGCAGTCTTATTTTTCAATAACACCACTAAAAATGTCATTCCATAACGCTCAGAAACCATCAAAGCTACTGAAAGCACCCCGAATGCTTATATGAAAAACCGAACCCTCTAAAAGTAACATACTCGGAAAAATAGCCGTTTTTTTTCTGAAAAATTAAGTTTTTTAGGTGAGAAAAAGTAGGACTTTTCTTTACTAATTGCAAACCAATTTTCTAAGTTATTTATACCTTTTTTTGATATTATAGAAAATATTTTTGTTGTTTATTTTCTTTTCTGTAATCGTTATCTTTGGTTATGTTTAAAACTATTCGATTTTGAGTCTTGTTGATTTTTTTTTTCAACGAAAGTAGGTTAGGTGAAGTAATAAATTACTTTTTCTTAACAGATTTTCTAAGAAAAAAACCGTTTTTTTAAGAAAACTCTCCCACGTTATAGTTTAAGATTTATTTTCTATAATTTATATTTTTTGATTTTGGATACCACGTTTGTAAATTTAAAAATGTATTCTTCCGGTAAAGATGAAGAAGACCGAATTAATAGAATGATAAGAGAAGCTAATTTGGATGATAATGTCCGACTAACTAGATCAGTTAGCCAGCTTTTAGAGAGTAATGAGAGACGTCGAGTCATGCATTCTCCGCTCATTTCGGATAGAGACGTCCGATCTACATCCAATCTGCCTACTAGCTCTGCTTTTCCCATTAATAATACGACAAGCAACTCAATAGATACAGTTTCTCCTCCATCCTTTAGCAATTTAAGTGGTTTAGGCGCAGAATCAGTACCAATTCCGCGCGAAAGTCTCGATAATCATAACGAAACAGTTATACCTAATGCCGGTAAGATACCTACTTCTAGACCAATGAGTGCGAATATGCACAATTTGGGTGGTTCGAGGAATATTCTAGAGAGCATAGCTCCAAGACCTCCTAGTAACAAAAGGACAGAAAAGAGAATCGTTTCTGAGGACCTCAAGGCCTACATTAATTTAGCCATAGTTGATGCTATGTCCTCTTACAAAAATTCGTTACAAATTGAGGTTAAAAATACTCTCAAGGATGAAATCCAGTATCAGCTCGGAGGATTTCTCAGAGAACTAAACCTTGGATGATCTGCTCCACTAAATAACGAGCCGATATCACGACCTTTGGGTCCAACAAACAATTTTCCGCCTTCAGTTCAGCCATCAACATCGCAGCGACCTCAGGCTGATCCAAGGCGAAGTGCTTTTGTGCCTCTAGGACAGCGGCGTTGCAGACAACAAGAACCGTTTAGGAGAACTCAAGGTAGGGTATACCAATCTGACAATCTGACAAAATGATGTTCATCATAGTACAACAAGAAATGTACCCACTCCACAAATTCCAAACACCCACCAGACGACTTTTTCGCCTTACTTGTGGAACTCTGGTTTCAAAACCCCGATAAAAATCAACCAGTGGGGGCTAAAATTTGAAGGTAAGCCCGAGACCTTGACAGTGGAAGATTTCGTGTTTCGCCTCGAAACTCTCCAGAGCCAGTATGGTTGTCCGTGGGCAGAAATTTTAAGAGATTTCCATCTCTTACTGGAAGGAAATGCTCAAGACTGGTTTTGGCATTGACAATTACCGGCCCGATTGGCCGATGCTGAGAGACGCGCTGTTGCGTCAATTTAGAAACAATCGCTCAGATTACGACATAATCATAATGCGCGATATTATGGATCGCAAACAGGGATTTTCAGAGACTGTCGATGATTTCTTGGTTGCTGCATGCAAGAAAAAAACCCAAATGCGAATACCAATACCGGAAGTGGAGTTGGTGAAAATCTTGAAGAAAAACCTTAATGATAGGGTCGTGAAGTTGGTATATCCTATGCCAATATTTTCCTTGGATCAGCTGAGGAACGCCTGTAAGGAGGTGGAAGTAGCATTTCCGAGGAGAGAACGAGAATTTCAGAAATTACAAAGAACCCCTGTAAAATATTCGGCCAATGAACTGGAATACGAAGACCAGTATGAGCTTGCTGATGAACAAGTAGCGGCTTTACAGTTCGGAGGGGTTAGACCGAAAGTTCCTCCTCGGAGATATGCTGATACTTCCAGTTTGGTGTGCTGGAACTGTAAGGAACAGGGCCACACGTACTTCGAATGCAAATCCGACGTCATCAATTTGTTTTGCTTTAAGTGTGGGCTAGAGGGGGTAAAAACACCGCACTGTAAACTATGCAACCAGGGAAACAGATCATTGAACGCGAAGGCTTTGGGGGATTCGCGTTCGAACCAACCACAGAACCCCAAGTAAATCAAAAATCGGAAGTAGAAATACCAATAAAAAGATTAGGAAGCCCTCAAACTGTGGAGGGCCAAGAAAAGATCAAACTGTTAAAAAGAAAGGCCGGTGAAGAGTTCGATTCAAACAAAGTTAAGAAACAAAATTCATTTCAAATTAAACCATTACATGTTAGAATGGAAGAATATTATCGCACTAGAAATAGGATTTTCAACAACAATGGTTATACGCCATCTAAAAAGGTAACTAAAGCTAGGGAAAGATTCAAAAATAGAAAAGATGTTAAGAAGCGTATCGCGTCAACTGTGATAGATTTGTCTTCAGATCCCAGACCTTATGCTTCAATAAAAATAGGGAATAAGGAACTCCGAGGGTTACTTGATAGTGGCGCGAGTGTTAGTATCCTTGGGAAAGACTGCTTAAAACTAGTAGAAGAACTTAACGTCCCAATTATAATTTATCAGTCAGGAGTTAAAACGGCAGACGGAAAGAGACAATCAATCATTGGTAAAATAGTAGTAAAAGTGCAGTATAAACTTAGAGAAGAGATGGTTACATTTTATCTTGTTCCAAATCTAGACCAAGAAGTATATCTAGGAATAGATTTCTGGAAATTATTCCAACTAGCACCGAACATAATTCGTGCGATAACGGCATTGACTGATGAAGCTGCAGATCTCTCGAACGCTCATCAATTAAACTTCGAACAACAGGCCAGACTGGAGGCAGTCAGGCAGAAATTTCTGTGTTTTGACCGGGATGGTCTTGGAAGGACGGCGCTCATGGAGCATGTTATTGATACCGGAGACGCGTTGCCGGTGAAACAGCATCACTACCCTGTCTCTCCAGCGGTGCAGGCCATTTTCTATGAAGAGTTAGATCGGATGTTGGGCCTCGGCGTTATCGAGGAGAGTGAAAGTCCCTGGTGTTCACCAGTAGTACTCTTGCGGAAACCAGGCAAAAACAGACTTTGTCTGGATTCTCGCAAAGTGAATGCTCTGACTAAGAAAAATGCGAATCCTCTCCCCCATATCGAGGGGCTCCTCAGCCGACTACCGGATACATACTACATCAGTAGTATTGATCTAAAAGAAGCATTTTGGCAGATACCTCTGGAGAGGCGGAGTAGGGAATAGACTGCCTTTGCGGTACCGGGAAGACCCTTGTACCATTTTACTGTCATGCCCTTTGGGTTGTGTAATGCAGCTCAAAGGTTGTGCCAGTTGATGGACAAGGTAATTCCTGCACGACTTAGGGATCGCGTCTTCGTCTATCTGGATGATTTGCTTGTCATGGCGCCGGACTTCGAGACGCATATAGCCCTGTTAAGCGAAGTAGCCGACTGCTTACGCAGAGCGAATCTCACCATCAACATGAAGAAATCAAAGTTTTGTTTCAAAGAGCTGAAATATTTGGGCTTCATAGTTGGTGGTGGGAAGCTTAAAACCGACCCTGCTAAGGTGGAGGCGATCGTGGATTTTCCAGTTCCCAAAACCCCTAGACAGGTTCGGAGGCTACTTGGTTTAGCAGGGTGGTATCGGAAATTCATTAAAGATTTTTCGAGTCTGACTGCTCCCCTGACGGACCTGCTGAAAAAGCGAAACGAAAAATTTAAAATGACAGAAGAGGGACTGAGAGCGTTTGAAGCTCTGAAGAAGACGTTAACTTCAGCCCCGGTTCTTACGCATCCTGATTTTTCAAAAAAGTTTTACATCCCGTGTGATGCATCAGATGCGGGAATCGGAGCGATATTGTTTCAAAGAAACGTTGAAGACGAAGAAGTTCCCATTGCCTTTTTCTCCCAAAAATTTAATAAAAGCCAGAGAAACTACAGTGTCACCGAGAAGGAGTGTATGGCAGCGGTGATGGCGGTGCAAAAATTCAGGCCGTATGTCGAGGGCATGGATTTTACCGTAGTCACTGACCATGCTAGTCTTAAATGGCTTATGAGCATGAAAGACCTAAGTGGTAAGCTCGCTAGGTGGATTCAGTTGCTGCAATCCTATGCCTTCGACATACAGCATCGAAAGGGCAGCCTGAATGTACGAGTAGTTCCAGACACTCTTTCTCGGGTACACATAGATTCTATGGACTTAGAAGACGTAGCACCGTTAATTGATTTGAACTCTTCCGAATTTCAACACGATGAATATTTAAGTTTAATACAATCAATTAAAAATCATACCGATGAACTCACGGACCTTAAAACAGAAGACGGATTTGTGTACAAGCGAGCATTTCGAAATAAAGTAGGTGATGAAGCTATGCAAAAACATACTTGGCTTCTTTGGGTTCCGTCAGGCTTAACTGAAGAACTCATTAAAAAGGCCCATAATCCACCTCAAGTAGCTCACGGAGGAATAGCTAAGACGCTATATAGAGTTCGACAATATTTTTACTGGCCGAACATGACTGTTCAAATTCGTGATTATGTGTCTAACTGTTCTGTTTGTAAAGAGTGCAAAGCCTCGAATCAAGTATCTCGTCCTCCTATCGACAACTCATTTTGTACCGATCGTCCATTCGAAAAACTCTACATAGATTTTTTGGGTCCCTATCCCAGGTCGAAATCAGGAAATGCTTACGTGTTGGTTGTTTTGGATCATTTGTCTAAATTTGTATTTTTAAAAGCCTTGAAAAACGCGAACACTTCTAGTCTTATAAAATTCTTGCACCACGAGGTGTTTAATATGTTTGGTGTGCCCCGAATAATCCACTCGGATAATGAAAAGCAGTTCCTTGCCAATGAGTTCCAAAATCTTTTACAAAAATATGGAATTCAGCATTTTAAAACGGCCAACTATGCACCCCAATCGAACGCGTCAGAAAGGGTTAACCGCACGTTGTTGGCAGCAATCCGTTCATATCTAAAAAGAGATCAACGCGATTGGGACTACCACCTTAGTGACATCGGTTGTGCTCTCCGAAGTGCAGTTCATAACTCTACCGGTGTATCTCCATACTTTGCGTTGTTCGGGACCAACATGATTATGCACGGGAGCAGTTATGAACTAGCACAAAAATTAAACGCGGTTGACGACAGCGGGTTGTTTATTCTTCCACGACGCGATAGATTGGAATGAATACGGAAACGAATACGCGAAAACATATTGAAATCAAATGAAAGATCCGCCAAAACTTATAATGTAAGAACACGAAAAGTAAGATACCTACCCGGACAGGAGGTATTCCGAAAAAATTTTATATTAAGCGATGCTTCGAAAAACTTATCGGCAAAATTAAGTCCCAAATATGTTAAATGCCGTATTATCAAACAAATAGGCAACCAAATGTACTCAGTTGAAAATCTGAACGGAAAAAAAATCGGCATATTCCATGCGAAAGATCTAAAGCAATAACCGAAATAAATGTTCACACAATAACAAGAATACGCAGACATCGTTACGAATAAACTGATTTATTTCTAAACTTGGGTTCAAAATTTTTTTGAAATGTTTAATGGGTTGCATCAAAAGCACCAGACTGTACAATTCAACCAATTTATAAATGTCCACTTCGTATTTGATTTCACAGTAAGGGTCTACAAAATCCCTTTAAAATAAATTAATCTCATTCAACACAGAGTACCTGAATATCTGATTTGTTCCTTTTTTTATTCACGGTCACGCTAATTTATATAGTTATATGTTTCTATAGTATGTGTAGTACGAGTATATGTTCACATGGTACCTGATTTCCAGTCAAAAGAATTTAGTCTCAGTTTAATTTATTTTGTTATTTATTAATTTGTTGTTACGCACAATTGACTTAAATGTTAACTTAATATCTATTTATTCATTAATTTTCATTACTGCATGGTAACACGTATAAAACTATTTGATTTTGCATTAGCATCTAAAATTTAAGATGTGAAACTCATGAAACTTTTGGATCATTAACTGTCATTGAATGCCTCTTCATTTCACTTCAGCTTTAAAATAAAATCGGTGATTCCTCTTCTGTGATAAATCTATGTACCTAAATTATGTATGTATGTACTTGGACAAAAAGAAAACATCTGGTATATGAGCCTGACTATACGAACTGTGATATATTTTAAGTTTAGTTTCTACGATAATTTATTTATATGTATTTATCTGTTCTTGTAAAAATCCTATTTATTTATGTCTATCCCGTTTGTCTAACAAAAAAGTTAAATCGACTCACCCTGATTCGATAGCGAATAAGCAGCATGTTTTATTTACCTGGATATGGACGTCAATGACTTCGGTTATCACAACCAGTTGAATCTCCAAGTAGAAAAAAAAACTCGACGGGGTACAGAGATTGAGTATTAAGGACTCTTGCTTTGTTGAAGTAGACATGTAGAGACGACTTTACCGAAATATAAATGTCCTAGAAAAGAAATAAAAAGAAAGCATAAAAGTAAATAGATATATAGAGTAGGAGTTTGAATTTTTACCAATGGCACTTTAAGAAAAATTAAACTTTTCGGCTGCAAGTATATGGTATGTAGACTTAGATATACAGATCTTATATATGTATATACATCTCCTAGTTGGGAAAAACGCATAGAGTTGTTATCCAAAAAGATCTTCGAATGAATGGTACATAGGTAAGAATTGAAATGATTGAATTCATAGGTAGGGATAGCTGAAAGAAAAATAATAGAAAATAAAATGAAGAAAATGGCAATTATTTTGTAATTATAAAGATACTACGTACCTGATTTGGGACGGTACTTGCTTATGGGAAAAAGGTATGTAACTGTATAGGGACGCGGCGTAATAGAACATACTCCAATCTAATATTAGTAACGGCACTCTTATCAATGAGCAATATAATATGCCTGGCTTCGTTAGCGTGGGTTGGCTCACCACGTTTTTCCTGCCTTGTTATAGCAAGTTCCCTGTAGCCTGTAGATGAAATTGGACACCTTAGAAAAAAAACGAGAAAAATTAGTATAAATAAAATATAAAACATTTATGGGAATTGTAATACTATAAGACAAGCAAACAAAAAAAATATATATATATATATATATATTCCTACATATAAATATTAAATACCAAACAAAATACTTACCAAATCTTTGATATCTTCGGACTTCGGCTGCCAGGAGTAAAATGAAATAAGATGAATGAATGAAAGGAAATAATCTATTCCAAATGTCAAATGATCGCGTTGCCAGGTAGAGAAAAAAAAATAATGGGAAAATTTAGGGAAATTTTTAAGGGAATGTTCGGAGACACAACTCCTGAATAAGATAGACGTGAATCACGGTACGCTTCATTTAACTAAAATTTCTTATTAACTTCTACAGTGAAGTACCTTTTAATTAACCGAATTTAACAAAAGAATAAGAAGACTTTAAAAGAACAAATAAGGAGCATTGAAAATCAAGAAAAAAAATAGAGAATTTCGGTCAACAGTCACGTTCAAGAAGCTGATATAAAAAGTAACCTTGGAAGGTCTTAGCGCGAACGGACTCATCTGGCGACCTCAGGTTTCGTGTTTTGATTAAAGTGAATCCAATAAAACCACGAATTTTGTTGTGGTCGTGTCTAAACTTCAACACGTTATGGGTGTAAGCGAAGCCTTATAAAGTCTGTTTCCGATCTTAGCGACATCTAGTTATCAAGAGTAGAAAACGACAAGTATGTGTTCGATCTTGAAAGAGACGTTTACGAAACGTCAACCAAAGCAAAGGATGGAGGAAAAATAATATCCACTACTACCTTGAAACTTTAATGAGTATAGTACATATATGATCGGATGATCGGAAGAGAGTAGGAGCAAAAACTTTGAAAATAAGTGGCCTGATTCATCTCCGGATCTCGCATGACACCTCAGAGTAAGAGTAACATCTCAGTTGGTTGAAGAGGCGAAATTGATATCCAGCGGACTGGTTACGTTAGATACTAGTTTGAAATTTAAATCAATAATTAAAAGTTTCAAAAATACATTACCTTTTTAATATATATTTTTAAAATTTACTGGATTTCGCTGTACTACTTACCATCGTGTTTAAATTTTTATACACACCATATTATACATAAGACTAAACTACAATTTTGGGTGAGTTTGAAAAACGTTTTTTTTTTTTTTTGAAAATCTGTGCTAAGCAGGGTTGTTTATGACATCATTTATTTATCAATAAATGTATATATTTTTTTATTTTTTAAATTACATACTTAAAATACTATTATAAATTGCTATTGTGAATTAACGTAATGTGTAGCCCAATATGACATTCATGTCAATTATAAATTTAGTACATAAAATGTCAAATTCTTCATTTCTTAACCTTGATTGCTTTAAAAGGTCTTTCGTTTTTTCATATTCATTTTTCCTTTTGGTTCGAGAACATTCAAAGAGTTAACAATAAATAATTATAACGTAATTTTAATCTTTTCTTTTATTTGGAATTTGGAATATAATACCGGCAAAGTCAAATTCATTGGTCCTTCGAGTCATTACAAAAACAATTGTGTGTGAATTCAAGTACATTTGAAAGTCACTTCAAGTACAAATATATGTACATATAGACATTATATAATATAATAAATATCACATATTATTAAACAGTTAAAAATAAACAGTTTAAAATAAAATAAAATAATTTTTGTTGAAGAAACAATTGAACAGTTAATAAAAACAGTTTTGTGCTGTGCTAATCGGGCTCCCGCGACGGGCAATCAAACTCCACACAACACTACACCAACAAAGGCCTACAAAGTAAGTCCTCATTTTTTAAAGTATTTTTTTTGGTTCTTTTTTTTATTACATTTTTATAAACAAAAATCCACATGTCGTTCGGGGAGCTTCAGAAGCAGGTTTTGTCGCAATTAGAACGCGATTATACAAATTTTAAGAAAACGGGGCAAAATCGTAGAACAAGTAATTACTTAAAAACTCGTTTAGAGTTATTAGAGGGTCATTTAAATAACGCTAAAAGATATCACGAGGAAATCGTTAGCGAGGGGAAGCTGGAAGAGGGTTTGAAAAAGGAAGAGATGATATCCGTGTTTGATCAGATAAACGACACTTATCTGGAATATAGGTGCGAATTGTTGGATGCGTTAGATCGTGTCACTCCAACTACTCCTCATACACCTACTCTTGCAACCGCTCCTACACTTCCACCGTCATCACAAGCAACACCATCGAATTTGCTTAAGCTTCCTCCCATAAAACCTCCAACATTTTCGGGGTCTTACACAAAATGGCGGTCATACCATGACATTTTTATTTCTTTGGTGCATAATAACCCAGGACTAAATGAGATTCAAAAAATGCATATTTTGAAGGAGAGTTTAACTGGAGATGCTGAACGTTTGTTGCATCATTTAGACTTGAGCATCGGGAATTATGAAAAGGCATGGGAGTTACTTATTGAAAGGTACGACCATAAGAGAGTATTGGTCAATTCGTATTTAAAGGTTCTTTTCAGTCAAACTGCTCAGAGTAAGGAGTCCTCAGAGAATTTGAAAAGTTTGTTGGACACAACAACCGAAGTTGTTCATGGCCTAAAAAATTTAGAATTGCCAGTAGAACATTGGGATACAATGTTAATTTATATTATGTTTCAAAAATTACCCTCTAGAACCCAACAATTATGGGAAGAAAAGCTTGGTAATGAAAGATGTCTCCCGACTTTTTCTGAGTTTACTACTTTTTTAAAGGCCCGTTTTAGGACACTAGAATCCATTGTAGAGCAGAGTAGTTCAACCACAGAGCCAAAGCCAGTTATAAAACCGCAACCTACAGCTAAGGCATTTAATGCAAAAACGCAACAAAAACAGTTGTTTAAACCGTTCAAGGCTGTACAACAATACCAGTGTCAAGTATGCCGCCAAGGACAACATTCTTTGACGAGGTGTCAAGGCTTCTTGGGCATGGATGCGGCCCAAAAACAACAAGCTGTGCTTAAGGCTTGCATACAGCCACCAAACACGATTTTGTTTAAGTAACCGGACGTGTTACTTCTGCAACCAAAAACATCACTCACTCTTGCATGATAATTCACACACATACAATACAAATTCCAATCCCAACACTACACAAAATTCATCTTTGAATGCTATTACACATTCTTATAAACAAGTCGCCCACACCGGAAATCAACAGGCAGCGGTAAACCCAAATGCTCCTGTTTTCCAGCCACAGGGTGACAACACTGCAAGTAGCAGTACCCGACACAATTTTTATGCATCACAAACCCAAGAATCGCAAATTTTATTAGCAACTGCAATTGTAAGAGTAAAGTCGAGAGATGGCAAGTTTTTAGATTTACGAGCGCTCATTGATCCTGGCTCAGAAGCAACTTTCATTTCAGAATCTGCAGCCAGGTCTCTAAACCTTGTTAAACAACCAACACAAATAAACGTATCAGGGTTGGGGAAGGTCAGCAACGGCACTAGTCAAAGCTACGTTGACTTAATGTTCTCTTCAAAACATTCGGAGTTTACAGGTGCTACCAAGGCATTCGTCCTCAAGTCGTTGACTGGCCTCCTTCCAGCCCACAAAATGATACGAGACACTTGGGACCACCTCACGGATTTACCATTAGCAGACCCTAATTTCCACGTTCCAGCCTTATATCGACATTCTTTTTGGTTGCGATGTATATCCCGACATTGTACTTCCAGAAATTATCCGCAATGAGCATGGAACTGCACCCATAGCACAAAATACACAGCTGGGATGGATTATTTTAGGCAAAATTCCTGAGGTAATTCCAAACAACGTTAAAAGTTTTTTTCAGAACATAAATATCGGCACGCAAATCCGAAAATTTTGGGAGATTGAAGAAACTCCCTTCGTAACTGAACCATCGGAAGAAGACATCGCATGTGAAAAGTATTTTTCAGAGACGACTAGACGGCTGTCAGATGGACGGTACGAAGTAAGCCTTCCGTTCAAAGAAGGATCTCATCCCGAACTCGGACCCAGCAAAGACATTGCAGTAAGGCGATTTTTGTCTCTGGAACGACGATTTGAAAAGGAACCAACTCTGCAATCGAGTTACAGCAAATGCATTTTGGAGTACCTCATCTTACAACACATGGAAGAAGTGAAAGAAAGGGATCCAGTGCTAAATTCACCCTTTCACTTTTTTCTTCCGCATCACGCAGTATTTAAAGAGTCAAGTACAACCACGAAGCTAAGAGTGGTCTTTGACGCAGGCACAAAAACGCTTGATGGGACATCATTGAATGAACATTTAATGACGGGTCCTAAATTACAAAAAAACATAGTGGATATAATTTTAAATTGGCGAATGTATCAATACACTATCACAGCTGACATTGAGAAGATGTATCGCCAAGTTTTTGTACGAGACTTGGATAGGTATTTTCAACTGATACTTTGGAGAGATAGCCCTGATAAACCGCTCAAGATATTTAAACTCAATACGGTTACTTTTGGAACAGCCTGTGCACCCTACTTAGCCATCCGGGTTTTGCACAAAATCGCTGAAGATGGACTTCAAAATTACCCAAATGGAGCTCGTGCAATCAAGGAGGAGATGTATGTGGATGATCTCATAAGTGGAGGCGATTCCATCGAGGAAACTAGAACCAAACGAGATGAATCTCGTAATCTTCTGGCCGCGGCAGGACTCAAGCTGCGAAAATGGACGTCCAATTGTAAAAATCTTCTAAAAGACTTACCAAAGGAAGATTGTGAAATAAACTTTGAACTGCCTTTTGAATCCATCGATCATGTCAAAACTTTAGGCATAAGATGGCAGCCAGACGAAGATATTTTTTGCTTTAAAAACATTCACGATGATTCTGAAGAAGTAACCAAGAGGACAATGCTATCAGCGATCGCCAAACTGTTTGATCCACTCGGCTGGATTGCACCATGTGTAATCAAGGCCAAAATTATGATGCAAAAACTTTGGTGCAGAGGAACTGATTGGGACGATCCAGTTCCATCAGATCTCAGAGAAGAATGGCAAGTTTTTCGAAAAGAATTACCTGCCATACAACACATAAAAATCCCAAGATGGATTAAAACAAACCACACGCAAAAAGCAATGGAATTGCATGGCTTCAGTGACGCGTCTGAAAAGGCTTATGGTGCAGCAGTTTTCATGCGTGTCCTTGACAGCTCTGGAAATATCCACATGCATTTACTTATATCTAAAACAAAAGTTGCTCCATTGAGAACAGTCAGTCTGCCGCGACTTGAACTGTGTGGAGCCGTACTTCTAGCATCTCTGCTACACTACACCAAAGGAGTACTTGACAACACCAATGCAAAACTGTATGCCTGGTCAGACTCAATGATCACGTTGGCATGGATAAGAGAACCACCATCCAAATGGACAACATTTGTCAGCAATAGAGTCGCAGAAATCCAAAGACTTACAAGCTGCGACATGTGGAAACACATACCAACAGATCACAATCCAGCTGATCTGGCATCCCGAGGCGTATCTCCCTCTTTGTTGGCAGCACAAGATCTTTGGTGGACAGGACCTTCGTTTTTGCGAGACGAATGGAATTTCGAAATTCCTGAACAACCATCTGCTTTTGACACTGACCAAGAGAAACGGCCTTTGAAAAAACAGTGCACTTACACGAGCTCCGATCCAACAAGTGACGACATCAATTTAAGTATACTAAGATGTTCGAGATTATCGAAGACCATTAGAGCAATTGCCTTCTGTTGTCGTTTTAGATGGAACTGCCTCGCAAAAAGGAGGAAAACATCTAAGATATCAGGAGACCTGAACTGTGAGGAGCTAGAAAATGCAACCATATTGGTGAACAAAGCTGTACAGCGACTTATGTTTAATCAAGAACTCGGCGAATACGACACAAAAAACACAATACCTAAATCATTATTATCACTTAATGCCTTCGTCGATGGTAATGGGATTCTTCGAGTTGGTGGTCGACTGCAAAATACTCTTTTGTCATACAACCAACAGCATCCCATCATTCTGAAACCCAGTTACCATTTCACTGAACTTGTGATAAAAAATGCTCACGAAAAAACATTACACGGTGGAAACCATCAGACTATGGCTTATATCCGTATGACCTATTGGATCATAAGTATTAAACAAAAGGTTAAAAGCTATATCCACGAATGCCCAATATGCTTCAGACATACCAGGAAAAATTTACAGCAACTCATGGGAAGTCTTCCAGCACCTAGAGTACGAATGTCGAGACCATTCTCCCACACCGGAGTGGACTATGCAGGTCCTATTGAAATTAAGGCGTGGAAAGGACGGGGAGCCAAAACCTTCAAGGGATATTTTGCAATATTCATTTGCCTATCCACAAAGGCCATTCACCTGGAAACGGTATCAGACCTTACAACCCAAGGATTTTTGGCAGCTCTTCGTCTCTTCACTGCAAGACGGGGATTTTGTACTCACATTTATAGTGACTGCGGCACAAATTTTATGGGAGCTAATAAAGAATTAGCTAACATGCTTGAAAAGGCTAAACACGACTGGAAGGAAATCGCAAGCGTTGTAGCCAATTCAGGAACGAACTGGAATTTTATTCCTCCAGCTTCTCCTCACTTTGGTGGCCTCTGGGAAGCTGGAGTGAAATCTGTAAAACATCATTTGAAACGGACCGTGAGAGATGAGAGGTTAACATTTGAGGAACTCTACACACTTCTTACGCAGATAGAAGCCTGCTTGAATTCCAGACCTCTATGTCCTCTATCGGATAACATAGATGACCTTGATGTGTTAACTCCAGGACATTTTCTGATTGGAGAACGCCTGCTCAGCATTCCGCAAGGGCACATATCGAACCCAAAGAAGATGAGTTACCTCGACAGGTGGACAAGAATTCAAGCATTCGTCGACTCGTTCTGGCAGAGATGGAACGGAGAATATCTTTCTCGGTTACAACAAAGACCCAAATGGACCAGAAAAGAAGCCGTACCTAAAATTGGAGGCCTGGTTTTAATAAAAGATGAAAGGCTACCAACATCCCAATGGTTACTAGCCAGAATCACAGAAACACATCCCGGATCTGATGGGTTAATCCGAGTCGTAACATTAAAAACAAAAAGTGGAATAATAAAACGCCCTATTTCCAAAATATGTTACCTTCCAAGTAATAAATCCACCGATGTTGAAACACTTATTTAAAATATAAACAAAACAAAATAAAAATGTAAAAAAAAAACAGAGAATTGAATGCACCCTATAACATAGCATACAGCTTCAACCCTACACAACACAACAACCCACAACACACAATTTCAAACCCTAAAATTCATTTCAACACAACACACCTTCAAGAACCTTCAATAAAATACAGTCCACTTTTAAACAAAATCGAACTATAATTAAATAAAAAATGTATATGGAAATAAATAAAATCGAATAATAATTAAATAAAAATTATATGAAATAATAAAATCAGAATATAATTGAAATATTTGATAGTTTATTCAAATTAATCTTTAATTACAACACAATTCAAAAAAAATATATATAAAAACAATATAAAAAAAAAAAAAAATATTGAACTATAAAATGATTAAAATCAACAACACAACACAATCTTAATTTTTTTTCTGTTTGCAGTATTGCAAATCCCGACGGTAAAACACAATTTGTCCACTGCATCAAATTGCCGTCGGCAAATCATATTTCACAAATGTATAAATTCCACACTGTTATATAACACATCGCAAATATAATTTATAACACTTTTCAATTTTCACAGAATTTAAAAACAGAAACCACTCAATTATTAAAATTGTTAAGTAATTATTGAATCAAGTCCGAAATAACTCAATAAAAACTCGATACGAAAAAGAACTCAAAAAAAAAAAAAAAAAAAAAAAGAACTCAATAAATGTCGAACGAAAAATAATGGCAGCCATTTGCATTTACATATTTGCAAAGAACTACAATCACACACACATTCATACATAAATCGATTCGTAAAAACGCGAAACCGAACCGAAAAATCAATAAGCACAAGCACACTCACACATACACCAATGCAAAGAAAATTAATCAATTAACAAACAAACAAAAAAGGGAATCAAAATGTAAAATTTAAAATAAATAAAGAACAAATAATATATTTAAAAAATTAAATTCAATAAAACAAATTTAAAACAAAAACAACCAAACCAAATCCGGCCCGCGCTTTAGTCTACGGGATCAACAGCAGCATCGTCGGCAGCATCATCGGCAGCGTCAGCAGCAACACCAACAGCCACAGCAGTCCCATCAGCAACAACAAAACACACACACTACACAAACACAACACTGGTTAAAACACAATTCAAAATTATTTTAATTTTTTATAAAATATTATCATTTAATTGATAACCGCACTACCAATTTTGTAAAAGGAATTTAATTAAAAGAAACAAATTAAAACACTCGCCCGAAATAAAAAAAAAAAAAAAACACCACCGAATCACTTTACGAGTTACTACCGCGAACCGACATCAATGAAATCTGCGAAACAATTAACGCTATCATCTCATCAATGAATTCCAATTGTTAACAACAACAAGAACATTACATATGGAAGAATTGATAACAGTATCAAAAGCTCTCTCAATGAACCTATGCTACGAGAACACCTTGCAGATGTTTTTATGTATAGCTTTAACTGTTAAAGTAGTTTTGGCCTTGAAATTTATTTTGTTCTTACATATGCACTCTTATTAAAGTTTTTTTTCTTTTCATGTGAGTTACATACGTGCAAACAAACCATGGTACAGCAAAGAGAACAGAATATGACGATTATGCCAGGGCCGGCTCCATTTTTTGCGAACATAGTTCACGGCGGGGGAGAATGTTTATGACATCATTTATTTATCAATAAATGTATATATTTTTTTATTTTTTAAATTACATACTTAAAATACTATTATAAATTGCTATTGTGAATTAACGTAATGTGTAGCCCAATATGACATTCATGTCAATTATAAATTTAGTACATAAAATGTCAAATTCTTCATTTCTTAACCTTGATTGCTTTAAAAGGTCTTTCGTTTTTTCATATTCATTTTTCCTTTTGGTTCGAGAACATTCAAAGAGTTAACAATAAATAATTATAACGTAATTTTAATCTTTTCTTTTATTTGGAATTTGGAATATAATACCGGCAAAGTCAAATTCAAGGGTATTTTTATACAGGTTACAAATTTACAATATCTGATTGTTGGCGGCACCAGCTGGCCAGCAGAGCGCTGGGCCGTCACTTAGTTTTTTTTTCTCGTTCTTCCTTCGCCTTGTTGGATGAATCCGGACCTTGCTGCAAACCTTGTATGCTCCTGTTATGGGGGTGCTCGATCTACCTCCATCATATATCCTGTCCCTGCGAATACAGTCTAGCCACGTATCGCCGAATATATTTGAATTGGCCAGATTTGCAGCCATACGGAATCGTGGATTTTGGTCTAAGGGAAAAACCTCAGGTACCAAAGTAGCCTTTAAAGGTATGGTTCCGGAAAAACAAAATTAAGCCACCCTCTCAATGTGAGTACCTAAAAAATAAAAGAAAACAAAAAACCTGATAAAAAAGAAGCAAAGGTCCAGAAGAAGAAAGATCCTCGAGATTAAATAAAACAATTTTTTTTTACGAAATAAGTGAAGTAAAATTCTTTCTACTAATTTTCATTGTTCAATTGGTTAGCAAAGTTTTACGAACCTCTTTGTCTTTTTTCGGGAACTACGTAATTTTGTAAATTTTTGATGAGCGTTGAAGTGTGTCAATGATAATTTTGTTGTTTATTTTTTTTATATATTTCGTTAATTTAAAATCTGTAAGTGAACGAGGTAGTGTTTTTTTCTTTTTGGATCTGTCAACGCGATTAGCTAAAAATTTATAAATTTCATCCCCCTCCAAGGAGCTCCATGCAGGCAGGGCATTTTTATCTGCATATTCCCAGTTTTGTTTTGTAGCTAGCCACCAAAAAGGGTGATTATAAAAACTTTCTTTGATAGCCCAGACAAGAAATATCTCGCCTTCACGTTCCTTTTTTTTCAGTTATTGTTGTCGAAATTGTTGTTGGTAATTTTTAAAATATAAAGTAAAGTTAAACATTTTTTTTTGATTTACTGTATCAATTAAGATTCTAATAAAACGTCATTTCTCGCCATCAGAGTTGAAATATCATGTTTATTTTGATTTCGAATGAATGATTTTTTGAAGACAATTTTTCAGGGGTGCGGACGGTAGCTCAGTTCCTGTGGTGAAAATGCATTGACAAGAAAGTGGTGTCTTTCGTTTGGGGAAGTTCCATCTAGGCCGCTGAACTTCCAGGTTGGGTGGGAAAAGGCCACACTGCAAGAACATCCGCAGTGCCCTTGAAGTGGTGATCGTCCGTCTGCTGTCTTTTTTTTTGCTTGTTCACTCTGGCCTGATTTGTGTTTTGTCTGCAGGTGAGGTCAAGTTTCGGGGGCAAGATACCCCCCATTCCGACGAGCTGATGCCGCGCGTAGCAAGCAGGCCAAGTCCTCGGAACTTGACATTCGTTCCCATTTTTCAAACTCTTCCTTTCCGAATTTCCAACCTACTCCTTTTTCCAACCCATTCCTTCCACAATCCTACTTCCTTACCGAATCCACACCTCCTCTTGCCTTGCAACAATACATTTACATTTTCGGTTTAAGAGATACTTTTTTTGGTTGTTTAAATTATTTTGATAATTTTTTCAATTAGATTTCATTTAAATTTACATAATTGTTTCATATTTCGAACACATTCTTTTCATTCTGAAAGTTTTAGTCACTTATTTTTCATATTTTTTTTTCTGTTACAAATTCGTTTTTCTTAAAATTACAATTACATCTATTTAGTTTTGAAAAATAGGTTTTCGCAAATAGAAGAAAAAAAATACTTTTTTTTTTCGAAAACTCACCTTTTTTTTTTTGTTGTAATCCGTTTTGTCGTGGAGTTTTTCGTGGTTGATATTTTAAAGTTAAAATTGAAAATGGCACAAGGAGGTGGAGATGAACGGGATCGCATCCGTAATTTGATCAGGGATGCTGAAATAGAAGAAACAAGAATGACTTGGTCAACTATACAAAATTTAGATACTGGTGCTAGGCACCGAGTATTACATTCGCCTCTAGTTACTGATAGACGCGTCCGATCCATATCTCACATTGTAGAAAGTTCAGCTGTTCCTGCCCCAAGTGTCCAAAATACGAGCGCTCATACGTCTGACATATCTACCCCACCTTACAGCGAAATTAGTAACGCTGGGGCTGCATCTTCAGCACCTCGGCAAGAAATTTTCGGTTCACCCGACGACACAGTCAGGCAAAACATTTATAGGGAGAATGAGGATAGGTCACACTATATTCCGTCGAACCATGGTTCGAGGAGAATCCTCGAAAGTATTGCTAGAACGTTACCTAGGAGTACACAGAAAAAAGTTATTTCAGAAGATTTACAATATTTTATATTTTATAAATATGGGAAAAGGACTGGAATAGGATGTTACGGCGAAGTTAAGTGTAGAAATTGAGAAACAACTTAGTGGTTTTCTCGAAAAATTGAGTTTGGCTATTCCAGCTCCAGCCGCAAACAACCCGTTGCCTCGACAGCCAACCTTTCCAGCAGGGCCACCGCCGACGTCAAATCCTTTGCCAGCAGGTCCAGCACCGATGCCAATTCACAACCCCGCTCTTGTAGGGCCACCACCACCGTTACCAAATCCTTCCGTTTATCAAAATAGGAGTGCCTTCGTACCGGTAGGCCAACAGCGTAGAATCAATCCTGTTTCGGTAGCTTCAGAAAGGTCTTTCCAACCTCAGTTTGTGGGGGCTACCAAACTCCGTTCATTCCGTTTCCATATCCACCACCAGTTATACATCCATTTGCACATTCCGGATACAAAACCCCTATTAAGGTGGATAAATGGAGCTTAAAGTTCGATGGCCTTTCAGACAAGTTAACTGTTGAAGATTTCGTTTTTAGGATCGAAAAGTTACAGGGTCGTTATGCTTGTTCGTGGAACGAAATTTTGAGAGACTTTCACCAATTACTCTCAGGTTCAGCATTCGATTGGTTTTGGCAGTTCCAAGTTGATAGGGAATTCGATTGGCCCACTTTAAAAGAGGCGTTATTGAGTCGATACCAAAACCCTATGACCGATCTTGAGATAGTTCGAAACATACTCGATCGGAAACAGTATTCCTACGAAAGTAGCGAAGAATTCTTTGCTGCCATAAATAAAATGAGGTTCCAATTGAAAATGCCTATTCCAGAGGCAGACATGTTCAAAATCACCAAGCGAAATTTAAACGAGAAAATCCGAAATTTAGTGTTTCCGCAAGCTATCTTTTCTCTCGATCAGCTTCGATTTGTATGTAGGGAAGCGGAGAAGCGGAAGCCGCTCTTCCGAAGAGAGAACGGGAACTCCCCGTACCAAAATCAGCTGGTAGGCTCCGAATAAATTCGGTGTGAATGAGTTGGAATATAAAGAAGAATACGAGCCACCGGATGAGCAATTGGCTGCTTACCAATTTGGTGGGGCACGTTCTAAAAATCCACCCAGAAAATATACCGACACTACATCTCTTGTGTGTTGGAATTGTAAAGTTCAAGGCCATACGTACTTTGACTGTGAGTCCGATGTTAGAAATTTGTTTTGTTTTAAGTGTGGTCTGGAGAGAGTAAAACACCAAGTTGTCCGCGGTGCCACCCGGAAAACCAAGCGAGGGACGCGAAGGCTCTCGGGGAATCGCGTGCCACCTCGATATAAAACCCCCTAAAAATAGTAATGATTAATTAGAAAATGAAGAAATCGAAGAAGAAGTAAAATTAGAAACTCTTCCAAAAGAGGGAGAGCAAAATATTAAAATTTTAAAACGCGAATGGAAGGTTGAAAATGAAAAAGCTAGAGTTAAAGAAAAACATTTATATCAAATAAAGCCCTTACATATTCGGCTTAAAGAATATGAATAAGCTGAAAATAGAATTTTTAATAGTGCGATTAGCTTACCTTCTAAAAAGATTTTAAATGCTAGGGCCAGATTTAAGGCTAGAAGGGATACAAAGAAAAAAATTTCTTCAACAATTTTAAATTTGGAATCAGATCCTCGGCCTTATGCTAAAATTAGAATTGGTTCGCGAGAATTTTTAGGATTGCTGGACAGCGGAGCCAGCGTTAGTATTTTAGGAAAAAATTGCAAACAATTAATTCAAGAACGGCTGCCCAATCATTCCCTTTTGTTCAGGAGTTAGGACCGCTGACGGCAAGTGTCAATCAATCGTGGGCAAGGTTGAAATAAAAGTCCAATATAAAGATAAAAGCGAGGGGCTTACTTTCTTCCTCGTTCCCAATTTGGATCAGGAAATCTACCTTGGGGTTGACTTTTGGAGAGTTTTCCAGTTAGCTCCACGGATCATAGGTAGTATTTCGATCGACGAACAATCGGATTCCTCAAATGCTCATCAGTTGAACTCTGATCAACAGGCCAGGTTGGATGCGGTCAGGCAGAAATTTTTATGTTTTGAACGGGATGGTCTAGGAAAGACGGCGCTAATGGAGCACGTCATCGATACAGGAAATGCTCTTCCTGTGAAACAGCGTCACTACCCTGTGTCTCCGGCGGTACAAGCTATTTTATACGAAGAACTGGATCGGATTTTGAGTCTCGGCGTTATTGAGGAGAGTGAAAGCCCGTGGTGTTCGCCAGTGGTTCTCTTGCGGAAACCCGGCAAAAATTGACTTTGTTTGGATTCCCGTAAGGTGAACTCACTGACGAAAAAGAATGCTAACCCTCTCCCCAGTATCGAGGGACTCACCAGCCGATTTCCGGACGCGATCTATATGAGTAGTATCGATTTAAAAGAAGCGTTTTGGCAGATACCGCTGGAGAGACAGAGTAGAGAAAAGACTGCATTTGCAGTCCCGGGGAGACCCTTGTACCAGTTCACAGTGATGCCGTTTGGGTTGGGTAATGCAGCTCAGCGGTTGAGTCAGTTGATGGACAAGGTGATCCCTGCACGACTCAGGGATCGCGTTTTCGTGTATCTTGATGATTTGCTCATCACGGTGCCGGATTTCGAGACGCATATTGCCCTGCTATCCGAAGTAGCCGACTGCGTGCGCAAAGCTAATCTCACCATCAACATGAAGAAATCAAAATTTTGCTTCAAAGAGCTAAAATATTTGGGCTTCATTGTTGATGGTGGGAAGTTTAAAACCGATCCTGCTAAGGTGGAGGCGATTGTGGATTTCCCACTCCCGAAAACACCGAGGCAGGTTCGGCGGTTGCTTGGTATGGCAGGGTGGTATCGTAAATTTATAAAGAATTTCTCGACCCTGACTGCACCCTTGACTGACCTGTTGAAAAAGAGGAGCGAAAAATTCAAGATGACTGACGAGGCGCTGAGAGGAATTCCGTTGACTTAGAGTCAGCGGAATTCCTATCCGATGAATATTTAGATCTGATAGAAACGGTGATTGAATATAAAGACGAGCTTCCAGATTTAAAATACGAAGATAAATATGTTTACAAGAAAGCTTTTAAAAAATTAGTTGAAGAAGAAATGTTAGAACATTCGTGGCTCCTTTGGGTTCCTTCAGGTCTGACTGAACAAATTATTAGTAGGGCCCATGATCCTCCTAAGTTTGCTCACGGTGGCATAGCAAAAACTTTAAACCGGCTTAGGAACTATTTTTATTGGCCTAATATGACGGTACAGGTCCGTGAATATGTTTCTAATTGTAGTGTGTGTAAGCAATGTAAAGCGTCTAACCAAGTTTCTCGTCCCCCTATTGTAACGTCTTATTGTAGTAATCGTCCTTTTGAAAAAATATACATCGACTTTTTAGGCCCTTATCCGAGGTCCAAATCAGGAAATGTATACGTGTTTGTTGTTTTAGACCATTTGTCAAAATTTGTGTTGTTGAAAGCTTTACCAAGTGCGAATACATCAAGCGTAATTAAAATTTTAAAAGAAGATGTTTTTGATATGTTCGGAGTACCTAACATTATTCACTCCGATAATGGCAAACAGTTCCTGGCCAAAGAATTCCAAAATTTTATGAATAAATATGGCGTAAGACATTTTAAAACGGCGTATTATGCCCCGCAATCTAACGCGTCGGAGAGGGTTAACCGCTCGTTGTTAGCTGCTATCCGATCATACCTTAAGGACGACCAAAGAAACTGGGATACGCACCTCGGCGAAATAGCGTGTGCGTTAAGGACCGCAGTGCATAGTTCTACTGGTGTATCACCATATTTTGCCATGTTTGGTACTAATATGATGATGCATGGTAGTAGCTATGAATTTGCAAGAAAGTTGAACGCGATAGACGACAACGAGTTGTTAACTCTGCCCCGACAGATACGATTGCAATGTATTCGGAATCAAATACGCGAAAACATTTTGAAAGCCAATGAAAAATCCGCGAAAGTATATAACGTCCGTACTAAAAAGGTTCAATATTCACCCGGACAAGAGGTGTATCGAAGAAATTTCGTTTTGAGTGATTCCTCAAAATACTTATCGGCAAAGCTGTCACCAAAATTTATTAAATGCCGAATAGTTAAACGAGTTGGCAATCAAATGTACGAAATTGAAAATCCGAATGGGAAACGAATCGGTATATTCCACGCAAAAGACTTGAAACAGTAAGCACACTGATAAAAACATTAATTATTCACTGAAAGGTTGATGATGTTTTAAAATTATTCGCTTATTCACCTTAAAGTATTCGCTCATCGTATTGTTATTCATTTTTGTTGGTAATTTGTTTGTCATATATTATTATTGCCCGATGCTATGTATATGTTAATTTATTTTCACCTGATAGTTTCCTTTTTTTTTTAAATTGATTGACAAAAAGTTTTTTTTTAAATTATTTTGTGAAAAGATTTATGAAAATCGAAACACCCATTTCACTCAAGTACCTGATAAATGGTGATAAAAACAAACAAATTCTAGGTGTTATTTAATATTGTATTTATTGCATGCTTATATCTAGTCACTTATTTATTTAGTTTTTTTTAATTTTATTTATATACTTATTTATTAACTTTTTATTTATTAATTCTATTATTTTCAAATTGACTAATCTGTGATATAATAATCCGCAAAGATTATAAACTAACCGGTGATAACTTATCCGCAATGATTTAAAACTACTGTGATATTTATAGAATTAGTTATTAAGTTAGATCTGTGATATTTTACTTTTATTTTGTTAATATTTATTTGCATGTTAAATTATTTATTAGATAAGAACACAGCACTAGGTAGCAAATTTAACTCTTACCGGAGTAATTTAAACTAAACGTTTTTGTAGTGGGTGGTGGTGGGGAATCCTCTATTCAATACATAGTTGGCTAGTGCACCTCTTCTTTATTTGAATGTTTGTTGTTGAAATTTCTTTAAATGTGGTTTCGGCTCGCATATCTGAAAATAGTAATAAAAGATTAATTGGTATTGGCCACTAGTGCTTTCTAGGGATGTGGACTAACCTTGGTGGAAAATAAAAGCTGTTCTAGGTTGCAGCTGGGCGAGTAATTAATTAATAATTAAAATTTATTTTATCGAATTTTTTTACGATAAATAAAACAAGTACATATTTGTCTAAATTTGTTGTACTATACTATATACTTAAATGTTGTAATTAACAAATGAAAACCAATTCCAGACGCTCGTAGATTTGAGGAAGAAGACGAGCAGTTAGGGTTTTTTTTAAAGGGGATACAAAAAACGTCCTCCAGTAAGAGATGGAGATGCTTGGCAAAAGTTTTGAATCGCTTATTCTATAACGGTAAGCTTTCGCTATTGAACAAAAAAGAGCTACGCTTTCGAAGAAGCAGTGTGTACTCCAAGAAATAAACTTATATCAATGAAAGTATAAACAAAGGAAGAAAAGAGGAATACAAATTAAAGGAGCACACTGCTAGGAAAGACACAACACATCTTAAGATCCAAGAGGAAACACTTGTAATTTATAAACATGGGATGGAAAGAAAAGAAACTAATAAATGTAATACATTTCAACACTTATCATTTTAATTACTTATTTATTTTCTAATAATTAAAAAAAAAACTGCATTTGTTCATTAATTGAATTGAAAAATTGAAAAAACCAAAATGACATTTTATCGAGAAAAATTTTCAGAGTATCGCCTTGATCCGAAAAAAACTTGGAGTTTAATAAATGATATACTTGGAAGGAAGAGAATGAACTTAGATGGAGTGATCGAAAGAAATTTTGGTAGAGAAGTCAGTTCAGAAGAACTTGCGAACAGGTTCGCTTCAAGCTTTATAAACGAAGTTGAAACGGTTGTGCACACTTGCAATATAAAGTCGTACCACACTGAGATAACAAGCTCGAGACAATCAATCTACATATCACCAACCACAATAGAAGAAATCGAAAGAGCTTTAATAACATTAAATATAAATAAGTCTCCAGGTTCAGATGGAATTAGAGCAAAAGATATTCAATTGAATGCTCACACATTGACGCCAATAGTAGAACGCATAGTCAACTTGAGCTTTGAAGAGGCCTATGTTCCAGATGAACTTAAGGTTGCTATAGTACGACCTATATATAAAGCAGATGTAAAAACCGATGTATTGAACTATAGACCCATTTCTATTCTACCTATAATGGATAAAGTATTAGAACAGATAATGGCACATCGACTACAGAGTTATATCGAAAAATACAACATAATAAATAAAAATCAATATGGATTTACCAAAAACAAAAATACAAGCAAGCTTCTAGCAGAATTCGCTAATGTAATAAACAACAATCTGAACAAAAATTATCACAATCTAGTGATTTTCATAGATTTTAAAAAGGCTTTTGATACGCTGAGACATGAAAAACTTTTGGAAATGCTGGAAAAAATTGGTATTCGAGATGTTAGCTTGAACTGGTTTAAAAGTTATATGTCAAATAGAAAAATGCGAGTGAAAATTGGCGATTCATTAATTGAAGAAAAAGGTCTTCAGTTCGGAGTTCCACAGGGTTCCATTTTAGGCCCTCTCCTATACATCATATATGCGAACCAACTATTTAATGTCTTGAAGAAAAGTATAGGTTTTGCGTACGCTGATGACACAGCAATAATAGTTAGCCACAGACACCTGGAAACAGCAACAAACATAATGCAAGACGAATTTAACTCAGTAATAAGATGGTGCCATGACTTTGGACTAGTAATAAATGTAAAAAAAACCAAACTTATGCATATCAGAAACTCACACATATTAAAAACACGAATAAATATAAAGATCCATGATACAGAGTGTATTCATCAAAGCGCACACCAAGAAAGTCTTGATTCAGGTGATAATTGTGACAATTTCATTGAAAACGTGACACATTTTAAATATCTGGGTGTAGATCTTGACTGTTACTTTAAATGGGATGTACATATAGCACAACTTGGTAAAAAACTTAGAAAAGCAGTATATGCAATCTATCACTTGAGTATGCATACTAATTATAATGTATTGAAGCAAGTTTATTATTCACTGGTGGAATCCTCTCTGAGATACGGAATACTAGCGTGGGGAAACACTACCAAGAGTTACTTCATTGAACTGCAGCGTCTACAAAATCGAATCGTAAAAATTTTAATAAACAGCAAAAATAAAACAAACAGAGAACAAGATACGAATATACAAAATGCATACAAAACACTTGGACTATTGAACATAAACCAACTATTTGAACTCAATATTCTAGAAGAGTATTACAACGACCAGCAATACAAACAACCTATCGATCACCAATACAACACCAGGAAAAGAGCTCACGGATTTCTACAAACAACACGTTTTAAAAACTCGTATGGAAAACAACAATTATCAGTGATCATTCCACATATTTTCAACAAGATGCCAAGAGAAATACTTAATATAAATTATAAAAGACTAAGGAAGAAACGTCTTAGAGAACATCTATTAAACAACTTGTAAATTTAACATCATATTCCAAAAAAAAAAAAAAAAAAAAATATATTATTTCAAAGCATGTTAAATATGAACTTATTGAAATTTCAAGAATTATTGTAATTAAATAACTATGTAAATAACCTTCTGCAGAAAAGCCCCTATAGGCTTCGCAGATACTTTTTTGTAACCAAACAAATGTAATTCTTCAGAATAAAGATTGAATTGAATTGAATTGAATTGAATTGAATTGAACATCGAGCAATAATATTGTATGTAGACCAGTGTTGGGACTTCTACCACTTAAGTGGTATTTCTACCACTTTTTGCTGTTCATGAAAACCTACCACATAAAAATCTAATTCTACCACTTTTTGCTACTCAGATTTCACCTACTCGTATATTTCTACTTTTTTTATTTATTTATTTATTTATTTAATTCGTTAAAATCTAACGTTAACAATATTAAAATAGTTCTTATAATCTAATATAATCTAATCTAATATAATTTATATTTATTATTCAATATTGTTGAAAAAGATAAGTTTAAATTTTTTACATTTTATGTTATCATTTACAGATTCTAAACAAAATTGAAATTCGTTATAAATTGTTATTAATTGATTGAAGGGGCTACATACACCATAGTTTGATCTGCTAAATATTTGAATAATAGGTTGCTGTCGCCTTAAACATGAACGGCTGAAACTGAAATTTAATTTACTTAGATCTGATGGTAATGATATCGAACCATTAATAATCCCAACAATAAAACAAAATTGTATAAACTTTCTGTGGTTAGTCAAAGAAGGAAGGCTGATCAAAGCTAGTCTTTGAGAATAAGGGGGAAGTAGATTTTCCCTTGACCATGGAAGAGACCGAAGACAGAAACGCAGAAACCTTTTTTGGATCGCTTCAATTCTTGTAACATGTGTTGAGTAATAAGGTGACCATACCACACAGCCGTATTCTAGAATTGGTCTAACAAACGAAATAAATAGAAGTTTAAGAACATAAGGGTCCTGAAAATCACGACCGAATCTTTTAATGAATCCAAGAACCCTATTGGCTTTTTTAATTATATAATTTAAGTGATCATTAAATGCTAATTTTGGATCTAGAATAATACCTAAATCAGAAAACATAGAAACCTTACATAACGGACAAGAATCAAACGTATAGTTGTACAAAAACGGAAATTTTTTACGTGTAAAACTCATGGTTTTACATTTGTCAACATTTAAAACAAGTCGGTTTTTATTGCACCATTCCCTAAATATTGTTAAGTCTTCTTGTAGTAATAAACAGTCAGAGGAGGATTTTATACTTTTGAAAAGCTTAATGTCATCAGCATAAACAAGGACAGACGAGTTTTTTAAGTTTGAAACCAAGTCATTAATAAATAAAACAAATAAAATAGGACCTAAGTGGCTACCCTGAGGGACGCCAGAATTGACAACAAATTGACTTGAACTTTCATTACGAAACAAGACAGAATAACGACGATTTTTTAAGTATGAAGAAATCCAATTTATAAAATTGTTGTTAAATCCTAGATGGTTTAATTTTAAAATTAGTGTATTGTGACATAACTTGTCAAAGGCTTTACTAAAGTCAGTAAATACACAATCAACTTGCCCGCGTTTTTCAAAAACATCTAGACAAAAGGAAACGAAGTTAAATAAATTAGTAACAGTGGGTCTCTTTTTGACAAAGCCATGCTGGCTATCACAAATAATAGAACTACAATGAAAAGAAAGAACATTACTTACAATTGACTCAAACAGTTTAGGTATCATAGATAGTTTAGCAATGGGTCTATAGTTCATTGTTTCATTCTTAGGACCTTTTTTATGTATAGGAATAATAAATGAACTTTTCCAGATAATGGGAAAAATTGAACTTTTTAAGGATGAATTGAAGAGAATATATAACGGATACGACAAATAAGAAGCACATTTTTTTAATATATAAGATGGAACACCATCGGGACCTGGAATAAAGCACTCATCGAGATTTATTTTGTTGAGCGACTGTATCTTCACTTATTTCAAAATTAATTGCGTTTAAATGAGTAAAACTGTCAAAGGAAGAAGAAAAAGAAGAGGAATGATTAAATTCTGATTCTTCAAATGCTTCTTTGAATTGGTCAGCAAACATGTTTGCAATAACCTTTGGATCATGACTAGTTGATGAATTATTTGACATCGAATTCGGATAGCCACACGTTTTCCTTTTATTATTAACGAAAATCCAGAAACTATCTGGATTAGATTTAATACCATGTTCTATTTTACAAATGTAATCGTCATATAGAGTGTTAGAATAATCAGTGAAAAGTTGTTTTAGAATTAAGAAAGTTCTATAATCATCGTCAGTTCTAGTTATATTATAATTTACCCAAGCTTTGTTCCTTTTATTTTTTAAGTTTTTAATACGCATATCAAACCATGGTGGTGCATTTGAAGCAAAACGTGTTCTTTTTAAAGGAATAGTTTCGTAAAAGCAGTTAAAAAGAGTTCTATAAAAATTATTACACATATCATCAATATTGCAATTACAAAATAATTGATTCCAATTTACAGTTATTAACATATTAAAAAGATCTACAAAATTACATTTAGAAAAGTCAAATTCAAGTTTGTTGTTATTATTGTTGTTGTAAGGAGAAGACATGTTTAAACCTAGTGAAATATCTAATGCAGGATGATGTCGATCTTCATCAATTAATTTTACAGTAGCAGTTAAAACAGCAATTTCGTTGTTAATTGTATCGGCGAAAAACACTAAGTCAAGAATTTTTCCAAAACGATTTCTCAATCCATTGAATTGACTCAAACCACACGAAGACATACCATCTATAAATGTTAGTTCATTAAGGCTTGACGCATTTATCGGAACATGGAAGTTGTCGTCATCAATTTTTGTCCAATTAAGGTTTGTTAGATTAAAGTCACCTACGATCAAAATTTCATCTTCGGGTTCCATAAGCACATAAATATTTTCTATGCAGTCATTTAACTTTTCATAAGCGTCATTGTTTGAACTTGGAGGTATATACGCGGAGATAATAAATAAATGACCAGATTCCAACTTGATTTTGATACATAGAGCTTCGACACCTGTGGATCGAAAGTCATCTATCAGGTAGCACGTAATTGAGGTCCTGATCGCAAAAAGAGTTTCTGTTAGTATAATGACATCGTTGTTTACATTTTTATAGACCATATTAGTCTTTGTCCGAAGTCCATTTACATTTTGGTAGTAGACTAATATTTGTTTGAGTTGCTCAGATGATGATTCCGCATTGTCCGAATTTGACGAAAAGGGTTCTGGGGTATTGCTTGACTATTCTGTTTATTAACAAATTCGTGTATTATTACACCAATTGGCCAGAACAAAGGCGAGTTAAGTACATGGAAAACTGAATCCGGAACACGTATTTTAAAAGACGAATATTTAGTGTAGTTTCTGTGAAGAATTTTCTCCACACCAAAGAACGATAATCCCACTTTTTTTTTAAGATAATTTTTGATATCAAGTGCATTAGTTGACGGTGATAGTTTAGAAAGAAACAACACTTTTTGCCCCTCTACTACTTTAAGCCCGGATATAATTGGCGATATAATTTCGTTGTTGTTGTTTGCAGAGTCCATTTGAAGTGGTAACGAAGAGGTTGATGACGATGAAGATGATGATGATGATGATGATGATGATGATGATGATGATGATGATGATGATGATGATGATGATGATGATGATGATGATGATGATGATGATGATGATGATGATGATGATGATGATGATGATGATGATGATGATGATGATGATGATGATGATGATGATGATGATGATGATGATGATGATGATGATGATGATGATGATGATGATGATGATGATGATGATGATGATGATGATGATGATGATGATGATGATGATGATGATGATGATGATGATGATGATGATGATGATGATGATGATGATGATGATGATGATGATGATGATGATGATGATGATGATGATGATGATGATGATGATGATGATGATGATGATGATGATGATGATGATGATGATGATGATGATGATGATGATGATGATGATGATGATGATGATGATGATGATGATGATGATGATGATGATGATGATGATGATGATGATGATGATGATGATGATGATGATGATGATGATGATGATGATGATGATGATGATGATGATGATGATGATGATGATGATGATGATGATGATGATGATGATGATGATGATGATGATGATGATGATGATGATGATGATGATGATGATGATGATGATGATGATGATGATGATGATGATGATGATGATGATGATGATGATGATGATGATGATGATGATGATGATGATGATGATGATGATGATGATGATGATGATGATGATGATGATGATGATGATGATGATGATGATGATGATGATGATGATGATGATGATGATGATGATGATGATGATGATGATGATGATGATGATGATGATGATGATGATGATGATGATGATGATGATGATGATGATGATGATGATGATGATGATGATGATGATGATGATGATGATGATGATGATGATGATGATGATGATGATGATGATGATGATGATGATGATGATGATGATGATGATGATGATGATGATGATGATGATGATGATGATGATGATGATGATGATGATGATGATGATGATGATGATGATGATGATGATGATGATGATGATGATGATGATGATGATGATGATGATGATGATGATGATGATGATGATGATGATGATGATGATGATGATGATGATGATGATGATGATGATGATGATGATGATGATGATGATGATGATGATGATGATGATGATGATGATGATGATGATGATGATGATGATGATGATGATGATGATGATGATGATGATGATGATGATGATGATGATGATGATGATGATGATGATGATGATGATGATGATGATGATGATGATGATGATGATGATGATGATGATGATGATGATGATGATGATGATGATGATGATGATGATGATGATGATGATGATGATGATGATGATGATGATGATGATGATGATGATGATGATGATGATGATGATGATGATGATGATGATGATGATGATGATGATGATGATGATGATGATGATGATGATGATGATGATGATGATGATGATGATGATGATGATGATGATGATGATGATGATGATGATGATGATGATGATGATGATGATGATGATGATGATGATGATGATGATGATGATGATGATGATGATGATGATGATGATGATGATGATGATGATGATGATGATGATGATGATGATGATGATGATGATGATGATGATGATGATGATGATGATGATGATGATGATGATGATGATGATGATGATGATGATGATGATGATGATGATGATGATGATGATGATGATGATGATGATGATGATGATGATGATGATGATGATGATGATGATGATGATGATGATGATGATGATGATGATGATGATGATGATGATGATGATGATGATGATGATGATGATGATGATGATGATGATGATGATGATGATGATGATGATGATGATGATGATGATGATGATGATGATGATGATGATGATGATGATGATGATGATGATGATGATGATGATGATGAGATGATGATGATGATGATGATGATGATGATGATGATGATGATGATGATGATGATGATGATGATGATGATGATGATGATGATGATGATGATGATGATGATGATGATGATGATGATGATGATGATGATGATGATGATGATGATGATGATGATGATGATGATGATGATGATGATGATGATGATATGATGATGATGATGATGATGATGATGATGATGATGATGATGATGATGATGATGATGATGATGATGATGATGATGATGATGATGATGATGAGGATGATGATGATGATGATGATGATGATGATGATGATGATGATGATGATGATGATGATGATGATGATGATGATGATGATGATGATGATGATGATGATGATGATGATGATGATGATGTGATGATGATGATGATGATGATGATGATGATGATGATGATGATGATGATGATGATGATGATGATGATGATGATGATGATGATGATGATGATGATGATGATGATGATGATGATGATGATGATGATGATGATGATGATGATGATGATGATGATGATGATGATGATGATGATGATGATGATGATGATGATGATGATGATGATGATGATGATGATGATGATGATGATGATGATGATGATGATGATGATGATGATGATGATGATGATGATGATGATGATGATGATGATGATGATGATGATGATGATGATGATGATGATGATGATGATGATGATGATGATGATGATGATGATGATGATGATGATGATGATGATGATGATGATGATGATGATGATGATGATGATGATGATGATGATGATGATGATGATGATGATGATGATGATGATGATGATATGATGATGATGATGATGATGATGATGATGATGATGATGATGATGATGATGATGATGATGATGATGATGATGATGATGATGATGATGATGATGATGATGATGATGATGATGATGATGATGATGATGATGATGATGATGATGATGATGATGATGATGATGATGATGATGATGATGATGATGATGATGATGATGATGATGATGATGATGATGATGATGATGATGATGATGATGATGATGATGATGATGATGATGATGATGATGATGATGATGATGATGATGATATGATGATGATGATGATGATGATGATGATGATGATGATGATGATGATGATGATGATGATGATGATGATGATGATGATGATGATGATGATGATGATGATGATGATGATGATGATGATGATGATGATGATGATGATGATGATGATGATGATGATGATGATGATGATGATGATGATGATGATGATGATGATGATGATGATGATGATGATGATGATGATGATGATGATGATGATGATGATGATGATGATGATGATGATGATGATGATGATGATGATGATGATGATGATGATGATGATGATGATGATGATGATGATGATGATGATGATGATGATGATGATGATGATGATGTGATGATGATGATGATGATGATGATGATGATGATGATGATGATGATGATGATGATGATGATGATGATGATGATGATGATGATGATGATGATGATGATGATGATGATGATGATGATGATGATGATGATGATGATGATGATGATGATGATGATGATGATGATGATGATGATGATGATGATGATGATGATGATGATGATGATGATGATGATGATGATGATGATGATGATGATGATGATGATGATGATGATGATGATGATGATGATGATGATGATGATGATGATGATGATGATGATGATGATGATGATGATGATGATGATGATGATGATGATGATGATGATGATGATGATGATGATGATGATGATGATGATGATGATGATGATGATGATGATGATGATGATGATGATGATGATGATGATGATGATGATGATGATGATGATGATGATGATGATGATGATGATGATGATGATGATGATGATGATGATGATGATGATGATGATGATGATGATGATGATGATGATGATGATGATGATGATGATGATGATGATGATTGATGATGATGATGATGATGATGATGATGATGATGATGATGATGATGATGATGATGATGATGATGATGATGATGATGATGATGATGATGATGATGATGATGATGATGATGATGATGATGATGATGATGATGATGATGATGATGATGATGATGATGATGATGATGATGATGATGATGATGATGATGATGATGATGATGATGATGATGATGATGATGATGATGATGATGATGATGATGATGATGATGATGATGATGATGATGATGATGATGATGATGATGATGATGATGATGATGATGATGATGATGATGATGATGATGATGATGATGATGATGATGATGATGATGATGATGATGATGATGATGATGATGATGATGATGATGATGATGATGATGATGATGATGATGATGATGATGATGATGATGATGATGATGATGATGATGATGATGATGATGATGATGATGATGATGATGATGATGATGATGATGATGATGATGATGATGATGATGATGATGATGATGATGATGATGATGATGATGATGATGATGATGATGATGATGATGATGATGATGATGATGATGATGATGATGATGATGATGATGATGATGATGATGATGATGATGATGATGATGATGATGATGATGATGATGATGATGATGATGATGATGATGATGATGATGATGATGATGATGATGATGATGATGATGATGATGATGATGATGATGATGATGATGATGATGATGATGATGATGATGATGATGATGATGATGATGATGATGATGATGATGATGATGATGATGATGATGATGATGATGATGATGATGATGATGATGATGATGATGATGATGATGATGATGATGATGATGATGATGATGGTGATGATGATGATGATGATGATGATGATGATGATGATGATGATGATGATGATGATGATGATGATGATGATGATGATGATGATGATGATGATGATGATGATGATGATGATGATGTGATGATGATGATGATGATGATGATGATGATGATGATGATGATGATGATGATGATGATGATGATGATGTTTGATGATGATGATGATGATGATGATGATGATGATGATGATGATGATGATGATGATGATGATGATGATGATGATGATGATGATGATGATGATGATGATGATGATGATGATGATGATGATGATGATGATGATGATGATGATGATGATGATGATGATGATGATGATGATGATGATGATGATGATGATGATGATGATGATGATGATGATGATGATGATGATGATGATGATGATGATGATGATGATGATGATGATGATGATGATGATGATGATGATGATGATGATGATGATGATGATGATGATGATGATGATGATGATGATGATGATGATGATGATGATGATGATGATGATGATGATGATGATGATGATGATGATGATGATGATGATGATGATGATGATGATGATGATGATGATGATGATGATGATGATGATGATGATGATGATGATGATGATGATGATGATGATGATGATGATGATGATGATGATGATGATGATGATGATGATGATGATGATGAT